>CM041013.1:10407412-12807412 GCA_022984855.1 Dimocarpus longan
ATCTACTAGCTAGTCAATGCAAGGCAGAGGAAAGCTGTCTTTGGGGCATGCCTTGTTCAGGTTGGTGAAGTCGATGCAAGTCCTTCATTTCCCGTTTTTCTTTTTTACTAATGCATGATTGGTGACCCAAACTGGATAGTAGGCTTCACGGATGAACTTATTGGCTAACAGCTTATCTACCTCTTCTTCCAAGGCGTCGTAGCGTTCTTTCGTCATGGGTCGTCTTTTTTGGCGAATTGGCCTATGGTTGGGGTCGATATTTAGTTTGTGCATCATAATCTTTGGTTCTATCCCCAGCATGTCCTTATGGTTCCAAGCAAAGATATCTAGGTTCACCTTGAGGAAATCGATGAGCTAGAATCTTGTTTCCCTATTTAGCCTTTGCCCTAACTTAAGGCATCTTTCAGGGGCCACCTTGCTAATCTGAATGTCTTTCAGCTCCTCTACAGGTCTGGTAGCCTTGTTCTCATCTACCTCACGTGGATCGAGGTCGTGACTTATCCCTTTCTTACTTACTTCACGTGGTCCTCCTCCTGAAACCACATTCACTTTCTTTCCTTTGATTCCCATTTTTACCGCATTCTCATAACAGCATTTGGCCAGGTGCTGCTCGCCATACACACAACCTACTCCATTGGCAGTTGTAAACTTTATTGTGAGGGTCCTGGTGGACGTGACCACATCTAAGTCATTCATCGCTGGCCTTCTTAGAACTACATTGTATATTGAAGGGCAGTCAATGATTAGGAAGTTTGCCAATATGGTTGCCTGTTGATCCGAGTCACCGAAGGTAAGTGGGAGCTTGATTTGACCCACTGGAGTGACAGCATCTCCGATGAAGCCGTAAAGATGCTCTAGGGAAAGTTTCAGCTGTTCTACCCCTCATCCCATCTAGTCAAAGCATTCTTTATACATGACGTTCACTGAGCTCCTTGTGTCCACTATGATGCACCGCACATATCAGAGTTGCTGATCTTAGCTAGGATAACCAACGCATCGTTGTGTGGCCATATTACCTCCCTGGTGTCTTCTTCATTAAAAATTATGTCGCCTAAGGTCAATCTTGCCCTTTTGGTAGACCCTTCCATTCTTTTGCGACCTGCTTCTCAAACACATCGCTCATGGGATCTATTGGAGGTACCTATGATGTGAGGTCCGCCATCGATAGTATAAATGACCCTCACAGCGAGCTTGTGCTCTTGCTCAGGGAGTTGCCAGGGAGGCTATCGAACTGATTACTGTTGAGGTCGCTGTTGTTGAGGTTGCGAGGTCGCTGGCTACACTATATATTCCCTCAAGCATCCTCTTTTTATTAAATCCTCGATTGCATCCTTTAATGCCTAACACGTCGAAGTGCTATGTCCAACGTCATTATGGTAGGCGCAGAATTAGCCTTGCTTTCGGGAGCTAAAAGGAGTTTTTATGGGTTTGGGCTGCCCAAAATTCTCCTTGTGCCTTCCCGTCGTGAAGATTCTGTCTTGCCCATCGAACAGTGTGCTATAGTGGTTGTAGCAACCTGGACGTTAAGGTCGTTCACTCCTAGACTCACTCCTGGCCTTTTTAGCAACTTGGTTGTAAGATCTGTCATTCCCACCATTGGTTCTTTTCTTGGATTGGTCGAAACTATTGGCCTCGCTTTTCTGGCCGGGCTGTTTGAGGCCAAATGCTTCTTCCTACCTAAATTCTTTAGCAGCCCACTCATAAAACTCACTTAGGTCTTTTACATGGGATTTATAGATACTCTTGTAGAGTTTGCCATCTTTACGGAGTCCAACCGAGATGGCTGTCAAGATGCTCTCATCTGAAGGGTTATCTACATTGCTGGCTTCGTATCTGAACCTGTTAATGTAGTATTTCAATGGCTCATTATGATGCTAGAAGACTGTGGTAAGGTGGCATGGAAGCGCGAACTGCCTTTTTAATGTTCTGTACTGGCCAATAAACCTCTGCTAGCATTCTTCCTAGCTACTGATGCTGCGAGCTAGAAGACTTTTGAACCAACTCCGCCGGATGTCTTCAAGAGTAGCTGGGAATACAAGACACTTTACTAATGGATCGGTTGTCTGTAGACCCATCTGGATGTTGAACGCATCTAAGTGATCATAGGGGTCGTCGTCCCTAGCATACAGAGGGAGATTGGAGGCCTTAAATCTCTAGGGAAGCGATCGCATCTCAATTTCTTTAGAGAAGGGGTTCGCTCCCCATACTGGTTATACTGACTCGAAGAACTGAGGCGAGCTTCGAGCTGTTGAACCCTCCGGAGAAGCTCCTCTACCTTTGAGTCCTGTGACCCACTCTCGTCCTCGAATTCGCGACCTAAAGTGCAATGATCTGAAGTGTTTGCCTGATTGGCTTTTCGGGTGTCATCGAGCCAACGGATCTGGGTCGTTGTCGGTGATTCACATCATTATCAAATCGAGATACGACCTAAGCCTGATCATGGTCTTCCTCCACATGACGACTCCCGTCCTGGCTCACCCTTATTCTCAAGCTCACAGGGGGTAAATCGTTCCTCCTTATACCGGTTGGGTGACCTCTCGTTGAATGCGAGTTGGAAGAGCGAGCTGAATTAGCAAGTCGCGGCATTTCCTTGGCGGGTTACTTGGGGGCTGTCGCTTCTCTAGGAATGGTGGTCTCAGGTCTGGGTATGTTTTGTGCTTGTGTATGCGTTAGTGTTTTGATTACGTCTGTCAGTTGATGCATTGAATCCTCCAACGCCTCTTGTCGTTGTTGTAATCCTTATAGCTCATCGATTGCCATAGCGATCTATGCTGGTTGGCGAGGGATCGGTGGAGGCATTCCTGCAGCGGCACCATTGGTGGGGATATTTGTCTGTTCATTTAGCTGGTCAGTTGTTGTATCAACGTTCTTGGTTGTCCTTATCCTCGCCATAGTAACCTGAGAATTTGGAGAAGTTTTGCGACTAGGCCCTTCCTCTAGCGCCAAAATTGTTAACGTCGAAAAATGGGTCAACTAGGTTCTTCTAAGCCCAATGCTGCAATACGATCAAATAGCACTAGAAACAGACAAATGGCAAGAATAAAAGCAAAGGAAGAAAAGGGGACACAAGGAATTTTTAAGTGGTTTGACCTTTAGAATGCCTACATCCACTGTAGTTTTTCTCACTATTTTCATAGAGTAATGACACTCAAATTATTTCTCTCCTTCTCTTACAACATATTTGCTCTCCTATTTATAGAGAATGGGAGGTGTTACAGTAGCATTACAATAAGTCAAAACGAAATGATGAATTATATTAATGAAATTGACATGTGTCAGGTCAACTCTGCGAAAGCATGGTTTAGATGCTAAACTCATGCTGGTTAGGTGACATTTCTTTAATTCATGTTGTTAACTCTGAAGGATTATGCGTGTACGACACGTTTTGCTGATTTTGGATTGGCAGTTCAGTAATTAAACTATGACGTACAAGCTGTGATAGATAAGAGCTCGTTACCATGACTTGGAATGCATGAAGTTTATAGGCCTTTCTTCATGAGTTGAACGTCTAGAGTCTGGGATTCTAAGTTACGAGCTGGTTGCCTGAGCGAGCTATATGTCTAGCGAGCAGGACCATTAGTGAGCCAGGCCTTAGCCAAATGGGCAATCTTGTTGGAACAGTCCCGGGTTTTTGTCAACAGGTTTGGGCTTTTACTAACCCATTTGAACATTCTAAAAATACCCATAACAATATGCAATCACTCATGAGATTACAAAAGATCCAAATATTGAAATTAAATTTAATAGATATGAAAATAATAATGTTACATTTTTCAAAAATGTCCGAATGATGTGATAAACTGATTTGTAGCTATCACATTAATTTCGGGATGATGTATTGATTACACAAAAATTTGGCACATCATTTAAGTAAATTTTTGGATTTTATAGCATTACTCATATTAAATATATTTAATATGCATTCAATATTAAGATTTTAAAATATCTAGAGATTACAAATGCATTTAACTAAATATAGAAGTTAACTTAAAATGCATTTATTGTTAAGATTATAAAAGATATGGAGACAAGATTTTTATGTTCAATGTAATTGAAAATTTACTGAAAGGAGAAATAAACTTTAAATTTTGTAGCTATCTCTTAAGTTCTTGACAGGTAATATGTCACTTATGGCATGTAACTCATAATTTCCTTACCATTTATGCAACATTTCATTAAATTTAGGTTTTATTTAAATATGTAATCTATTTACTATATTTATGACCGACATTAAAATGATATCTAGAAATTGATATCAATAGTTGCATAAAAAAATAAAAAGTAAATTATAAAAAAGTTATATATATATATATATATATATTATGAAACAATATGACACTCTATTATTAAAAAGTGAGAACAAATCAATCTCAAAATATATTGCATTGAAAGTAGTATGAAAGTATCGGATCAACAACGTACCAGAAGGCAGTAAAATCAGGTATGAGGTTTATTATTTTCATTAAAGTAGTATTTTTTATGAGGATACATGTACCATACGCATTTTTCTTTTGCGATCTTGGCATATTATGCTAGATTATTCACTTTTTTATTTCTATTGTGGCAATTATGCTAACCAAAAATGTGATTTCTAAATTTTATCGCGTCATAATATATAAAACCTACTAACCAATGGTTTAATTAGATATCTAATTGAAGGAAGAGGATGAGTAGATAATCAATAAAAACTTGCATTTGTCCAAGGAGATTGAATGAAAACGGCATATAAAATGAGGATTAAAAACCAAATAGTAGTCTGTATAGAGCAACCTGAGTGTTTAGGCTCATCAGGGGAGAAGAGTGAGATTATAACTCTACTCACTCTAATCTTGACTAAAGTAGGCATCTTTCATGGAAAGAATCACAAACAAACAACAACATTAACTCATCTTCTACTGACCAACTGCAGCAAAATAGTGATGAAAGTTCTAGTAGAAATATTGTTACAACGAGAAGGCTTAGACATTCCCAAGTGAGAAGAGAAGAAAAACAATCTTAGTTCAAACGCCAATTAGGACAAGAGAAGAACTTGCCTGAGAGCCAATGCTTACACCTGAGCCTGAGGCAAATAACATGAGCAAAGGAGGTGTGGTGTTCTTGTGCTCTAACCAAGTGTTTGATGTGTATAAATTGGAGAGTCATGTTTATAGCTATTTACCAACTCATCAAAAAATATTACTATAATAAAACTAGGGGAATTAATACTGAATTGGTTGGCTTCTAACTCGAATAAAAAAGACCAAGTGGTTCACTATTTTTTTTTTTTTCCTTTTTTTTTTTTTTTTTTTTAGTTGAGCAAATGACAACTTGTGCCAATAGCAAGAGTGATGATACTTGCATGATTTGTGTTTATTGTGGGAGGTTTTCTCCTTTGATATTAAAGTTTTTGAAACATTGCTAGGAAAATATTTCAAGGATACTAGTAAATCAGACGGTTTTCCTTAAAATCTTTTTAAGGGAGAGTCGGAGAGAGAGAAAATATACTAGTTTGTGTCTATTTTGGAATATTTTTTATCAAGCAAATAATTCTACTAATATAAAAATTTGAACTACCAAAGTCAGTTTCCAAGGACTTGGAGAATCAAGGGTTTTGATTAATTCAGTAATAGCGTTTGCCCTCTCAAATGACAAGTTCTTATCATCAGCTGAAAGTAGTAACTCTACCAGGGCACAAGACACTGGACAAGTTTTATTGACGGGAGAGAACTCCATCCTCAAATGTGCAGTTGCTAAACAACAAGAATGGCAAAAGGAGTATGACAGCAGAAACCAGAAGTTTCAACATTTGACTCAGTTGTCGTCTCAGTATCTGGAGCTGTTGAGAAACCTAAAGTTGAATAACTATGCCTTGACAATGCATTTGATGTTGGGTTTTGTGCCCTAAGAGCTTGTAATAATGTAAACGGCTTTATAAATAATAAAGCCTTCATTTTATTCAATTTAGTTATTTTGTAAAAATTGTATATATCATGAGAAACATCCTTGATTACTGATGTAATTTCAAATTAAGTATATAAATGTTATATGCAAGCGGATTTAGTTTAAGATAAGTAATCTAAAGAGTTTATAGAAAGCAAACTAAGTTGGGTACTTTATTTGTAGTAAATCTACAGTTGCGGTCTATTTCGTATTAGGTACGATAGTCTTATCCGAGACTATTCATGTAGTGACATGAAATGGAGGCACCTTATATAATAAAGATTATATAGGACTGGACCACGATAAATATAAGTCTCTCATCAATATCTGTTAAACTTAGAGATTTATATTTATCAATCAGATGATCATATATGAGTTGATCTTAATCTTGAGTGTATTATGGACTCCTGCTTATTGAGTTATATCCTTTAATTTACATGGGTGAGATCGGTGTAGATGTCCGGTCAATAACTTTATACTTTGGGGATATGATTTAGTAAGTAGTTGGGAACATTCTACACGATAGTGGAATCTACTTCTTCTTGTGAGTAGAAGAGAAGTAGTTCCCTAAAGGGTTGATTCAGGTTTTGAACAATATGAGCACTCAACTTTCCATTCTTATGAAAATGGAAAAATAAATTCATAAGATGTTATGGATATATTGTTCATTATAGAATCAATGGTACTTAAGGATCAAGAAATAATTAGAGGGGTAAAACGGACATTTTGACTTAGCTCTAGTTATGAACTATTTGTGGAGGGTCAAATCATATATAGTGATTAAATCAATGGACACTAAAAATTTCAGATTGTAGAAAAACATCTATAGTTTTGAGAGTGCAATCTTAAGTTTTTAGTGGAGTAACTCTAAAATTAATAATAGTGAATTATTTAATTAAATAGTTTAATTAATAATTCTGATATTATTGGAGCTCAAAACTGTAGGTCCATCTGGTCTCCTTGATATCACTATAAAAAACTTGTATATAGAATATTGTAATTGGACCGTCCAATTACAATTGTTACGCAAACAGCAAAATTTGTGTTCACTTAATATTTGAATAATATTGATTATTCAAATTATTTAATAATTAATTAGTTAATTATTAATTATGAATTAATAATTATTTAATTAATTTTATAAGAGGTCTTGAATTTGATTCTCAATTGTGACTGGGCATAAATTAATTAGAGGTCACAAGTTCGATTTCACAATATAACAAGAATTAATTTTGAATTAATTATGTTATATATGATAAAAGTTTAATTTTAATAAACTTGAGGTTTAATGTTAGTTTTGATTAATTAAAACCCTAAGTAGTTGCCTATAAATAGAAAAGCAATAGTTTTATTTTTCTAATAGAAGTTATTTTTGATTTTGCAGTACGTTCTTTGAAATAGAAACAAAAAAAAAAAAAAGTTTTTCTACAACATAATACAGATAAGAAGAATCTGTATATTTCTTCTCTATATAACTAAAAACATATACTCACCTCTTAAATATATATTGTTGAATCTTTTTAGAAAAAAAAATCAATAGAAAGTTAACACAATTCTATATAATTGTGCCCACTCACTAGTTTCTTAGTGTAGATACATATCGAGGAAGACTAGGTGGTGAGCAATCCACAGAGGTCAATATATAAGGTAAAAATCTGATTTTTATTTTTTCTTGTATTATTTTATTTCATTGTTTTATGGATCTAGAGTTTTTTGAGTTTTCTAAAAATTTTTAAAGCTCAGTGTTCCTTAAAATTCATATTTTTAATAAAAATAATTGTTGTTTTTCCCTTCATTTGAAACAGGGTCAGCAAACGTCTGGGTGTCTTCTAAAAATGAAACCGAACAGAGAAACGGGAATTCAGTGCTTTTCTTCCATCATTTAGGTTGTGTCTCAAACAAACTATTGTTTGAGATATTTATTTGGAGATACATGCAAGTAGTAGCTCAAACAAACGTCCTGCTGAAAATATTTATTTGGAGAATGAGAAGATGCATCGTGACGTTATGGATGTGTGCAAAGATTCTCCTTTGGAAACATGGAGGAGGCTCTACGATTGTTTGTTGGTTCTTCAGTCAGGACTAACTTTTGCTTGAATTGCAGAGGTTTTCTTCAGATCTCTTTTAATAAGCATTATGTGTAAATTGCTGTCTATAGTTTATTTTATATGATGGTGGCTAGAGGTTTGATTGTGGTTTATTACGAAACTATTGTTTGATTTTGGTTGGTTCAAGTTCAATAACAGAGCTTCTGGAATTAGCCACCTATGGACTTTAAGTTGATAGAAATGTTGTCAATTAATTTTTCAGATGTTAGTATTTAGAATGTCATCTGTCTATTCCTCACCATCTCTTATTAATAAATCCTTTATCTAGAGTTTTATCTTCGTAAAGATATAAGAATATTTCAGCAAAGTTTATTCTATATTTAAAGCTGGCCAAAAATTTTATTTACCTGCAATAATCAATTCACTCCACAAAAATGTTTTAACTTGATATAAAAGGCTATCTTTCTACAAAATCAACTCTAAAACCGAAATAACCACTTCTACCGATATAAAAACAACATTAAGTTTGCCATAAAGATTACATGGAATGAAATTTACATAATTTATAGATTTCTAGATATATATACAAAATTTTTACATACGCTTCCCCAATATACAACAACATAACACCATATAATTTTGAAGGACCAACCTGTCATTTGATTAATTAAGCTTAGTATGATAAAAAAAACTTTAGTTTCATTATTATTTAGCACTGGTACAAGAGCTTTCGGTAATGCTAGTATGCATTGTCATTGGCATACTAGCTTAATCCAAAGCTCATCATAAAGGATAAGCAAAAATATCTAAAATATAAAGAGATAACCTTTCAAAATGGTATATCAAACGATATTGAACACATCCACATAATCGAGTTTCACTTGTCAAATCATATGTGAGATGAACTATAATATCAAAGAAAGAAGGATGAGAATATCTTTCAAGCATATAAATGGTCAAATGCGACTTTACCTCAATTAATTATAACTTAATTATGCCAATCAGTCTTTTGCATATGTCACTAAAATATTAGCATAACTGGAATGTGGCAATTCTTTTGGCATGATACCTCGTATTGTTACTAATAATGATTGTTGCATTAAAATATGACAATCATGGGACTTGAGTCCGACTATTTTGCATTCATCTAATCATGGGCGAAATTGGGATTTTGGTCTTATGGTGGCCAAAACTTGAACTGGTTTTAAGATATCAAAGTATAATAAATATAACAACATCAATAGGTAAAAATTAATAATAATAGCAAACTAGTATCCTATAGTCTTAACTATAAATTAAAGTTAATGAAACAAAAATAGTCTATATATGTGAATATTATATAATGAAATTTTTGCTCTTTTATATTTCAAAATTCATTTATAATTGAATTATACTGAATTTCTCTACGATTTCTACATTTTACAATTCCTTTTACACTAAATTTGTAAATTCTAATTATATAGAATTGTATTAAATATGAAATTGCATGAAAACTTATTTTTGACAAAATATATAAAGCCTAAGAAGAACAATGTTTTAATATTCACTTAAATAAAATAAAATAAACTGATTAAGCAATAAAATTATAAAAATTAACATAAAATTCAAATGTAGTAATCAATACCAACACTTTTATATATAAAATTATTAGTAAAATTCAACAATTTAAAAAGGTCAAACTTGAATTCTTATTTCTGAGTTTGATGTAGAAAAAGGTAATTATTAATGAACAACTCAATTATTAAAACCAATATCTGAAAATATAAATAAATAAAGAAAGTTAAAAATTTTCAAGTGTAAACTCAAAATTTAGCTAAATATAGAAGTCAACTTAACATGAATTTACTATTAAAATTGCAAAAAATCCAGAGATAAGATGTTTATGTTTATTGTGAATGAAAATTTACTTAACGCAAAAATAAATATAAGATTTTTATCAAAATAAATTTCTCTCTAGACATGATCACGATTCGATTCGGTTCCGGTTCCAAATCGATGGTTCTAGTTCTGAAAAAGTTAGAACCGAAACTTTAACCGAAATAAAACGGTTCCGGTTCGGTTCTGGAGCCGACAGTTCTGTAACGGTTCTGGCTCCGGTTCCGGTTCTATAACGATTTCGGTTCCGGTTCCGGTTCTGAAATCTTTTTTTAAATAAAAATAAAATTTAAAAATTAATATTAAACTATATTTTGATATTAAAAAAATAAATCTATACACAAAAGAAATAAGAAATTTAATTATTTGAACTTTGATTGAATTTAAAAATAAATTGACAATTTGAAATTTAAAAATAATAAAATAAGATTTTGAAATTTAAAAATAATAAATTAAGATTTTAAAACTTCAAATAGTAAATTGAAAATTATAATTTATAGATATAATTAAAAAAAAATTAAAGGAAATTAAGATTGAGAATTAAGAGAACATTGAAACTAAGAGTTAAAATTGAGAGAGAGTTGAGATTAATGGAGATAAAGAAAGTTAAGATTGAGGGAGATAGATGTAGGAAGAAATTAAGAATGGGAAGGGTATTTATAGAGGAAAGGGAGTGGTTAAAAGAGAAATTAAGGGGATGGGATAAAATGTAAAAAAATATGACCAACGGTGACTTTATTTATTTATTTTTAAAAGTGATGCAGTTTTTTTTTTTTTTTTTTTTTTGAACCGGAGGTTCCGATTCCACTATTTAAAGAACCGGAACTAGAATTGGAATTGCTATAGTAACGATTCCGGTTTCGGTTCTGAAGACCTGGTTTGGTTCGGTCCGGTCCGGTTTTGTGGTCATGTCTATCTCTCTGCAGTTGTTAATAGCAAATATACATGTTGACTGAGTTGGATAATGTTTCGTGAATTTACATCTAGAAAAAATAATAAGGCATTTTATAGGCTAACAATTTTAATATTTAGAAGTAACTCTAGTCAATCATTTTTTTTTTTTTTTTTTTTTTTTTTTTTTTTTTTTTTTGCGTATTGTATTTTAAACATTATTCTTATTGTTGCTTTTTGAGAAAAAAAAATTTGGATTTAAAAAAAGAAAAGAAAAAAAAGCTAATATGCATATTACTTATGGCATGTGACTAGTGTTATATTCCCATAAGGAACTTCATGTTTCCTTACCCTTTGTTGCATCATCCAATAAAATTTCGATCTCAATTAAATATGAAAATGTATATAATATATTTTTGACTGACATTCAAATGATATCTAGACACTGGGCAACAATGGTGACAAAAAAAAAAAGAAAAAGAAAAAGAAAAATGATTAAATAATACAAAAGTTTTATATAGTCAACTTATTTATAAATTGTGGATTACATCAATTCTTATGCTAGAAGGACCAATCATATGAGACAATCATCACCTAAGAAAACTCATAATTTTGATTTAACGATTTTATATCATAACTTAAAGCGGAGCATCAACTGGCGTATCATTTATAAAATGTGACTAACAAAAAAAGAAAGACAAGATTACTTTTAATTTGATATAAATATATACTCATTATTGCCCCTTTCTAATCATAAAAATAATTTTTTCTCACCCTAAGAGCTATATCTTCTTCTTCTTACCTAGTCTTAATTAAATATAAGCTCATTGTCACCCATTTCTAGTTAAAATTATAATCCCTGCCCATCCATTGAGTTATACCTTCTTCTATTTTTCTGATCCACTGCTTTGACTTTTACATCTATGAAAAAATATGGCACTCTATTATCAAGAGGAGAGAACAAAAATTCAGAAAAAAACAAATATATATATTTATATATATTTCCTTTAGAGAAGTAAAATGGTATCAGCTCAGATAGTACCAACAGCAGGTATGAGCTTTATTCATTCCAATAGAGTAGCATTAGTGCATTAGGATCTATGTACCATAGACACATCTTCTTGTGATTTTGGCATATTGTGCTACATTTTTCACTTTTCTATTTCTAAGCTGGCAATTATGCTAGACGAAATATGTATTGAATTAATTTTGACATAATTGATAAAACCTAGGGGAAAGGATTTCTAGTAGATTTTTGGTTGAAGGAAGAGGGTAAGTTCATAATTAATAAAAATTTGCACCCAGTGGTTCCTAAAAAATGGCCTATGAGATGAGGACTATTATCTAGAAAGTGGTATGTATGTATTAATGTGTATATATATATATACATATACGAGGTAATTATTATTTTATATTTTAAAATTACAAATAACATCAATGTTATAAATAAATAAAAAGAAAAATAAAGATTATCAGGGAGCTAGATAGAAATTACCAGGATTAGAGAGAAATTGATAATATGAAAAGAGAGAGAATTTGTGAATATGAAAACAGAGAGAGAGTTGGGAATGAGATGAAAATCAAAGAGCAAAAAGATAAAAGTATTTCATTTATCACTGAAGCCTCACATATATATACACAAAGTTTTAAGTCGGTTAACCGACTTACAAAAGATTTTTATATTATTATTTTAGATAATAATACATCCAAAAGATTAACAACACTCCTCCTTGGATGATACCACTATATTACTTTTATAAAAACTTAATGAAATAAAAATCTAAACAAAAGATATTTCATGATTTGCTGGATTAGAAATATTATAATTTTTAGGATTCAATAGTATCTGAACGTGCTTAAAGGTACTGCCTTGTTAAAAATCTTATCAGGGAAACCTAGTGGGATAAAACCTGATCGAAGGTAAAAAAGAGTGCAGTGTACATTTATCCATATTGATTTAATAGACTCCCCTTGAAAGATGCTTCATAATTAATCATGTAATTTACATGCTCGACACATCTAATACCATAAATCAATTTTTCGAATGTTGATGTTGGCAATATTTTGGTAAATAAATCTGCAAGGTTATCTGGGGTGCAGACTTGTTTAACATCAATCTGCTACCTTTGTTGGAGCTCATGAGTATAAAAGAACTTTGGTAAGATATGTTTGATTTTATCTCCTTTGATGTATCCTCCTCTGATTTGAGCGATACAAGCAGCATTATCTTCATATATGATTGTAGGGGAATTTGAAGCAGTAGATCGTTTACATGTACTTTGGATATGGTGAATGACAGATCTCAACCATATACATTCTTGACTTGTTTCATAGAGTGTAAGAAATTTCAGAATGATTGGAGGATGTGGCAACAAAAGTCTGTTTTGTTGATCGCCAAGAAATTGCTATATTATTATAAGTAAAAATATACCCAGTTTGTGAACGAGTCTTATGAGGATCTGAAAGATATCCAACATCAGCATAACCAATTAAACATATACCACTATTAGATTTTGAATAGAATTATTCTAAATCTATTGTTCCACGAAGATAACGAAAAATATGTTTGATATCATTCCAATGACGCTGTGTTAGTTCAGAATTGAACCTAACTAACAAATTTACTAAAAAAATAATATCAGGCCTAGTACATTGTACTAAATATAATAAGGTACCAATTGCACTTAGATATAGTACTTAGATATAGTACTTCTGGACCAAGTATTTGTTCATCATCTTCTTTCGATCAAAATGAATCTTTTTTAGGATAAAGAGATCGAACAACCATAGGAGTACTCAAGGGGTGAGTTTTATCCATATTGAATCGTTTTAGGATTTGTTCAATATATGCTGATTAATGGATAAGTACTTAGTGTGATTTATGCTTGATTTTCAAGCCGAGACAATATTTTGTTTGTCTCAAATATTTCATCTCAAATTCTCTTTTTAAATAGTTAGCAGTTTTTCGAAGCTCTTTAGGTGTTCCGATTAAATTCATATTATCAACATAAACTGCAACAATAGCAAATCTAGATTTTGTTTTCTTTATGAATACACATGGGCATATAGGATCGTTAATATATTCTTCATTTGTCAGGTATTTGCTAAAACGATTATACCACATTCGCCTAGATTGTTTTAATTCATACAAGGATCGTTGCAATTTAATTGAACAAACATTGTTGGCTTTTAATTTATATGCTTCAGGCCTTTTAGATCCTTTAGGAATTTTCATGTAGATATCAGTATCAAGTGATCCATATAAATATGCTGTCATTACGTTTATAAGACGCATTTTGAGCCCTTCTGAGACTGCTAAACTTATTAAAAATCTAAAAGTAATTGTATTCATGACAGATGAATATGTCTCATCATAATCAATTTTTGGTCTCTGCGAGAAACCTTGTGCAATAAGCCTTGCTTTATATATTACAATCTCATTTTTTTCATTATGTTTCCGTACAAATACCCATTTGCATCCAATAAGTTTGACATTTTCAGGTGTTTAGACTACAGGTCCAAATACTTTACATTTAGATAAAGAACTTAATTCTGCTTAAATTGCATCTTTCCATTTAGGTCAATCGTGTCTTTGTTAACATTCATCAACAGTATGTGGTTCATAATCATCGTTCATAATTTTCAAAGCTACTGTATATAAAAATATATCATCGATGATTGTTTCATTACGATTTCACATACTTTCTGCACAATTGATTGAAATTTCTTGATTTTTAGAATTTATGATTCATCAAGTGTTTATGCCTCTTTGGGGATTTCAGTCTCTTCAGTGATTGACAACTCTTCTGGAGTTGATTTTTCAGAGAGAATGAATTTTGTAGCTTAAGTATTATTTTTAGAAGAATCAAAATTTTTCATTCTTCATTTCTGGGGAATACTATCTGTTTGAGCCAAGTAGTCTACCATGTTTCTGACGTACAGTAAATTATTCATTTGCTGCATTCTGATTACATTGTTCTATAGGAACAATTATTCTAACTGGTGCATTGACAACTAGTATGTATGATTTTGTTATTTTAGCAGCATCAGTAAATGCATCTGGCAACTGATTCGCAATCATCTGAAGATTAACTATCCTTCGTACCTCACTTTCACATTAGGTGGTGCGAGGATTCAAATGAGATATTGTTGTCACATTCCATGATAACTCATTTTTCTCTCCAATAGCGACCTTTTTCTTGTGCTTCTTTTCAGGAGAAATTTTTTCTCCCCATAATGGTGAGAAAGTTGTCTAATCAAAATGACAATTTACAAAACGGGCAGTAAAAAGATCACTTGTCAATGGTTCAGGATATATGATAATTGAAGGTGAATTAAAACCAACATATATTCCCAAACGACATTGGAGTCCTATTTTGGTTCTTTGAGGGAGAGCAATAGGGACCTGTACGGCACAACCGAAAATACGTAAATGAGAATTATAAGGTTGGTGCCCAAGTATAAGTTGTAATAGAGAGTACTGGTCATAAACTATGGGCCTAAGTCAAATAAATGTTGCTGCATGTAGAACAGCATGTCCGTAGGCAGAAACTGGTAATTTGGTTTGTAACAATAAAGTTTTAGTAATCACCTAGATACGTTTGATGAATGATTCTGTTAGACCATTCTGGGAATGTATATGGGGGACTGGATGTTCAACATCAATTTCGATTGATATGCAATAATCATCAAATGTTTTTTATGTAAACTCACCAGCATTATCTAGTCGTATGTTCTTAATTGGATAATCTGAAAATTGTGCTCGAAGTCTAATGATTTGAGCAAGCAATTTAGCAAAAACGATGTTACGACTAGACAACAAACATACATGTGACCACCTTGCGGATGCATCAATTAATACCATAAAATAACGGAATGGTCCGTTGGGTGGATGAATAGGTCTATATATATCTCCTTGTATTTTTTGTATGAAAAATGGAGATTCAAAACCAACCTTAGAAATGGATGGTTTAATAACTAATTTTTTTTGTGAACAAACAATGTATATATTATCATTGGATAATTAAATCTTCAGGTTTTTTAATGGGTGTCCATGAGAATCTTCAATGATTTTATGCATCATCGTAGATCTTGGATGACCAAGACGATCATACCAAAATCGAAATGTTATTGATTTTAAGAGCTTCTGGTTTGAAACTACATAAGTTTCAATTGATCTCATAATTATATAATACAACCCGGATGAGAAAACTTTGAGTTTTTCTACAATAAGCTTCTGGCCTGAGATAATTTTAGTGATGCATAAATATTCAACAATTTTTTCATTTATAGTTTCAATATGATATCTGTTACTGCATATATCTTTGAAATTAAGTAGATTTCTTCTAGATCTACTTGAGTATAATGCACTATTTATACATAATTTAGTATAATTTGTTAATAAGATTATGACTCTTCTAGAACCTTCGACTAGATCTACAGAACCTGATATAGTATTTATCTTGGTTTTAGTTAATGACAAATTTGAGAAATATTTCTTATTCTGAAAAATAGTATGTGTTGTTGCACTGTCGACGATATATATATCTACTTTTTGAAAATAGATAATTCATCTATATCCGTCTTTCATTAGATAAACCATATGTTAATACATCATTGATAACAAAATATAAGGCAAAATAAATTATCTTACTTCTAGAAGATTACAAAATTTTGTACTAACGTAACAAAAGTAAACATGACTATATTAACTAGGCAACTTTCTAATTGGTATGGACATCTCCATCACCAATTGAGTAATCAATTTTTTCATCCGCATTATCAAGAAAATCTGATAAGTCCAAGGTTGTGATGTCTATAGGATCATCATCTTGATCTATAAAATTTGTATCAATTTTCTTTTTCTTCCCCCTTACAGAGGTTTAATACAAATCAACTTAATGCTTGGCTATACGATAAGTACGAGACCAGTGCCTAGACATGCCACATCTGAAACAAACATCTTCATAGTTTTTGGGAACCTTTTTCTCTACATTTTTACCCTTGTTATGTTTAGTGTTATAAACATTCCACTTTTGATGGATGTTTTTCTAGTTTCGATTACCTAAAAATTTATACCCACTATGACCATGATGTCCACGTCCACGTCCACGGCCTTTACTTGTGCTAGCATTTGCTTTTAAAAGTGCAACTGCTCTAATTGAATGGAGTTCATGATTTTTCATCAGGAGTTCATTGTTTTGTTCAACCATTAAAAGACATGAGATTAGTTCAGAATATTTTGTAAACTTGCGTTCTCTATATTATTACTACAGAAGCACATTAGATGCATGAAAAGTAGTATATATCTTTTCCAATAGATCTGCATCGATCAGTATTTCACCACACAAGTTCAGCTGTGAGATTATTTTAAATAGGGCAGAATTATAATCAACGACTGATTTGAAATCTTACAGTCTTAAATTACTCCACTCATGATGGGCTCTAAGGAGGACGACAATTTTCTGATGGTCATACATGTCTTTTAAAATTTTTCACAAAGTCAGTGGATCTTTAATTGTGAGGTATTGGGTTTTCAGACTTTCATGTAAATGACATCGGATAAAGATCATTACAGTTGCTTTATCTTGTAGAGATGTTTCATTATTATCTCCAATATTATCAACTAAGCCTTTGGACTGCAAATATAGCTCTATATTAAGGATCCATGAAAGATAGTTATTTTCTGAAATATCCAGTAGAGCAAATTCCGGTTCTGCAATATTTGACATAGTTATATGCATAAAATACCACAATTAGTGACATAATCAAAATGATAAATAATATTAATATTATATTAAAAAAAAATTTATGTATGGTAAATTTTTTTATGAATATATCTAAAACTTCGGATTGCCAAAAATTTAATATATATTTTTAGAACTTCAGGTCAAAAATAATAACTTCAGGTTTTAACAATATATATTTAGAACTTCAGATTCCATCAATTAAAATCCAGAACTTCAGGTTCTAGTACATTATAAATTAAAGAAAATAAAAAAACATAAAATATAAAGATATAAAAGAGATAATAAAGTAATCAA
Source organism: Dimocarpus longan (assembly GCA_022984855.1). Taxonomy (NCBI): domain Eukaryota; kingdom Viridiplantae; phylum Streptophyta; class Magnoliopsida; order Sapindales; family Sapindaceae; genus Dimocarpus; species Dimocarpus longan. Next base: position 10,425,189 of record CM041013.1, read on the forward strand.
TTAATATAAATGATATATTGAGCCGGTATAGCCGTGCATGAAATACATAATAAAAACAATAAATAATAGTAACATAGCTACACATACAGTATAAAACAATAAGTAAATAAATAAAATTAAATAGTTAGATATATAATATATGATAATAATAATAAATTATCAATCAAATTAGTACAATGATTAAGTCGACAGAGTTGTTTATAGATTGAATTAGTATAGTCAAACTTCTCAATTAGAGTTAGAGTCAGAATATCAAAAACTTCAGGTTTTGATAAATTTGTTTAAAATTTTAGGTTCAAGATCATATTGATAACGTGTTATAAATAAATAAAAAGAAAAATAAAGATTATTAGGGAGTTAGATAGAAATTTTCAGGGATTAGTGAGAAATTGTTAATATGAGAAGAGAGAGAGAATTTGTGAATATGAAAACAGAGAGGGAGAGTGGAGAATGAGACGAAAATCAAAAGCAAAAAGGCAACCGACTTATAAAAGATTTTTATATTATTATTTTAAATAATGGTGCATTCAGAAGATTAACAACGATCAAATTATTTTTAATATTAAAAATAATAGTGAAAATTGATCATTTGCTAAATGGGGTACAGTAAACGGATCATTAAATTAATTGATTCGTTAATGTGGATGGCATAATAGTTCATCTCTTTACATCTCTGAATTGTGGACTGCTCGATTTAATTAAAATAAATAAATAAAGCAAATGTCCCATCACCACCCCCTCCTCTCCACTTCTTCCCTATTACCACCCATATCTCCTCCCTCCTCCGCCTCCCCCTCCATGGCCACCGGCACCCTTTTCGCCGGCTCTCTTGACATCTTCTCCTTCCTCCTCTCCTTTTGCTCCGTCCACTCTTACACTGGCTTCGCTTCTCTGCTCTTACGTCGCTGTCGCCCATCAACATACTCCCAACTGTTGTAGCTAAGGATCTAGTATTTCCTCGAGTCCCAGTTGGGTTTTGACTCCATTTTCGCTCTTAGGATACACACCGACCGCAACAACTGGAAGTCACACAGCATCGGCCACGTCTAGGTCGCTTTTCTCGGACACAAAAATACACCCTCGACCGCTCTTCTGCCAATAAGCTCGTCTTCGAGTTCTGAAAGCTAAAAATTTTCAAGACCTACCCTGACAGCAAGTGTTTCTCCGATGATGGACCAGTCAGAGGAGCAAGTCGACGGTGATGAAAGCCAAAGTCCATCCAAATCATGTTGATGGTGTTTATGGCTGGTATTGTTTTCGTTGAAGATTATGTGTTTGATGAATTGTGTGTGAGAGGAAAAAAAAAAAGAAGTGGTTATGGCTTGTTTGTTGAAGATTATGTGTTTGATGAATTATGTGTGAAAAAAAAAAAAAAAAAACTCAGGTTTGTGTTTGTTTATTTTATTGTTTATTGACTTATTTTGTTGTTTATAATTTGGTGTTGTTGGATTAGTATTATTCATATTGTTTTTGTTGATTTAGGGTTAATTTTTGTCTGGATGTTTGCTTTGACTATGGACTTTGTGATGTTGGTTTGTTACGACTGGTGCCTGCGTTGGTCCAAGTGCCTGCGTTTTTTATTTTAATTTTTCTTTTAAATTTGTCAATTTTTTTTATTTTTAATTTTTTTTTGGATTTTGATTGTTTAAAATTGTAATATATTTATTTATTTTTATATAAATTTTATTGTAAATTCTAAAACTTTTATTATTTTTATTTTGATTATGAACGGGTAGATTGGTCATTGATTAATTGTTTTGTTTTGTTTTTTTTTTAAACTTGTTAGTATTCCAATAGGGTATTCTGATCTTTTAATTTTTTTGTTATAAACCACTAAAATTTTGGAAAGAGAAACCGCATTTCGTTGACGATGTAGGTTTTTTTAATTAATTTTTTGAAAAATTGGGTTAAACTAAAATTATTTACGATTTCAGGAGCTTTTTAAATCTTTCCCATATATATATATATATATATATATGTGTGTGTGTGTGTGTGTGTGTAGAATAGCCTGAGTTTTTAGGCTCATTAGAGGAGGAAAGTGTTCATGACTATACTCACTCTGATCTTGGCTACACCAGGCCTCGTTCATGGAGAGAGTCACAAACAAACGTGAACATGAACTCATCTTCTGCAACCAAATGATGCAAAATGGTAGTGAAAGTTCCAGCAAAAATATTGTATATATTTCAAGGATAGGATTCAGTCGTCCCCAGGTGGGAAGAAGAAAAAGAATAAGAACAAACAAGTTTATAGGCCAATTAAGACCAGGGAAGAACTTGTCCCAATGCTGACACTTGCATATGAGCGAAAACAATATTTACCGATGTCCCAAAAATGTTTATAAGGGGGAGAGAGAGATTGTACTAGTTTTGTTTGTTTAGGAATATTATTTTATTAAGCTAATAAGTCTAGTAATTGGATTTTGATACAATCCTGTGTAGGATATAACTTTAAGGGAGATTGAGAGAAATTGTAATAGTTTTGTTGGTGGGTTGATTATAATACTATTGTTTCCCAAGTCCCAATTGTCCTTATTTATCGCGTCATCTAATGCGTTTTAATGATAATTGGTATCGAACATTCGTTCAATCTGATAATGTTATTATAGAAATGAACAAACGAATAATGAAATTTAAGACTGGATCACGATAAATATAAGTCTCTTATCAATATCCGTTAAACTTAAAAATTTATATTTATCAATCAGATGATCATATATGAGTAGATCTTAATCTTGAGTGTATTATGGGCTCCTACTTATTGAGTTATATCCTTTAATTTACATGAGGGAGATCGGTGTAGATGTCCGGTCAATAACTTTATACTTTGAGGATATAATTTAGTAAGTAGTTAGAAACATTCTAAACGATAGTGGAATCTACTTCTTCTTATGAGTAGAAGATAAGTAGTTCCCTTAAGGGTTGATTCAGGTTTTAAACAATATGAGCGTTCAACTTTCCATTCATATGAAAATGGAAAAATAAATTCATAAGATGTTATGGATATATTGTTCATTACAGAATCAATGGTACTTAAGAATCAAGAAATAATTAGAGGGGTCAAACGGACATTTTGACTTAGCTTTAGTTATGAATTATTTGTGGAGGGTCAAATCATATGTAGTGATTAAATCAATGGACACCAAAAATTTTAGATTGTAGAAAAACATCTACAGTTTTGAGAGTGCAATCTTAAATTTTTAGTGGAGTAACTCTAAAATTAATAATAGTGAATTATTTAATTAAATAATTTAATTAATAATTCTGATATTATTGGAGCTCAAAACTGTAGGTCCATCTGGTCCCCTTGATATCACTATAAAAAACTTGTATATAGAATATTGTAATTGGACCGTCTAATTACAATTGTTACGTAAACAGCAAAATTTGTGTTCACTTAATATTTGAATAATATTGATTATTCAAATTATTTAATAATTAATTAGTTAATTATTAATTAAGAATTAATAATTATTTAATTAATTTTATAAGAGGTCTTGAATTTGATTCTCAATTGTGACTGGGCATAAATTAATTATGTTATATAGAGTAAAAGTTTAATTATAATAAACTTGGGGTTTAATGTTAATTTTGATTAATTAAAACCCTAAGTAATTGCCTATAAATAGAAAAGAAATAATTTTCTTTTTTTTAATAGAAGTTATTTTTGATTTTGCTGTACATTCTTTGAAACAGAAAAAAAAAAAAAAAAAAAAAATTTCTACAGCATAATACAGATAAGAAGAATCTGTATCTTTCTTCTCTATATAACTAAAAACATATACTCACCTCTTAAATATATATTGTTAATTATTTTTAGAAAAGAAATCAATAGAAAGTGAACACAATTCTATATAATTGTGTCTACTCATTAGTTTCTTGGTATAAAGACACAGCGACGAACCCACGCCTAGACCAGGGGGGACACGTGCCCCCCCTGAAATTTGAAAAAAAAAATTACTTAATTTGCTTTGCAGGCAAAAAAACAAAAATAAAAATGAAATTTCACTGTTGCAGTATGTAGTCTGCAGACTTTCAAATGAATGTTGTGTATTTAATGCTATAACTGTCAATGTCAATTAATTTTTTTATTTTTAATCATTATTATTATTATTATTATTTATCTTTTATCATTTTATTTAAAAACTAATTTATATGCTACATATTTTTTCTGTCATGCCCCACTTTTTGTTTAAATTCCATGTCTCTTTTTATTTATTTATTTATTATTTTTTTATTTTTTTATTTCTAATAGAATTAATTTCCTTTCTAATTTATTACTTCTATTAGACCTAGTTTTCCAACTTTTAATATTTTTCTTACTCCTAATTAATTATTAATTTTATTTTTTTAATTCTCTTCTATATAAGTTTACTTGCTTTTGACATTGATATTATTACTACCTATTGTAACTGTTACTATTGAAATAGCATGTTCTACTATGAATATTATGAAGACTGAATTACGTAATCAAATGGGAGATCAATAGTTCATGATAGCTTGCTTGCGTATGTGGAGAAATATATTTTTAGCAAAATCGATAAAAAAGTTATCATGAAACAATTTCAAGATATGAAGTCTCGTCGAGAAAAATTATAGTTTTATATAATTTATGTTTTTTTTTTCTTTTTTATTTATTTTAATGATTTCAATAGAATTTTTAAGTATAAAATTATTTGTTTTACCTAAATATAAAGTATGTTTTATTTTATTTAAACTATATAATGTTATCAAATATTTTTTATTATATAAAAATATTATATATTTAATATGTTATTAATTTTTGATATTTTTATTATTTTATTCATGTGCTCCCTCTGAATAAATTTTTTAGGTCCGCCACTGTAGAGACATATCGAAGAAGACTAAGTGGTGAGCAATCCAAAGAGATCAATACATAAGGTAAAAATCTTATTTTTATTTTTTCTTGTATTATTTTATTTCATTGTTTTATGGATCTAGAGTTTTTTTAGTTTTCTAAAAATTTTTAAAACTCGGTGTTCCATAAAATTCATATTTTTAATAAAAATAATTGTTGTTTTTCCATTCATTTGAAACAGGGTCAACAAACGTCTGGGTGTCTTCAAGAAATGAAACCGAACAGAGAAATGGGAATTGAGTGCTTTTCTTCCATCATTTAGGTTGTGTCTCCTAATGTGTTTGAGATACATGCTAGTAGTAGCTCAAACAAACGTCCTGCTGAAAATATTTATTTGGAGAATGAGAAGATGCATCGTGACGTTATGGATGTGTGCAAAGATTCTCCTTTGGAAACATGGAGGAGGCTCTACGATTGTTTGTTGGTTCTTCAGTCAGGACTAACTTTTGCTTGAATTGCAGAGGTTTTCTTCATATCTCTTTTAATAAGCATTATGTGTAAATTGCTGTCTATAGTTTATTTTATATGATGTTGGCTAGAGGTTTGATTTTGGTTTATTAGGAAACTATTGTTTAATTTTGGTTGGTTCAAGTTCAATAACAGAGCTTCTGGAATTAGCCACCTATGGACTTTAAGTTGATAGAAATGTTGTCAATTAATTTTTCAGATGCTAGTATTTAGAATGTCATCTATATATTCCTCACCATCTCTCATTAATAAATCCTTTATCTAGAGTTTTATCTTAGTAAAGATATAAGAATATTTCAGCGAAGTTTATTCTATATTTAAAGCTGGCCAAAAATTTTATTTACCTGCAATAATCATTTCACTCCACAAAAATCTTTTAACTTGATATAAAAGGCTATCTTTCTACAAAATCAACTCTAAAACCGAAATAACCATTTCTACCGATATAAAAACAACATTAAGTTTGCCATAAAGATTACATGGAATGAAATTTACATAATTTATAGATTTCTAGATATATATACAAAATTTTTACATACGCTTCCACAATATACAACAACATAACACCATATAATTTTCAAGGACCAACCTTTCATTTGATTAATTAAGCTTACTATGATAAAAAAACTCTAGTTTCATTATTATTTAGCACTGGTACAAGAGCTTTCGGTAATGCTAGTATGCATTGTCATTGACATACTAGCTTAATTCAAAGCTCATCATAAAGGATAAACAAAAATATCTAAAATACAAATAGATAACCTTTCAAAATGGTACATCCAACGATATTAAACACATCCACATAATCGAGTTTCACTTGTCAAATCATATGTGAGATGAACTAAAATATCAAAGAAAGAAGGATGAGAATATCTTTCAAGCATATAGATGGTCAAATGCGACTTTACCTCAATTAATTCTAACTTAATTATGCCAATCAGTCTTTTGCATATGTCACTAAAATATTAGCACAACTGGAATGTGGCAATTCTTTTGGCATGATACCTTGTATTGCTACTAATAATGATTGTTGCATTAAAATATGACAATCATGGGACTCGAGTCCGACTATTTTGCATTCATCTAATCATGGGTAAAATTGGGATTTTGGTCTTATGGTGGCCAAAACTTGAACTGGTTTTAAGATATCAAAGTATAATAAATATAACAACATCAATAGGTAAAAATTAATAATAATAGCAAACTAGTATCCTCTAGTCTTAACTATAAATGAAAGTTAATGAAACAAAAATAGTCTATATATGTGAATATTATATAATGAAGCTTTTTGCTCTTTTATATTTCAAAATTCATTTATAATTGAATTATACTGAATTTCTCTATTATTTCTACATTTTACAATTCCTTTTACACTAAACTTATAAATTCTAATTATATAGAATTGTATTAAATATGAAATTGCATGAAAACTTATTTTTGACAAAATAATTAAAGCCTAAGAAGAACAAGGTTTTAATATTCACTTAAATAAAATAAAATGATTAAGTAATAAAATTATAAAAATTAACATAAAATTCAAATGTAGTAATCAATACAAACACAAAAGTATATAAAATTATTAGTAAAATTCAACAATTTAAAAAGGTCAAACTTGAATTCTTATTTGTGAGTTTGATGTAGAAAAAGGCAATTATTGATGAACAACTCAATTATTAAAACCAATATCTGAAAAAATAAATAAATAAAGAAAGTTAAAAATTTTGAAGTGTAAAATCAAAATTTAGCTAAATATAGAAGTCAACTTAATATGAATTTACTATTAAAATTGCAAAAAATCTAGAGATAAGATGTTTATGTTTATTGTGAATGAAAATTTACTTAACGCAAAAATAAATATAAGATTTTTATCAAAATAGATGTCTCTCCAGTTGTTAATAGCAAATATGCATGTTGACTGAGTTGGATAATGTTTCGTGAATTTACATCTAAAAAGAGTAATAAGGCATTTCATAGGCTAACAATTTTAATATTTAGAAGTAACTCTAGTCAATTTTTTTTTTTTTTTGGCATATTTTATTTTAAACATTATTCTTATTGTTGCTTTTTGAGTAAAAAAATTTTTGGATTTAAAAAAAGAAAAGAAAAAAAAAGCTAATATGCATATTACTTATGGCATGTGACTAGTGTTATATTCCCATAAGGAAATTCATGTTTCCTTACCCTTTGTTGCATCATCCAATAAAATTTCAATCTCAATTAATTATGAAAATGTATATAATATTTTTTTTATTGACATTCAAATGATATCTAGACATTGGGACTAGGGGTGGTAATATGGGTTTTGACACGATGGGTTGACACGAATTCGCGAAAAATAAATGGGTATGGGTTGGAGTTAAACGAATTCGTATCGTAATCGTGTCAACCCGTTTAACCTGTTTATTAAACGAATCGAATTGGTTTTACTTAAATAAATCGCGGGTCGACACGATTAAAATTGGGATAAATTGTAATTTAATATATTAGAGGGATTGGTGTGTAATTGTGCATTTATATATATACACATGTTCATTCGAAACTTAAACAATCTCATTTCGGCAGCACACCCACACCCCCTAACCCATCTGTCGACTCACCCCTTTCTCCCTCACGCTTTCCCATCTTTTCTCTTAAGGTTACTGTCCCATCACCATTTTCTCCCCACGATCGTCGCTCGTTCCTCCTTCATCTTTCATGCTCGTCGTCGGATCTTCCCTCTTCCCTCACGCTTGCCTTTGGATCTTCCCTCCTCCTTCACAGTCGTCGTCCATTGTTCCCTCCTCCCTCACGGTCACGGGCCATTGTTCCCTCCTCCTTCACGGTAGCTGGCCGTTCTCTCCTCCTCCTTCACTGTCGCCGCCCATTCTCCCCTCCTCCCTCACAGTCGGCACCCCTTCTCCATTTCTCCTCAAGATCGCCGCCTCCTCTCCGAGGTCCACCATCAGATCCACGGCTCTACCGCCGGATCCACCATCTCCACCACCATAATGTTATAAAATTTTAATTTTCATGGATTTATTGAGTTTGAGTATGATTTCATTTCATTTTGTTGTTGATTTAATTTACTGGGTTTTTTATTTTTTTGAAAATTAATGTGTTGGTTTTTATGTGTTAATTATGTTAAATTTGGTGTTTGGATTTTATGTGTTGATTACGTTTTAGGTTTTGATTTTTATCTGTTGAAATTGTTAAATATTTAATTGTGAATGATTTATTGTATATATGTTTAAAATATTATTAAGATTAAATTTATTATATGTTTAAAACATTATTAAGATTAAACGAGTCTAACGAATTCAACGGGTTAAACGAATTAAACGAGTTAAATGAATTAAACGAGTTAAATGAATTAAACGGGTTAAACGAGTTAACGAGTTAAACGAATTATAATTTTTTATGATCTAAGTACTAAACGAATTAATCGTGTTGTGTCGTGTCATTCGTTTATAAACGAATTCGTGTCGAATCCAAAATTGTCAACCCGTTTTTTAAACGAATTCGTGTTAAATTGGTCGAATTCATAAACGAATCGAATTAAATTCAGCTCAACGCGATACATCAACCCGTTCTGCCAACCCTACTTGGGACACCAATGCTGAAAAAAAAAAAGATTAAATAATACAAAAGTTTTATGTAGTCAACTTATTTTATAAATTGTGGATTACATCAATTCTTACGCTGGAAGGACCAATCGTATGAGTCAATCATCACCTAAGAAAACTCATAATTTTGATTTAACGATTTTATATCATAACTTAAAGCGGAGCATCAAATGCCGTATCATTTATAAAATATGACCAACAAAAAAAAGAAAGACAAGATTACTTTTAATTTGATATAAATATATACTCATTGTCGCCCCTTTCTAATCATCAAAATAATTTTTTCTCACCCTAAGAGCTATATCTTCTTCTTCTTACCTAGTCTTAATTAAATATAAGCTCATTGTTACCCATTTCTAGTTACAATTATAATACCTGCCCATCCATTGAGTTATACCTTCTTCCTTTTTTCTGATCTAATGCTTGGACTTTTACATCTATGAAAAAATATGGCACTCTATTATCAAGAGGAGAGAACAAAAATTCAGAAAAAAACATATATATATATATATATTTATATATATATATTTCCTTCAGAGAAGTAAAAGGGTATCAGCTCAGCTACTTGTCAGATAGTACCAACAGCAGGTATGAGCTTTATTCATTCCAATAGAGTAGCATTAGTGCATTAGGATATGTGTACCATAGACACATCTTCTTGTGATTTTGGCATATTGTGCTACATTTTTCACTTTTCTATTTCTAAGCTGGCAATTATGCTAGACGAAATAAGTATTGAATTAATTTTGACAAAATTGATAAAACCCAGGGGAAAGGATTTCTAGTAGATTTTTGGTTGAAGGAAGAGGGTAGGTTCATAATTAATAAAAATTTGCACCCAGTGGTTTCCAAAAAATTGGCCTATGAGATGAGGATTATTATCTAGAAAGTGATATGTATGTATTAATGTCTATATATATATATATATATATACACATACACTAGATAATTATTATTTTATTTTTTAAAATTAAAAATAACATCAAATCATTTTTAATATTAAAAATAATAGTTAAAACGGATCATTTGCTAAATGGAGTATAGTAAACGGATCAATAAATTAATTGATTCGTTAATTTGGATGGTATAATAGTTAGGGCTCGTTTAGGATAACTTTTACTTTTGACTTTTGACAGTAGAAGAAGAGAAGTAAAAGTTAAAACTTTTAAATTGCTGTTTGAATTATACTTTTAAAAAGAACTTTTAAATTCAGAAGAGCTTTTAGGATTGTTTGGTAGAAACATTTTAAAACTTTATAAATTATAATATGACAATTTTACCATTTTTATTTTAAATCGATCTAGTTCATCTTCCTAGCACCATCCATCGTCATCATCAAATGAAACCTGGGACAATCCATCACCCTTCTTCATCAACCTTACCCAGGTTCAAGCGGAAAGATGACAGAAAGAGGGGGATTCCACTGAGAATTCTAACCACAGAACGAGAATTCACTCGAAGAAGCAAAGCAGATCAAGCAAAGTCACTACCCTCTATGACTACCACCGGCGGGCTTGGTTACAAAAAACAATTGAACAATTGAAAAAAAAAAATTAAAAACAAAAAACATGGTTTGCAGGTTGAAGATTTGGGTTTTAAACCCAGATCTTCAATCTTCAAAAAATAAAAAGAAAAAAAGAAAAAACAGTCTTCACTCTTCTTCATTAACCTTACCTAATCCATCATCTTCTTCATCAACCTCACCATTCATCATCATCAATCAATCTTACCCAATCCATCACAAAAAAAACATCACAAAAACAAATCTATCAAAAATTAAAAAATCCATTATCAACCACATTGGAGACCCGTTCTGCAGACCCAAACGGGTCTAGATTCCCCGATGGAGACCAACTGGGTCTCCACATGAGGGTTTGTCGTCATCGGCGATCTAAACCAGGAGAAGTATTCCGATCGACGGCGGACAGGTGACTGTTTGGGTTGGAAACCCAGATCGACGTCTGGGTTTCGATCTCGAAACCCAAAAACCCAGACGTCGATCTGGGATTCGAGATCGAAACCCAGATCGACGTCTGGGTTTCGAAACCTAGAAGTCGATCTGGGTTTCGAGATCGAAACCCAGACGTTGATTTGGGTTTCCAAATGGAAACTCAGATCGATGTCTCGGTTTCGATCAAAACCCAGACACCTGATACCCAGACGTCGATCTGGGTATCTGGGCAAGAGAAGGAGAAGATGAAGATGAAGAAAAAGAAGAGAAGAAGGAGAAGAAGGAGAAGAGAGAGAGAGAGGGACGTCGATCGGTGAAGAAGATGAAGAAAAATAAGAGAAGAATGAGAAGAGAGTGGAGATTGAGAGAAAAATGTTCAAATGGGATATGGAAGACATTTTTGATTTGTTGTTCATTCCATTAAGGTTAAAATGGGAATTATGAAAAATTCATTTAAATGAAAACAGTTTCCCATGTTACTCATGGAAGCTCTTTTCCACAAAGCTACTAGAGGTAGCTTCCATTAAAAGAGCTTCCAAGTATCAAAAACCATTTTTCAATTTTCACCCAAATAATTTACAAAGCCACTTTTGGGCTTTAGAAGAGCTTTTGGGTCCTCCAAAAGCTATGCCAAACAGGTACTTAATCTCTTTACATCTCTGAATTGTGGACTGCTCGATTTAATTAAAATAAATAAATAAAGCAAATGTCCCATCACCACCCCCTCCTCTCCACTTCTTCCCTATTACCACCCCTATCTCCTCCCTCCTCCGCCTCCCCCTCCATGGCCACCGGCACCCTTTTCGCCGGCTTTCTTGACATCTTCTCCTTCGTCCTCTCCTTTTGCTCCGTCCACTCTTACACTGGCTTCGCTTCTCTGCTCTTACGTCGCTGTCGCCCATCAACATACTCCCAACTGTTGTAGCTAAGGATCTAGTATTTCCTCGAGTCCCAGTTGGGTTTTGACTCCATTTTCGTTCTTAGGATACACACCGACCGCAACAACTGGAAGTCACACAGCATCGGCCGCGTCTAGGTCGCTTTTCTCGGACACAAAAATATACCCTCGACCGCTCTTCTGCCAATAAGCTCGTCTTCGAGTTCTGAAAGCTAAAAATTTTCAAGACCTACCCACCCTGACAGCAAGTGTTTCTCCGATGAATGGACCAGTCAGAGGAGCAAGTCGACGGTGATGAAAGCCAAAGTCCATCCAAATCATGTTGATGGTGTTTATGGCTGGAATTGTTTTCGTTGAAGATTATGTGTTTGATGAATTGTGTGTGAGAGGAAAAAAAAAAGAAGTGGTTATGGCTTGTTTGTTGAAGATTATGTGTTTGATGAATTATGTGTGAAAAAAAAAAAAAAAAAACTCAGGTTTGTGTTTGTTTATTTTATTGTTTATTGACTTGTTTTGTTCTTTATAATTTGGTGTTGTTGGATTAGTATTATTCATATTGTTTTTGTTGATTTAGGTTTAATTTTTGTCTGGATGTTTGCTTTGACTATGGACTTTGTGATGTTGGTTTGTTACGACTGGTGCCTGCGTTGGTCCAAGTGCCTGCGTTTTTTATTTTAATTTTTCTTTTAAATTTGTCAATTTTTTTTATTTTTAATTTTTTTGGATTTTGATTGTTTAAAATTGTAATATATTTATTTATTTTTATATAAATTTTATTATAAATTCTAAGACTTTTATTATTTTTATTTTGGTTATGAAAGGGTAGATTGGTCATTGATTAGTTGTTTTGTTTTTTTTTTTTTTTAAACCTGTTAGTATTCCAATAGGGTATTCTGATCTTTTAATTTTTTTGTTATAAACCACTAAAATTTTGGAAAGAGAAACCGCTTTTCGTTGACGACATAGGTTTTTTTATTAATATTTTGAAAAATTGGGTTAAACTAAAATTATTTACGATTTCAGGAGCTTTTTAAATCTTTCCCATATATATATATATATATATGTAGAGTAGCCTGAGTTTTTAGGCTCATTAGAGGAGGAAAGTGTTCATGACTATACTCACTCTGATCTTGGCTACACCAGGCCTCGTTCATGGAGAGAGTCACAAACAAACGTCAACATAAACTCATCTTCTGCAACCAAATGCTGCAAAATGGTAGTGAAAGTTCTAGCAAAAATATTGTATATATTACAAGGATAGGATTCAGTCGTCCCCAAGTGGGAAGAAGAAAAAGAATAAGAACAAACATGTTTATAGGCCAATTAAGACCAGGGAAGAACTTGTCCCAATGCTGACACTTGCATATGAGCGAAAACGATATTTACCGATGTCCCAAAAATGTTTATAAGGGGGAGAGAGAGATTGTACTAGTTTTGTTTGTTCAGGAATATTATTTTATTAAGCTAATAAGTCTAGTAATTGGATTTTGATACAATCTTGTATAAGATATAACTTTAAGGGAGATAGAGAGAAATTGTAATAGTTTTGTTTGTGGGTTGATTATAATACTATTGTTTCCCAAGTCCTAATTGTCCTTATTTATAGCGTCATCTAATGCGCTTTAATGGTAATTGGTATCGAACATTCGTTCAATCTGATAATGTTATTATAGAAATGAACAAACGAACAATGAAATTTTTATTGGATAATGTTGTTTCTAACTTCTTTCTATTTTTCTTTCATACTTCCTACAAATCTAATCACTCATCCACTGCACATACATACGCATTCAGTACACACACAAAAATATTAGTTAAACTTCATTCATCATTAAGTTAATGTGGTCTTTTATAATTTATTGGGTAAACATGAACTCTCAGAGAATTTTCTTACCCAATTTTGCAAACTTGAACCTTCATATGTATTTAATTATTTATTGAATTATGACTTATCTTAGAATTTTTTTTTTTTTTTTTTCTTTTTGTAGTCTTCAATAAATTTTATTAATTTTTCGTCTTCCACATTTTTATTTTTAAATGTATGACTTGCTTTCATATTCAGACACAACTCAAATGGAAATCGTCACTTGCTCCATTTAATTTCACTTAAGCTGATGATTGAATTTATACATGCATTTACATTTATAGGGTTGTATACATGTGTAGATTGATTGTTCATTATCGATTTTATTAACCTTTTCTTTTGGAGTTCATTATTGACTATCATTATATTTATGCGTGTGGTGTGATTGTGTTGAAATCAAATATTAGTTGTTAGGGTGATATTTGAAAACGTTTTTAATAACATAGCTTTTATTGTTGGTATTCTACCTAAATCTACTAAATTTGGCGAGAAATTTTATAGATTTGATAAATAAGATTTATTAATATTTGTAGTCTATTAAGAGAAATATTCAAATTATTTATAAATTTTCGGATTGGAACTAACTATTCGGTTATAAAGCATGATTATTTGATTATCGTATATTGAAACTCTTTTCTAGTTTATAGTTTTGAAGATTTGATGATAAAAGTTAAATTTCAAATTTTGTGGTTCATGATTTACTGAATAAACTCTAGTTATCATTTCTTGTTCTTTCAACGAGAGAAAAGAAAGAAATTAAAAATATTGAGTTTTCATTGAGTATGCATATATCTACTATATTTGTATGTTTCTAAATCAGTGAAGTAGTCCCTTTGCTTTCATTCAATGATGGTTTCCAATCCTTTAATTTTCTGCATGAACCTTGCTGATAATATTGTCAGTCGATTCATGACTAAACCCTGATCAAATTGCTTTGTTGTACTCTTGATGTACACATTTATATAAAAGAGCAATAATTAGTTCATATTTGTTTGCTTTCTAAATCATAAAGATGGTTGCAGCTTTCGATTTCTTAATAATTTTTTAATTTTTGTCTACGGTTGGGTGTCCATTTTGAAAAATTAGAGAGACCGCAGAAGATATGAGTGAATTTTGATGTGACAAAATCATGGTCAAAGCTCTGCTTCAATGGAGGAAATCAAAGGTGTATGGCTTGACAGAACAATCAAGAAATATGTGAAAATCTTCTTCATTGATTAACTGCATACACTGTCCATGTTTATATACTAATACAAAACTTAATCTCAGCCATTGAAGCATAACTGAACTAATCACAGCCTTAGATTAATAACTAACTCACAACACTAATAATTGCTCGTGCTACATGTCAGCTACAAACAAGTCTGCTTGAAGCGTTCTGCTTCATCAACGTAAGTTCAGAGGAAGGCCACTCCTCCTTTACACTTAAGTAAGCAAGATAATCATTGGCTTTAGCTGCTGATTAGACTGTTAAGTAGACTTAGCTTTGTCTTGAACTGAAACAGAGAAGTGAAGAGCTAAAGCTGTGATGTGAGCTGAGTGAGCTAATGTGGACTGAGACTGATCTTGCTCTTCTATCCCTACATTCCCCCTCAAACTGAGCTGGGGTGACTGGACCAGATTCAGTTTGGCATATAAAGCTGAAAAACGATCAGTAAAGAGTGCTTTAGTAAACACATCAACAATTTGATTATTAGTTGAAACATACTGATCAGCAGCAATCCTGTCACGAACAAAATGCACATAAACTTCTATGTGTTTTGTTTGTGCATGAAAAACAGGATTTTGAGCCAATACATTTTCACCAGTATTGCCTCACCACAGAATGGGACAATGAGGAAGCTGAAAACCAGGTTCATGAAGCAAGGACTGCAACTAATGAGTTCGGTTGATGCTTGAGAAAAAGACCTATACTCAACTTCTGTACTAAATTTAGCAACAACTGTTTGCTTTTTTAGAGCTCCAGGTGACCAAGTTATCACCTAGAAATACACAATATCCACTAGTGGATTTTCTATCATCCACAGAGCTGGCCTAATCAGCATCACAGAAGGCTTGAAGTTGAAGATGTGATGCTGGTTTGAAAAGAATACCATAGCTTGCTGTTCCCTTAAGATACCGAAGAACCCTTTTACATGCTTGCCAATGTAACATGGTAGGAGAAATTAGGAATTGGCATAACTTGTTAACAATAAAGCTAATGTCAGGCCTTGTGTGTGTAAGGTACTGCAATGCTTAATCACACTCCTATAAGGAGTTTCATTTGAGAATGGTTCTCCGTCATGTAATGACAATTCTGATCATGTATTGGCAGGTGAATTGCAGGGCTTACAAGATGCCATATCTGTTTGGCCAACAAATCATGAATGTACTTGGTTAGAGTGAGATACAAACATTAATCATTCTTGAAAGCCTCAAAACCGAGAAAATAATTCACTGCTCCTAAAGTTTTCAGAGCAAAAGTGCTGTTAAAATCAACAATAACCTTTTGTATGAGAGCAGCATCATCTCTAGTTAAGAATATATCATCTACATATACTAAGAGTAAGATCACATGAGTATCTTGATGCTTATAGAATAGACAAACATTAGACCTCGAATTTATGAATCCCCATTACAAAAAGACAGTTCTAAGCTTATTGAACCAAGCTCTAGGAGCTTGTTTGAGTCCATACAAGGCCTTGTTAAGTTGACACACCATATGAGGTCTAGTTGAATCAAACAAACCCCTCTGGTTGCTACATAAAAACCTGCTCTTGAAGGTCTTCATTCAAGAAAGCATTGTTGATATCTACTTGTTGAATATCCCAACCTTTAGAGACAACAAGTGTAAAAATGACTCTAATGGTTGATGCCTTTATGACTGAGCTATAGGTGTCAAAGAAATCAAGGCCAAGAGTTTGATGGAACCCCTTGGCCACTAATCTAGCTTTGCACTTTAAAATACTCCCATCTGGATTATATTTGGTTCTAAACATCCATTTGTTGCCATAATGTTCATTTGTGGAGAGAAAGGAAGAAGAACCCATGTATTACTCCTCATTAAGGTAGTGTACTCTTCTTTCATGGCTTAAAACCACTTAGGATCATTTAGTGCCACTTTCACTAAGGTTGGTTCAACAGAATTGGAACTAAGTTATGGAACTATAATGCCTTTTGTGGCAAAGCATGAGTTTTAGACCAAGTCATCATGTGATGAGTAGATTGTGGGACTGTGTTAGACACCCTTTAAGTTATATCCAAATTAAAAGGTCTCATAGTCTCTTGATTTCTAAGATCAACAAACAATTCGGGGAGGGCAGAGGGGGCGTGGGAAGGGTTTTAGTTATTGAAGAATCTGATCTTACATCATGTAATGCACTAAGAAAATTAGCTAATCTACTAACATCAGATGCAAGAGTGGAAGATACTGCAGTTATAGAGCTGGAAACCTTGTTATTTTGTAAAGAAGTTGTTTGCAACATAAGCAAAGGCAGACTGTATGAGTTATTGACTTGTGAACCAGATGAGTGAGTAGAAAAACATTGTGAGTAGGGAAACTCTAGCTTACAAAACTTTGCATCTCTTGAAATATAAACTTTGCCTAAAGGGTGTAAGCATTTGTATCCACTATGCAAAGGAATGTAAACAATAAAAACGCATATAGTAGTATGATAATCCAGCCTGTGTTGAAAGTAATATCTCAAGTAAGGAAAACAATTGTAGTGATACGGGATAGTTTTCAGTTAAGGCAAACTTATTCTAAAAACTATCTGGCCGGGCTAGATATGGTTCTAGAAATCTTTAGGGGGATAAATAAACAAGTTTTTAAACATTGAAAATTTTGTTTGACAACTAGATTGCCTTCAATTATGAATTACAAGCATATTTATAGAGTTACAAAAAAAAAAAAAAAAAAAAAAAAACTGAGAAATCATTATAGTAGATAGTTTCTTCTAGAATTGGGTTTGGAAGTGATGATGGGGAATAAGTGGTTGCTTACGAGCTTGGATTATGGGTATGGCTTCTGTAGTTTGAAGCAAGGTTATAGGTATACTGCTTCTAGTTGCTTCTAAGATTGAGTTTGCAAAGTAGAGGTATGGGTATACTGCTTCTGTATCAAATTCCTCCCTCTTTAAAAGAATGTGTTCCTTAAGTATTCAAAAGAGAAAAGGTGGGAACTTGGACTGTGATACTCATGTAGATCTTGAACATTGAAGGTTTGGAGATATTAAAAACTTCTGAAAGATCCATTATTAAGCATTATCATTGATCTTCTGTAAAATTTGGAACAAACCGATCTTTTTTGGCTTGAGTTTACCACATTCTTCTGTTGGCAACCTTTCTTTACGTAGATGAACCATAACCATATCTCTAATATAAAAAATCTTCAATCGTTGATGTTTGTAAGTTGCTACTTTGTATCTTGCAGTAGATTCTTCTAATTTCTACTTGAATTCCTTATGAATATTCATGACCTTTTTCACTATCTGCTCAACAATAAAGTTTATGCCAAGAAGTCTTGGCAAGGGAAGCAAATCTAAAGTATGCAAGGGTAGAAAAAAGTAGAATATCTCAAATGGAGACTTTCCAGTAAAGCGATGGGGAACATTGTTATAAGTAAACTCTACTTGTGGTAATGCATGGTCCCACTATCGTGGATGCTCTTAAGTGATGAAATGTAGAATGTTGCCAAGTATTCTATTAGTGACCTTTGTCTGCCCATCAATTTGTGGATGACAAGTACTGTTGAAATTTAAGAATGTATCAAGTCTCTTCCACAGAGTATGCTAAAAATGACTCAAGAATTTACTGTCACGATTAGAAACTATAGTTTTCAGTAATCCATGCAAACAAACTGCCTCCTTAAAGAATAATTGGGCACTATAACTAGCATCTGAGATATTCCTACATTGTATAAAACGTACCATCTTGGAAAATCTATTAGCTACCACAAAGATAGAATCCATACCTCGTTAAGTGCATCGAAGTCCTAATATGAAATCCATGTATAAATCTTCCCAAGGAGTTTCTAGAATTAGGAGAGGTGTGTACAAACCTGTGTTCTTCACTTGACCCTTCCCTATTTAACAACAATGGCATCGCTTTACAAATCTTTCGACATCACTCTTTAAGCGTGACCAATAGTAGCAAGCTTCTACCAGAGATATGTTTTTATCCCTTCCCATATGTCCACTTAATCCTTTTCCATATAGTTCTCGAATTACATGCTCACTTAGAGATCTCTATGGGATACATAATCATTCCTCAAAGAGTAAGAAACCATCATGTAATTGGAATACTTTAGAATGAGGTAGTCCCTTCAAGCAAACTTTCCAAGATTCTCTAAAATCTTCATCATCAACATATAGATCTTTTAAGTAGTCAAACCTAATAATCTTGCTCCTAACTGCAGTTAATAGGACTGATCGCCTACTTAGCACATCAGCTACTTTGTTGAGTTGACCTGGTTTGTGCTTGAGAGAGAAAGTGAATCTTTGGATATAGGTAATCCATCACACATGCATCCAATTAGTCTTTGAAGAATTGTTAAGGAACTTGAGAACTTAATGATCATTGTTCAAAATGAACTTTCTCTGTATCAAGTATGGCTTCTAATGTTGTAAAGTTTTGATTGCTACATATAATTCTTGCTAATATGTTGATCATTTTTATCTAGCATCACTAAGCTTCTCACTAAAGAAAGCCACAAGTTAGCCTTTCTGAGAAAGCATAACTCTAATTCCTACCCCTGAAGCATCATAGTCATCTATAAATAATAAATCAAAATTTGGTAGAGCAAGTACCAGTGTAGTGGTCAATCTTTCCTTGAAAACTAAAAAACTTTGCTCTACGGCATCATTCTAGACAAACTTGTTTTTGCTTCAACAAATTGGTGAGTGGAATAGCAATACTACTGAAGTTTTCACAAAGCGTCTGTAGAAAGTTACAAGTACATGAAAACTACAAATATCTCCAATACTCTTTGTTATTGGCCATTCTTGAATAACTTTAACCTTGGACTCAGCTACTTTGATTCCTTCAGCATTGACAATATATCCAAGAAAAACTAAGTTGTATGTCATGAAACTGCATTTCTTCAAATTGACATATAGATTGTTCTCTCGTAATATGTTGAACACATTCCTCAAATATTGCAGATGCTCTTGCTCCAAACGATTATAAATCAAGATATCATCAAAATAGACAACAATAAACTTTCCAATGAAAGGTTGGAATACTTGATTCATAAGTCACATGAAAATGCTCGGAGCATTTGACAATCCGAATGACATGACCAACTAATCATATTGACCTTTCCTAGTTTTAAGACTATCTTCCATTTTTTACTTGGATGAATGCAAATTTGATGACATCCACTCTTCAAATCAATCTTAGAGAATATTGTTGATCCTTCTAACCTATCAGGTATGTCATCCAATCGTGGGACTGGAAATTGATATCGTACTGTTATCTTATTGATGGCTTTGCTATCTACACACATTCTCCAACTTTTGTCTTTCTTTGTGTAAATAAAGTTGGTACTGCATAAGAACTTATTCTTTCCCCAATCAATCCATTCTGATGGAGATCTTCCACTTGCTTTTGCAAAATCTCATATTCTTTCGAACTTATATGGTAGTGTGGTAGATGAGATAAGCTTGCTCCAGGAATGAGATTAATGCAATGTTGAATATCTTATATGGGCGGTAACTCAATACGAAATTCATTTGGTAAAAGATCTTGATACTCAAAGAGTAAAGATTTGATAGGTTTTGGCACTACCTCTGAGGTGGTTAATGTTGCTACCATCCCTTGTATCATGATCAACAATGAACCTTTCTTGCAGTTTGAACTTGTAAGTGTTATATCTTATCTCATAAGAGTAAGGATGATCTTCACATCGTTTTTATAAAAGGTATAGGTGTTATCCTTACCTTTATGGACAATGTTTAAATTGAACTGTCATGGCCTGCCAAGCAATAAATGACAAGCATTCATATCAATAACACCACATTGTACCTCATCTTTGTAGTGCTTTCCAATGGACAAAAGTACTAGACATTATTCCATTACTTTGATTTCTCCTACATCCTTGATCCAACTTATGTGGTATGGTTTTGATAGGACCTTTTCCTTATCAAGATTGAGTAAGTTGTAATTGTTCCCACCAAGCCGAGACACCTTCTTTTAGTTTGTAGGTGACTAGTTTGACTTTCATATCCTTCATGATCCTCATATACTCAAAGAAAGATTCGAACTCTGATATCTAGTAAAAAAAAATCTTCTATTCCTAAATATCCATTGGATGCGGGGAGCTCAATTTCATCCGATATTCATTTCCTTGGTATTAGGGTTCTCGTTGTTGATTCTACAGGATCACATCTTTTGTTTCTTCATAAGTTGAATAATTATTTATAGCAGCATTTTGCGCCTCATATTCTCGATCAAAAGTCGTAACTCCATGACTCGTTAGGCCAATTGGATCAAATAATTCTTCGTTGCGAATCTAGCTTTAATTTGCTCCATTATGTGTGAACTATAAGCCATTTTTTTTATAAAAATTTTTCCTCTTCTTTTTTTTTTTTCTATTTTTTAACTTTTTTTAAAATTTGGGGTAAAAACTATAAATAGTAGAAAGAAAAGAGCTAGATCAATTTTTTTTTAATCAAACTAAATTGTAAAAGACACATGTAAGGATAAAATCATAATTTTATGAATAATTTGAAAAAAATTCTTCTAATTTTTTCCAAATAAAATGAAACAGTTAGGGCCAATATTGTCTGAAAGAAGAAAATATGAGGGATAATTTGGGTAGAACAAGATTACTTAAAAACTCCTTTTTCTTTAAACATGCAACATCAAAAATCAAAACAAAAAAAAAAAAAAATCAAGAGAGAGAATAGAGAGAAACTAGAGGGAGAAAGATGAAATACATTAGTTTGAAGGAGAGAAAAAGGGCAAGATAGAAGATGAGAGGGCTTAGGTTGGTCGGATGGTGTTGGATTTTGTTAGAAATAAACGATGGGTGATGGCTTTTAGTGAGTTTTTTTTTTTTTTTTTTTTTTTTGTTTGTTGTTGTGGTTTAGGTGTTGATGGAGATGGTTTTAGTGATGGAAGGTGTGTCTCTATGATAGATTTGAGTGGTGGTGGTTGATAGGTTTGTTAGGGTATATATATGTATATATATATTCTTATGGGTTTTGTTAGTGATGAAGATGAGTTCGGGTGATGGAAGCTACGTATAATATGTAGAGTAAGGGTGGCCGAATCCGTGATCCCTTTTTTTTTTTTTTTATGGGTGTTTGGTGAGATAATGGTATGAAAGAAGGTTTTAAGGTTTGATGATTGGTGTTTGGTGGTGATTGTAGATGGAGAGGATGATCGAAGCAGCGCTAGCTTCTTCTTCTTTTGTCTTTTCTTTCAATTTTTTTTTTTTTTTTGGTGTAATGATGTTTGGTTAAAGGTGAAGGATTTTTTTTTTTTTTTCAATTTATGGTTTTTGGGTAGATTTTGGATTGATTTTGGTGGATGGAAAGGGGTTGTGTTTGAGGTTAGATAGTAAAATAGATATGAAGACTCACTGCTCGGTATAGAGTGAGCTTTGGTTAAGGGTGAGCTAGTTCGAAATCGAAATTGCTGGATACCAAAACGATACGAAATAATTTCCAAGTAAGACATACTTGCTCTGAAAATTACATGATTGGGCTAGATATAGTTCTAGAGACTTTTAAGGAGATAAACAAATAAGTTTTGATATATTGAAAATTTTGTTTGATAACTGGATTGTCTTTAACTATAAATTACAAGTCTATTTATATTGTTACAAAAAATAATAAAAAATTTAAGAAATCATTACAGTAGATAGTTTCTTCTGGAATTGGGTTTGGAAGTGATGATAGGGGAATGGATGGTTGCTTATGAACTTGAGTTTGCAAAGTATTGGTATAGCTTCAACATGTTTGAAGTAGGGGTATTATTTTTTTATTTATTTTTAAATTATATTATTTTCAAACATATATACATTTAATAGTATCTTAAAAAAGACTCACACATACACGTGTATATATATATATATGTAATTTCTATTTCGCATAGTCCATAAAGTACCCAAAAAAATTATTATTTTTTCTCCTCCCCATTGTTCATAAACGCACAAAGAAAGGAAAAAAGAAAAACATTTTTTTTTCTTGTTTTATATATCTCTTTTCTATCCTTATTATCCATTACACAAAATAAAAATACTACAAATCAAATTTTCATTTAATTTTTTCTCTTCATTCAGTTAATCAAATCATACAAATGCTATATGAATTTTAAGCTTTTAATATAAACTTTCAAATAAGATACATATTACATATGTTTGCACAAATATACTGATTACAATAGTCTAAAATAAAAAATCAATTAAAAAAAATTATTTTGGGTATAAGCACGATGACTAATAAAAAAGATAAAAATAATATAATTTAAAAATGTACTTCAAAATATATATAACTTAAAAATGAATAAAAGAAAAGATGCAAAATTATTGATTGGGTGAGAAAAATATTAATTGATGATTTATTAATTTAAGATTAATGGGAGAGAAAAGACATGATGTAATTAATAATAAAAAGAGAGATAAGAAAATATATTTATGTAGAGTGTAAAATCAAGTTATGTATAAATATGTGAGTAAATCTTAACTATTAAAATTTTTATAATTCAATAATTAATAAATTATGTTAAAATTTATATCAAAATTTATGTTTTCCCATCCTATTCTATATATATATATATATATATATGGACTTTTCAAAACGGTCGGCCATAACAAGCCTCTGTTCTACTTTATCTAAAATTTATACTCTTTAGCGATATGAGAAATTCCATTGAGCTGGCTCCACGTGTCTATATGAACATTAGAGTGGCTCCATCTTCTTTTGACATTTTAAAGATAATATATATTTGTATTGAAAAAAAAAACAAAGATAATATATATCCCCCCATTGATTTATTTTGACCACAAATATTTTATGCAAAAGACGTCTTAATCCACTCAAGCCGTTTGGTCAAGATTTTTCCTATATTGATCTGCAAGCAGATAAGGCAATTGGTCATCGATCGATGATGACATGTAATTCCGATCCAATTGGGAACATTGTTATTAAATCTAGGACTTTGACCAAAATTTAAAAGAAATTTCCTAACTACGTGCATGTTTAACTACATGCACGTTTTTGTAGAAATTTTCTAAGTACATGCGTGTTCAACTACATGCACGTTTTACATTAAAAAAAAAAAAATGCACGTTTTAATAGAAATTTTCTAAGTACATGCATGTTTTACCAACTCCTACGCAACTATATTTTTATATTTGAAATATTGAATGTACTGGAAGTACGTAGTACTTAAGCTGCATTACTAAAAGAATCAAACAAAACAAATCTTAACCATCCAGTTTTAGCCTAAAATATAAAACCTCACGCATGCATGTACGTGTTTTCTTAACTTGAAAAAATATAAAGCCTTTTTAATTAACATGACTATAATACGTATTTGTGTGAATTACATACATATTGGTGTGTCAAAAGGAGATCATATACAATCCACATTCCTCATCCTATAATAAAAAATTAATATATATGACTATTGTACGTTGAATTTTAATTACTTTCAGAAGACAAGCAGATTGCCATTCCATTTGAGATAAATTAATAAAAAAATTTTACTAGATAAGTATAGAATTGTCGCACATGACTATTATACGCCCTATAATGTTGCACTATAAACCTATATATATGGAGCTATACATCGCATTCGTTCATAGTTGAACCATATAATCAAATTGAAGTGCCTTATAATTATGGCGACTATTCACAATGCTATTGTAGTTATAATCTCAATTTTACTTGCTCATACCCATTTGATCATTGCAAGTACTGATCCTGATCCTCATGTCTTGTCTAACTTCAATCGTAGCAGTTTTCCAAAAGAATTCATCTTCGGGACAGCCTCCTCTGCTTACCAGGTATATATAAGTATGTCTAAACTAGTGCAAGAAGTTCCAAGAAAATTAATCTAATGTTTCAAATGTTAATTGTAAGTGCTAATTGTGTGATTTTCAGTATGAAGGTGCTGCAAATGACGATGGCAGGGGCCCTTCCATATGGGATACCTTCACCCACAATTTCTCAGGTTTCTCACCAACCCTAAATTTCAAGTTAACTTCATTATGCTTGATCATTTTGTAACAAAATAATTAAATGCTCATATTAACATGTGCCTTAGAGAATTGACTTTTTGAACAAATATAAATTTGGTAAGACTTTTGAAGTCTTTGAGAGAATACAAAACTATATTTCTATATAAATTTATGAGCTCCAATTTAAAAATTCAAACGTATATATATATATATATATATATATATATATATATATGAGGACTTTTAATAATAAAAGTAAAAAAATTGAGAAGAGATAATATCTCCCGTATAACCGTGTGCGTATAATTATTGAACTGGTATACTAGCATAAATCCCAAACTTGTAAACCTTATTAAACCAACAAATGTATATATATACACACATAGATTGACTCTCGTTTCAACTTCTTCTTTTGTTTTGATTCTGTTTTGTTTGAAGGGAAATATATAAACCTTATTAAACCAACAAATATGTATATATATATATGTATGTATGTATATATATCCAGAGAGAGAGAGGACATTGGCATGAGAATTAAAAACAAAAATGATCAAAACTATTATTTAAATATATTGACTTCTGTACATATATTTTTTAATCTTTCTTGTAAATCTTGCAGATAGAATAGTAGATGGCAGCAATGGAGATGTAGCAGTTGATTTTTACCAGCGTTATAAGGTTGGAAAACTAGTATTAATTATAAATTCTTTTTTGTAATTCCATCACAATTTTACAAATTCATTTTTTTCTTTTTCTTTTTTTAATCCTTTGACCTTCAAACAACCTATTCAATTATTGAAACGTAGTTTTTTTGACCTGATTATGATATTGGTTTGAATTTTTATAGGAAGATGTGCAGATAATGAAGGACATGAACTTGGATGCTTTCAGATTCTCGATTTCTTGGTCGAGATTATTACCTCGTAAGATCATAATTTAGAGACGATTGTAGATTAAGTCATAGCAAATCATTTTTAATAGCACACTTGCACGTTGAAATATAGAAGTTAAAGTAAAAAAGTAAAAGTAAATGAAATCAAATTCTCAATGTTATGATAGGATAAGTAGCAAATTACAAATTTATATTATTTGGTCAAATAAAAATATTATTTTCGAAATATCCTGTTAATTATTCCGGTGCTCCATAAGTTTACATTTCATATATATTCTTTTGTCATTGAATCAAATTTAATTATTAGTATTATTATTATTATTATTTATAGGTGGGAAGCTAAGTGGGGGAGTGAATAAGGAAGGCATTGATTTCTACAACAATCTCATAAATGAGCTTCTATCCAACGGTAATAATTATGTAACATTTTCATTCATTTTGTATATTTTAAGTCTTTTACATTCAAATAACATTTTCATTAAACTATACGTGAGGTCATTTGTATTTTATCTTAATACTGAACAGTACTATTAAATACTAAAGATTGAATAGTGACTAAAATATGAAATTTGAGTAACATGTCTTTTTTTTTTTGTCTTACCTTTGAATATATTATAAATTTATTTATTTTTTAAATTAAAAATTATCTGAAAATTAGTAAGTTAACGTTTATATCTTTTTTACTATTTGTTATTATGTAATTTTGATTACTTTAATACAAACATTTGAAAATAAATAATTTAATAATTGTAAAACATTTTTCATGTACATATTAATAATATTTTATTCATAATTAAAATATGATTAAAAAATATAGTAGTATTAACCATATTTATATATTTAAATATATTAATATATTTAATAAAATAACTAAAAAATGAATATTTAAATTGTAAATTAAAATATTTTAGTTTAATTCCAAGATAATTTGGAATGAGATGTATTTAGATTTTATTTTTAAAATATATTTTTTGTAAGTACTAAGGAAAAAGAAAAAAGAAAAAAATTGAATAATATAAAATTATGATGAATTTGAAATTATATTATTTTTGGGATGATAGATTTGAAATAAAAACTTTTAAATATCATTATG
Organism: Dimocarpus longan; assembly: GCA_022984855.1. NCBI lineage: Eukaryota > Viridiplantae > Streptophyta > Magnoliopsida > Sapindales > Sapindaceae > Dimocarpus > Dimocarpus longan. The sequence continues at coordinate 10,452,002 of CM041013.1, forward strand.
TGATTTACAATTAAATAAAAAGTTAAAAATTCTTACTTACAATTTGAAATTTTTAAGTGGTTTGACCACTAAAAAAATAAAAAAATGAAACAACTTAATGAATATAATTCAGTACTATTAAGTTTTAAGTAAAAAAAATAATCGACCTCATAATAATCATCATGCCTTATACCCATCCACTTGAAATTAATGGAGACATAACAGCATGACACAATATATATATATATATATAAACTCCATTAAATAATATATATATGTACGTATTTCTATTTTCAATTAAAAATAACAAATTAATCTTCTCTCAGCCATTGAACGGATGCCATTTTCACTGTATACAACGTTTTCACAATCAAGTTTTATATATAATATTATTTTTCTCTTATACAAATGTTTGTACCTTCTTCACTGTTACATGAATTTTTAGGCCCACATCGAGACAGAAAACAAAACTATACTAATTAGGTTGCGTAAATTATGGTTGAGTCTTGAATGAACAGTGTTTAATTTTTCATGCAATTATTGTATAGGTTTGCAACCCTATGTGACTATCTTTCACTGGGATCTTCCCCAATCACTAGAAGAAGAATATGGTGGCTTTTTAAGTCCTCATATTGTGTAAGTAACTGTATACGTTAGTTTCTAACTTTATTTCTTTTCTTTTTCTTTTATATTTTGTAAAAATTAAATTCAAGTTACGTTTAATTTTAATTATCAATGCAGGAACGATTTTCGAGACTTTGCAGAACTTTGCTTCCAAGAATTTGGTGATCGTGTGAAATATTGGATCACTATAAATGAGCCATGGACATATAGTAGTAGGGGGTATGATGAAGGCATCTTTCCACCAAATAGGTGTTCGAAATGGGTAAACGAGGCCTGCCAAGCCGGAGATTCCTCCATTGAGCCTTATCTTGTCAGCCACAACATGCTTCTATCTCATGCTGCGGCCGTAGATGTATACAAGCAAAAGTACCAGGTGAGAATCAATACTCCATCAAAATTTTTAAGTGAAAATAAATATGCTCTTACTAGTGCAGACATTTACACTACCATCAAGCGGGTGGTCCACATTAATTCTTTTACTGTGGATATATATACATATATAAACTGAATGAACACTCTCTACTACTAAATCACATTGAAAAGTTTATTATATATATTAATTTTCTTTCTATTCAGATATTAATTATCTCAGCTATATCTATTGAACTAAAATTACTGAATTGAAGAAAAGATACGTGTCTTTTTTGAACTTATGTCAATAAAAACATGAATATAGGCAACTCAAAAGGGCAAGATTGGGATAACACTAGTATCTCACTGGATTGTACCCTACTCCGAAACAAAACCTGATGCTGAGGCAGCCTTAAGAGCCCTTGATTTCATGTTCGGATGGTGAGTAAATTATTTATTTATTTTAAGAGTGGTGAGTAAATTATTTTATGGTACTGGTGTTATTGAAAATCTATTAAATATATTTTTGCTCTCCACTTTACTAATGTCTTTTGGTGACAATTTTAATCTTAATTAAGGTTATTAAACAAAAAATTTAAAGACTCAAAAACCCTTTCTTTCTAACACATCTTCTAAAACTTTAGAATACGTAATATCTGACCTTTTTTTCGTCGCCCTTTTGTTTTAGCATTTTTTTAATATTTTACTTCATTATGAAATGATAATGAACATTATTCTGCCGCTAGGAAAAGTACATTAACTAAGAAGAAAATTTCTTATTAGTTTTAAACCTACAGTATTTTAACTTTTTTTTTTTCATTTTTAAGTGTCTTTGGAAAAACATAAGTGTGAAATAATTAAAAATGATTTTTTAAAATAATTTTTAAGTATTTATGACTCTTGGTAATATCCTTGATGGGATATTAAAAAGCAAAGAATTAAAAAAATAAGGGTTTTTAAACCAGCCTCTTCCTAATCTATTCTTTTAAAATGAAATGTTCATAGAAAAGATGAAAATAAAAAGGATAATTTTGAACAAAATGAAGTATCTTTATAAATTCTACAAATTTAATTATTTAAAAGGGAAGCATCATTAAAAGATATGGGAAAAGAAAAACAAACAGTTGATTTGTCAGAGAAAATCTCTTTTTTTTAACTTATTAGCAATTGCTAAATTACAATATCTTAAATAATGTAATCAATGGTTGTTAATGTGCAATTTTATTATTATTATTATTATTTTTGAAGCAGGTTGTTAATGTACAATTATTTAAGAAAACCCTTTCTTATATTTTCTTTGGTTTCAATCATTGCTTCTTATAGGTTTATGGACCCATTGACTTATGGTGACTATCCTATTAGTATGCGTGTCCTTCTCGGAGAAAGATTGCCAAAATTCACAGAAGAGCAGTCTGTTATGGTCAAAGGAGCTTTTGATTTTCTTGGATTAAATTACTATACTTCATATTATGCAGCTAATGCTCCAGTTGCAAATTCCGTCAACATCAGCTATGCCACAGATTCTCTTAGTGATTTAACTAGTAAGTTTTAAAAGATAAATAAATAAAATTAAGTAAGAGATTAATCCTTCTTATAAAAATAACATAATGATATTGATAAATAATAGAAAATATATCGGCATTTAATTTTTTTCTTTTATTTTTCTGTTTTGCAGCTGATCGTGATGGTCTCCCTATTGGTCCACAGGTAAATATGCAAAAGGTTACTAGTATATATATAATTAAAAAATAAATTTATAAACAATGAATAATGTATTAATTTGATCAGATTAGTTTACACCCATAAGAATTCATTAATTAGTTTCTACTAATGATGGAAGAACTAAATTAATTTACAGGCAGCTTCAAGCTGGCTCTATATCTACCCAAAGGGTTTGAGAGATCTTCTCATTTACGTGAAGGAATATTATAAGAATCCTACGATTTACATTACTGAAAATGGTAAGAATTTCTTTTTCCATAAATCGGTTAATACATGATTCATAAAAACTCAATGAAAGTGTTTTTTTTTAGGGGTGGATGAGTTCAATAATAGTACATTACCTCTTGAAGAATCCTTAAAGGATCCCGTAAGAATAGAATACCATCGTCGCCATCTTTGGTTCGTCCACGAAGCCATTGAGTAAGTATATAATGAAAGTACTATATCTTTTTCTTTTTTTTTGGAAATTAAAAGTAATTACATCTTGTTATTTAGTATTAATTCATGATAAATGACCATTTTTTGTTGGCTTTGTAGGGAGGGTGTGAATGTTAAAGGTTATTTTGCATGGTCACTTCTAGACAACTTTGAATGGTCCGATGGTTACACAGTGAGGTTTGGCATCAACTTCATAGACTATGAAGATGGCTTGAAACGATACCCCAAACAATCAGCCACCTGGTTCAAGAATTTCCTAAACAAGCAGTAGACCAAGTAATTCTTTCATGATGGTATTACAATTAATAAAGAACATATACAGTGAGTGTGCCCTACATAAGAATGTAAAATAAATATTTGTCATTAATTAGAAATGTTTATTATATTTATTATTATTAGTAGTGTGCCCTACATAAAAAGTATCGATTTATACAGGTTGGGGTAAATACACGTGCATGGACATAAACTGAAATTCCTCTTTAATTTACAATAAACAAATGTTTAGCTCCACCCGTTATGAATCCACGAATCCACGAGTGAGGTTATAACACTTGTACCTTCTACATTACTGGAATAATGGTGCATATATTATCTTAGTAGTCTTCACTTGGGATTCAAGTATTAGTGCATAAGCAATATATTAAACTGGACTATACTTATGACAATCCTAATTCAAAAAAGAGTAATGAAATCACATAACTACCCTTTCAGGCAAGGATAGATTTACATTAGGACCAAAGGGGTCCACTGCCCCTCTAAAGATTTAAAAACTTTTAATTTTGCCTCAATTTCAATATTTGTCACATCCTTAAATTTTTAGATTTTAATTATATTACAAATGCATAGTTAATACTTTGCAATAAATTTTCTTTAATTCTAAACTATTGCCATATTTTATATATTTACATTGTACTTCTAATTTTTATTTAATCTTCATAATTTCTTAAAATTACATAACTAAACTATTTCCCTTATTCAAAGATCTTTTTTTTAAAAAAAAAAAAAAATCTTCCTCAGTTTTATTTATTTATTGTTAGTCATATATTTAATTTGCTTTTCAGTTTTTACTGATTTATGTAATTAAAATATTGCTTGATAGAGGTTAAAAAAATATTATAATATAACTCATTAATATAAAAAATTACAATATTGTATTTAAAATATATCAGCCAAGTATAAGAATGCAAAAGTTTAATTATTAATATATTTAATCAAACACATTTCTATAATTTTTAAAAATTAAAAGCAATGTTTCAAAACTCGCTAATCGCTAATCGGTTGGCGACCTAGTGAGTAGTGAGTATTTGACTACTCACCGAGTACTCGGTTTAACCATCGATCAAAAGTTAACCGGTTGACAGATGGTCAAACTTGTAAAAAATATTAAAAAATTATTATCTCCCCTACAAACCAAGATAAACAATAACAACAACTAGACAACCCCTACAAACTACTGTACACTATCAGCTGAGGTCTCTTTTCTATTTTATCTCCTTTTTTTATTTTGTCCAACTTCGAAGAATAATTATTAAACCTCAATTCACCCCAACTTTTGAAAATATTAGCCTAAAAACTCCATGCTATCAGTCCAAAAGCGGTTTCATCCAAAAGTTAAGTGATTTTGTGACAAAACCATGAAAAGACAAAAATACCCTTACTAAATTAGAAAATTAAGAAATGAAAAACAAAAAATATATAAATAAACAATTATAATTGAATACAATTATCTAGTACTTCATAATTAAAATTTAAAAAAAAAAATCAATTGAAACTAAAAAATGAAAGTTTTGATTGAACCCCGATCTTCAAACTTTGAAGATTATTTTTTCAAAATAAAAAATCAAAATTTTGATTAAAAAAATGAAGGTATTGGAGATTTTCATTAAATCAATAAAAAAATTTGAAAAAAAATTAAAATTTCAAGTTCAACCCATTGAGTATATGGGTTGAAGCCAAATCTTCATCAAATAAAAAAAAATGAAAAAAATTTGAAGATCTAGGTTTAGATTTTTAACAAATCAAAGAAAAAAAAACAATATTTTGAAAAAAAAAAGAACCTAGATCTTCAACAAATAAAAAAAAAAAACCAAAATAAAAACAAAACAAAACAAAAATTCTAAAAAAAAACAAAGTCGAAGATCTAGATTCAACCTAGATCTAGATCTTCAACAAATCAAAAAATAATTAAAAAAATAAATTGAAGATCTCGGTTAAACCTAAATCTTTAGCAACGTTTGAAGATCTAGGTTGAACTCAAATCTTCATTAAATTAAACCAACACTGTTGTCGCCCGTCATAAAACCACCTAACACCACTCAACACAACCATACCCATATCACCCAACCTTTATATACCCAAATAAATAACACCCACACCATCCACAAACACAACCAAACTTCAACACAACCACACATATACACCAAAGCATCGTCATTGCTACACATCCAAACAACACCCATCCTAACCTATACACCTAGCAAGTTTACCAATCCAATGACATGCACAGAGAGAGAGAGAGAGAGAGAGAGAGAGAGAGAGAAGGGAAGAGAAAGAGATCTGGTTTACCAACCCAATGTCTAGCGATCTGGTTTTTATAGAAACCAGATTGATGGCTGTCGATCTGGTTTCCATAGAAACCAAGTCCGATCAGCGAGCCATAGTGAAAGAGAGATGGTAAGAGATTATGAGAGAGAGGAAGAGAAACTGTGAAAGAGAGATGGTATGAGAATGAGAGAGAGAGAGATAGACCAATGAGGTAGAAAGAGAGGGATCGCTGAGATATTAAATAAAAATGAATTATTTTTATTTTATTTAATAATTAAAAAATTCATTATTTCATTCAATTGTCCATTATAAATGCATTTATCTTTATACGTTTTCTTCTTAACAGAATTGACAGTTTATCGACGGAAATCACCAACCCCCTAATGATTGGTCCATTTTGGATAATATTTTCAATACCAAGGGTGGTTTGACATTATTTTCAAATCTAGGGAGGAAAATGGTAATATCCCTAATTATTAGCTTTAATCAGTAATGTAATTAACATATGAAAATAACAAAGAAAAAGTAATGTGCATATGATTACAAGTTATATAACATAAGAAAAATAACAAACAATTAACATAATGAAAATAACAAAGCAAAAAATAACAAACAATTGACATAATAAGTTATATAATACATAAAGAAAATAACAAACAACAAAATGATTAACAAGTTAATAATTAATATAAAAGAAAAAAAATTACTAGCATGATGATAGAGGTAGATCGGTGAAGGCGGCAGCGGTTGAAGGTTGCAAATGAGGGTTGCTATTGGGTCTCTATGAATGGGCATCTAGTGAAAATGGGTTATTGTTGTTGCAACTTTTTTTTTTTTATTATCTTAATGTTTTTGGATACCAAAATGTTGTCGTTTTGGAGTCCTAAAATGATTTTGTTTAAGTTAATTTAAAAAATATACATATTTAAATTAACCTAAAACGGTGTCTTTTTTGGGGACAACAAAACGATACCGTTTTGGTGTCTTAGGTTTAAAGAAAAAAATAAAAATAAAGGGCTTCGCGTGCCTAGTCGTGAGCTCGAGTTATTTGAATTGGACTGAGTACTTGACCTAGCTCGGTGACTACTTGCAACTAAAGAGTAGAACCCCCGATTTGGGGGTTCTTGGGTCGGTGGAACGTCGTCGACTGAGTTCTTGGCGAGTAGTCAGACATACTCACCGAGTTTTACAACAATGAGGGAGAGAGAGAGAAATTGTAATAGTTTTGTTTGTTTAGGAATATTATTTTATTAGGCTAATAAGTCTAGTAATTGGATATTGATACAATCTTGTGTAAGATATAACTTTAAGGGACATAGATAAAAACTGTACTAGTTTTGTTTGTAGGCTATTTATAACACTATCATGTTTCCAAAATTCTGATTTTCCTTAGTTATAGTATAGCCCTATGTGCCTTGATGGCAATTGATCGTTAAATCCGTTCAACCTGATAGTGTTATTATAGAGGTGGATAGAGGAACAACAAGAATTTTATTAGATAATGTTGTTTTTAACTTCTTTCTATTTTTCTTTCTCACTATCTACAAATACACTCACTCATCCATTACACACATATACGCATGCGCACGCACATAAACATTAACTAAACTTCATTCATCATTAAGTTAATGTGGTTTTTAATAATTTATTGGGTAAACCTAAACTCTTAATGAATTTTCTTACCTAATTTGGCAAGCTTCAACCTTCTTATATATGTATCCATAAGTTTTGTAGTATTACGTATTTCCCTAAAACTAATACATGAATGCTTGACACTGGACAATGGTAAAGATAGTACCCTTAGTTTTCTAAAAATAATCTTTTATCTTCAAAAAGAAAAGAAAATTTGTGAAATGAAGTTGGAACCAAATGTATACTTATAACAAAAACAACTTCATACATTTACTAATGCACAACAGCTTAAGATAAAGATGAGATATCTTAACACTCTTTTGCTCAAAACAACCAGAAATTCCCAAAGACTTAAGAAGTGGAAGCCAAGAAATCAACTTGCAAAGCCACTCATCCCTTATGTAGAGTTTATTCAAACTTAAGTCTTTTATATTGTAACAACAGGCTATATCACATGTTGTATTTGACAAACATATAGCTAACAAATGGATACACAATGCTATGAGGTTAACTTGTTAAAGGTCAACAAAATTAATTGAAACCTTGATATGATTGAGTTTGCATAGGCCACATGCAAAAATTACACTTTCTCTCGAATCTATGAACCCACAAAATATATAATATAAGATGATAAATATATATATATATATATATATATATCATAAAACACATCTTTCATATAAACGTTTTGAGTTCCGCAAATCCAACAATTTTCATTACACATGCAAAATATTTCACATAGAATTCATTTATTGCAAAGTCAAATTTTAACATATCATGAGATCAATTTTCAATATATTATATCAAAATGTTTTTAAAGAGACACTCACTTTGCGTAATTGTTTCCTTTCTCAAATATTTTCTAAATATTTATATAATTTTGAATTAAAATTTTTCTCAAAAATGAAATCAATATTCCTTTTCAAAACATAAAATCATGTTATTTAAAACATTCTGAAATCTTTCTAATAATAACTCAAATAGAAAACATAAAATTCTTTATGGAATTTCTTATACGAATTTGTAATAAACTTTTATTTCAATCGGAAAATATAATTTATAATTTATCAAATCAATTAACTCAACAAATTTATTTACATGAAATAAATAATAAAATTTGAAATATAAATAATCATAACTTAATTAATTTAATTAAAAATAAAACTATCCGCTCACATAACTATTTTGCTCAAATATGGATCTAAAACAAGTTTCTCTTTGATTTTTTCATCATCCTGGATCCACCCTAAAATTACATAAACTCAATTTAAAATTTTTTTAAAAAATAAACTAATTTTTTAGAATCCAAATCTTATTAAAATAAACTTATTTATCTTGATAAATTGGACCCCAAATATTTTCTTTTCTTTTCTTATTCCCTTGCTCCTTCTCTTTTCACACAATTTTTTTCCTTTTCCTGTTGTTCGGCAGAACAGCTTCTGTGCTTTGTTTGTTTGTTTTCTTTTCTTTTTTTTTTTTTTTACTCGTTTGCTTTTTGTTTTGCTGAATTTGAACACACATATATACACACACTCCCATGCTTATCTCTTTCCCATTCATTACCTCACTATTAGAGCCTGAGGAAGATATCTGCTTGACTACTTTAAGTCATACCCATACATGCCACTCTCTGTCTGTAGTCACCTAATACCTTTGTTCTGGTAAAATTTGGAACTTTATTGATTGTTTAATAATCTCTGTAATTCATTAGGTTTGTAGATAGGTTTTCCCTGCGCTTGGTAGCCCCCTTGTATGCGCGACTAGAATTTTAGAAAAATAGGGATAACCTTAAGCACTGAATTCTTGTCTACCTTTTGCGACCTGATTTCCTTCTTGTTTTTGTAGATGTCTGGTCGTAGTCGTCACGGTCACAAAGTGGGGTCTGCTGACGTGGACTCTAAAGAGGAGCTTAATCGGGTCAGGGATACTGATAACACGACCTCCCAGAGTGGTGAAACCGCTTCAGAGCCTACTGAGCACCATGCTTCACCTGCTCGTGTTCCCTTTTTTAGATATGACTCTTCCCTTAGTCATAACGAGCTTAAATCCATTGCTGAGGACTTCTCTTTACCCTTTGGATGCCGGGCTATGGTGCTGAAGACCCATGACCACGCGGCCTATTCTCCTAAAGGTTTCTTCTCTATAAGCCACCAGCACACAAAAGCTAGCTTTAGATTTCCGGTCCATCCCTATCTGGTCGCCCTTTTAAACGATCTTAACTTAGCTCCTTTTCAATTTACTCCTAACTCTTATGCTCATCTCACCGCTCTTGCCTCAATTTTTCTTAAGAACGGTCTTCCTCCACCGACTCCTGCAATGATCCAACACCTCTTTCTTTTTAAGAGTACCACGGGCCCTAAATTCGAGAAGAAAGATGGGTTTTATTACACCTCGGCCCGAAATTCCCTTTACAAAGTAAACCTCCCAAAGGGGGTTAGTAAGTCCAATGTTGGCGACTACAAGTTGCGATGGTTCTACGCGTCATGTCTGTCTTTGTCCGACCTTAAAAACTTTTCTTTTTGCTCTTCTCCCTATAAGTATACTCATATATATATGTATAATTATTTTGTTCACATTCTACTCGTTACTAACGTTCATATTGCTATAGCCGTTGCCAAGAGTGAGATTCCCCTATCCAGCCAAGAGTCCTATTTACTGGAAAGGTTTTCAGAAATAAAGACCCTTTCAAACAACCAACCGCCATCTGATCATCTCCTGTAACTACACGGTCTCGCCCCTACAGCTCACCAAAAATTGCTCGAAAAGCATTCCGATCTAGGGGCTCATAAAGACAAAGAGATCTCCTCTGCTTTTGAGGCTTTTGGGAAGGAAGTTCCTAGTTTGTCGGAGAGTCAACCCCCAACAATGGTAAGACTTTATTTTGAACAACCCCTTCCAAGCAAGGCTTCTACCTCGAAAAAATCTGATCAAGCGACCAGGGATTTAGTTTCTCAAACAGCTGCTGAAACTCCCTCGGAGCTGCCTCCTCAAAAAGACCCTGATGCTTCTCCTGTTCGCCTTATGAGGTAGAAATCTGTTGGGAGAAAACCTTCAAACAAAGATGCTCACAAAGAAGCTGCTCCTCAATCCATTCCTACTGCCAGTAGTTCACCGGCTCCTCGCCCCCGAAGCGTTGATAAAGGTAAGGGGATCGCCGAATCGGGGGCTGCTGAACCCCTCTCAAAGCGTCAAAAGACACAAGGGAAAGATCCTACGAATGAAGAGCAGTCCCAGGAACAGGATTTTGATACAGGAATATACTACAACAATATTTTAGATCGCGCACCTCAGTTCCTTGGCATGAAGAAACCAGCCCTTTATAATGAAGACATGAAGGGCGAAAGATTAATCAACTACCTGGGTTTCCATAATCTGCTCGTAAGTCTTTATATTTATTATTGTCGGTTTTTCCTTCATCCTTTATTGCTTTACTAACAGCTTGTTTCAGGCATCCATGGTATGCATGAAGCTCCTCAGAGAAATTTCAGATTGGCTCGAGGAGAAGGCTACCATGGAAGCAACTATAAACTCTCTAGAGGACGAGAAGAAAAGAACTTAAGAAGAAGTGAGTTTTCTTGAACTAGAGGTTGAAAGGTCCCGGGAGGCCTTCCGCGATCTGGAATTAGAGCATGAAAAATCCCTAAGCCAGAGGATTGAACAGCAAAAGAGTATGAAGATGCAAAACGAGCAGCTTGCCTCCAAGGATAAAGAGTTCAGTCAGTTGAAGAAAGCTCTTCATTTTTCCAAGGCCTCCGAGGAGAAACTGAAAGCAGAAAACCAGTAGTTAAAAGAAGAACTAGCCTCGCATGAACATGAGGCAGTCGAGGCTAGAATAGTTACGGAGTCGATGAGGCATGAGGTGATTTCCTTTAAGGAACAACTGGTCCTGAAACAGAGCCATACGAAAGCCTTGGTCAGGGAAGCAGAAGAGAGGATAGCGAGCTTCTTTTTATACAAGCTGTGGTGTAAGCGACCAGATATGGATGTATCGTTCTTTGGTTCGGAAGCCATGGAGGAAGTAAAGTTGTACACTCAAGAGGCTCAACAAAAGGCCAATCTCCCAACTTCCCAGTCGGATCAGCCTCTTTCTGATCCCACTTATACAGGACCTTTTTCTAGCATCTCCCATCCACTTGCAGAAGATAGAAGCGGAGCCATGAACGAGCAGAATATTCCTCCCAGCACTCTTTAAGAATTTTTTCATTTGTTTACTCATATGAATTTTTGTTAAAAACAATTTTATCCCTCTTTGTGAATTGCTTTATTTTTATTTTCCATTCGCATGTTTTTTCCTTAGTTGTTTGGTAGATTAAAATAGTAATCAAATTTATTTATTAGCCGAGCAGAGTAGGTGTGGGAACAGCTAGCATGCTGAAATTATCCTTTCTAAGGCCCCTTACCTCTACTTGATGAAATATCCGAACAGATCGTTTGACCTCTTGAGTTTTTTTGTAAACTATGCCAATTCCTCCCAGCGTTTATACCCACAGATCAAATGTCCCTTCCAGAGCCTACTCGCTCACAGGTTACATAGATCTTCTAGGGTTATTTGATAAGTCCACAGGCCATGAACATTCTTTTCAGGGTCCGCTTGCTCCCAGGTAATGCTAAGGCCTTCCAGGACGCTCTTTGGCTCACAGATGATGATTACACCTTCCAGAGTCTACTCGCTTACAGGTAGCAATTGAACCTTTCAAAGCATGAGTAGAAATAAACAGCCGTACATGAAACGATCAGAATTTGCCTTTTGAAGAAAATTTTATTAAATTAATAGCTGCATTCATACAAGCCAAAAAATAAGTAATCATGAACTAAATAATTTAAACATAATACGGTCGAAGATTCTCAACGTTCCATGCTCGAGAAACTTCTGCTCCTTCCAGGTTTGTCAGATGGTAAGCTCCATTTTCCAGACTATACTTGACAATATAAGGCCCTTCCCAATTTGGGCCAAGGGTTCCGTCACTAGCTTTCCGAGCAGCTGGTAGAATGAGGCGCAGAACCAGATCGCCTGTCTTAAATTTTCGGACACGGACTTTCCTGTTGTAAAACCTAGCAATTCTTTGCTGATAAATAGCAATCCTCACTTGAGCTTCGTCTCTTGCTTCCTCGACCAGATCTAAATTAACCGTGAGCAGGTGGTCGTTGTCCTTATGATTAAACATAGCTTTGCGTTGACTTGCGACCTCATATTCTGCTGGAATCATCACTTCCGAGCCGTACACCAACGAGAAAGGAGTTGCTCCTGTAGTGTTGCGAGCAATGGTTCTGTATGCCCATAATACCTTCTGCAATTCATCCACCCAAGCTCCTTTCCTTACTTCCAGTTTAGTCTTTAAGTTCTATTTGATGATTTTATTTACAGTTTCTACCTATCCATTTGCTTGCGGGTGATCTATTACCGAAAAACTCTTCTTAATCCCAAGATCCCTGCAAAACTTTTGAAACTGCTCGCTGCTAAATTGGGTTCCATTATCTGTCACGATCTACTGTGGAACTCCGAACCTGCAAATAATATTCTCCCAGACAAACTTCTCGACTTTAGTAGAGGATATTTCAGCCAGCTCTTTAGCTTCTGCCCTTTTTGTAAAGTAATCCACTGCTACAATGGCATGTCTGCACTTTCCCTGAGCTATTGGGAGCGGTCCGATCAGGTCCATGCCCCAAATGGGGAAAGGCCACGGACTGATCATCTGCTGCAAGAAAACTGGTGGAGCTCGAGGTACTCTGGCAAATCTCTGGTATTTATCACATTTCTTGACCATTTCAATCGTATCCTATTTCATCGTTGGTCAATAAAACCCCTACCGAAGGGCTTTCTAAGCCAATGAGAGCCTCCCGGCGTGATTACCACAATGTCTGGAATGAATGTCACTCATAATGGTTTGACAATCTAAGCCATCACTGCACCTAAGTAGTGGAGCCGAGAATCATTTTTTTAAAGTTTGTCGTCATAAATGCAATATCAGGCTACTCGGGCTCGAAGACGGCGAGATTCTAACTTGCTTTTAGGTAGCTTTCCATTTTGCAAATATTTCACAAGAGGGTTCATCTAGGAATCTTATGCCACCACAATTGCCATCATCTCTTCTCGTGATTCTGTACTTGGGGTTGGTAGAACTTTTACTGGTACAGCCCCCATAAAGTCTGCATCTTTAGCGGTGGCTAAACGAGCTAATGCATCTACATGAGAGTTCTATGATCGTGGAACATGGTGTAGCTCATATTTTTTGAACACCGCCAAGAGTTCTCGGACCTTTTGTAGATAGATGGCCATCCTAGATCCTTTGGCTTGATATTCTTCTCGAACCTGGCATACAACAAGCTGAGAGTCGCTATAGATTCTAACTCGTTCTGCTCGCAGCACTTCTTTGGCCAATCTCAACCCTACTAACAGCGCCTCATACTCAGCCTCATTATTGGTGGCCCTGAACTTGAACCTCAAAGTGCACAAAATTTTATGGCCCTTCGGACTTATCAGCATCACTCCTGCTCCCGCCTTTTGCTCACTGGAGGACTCGTCTACATACAACTCCCAGAATGGTCCTTCAGAAGATTCAGGCTCTTCACTGCTAGCTCCCATAAATTCAGCCATAAAATCTGCCAGCACCTGTGCCTTGATCGCTGTTCGAGGCTTGAATTTTATTTCGTACTGGAGGAGCTCTATGGCCCATTTAAGTAGACGACCAGAAGTGTCAGGTTTTTAAAGAACTTGCTTCAAAGGGTACCTAGTTAGAACCTCGATGGTATGGGCCTAGAAATAAGGGTGAAGCTTCCTTGATGCTACCACCAAACAATATGCAAGTTTTTCCATCGACGTATATCTGGTTTCTGCATCGAGCAACCTTTTGCTAATATAATATACAGGAAATTGCTTCCCATTCTCTTCATGGACCAACGCTCCACTAAGGGCATGATGAGTAACCCCTAAGTAAATGATCAATTTCTCCCCTTTAACCGGCTTAGACAGCAAAGGTACTCGGCCTATGTATTCTTTCAGTTGCTGAAAAGCTGCTTCATATTCTTCAGTCCACTGAAAATTTCTTGCTTTTCTTAGTACATCGAAGAATGGAATATATCTATCTATCAACCTGGATATGAACCGGCTGAGCGCAGTAACTTAGCCATTTAAACTCTACACTTCCTTGACCTTGGTAGGCGATTTCATTTCAATTAGGGCTTTAATCTTTTCGGGATTTACTTCAATTCCCCTACTATTGACCATGAAACCTAGGAATTTGCCCGAAGCTACTCCAAACGTGCACTTCAAAGGATTCAACTTCATCTAAAATTTTCGCAGGATCTAGAACATCTCTCCCAAATCACTCACATGCTCGCTTGGATTTTACCAACATATCATCAACATATACTTCCATCGTTCCCCCAATAAGATCTTCAAACATGATATTTACTAACCGCTGATAGGTCGCTCCAGCATTTTGTAACCTGAACGGCATCACCTTATAACAATAAAGCCCGCGATCAGTGACAAATGAAGTATGCTCCTAGTCGTCAGGGTTCATTGGGATCTGGTTATACCCTGAGTAGGTATCCATAAAACTAAGGAGCTGATGCCCGATAGTCCTATCAATGAGTTGATCAATCCTTGGTAGGGGAAAACTATCTTTTGGACATGCTTTATTTAAATCAGTGAAGTCGATACAAGTCCTCCATTTTCCGTTTTTCTTCTTTACTAGAACAGGGTTTGCTACCCAGATCGGGTAATAGACTTCTCTGATGAACTTATTCGCCAAAAGCTTCTCTACCTCCTCTCTGAGTGCTTCGTAACGTTCTTCCGTCATTGGCCTCCTTTTTTGGCGAATTGGTCTATAAAGAGGACTGATGTTTAACTTGTGTGACATCACATCCGGGCTGATCCCCACCATGTCTTCGTGATTCCATGCAAAGACATCCAGGTTTTCTTTCAAGAACTTAGTGAGTTATGCTTTAATATCTAAGAGTAAATCTTTCCCTACCTTCAAACATCGTCTAGCATCTTGTTCACTAACCTGCACATCCTCTAATTCTTCCACAAGGCCTGTCGCTCGGTCTTTATCTATCTCTCTTGGATCCAGGTCCTGGCTCACTCCCGTAGCACTAATCGACCCTGTTTTCTTCTTAGTCACCATACTGACCTTCTTTCCTTTAATCCCTGCTTTCATGGCATTTTTATAGAATCTCTTTGCCATTTCTTATTCTCCTCTAACACATCATAACCCATTCAGAGTGGGAAATTTAACTGTGAGCGTTCTGGTGGATACTGCTATATCTAGATCGTTCATAGCCGGTCTCCCAAGGATAGCATTGTACGCTAAAAGACAATCAATAACCAAGAAATCTGTAATTATCACAGCTTGTCGGTCTGAATCTTCGATGGCGAGGGGGAGTTTGATCTGCCCCAATGGTACAATTGCATCCCCTGTAAAGTCGAAAAGGGGTTCAGGGGACGGTGTCAACTGTTCGAAAGTTAAGCCCATCTGATCAAAACAACCTTTACACATTACATTCACTGAGCTGTCAGTATCCATCATAATCCTCCTTACTTCGGTACTACCAATCCTCACTTTAATAACCAATGCATCGTTATGAGGCCAATGTACACCTCTGGCATCTTCTTCACTGAACCTAATGCCACCCGATGTCATTCTGGCTTTCTTACTTGGCCCTTCCGCCTCACTGTGCCCCGTCAGAAGGACACGACTAGCCTCCCGCACATAGCGTTCTTGCGATCTGTTGGACACCCTGTAATGTGCGGCCCACCATGGATAGTAAAAATGGTTCTTACGACAGGTAGGTAGCCTTGATCAGCCATCTACTGGGGCTGTTATTGGACAGGCTGCTGAACTAGATCAGGGCGCTCTTATACTGGTTGATATCCTTGATTAGGGCGCTCCTATGCTAGTTGATATCCTTGCTGGGGATGTTGATTTTCTGGTCGCACCACATACTCCCTCAAACGACCTCTTCTGATCAATTCTCAATTGCGTCCTTGAGTTCCCTGCACTGAGAAGTATGGTGCCCGTTTTCTTTATGATAGGTGCAATACTTCCTCGAGTCTTGGAATCTTTTCGGGATATTTGTGGGACTAGGCTTCCCAAAATTCTCCCATTATTTCTCTGCCACAAATATCCTGTTCTATCTATCTGTCAGGACGCTGTAGTTCTAGTACCGGTTTCTTGGCGGGGACTTCTTTCTTCCAGACTCATTTCTTGATCGCTTTGCCACCTGATTACTTGAGTGACTCTTGTGACCGCCCTCTTCACTTTCACGCTGACCCCTCTTTTTTCCTTAATGTGAGCTACTCGCTCCATTTTTCTGCTCGTCAGACTTCTTTTGTCGAAAAGTATCCTTCCAGCGAATCACTTTTGCCACGTGATCATAAAAATCGCCAAGATTCTTTACAAGGGACCTTTAAATGCTTTCATAAAGCTTTCCATCCTTCATAAGTCCTGCTGAAATTGCAGTTCGGATACTTTCGTCCGAGAGGTTCTCCATGTTGTTTACCTCACGCCTGAACCTGGCAATGTAGTCTCTTAGCGTCTCGTCTCGCTTCTAGAAGACAGTTGCCAAGTGGCAAGTTAGTGCGAGCTGTTTTCTTAACACCTTGTACTGGTTGGTGAACTTTCTCTAGCATTCATCCCAACTGCTTATACTGTGAGCCGGAAGGCTCCTCAGCCATGCCCTCAGCACATTCCTCAATGTAGCTGGGAACACTCGGCGCTTGACCAGGGAATTAGACGTCTGCAGATCCATTTGAACGTTGAACGCATCTAGGTGATCATATGGATTGTCATCCCCATTATAAAGTGGGATGCTTGGGAGCTTAAATCTCGACGGTAATGGCTCTGTCTCAACTTCCCTTGTGAACGGGTTTCTGTCTTCTCGTTCCTCCACTTGATGTGGAGCCTGGGTCCTGCTTCCAATTGCTAAACCCTTAGCATTAATTCCTGAACCACTTGGTCCCGCCGTTCAACTGTGTCCGCTGGGGACCGACAACTCCTCCTACTTTCCCTGTCTCCAAAGAATCTATTCCGTGACATCTCTCGTCAATGGGCATTCTTTCACGTGACCTGTTCCTCTTGTGAGAACCCCAGTGCGATGTGATTCTCTTTGGCGAGCACGTTCTCTATTATGCCCATGAACTTTTTCATTCCCCGGATCAGTCTCCACACGACGGCTGCCATCCTGACTTACCTTGATCCTTAGGTTAAGAGGGTGAGGTGCTACTTCTTCTTCATGAACTTGATGTCGTTCCCTTCTCGGGCGTAAATTTGAGGAACGAGCAAAAACCGTCGGCTGCGCTCTCTCTCTGCCAGCATCTTCTCTTCTAGCAGGCATGACACCCACCGACTGACGTTGAGGGTCTACATTCCTAGGGACCTTTTGAACCCGGGCTTGCGTTAGAGTTCTGACAGCCTCTGCCAATTGTGCTACCGTATTCTCTAACGCTTCCTGACACTGCTGCCAAGCAGGTACAACTTCTCTACCAACGGCTATTTGATGTGGGGGAAGAGGGGGTAAAGTCGCACTAGATGTTCCTGCCGCATGTCCTTGGCCCTAGCGGCCCTCTGATTGGTCAGCCTCTAACGCAATAACCCTTGTTGTCTTGATCCTGGCCATGTCAGCAAATCACTTACAAATAAAAGAGAAAAGTATTGAAAAAGTTATCGAATCGCAGTCTAGGCCCTCCTTCTAACGCCAAAAGATGTTGACACTCAATTTCGGTCAACCTGGTTCTCTAAGTCCAATACCTACGAAACCACAAACAACAGACGAACACGTGTGACCAGGACCAAAACAAACATAATACAATGGATTTTTACGTGGTTTGGCAAAACAATGGCCTACGTCCACGACTGTCACCCTTTTTTCTTGGAGTTACAATGTATATATTTCACTCTGTCCTTTACACCGAATTTCCTTCTCCATTTATAGCGGAAAGGTTACAATTGGAATTGGTTTGGAAATCTCACAGATAAGGCAAAAAATAATATACATTAATTAAGATAATATCTTTCGAGATTATCTCCATTATATTTACAATATCTGCCTATAATATCGTAATTTGATTTGCATGAAAATAGACAAGTCATCTTCTTTCTTGAATTAAATTGATCTGTCTTCCAGAATGTCAACTGGTCAACTTTAGCAAGCATCTTGAACGAATAGATTACTTTAGGGATCAGATATTGCCCCCAGCGAGTAGACTCTGCTTTCTCATTGTCCATCGAGCAGATGGAGAGACCTCCTAACCGCTCTAATCCCTTTAGGGGGTACTTTTTGAGCAGCTCTTCGATTACGACCAGATTTCTTCGCATACTACCGCACGTCCACTTGACTACTCCACGATCAGAACGATCAGTCATATAATCAGGTCTGCCCGGGTGCAGGCTACCCATTAACCACGTGTACTTTTCCTTGACTTTTGACTATCTTGACCAGACTTCTTGGGCTTTTCATCATAAGACAACACAACGGGTCTCATCCTTGGGCTTTTTCTCACCCTCTTTCTATGATCGCCAAAATACCCACGACAATATTCTATTAGTGGTTGTAAGTACACATCAATATCATTTCTTTGATGCTTTTTCCTTGGAATTAATAGTGTTAGTAATCAAAATTTCTCTGGACATGCACTTCTAAAGGGGAAGATTGTATGTTATTAATATCATATGCCAACAACTATATTTTGAGTTAAGGTTTTTAAAAGGATTGAATCCAGTTGCAACCAAATAAAACCTCAAGTTACATGGTCTTGATGCAAACCATAGACACATGTTGTTTAGAGTTTCCCATGTAGGTGAATCAATATAGTGACATATTTTTCCATCTTGATTTGTATGGGTAGAATACTATGTCAAGTCTTTGCAATTTTAAGTGATCTAAACTTTCTATGTATATTAAAATACTTTGGCAAGCACTCCCTAATAGATATTTTTAATATATTTGTTTACTTTACATCAAGATTCACCATAGTAAGGACATTCCTCAGACACGCTCCAAATCTTTTAAAACAAGCAACAATCATTAATACATGCATATTTTTTCTTATATTCTAAATTAAAGATTTTAAGGTGAGTACAATGACTTAAAACAACATTATATTGTAGCAACATATCTTAAAAGATGCCGAGAAGTTCATCAAAACCCTTATAAGAGAGACCATATGTAACTTTATGTTTAAACAAAACTATAATGGCAAAATATTGGTATATTTTGTACTATCTCTACATAAAGGAGTTTCAAGCATCTTCCACATTCTTATCAAAGTCGTCATCTATTATTTCAACTTCTTGATCAGTATATTTTTGTATATGTTTCGGACCCCTAATTATGGGACCCATTTGTCTCTCTTCAGGGCCCGCTCAAAGGTACTATCCCAGTCAATATAGGTTTTCTTTCGCCTCCCCCACCTCTCAAACCTGGCCCTTGACCCTTAAATCCAAATTCTTAAAGAGGTGAGTACCAATCTTTGTTCATTTCCTTCATTCATCTTAATTGGTTCATTCTCAAGTGAAGAAGGAAAGAAATCAAGGAGTTCTTGACCAAGAAGAGCTCAAGGGATCGAATCATTGGAAAACCATTCAATGGAGTTTAAGCGTTCATTCTTTCCTCTCTATTTTTGTGTCTATATTCAATTTGAGATGTGCAACCAAATTCTAGTTAGGGAGCCAATGTTCTTTGTACTTTGATTATCATTTAATACAACTCAATTAATAATTTCATTCATTATTTTTATTGTTTCATTTATTGTTTTGGTTTTGGATATGAAGGACCAATTCTATTCTTAATCTTGACTACGAATGATTGGATATTAGAGAGTGTTTAAGAAACTATTTAGAGGTTATTTGTTTTTTCTATCTGAAGATTGAATAGTACTGAAACTTACTAAAGATTGAATAGTGGCTGAAATATAAAATCTAAATAACTTGTTCGTTTTGTTTTCTCACCTCTGAATGTACTATAAAATTATTTGTTTTTTAAAGTTAAAATTATTTGAAAATTAATACCCTTTTTATTATTAGTTGCTATGAAATTTTATATAATATATTACAAACAAAAAATATATATATAAATAATTATTTGTAATATGTTGTTATAATTAAAATATGATTAAAAATTATAATAGAATTAATTATATTTATATATTTAAATAAAAATTATAAAATTCCCTATGAGTTGAATTACATTTAGGGTTATTAATTATTTTACCCCTTGGAACTGAAAATAATATCAAAACACCCCTAATATTGAAAATAATAGATAAAACAATCCAACCTTTAAATGGCATGGTAATTCCATCAATAACCTAACCAATCCATCAATTTGGAGGGTAAAATGGACATTGAAGGTTGAACCAGAAATTCTATCCACTTCTTAGAAGATTGTATAATATTTTTAAATATTAAATAAATTAAAACAATAATTCAACAAATCAAAACGAGACACTTGTAACCTTAAAAACTACATCTATGACCAAAACCTCGTCCAATCACTCTTTGTTATCTCTCCCCAATATCATCGCCACCGTCACCCATCAGATACGGCTCCTCCACTAGCTTGTCTTCACTCTCTCCCAACTATTTATCTCACTGAACCACCATCTCTCTCTCATCTCTCTCCAATATCATCATCACCATCACCTATCGGATACGGCTCCTCCACCAGCTAGTCTTCTTCTCTTCTTTCTTCTCCATCAACTCCGTCAGTATGGCTACGTCTTCGCTTACAGGATGACTACAACAAGGGTTTATCTCTTATGCTTACACTTTCGGATCGAAGTTGAAACCTAATAGCCCAACCCATATCCAATAAGCTTGAGGAGCTGAAGCAGTAGAGGGTGTTTATTGGGTTCACTCATGACCAGCCTCTAGTGTCGGCATCGAATGTAGTGTCACTCCACCATGTTTTTCCTCATTGATTCGAGAAGGAAAATGAGGATTGGATCAACTCCATCAGTCGCTCCACTATCTAGCCTTTTGTTGTTATTGGTTCTGGTTTGTTTATGTAGATGCTGTTGTGTTCATGTGTTTGTACAGATGTTGTTGAAAATGAGGGTTGTGACTACTAATTTGGTGATGAAAGAGCTGGGTTGGAGATGGAGAGTTCGGCTGATACAGTTGGAGATAAATGGTCAACCAATCTGAGGGATAGGGTTTGAATTTCTGGGAACATTTCCATTAATGTAGATGAATCGATGGCTAGTGGAGATACGGATAAGATCTCCATCGTCTATCTAGATGAATAAATAGTGGAGATCCAATCTAGATCTCCACCATTTGTTTTTTTTTTTTTATTTTCTTTTTAAAATTTTCTTTTTTAATTTAATTAAAAAAAAATCGCCATCCATCTCATGAGATGGATAGTGATGATAGAATGATTTATATTTTTAAATTTAATTTTTGATTTAATATTAAATTAAAAATTAATTTAATTGTTAAATTAACACCTAAACTAACACTCATAACTCTCAATTCTCACTCACCCTAGCCATCAATCCTCTCCTCTTAGTTCTTACTCACCCTAACTTTGAGTGTGATCCATCGACGTTTGCCAACCCTACTTTATCTAGGGTGTGTTTTGTTTTGGAGATCAATTTCTTGGTTGTTGAGAAAATGAAGAAGCTTCTTTATGAGATTTATTTTTAGTTTGTTATCTAGGTAGAATTACGGTGACGAAAACAAGAAGACTATTTTTTTCTTTTTTTTTTTTAACAAAATCTTTAGTCTGTTCTTGTGTTTATACTCTATAAATTTCTTTCTATCGTTAGTTTATCTCTCAATGTTTTTTACCATCAAATCTCTCCTGTTTCCACTCCCTTTGATTTTCAATATACATATTTTCCTCATCTTCTATACACGACCTCCATTGGAAAAAAAGTAAAAATGAAAACTCCATTAAATATGTGTTAGTAGGGTTCTAGAGTTCCGTGTTTGTTTGTTTCATATCACATTGTTGATTATGTATTTATTTTCTAAGAAACAAAGAAGTTGAAGAAAGTAAAAATAAAAGTAAAACAGTGATTGCAGATCAAGAATTCTAGAAATCTATGTTGTTTATGTTAAACATTATTATTTTTCTTTCTTTTTGATGTACTACTAGACTGTTTCAAAGGACAATCGGAGACTCATTTATAAGTCCAAACTGACATGGATTAACCCGAATGAACTGAACCAATCAAATCGGTTCATGTTGATTTTTGCCTCATTTTGGTTTGGTTCAGTTTTCAAAATTGAAAACTAACCCATGTCGGTTTCGGATTGGTTTTCACCAAATTAAATTGACCTTACCCCGTGCCCACTCTTAAATGAGAAGGTGCTCAATTATCTCTACTAAGAGGTGATGTGCAATGATGTTATGATAATTGTTATGACAAATTATGTTTTTATTGATTTTATTATTTATAATGTAGTGATTTTTTAATGCCATTACATTTACTTAACATTAATTAACATTAAATGATACCACATTAAGTTTGTAATAACAAATGTTATAATACTCTAATATTATTATTTATAATAATATTAGTACAAGTTTATTGTGTGTTAGTTTATTATATAGTTTTTATTCATCCCCTAAAGATAAAATTCTATCTCCATCATGGATCCTTTATTAACAAACTAATACTTAGTTCACAAATAAAAGAAAACACTTGTGTTGGAACTAACTTAGTGCACAAACAAAGGGATGGTGATATACATATATATGTTATAGTTTGACATAGTTTCAAAATTCACAGTAATTTTAGTATTATTTGTTTAGATTTTTAAAAAATTAAAAAAATAAAAAGTACTTATGATAACAACTCATATTTTCATGGTATTAAAATATAAAATTTTAATTACAAATCCTAAACGTGTCTTTTGTGCTATCCACTTTTTGAATTATTACATGATCATGTAATCAGTCAATCAAGCGTGTTTTCCATGGCATCAACTTTCTAACCTAAAGCAATTGCCCCGGCATCACGTTGCAGCTTGCAAAATGATTGATGTATACGCGTCAACAAACAAAGACTTAATTTGACTGTTTTGCCGGCATCATAAATCTGTTGTCTTGGTCCCACGTGTAGAAATCGATTCTATCTTGCATCATAAACCTATTTTCTACTTTGACAAAAACGCAGGTTAAGATATTTGGCAAAGAAAAGTTACGAATATATGTATGACAATGACGTTTAAAAATGCATGAACGGTTCTAGCATTAAAAATAACTTTACAGTTATAGAAGTTGCCAACTCCCTAATCTCTATAAAAGGATAACAGAAACTCTCCAACCTTTCTTATCTCAACAATATTCTGGTGTAAGTAGTCTTGGGTTAAGACATCATGGGGTCATCGATATGTTTCTTCACATTCATGCACTGCGTTTTTTGGCTGTCTTTTCTTCAACTTACAGCTCTTCATCATATTACTGGTTCTTTGCAACCACTTTGTCATGACAACGAGCGTTTTGCATTGTTGCAATTCAAGGAAAGCCTCACTATTGAGGCTTCAACTTCTAGGAAGCCTTCTGCTTACCCAAAGATGTCCTCATGGAAGCTGGAAGACAACAGCCATGACTGCTGCTTTTGGGACGGGATAGAGTGCAATGAGGACTCTGGTCATGTGATCAAGCTTGACCTCACGAGTAGCTGCCTCTATGGTTCCATCGACTCTAACAGCAGCCTCTTCGACCTTGTCCATCTCGAATGGCTTAGCCTCGCTGATAATGACTTCAATCAATCTGAAATCCTTTCTACAATCATCAAACTTTCCAAGTTATCACATTTGAATCTTTCTTCTTCAGGCCTTGTTGGTCAGATACCGCAAGACATCCTAAATCTTACACAATTGGTGTCTCTTGACCTCAGCGGCGTCCTTATTTCTTCTTCCATACCACATGTCATGGCAAATCTATCTTCTTTGACTCATTTATCTCTTGAAAGATGTGGATTGCAAGGCATATTCCCTATAGAGACATTCAGATTACGCAACCTTTACTCTCTCAATGTTAAATTTTAATAAATCATCATGCACCTTTTCACATTCAGAATTATCTTTGACCTATTGGAAGTCCTACTAAATTCGAATTCACATCTAGGTAAGTAAAAATTACTTTATTATTCCATAAATAAATGCAAGCTTTACAAAATACATGTACAGTACTAAAATCAGGAGGGTATATTACAAAATGAGTGTAAAATCATCAATACCCATTATTATTCAAAAAGAGTATTTTCATCAAAATATCTTCAAAGCTCTAAAAATCTACCCAAACGGACTCATTTTTTATCTGTTTCAGTTTATTTAGACTCTATTACTTATTCTGTTTCCCAAAAACCATTATTCACCCAATCACTATTCATCCAAAAATGTTATTCATCAAAAAATATATATATATTTTTCATAAAAGAGGAAATTCTGGGCTTTACAAAACATCTCTGTGG
Source organism: Dimocarpus longan (assembly GCA_022984855.1). Lineage (NCBI taxonomy): Eukaryota > Viridiplantae > Streptophyta > Magnoliopsida > Sapindales > Sapindaceae > Dimocarpus > Dimocarpus longan. Next base: position 10,476,720 of record CM041013.1, read on the forward strand.
GATGATCTCGCAACTATTGTACCATAGTGTTGTGTGGTTATTATTACATGATGGAGAAATTGACCATCACCTTCGATTGAACATGACTATAGTTTTTCAACTCACTAGTTCGACTCTCTCTGTAGAAACTTTTCTCTTTCTTCCCCTTCTCTCTTTCTTCTACTTCTCCCATTATTCTCATTCTCCTTGTTATTTTTTTTGTGTTTAGCGAAACTATGAGTTTCTTGAGTTTTGAATTTGTAAAATAATGTGGATTTCTATTAAAGAATTCAGTTGTTGAAATTGAATAAAAAAGGAGGATAAGAAAGAAGAAACTCTATTTTTCATTTAAAATTTCAACTTTTTAGGACCTATTTTTCCTTTTATGACATTTTTCTATATTCGTGACCTATTTTCTTTGTTCCAGACCTATTTCCTTAGTGAATGTTCACAACAAAAATAGATTCAAAATTCAAGAAAAAAGGTCTTGAATCCTGAATTGAAAATACGTCCAAATTGAGTGAAATTGGTCTCGAATTCTTAAACAAAGGTCTCAAATTTCGGAAAGCTAGTCCTAAATTTAGTAAAACAGATACCAAATTCTTAAAAATTAGGTCTCAAATTTGAAACAATTCTAGTCTTATTTGTCAATTCAACATAAATGACCTATTTATTGGGTTCAACATGAATGAACTATTTATCTAGGTCCCAAACCATAGGCCATTGGTTTGGAACCATACCCATTTCAATCTCTATTCCCTATTTCAAAAACATGAACATAATAATCTCAATTTCATCAATCAAATTAATCAATCCATTTCATTAACCCAAATTGGAATGGATTCTTTGTCATCAATATTAATTACCCTTTCATAGTCACCTTCCACTCTCACTATCAACAAATCATGAGTAATTTTTTTTTTTTTTTAGTTTTCTTCTACTTCTCTCTCCTCTCATTCCACCTCTCTCTAATATTTGTCGATTGTAGAGTTTTTGTTTTCCTTTTACATAAGGGTAATTTTGTCAAAAAAAAGACATAAAATACGTGACATATGATGATATAAGGCCTCAATCCAAGTGGACCTAAGAAATTAATTGAAACTTATGTTATTGTTATAAATTTAGTATGGCCTAAGGTTTAGAAATAAATGGCTATATAGATAAATATTCACTAGTTTGATATTTTTAAAAGAAATTAAGAAAGTTGAGTTAAAAAGAAAAAAGCCATTGCAGAAGGTAAGGGTGCAAAATGAAAATTTACAAGACAAATGTTGAGATAATTGGTGACTATGCAAACAAGAAAATGCAGAGTGTTGGGCAAGAACAATCAAATCAAAAGTTTATTGATGAGAATAAGACAAAAAATGAGTTAGTGAGTGAATATTTTATAAAAGAAAACAAAAAGCATGAAATCAGAGTAAAAGCAAATGGAATGAGACAAAATAGGATGTAAAGACAAGAAAATTTTTTCAACAAACAAGCAAAAAAATGAAGTTGGAAAATGACAAAACCTCTAGTTAGTCGAGAAAGAGAATGGTGTCATGTTGTGTGAACCAAAAACAATTTTTAATAAATAAAGAAAGCAAGTATTGGTGGTAATGGGTCAATACACGAGACAAAAGATAAAAAAAAAAATGAAACAAAAGAGAGAATGGGACTGTTTACCACTGTAAAACAAATCCAAACAATTGTAAAAATTTAAAAGAGATGAGATAAGAATGAGGAGAAGACAAGAGAAGAAAAGTCAATTGATAAAGTTGATGACAAATGTTAAGTGTTAATTGGATGAAATTGTTATTCAAAAGGGAAATTGCAAAGAAAGTGTGAGGTGGTATTCGCCCACATGTGTTTGTATATATATATTGTTTTTTTTTTCAATTTAAAAGTACACCATCCACTACACACTTGATTGACACCTATTTCAAAAGGGAAACAAAAGAAAAGAATAGAAGGATAAAGACAAGTAAAGCAAAACATTGAAATTGGAATAAGACCGAAAAATTAGATTGAGATAAGAATAGTGAGGCGGTCATATTTGTAACGTTATATATATATATATATTTATATATATATATACCTTTATATTATTATTAGAAGCCACCAAAAACAATTTCTACATAACTGAATAGAAGAAAGAAACCGTGGGAAGAGAAAAGAAAAGAGAAGAAGAAAGTTAAGAAGCGAGAGAAGGGAAAGATAAAGATATTTCGGAGGGGTGATTTGAATATATATGTGTTCGATTTATCTTGATAAATGATTTTTATTTCAATGAGATTTGAATTCCAAAAAATTAGTTAATTTTTCCATAAGTTCTAAATTCATGAGTTTTATATGATTTTAGGGTGAATCCAGGATGATAAGAAAATCAGAAGGGAACTCGTTTTAGATCCAGATGTGAGTAAAGGAGTTATGTAAGTGGATTGTTTTGATTTTAAATTAAATTATTAAATCTTGATTATTTACACTTTAGTTTTTATTATTTATTAGAAATGAATGATTTATGTTTTTAAATAATATTTTAGATTACGAATTAAGATTTAAATAATATGATTTTATGCTTTGAAAAAGAATATCGATTTTGTTTTGAAAAAATTATTTATTCAGAATTATATAAATATTTAGAAAATATTTGAGAAAGGAAAATAAAAATATTTTCAGAATACTAAGGTTATACCTCCCCTCTAACAGTCAAGTTTGTTTCATGTGAGTAAGTCCAAGAGAGTTACCCGACACGTGTATGACAAACATCTAGAGTCATTGTGTAAAACACCCTCCCCATTTTAGTGTTATAAAGGAAATGTAAAGTACGAGTAGTGTGAAAATATTGTACAAACATATATTCATTCATGGAATAATAAAACTGATTGAATTTTTTGGATATAATCGGATTCTTGTAGAAGTTTCCGAATGGACCGAAATTAAATTCGAAAATCAGAGCAATAATGTAATGAGTTATTAAAGTATATGATAAACATTGATGATCAAGGAAATTTCATGACTGAGCATGATAAAATGGATTAACTACAAAGTAAACAAAGTTACATGTGAAGTTGAAAATGTTGGAAGTTGAATTGTAGTGAAATGGAGGGCAAAATGATCCAAATAAATTAATGACATGAGATGTAATTATATGACCAACTTGAGGGGTAATTAGTTAACTAAAATAAGAGTATAAAAATTGGAGAATTTGCTAGAAAAAGGCAGAACACACCAGAAACCAGAAACAAAAGCAGAAAATAGGGCATTTTCGGGCAGCAAAAAAGAGGTCTGAACAACAACTGTTTTCCAACCTTTTCAAGCCAATTTTCAGCAGATTTCAAGCTCTCAAAGGGTTGTAAACAAGCCTAGGGAAGTTATTCAACAAGAGTCAAGTGATTTGGAGAGGTAAGGTTTGAGTTTTCATGATGTGTTTATGTGAAAAAGCTGTTGGATGCAATATAGTGAGCTGTCTTGGTTGTTGATGAGATTTTCATGCTTGATTTTAGAGTTTTTGGAACTCAATCTTGTTGGGGAGCAAGGCTAAAGGTTGAAGATTGATTGGCAAGCTCACTAGTAGCCACTAAACTTGATTTGAGCATGAGTTGAGATTGAATGAGCTGATGGTTTTTTTGTCATGAAATTGAAAGTGTTTCTGGTGTAATTTTTAATGTGTAACTTGAAGAAAGTTGATATGAATCCATATGCATGATAGGTTTAAAGTGTCAATTGGAAATTGATGTGTTTAAGTGGTTTCCATTCATGAAAAAGTGTCAAAATGCTAGAGAATCATGTTGACATAAAAGTGCCAAAGTGAGATCTGTGTGTTGTGTGCATTCGGTCAAGTGGGGTGTTGTATGTAAGGCTATTGTTTTTTTTTTTTTTCGTATGAATTGATATATTTTTGGCTGCTTAAATGAGTTATGTTAAAAGTGGAATTAATGTGAAATGAAAATAGAAATAATTGGATATAAATAGTGTGCATTCGGCTAAGGTGATGTGTGTGGTGATAGTTTTGAATTGTTTTAACATAAAATGTGGGCTGTTTTGGTGATGATTTTGGCATGAATTTCAAACGAAATGGATGGGATATAAAAGATGTAATCCATGGTCTAAGTTAATAACGAATTCAAGTACATTGCCTTATAAATTTAGCTTGAAATGGTGGTATAATATATATGCAATTGAATATAAGTTAAGGTGAAGTTAACTTCTTTGAAATATTTATATATTGGATATTATGAATGAGCTTTATGTAAAAGTAGGGTGAGTTAGTTTGATTGATAAGTAGTTAAACATTAGAATGCGGAATGTGTAGGTAAAGTGGAAGCGGAGAAATCGAATTAGTTCTCGGACATGTGTTAAAGTAAATAGTGAGTGTCTTTAAAATATTTTTGAAAGATTTCATTTGAATCATAAAATTTTTGTATATATTATGCTTCAAATTCATGTTTGAAATTATTGAATAATGATTTAGAGAATGAGATTTATATGAATTTTAGAAATGCACATATGAATGAAATTATAATGCTGCTTAAATATAATTTCCTAGCTTTTAGTTTATTGAAATATTTTATACAATTTATGAATGATAAGCAACCGGTTTAGAAACAAAAGTTTTGGCCTATGATACACCCTTAGGGTAATCCAGGATATTGCCAATCAGAGTACCCTAAACGTACACGGCATAGTCGGAGGTGTTAGTCACCAATAGTGGGATGGGATTGTGTCCATTAGTTCAGTCTAATGTGTTGCCTTCTGTACGTATATTGGGTATATATTGAGTTAGTGAACTAGCTTTTACGTGGCGATGCAAGATTCCGTTGCGTAAACCGATTTTGGTGGCTTGAGCAATGCAGAATTCCCTTTTGCCACCCGATGCGGCTTAAGCGATGTAGGAATTTCGTTCCACCATATCTACCTAAGGTACTGCCAAGATAGGCCACCAGTGGTTGGCTACATTAGTTTAAAGATTGTTTTCAAAAAGAAACACCACCACTATTTTCAGTTTTCAATGAAAAGGATATAGAAATTTGATCACAATTGACAGTTACATTACATGTCCAATTATAAAAGCATAATTTTAATTTTCAGAATTTAATTTTTTTTTTTACATAACATTTTTCAAGGACGCTATATTAGAAATTGTAGCTAATTAGAAACTCATGACACTTACTAAGCTCGTTTAACTCACTTTATATTTTTCTATGTTTTATAAACAAACCTCTCCAGGTGCAGGTGCTGGTGCGTCAGTAATAGGGACTGGTGCATCTATAGCAGTGACACCCCCTTAAGACTAGTGACTGAGTTGTAAATTTGCTATGAATGTATAAAATTGAAATTAATTGTTTTGTAAATAAAGCTATTTGACACTAGTAACACTTGTTTATAAATATATATAATATTTTGGAAATTGTAAAATAGTTTTGTGTTTGAATTAAATGGTTTCAAATATGTTTTATTTATTTCAATTTTCGGAATGAAAATTGTTGTTATGGTTTTTCTATGATTGAGAAAATGAGGGTTGGAGGCTCAATAGTTTGTGAAAATGTTTGATTTTAGAAGTGTGCACATTTTTATTAACTTTTACAGGGTGGCATATTTAGAAAAATAATAGTCATTATACTACCTAAATTTTTATAAAACTATTTTGTAATTGTGTGAAAAAAAAAAAATTCCCTATGTTTCCATAATAAACATAGAGTTTGAAAAGGTTTAAGAATAAGTAAACAGCTTAACTTCACGGCAACTTCCAATCAGATCCGATATCCACTGAAGGGCTACCGTGGGGTTGCTAATAGGCTGCCTAAGGAAAGGGGCTTGTCAATGTGGTTTCAAAGCTAGGTTGGGTTGCTTATTTTCATGATTTGATTTTATAATGTGTTTTACGTTATTTTATGAACAATGTAACCCTAAAAAAAAGAAAATTCATTATTTTCCATATACATGATTTAAGAAATGACAAGTGTTACACAATTTAATTTTTGTTGAATCCACAGCATTATGCATCGAAGAGGTTAATAGGATCCCAAAGGAGCCTCTGGAATAGCGCCAGCACCAGATGCATTGTCAGTCTAGGAGGCCCAGCATATGACGGGGTTTGTGAGTGCTTCCATGAACCAGCCCAAGTCACAGCAATCGGGATCTGCCGCACCAGTCGGTGGAAATTTTAATGCAGAACAAGTAGCTCAGATTCTGATGGTAACTATGTGCTAGCCGTATACGGCCTAAAAGCATGGAAACAGTCGATTGAGAGAGCTTGTAAATTAGGTGCAAAGCTGTTTGATAAGAGTGGATAAAATTTACAAAGTTATGATGGAGTGCCTGGACGAGTAGAAAATGCTATTCTCCTTCTTCCTCCTAGAAGAGAGAGCAAAAGATTGGTAGGAGACTTTAAAGAGACGACATCTAAGAGGGGTGTCGTAGGAGCAGTTCCAGAAAGAATTCACTGATAAGTTCTATCTGAAGAGTTATAAAGATGCCAAAATGGAAGAATTTTTTAAATTGGAATAGAGGTCTACATCAATGATCGAATATGAAAAAAAATTCTTAGAATTGGTCTGGGTTGTCCCATTCATTGCTAGGGACGAGGAGCAGAAATGTAAAAGATTCATAGTAGGTCTAAATCCCAACATCAGAATTCATCTATCCTTAGCCCCTCAATCACATTATTGGGGATTAGTTGAAGTTGCTATAATGGTAGAAAATAATGCAGCAACCGTTGCTCAAGGTTCAAAGTCAGAGAAGAAACGCAGTGGCCTCAATTCCTTCTAGAGTGGATCGAGTCAAGGTGTCGGGAAGATAAGCAAGACCAGATGGGTTAGTGGCAGACAGATGAGCCGAGAAGCATGATCTAGTTAAGGATCAGTCAAATCACCTATAGCGCCTGAAGGCTATTGAGATACAAGATGCCTATTTCCAGAATGCATAACTTATGGAAGGAGACATCCAACGATGTAAGATGAATATCATAACTTGCTTCCATTATAGGCAGGAAGGCCAATATATAAGAGAATGCCCACAATTAACTTCCACTGAGAGATCAAAGACAGAGCCTACATCATCTGCAACGGTCTGCGGAAGCTAGAGGCAAGAAGGCATAGGCACCTAGACGAGAGGACCAAGTACTTCAGCTGTCGATAGAGGTTCAAGGGGCACAGGCTTAAGGGGTAGAGGAGCAACCTCTATAGAGCAGTCAGGGAGACCCCGTGCACAACCTAGAGTATTTGTAGTCACTCAGCAGAAGGCGAATGCCACCTAAGAAATTGTTACTGGTATGATTTCAATCTTTGACTATGATGCATAAGCATTAGTAGATTCGGGTGCCACACATTCATTCATGTTTGTAAATTTTGCTATTAAAGTAAACATTGAGCCACAAGCGTTAGACTGTGATATGATAGTCTCCATCCTTGCTAGAGACTCGCTTTCGACTGAAAAAGTATTTATGTAGTGAAGTAGTTATTGAAGGCATAGTTTAACACCCTCCACTCGACTCCCGCTGAAACAGAGAATCCAGACGGAGGATGTTACCTTACAAATCTTTTTATTTGAAAACTCTATTATTATTTCAAAACATTATTTTTCATTTAATGAAAATCCGGCAGAGTTTTCTCTGTTTTTCTGAAAACCCAAAATGTACAAAACCTATAGATTTCAAAAGAAATACTTCTAAAAATACATTCACTTTCCCAACTTCTGTTTCGGACCCTCAGTTCGACTCCAAAATAACTTCACCGCACAAATATTTTTCAAAATAATATTATCACTAAACTTTATCAATAAATCACAAGTAGCATACTAATAATTCTCAAAAACATTTTCAAGCCACAAAAATTAATTTAAAATATAGAAGAACTTTATCATGTGCACTGTAATGGGCGTTACAGATTATAATTTCTTTATACAAGTGTACCAAATATGCAAAATCATATATGAGTCTATGAATATACAAAAATAAAACTATTACATGTGGAGGGATTGTGACTTATAGGCAGCACGACAGCTATCTTCTCGTCTGACTCTATCTATTGTGCCTAGAACTTAACTTGCACGCGAAAAATCTAATGAGCAAAATATTCCTACTTACTGGTGTACACTTAATTTTTAATTCACCATTTTTTCCTAACATACAAGATCATAAAGAAAAGTTTTGCAAATAAATATTTAAATAACACAATTTACAATTTAAGGCACATATAAACTCAACAATTATTGTTTTCAACCATTTTAACATGATTTTCTTTTTATACTATTCAAATATCATTATAATAATTTTCCATATATACATATATATTTCCAAAATTCTTAAACTTTTATTAGAATTCACAAATAACATTAATTTACTAATAATTACATATATAAAAGACATAAAACTTATTGTTACGTATATTAATCCAATTTTCATAAAAATTTCAAAGCAATTCTAACGAAGACACCTGATTAAGAATTTCATATATCCATTTCATCAAAAATCATTTACTAATACGATTTCGTTTAATAATTTTCAAAACATAATGACACGATTTTCTTTAATAATTTTTCAAACATAATAACACGATTTCGTTTAATAATTTTCAGTGTCCTTTGTAAACTCTGACATGATACCATGGACTGGAATTTGGGTCTCAAATAGAATAAACGGCGTTCCCAACATCGGCTACTCAGTGACTATCCGTCGGGTCGCATATCATATATCACAGATCACAGTTAGTTTCGACTTCAGAATTGGACACCCGGTGTCTCTCATAATCCATCTATTGAAAACTATATATCGGTATTGGTGTAACGGCCCAGTACTGCTATATCACCCTATTAGCTAGCCAATTACCAATCCTCACTTACCAATGTTTAGGTTTACTCGGGCTCTGCTTAATTTTATTAATTTTATTATTTACCAAAAAATTTCATTCGAAAAGTGATAAACACAATTTCAACCACAGTTTTTTCATACATTCAAATTATTCATATAAACATCGTAAAACACTATTTTACATTCAGTTAACTCATCAAATCTTTTTCAAAATGTCCGTACCCTTCTTCCTATATACGCTCGGTCAAGATACTGAACTTGTTCGTTTCTTTCCGTTTCATTTCGTTTCTTTTCGTTTACATTTGAAATTCATTAAAATCATATTTAAACATCTTTTATTACAATTTACCTGAATAATTTCACGTATTTCAAAATCAAATATAAATTTTAAATCGCGTAAATATTTAATTGCATATATGTAACAATTTTCAAAATCTTTCAAAACATCAATCTTGATCATTTCAAATTACCATTCTACCCTTTATTCTAACATCAAAATTTAACAATACCAATACTTTCCTTTTCATATACATATTCAGTCAATGATTAAATTTTTGAAGCTTTTCCTTTCAAATCACTAATTTATCTCATACTTCACTCAAACATGATTTCATCAACACAAATTAAGCATGAAATGACAAAAAAAAAAAAAAACCTTAGGTTTCAAAAATTACATATATATGCCCAAATAAAAGAGGATATTGAAAACTTTATTTTTAAATCAATAATTTATTATATAAATCATTCAAAACCCTTAATTATCAACCTTCTGTTTCTAATTTATTTTCTATCCCAAAATCGTTCAAAACATATCCAAATAATATAAAATCAAATTTCAAATATGATTACTATAACATTTTAATTAAATTCATAATATTTCAAAAGATTATAAATACTAAACTTTGCTTAATAAAATTGAAATTTCGAAGGGAGTGTACACCAACATTTTTGGGTAATATTTCTAGCTTTTCCACCTCTTCAATTCGAGCTCCTAACTTCTCCTTACTCTTCTTTCGGTCACTTTGCTCCCGATCCACACCAAAACTCTTGAATAACATGTGACTCATGCCATCTTGCCACTTTCAAGCTTGATTTGATGCCAATCTAACTTTGGATCCTTGGTTTCTTCTTTTTCTTTCTCTCTTCTCTTTCTTTTTCTTTCTTCTTTCCTTCTTTCGTTTTTCTTTCCTCCCTTTGCTTCTGTTGCCAAGCATATATATTATATATATATATATATACACTTGTCCTCCACCGACTTCATTTAAGCTTATCTTTTATATATATATTTTTAATATTATTCTATTATTATTTTATTATTTTTTTTCTCCATCATCATCCACTATCATAAATATATATATTTATTCAAATGGTCCTACCACTAATATATATTATTATTATTATTATAGAAAAAAAAATCACGTTAACCCCATTTAACTTTTTCGAAATGCCCGAATTTTGCTTTTCAAGAACTTTTTCGAAATCTTTTTAAAATTTTTTCAGTGCCTATATTCGGATTTCCTTCATACTCCTAGTAACCTCAGTAATTCTTAAAAGTCATCTCATGTCCATTTTTAGCTCTTCGAAATTCAATAAATTGCCCCTAATGATTTTTCTGAATTGATTCCATTTCAATCTGAATATCTTTCGAAAACATCGTTTGAGTCTCCAAAATACTTCTTAAGCATCCTTATACCTATCTTGACACCTCTCTAAATTTTTGAATTTTTCAGCAATCTGTCCGAATTTACAGTCGAATCCGAAAACTGCTTCGTTTTCGATTCGATTTAGTTTTCACAAATTTTAATATAATTTTTAAAACTTTTAATATACAAAACCCATTTTTTAAAAATCACTGTTCACACGAATGCTATTCCGTCCAAAAAAACTATTCACCAGAATAACTATTCATCAAAAATTTTACTTTCACTAATGTTTTGGAATCCAATTCTCAAAAATTACTATTTAATTAACACTATTTATCCAGAAATCACTATTCCATCTGAAATACTAATCGTTCGAATATTCGGGATGTTACACAGAGAGTTTTCGACGAACCTGATTTTGCAATATATTCAAGATTTTGATGTGATCTTAAGGATGGATTGGCTATCCAATCACTGGGCTATGGTTGATTGTTGTAAAAAGAATGTGAGATTGGCCAGATCAGGAGAACCAAATGTGGTGTTCCGGGGGATAAGAAAAATGCTTGCCACTAGTAGCATAACCGCCATGACAGTTAGCAAGATGCTCTGTAAAGGATATCAGGGATATCTTGCCCACATAATTGAGCAGAAGAAGAATGAGACACTTTTAAAAGATATTCTGGTGGTTAGAGAGTTCTCAGATATACTTCCTAAAGATTTTCTCGGTTTACCCCTTAGATAGGGGATAGAATTTGAAATAAATACGATTCCAGGAACTGGGGCAATCTCAATCACTCTATACAGGATGGCTCCAACAGAGTTGAAGGAATTGAAAATACAAATGGAAGAGATGTAGAAAAAGGGTTTCATAGGACCTAGTCATTCTTCGTGGGGGGCTCCAGTTTTGTTTGTTAAGAAGAAGGATGAGAGCTTAAGGTTGTGTATTGACTATAGACAGTTGAACAAGTTGACAATATAGAATCAGTACCCACTCTATATGATAGACCCCGATCCTAGTGTTCTCAAAGAATTCATTTTCGACGATCAGATAAAGAATAAAGAGTCTAGAAATAATACAAGAGGTCCGATTAGAATTCGATTATATTTATAAGGCCCTGAGTATCATGTTAGGAAGAAATAAGAATTTTCAGTGAATAGTGTTCGGATCCAGATGAATAGTAATTTTTCAAGAAAAGATCTAAAAGTTTGTGTTTAAGATCGAATTTGGATCCGGTTATATTGTTTAGGGTCATGAATTTAGATTCGATAGGAAACGAAAGTTTCGATGAATAGTATTTTTCGAACTGAAATTTTTGAATGAATAGTAAAATTTTTTAAAATTGACCTTAAGGGTCGAAAAGGTTTGAAAATAGTATGAAAGTATAGAGAAACAGAAACAGATCAAAAAGAAGACCAGTTGAATCAGTTTTAAGCGATCCGAAGAAAATTACGATATTGCCCTTTTGAGAGAGTAATAGGTTTTAATGAGTTTAAATCCAATTGAATTTTTTTCGAAGCATGAGATTGATAGATAAAACATCCAATTAGAGTATTTCATGGTCAATTTGAAGATTAGATGACCATGGAATATTTTCAGAATATTTTTCGATCAAAGTGAAATTATATCATAAAAAGGGCAAAATGGACATTTTAAGTTAAGTATTTATGGATCATGCATGAGAATGATATGCAGAAGTTTTAATGAGTGTAACCCAAGTGAATGAGAATGAGTTAACAAGAATGAGTGTAAAAATCGAGTTTTTAAGCTATAGATACGTATAAAAAGATATCGGTTGATTCGATCAGATTTCGGTTAGGAACATTTCCTTTATCAAGTATATATGAGAGGTATTAGACCTAAATTGAAGTTTATAAAGTCAATTTGGTCATAAGATGTGTGTAGAACATTTGTGGAATATTTTTCAGAAGAATTAGGTATTGATATTGAAATGAGAATTCATCAAGTGTAAGCGCTCATCCAGATTTGTTATTTTATGGTATTAGAAATCTTTGAATTGAGTTACGGTCAAATCATATGCCTCCAGTAGTGTTATTTGAGGCTTATTAGATTTTCATATCGCAAGTCGGATATCGTTTGGCTGACCCCGGTACAATTACAAAGTGATTAGGCGAGATTTACGTGTTAATCAAGCAATGTGAGCTCACAGAATTCAACCAATAAGAAAATAGATAAGTGTTTTTGAAAAGTAGTGGCTATGGATGTGCCATGTGTCATCCATGGATTGGTTGGAAAAATAAGTGAATTAGAATAAGACAAGTGGACCAATAGAATATAAAATGATTTGTTTTTGGGCACTAGTATAATTAGTGAAAGTTTGAGGTATTAAATGAGATTTTCTTGAGGGACTTAATAGTAAATGAGCATTAAAATATTTATAAATAAATTTTGTCTCATTTGAGACATATTTGACCGTGAAAAGCAAAGAAAAAAAAAAGAGAGAAATCGGGTGAGAGGAGAGAGAAGCTGAGAGTTGCCGAGAGAGGAGCCGCGAGCGCACGCGAGAGAGAGAGAGAGGAAGAGAAGGTGATCCGATCCGATTTTCGCCGCGGTTTCTTCACGAAATTTGTTCCTCGTCATCTCCTCTAGCTAACCCAACAAATTTGAAGCAAAACGGTTGCCTATTTGGTGAGTTATTTCAGTTTAAAGTTTAGTATTTATATGAAACCCATTTGTTTTCGTTCGTTTATTTTCGAATCAGAGATTAGGGATAATAAGAGGGATATGTGAGGATGATTTTGGTATGATTTTGGAGTGATTTGGTGGAAGAAACACAGATAAAACGAGAGAGGGAAGTCGTAGAGAAAAATGGGTTTTCATGGAATTTGATCCCGTTTTCGATTCTAAGACATTAGATTGATGTTTTAGAGGTTAGGAAATAATCTTTTGAAGTTAGATTTCGAAAACGAAAAGTTTAGGATCGATTTCGGAGCTAAACGGACGAATTGAAGGGTCGTTTCTGAAAACCTTCGAAATGCGTTCGTTTAACGTTCGAAACAGTTTATTTAATTATAGTTGGGTGTTAGAACACTAGAGGATTGATTTTTGAAGTTGTCGAAAGTCCGGAACGAAAAGTGATTTTCGTTAGTAAGCGAATCCGGTTGAATTTCGTTCCGAGTTTCCGACGATGAGATTAAGTATTCTGAGGTATTCTTAGGAAAGAATAAGTAGAATTCATGTAGAGAAAACAGATTTCGAAAACCCCGGTTGAATAGAAATTGATATCCAAAAGTTTAGACTCTAAAGGATATAAATAGAGATAATAGGATTTTTATTGATTTTAAATATTATTTGAATGAGTTAAGTGACCCTAAATGGATATTTGATGTTTTAGGGTAAAAGCGGAGACTTCCGGAGGCATACGAAGGAGAATCGGATTTTATCCGAGGATGTGTAGTGAGTGGAATTATGAGTTTTTAATATTTATATATTTTTAAAGTTTATTTAAACTAAAAGAATTTATTGTTAATAGTTATTTATTTATTAATTGAATTTATATTTTAATTCTAGCATAAAGATTTTAGTTTATTATTTCTGTATATGAGAATGTACTAGAATTAAATATTTTAGGCTTATTGACTTAAGATTTAGAATATATTAGTATATTAAGAAAAATAAATTTTAATAGCCTATGGTTTACCCTAGCCCCAGTTTAGTACCCGGCCGAATGCCCTATGCGTGATACGGTAGATGAGAGGAAGTCAGTCAGTGAGATTTGAGTCTAGTCGACTCATGTGTGAGCGAGGTATGAGTGATCCGTATGCACGTATAGGGTAGTGTAATCGGTCCGCAGCGTGGGCACGCTTTCGGCGACTACACATGGTAAATCCCCCACTCCTAGTGGTTAGCTAGAGTTTATATGCTACCACGCCAGGAGTAGATATTCCCTGGGTTACCATTCAGGCGAGCACTAGAAAAGATTTTAAGAAAAGAGTTTGAGAAAAGATTTCAGAAAGTTTTAGAAAGAAATTTAAAACGAGATTCAAAAACAGTTTTTCCCACTCCTAGTGGTTAGCTAGAGTTTATATGCTACCACGTCAGGAGTAGATATTCTCTGGGTTACCATTCAGGTGAGCACCAGAAAAGATTTTAAGAAAATACTTTTAAGAAAAGATTTCATAAAGTTTTAGAAAGAAATTTAGAACGAGATTCAAAAGCAGTTTTAAATGAGTTTTAGAAAGTATTTTAGAAAAATACTTTAGTTTTATTAAACTGTTTTTGGGAGAAATTTAAGTGTAGAAATGAGTTTTAGTTTAAAAGTTACTACCACTCACTGAGTTATACTCACGTTTTTCTTTAAATGTTTTTCTTAAAAATTCTCCCACAGATGCAGGAGCTAGTCATCCAGTCGACGAGGTTCAGTCAGACGTGCAGGTGGACGTATAGGACGATACTTAATACAAGTATATATGGTGTTATTTTGATCATGTATATGTTTATATATATAGTTGTAAGTATTTTAAAGAAATCGTGGATGTATTAGTTTAAAATGTTTTATTAAAGTTTTATATGAATCAATTTTCTGATTTTATTTATTTAGTTGTGGTTGTGTTGTGAAAAATGAGCCGGAGGCTCTAGAAGTTGATAAATGAATTTCATAGAAGTATTTTTATAAACTGTATTTGAAACTTGCAGGGTGGCATAGTTTAGAAAACAGACGGCATGCTGCCGGATTTTCAATAGAAAAGCGAAAAATTTGTACTCTTGCCCCCTAGTGAACTAGTTTAAAGAAAGTTTCGGTGCTTTGACGGGATTTCTTCGGACCAAAGTTAGGGTTCGTTGGAGTTCTGACAGGGTGCTACGGGGTCTTTCTCGGGTTTAGAGGAGAGATTCGGGAAGGGTTCCGTCAATTTCGTATCAGAGCAGGTTGGCTACGGCCTAGACGATGGCTATAAATTCGGCCCGTGATTAGGGGTTCTCACAGTGTGAGAAAGCGGGCGAAGCATTGGCTCTTACCCTGACATGGCCTGGCTGGCTAGCCACCAGCGTCGGTTGCACAAGCCGAGAGGACGCGCGTAAAATCTGTTCTGAGGTACCGATTGAAGCCCGGGGCCGAGATAGCGGCTCATGTTCGTCAATTTGGTATCAAAGTTTTTGGTTAAAATGATTTAGAAAAGTTTGAAATGTTATGCATCCACAAAAGTTATCTATATATTTTAGTACATTAAAATTTTTAAACCTTGCATGACATTCATTATTTTATACTGTAGTAGAGTTATGCGTCGAGTTGATCGTCCCTGCACTCGCTGAACTGCAGCTAAAGATGTAACGCCCTTCGCCCGACTTCTGTTACGGTCGAAAATCCAGAACGGAGAACGTTACTTTCCTTTATAAATCCGTTTCTGTTACCTTTTTAAAAAAACTTATTATCAAAATTATAAAACTCATTACCAAGATAGCGGAATTTTTTTTTTTTTTTTTTTAAATAATTTCGGCAGAGTTTCCTCTGTTTTTCTGAAATCCAAAATTCATTCCCTGTAAATAAAACTCTAACATTTCTAAAACATAAATTTCAGAATTTCCATTTCGGACCTCCGGTCCGTTTTCCAAACATTACATTACTCAATTATATCATAAACATTTATATGCATATATATTCAAAAGTAAACTTAAAGAAACATACATAAGCTTTTTACATAAGTGAAATACAATAATTTACATATTTATACATGTGTTTCAAAATGTATGATCCTACGCAATATATATATATATATAACTACCAAAAGTGTAGGATGGATGGTGACTATCTGAACTTCCGCGTATCAACTACTTCCCTGTCTGGGAATGGAATCAAAATGTTCGACCTGCGCGCGGTAAATCAATGCGCTAAGCATATTTGCTTAGTGGTATACACATAATCTAATTTATCAATTTCAAATATAATTTCATTCGTAACTAAAAGTATTATAACTTTATCATTCTTAAACATAGATACATATATGATGCATAAAAATATCTAAACATATGATTCACAATTTTTTTCAAGTTCAACATATTTAAAAATCATTGAACATTTCATAACATGTAACAATTTCATTTCATTACTTATCACATTTTTCTCAGTGCCCCTTAGTAAACATATATTCGATACTCATGTATTGGCATATGGGTTTCCGGCATTGGACACGTGGTAGTATCCGTCGAAATAACGGTCGACCCCGGCAACGGCCGCTCGGTGATTATTCACCGGGTCGTATATCATAACACATAATCGTTCAGGATCGGACACGTAGTGCCTCTCATAATCCATAACGAATCAATGTAAATAAACGGTGCAGCTGCTAAGTTCCCTATTGACATGTCAATTACCAATTTCCATTTATCGATATCTATGTTTACAAGGGCTATTTATATCATAACATTTGTATCACGTATTTTTCACTTGATTTTAGTAACAAAATTTGCTTAACGAATCAATTTCGTATCTCATTTCAAGTGTAGTAAAATACGTTTGTAAATGTATCATATTGAAAAGATATAACAATATCATTTAAAGATATTCACATAACAATCTCATTTAAGAAGTTCATTCATAACAAAAACACTTTCAAATAAGCTTTAAAGATAATGTGTATACCGACCTCAAAAACGATTCGATCTTTGAATCGAATGCTCCCCTATGTTTTGCTCTTACTTTCGGGTCGAGAATCCGGTTCGTCGGGTTCTCCTTGACCTTTCATTAAAATAAACATAGCAAAGTCTATTTAGCAAGTTTCTAACGTTAAATAATGCATAATACTTCCCTATTATGCAACCTACCAACAACCAATGAATATCACCTCGAAACAACACGTAATATCACACTTTGATTGCTTATAAACTTAACCGTATCGTCTTTCCTTTACGCGAATTATTTCCAACCAACTTTTTTCATGTCAACCATTTCAAAACGAAAAGCAAAACATCACAATTCATCCTTCCAAACATAACAGCCCCTATGCGGCTTCACAACTCAATTTTTAACATCGAATAATCATTCGCAAACACGTCAAAGCTTAATCAAACGAACCTCCGCACTATCGAGGTTCTAAAATTCTATTTCCCAAACATATTCATCTTCACAATTCATCCATAATCCATCCTAAACATTTTCTATTAAAAATCATCTTAATAACATTCAACGTACCTTCCGGAAATCGAGACAAACACAACCAATTGTTTTCGAAGGGCTGCCCAATAACTCCTTTTATTAACGAGCTTCCTTCAATCCAAACGGACATCATTAACGTCCCAATATTATTTAAATCATGATTACAATATTAGCGGGGCAGCGACTTACCTTCGCTTGAGCTGGTTTTCGTTTCGAAACAGCTCACGGACGATTGCGATAACAACGATAACAGCTCGGCAGTATTTCGCACCAAAAACAGCAACTTGTTTTCGATGACAGCACACGGCACAGCAGCGGCACGACTTCAGCTTGACAGCTCGCAGCAGTGTCGACGATAACAGCCACCAGCTCCTCACGCCAGCAGCAAGACAGCGAAGACAGCACACGGCAACGCACAACAGCACAACAGCGCGATAGCCACCAGCATAACAGCCACTAGCAGCTTCGCGACAGCAGCTTCGCAACGCCAACAGCTTCGCGACAGCAGCTTCGCAACGCCAGCAGCTTCGCGACAGCACGATATCGACAACACATCAGCACACAACGATGACAGCAACTCGGTAAAAACAGCACAACGACAATCGCAAACATGACAGCAAGCAACAATAACGACAGCACAACATTAACAACAATTTCAGCAACTTCACTCACAAAAACACACATGCAACACCAACCCCAAACCTGACATCAAGCTCACGTTCCTCCAGCAACAATCCTCACGGTGACAGCAAGCTCACGATCTCCAGCCACCAGCTTCACGATGCCAGCTCACACCTCACGGCTTGACCCTTGCATGCACGAACAGATGCTTCTCTTCTCGGCTCTCTCTTCTTCCACGACCTGATCACTTGCATGTACCAGATCTGGTCAACTTCCACTTCTCTTCCACGAGCAGATCTTCTTCACTTCGGTTCTTGCTTCTCACGGTCAGCGAGCAACTTCTCTTCTTTTCTCCTTCACGGTCAGACTTTGCTTTCCTTTGTTTTTGTTTTGTTTTCACTCACATTCTGATCTGGTTGCTTCAGTGGCCGAACAACAGTTTCTCTTCACGGTTTCACTCTCAAGCTCTCTATTCTCTCTCTCGGTTTGCACGAGGAACACTCTCTCTCCTTTTTGTTTTGTTTTCAGCTTTTGAGTTTTGTTTTTGATGTGGTGGCCGAAACTTATAATCTCTTTCCTCAATTTTTATCATTTCAGCTTTTGCCTTTTTGAATAGATGATGTGTGGCCGAATACAACAAGTTCTC
Source organism: Dimocarpus longan (assembly GCA_022984855.1). Lineage (NCBI taxonomy): Eukaryota > Viridiplantae > Streptophyta > Magnoliopsida > Sapindales > Sapindaceae > Dimocarpus > Dimocarpus longan. Next base: position 10,495,506 of record CM041013.1, read on the forward strand.
TTCTTTTTTGTTTACTATTTCATTTTCATTTTTCCTTTATTCATTTGTTTATTATTTCCTCTCTTGACACATGGCATTGCTTTACTTTGCATGCATGCCATGTGTCCCAATGGCCCACTCATTTTATTTAATCTTTCCATTTCGACAATTTTCGCTTTAGGATTCCGTTTCCCGCTCGGATTCGATTCGGGTCCATCCTAGAAATTTAATAAAATCCAATTTCATAGACGTAAACTTTATTAGGTTCCGAATAAATATTTAAATTCGGACACACTAATTTATTTTACGAGATTGGATTAAACAATTATCCCCGGATCCGTCTGAAAAATTTTATAAAAATTCTGTTACCCCTTCGGATCCGATCGGATAATTACTTACATCGTCCGTTAATATATAATCAATATTTAATAATTTATGAAGCACAATAACGGAATGTTACAGAAGAAGCTCCACTTACTGCACCTACGTTACCAGAAAGATAAAAGCCTAGTAAAGACTTATGTTATAATTAGCAGTCAGGGGCTTTGTAGGAGTCAGTAGTGGTAAGACGGACAGCCAATTTCATTAAGTTATTAGATCAGTTTATACAGGATCTAAAGCCACGGGCACCAGACGCCAGTAAAGAGCGTAGAAATTGGGTGTCAAGAAATATAATGGGATTGAAGGTCCAGATATCACTAGAGAATAGTTAGAAAATATAAAAGGGACTGAGGATAGAAATAAAAACATAGTTAGAGCTAAAGGAAATTCTCAAGGGATCCTCGTCAGATTCCAAGATAGATGACAAATGCAGTAAAGTTGAAGATAAGCTATAGAGCTACGAATCAACAGTGAGTCAAGATTTTGTAAATCCTCAGTAGAGTATTAGAGTAGGGATTAGGGTGCATGATTTAGAGACTCAGATAATAAGGAGTATTTCTAATAAGGTTATGACAGCATAGACATGTGCCAATACCATAAGGAACAGTATTAATTCATGTTATTTAGTAGATGTTCACGTCACTGAGGAGGTGATTTTCCAGTCAAATTTATTTTGTATTTTAGTATAAATATAGACACTCCGGAGTATTCGAAAATAAAATATTATGATATATAAATTTGTAGAGTCAAAATGATTTTAGTTGTAATCTGCCATAACTTAGTGCACAAGTTGTGACAGTAGAAAGATTTCAGAGTTTTTGAATCCCCCACCTCGGAACGTGACATCTCTAGTATACATGGATGATAACCAACCCCAAACTAATCAGGTTAGCAACATTATGAGTCGAGGCACCCTACCCATAAGATAACTAGAGGAAATAGTATATAAATTTAAGGTGTGCAATAATACAGCCCGATGCTGAGACGACACTCGAGATAGTAACTGTTAAGTTTAAAGTTTTGGATAGGGTTACAGACGATTTAAAAAGGGCGTTGCCAGAAAGGCTAGTATACTGCTAGAATTTCAGAGAGCAGTATGAAAGTATATATATTTCCATTAAAGTTATAATAGCAGAGGAACCAACTATAGAGATAAGGAGATAGTCTTTAGGAGTAGAATAGATTGTCTCTGGAAGAAGTTAACTTTAGTATATTGAGAAAATTAAGGATATTATTTCAAAGAGAGTACATAATGTTTTTATTCCTATATCATACTAGTTAAGACAACAAGAAATATGTTGAGAAAATTGTGTTTAGACTATATAAGAGAATATGAAGTATACTACAAAGAGGAAGATCCGAATGGAGAATATCCCTGTTATTGAGAAGTTTTCGGAAGTATTCCCTAAGAATCTTCCTAGTTCATCCCTAGACCAGCAGATTTAATTGGAATTTCTTTGATTCCAGAATCGAAGCTGATTTCCAAAGTATTTTATAAGGAGGAGTGTCGAAGGAATTAGTACAGATGAGCATAGATAAGAACAAGATTATTCGGGACAAGTAGAGAATCGCCCAAGATTAATAGCAGAGTGACATGGATAAGAAAAGAAAAGATAAGATTTAGAGTTCCAACTTTAAGACAAGATAGTCCCTAGATATTACTAAGGAAAGAGCTCAATTGTTTTGGATGTAATGGCTAACTAAGCCAAGATGTGTTAGCTGCATGGTATAAAAGACAAATAAAATATTCACTCCTTCAGATAGAGATAGTGATTTAAATTTCGAGGACGAAATTTTCATAAGGAGGGGTGAATTGATAGACCCCGATCCTAGTGTTCTCAAAGAATTCATTTTCGACGATCAGATAAAGAATAAAGAGTCTAGAAATAATACAAGAGGTCCGATTAGAATTCGATTATATTTATAAGGCCCTGAGTATCATGTTAGGAAGAAATAAGAATTTTCAATGAATAGTATTCGGATCCAGATGAATAGTGATTTTTCAAGAAAAGATCCAAAAGTTTGTGTTTAAGATCGAATTTGGATCCGGTTATATTGTTTAGGGTCATGAATTTAGATTTGATAGGAAACGAAAGTTTCGATGAATAGTATTTTTCGAACTGAAATTTTTGAATGAATAGTAAAATTTTTTAAAATTGACCTTAAGGGTCGAAAAGGTTTGAAAATAGTATGAAAGTATAGAGAAACAGAAACAGATCAAAAAGAAGACCAGTTGAATCAGTTTTAAGCGATCCGAAGAAAATTACGATATTGCCCTTTTGAGAGAGTAATAGGTTTTAATGAGTTTAAATCCAATTGAATTTTTTTCGAAGCATGAGATTGATAGATAAGACATCCAATTAGAGTATTTCATGGTCAATTTGAAGATTAGATGACCATGGAATATTTTCAGAATATTTTTCGATCAAAGTGAAATTATATCATAAAAAGGGCAAAATGGATATTTTAAGTTAAGTATTTATGGATCATGCATGAGAATGATATGCAGAAGTTTCAATGAGTATAACCCAAGTGAATGAGAATGAGTTAACAAGAATGAGTGTAAAAATCGAGTTTTTAAGCTATAGATACGTATAAAAAGATATCGGTTGATTCAATCAGATTTCGGTTATGAACATTTCCTTTATCAAGTATATATGAGAGGTATTAGACCTAAATTGAAGTTTATAAAGTCAATTTGGTCATAAGATGTGTGTAGAATATTTGTGGAATATTTTTCAGAAGAATTAGGTATTGATATTGAAATGAGAATTCATCAAGTGTAAGCGCTCACCCAGATTTGTTATTTTATGGTATTAGAAATCTTTGAATTGAGTTACGGTCAAATCATATGCCTCCAGTAGTGTTATTTGAGGCTTATTAGATTTTCGTATCGCAAGTCGGATATCGTTTGGCTGACCCCGGTACAATTACAAAGTGATTAGGCGAGATTTACGTATTAATCAAGCGAGGTGAGCTCACAGAATTCAACCAATAAGAAAATAGATAAGTGTTTTTGAAAAGTAGTGGCTATGGATATGCCATGTGTCATCCATGAATTGGTTGGAAAAATAAGTGGATTAGAATAAGACAAGTGGACCAATAGAATATAAAATGATTTATTTTTGGGCACTAGTATAATTAGTGAAAGTTTGAGGTATTAAATGAGATTTTCTTGAGGGACTTAATAGTAAATGAGCATTAAAATATTTATAAATAAATTTTGTCTCATTTCAGACATATTTGACCGTGAAAAGCAAAGAAAAAAAAAGAGAGAAATCGGGTGAGAGGAGAGAGAAGCCGAGAGTTGCCGAGAGAGGAGCCGCGAGCGCGCGCGAGAGAGAGAGAGAGGAAGAGAAGGTGATCCGATCCGATTTTCGCCGCGGTTTCTTCACGAAATTTGTTCCTCGTCATCTCCTCTAGCTAACCCAATAAATTTGAAGCAAAACGGTTGTCTATTTGGTGAGTTATTTCAGTTTAAAGTTTAGTATTTATATGAAACCCATTTGTTTTCGTTCGTTTATTTTCGAATCAGAGATTAGAGATAATAAGAGGGATATGTGAGGATGATTTTGGTATGATTTTGGAGTGATTTGGTGGAAGAAAAACAGATAAAACGAGAGAGGGAAGTCGTAGAGAAAAATGGGTTTTTATGGAATTTGATCCCGTTTTCGATTCTAAGACATTAGATTGATGTTTTAGAGGTTAGAAAATAATCTTTTGCAGTTAGATTTCGAAAACGAAAAGTTTAGGATCGATTTCGGAGCTAAACGGACGAATTGAAGGGTCGTTTCTGAAAACCTTCGAAATGCGTTCGTTTAACGTTCGAAACAGTTTATTTAATTATAGTTGGGTGTTAGAACACTAGAGGATTGATTTTTGAAGTTGTCGAAAGTCCGGAACAAAAAGTGATTTTCATTAGTAAGCGAATCCGGTTGAATTTCGTTCCGAGTTTCCGACGATGAGATTAAGTATTCTGAGGTATTCCTAGGAAAGAATAAGTAGAATTCATGTAGAGAAAACAGATTTCGAAAACCCCAGTTGAATAGAAATTGATATCCAAAAGTTTAGACTCTAAAGGATATAAATAGAGATAATAGGATTTTTATTGATTTTAAATATTATTTGAATGAGTTAAGTGACCCTAAATGGATATTTGATGTTTTAGGGTAAAAGCGGAGACTTCCGGAGGCATACGGAGGAGAATCGGATTTTATCCGAGGATGTGTAGTGAGTGGAATTATGAGTTTTTAATATTTATATATTTTTAAAGTTTATTTAAACTAAAAGAATTTATTGTTAATAGTTATTTATTTATTAATTGAATTTATATTTTAATTCTAGCATAAAGATTTTAGTTTATTATTTCTGTATATGAGAATGTGCTAGAATTAAATATTTTAGGCTTATTGCCTTAAGATTTAGAATATATTAGTATATTAAGAAAAATAAATTTTAATAGCCTATGGTTTACCCTAGCCCCAGTTTAGTACCCGGCCGAATGCTCTATGCGTGATACGGTAGATGAGAGGAAGTCAATCAGTGAGATTTGAGTCTAGTCGACTCATGTGTGAGCGAGGTATGAGTGATCCGTATGCACGTATAGGGTAGTGTAGTCGGTCCGCAGCGTGGGCCCGCTTTCGGCGACTACACATGGTAAATCCCCTACTCCTAGTGGTTAGCTAGAGTTTATATGCTACCACGCCAGGAGTAGATATTCCCTGGGTTACCATTCAGGCGAGCACTAGAAAAGATTTTAAGAAAAGAGTTTGAGAAAAGATTTCAGAAAGTTTTAGAAAGAAATTTAAAACGAGATTCAAAAACAGTTTTTCCCACTCCTAGTGGTTAGCTAGAGTTTATATGCTACCACGTCAGGAGTAGATATTCTCTGGGTTACCATTCAGGTGAGCACCAGAAAAGATTTTAAGAAAATACTTTTAAGAAAAGATTTCATAAAGTCTTAGAAAGAAATTTAGAACGAAATTCAAAAGCAGTTTTAAATGAGTTTTAGAAAGTATTTTAGAAAAATACTTTAGTTTTATTAAACTGTTTTTGGGAGAAATTTAAGTGTAGAAATGAGTTTTAGTTTAAAAGTTACTACCACTCACTGAGTTATACTCACGTTTTTCTTTAAATATTTTTCTTAAAAATTCTCCCACAGATGCAGGAGCTAGTCATCCAGTCGACGAGGTTCAGTCAGACGTGCAGGTGGACGTATAGGACGATACCTAATACAAGTATATATGGTGTTATTTTGATCATGTATATGTTTATATATATAGTTGTAAGTATTTTAAAGAAATCGTGGATGTATTAGTTTAAAATGTTTTATTAAAGTTTTATATGAATCAATTTTCTGATTTTAATTATTTAGTTGTGGTTGTGTTGTAAAAAATGAGCCGGAGGCTCTAGAAGTTGAGAAATGAATTTCATAGAAGTGTTTTTATAAACTGTATTTGAAACTTGCAGGGTGGCATAGTTTAGAAAACAGACGGCATGCTGCCGGATTTTCAATAGAAAAGCGAAAAATTTGTACTCTTGCCACCTAGTAAACTAGTTTAAAGAAAGTTTCGGTGCTCTGACGGGATTTCTTCGGACCAAAGTTAGGGTTCGTTGGAGTTCTGACAGGGTGCTACGGGGTCTTTCTCGGGTCTAGAGGAGAGATTCGGGAAGGGTTCCGTCACTATAGGATTGATGATCTGTTCGATCTGTTACAAAGATCCAAAGTGTATTCGATGGTTAACCTGAGATTGGGGTATCATTAGTTGAAAGTTCGCGAGGGAGATGTTTCGAAGACTGCTTTTAGGACTCGATACAGACACTATGAGTTCCTAGTCATGCCTTTTGGGTTGACTAATGCCCAGCTGCGTTCTTGAACCTGATGAATATGGTCTTCCGAGCTTACCTGGACAAGTTCCTGATTGTATTCATCAATGATATTCTAGTATATTCAGGCAGTCAAAAAGTGTAAATCCGAAGTTTCATTTCTCAAAAACTAACTTTTCGATGAATAGTATTTTCAAGTGCCAAATGAATAGTGACTTTTAAAAAATAGACCCCGAACATTACAAGTCCCAGAATTGGTATTAGAGTTATTAAAAGTTGGAACGGGTAGAAAATAAGTCCATTTGAATAGGTTTAAGCGGTCTAAAATTTAATATACAAAAATGCCATTTTTGGAGAATAATAGATATTAATGATTATGCATCCATTTGAATTTTTTTTAAAGCATGAGATTGAGAGTTAAGATACCCAATTAGAGTATTACATAGTCAATTTGATGATTGAATGACCATGAAATATTTTTGGAATTTATTTAGACCTAGATTAGAATTAAATACATTAAGGGCACAATGGTCATTTCAACTTCAAATATCCATGGAATTGGTGTGAGCATCACATGGAAAGGAATTAAGAAGCACAATCCATGTCATGTAAAATTAACTAATGGGAGGATGACAAATCAAAATAAATTAATGAAAATGAGTTGTCATGCATTAAGAGATATTAATGCATTAATGCTTAGGTTACTAATTTGCCCTTAGTTGGTTGAATTGATGTGAGTTTAATTAAGGGCATTTTGGTAAAACTAATGAGAGGATTTGATGGTTATTTGGGGATTTGATGAGGGACATTTTGGTCAATAAAAAGTGAGGGTATATAAAGTTGATTGTGAAGACATTTCTAGCAAAAAAATTGAAAGAAAATAGATGAGAGAAAAAGAGGGGTCTCGGCCAAAGAAAGAAACTAGAAGAAAGCATGCTCGTTTGAAGGTTTTGAGGTGATTTTTAAGTGGTTTCAAGTCCTTTAAGGGTGTACACAAGCTTAAGAGAAAAATCAATCTATTATACGTCAATTTCAAGTGGTAAGTTCGTTTGTTTTTTATGGGTTTTGATGAGTTACGAGTTTGGCAGATAAATTGATGGATTTGTGAGATTTTTGTTATGTTTAGAGTAGATCCACTTGTTTTCAAGTGTGGAAGTGAAAGTAAACCAAAAGAAGTCATCAAACTTGCAAGGAAGTAAGGTAAGGATTCTAGGATTTTCATGATTTTTCACAAAAATTTCTTTTGGTATATGATGAATGATTGAGTGATTTTAGTATGGTTAATGGCCATGAAAGTGGATGAATGATATGGGATGTCATGATATTAGTTTAGGCCAAGTAAGGGTTTGATGAATATAGGCTGATTTTGGTTGTTTTGATGTGTTTGTTTAAGGTTTTACTTGATTCCAAAGTGAATTGTATCAAGAAACTGAAAGAAAAAGTGGGATATTTTATGTGTGTGTAATTTGGCCATGATGGGGGTTTGGTGTGCAAGTTGTGATTTAATTGTTTTGATGGCTTTTCATGATATTAAATATGTATTCAAGCAAGTTTGGGTGAAATAAATGAAAAGAAAAAGTTTGTGTATGGTGGATGTGTTAAATTCGGCTAGAAGGATAAGTTGGTGTGCAATTGGTTCTTTGATTATTTTTATGTGTTTTTATAAATTTATGCATGTGAGTAAGCGATTCGGAATTATGGAAATAGAAGGAATTGAATTAGATGACGAATGTATTAGTTTATACCAACTTTGGTTGTAAACCCCTAGTTCCGATTCTTAATTTCCTAGCGAGTAAAACTAAATTGTGAAGTTAAGTAATAAATCTAGTTAGTATTAATTTAAATAGATTTATTGATGAGCGAACACTTAGTCTAGAATTACAACAATAAACATTAGTAAGAATAAAATAGTTATCCATAATCAAGTAATAGATGATAAGTGATGATACGTTTAAATTCAAAAATAAACACTAGAGGAAGTGTTATATAGAATTAGTAGTTAACAAGTGAGTAACCAAACATTCCATAAAATCAGAGTGATAGACAAAACAAATCAAAGGGACAAGTTTGATATTCCATAAAATGTTAATGAGATATATAAATAAAACAATTGAAGCAAAATTAGACAAGGAAGAAATAAATAGTAAGTTGCCGTGTGATGTAGGAAAGAAAGGGGGGATTGGCGTGACAATGATAAAAAGGGGACATGGGAGACATTTTTGGAAATGTTAAATCTATAAATACAATACTTAGAGTGAAATTTGATGGAACAAACACAAGAGTAGCCGTGAAAATCAAATTGACAGCAGCTGCCTGGCATCTTGGCGTGAGAAGCAGAGCAGAAACGGAAGAGTAGAAGCCAAACCAGAAAAGTGGAAGAAGACAGCTCCATCTTGCCCTTCCAAACCTCAAACCCCCCTTCTCTAGGACCTTTTCCAAGTCCTTCTCACTTCCCTAAACAAGAATCAAGTGAGATCTCATCTCTTTTCTTCCTTATGCTTGCTAAAATTGAAGTAGTTGGGTTGTGAGTGTTGTGCAGAATTTTTGTGTTGTGTTGGGTATTTTACCCTCAAAATTATGGTAGAATTCTAAGTGATTGTTGTAGAGAGTTAAATGATAAGTTGAGATGTGTAAATGGTAGCTTAGGGCTGTAAATATAGGCTGTCATCTATTTGATCAAAGTAGAAACAAAAAATTGTTTTACATGCACTTTAAGTAGTTGATAACATTGGTGAGTGAGTTGTGAGTGTTTAAATGACAAAATAGTGGTTGTGTGTGTGTCATGGCTGTGAAGACCAATAGAAAAGATCTGAAATTAGAGGGTTTTGAACTCAAAGTTAGACATATTTTAGGTTGGAAAAGCATAGAAAAGCATATAGAAGTGGTAGAAGTTCAAAAGAGCTAGTTTAGATTAGACAATTTTTACAATCCCGAGCTCAAACCATGGGCTGGAGATAACCTAGGAAAAACTAACATATATGGGGATGTTCTACACCTCAAATGATGCTTAGGAGTCATAGAAAATTATAGGTTTTGGAACGGATCGAATCCGATAAAAATTGAGCAAGTTATGCGCAAAATAGTGCCGTTAGAGAGTCAATATGTGAAATAGTTATGCAAATGCAATTTTTATTGCATAGAATGAGTTTAGTTGATCAATAATAGGTAAAAGAAGCTTAGATATGAAAGAAAAACCAACGTTGCTCGTTCGACGCTAAAAAGTACACGAAAAATGACGTTTTTCATAGATTTAACATAGTAAACAATAGAATTTTTCAACGAAATTTGATGTGTGACCAGAATGTGAGATAGGTAAGCCATAGGAAAAAGAACAAAGGAAAAATAGAGCTCCGAGCAGGGGGCTGCATTTCATTCTGTTTTGGCATATCAAAGAGGCCTAAAAATTTTACTTTCCGTTTCGGGCCTCTAAAAATTTTATGGACCACGTGGGGGTATCCCTAAGGGTCCAAAACTTAAAATTTTGTGTAAAAAATCAAATTTAGAGAGCCTAGATTGAGTAAAAATCGAGTTGGGAAGTTATAGCGCAAAAAGGATATTTTATGAGAAAGTTGTATTAGAAATGTTATTGTAAAGTTAAAGTTGAGTTATGAGTTGTCACTAGTGATAATAAGAAATTTTCATGTAGGTGACGAGCGGGCGAGCGAAGTCCGAGAGACTCGTTGAGACACTTGATTCGGACTTGCGCGATTTTGAGGTAAGTGTTCTATCACTTACGCTATTTTCATTCTTCCTTTAAACATATTTGTAATGTTGTAGTTAAAACTTGTAAAATAATTTTGTAAAATAATTTCCTAGATTATGAGTTAAAGCTTTGTAAATGATCTTTACATTGAGTCTAGAAAGAAGAATTTAAAAATGAAAAGCTTTCGAAAAGAAATGAGTTAAGAGTTTTGAAATCATGTGTATACCTATAGTTTACATAAGATTTAGCGCTACGTGACGAGGTAGAAATTCCGCACATAGTCGGTTAGACTTATAATTTTGGGCACTATGGGGCGATGAAGAAATTCCGCACGTAGTCGCCAAAGTTTGATTTATGGGCACTATGGTTGCGATGAAGAAATTCCGCACGTAGTTGCTAGAATTATAAAATTGAGTACTACAATTGCGATGAAGAAATTCCGCATTGTAGATGTTTACAACTGAGATGATTTCACACCACTCGGGCGAGAAAGTAAATTCCGCACGTAGTGATCGAAATACTATAGTAGCTTCACGTCAACATCGATTGAAAAAGCGTCACGTGATAGTTTGAGTGCGTTAGGTATACACATGGTCTTTTTATAAGAAAAGGGGTTTTGAAAGTTTAAAACCTCTAATATTTATATAAGTAAAGCATTACTATGGAATGTTGTTTTATATTATTAATATGTGACGAACTAACCTTTTTCCTTTATTGTGTAGCCTATTTACATTCTATTAAGTGCTACCACGAACGAGATGACGACACTTTGTTTTGTATACATATAGGTGGGCGACTCATGCAATGTGATGATTTAAAATTTTGTGTATGAAATAAATATGTAATTGTGAAGAAGTATTCGTATTTTGAATTGCATGATTGTAAATATTTATGCATTTGACATGTGATGTATATAATATATATGTACATTTTGACATGAAGTTCATGTTTACTTTGATGGAAAAAGTTATGATATTGCATGATTGTGGATACAAAAGTTGGGAGGAAATGAAACTATAGTCGAAGTGTTTATTTACTCATAGGTAAATTTTGGATTTGTTGAAAATGCAGTCGTCATGCTGTCGAAATTTTATAAAATTATTTTGAAATGAAATCGCGAAAAATTGTATCACTCCCAACTGTTTTTAGGAAAACCAAGTTTTCTTTTTTAGTTTAAACGAGCAAACCGGAAGAAGAAAGTTAAGGGTTCGCTTCTCGAATTTTCTCCTACGAGTCAGGTCAGGAAGTCCGTTGAAGTGCCCAGCAGGATTTTCCAGACTAGAGCCTAGATAAGGTTTGGTGTGGGTCCTGTCATTGGTGGTTTAGGGTGAATATGATATTTTAAGTGACAACAGATGATTAAATGCTAATTTTTATTAATTGGGTTATGAGATCTAATTTAAGGTGATATTGTAGGTGGAAAGCAACAAAGAATTGAGAGGGATAAATGAAGGGCAAACTAGTAAATTGTGGGCCATGTGAGTGAAAATTTATTTTATGAATCAGTAAATGCATGTTCTACCATTTTATAGCATTTATGATATTGATAATGCATTTTGAGATGAAACTAATTACTTTTGAAAATATTAGTTTATGAACATTTCATGAAATTGCTTGAAAAAGATATGTTTTATGCATGAAGGATTTGAAATGATAATGCTCATGTTTTAATGAGTTTATGTAATATGTTTCATGATATCAAGTTTATTGAATGAATGTATTCAACTTTGAGCATATGAAAAAAAAATGTTTTCAAATACCAATGGCCTACTCCATGTTACATGTTATGGATTACAAATTATGATTTAGACCCGACTGGTATACCTCACTATGTATGGCAAGTATTGAGAAGGCGTGTCACTAAACTCGGGGGGATTGAGTCAGTCGGTAGAGTCATGTCGCCCTCTACATATGTGGGGTATTATCTCACTCACACATGCGATGCACGAAAATTCCGCTTCATGTTGTGAGACGTCTCATGTATTATCACGGTGAGTATCGTTAATTGTTGTGCAAATTTTAGTGCTCGTAAGTGCACGAGTCTATTGTAAAATAGATTATGTAAGTATGAGATCGATCCACAGAGATTGAGAAGATATTAATCTAAATCTAAATTAAATTTAATTCTAATCTAGTTAACAATGTTGAAAATTGAAATTAATTAAAACTAAAGTAAATAAAATTCTAAATTAACAAAACAAGATTAAATTGCAAAATTCAAATAATAGACAAGAAATATGAGGTTCAAAATCCACCATTATCAACTTATAATATTTTACTATTCAACATATTATTATCAAAAACTAAAGAAACAACTTAGAAATCAATATGTTGTTTTCTCAAGATTTATCAATTAAACTTAAAAATAAATCTTATATAAATTCTTACATCAAGACTTGAAATTTATAAGATCTAAGTATTATATGTATTCGATATTGAAAAACACATAATAAAAAATCTTATATTTAAACCTTTTAATTCAAAGTCAAATTAATAAAATAATATTGTAACAACCAAAAATACTTGACATTAAAAGTGAAACAATTTTTATTTTATCAATTAATGAAATTAAGAATTATTAAACATTAAAAACAAAATTGTTAATAATATTCAAACAGTAAAATCATTATAAAGTTAATAACGGTTTCATCCTATACCTCAGAAAAGAAAATTAAACAATCATGGTGATAACAAAAACAAATAAATCAAAACCCGGCATAATTTCTATGAACTTTGGCTACTGTCTTGTCTTGTTCTACTGCACTCTTATTCTTCTTTTTCTCCACCAAAGCTACTATCTTCTTTTTCCTCAACTGTCTCAAAGCTCTCTTTTATACTACTGCTACTAGTCTCAATTTTGTAAATTGAAAACTGCCTCAATAGTAAGACACCATTTTTGGTCTTTCCATAAAACTACATAGTGAGCTTTGATTTTTTCTCTCAAAATCTGCCACCTTTTCTTCTTTTCTTGATTTGCTTCCAAATTTGTTTTTTCCTTCATTAATCTATTTCCTTGTCTCAACTAATTTCCTAATTTTTTGACAAATAACTTTTAGGCAAGAATTGAATCCTTGATTGATTTGGATTTCGACTTGATAAAAATTGTAATTTTTCCTCATTCAACACACAAATCTTCTTTTATTCCTGTTTCACTAAAAACACAACTAATTAAAATAAATTCAACACAAAATTGGACTAATAAATCTATATTTAAGGGTAATAAATATATGTAAATTATGTTTATCATTAATCGAATCACCACGTGACCATGTTACGATAGTTTCTCTGAGTTCCATTGGTACAGTTTCAGCAAGGAAAGGACATTTCAAAATTTTATGTGATAACTAAAAGATTAATATGTTTTTATATATGAAACCAAGTTTTAAATATTTTCAACAAATTTAATAAAGTTAATGATTTCCATTACGAAAATGTTACGAAATTGCATAAGTGTTTTTGAAAATGTTTTGGGAGAAATTTCTAAAAGAAACGATTTTATTTAAAAAAATTGTAACACTCATTGAGCTCTTGTAGCTCATTATTTTGTTTTACGTTATAAAAACTGTTAGGACCAAGTCCTTTATGCTTAAGAATATATATAAATATCGATAAATACGTTAAATGTGAATGTATTTTTAAAATATTCCACCATTGTGAGAAATTTTTCTTATGTGATGAAAGTGAACAATTATAAGTTTAATTGAATGTTTATGAGGTTAATTTGATGAATTGATAAGTGTGGAATATTTTAGAAATATTATTGAGAGGAATAATAGTTAATTTTTTTTTATATTAAAATTGTTTTGGAAATTGATGGATTCGACGTATTTATTTTTATGGAATAAAGTTTTTATGAAAAATATAAGTGTATGAGGATTAAAAGAGATCATTAGGAAGTGTTAATTATAGACTAAAAATAAGTATGAGCATGATTGGAAATGGATAAATAAAGTTCATAAAAATAGCAATAAAAGAGTGGTTTAAGTGCAATATTTAGAGTGAAAGTTAAGCTGTTATAATTGAGAAAAATTGAGGGGTGTTTAGGCAATATGTTAAGTCAATAATAGGGTCTTCTTCCAGCTCAAATCTGGCACAGTAACCAGACCCCATCAGACCCGAAAACACCAAATAGCAGAACTGAAGACAGCCCAAAATCTTCCACTCGCGCGATCGTCCCTCTCGGCCAACAAGTGCAGCCATCAAGACCGATCAACTAAGGGGTTCTTCACGATTAGATGGAGGCTTAAAGGAGCTGGTGGAACATCTGATTTCAGCCCAGAAAACCAGATCTGAAAGTGACGAAATCAGACCAGAAATCGGGAAGGAGATAAAGTCGCTCGGGCTGTTGATGAAGCTCGGCAGACCATGAGTGAAGAAGCCAGAGTTCGGGTCAGCTGAAGCAAGCACAAGACGATCTGAAAGCAGCTGGAAGAAGCTAGGAAATGGTGGAAAATGGCAGGGGTAGGCGTGAAGGAGATGATGCACAGTAGGTAAGAGGAATGACTTGACTTTTTGAGTGATTTTCATGAGTTCTTTGCTGTCCATTTGAAGAGTTATGATTTATTTTTGTTGTGGTTCAAGTTGACAAGCTGAAATGGAAAGAAATTGTTGTCGTGAGACTCTCAGAGCAGCTGTGGATCTCAAAGACAAGTGAGTTATGTTGGGTTTTAATTGATTTTATCTCATACAATGCTGAAATAGAATAGATTGTTATGTAGAGTTTATGTGTGATGTGTGTGCCATGAATCAAGTGGAAAAGAATGGGTTTGTGTGATGTTCTGCCGACAATAGATTGTGTAGGGATTGTATTTTGTTTAGTTAAATGAAAATTAATTAATTATTAAGTACATAAGTGCATGATGGAATGTAATTCCGAGTTGGAACCGAAAGAAAATCAAGAAAAACGTTATACGTGTACTTTCGACAAAAGTAAATGACAGCTGCATATGTGGTTGCATTTATGTTATTTTAAGTTGATTTTAAGGTTCTAAGTATGTGCTTACATGTGTATTTGAGTGTGATTAAGTCTTAGATAATAAATTTCATTGTATGGAACGCATTTAATACTCAAAGGTAATCACGCGGACGTATTATATACAAGTTGTCCCATTTATATTTTATTTTATTTTGGTGGTTCCAAGTGTGTAATTAAATGTGTTTGAATATGAAAACTTCATGGAAATGAATGGTATAAAATAAGAGCTAGTAATGGGTTGAGTTATGACTTAATTAGTTTTACAGAATTCCATTAGAGTTTATCTTGGAATAAAGTAGTAAATAATTTGGTGATTTAAACGTTAGGTGAATTGAAAGTTTCTCTAACGGACAACGAGACGTGTAAAAGGTGAAGAGAGTTCCTCGAATTAAAAGTTAGCGATCGGGAAGCGCCTTGTGAGTAGAAATCTACTTTTCCTCAAGCTTAGTTTGTTTAAAGTTTATTTTAATTTTATATGCATTTATTTCATTATTATTTATAGATTTTAATATGGTTGGATCCTATTATATGAATTGTTAAAGTAAATATATATTCATGTAAAGAAATGATGAGACTTTAAAGTTTTTAGGCTTTTTGCCTTAAAAACTAGATTATTTGAGAATACCGAGAAAAAGTATTTTCTTACGGCGATGGTTTACCCTAGCCCCAGTTGAGTACCCAATAGAATGCCCTATGCGTGTATGGTAGATGTGAGAGAGTTACTAACTGAGAGAAAAAGAGTCAGTTGAGCGACCCTCTACACATATAGGGTAGTGTAGTTTAAACCGATTGTGTAGGAGTAACGCGTGCCCAGAGTCGCACATCGGTAACTACACAGGGTAGATTCCCTAATTTCTAGTGGCTAGCTAGAGATTTATGCGGCCACGACAGGAATAGTTTCCCTGGGTTACCATCAAAACGAGAAATGAGAAAGTTTTAGAAAGAAATTCAAAATGAATTTCAGAAATAGTTTTAATTGAAAGAAATAAAAAGTATTTCAGAAAAATTACTTTAGTCTATAAGTTGATTATTATTTATCTCACTGAGTTATACTCACCGTTTGTTTGTTATATATTTGTTTAAAGTATTCCTTCAGGTGCAGGAGTGAGTTGTTCACCAGACGAGGCTCAGACCGATGCGCGAATCAAGTTATGGATGACTATTTCTTATTGTATAGCTCACACTTCTAATCATGCATGTGTTGTATATGAGTATGGTGTAAATGATGTACATTTAAAATAATTTTAAATAGAGTTTACATATTAATAGTTGAATGCACGTTTTATGAAAATGTTTTAATTCAGAAAATTGAGTTTCCATAAAAGTTTGAACTTTTATATATATTCATGTTATGGCTGATTGTGGATGAGGGCTAGAGGCCCTTGGTAGTTGAGAATTGTTTGCCATAGAAGTGTTTTAAATTGCTTTGAACTTACAGGGTGGCATATCTTAATAAATAGTCGGCATGCTGCCGGATTTTCATTAGAAAAAAAAAATATATATATATATAAAAGAAAAAAATTTTTTTCTTTGCCACCTAATAAATGTTTTGTAAAAAGAAGTCTAAAGTGAGTCCCGATGCTCCGGTAGAATTTTTACAGGCCAAGTTAGGGTTCGTTGAAATTCTATCGGAGTGCTACGGGGTCCTTCACGGATCCAGAGTAGGGATTCGGGAAGGGTCTCGTCAAAAACTTTTTCAGGTGCAGGAACCAGCAGTCAAGATGCTTGCTCTCCCACCCTAAATTAGGTGGGCTGGCTGTGGACGATATTTTGTGAATGTCTGTGAAGTCACATATTGCATATTTTGTTTCAATCGGAAATCGATATTTGTATATAACTTTTGGTTGTAAAAAGGATTTTATGAATTTTACCGTGGTTGTGGTATTATGTTGTATTCGGTTAAACGAAACAATTTGATGTTTATATGTATATACAATGTAAATATTTTAAGATGCATAGAAACGCTTTTGATTTGATACATGAAATTATGCTTTCAACTTTGAAATGATTTTGTCGAATTTGATCTTTTATAGCTAAGTGATGTTTTGAGATGGACCAGAGGTCCAATATGGTTGTGGAGATTATTGCTGAGATATTGAAGTGTTATTGATTTGTTTTTCAAGAAATTGAAATTTTAGGAAACCATGAAAAATAGCCGTTGTGTTGTCAAAATTTTAGAAAACTTCAACTATGAAATTTTATAATTGATAATTTATATGTTTATAAATTAATTTAAGTTTTAAGGCTCGCTCCACAATGCCCTTTTGGTGATGCTAGCTAAAATCTAAAAAGGTCCTGTTTGGCACTAAAACTTCGGGGTGGGTCTCATCAAGAAAAGCTTTTGGAACATCTCAAGATAGTGCTGCAGACCTTGAGGGAGCGCCAGTTATATTCCAAAATTCAGTAAGTGTCAGTTCTGGTTTGACAAAGTTGCTTTCTTATGGCTTGTTATTTCAGTTGAGGGACTTAGTGTGGATCCCTAAAAAATAGAAACTATTACGAACTGGAGATCGCCTACTAATGTTACCGAGGTCAGAAGCTTTCTCGGGTTGACAAGTTACTAATAGTAGCCCCACTAACTAGATTGACGGGAAAGGAAGAAAAGTTCAAATGGTCGGAAACCTGCCAGCAAAGCTTCAATAAATTGAAAAGAAGGTTGACATCAGCTCCTATATTGACATTGTCAATGGGAATGATGGATTCACGGTATACAGTGATGCCTCGAGACAAGGTTTGGGCTGTGTATTGATGTAGAATGATAAAGTCGTAACATATGCTTCCCGATAGTTAAAGAAGTATGAGCAAAACTACCCTACCCACGATGTAGAACTAGCAGTAGTTGATAACTCTATTTTTATAGAGTCATTTAATCTTTTTAAACTTGAATTCTTGCTTAGTTCTTAATATTTTTATTTTTATTAAGTAAATTATTTCATATTTTGTATTTTTATTTTCAGAATAAAATTGGTGAAAAAGTGCACGTGGATCCCACCAAATGCTATTGTCCGAGACAAGATAATTGCTACAAAATAAATCTCATTGTCGCATCAAAAAGTAATCGCAATTTAAAGATCGAGTATTCTAGAAGTAAATATTATGTCATGTTGATGTAAGAAATGATGTAATCAAAATTATGATGTAAGCAATGATATAATATTAAAGTTGACTTATATGGGGTAGGTGAACCATGATGTAAGCAATGATGTAATATGAAAGTTGACTTGAACGAAGTAAGTAAACGATGATGCAAGCAATGATGCAAAATGGTGAAAAATTAGGAAAAGATGATGCAAACGATGATGTAATTGGAGGTGAACTTTGCTTATAAATAGGCCTTACAATCACCATTCCAAGCATCTCATCAAAAACCAAAACAATAAATAGTTTAGAGAAGGAGAAAGAGAGCTTGGAGAGGAGGAGCAAAGCAGAAGAAGAAATTATACGGTGAAGCTTCAATCCACTAAGTTTTCCCATCTTTTAGTTTTTGTAAATTTTAATTTAAGCATGAAGTAATTTTGTTTTCTAAAGTTATAATGTAGCCTAACTTTGATGTTCTAACCTTTTGTTCAATTCAATTAAGGATTTTGTATCTTGGTTGATGCATTTAATACTGTTCTTAATGCTTTTAAATAACTGGCCACTATTTAGTTGAATTGTTAATCATAATGATAGCGGAAGCTGATTTGTGTGTCTAGTTCATTGTATTTAATGTCATAAATTACATATAGGATAGGAATATACCAGTACGATTTGTGTAGTCTATAAAAGAGATCCATAAATCTTAATGAATCCATTAATGTTTTAACTTGCATGGGGACATAGCAGTTAAGTTTTATAGGGTATTTTCCTTAAACCTCGGGAGGGGCTATGTGAATAATTCAGAGAATCTCAACTAGCAACGGGATAATTAATTTTTGATTATAAAGAACAAAGGGGAGGAACAGATTAGTTATGGTGAAATCATAATCATAGAGTTTTAATTAATTGAATTAAATTTAGTTATAGTTATCAACTTAAATCAAATTGCGTTTGCCAAATAAAAAGTAAGTTATTTTAATTTTAGGCATTAATGAATAACAATCCTCGTGGGACGATACTTATCTTATCACTTTATTACTTGTTCGGCTCGTCCACTTGCGATTTTGCACAACAAGTTTTTGGCGTCGTTGTCGGAGATTGTTTGTTTCCATTAATACTAATACTACGTAACTTAATTTTTAATTTGGTCATTTATTTATTTATTTTATTTGTTTTATTATTTGTGAGTTTTCTGGTGTATGAGAAAGTCTGGGGGCGAAGTTTTACCATTTGATCTAAAAATCGAGAGAACTTGCCGCAAGAACCGGAAAGAAACAAGGAAGGCTGCAAGCACTACACTCGTAGATATGGCGGAAGGACCAAACAACACACAAAATATTGTACCAATAATTGCTGAAAATACTCGAGCATTACGCGATTATGCTCTACCTACGATGGGTAATGCTTCGGTAATACGGCGACCGACTATTACTACTAATAATTTTGAGATTAAGCCAGCAATCATCCAGATGGTACAAAACAACCAGTTCAGTGGGGCTCCGAACGATGATGCAAATGCCCACATTGATAACTTTTTGGAGATCTGTGATACCTTTAAGCACAATGGTGTTACTGATGACGCCATCCAATTGAGATTGTTCCCGTTCTCTTTTCGAGACAAAGCCAAAAGCTAGCTCAACTCTTTGCCATCAGGGAGTATTACCACATGGGATACTTTGGCACAACAATTTATGATCAAATTCTTTCCACCAGCCAAGATTGCAAGATTGCGAACCAAGATTGCCACATTCAGACAACTTGATGGAGAGTCATTGTACGAAACATGGGAAAGATTCAAAGATCTGCTAAGACGGTGCCCACATCATGGAGTTGCTGACTGGTTGCAGCTACACACATTCTATAATGGTTTAGGGAGTTCCATAAGAACATTGGTAGATGCCGCTGTTGGTGGAGCACTTTTAGGGAAACCCCATCAAGCCGCTTGGAACTTACTAGAAGAAATGGTTGCGAATGCCTATCAATGGCCATCAGAAAGAGCAGTTCCGAAAAAAGTTTTCAGAATACAAGAAAATGATGTGTTAACCAGACTTTCCACTCAGGTCGAGACATTAGCTAAGCAACTCGAAAACTTGACAGCTAATGCCATTCATACTCAGTCAGCATCCTATGATTTTTATAGAGGGGACCATTCCAACGGGCAATGCGATGAAGACCAGAAGGGTCAAGCCTTTTTTGTAAGCAACAAACAATAAAATAACCCATACTCCAACACATATAATCAAGGATGGAGGAATCATCCAAATTTTTCATGGAAAAGCAATAATCAACCCAGATAACCATATCTACCACCACTTCAATAGCAGCAGGCCAACAAACAGTCACTTGAAGAAGCACTCGCTCAGCTTACCAAAAGGACTAATCAATTTATGACGAGAATAGACATCACGCTCTAGAATCAAGCTGCTTCCATTCGAAATCTAGAAGTACAAATGGGTCAAATCTTAAATCTACTAACTGTAAGACCTCAAGGAACCTTACCAAGCAACACAGAGACCAATCCTAGGGAGCACGTTAAGGCTGTCACATTACGAAGTGGTAAAATGCTGAAAGAGACTGCCAAAGGAACAGACGAGAAAGAAGGATCTAGCAAAGTAGAAGAAGAAGTGATGGTTGAACAAAAAGAAGCAGAGAAGTCAAAGTCAAAGCTGTTTCTAGATAATCCGACACCATACAAACCACCACTACCTTTCCCTCAAAGATTCTAGAAGCAGAAACTAGATAAACAATTTTCTAAATTTCTTGAAGTTTTTAGGAAATTACAAATTAATATTCCTTTTGCAGATGCTCTAGAACAGATGCCCGGCTATGTGAAGTTCATGAAGGAAATCCTATCAAATAAAAGGAGGCTAGAAGAACATGAAACGGTAGCTTTGACAGAAGAATGTAGTGCAATCTTGTAGACAAAGCTCCCGCCTAAACTTAAAGATCCAGGGAGTTTCACAATTCCTTGCACCATTGGTGATTCATTCTTTGATAAAGCATTATGTGATCTTGGTGCAAGTGTTAACTTAATGCCTTTTTCTGTTTTCAGGAAACTTAGCTTGGGAGAAGCAAAACCTACTACAGTATCTTTACAGCTAGCTGATTGATCAATCAAGTATCCAAGGAGAATTATATAAAATGTACTGGTAAAAATGGATAAGTTCATATTTCCCACGGATTTCATTGTGCTAGACATGGAGGAAGATCAAGAAATACCCATCATTTTGGGTAGGTCATTCTTAGCAACAGGAAGAACTCTCATTGATGTACAGAAATGTCAACTTATACTAAGAGTTCAAGATGAAAAAGTGACCTTTAATGTGCTAAAAGCGCTCAAACATCCACATGATGTTGGCAACTGTATAAGGGTAGATGTAGTGGAAGAATGTATCAAAGAAAATGCTAAGTTTTACAAAGAACGCACCAAAAAGTGGCATGATCAACGTATCCTAAATAGGGAGTTCACTCTAGATCGTCGATTCAAAGTCAACAGAAAAAGACTTAAAGCTTACATGGATAGTGGAGAGCTTCAACAGAAATCCACCATCATGCTTTCAGACCCAACATAAAGTGTTTTTCAGCAATCAAGCTAACGACTATAAATTAAGCGCTTCTTGGGAGGCAACCCAAGTTTTTCTTTCTTAGCTAGTTTTCTTTTATTTTTGTGTTATTGTGTTCTTTGTGTGTTATTGTTTTTCTTTGATAATTTTCTTTTCTTTTTCAGAGATGGAGACAAGTCTTGTAGCACTCAAAATCATTTCCCTACTCTGCCTCAAGATGTACTCAGAAAGATTGACAAGTGCAGACTTGAAAGAATGAGGGCACTAACATGTTTAGGTATTCCAGAGCATATTCGGGGGATCATTGAAGCTAAGGTACGTCTAGCAGGTGAGTTGAATGATTCATTCATTAAACGTTTATCAAGATTGGGAAGAAGTTCTTACTCAAAGAAGAGGAGAGCTAAGAGAATGAGAGTCTGTCATAAGTGTGCGAGATGGAACTGCGACACAAGCTGTAAAAATCCTGGATATTTATCCTTAAATCGACAAGATAAACTTAAATACATAAAGAATGGACTGAGTAAGGAGTCTCTGGATAACATCCTTGAGACTTTTGAGACGCATCATTGTAGGAAAGTTTAATGCATTCTTTTAGATTATGGGAGTTATTCAGTAAAGAGAAACAGCATTATAGTCTTGGGAATCTGACTTTAAAAAACCCTGTTTGCCAGTTTATAAGAAAATTGGATGGGAAGCCGATCCTCAACTCATAGAAGGTGTTTAAGCCGTTTTTGGACGTAAAACCAGAGAAAGATGTGAGCCACAATCACAACTACTATAGCATCATTTTTTTCTTTGTTTAGCATCGTGTTTAAAACATTTTTGATAATTGTGTTTACTTTTTTGTGACATTTCTTTACTTGTCATATTGGATTTTTAGCTCGTTTCAAACTTTTTCGATTATTGTGTGTACTTTTGACGTTTCTTCACCTACTATTTTGGATTTTTGTAGCTTATTTCAAACTTTTTCGATAATTGTGTTTACTTTTTGACATTTCTTTACTTAACATTTTGAATTTTGTATTTTTAGCGACTTGTATTAATTATTTTTTTTTTGAAGATTGTGCTTTCTTTTGACATTTCTACACTTGACATTTTCTTTTTCCCCTAATCATAACTGTTTAGCATTGTAGAACTGTTCTTTTACTCTTTCCTTTTCTTTAAATAAGCATTAATGACTGATAACAAATAATTAGTTTTGTATATATATAAAAAAAAAAACAGAGTCCTCGAGCAGCAAATTCAAAACCATTTGTGTTTTTTATAGTCCGAAGTTTGGTTTGAGTATACAATATTCAAAAGCAGGAGTTGAACTTGGTAAGGTTTTAGCTGCCCGAAACATAGATTTAGTGTATGGGGGAGGCATTTTAGGACTGAGAGGTTCTGTCGTGGTAACTGCAAATGTTGCAGGCAACAGAATCCTAGGTATTGCAGTTAAACCTTTGGATGAAAGGAAAGATATCACTGGTATGAGTATAAGTAATGAGTTTCAAGTCACGAGCATACACGGGCGAATGGCGTACATGTTACTCAATGCTGATGCCTTTGTTGCATTACCTGGTGATTTGAAAATGTTTGAAGAAATCTTCAACATTGCATCCTAGGCCCATCTCAACATTCAAAAAAAGCCACTGGTTTGCTTAATGCTAACGGTTTCTATGATGGTTTATTGACTTTTCTTGATCATGCTGTGGAATAGGGTTTTATGACTCAAGCAAACCGGCGTATTCTAGTCTCAGCTTCAAGTGCTGATGAACTGATTGACCAACTGCAAGACTTTGTGCCCGAAGTAGATCCAATCATGTCGTAGGTGGTTTGGAATTCTGAAGCAAGCGATAACAAAAAGCGTGCACTAGATCTTAAACTCCAGTTGTAACTTTCTTATCCTATGGTTTTATTAATAACATTTCCATTTGAGTTTTTCTTCTTTTTATCTTCCTAGACATTGAGGACACTGTCTCAAATAAGTTTGGGGGTAGAGTTTGCTATTATTAAAACCATAAGATTCAAAAACTGGTCCGAGTTGAAACCAAAAGATGGCAGAGTAAAGAGTACTTTTGTGCTCTTGATACGCATCTTTGTTTTCATTTCTTAAAAAAAAAAAAAAGACAAAAGTTTTCATTATATTTTTTCATTAATTTTTTTTTTTTCTCTGCCCTAACAAGTTGACTAATTACTTTGTGTTTATTAATAGAGTCTTAATGCATGTTTTTGGTTGAATATCTTTACTAAGGAATAGCCATGAACATCTTTGCATGATTTGAGACTTTTGAATGTCATGATCTTAGTTAATTGAGTGGATGAATATCATGTTTACATGAATTATGGATTATCAGTGGAGATTACTCTTGGTGAGGATTTGAGCTTTTTAAACATTTCATTTTAAGAGATTTATTTGTTTCTACTCTTAAACACTCTTCACTTTGTTCTTAATCGATGATCTCTATAGGTTTTGTATTGAATACTAAAGAACAAATCATCATTGTAGATAACATGAGTTGCTTTGATTTGAAAATTGGATCGACTTCTTAGAAGTAATATAGGTAATTTTTATTTCACAAAAGTCTACTTTCCTACCTTGAATTGAAACACATCATAAATCTTTTGAAGCCAAACACTTTAAATATTTTTCTCTATTTACCTTTATTAAATGACCCTATTGAACCTTTAAATTTAGGTATACCTTATGAAGTTTAGGATCATGCTATGTAGTAAAAGAGGAGAAGGAAATTGAAGTGTTAACATTTGTATGATGTGCTTCTAAAAAAAAAAAAAGAAAAAGAAAAAGAGAAAAAAGAAGTTGTAATAAATTAAAGAGAATAAATGAAGTACTTTGACATGATTGTAAGTTCTTATTGAACCTGTACCTTAAAATTCCTTACATGTCAATTAACCATAGCCCAAATACAATCTTTAATAAAGCTTACTGATCTTCAAGAGGAAATCCAATTTGAGAGTTGAAGTATGTCATCATGCTCTATCTACGTTCTTAGTATTTGATTCCAATCATGAGATCTATTCACTTAAAAGTGCGATTATTTTTAAACGTCTGTATTCATATGTGATGTAAATGATGCTTGCTATGCTTTTACATAACCTCTATCACATATGATTGCATGAGTGTTGCTTTAGGATTCATGAGGGTTATGAGAGATATCCTGTGAGGATTAGAGTCGAAACGAAATAAGTCCATGACATGTGAATATGATGTTTTGAAATGAAATTGCTCTAGAGTGGTGTGAGATTGTTGATGATTCTGTTTTAGATCATTAGTGACTTATCTTTAGTCCTGATACAAGATCATACATGTATGAGGCTTCTGTTAATTTATATTTAGTGAGATGTTGATAAATTATGGGTGAAATCTTTTAACGTTTGTGGGTATCGTTGCTAATAAACCCTTAGGAGACACAACTCCTCCTACTAGGGACACCTAGGGGTTTAAAGGCTTATGGCATACGCTCAATGCCATGGTGTTTACCTACGAAAATGGATTGTATTTTTAATTTTTGTATTTTTAGCTTAGGTTGTTAGTGTTAGTTTTGCTCAAGGATAAGCAAAATCTTAAGTTTGGGGGTGTGATAACTCTACTTTTATAGAGTCATTTTATCTTTTTAAACTTGAATTCTTGCTTAGTTCTTAATATTTTTATTTTTATTAGGTAAATTATTTCATATTTTTGTATTTTTATTTTCAGAATAAAATTGGTGAAAAAGCACACATGGACCCCACCAAATGCTATTGTCCGAGACAAGATCATCGCTACAAAATATATCTCATTCGAAGTAGTTCATCGCCTCAATAATTACTCGAATCAGAAATCACATCAAAAAGATATCGCAATTTAAAGATCGAGTATTCTAGAAATAAATATTATGTCATGTTGATGTAATCAAAATTATGATGTAAGCAATGATGTAATTAAAGTTGACTTATATGGGGTAGGTAAACCATGATGTAAGCAATGATGTAATATGAAAGTTGACTTGAATGAAGTAAGTGAATGATGATGCAAGCGATGATGCAAAATAGTGGAAAATTAGGAAAAGATGATGTAAACGATGATGTAATTGAAGGTGAACTTTGCTTATAAATACGCCTTAGAATCACCATTCCAAGCATCTCATCAAAAACTAAAACAATAAGTAGTTTAGAGAATGAGAAAGAGAGCTTGGAGAGGAGCAAGAGAGCTTGGAGAGAAGGAGCAAAGCAGAAGAAGAAATTCTACGGTGAAGCTTCAATCCACTAAGTTTTCATATCTTTTGTTATGTTTAATCTTTTAGTTTTTGTAAATTTTAATTTAAGCATGGAGTAATTTTGTTTTCTAAGATTATGATGTAGCCTAACTTTGATGTTCCAACCCTTTGTTTGATTCAATTAAGGATTTTCCATCTTGGTTGATGCATTTAATACTGTTTTTAATGCTTCTAAATAACTGGCCACTATTTAGTTGAATTGTTAATCATAATGATAGCGGAAGCTAATTTATGTGTCTAGTTCATTGTATTTAATGTCATAAATTACATATAGGATAGGAATATACCTACACGGTTTATGTAGTCTATAAAAGATATCCATAAATCTTAATGAATCCATTAATGTTTTAACTTATATGGGGACATAGCAGTTAAGCTTTATAGGGTATTTTCCTTAAACCTCAGGAGGGGCTATGTGAATAATTCAGGGAATCATAATCTCGACTAGCAACGGGATAATTAATTTTTGATTAAAAAGAACAAAGGGGATGAACATATTAGTTATGGTGAAATCATAATCTTAGAGTTTTAATTGATTGAATTAAATTCATTCATATTTTGTAGTTAAATTTAGTTATAGTTATTAACTTCTTAAATTAAATTGCGTTTGCCAAATAAAAAGTGAGTTATTTTAATATTAGGCATTAATTAACAACAATTCTCATGGGACGATACTTATCTTATCACTTTATTATTTGTTCAGCTCGTCCACTTGCGATTTTGCACAACAGCAGTTGTATTTGCATTGAGGATATGGAGGCATTACTTGTATGGCATCTCTTGTCGGATCATCATAGATCATAAGAGTCTGCAATACCTACTCACCCAAAAGGAATTAAATATGAGGCAGAGGAGGTGGTTAGAGCTGATTAAGGATTATGATTGTACGATAGAATACCATTCCGGAAAGGCCAATATAGTGGCTGATGTTTTGAGTAAGAGACCTACGAGTTCCTTGGCGCAGTTGAAGATAGTATACCTTTTGCTTTTGGTGGAACTAAGGTCTTTAGGAGTGAGATTAGACGTTGTAGACTCAGGGGAACTGTTAGCTACTTTTCATGTTCACCCCATTTTGGTAGATCAGATTAGAAAGCTATAGAAACAAGATCCCAAGTTGGCTAAATTAAAGAAAGAAATTGAAGATGGCCACAAAACAGATTTCATAATCAAAGAAGATGGTACAATGATGATGAGACGACGTTTATGTGTACTGGATGTAAAGGATCTAAAAAAGAAAATAATAGAAGAAGCTCACTATTCAACATATGCTATACATCCGAGTAGCACAAAAATATACCACACCCTGAACGAGCATTATTGGTGGAGAGGAATGAAAAAGGAAATAACAGATTTCGTTTTCCAATGCTTAACCTATTAGCAAGTGAAAGTAGAACATAAAAAACCCACAGGATTATTGCAGCCCCTCTCCATTGTAAAAGGGAAATGGGAAAAGATTACCATAGATTTTGTAATAGGACTGCCACATACGCAGAGGGGATATGATGCTATATAAGTCATAGTAGACAGGTTGACGAAGTCCGCACACTTTCCACTAATCAGAAGTGATTATTCCCTGAATAAATTGGCCTAGCTCTATATAGATGAAATAATCATACTCTATGGTACGCCGGTTTCTATAGTCTCATATCATGATCCTAGGTTCACATTTAGATTTTGGACCAGTTTACAGAAGGCATTAGATACTCAACTAAATTTCAACACAGCCTTCCATCTCTAGATAAATGGTTAGTTTGAGAGGACGATTCGATTATTGGAAGATATGCTTAGAGCATGTATCATAGAATTCAATGGGATTTGGGATATATACCTGCCACTTATGGAGTTTGCTTACAATAACAATTATCAGGCCAGTATTGGCATGGCCCTTTGTGAGGCACTTTATGAAAGGAAATGCAAGACTTCAATATGTTGGGATGAGATAGGTTAAAGCAAATTGATAATCCTGAGCTTGTCCAGATCACTTCAGATAAGATTAAGATTATCAGGGATAGGCTTAAAACGGCGAAAAACAAACAAAAGAGTTATGCGGATAATCGTCATAGAGATCTTGAATTTAGGATTAGTGATAAGGATTCCTTAAAATCTCTCCATAGAAAGGCGTGCTCAAATTCGGGAAGTATGGTAAACTGAGTCCACACTGCATTAGGCCTTATGAGATCACGGATAGGACTGGAGCAGTAGCGTACAAGTTGAAACTACCACCAGAGCTGGCCAGAATACAAAACGTATTTCGTGTATCCATGCTCCTGAAGTATGTACTAGATCCCTCTCATGTACTTAAAGATCAACCAGTGGAACTAAGGGAAAACTTGACTTACGAAGAAGAACCAGTTCAAATTTTGGATCGAAAGGAAAAGGTTCTATGAAATAAGATCATTCCCTTGGTAAAAGTACTATGGAGAAATTATGATGTGGAGGAAGCTAATAAGAGCATGAGAATCAAATGCGCCACCGCTACCCTCATCTTTTCCAATAAATAAGGTTTTGTAAATTTTGGATATGAAATTTTTATAAGGGCGGGAAAATTTGTAATACACCCTCCCCATTTTAGTGTTATAAAGGAAATGTAAAGTATGAGTAGTGTGAAAATATCATACAAGCATATATTCATTCATGGAATAATAAAATTGATTGAATTTTTCGGATATAATCGGATTCTAGTAGAAGTTTCCAAATGGATTGGAATTAAGTTCGAAAATTAGAACAATGGCGTAATGAATTATTAAAGTATGTGCTAAACATTAGTGATCAAGGAAATTTCATGAATGAGCATGATAAAATGGATTAACTACAGAGTAAACAAAGTTACATGTAAAGTTGAAAATGTTGGAAGTTGAATTGTAGTGAAATAGAAGGCAAAATGGTCCAAATAAATTAATGGCATGAGATATGATTATATGACCAACTTGAGGGGCAATTAGCTAACTAAAATAAAAGTATAAAAAGTGAAGAATTTGCTAGAAAAAGGTAGAACACACTCGAAACTAGAAACAAAAGCAGAAATAGGGCTTTTCAAGCAGCAAAAAAGAGGTTTGAATAGTATCTATTTTCCAACTTTTTCAAGCCAAATGTCAGCAGATTTCAAGCCCCAAAAGGGTTGTAAACAAGCCTAGGGAAGTTATTCGATAAGAATCAAGTGATTTGGAGAGTAAGGATTGAGTTTTCATGATTTGTTTATGTGAAAAATCTGTTGGATGCAATATAGTGAGCTGTCTTGGTTGTTTATTAGATTTTCATACTTGATTTCAGAATTTTTGGAGCTCTATCTTGTTAGGGAACAAGGCTAAAGGTTGAAGATAAATTGGTAAGCTCACTAATAGCCACTAAACTTGATTTAAGCATGAGTTGAGATTGAATGGGTTGAAGGTTGTTTTGTCATGAAATTGGATGTGTTTGTGGTGTAATTTTTAATGTGTAACTTGAAGAAAGTTGATGTGAATCTATATGCATGATACACAACAGCTAAGGGTTTAAAGTTTCAATTGGAAATTGATGTGTTTAAATGGTTTCCATGCATGTAAAAGTGTTAGCATGCTAGAGAATCATGTTGATATAAAAGTTCCAAAGTGAGATATATATGTTGTGTGCATTCTGTCAAGTGGGGTGTTGTAAGGCAATTGCTTTTCTTTTTAATGAATTGATATGTTTTTGGATGCTTAAATGAGTTATGTTAAGGGTGAAATTAATGTGAAATGAAAATTGAAATAAGTGGATCTAAATAGTGTGCATTTGTAACCGGACTAGCCTTACACTCGCTTTTTCTGGGCTCCTGATGTTAAGACCAAGTTCCTCATGCTTAGGAATACACATATATATTGATAAATATGTTAAATGTGATCGTATTTTTAAAATATTCCATCGTTTGAGGAATTTTTAATAATAATGAGTCTAATTGAATGTTTATGAGATTAATTTAATACATTGGTAAGTGTGAAAAATTTTAGAAATACACTTGAGAGAAATAATGGTTAAATTTATCGGTATTAAAATTGTTATGGAAATTTACGGATTTAACATATTTATTTTTATGGAATAATTTGATAAACCCTGAACCTGATTTTCTATTATATTCCATGTATCTGAGTAGGATAGGGAATATTGATCCAGAAATAGAGCCAAAGAATGATTTAAGACTCGATTAGGGTATAGAAAATTTTGGATTTTGTTTTGGTGAAAAACGAAAACTTTCGGAGAATAGTGTTTTCGGACGGAAACATTTTCAGATAAATAGTGACTTTTAAAAAAGAGCCTTAAGAACTGAAAATGTCCGAAATAGGTCATGGACCTTGAGGGAACTGAAACGAAATGAAACAGAATCCGTTTGATTGAGTTTCAGAATATCTGAAAGATTTTGATCAAATTGTACTATTTTTCGAATATTGAGTTTTCTTGACTTAAACTTTATTCAAAAATTTCGCGAAGCTTGGGATTGAGAGGTAAGAGACCCGATTAGAGTATTTCATGATAAATTTGAAGTTTAGATAACCGTGAAATATTTTCAGAATATTTTTCGAATTGAATAGTATATTAAATTGTGGAAATTGAATTATAATTGTGTTAAGTTAAATGTTCACCCAGATTTATTATTTTATGGTACTAGAAATATTCGAATTAAATTACGATCGAATCGTAGGCCTCCAGTAGTGTTATTTGAAATTTATTATATTTTTGTATCGCAAGTTGGATGTCGTTTGGTTGACCCCAGTACAATTACAAAGTGATTAGGCATGATTTACATGTTAATCAAGCGAGGTGAGCTCACGAAATAAAATAAAAGAGATTTTAATTCAACCAATAAGAAAATAGATAAGTGCTTTTGAAAAGTAGTGGCTATGGTTGTGCCACATGTCATCCATGGATTGATTGAATAAATAAATGGACTAGAATGTGCCAAGTGGACAAATAAAA
The DNA here is from genome assembly GCA_022984855.1 of Dimocarpus longan. NCBI lineage: Eukaryota > Viridiplantae > Streptophyta > Magnoliopsida > Sapindales > Sapindaceae > Dimocarpus > Dimocarpus longan. The sequence goes on from CM041013.1 coordinate 10,526,196, forward strand.
TTGATTTTAGGGCACTAGTATAATTAATGAAAGTTTGAGGTAATAAATGAAATTTTCTTAAGGAATCTTTAAGTAATTGAATAATAAAATATATATAAATGTGATTTTATCTTATTTAAGCATTTTGATCACGAGAATTAAAAGAGAAAAGAGGGAGAGAATTACGTGAGAGAGTCTGGTGAGAGAAAGTCGAGAGAGGAAAAAAAATAAAGAAAAAAGAAAGCTTCGTGCGTCCGAGAGAGAGGGAGAAGAGGAAAAAGATCTTGTTAGAATTTTGTCATGGTTTCTGTACGAAAGTTGTTCCTCGTCATCTGCTCTAACTAACCCAAAAAACTTGAAGCAAAATGATTGCCTATTTGGTGAGTTATCTCAGTTTTAAGCTTGATGCTTCATATGAAACTCATTTTTTTCTTTCGTTTCTTTCGAATCGAAGCTTAGGGATGATAAGAGGGATATGTGAGGATGATTTTGGAGTGATTTGATGAAAGAAAAATAGATAAAACAAGAGAGAAAAGTCGTGGTCAAAAATGGGTTTTTTATGGAATTCTATTTCGTTTTCGATTCTAAGACATTAGATGGATGTTTTAGAGGTTAGAGAATAATATTTTTAAAGTTAGATTTCAAAAACGAAAAGTTTAGGATATATTTCGAAGCTAAACGGATGAGTTGAAGGGCTGTTTCCGAAACCCTTCGAAACGCGTTCGTTTAACGTTCGAAACGGTTTATTTAATCATAGTTGGATGTTAGAACACTAGAGGATTGATTTTTGAAGTTGTCGAAAATCCAAAGCGAAAAGTGATTTTCGTTAGTAAACGAATCCGGTCAATTTTCATTCCGAGTTTCCTACGATGAAATTGAGTATACTGGGGTATTCCTAGGAAAGAATAAGTAGCATTCATGTAGAGAAAATGAATTCAAAAGCCCCGATTGAATAGAAATTGAGATCCGAAAGTTTAAGCGTTAAAGGATATATATAGAGATAATTAGATTTTTATTGATTTTGAATGTTATTTGAATGAGTTAAGTGACCCTAAATGGATATTTGATGTTTTAGGGTAAAAACAGAAAGTTCCGGAGGCATTCGGAGGAGGATCGGATTTAATCCGATGACGTGTTGTGAGTGAAACTACAAGTTTTTAAAATTTATATCGTCTTAAAGTTTATTTTAAAGTTAAAAGAATTTATTATAAATAGTTATTCCTTTATTAATTGAATTTGTATTTTAATTCTAGCATAAATATTTTAGTTTATTATTTATGTATATGAGAATGTACTAGAATTAAATATTTTAGGCTTATTACCTTAGGATTTAGAATATTGTAGTGTATGAAGAAAAAGAAATTTTAATAGCCTATGGTTTATCCTAGCCCCAGTTTAGTATCCGACCGAATACCCTATGCGTGATACGGTAGATGAGAGGAAAGTCAGTCAGTGAGATTTGAGTCTGGTCGACTTTTGTGTGAGCGAGACATGAGTGATCTATATGCACGTATAGGGTAGTGTAGTCGGTCCGCAGCGTGGGCCCGCTTTCGACAACTACACATGGTAGATCCCCACTCCTGGTGGTTAGCTAGATTTTATATAATACCATGTCAGGAGAAGATATTCCCTGCGTTACCATTTAGGCGAGAACTAGAAAAGATTTTTAAGAAAAGATTTCAAAAGAGATTTAAGAAAAAAAAAAATTAATGAGCTACCAAAAGAATTTTTAGATTATAAGTTATAAAGTATTTCAGAAAAATACTTTTAGTTTAATGAAATGTCTTTGGGAAAATTTAGAAATTTTAGAATCAGAAATTTAGTTTATAAAGATTATACCACTCATTGAGTATAAACTCATATTTTTCTTTAAATGTTTTTCTTAAAAATTCTCCTACGGGTGCAGGAACTAGTCGTCCAGTCAACGAGGTTCAGTCAGACATGCAAGCGGACGTATAGGACAACACCTACTACATGTATATATTTTGTTATTTTGATCATGTATATGTTGATGTACATAGTTATAAATATTTTGAAGAAATAGTGGATGCATTAGTTAAAAATGTTTTATTAAACTTTTATAAAATTCAATTTTCAGATTTTATTTACCTATTTGTGATTGAGTTGTGAGAAAAGAGTCGGAGGCTTCAAAAGTTGAGAAATAAATTTCATAGAAGTGTTTTTATAAACTGCATTTGAAACTTACAAGATAGCATAGTTTAGAAAACAGACGGCATACTGTCGAAATTTTTATTAAAAAGCTAAAAATTTTTATCACCGTCACCTTGTATAGAAGTTAAAATATCTAGCTAAGTGAATTTTTGGTGCCTTGACAGGGTTCCTTCGGGCTAAGTATAGGGTTCGTTGGAATTCTTTTAGGGTGCTACGGGGTCGTTATCGGGTCCAGATGAGGGATTTGGGAAGGGTCCCTTTAATTTGGTATCAGAGCTTTTAGTTAAAATGATTTAGAAAATTTTTGAAAAGTTAGGCATCCACTAAAGTTATTTATATATTTTAGTATATTAAAATTTTTAAACATTGCATGACATTCATTATTTTGACTGTAAATAAGGCTATACGTCGAGTTGGTCGTCCCTGCAAGCGTAGAGTCATCGCTGAGACTCCTACTCCTACACCGAAGGATGAGGAGCCCATTCATGAGTTAATTAATGAGCCTCAGCCAGAGATACCGCAAGAGCCAACAATGGCAGGGCCAGCAGTTGATCCTATAAAGAGATTGGCCCAGATTATTCAGGAGATGAGACCTCGCGCATCGGGCGCCACTATAGAGAGGGCTAGGGAGTCAGGTGCTGAGGGTTTTGACGAATCGAGGGGCCCAAATGCAGCATTAGAGTGGTTAGAGAACGCAGAGAGGGTCCTTGATCAGATGAAGTATGTACATCCCCAGAGAGTTTCGATTGCTTCATTTCTCCTGCGAGCCTCCACGAGAGGTTGGTAGGATTCAGTTAGGAGGAGAGTTACAGAGCCACTAACATGGGTCCAGTTTAAAGAATATTTCAATGAGAAGTTTTATCTCAGGGCCTACGAGAATACAAAGATTGATGAGTTCTATCGTCTAATTTAGGGTAATATGACGGTAGAGGAGTACGAGAGGAAATTCATAGAGCTATCCCGAGTGGCACCGTTCGTGGTAGAGAACGAAGCAAATAAGTGTCACAAGTTTCTTCAGGGCCTGAACATCAGAATCAAGACATATGTAGCTGCTACAAATTATAGGGATAATGAGAGATTTGTAGAGGCAGCTTTGAGAGTGGAGAGATCAATTCAGATGGAGAGAATATAGTAGTAGAAGAGGGGCTAGAGTCAGAAATGGCAAATATGGGGACCTAGTAAAACCCCCAAGACAGGAGGTAAATTTGAAGGGTTTTCAGGCAGACAGCAGAGTCAGGGAGCCATCTCCAGTCAGGGATCAGTGAGGCTGCCATCAGGTTCTCAGGGCAGAGGTAGTGGCTAGAGTAGTATTCCTCCATATGCTACTTGCGGTCGACAGCATCGGGGAGGGTGTTACTTTGGTAGGACTAGGTGTTACTTTTACGGTAAGGAGAGGCATTAAAAGAGGGATTGCCCACAAAGGATTGCAGCAGAGATTAGTGAGTCGAGACCAACGACTCAAACACAATCGAGTTTAGGGCAGTCGAGAGGTAGGGGAGGTCCACAGGGGAGAGGACCAGGGATTTCTACACAGCTAGGTAGAGCTATAGGTCGAGGTACCTCAGCCAGAGGACAGTCAGGGAGACCTCCAGTATAGGCGAGGGTGTTTGCTGTTACCCAGCAGGAGGCAGAAGCTACTCTAGAAGTGGTTACAGGTACTGTTTCGATTTCTAGATCAGATGCTCATGCTTTGATAGACCCGGGGGCCACATATTCTTTCATCTCTGAGAGCTTTGCTAGTAGGGTAGAGTTATCTTTAGAGCCCTTAGACAGTGGGATGATAGTTGCTACTCCTACTGGAGATACATTGGTGGCTGAGAGGGTATTCAAAGGTGGTCAGGTTGTGATTGAGAACAGATAATTCCCAGTTAGTCTGATATTGTTGGATATTCATGATTTTAATGTGATACTAGGGATGGATTGGTTAGCTACTCATCGTGCCACAGTTGATTGTTTCTGAAAAGAAGGCAGATTCAGTTCTCTAAAGGAACTAGATGTGGTGTTTAGAGGTGAGCGCATGATGCTTCCTACGTGTATGATATCGGCTATGACAGCTAGGAAGATGTTGAGGAAGCAGTGCATGGGTATTTGGCTTATGTGTTGAACACTACAGAGACCGGAACCAGATTAGAGGATATTCCTGTGGTTGGGGAATTTCCAGACGTATTCCCGGATGATCTTCATGAGTTGCGCTAGACAGAGAGATTGAGTTTGAGATTAATTTGATTCCGGGGACAACACTTATAGTCAGAGCACCCTACATGATGGCACCTACTGAGTTGAGAGAACTAAATGTGTGAGTTAGTGGATAAGGGTTTTATCCGACTGAATATTTCTCCTTAGGGAGTGCCAGTGTTATTTGTGAAGAAAAAAGATGGTAGTATGCGATTGTGCAATAATTATAGAGGGTTGAATAAAGTAACGATACGGAACCAGTATCCACTTTTTCGCATTGATGATCTATTTGATCAGCTTCAGGGAGCTAGTGTGTTTTTGAATATTGATCTAAGATCCGGATACCATCAGTTGAAGATTAAGGTAGAAGTTGTTCCCAAGACTACCTTTAAGATGAGATATGGACACCATGAGTTTTTGGTTATGTCTTTTGGGCTAACCAATGCACCCGCAGTATTTATAGACTTGATGAATAAGGTGTTTCCTGATTTTCTGGATAAGTTTGTGATAGTGTTCATTGATGATATTCTAGTGTACTCGGACAATAAGGAGGCATATGCTGAGCACTTAAGAGCAGTTCTGCAGACCCTGAGGGATCGCCAGCTGTATGCTAAGTTCAGTAAATGTCAATTTTGGTTGGATAGGGTCTATTTTCTTGGGCATGTGGTATTCGCAAATGGGATCAGTGTTGACCCCCAGAAAATTAAAGTTATTTTACAGTGGAAGCAGCTAGCCATAGTTATAGAGGTTAGGAGTTTTTTGGAATTGACAGGGTATTACAGGAAATTCGTAGAGGGATTCTTTAGAATAGTCATTCCTATGACGAAACTCACAAGAAAGGATGTTAAATTTGAGTGGTCAGAGGCTTGTCAGTAGAGTTTTGATGAATTGAAGGCTCGGTTGACCACAACTCCCATTCTTACACTTCCTTCTAGGACAGAGGGATTCGTGGTATACAATTATGCATCCAGACAGGGCTTGGGCTGTGTTTTGATGCAAAATGAGAAAGTAATAGTATATGTATCCCGACAATTGAAGAAGCACGAGTAGAATTATCCAACTCATGATTTAGAGTTAGCAGCAGCAAACCCAGAGCTGTGCAGCTGCCATTCTTCTTTCCTCCATTCGGTCTTCAACATATCTAAGATTAAGTCTTCAACCAGTTGCTGTAGCAATCTCTTTGGATGATCTCAACTCGTGCATGCAAGGGGAGAAGAATGGAGGTGTGGTCGGCAAGTGAAAGAAGGAAGTTGCAGGTTGCCATGAGTTTTTGAGTTTTAGGATTTAAAACCTCGTTAGTGCGGAAGTTCATGCAATTCTGTTTCGTTGTGATTGCAGATGATTTTCGATGTTGAAATTGTGTGAAAAATTCGGAGGCTGTTATAATGAGTTTTAAGGGTTGTTATGTTGTGTTTTTAATTTCGAGTTCGTCATCGCAAAAAATGTTTCGTATTGGTGTGTTTTAGAATATCAAAAAGTTGGTTGGATATCTAAAAATCATTTCCGAGTGATTCGTTTGTCGATAATATTACTTAAACATACCTCATTTCTGTCCGAAAACCTTATTCGTCAAAAAAATAAATTATTTTTATAAAATGGAGTTTTAGGTTTTACACATTATCTTCATTATTCCCTAAATATTTTCACGATCCTAAAATCGGAAAGAACATTTGTGTTTGGTAATCTTTGGATCACTTAAAATCTATCCGAATAGACTCATTTTTTATCAGTTTCAATGTTCCTTAACTTTAATACTAATTTCGAAACTTTTGATTGTCAAGGCCCATTTTTCGAAAAATACTATTCATGAAGATACTTTTTGTTCGAAAATACTATTCATCAAAATAATCACTTTTAACAATTTTTCGTGTCCGTCTCTTATAAATCATTATTCACTCAAAATACTATTCATCTAAAATACTATTCATCCGAAATTCATTATTCAAGAAATTTTGGATTTTACATGGAGGTCCAAAATGGTGATCCATGTCATGCAAAATTAGCCAATGAGAGAGTGCCACCTAAAAGTGAAAAAGTGTGGGTTAATTTTTTTACCATGTGATTAAAGTAATTAGTTTGGTTAGGTTAATGGATGGTTAGGAAATGGACCAATCAAATGCTTTATAATGTAATAAAGGATAAGCTTGACAATATGGAAATAGTTGAAAGGCAAATAGGTCATTTATACATAAAATTTGGGAGACCTATATAAGCTAGCATTCATGCATGAGATAGATAGAAAAATTGAAAGAGAACTTGAGAGGAAAGAAGAGAGTTTTGATCACTATGGGAGAGGGCATTCGGCCACCTCTAAACAAAGCAAGATCAAGTCATTTTTGGTACCTTTTGACGCCAAACATGATGAATTCACACTAGATGGTGCTAGATCAAGGATTAAGCAAGAGAAAAGTGAAGAAACAAGCAAGTTTTCAAGTTAGGTTTTATGGGTTTGCATGAGTTTTGGTTTGGTTTTCTAGTTTGAGTTATTAATTGAACTTTTGGAATGGATTCAAGTAGGATTCAAGCCTAAACAAGCCTTGATGGGGGAACAAAAAAAAAAATCAAGGAAGCTAGTAAGCATGAAAATTTGGCCAAGGTGAGATTTCTAAGTATAAATGCTTCCATTTGATGTTTAATGCATGGAATTTGATTTAAGATATTAAAGAAGTGATTTGATAGCAGGAAATTAAAATGAAATTCATGGTTGGTCAATGATGCAAGTTTAGGCCAAGGCAAGGGTTTGATGAATATGTGTTGATTTTATTGTTTTGATGTGTTTGTTTAAGGTTTTACATAATTCTAAGTTAGTTTTGTATCAAGAAAATGAAAAGAAAAAGTTTGGATTAGATTGCTATATAATTCGGCCAAGTGTGTATTTCTTGGTTCAATTTATGTTTTGATGATTTTAAGGGGTTCTAATGTTTATTTATATGTGTTTAATTTGATTGGAATCAAGAAAAAAATGAAAGGAAAAAGTCATGAGTAAATATGTACATCACATTTGGCCAAATGGTATTTTTGTAGTTCAAGTTATACTTTTAAGTTATTCAAGTAATTAGGGATAAGTATGCATGCATTCAAGTCTGATTAAATTAAAAAAATGAAGAGAAAAGGCATGAAAATTGGATGTGTGTATGTTCGGCCAAGCTTGGAAAGTTTGGTAAGCATGTGAGTTTTAAGTGGTTTGAATGAATTAGGATGGATTGAAGCGCATTTAGGGTGATTGATGCATGGAAAAAAAAAATCAAAAGAATTATTCACATGTATAAAGTTGTGTGAATTTGACCATGATGGCAAGAATGTGTTTTTTTTAGTGTATTGATAAGTTAGAACATAATTATTAGGTGACATTTAAGTGAAATATGTAAATGGAAATCAATAAGGGCATTGGTAAGTTAATCAATGCACAATTTGGCCAAAGTGCACCTAATCTAGTAAGTTGTGTAAGTTGTGTTTATGATTTGATTTGTATTTCTAGTAAGTGAAGTTCATAAATTATGCATAAAGGAAACAAGTAAAGTTGAAAAGGAAATTAGGAAATGCATTAAGGTATTTTTAGGCCAATATTGGTTATGTATGTTTTTAGTTGAAGTTTAAGTAATAGTGATTGAATTCTAAGTTTATGGATGAAATGTAGGTTTAAGGTAAGTAAGGGGACAAGAAAGGAGTCCATGAAGGGATTCTCTTTAAAGATTGAAAAAGGAAGGAGTGAGTGTAACTTAGGATTCCTAAATTATGTTGTTTATATGTTTTCAATGTTATTCAAGTTATAATGTAGAACCTTAGATCTCATTTTCATAGAAAAATAATTTTTTCGGTGAATAGTATTTTCGGGTAAATAATATCTATGTGAATAGTGATTTTTTGGAAAACTAATCTTGGGAACCAAAAGTCTCGGAATAGGAATTAGAGTTATTAGAAACTGAAACGGATTAAAAATGAGTTCATTTGAATAAGTTTTAAATGATCCGAAAGTCATTGATGAAAATGTCATTTTTGAGAAATAATGGGTATTAGTAATTTAACACCCATTTGAATATTTTTAAAAGCATGGGATTGAGAGGTTTTATAACCAATTAGAGTATCGCATGGTCAATTTGATGATAGGATGACTATGAAATATTTTTTTAATTTATTTTGGTACTAATGAGGATTAATTTTACTAAAGGGCAAAATTGACGTTTCATTTAAGTATACTTGGATTTGGTGTGAGTGATCACATGCAAAGAACTTGAACAAGATGCACAATTGGTACTTAGCCTCTAAGTCATGGGTTCGAGTGTTTAGGAAGGCGAAAGAAATCGGTTGGAGGGTCGAGATATCCTTGGCCTAAAGAGCGGGCCCGACTGCTAGAGAGGCCCGGCCCAGACCCGGATGGGTCGTTACAAATTCCGTCATAAGAGAGCAAGTTTTTCTGGGTTGCCTTAGCTAGTTTTTAAAAGAAATAGAGTGTGTCATTCAACGCTAAGTTTAGAAATAAAAAATTTTAGAAAGTGATGTATTTTATGCTTTACTAAAGATATTAATAAATTTCGAGGAAAGTTTTATTTATTTATACTAGTTTTTCAACTTTATGAATTTCAGTAAGAAATTGTTAATTTTCTAAAACTATTTTAGGAGGATATTGATATATTTTAGAAAGTAAATTATTATTTGAACAGTTTACCCACTCATTGAGTATTATACTCACCACTCAATTTTTATGTTTATGAAAAATCTTCTCCAGTTGTAGGAACAAACTAGCATTCAGGTGTAGCTCCATCGGACGTGTAGGTGGGCCGCGAACATGAGATTACTGCACTTATGTGATTCCTTTGAAAATTTTGTGGACGCATTATATTTCACATTTTGATGTATATGTTGTAGTTGTCTCTTTCGAAACGTTTAAAAGTATCTTGAGAATTTTTATTTGTAAATTAAGTTTTGAGTGTAAATAATGAATTTATGTAAATGATTTTATTTTTAAGTATATTTTAATTCAAAAGCATGTTTGCTTTTTATTGTGAAAAATGAGGGCCTGAGGCCTGGAAATTAAGAAAGGTGCATGTCATAGAAGTGTTCTCTTTAAATTTGTAGGGTGGCATGTTCAAAAAACAGCTCTGATGCTGCGAAAATTTTTATAACTCAATTTTACAATTTAACCTACAAAAAAATATTTTATTTATTTTCATGAGAAAAGAGTTTTAAATTGAGATAGATACCTCCACAAGACCCTTTCGAGCCAAAGTTATGGTTCGATTGAGTTCCGTCAGGGTGCTCCGTAAGGACTCCCATCGGGTTCAGTAGAGGGATCCGAGGCGGGTCCTTACATATGATGTTTTGATCACATGATTTTAAGTGTAAAACCCAAAACTTTGTCTTATAAAAAATAATTTATTTTTCAATGAATACTATTTTTGGACTGAAAATGTTCACATGAATAGTAATTTTCGGAAAACGGACTTTGTAAATGAAAAGTTTTGAAATTAGTATTAGAGTAAAAAAAAAAAAATTAAAACGGACCAAAAACAAATCCATTCTGATAGATTTTAAATGATCCAAAGCTTATCAAATGAAAGTATCCTTTCTGATTTTAGAATTATATAAAGTATTTAAGGAATAATAAAATCATTTAGAGTACCCGGATATGAAATCGAATTCGAGTAGAATTTTTGGATGAAAAATTGAGTTATAGTAGAATCTCGGATGGATCGAAAATGATTTCGAATAAAGAATCGGAATAGGAGAATATATGAAAAGTGATAAGAGGAATGAATATATGCATGCGTGACAAGTGTCACATAAAGAGAGAATGATAGTGTGCATAAAGAACAAGTGGCACAATAAATCCATGCATGATGACAAGTGTCATGTAAATAGAAGGCATATATATATATATATATATATATATATATGAAATTGAAAGAAGAAATAGTGAAAGAGAAGTTCATTTCGGTCAAGTAATTCAAAACAAACAAAAAGCAATTAAGAGAAAGTGAGATATTCAGCCAAGAGAAAGGGTGTTTGACTGAGAGAGGGACACCAAAACAGCTTGCATATTCTTGATCATTTGAAGAGATTTTTTAGCATAATCAACGCATGTAAAGGTTACACGCAAGATTAAGGGAAAGAATCAAGGTAAGCATGCTACCCTTGTTGATTTTTAAGTGGTTTTTGAGTGCTTTCTAACCCATGCATCCATTGGAAATTAAGAGGAACCATTCGGCCACAAGGTGAAAAGGGAAGGAGTGTGTCTCGACCAAATTAGTAGCTTTGCATGCTGTTTTTGAAATGATTTTGAGTTGATTTCCAAGAGGTAAGTTTGAGTTTTCATGGTTCTTTCTTATAAAAATGCTTGGGTTATGGTATTGGATGGATCATTATAATATTATGTTTGGGTTTTAGGATTTGAAATCTCAATAGTGTAGAGGTTGATTTGCATGTAAGTTTGGTGTGAAAAATTGATGAAAAGTTGATGTTTGATTGTATTGAGTATTCGGCCATGAAGGGGGTTTTATGGTTCAAATTTATTTTGGTTGTATTACCATGATATTGGTGTGAATATAAATGTAAAATTTGAAGGAAATATTAGTGATATTGCATGTAGGATTCAGCTAAGGTAGTGTGGAAATGACCCAAATTGAGTTTGAGTTATTTAAGTACTTTTCATGCATGTATATGTGCAAAAATATTGAGATTTGATGATGAAATTGGAAGTAAAAAATTTTTATATGCAGGTTGGCATGATTTGATTTTGAGTATACTGAAGTGTTAGACCATAATTTTTGAATGATTTGAATGAATTTATAAGTTATTTGGATGATGGAAATAACATAAAATTTAAAGGAAATGTATTGGATATCAAATGACCATTTCACGACCAAACTTTGTATATTTGCGAAAGTGTGATGTCTTATGGATTTAAATTGAATTTACACCATATTGCATATGTTTGAGTGTAATCACAATAAGAAAAATAGAATAAGATTGATGGTGCAAAGTTTGATATGAATTTGGCCAACAAAAGGTAAAATAGTCTAAAAACGTGTTTAATGCATTAATATGAGATTTAGACATAAAGTGTGGAGTTTTATATTTTTGGATGATAAAAATCCGAATGGACGTTCTGTTCGAGTAATTAGGGTCATTACGACTTCGAAAAGGGTATTTTGATATTCTTGTGTAGTTAGAAGTTACATATTAATTCAAGAGTAAGTTTCAAACGGAAATCGCGCTTGTATTGAAATATAAGTGAAGCGGCGATCGGAAGGAAAGCATGAAAGAGTGGTTATCATATAAAAAAGCAAGTTGTGAGTGTGAATATTTACAAAGCTTTTATAAACTTTATCAATTGATTATTTATTCATAATTGCTATATCATGTTACTATTTAATTTATCGAGTTTTATTGAGCAAGCTTTTAGCATGTTATTGTTTTATCATAATGCATGTATAGTTTATTAAATTATGTTATAAATATATTTATTTTAAAGGCAAAGTAAAGTATAAATTTTGAATGAAATACATACATAGAAAGTACATGTTAATGATATTTTCAAGTTTTAGGCTTTTACCTTAGAAAGAAAGTTTTTCGGTTATAAACTGTAAACTAAATAACAAAACATTTACAAGATTGATCAATATACTTTCATGCTAAGTGATTATAAAAATTTTAAGCATATTGAAAAGATTTTTAATGCCTTTGGTTTACCTTAATCTTTAGTTATGCTCCGCTAAAGTATCCTATACGTGTATGACAAGAGGGGGGGGGAAAAGTCACTAACTTGAGAGGTTGAATCAGTGTGTCACCTTCTGCACGTATGGGATAGTGTAGATCTATCTAATGTTAAGGGGAATCATGATCCTAGAGTTTCTCGCATTTGCGACTACACATGGTGAAAGTTTCCCAATTCCAATGGCGTGTCTATGTACCATCACGAAGAATAAGTTTTCCTGGGTTACCTCGTAAGGCTAACTAAAGAAAGAAAAATACATCATTAGATGTGAGATTTAGTAAATAAGAAAATTAAGTTTTGTGAAAGTTATAAGCAAAAGTATACGAAAAGAAATCAACTAGTAGTTTTCCAACCTATTTTGGGAGGAAATATATTTAAAAAGCAATTATATCGGTTTATAAAAATTATCCACTCATTGAGTTATAGACTCAACACTCTTTTTCTTGCTTTGGTAAAAATTCTCCCCATATGCAGGTACGAGTCATCAAGCAGAAGGAACTCCGTCAAATGCGTAGGTAGGCTGAAGACGTGACGCTATTGCACTAGGTTATTTTGAAAGAACATATAGATGCATAATTTTAAGATTGAATGCAAGTTTTGTAAATATTGTTTTGGAAGTTATATACAATTATGTTTTTATATCATGTGTTTAAAATCATATGTGCACAATGTTTTATTTGAGATCAATGATTTTCGAATTTCTTTTGAATTGAAATCTTGTTGTAGTTATTTGTGAAAAATTAAAAGAAGGCTTGAAACCCAGAAGTTAAGATAATATGATTTCTTAGAAGTGCACAAGTTTTTATAAGTTTTGCAAGGTGGAAATATTAGAAAAACAGTCGTTATTGATGAGACCCACCTTGAATTTTCCCTTTTGAAGCTCTCGTGATCCCACCGGGCATGCCACGGAACTCTTCTGGACTTTAACTGGTCAGGTCAAAAGAACTCCGTGGAGTAAGGCCTTAAACTTAAATCATTTTATAAGCATATGAATTATTAATTATAGAATTTTCTTTTTTCATAGTTTAGGTTTTTTTAAAAAAAAATTCTATTTTTCAAAGTTTCCCATAAATTCAAATCACCTGAAAAAAAAAAAATTTAATAACACTTTAATATTTCAAACAACATTCTCCATTACCATGTTGGACCTCCGGTCCATTTAAAACCATCACCTAACCATAATAGATCTATTTCAACAAAATCATTTCACATTTGAAAATATAATTTTATGCATAAAATCTAAAAACATTGATACATGTCCCAAATATTTACATTGCATATATATAAAGGCATCAAATCATTTCATTTAAATGAATATATCATATCACCATAACCATGGTAAAATATATGAAATTCTTAACGATAAAAAATATGTATATATGTAAATTTTCAATTGAATTAAAATATGCAAACTGTGACTTCACAGATCATCATCCATGATCAGCCTACCTAATCTGAGGTGAGAGAGCAAATACCTTGATATTGGTTCCTACACCTGAGGAGATGTTCATAAAACATAAATAAAGAGTGGCGAGCTAAAAGAGTTTAGTGGGTATTAAGATTTTTCTATTAAATCGTTTCGTTCAAAATAGCTCCCAAAAACACTTTACAAGAAATTATTCTATTTCTTAACATTTTCGTAATCAAAATCATAAACTTTAGTAAATTTATGGGTAATCTTAAAAATTGGGTTCATGCATAAAACATGGTAATATTTCAATTATTGCATAAAATTTTAAAATCCCATAACTTAAGATTTTCCTTTTCCTACTAAAACCATATCAATGGAACCCAGAGAAACCATCATAACATGGTAATGTGGCGATTCAATTAACGCCGCTCATCGTGACGATGTACATGAGACATCTCACACCCCGCAACGGAATGCTCTGCATTGTATACGAGAGTGACATAATACCTCACACATGTAAAAGTTGACATGACTCGACCGACTGACTCAATCTCCCCGTTGCTGGTGACATGCCCTCCCAACACTTGCCATACACATATGGGGTATACCGGCTAGGTCTAAATCATAATCCATAACATATAACATGGGGTAAGCTATTGACATTTGAAAACATTTTCTTTTCTATATAATTCAACATTGAATTCTTTTATTTCATAAGTTTGAAAAATATGAATCTTATAGCATAAAAATCATTAAAACATAAGCATCATAGTTTCAAACCTTTCATGCATAAAACATTTTTCTTTCAAGCAAATATGTGAAAATTTTGTAAACTAATATTTTAAAAGGAAAATCACTTTCAATCTTAAAATGTATTATCAACAACATAGATGCTTTGAAATAACAAAATATGCATTTAACAAGTCATAAAGTATATTTTCACTGACATGGCCCACAAGTTACTTGTTTGTCCTTCAATTAACCTCCTTTGATTCTTTTGCTTGCTTTTCACCTATAATGCACATCCTAGATTAGAATTCATCACCTATTTAATTAAAATTAACATTTAGTTACCCATTTTCACTTAAGACACCATGTCCACCCTAAACCATAAAATTGGCATAAACTAATACTTTCATTATCCCATTCGTTTCCTTCCATTTTCTTAATTCAAGTTTACTTAATCACATGCACAAATTCATTAAAACACATCAAAATAATTAAAGGACCATTTGAACACCAACAAGCTCTTTTGGCTGAATTGATATAGCAACTATACACAAACTTTTTTTTTTTCATTCTGTTGATACACATCAACTTAAAATCATGCAAAACATCATGAATTACATCAAAACACCGAAATCAATTCAAAGACACACCAACCCTAACTTGGTCGAACACACACCATGGCAATCTTGTTTTTCCACTTTCATGATCATCAACCACATCGAGTCCATTTCAATATTAACCTAATGCCCTAAAACCAATTTAATTCAAGTTTACTTGAAAAATTACTTAAAACCCTAAACTCACTTTACCAGTTTGCTTGCCACACCACTTCCTTTGGATCACCTTTCAATTGCAAGCTCAAGTAGAAGATAATCAACCCCTAATCACATCAAAAATTCCACAAATACATCACTTTCTCATTCCACCATGAAAACCATCAAAATACTATAAGAAACTCAACTTACATACCTATTTCTCCTCACTTTCTTACTCAATCTTTGTTCTAACACCTTACTTGATAAAGTTTAATGAATTTTGACATGAAAGATTAGATCAAACCCTCTTGACTTCCTCTTCCCCTGGTAGCCGAGTTTGCTCCTTCAATTTTTTTCTTTCTTTTGTCATCCAAAATGTCTCTAGAAAACTCATCCAATCAACTTTATATAGTGCTCAATTTATTTGACCAGAATGCCCCTCACCTAATCTGCAAATGACCATCAAATCATTTAATTAGTTTTACCAAAATACCCTTAATTATAGCTCATAGTAATTTATCCATCTAAGGGAAATTTAGTCACTTTATTATTCAAGTATTAGTAAATTTTGGTGCATGTCAACTAATTATTCAATAATTCAATAATTTAATTTGATGAGTCACTCTCCCATTAGTTAATATTACATGACATGAATTGTGCTTCTTATTTAATTTATTTCCACGTAATGCTCACACAAATTCCATATATGCTTAAGGTTGACATGACCATTTTGTCTTTAATGCATTTGATTATCATTTAAATTCAATAAATTCAAAAAATATTTCATAGTCATCCTATCATCAAATTGATCATGTAGTACTCAAACTGAGTATCCTATCTCTCAATCTCATACTTTAAAAAAAAATCAAATAAGCATAAAATCATCAATACATATTATTCTACAAAAAGGGTATTTTCGTCCATTAAATTTTAGATTGTTTAAAACTTATTCCAAAGGACTTATTTTTTACCTGTTCTAGTTTTTAATAACTCTAATACCTATTCTAGGACTTCTGATGTCTGGGGTCCATTTTTTGAAAATCATTATTCCTACGAACGTTATTTGCTTAGAAATATTATTCATCGAAAAAATTAATTTTCAAAAAAACAAAATGTAGCTTTGGGGTTTACAGTTATGCTGTTGGATTTTTAGAAATCTTGTTTTGTAATTAATTATTTATAAAGAAAAAAAATTCCACCCATTTCCGCATTGAACGAATTTTCTAAAGAGTTTTTAAAGGTTTTCACTAAAAATAAAAGTTTAGCTTCATGGAAACTTTTCAACTGGAGTAGATCCAGACTGAAAGGCCACCGTGGGGTTACCGAGTGGGCTGCCTAGTTGTATAAGGAAGAGGGGCTCATCATCAAGTATATGGTTTATATTCTAATTCATGTTTGATAGTTAAATGCTTTATGGGATTTATGTAATTTTAAATAAATTTTATTAGAACTAATATGTTTTTGGACTATGTAGTTAAATATGCTTGAAAGTTTTCGAGAAAAAGGGATTTATGTTTTTAAATCCAATTAAGAAAATGTTAAGGCTTTTAGCCTAATGAAATGCATATGAAAGGATATATGATGAATTTTAAGAAAATGCTTCAAGTTTTCAGGAAAGAAAGTTTGAAAAAAAAATTACGAAAATATTTTTAAAACCAATGGTTACTTTATCCCCTGTGAATGATATGACTAATAAGGATTGGCAAAAAGTACCTTATACATGTATGACAAGTCAGGGGGTCATGGGATTGTGGGGTGTCATGTCGAGTCTATTGTATTACCCTCTACACGTTTTAAGATACCATGACTGATACCCTACGCAAGGCGAGGTAACATTCTACAGTGTAGTGGTTTATGACTGAGATGGATCGTCCCCAATATCGGTGACCTAAGACTGTTGGTGCGATAAGTTTCCTTTGGGCTCCATTGGATACAAGTTTATAAGCAAAGTATGAAAGGTTTATGCCATAATGGATTTTCAAGGTTATAAGCTTTATATGTTTTCAATATGATTTTATGAATTCTAAATGCAAACTTATAGATATGATATGATGTTTAAATGCTTATGTTATAATGAATTTCCATGATACGAGATTATATATTTTTCTTCATGATTTATATGATTTTATAAACAAGATATTAGAGACTTACAGTTTTAATAACTATTTAAGAAACTAGACTTATAAATGTTAAGGGAGGATATTATAAAAGAAATGATTATTTTGTATAAAGTTTATGTCACTCACTGAGCTCTTTTAACTCACACTCTTTGTTTTATGTTTTATGGAAAACCTCCCCAGGGGCAGGATCAAGTGTTCAAGGCACTGAATCTCCTCTGTAAGGATGGGTAGGCATACTCGACGGATACGATTTAAGAAAGCATGTGTATATAAATTTTTTATAAGTGTAAATTCACACTGTATGTCATATGCTTTAAATATTTTTTTTTTGATTTTATGCATAAATATATTTTGAAAAATTCAAAGTGTGTTATGTTGTTGATTAATGTTTGAAAATATGTTTGGGCCACCGAAATTTTCAAGAAAAATTTGTAACCATGATTCCTAAAGCATATGAAAAAAAATAATAATAATTAAGTTCTACGGCTTTGCTCCTTAGAGTTTCTTTAGAGTCGCCTGTAAGATGACTACAAGGGATTCCATTGGAATGCCGGAAGGGTTCCTCTTGGATTCCGAAAGGGAAAGTCCGGGAATGGTCCTTTCAAAAATCTTAATATGTAGAAACTGTTTTCAATCTATTGGTAACTTTTACTAAGGAACCAAACATCTTAAATGTTTTTGTTGACGCAAAACATGGAATTATGACACCATGCAAGACATTATTCATTTAGCTTGTGGGGCCTAATTAAACGCTCACTTTCATATGTCTTTGGTTGCCTGCGTGAGTGCACACGCTGCAACAAGCTGCCAGGTGATTGATGTATCGATAGTTGCAATAAATCAATCAGACGGGGATCCTAAACGTGTCTTTCGTGCCATTGACTTTTGAATTATTACATGATCATGTAATCAGTCAATCGAGCGAGTTTTCTGTGGTATCAACTTTCTAACCTAAAGCAATTGCCCTGGCATCACGTTGCAGCTTGCAAAATGATTGATGTATGCGCGTCAACAAACAAAGACTTAATTTGCCGACATCATAATCTATTGTTTTGTCCCACGTATAGGAATTCATATAGTCTTGCATCACAAATCTATTTTCTGCTTCAACAAAAACGTAGCTTAAGATATTTGGCAAGAAAAAGTTACGAATGTATGTTTAACAATGACGTTCGAAAATGCATGGACAATTCTAACGTTATAAAATAATTTTATAGTCGTCGAAGTTGGCAACTCCCTAATCTCTATAAAAGGATAACAGAAATTCTCCAACCTTTCTTATCTCAACAAATTAGTCTTGGGTTAAGACATCATGGGGTTATTTTTCTTCACATTCATGCACTGTGTTTTTTGGCTGTCTTTTCAACCTCCAGTTTCTCACCATATTGCTGGTTCTTCGCAACCACTTTGTCATGACAACGAGCGTTTTGCATTGTTGCAATTCAAGGAAAGCCTTACTATTGAGCCTTCAGCTTCTACGAACCCTTCTGCTTATCCAAAGATGTCATCATGGAAGCTGGAAGACAACAGCCATGACTGCTGCTTTTGGGACGGGATAGAGTGCAATGAGGAGTCAGGTCATGTGATCAAGCTTGACCTCACTAGTAGCTGCCTCTCTGGTTCCATCGACTTTAACAGCAGCCTCTTCGACCTTATCCATCTCGAATGGCTTAGCCTTGCTGACAATAACTTCAATCAATCTGATATCCTTTCTACAATCACCAAACTTTCCAAGTTATCACATTTGAATCTTTCTTCTTCAGGCCTTGTTGGTCAGATACCGCAAGACATCCTAAATCTTGCACAGTTGGTGTCTCTTGACCTCAGCAGTGTCAACATTTCTTCTTCCATCCCACATGTCATGGCAAATCTATCTTCTTTGACTCATTTATCTCTTGAAAGTTGTGGATTGCAAGGCGTATTTCCTATAGAGATTTTCAGATTACCAAACCTTTACTATCTCAATGTGGCCTCCAATCAAGAGCTCAGAGGATATTTGCCCGAGTTTCAGGAGAGCAGTCCCCTTACAGAGTTGAATTTGACAGATACAGGATTCCATGGTAAGATTCCCTATTCAATTGGTAACCTTACCAAACTTGTCAATTTAGACCTTTCATCAAATGTTTTTTCTGGTGACCTACCTACTTCAATTGGAAATCTTGCTCCCAATCTTAAATATTTGAATCTCTATAAGGCCAATTTGTCCGGCCAACTTCCATCTTCATTGAGTAATCTCACCCAGCTCACCTTTTTGGACCTTTCCTACAATGATTTCCAGAGTTCTTCATTGTCTTGGTTTTCTAAGCTAACCAAACTCCATACTTTGAGCCTTTGTGGTGTGAACTTATTTGGGGAAATTCCTTCTTCGCTCATGAACCTAACTCAAGTTCATCGAATTTATTTGGGTGTAAACCAATTAACCGGTTTTATCCCACCTTGGCTCATGAACTTAAATCAAGTAGAAGTTCTAGGGTTGACGTTTAATCAGCTGAGTGGTCCAATCCCATCTGAAATTGGAAACTTAACCAAACTGAATTCTCTTCATCTTGGATTTAATCAATTGGAAGGCAAGATTCCCAACTCAATCTTTGAACTCAGTAGTCTCATACATCTTTTCCTTTGTTCAAATAATTTAAATGGCACTGTAGAACTGGACACATTTCTTCTTAAACTAAAAAATTTAACGGTGCTAGATCTCTCCTCAAACAATTTATTAGTAATTGAGAAAACCACAGCCACTATTGATTCTCAACAATTTTTGTTTTTAGGACTACGTTCATGTAATCTTGGTGTCTTTCCAAATTTCTTGAAAAATCAAGAACAATTAGTTGAATTAGACCTCTCCTCCAACAGTATCTCAGGCCAAATACCCGGATGGCTGTTAAATGTAAGTGTGAATAGTTTAACCATCTTGAATATTTCTCACAATTTCTTGACAAGTTTTGACCAACATCCTGTTGTTCTTCCGTGGACTCAACTATTGTCTTTAGACCTCAATTCAAACGAACTGCAAGGACCACTCCCAGTTCCACCATTGTCCACAGTTACTTATATTATTTCCAACAACAACCTGATAGGGAAAATTCCACTCTCCATATGTAACTTGATTAACCTTTATCTCCTTGATCTATCTCATAATAACTTCAGTGGCATGATTCCGGAATGCTTGGGCAGTTTTCCATACTTATCTATATTACAACTAGAAAGCAACAAATTCCATGGAAACATTCCTTCAACTTTCATCAATGGAACAAATTTGAAGATGATTGATTTGAGCCACAATATTTTTCAAGGAAAAATTCCAAGATCATTAGCCAATTGTACAATGCTAGAATTTCTTGATCTCGGAAGTAACCAAATCAGTGATGTTTTCCCCTCTTGGTTGGGAACTCTAACTGAGCTAAAGGTTGTCATTTTGAGGTCAAATCAGCTCCACGGTGAGATACACAAACCTAAGACTGCTCTTAACTTTTCCAGCTTGCGCATCATCGACCTCTCTCATAATATGTTCACTGGTGAGCTTCCATCAAAATTCTTCAGATGTTGGAATGCCATGTATATTGTCAATCAAAGCCAGATGACATATATGCAGGAAAATATAGCTCTTACATCTTGCAGTTTAGTTGATCAGCAAGCAAGCTACGCTTACTCATTGACAATGAGTAACAAAGGCATAGAGATGAAATATGGGAAGGTTTCGAATGTGCTCATAAGCATTATACTCTCTAACAATAGGTTCACAGGAGAAATTCCAGCATCCATTGCCAAATTGAAGGGGCTGCGTATGCTTAATCTTTCCGACAACAATCTCCAAGGCCACATCCCATCATCTTTGAGCGAGTTAACTGTGCTAGAATCATTAGACCTTTCCAAAAATATGCTTTCAGGAAAGATTCCTCAACAACTAGCAGAACTCACTTTCCTTGCATTCCTAAATGTTTCAAATAATAATTTAACGGGATCCATTCCACTAGGGAAACAATTCAACACGTTTGAGAACAGTTCATTTGAAGGGAACACAGGATTGTGTGGAAAACCTTTGTCAAGAGCATGTGAAAATTCTGATGAAGCCAGGGAGGAAGAAATTCATCAAGGCTCAGCATCTCTCTTTGAATTAATTGACTGGGAAATAGTTGCAATTGGGTGTGCAAGTGGGCTCATGCCTGGGGTGGTTCTCGGACGCATCTTCTGCGAAACAAAAGGTGAATGGTTTTTGATGATTTTTGGGAGGCATTCGAAAAAGATGAGGATCAAAAGGAGGAATTGAAAAGCTGAATGTAATTAATTAGTTTTTGTTTCAAGTGTTAAGGCCGAGCTGTGGCTTCATAAGCTTCATGTGCGCTTTCTTTTTCTCACATTTTATTTTCATAAGTACGATTAGGAAGAATTCTTATGTATTGAATAAATTGAAGGAATTGATACTCTTGTATATTGAAAATCAGTCACTCTAATATTTTGCTTGAATTTTGATGGCCAAGAGGTTAGTCTCGACGAGTCTATTTTGACGTTTTAGTTTTGATATTATTCTAGCACCAATATATTTTTTTAATAATAAAACATTAACATCCTACTCTTAACTAGTCTTATTTGTTTGGACTCCATGTGCTGGAGACTTTAGATTTAGAAGTCTGTTTTTGTACACACTTGAAACTAGACATAATTATAGACAATAATTAGCCTGTAAATGGCACTTTCAGATTATTAAGGCAGCAATGGACATAATTATAGAAAACTAAACAGACAATTTTAACAAATAATTCATGAAAATTCAACTCAACTTGGTTTTGATGGATTGTTGTGTGTCCTATATATGTTTGAAAAGTTTCAAACTGCTGATAAAATATTAGGGCTGTCTTCTTATTTCAACAGGCTATTTTCCTTTATACAAAGGATGGTTGTTGGCACATGGTGTTCATTGAGATTTGCAAAATCTGTAGTGCCTCATTAATTTAATCTTTATTTGACTTTGTGATTGAAAACTTTTAGAAATGACAATGTATTGGCTTCCATGAACATGATACAAGATCCTCTCAATTTTTTAATTTTGTTTAAAGCAGTGACTAAAAGCTTATTGAAATAATATATCGTAGGAAATGAAGTGAAATTTGTGTAGGAAATGAGGTATTGGAAGTATCTGGTAAACTTTATGTTGTGGTAAAGGCTACTGGCTACTTTCAATATATATGACTTACGAAAAATACATGATAAAACATGTGAGACCAATGGTTCCACGTCCTTCTAATATTAACATGAGAAAGTTCATGCAGTTAACAATGGACTCTACATAAGAAAAGAGAAGAAATTCAGATCAAGTTGAAAAATAATATATTAGTTTTAGTATTTTCTCAAACAAAAAATGCATAGCTGGAGTCCGTTCTACTTGATGTATTAGCATTTAATTATAACTTAACGTCACATAAGAAATTAATTATTTAATTTAATTGGACGATGATGACGACGTTTCCATGAATGCATTTAAGGAATCAAAGGAATGGTTGGTTTTGTAAAGTTATACTGTAATAAGGCTAACTATTATATGGAGGAAGCTAATACGCGTGGAAAAATTAGAGAGAAAGCCAACATGAAGCTGTCAAACACAAACCCGAGCCTAGATAAATATTCCCTTGATCAATCTAGCCAAATCAGAACCCATTTCACTAGATTGTTTTGGTTTTATAAAATATAACAAATAAAATAAAATAATCACTCATATCCCTAAACGTGTCTTTCGTGCTATCGACGTTTGAATTATTACACGATCAGGTACGTAATCAGTCAATCAAGGGTGTTTTCCGTGGTATCAACTTTCTAACCTAAAGCCATTGCCTGGCATCACGTTGCAGCTTGCAAAATGATTGACATATACGCCTCAACAAAAAAAGACTTTGATTGTTTTGCCGACATCATAAATCTATTCTCTTGCATCATAAATCTAATTTCTGCTTCAACAAAAATGTAGTTTAAGATATTTGACAAGGAAAATTTACGAATATTGTTCTAACGTTATAAAATAATTTTACAGTTATAGAAGTTGCCAACTCCCTAATCTCTATAAAAGGATAACAGAAATTCTCCAACCTTTCTTATCTCAACAAACTTCTTGTGTAAGTAGTCTTGTGTTAAGACATCATGGGGTTATCGACATTTTTCTTCACATTCATGCACTGTGTTTTTTGGCTGTCTTTTCTTCAACTTACAATTTCTCATCATATTACTGGTTCTTTGCAACCACTCTGTCATGACAATGAGTGTTTTGCCTTGTTGCAATTCAAGGAAAGCCTTACTATTGTGCATTCAGCCACTACAACAAAACAGGTCATCCATACTAGGCAATGCATATCGGACGAAGTACCCGGTGTGGATAGAGCAAGTATAGTTGATGGAATTATCCATATCGGGCACCTGCCTGGTATGGATAATTGTAACCACACCGGACTATACTCGGTATGGATAATCATATCAGAAATGGGTCGACCCATTGATATGATTATTCATATCAGGCACATGCTCGGTATGGATAATCATATCTATACCAGGTTATCTAGTATGGATAGTGTTATCCATACCAGCCATGTGATCAGCATGGATACTTATTTTCATATTAAAAAATATATATACACATTTTTTTTTTGAAAAGATATATAATTTTATATTAAAAGAAAAATAATATTACAATATACATAAAAAAAATTCATTTATATATAATCACTTGAGATTAAAATAATATTACAATATACATAAATATAATCACTTGGGACCCCATATAAATTTTACATTATAAATTTACTAAATTTTAAATTCATTTACTCTTCTAAGAAGAAAATGCTTATGATTACACTTTTACATAGTTTAGATTTTAATCTCAGTTTATAATACAAAATGGCTTTTATAAGAGAGTATGTTAACAACAAACACTAACATTTTGTAGAGGCAAGTCCTGATACAAATACATTATAATTAAAAACTAATAATGAAGAAATGTAACATATTTCACAAGATTCCATATCTCAGTTGTACATGACAATAAATGGCCTTTGATTATATTCTCAAATTGCCAAAAAAATCAAGCTTCAAGTGTTCTTTAGGTTTCTATAAATCATGACAACACATGAGAATCGAAATCTTCAATTGCAGTGACTATAAACTGAACTCAACAGACCTCACCTACAACACACATCCTTTGCACATGGTTTAGTTCAAGTATCAGAAATTCTGAGCAACAACACTTACATAAGTAAAATCTGAACCCACATAGCACAAAAGATAAAAGGTTTCAAACAAAATTATAATAAATAAATGACAAAAAAGTTGTGATAGATTAAAAATAAATCGAAATTGAATGCTATAACTTTTTTACATCTCTCGACCAATTCAAGGTATATAGACCTGGACAAAACATTTACTATATACATTGCTGCTCTTATGGGAAAACAAGATTAATATTGACATCCATGACATCTAACTGACATATATGCTCTAGAATCTAAACCGTTCAGCCAAAAATTTTCAATGACATTCAAAAAAGTACCTATTGATTAACTATCAGAGAACTTTATTTGCATTGGTGCCAATATGTTTTCTTTTTGAGGTGTAGCATCATAAATTTTATTCAATATAACCTCCATGGCCTTCGTAAATAACATTTGGATCAATTTTGATTAATCTATAATAAATAAATGGACAAACTCTAGTGCTTCCAAGCAGTTAAATATGGGGAAAAAAGGGGCATGGAGTAGGGGGCATCATAAATACAATAAACTTAGATCAACATCAAAACCTAAAATATGGTTTCCATCAAATCTTTTATTAGGAATAATTAAAACATAATTTCTCAAATAGATTACAAAAGCCTAATTCAAAATATTCCCAAACAAACAACACAACATTGGAAACATAAAGTATTCACCAATTGCATCACCAAACAACAACTCACCCACCACAACAAGAATATGAAGTACAATTGATAGCTGCAAGCAATCTTTGTTAAGCTTTTTAATGGCAACAAACAAGGATGATCTGAAATACTTTGACGTGTTCTCTAATCACAGTGCACATTAGCTGCCCCCAAAACCCCAAACCACCCAATCGCTTGAAATACTTGGACCTGTTCTCTAATCTCTTGGCAAACTACACACATTCAAAATCTATACATACCCTTCAATTCACTCAAATAAATTATCCCCTTTATTAAAAACCAAACTTTATAATCCAATCACAAAAAACACATTGCATTTATAATTTACTCATGATTCCACATTACAAAAACATCACATTTAACATCTAGTGAAACAACAAAAACCTGCAAGACCATTAATAGCTCTTCTCAGTGCATACAGAGCATCCCCTATTCCATGAAAAACCTACAACACCATATAAAAACACTTGAAGAAACAACCAAAAAAACTAGCAACACCATTAGAAACAATGGATGAAGGGAAGCAAAGCGAAGAAGCCGTTGACAGTGGAAATGTAGAGAGAACAAAAAGAAGGTAGTAGATCGATGAAAATGAGTGGACGACGACGGTGCAGATGAACGGCGTGGTAGCTGAAGGCAGCAGATTAACAAAGAGGAGTGGACTCGCAACAGAAAGAAGAAGGGAAGAAGAAGAACGACGACTGCAGTGGAGGTCCGGCGACGTGCAAGAACGGCGATGCCGTGGAGGCTAGGTTTGGACGACATTTGGGCTGATGTGTGAGAGAGAGAGGATGTGAGAGAAAGATTTGAAGTGGGATAAAGTGAATGGGAAAATGGGGGTAGGTTTCTTTTATTTTTTCTTATATACTCCTATCCATAGCGGACCCATAACGGGTTCGGTATGGATACTAAAACGATATTTTAAAAAAATATATAAAAATTGTTATATCTATATCGAGCCTGTAATGTCTGATATAGATATCCCACTATCCATATTGAACACTTTATGGGCCCCGTATGGATAGTGAAATGAATTTTATTTTTAAAAAAAAAAAGAGAGAGAGAGAAAATGCATAAAATGCCCTCATTTAGCAGTTGGATTTGAGAACTAACATTTTAGTTTTTGTTCATACAAAAACGAGTGTGAATGGACAAAAATACCCTTAAGGATCCCTTTGCAATGAAAAATTAACACGGGTTCAGTTTTGGTGAACGACTGTTCTGACTCTTGGAAACCTCTCCCGCCAACCGGTCTCTCCCACCTTTCAACTACGCTGCAATCTCCTCTTATTGATCGACCTTCCATTCTATCACTTCTGATGGGCAGCACATCTACTCACTTCCTAAGCTCTCACGCGAAGCGTCTATGTTGTAGTCTCCACGAAACCGGACAATGCAGCAGTTCCTAGGGCATACGTTTGTTCTGACTTCCCAAGGCCAACCTTCCTTCGCATTTCCCTCTGCCAAGCTTTCGTGTGTCTTCCATTACTTCAGAAAGGAATGAGCGTGAATTTTTGGACCGTAGAAGAACTACACCCAAAGCTATCGGTCTGCTTCTATGTGGGTGGGTAGTATATTTGACTAGTTATGGTTGCATTGGATAGGTGAAAATGGTGAAATGAACCGAGGATGGGGTAATGAAAATGTGTGTCCAGCTAATTGGTGTACTATTGTGTGTGTGTGTGTGTTTGTGGGTATGATGAGAATGTGAGAGTTAGATTGTTGGTAGCTGTAATGTGATTATAAAATTTGATTGTTGCTATCTTTGTAATGGAGGGTGAGATGAGGTTTGGGGTGAAGTGTGCATGTAAACTATAGGAAACTTTCAGGTTGAAAATTTCAACTTTCAGGTTAGGTTTCAAACTTGTGAAATGGGAAGCTGAACATGAAATTAAGATTCCCAACCTGTATGGTTGGGAATATCATACATTAGAGTTGCGGATCTCAACCATAATGTTGGGATTTTATTGCTTATGTTGCGCATTGAGAACCCCATGTTACAGGTTGGGAATCCAAATCTCCAAGTTTAGAATGACAACACCGATATTCAACCAAGGTTGGAATTTTCTTGCTACAGGTTTAGGTTTTCCCAACCTTTAGGTTGAGAACCGCAACGTTGACGTTATTGTGTCAAAAATTGGATTGAGATTCCCAACCTTAAGGTTAGGATCTAGTGAAATCTGGGTTGGTAATCCCATCTGTAAGGTTGAGATTCCAAATGTGGATGCTTAAAGGTTATGATTGCCAACCTTCAGGTTGTGATTCCCAACCTGTATATTGAGAATGTTGGATTCTCTATCAAGGTTGTGATTCCCAACCTTAAGGTTTGGATCCCAACCTTAAGATGAGAATTGAAACTAGGTCAGGAATCGTAGTATTTAATTTGAAAATCCCAATCTCCAGTTTCCATTTCCCAACCTTGATTCCAAAATGCGAAGAAGTTAGAGTGTGTTTTGTGTTGCATTTATGAATGCAATTGATGTAATATATTTTTTGGTTTCTAAGTACATTTTCATGTACATGTTGATTGATGGTGTTTATTCAAGGTTTGGTGGCTATGGTAATGCCATAATCATAGCTATGTCTACGGTTTGGTGGCTATGTTGATAGATATTGAAGTTGTATAGCATTAGGTATGAAATAAGAACTAATTGTCATGAAATGCATACAATTTATTGTTAATGTTGAAATATATAGAAATGAAAAAAAAATTGAAATTATACACTACCTTATTAGATTGATTATGGAGTAGTATTGCTTGTTTGTCAGAAAGCAAGAAGAAGCAATGTTTGATATATACTAACAAGACTGACTTTATTTGACAGGTTGAACGACATGGTTAAAATTCGAATCCCACTTCGATATGATGGTGTGTGGACGATGAATAGTGGAGGAAATATGTTGTACGAAGGTGGTAAGATGAAAGGAATTTTATTGTTCAAGAATGCTTCTTACGAAGAATTACATTTTGATGTGGTACGTGCACTTAATATCAATCTTACTGAATTTCCAGTTACGATGATGTTCAAATGTAAAATGTGTGATCCCAGCCCACCAATGGAAGTGATGAATGATAATGATGTTGAGTTCTTTATTGCTGAGTTTAGTGACGTATTAACCAGGAATCCCATATGCATTACAATAGAACGTAAGTGTGACTCGACAGAAGGCTTGTTAGTCGTTGGTGAGGGAGAATGTATGAAAAATATTGGAGTGAAAATTGCTGCAGATAAATATTTGGGCAGTTAAAGTCCGGTTGGGCTGGAACGCACAATCATTGAAGAAGATGTGATGAGGTTTAAAAATTATGCAGATCACATATTTGAACATTGTGGTCTCGAACCTGCATACCTGTGTATATCTCCTGCAGCTCCTACGAAAGCATCAATCCTACCCATGGATGACAGCTCGAAGTGGAATAAGTTGAAATTAGAAATAGATGAATGGGAATGTCAAGTTGCAATGACATCTTCGATTCCTCAAGGAACAAATGGTAGGCGTATTGACAGTGTGTTCAACATTGTCAAAGATGTTCGGCCTGGTGATATATGCTTTAATAAGGAAGAGCTACAACTGAAGATAAGGATGTTAGTTGTTGCTAGACAATTCGATATAAGAGTGAAGAAGTCCACCAAAGACTTATTGGTTTTGGGTTGTGTGTAGAAAAGTTGCAAGTGGTGGCTCTGTGCAACGAAACTTGTGGACTTAGAAGCGTTTTGCGTGTGAAAGTACATTCCAGAGCATACATGTTCTCTTGATTCAATTGTTTTTCACCATCTGTAAGCAACAAGTAAATTGATTGGGCATTGTTTTAAATGGAAGTATGAGGGTGCTTCTCAGAGTTACCGACCAAACGACATTGTTCAGGACATGAAAAAATGGTATGGGATGAAGTGTACTTATAATAAAGCATAGAGGACTAAAGAGGTTTTAATGACGCTAGCTAGGGGATCACCAGAACAGTCCAATACTGTGCTTTCGTTGTATTGTGCCATGTTGGAAATGAAAAATCCAGAGACTATAACTCATTTTGAATGTGATGCTTCTAATTGATTCAAGTACTTTTTCATGGCATTAGGAGGTTGTATTGTTGGATTTAGATCTTTCATTTGGCCCATCATAGCTGTGGATGGAACTTTTTTAAAATGCAAATATAAAGGTACCCTATTTATTACGACTTGCATGGATGGAAATAACCAAGTGTACCCATTAGCTTTTGGCATTAGAGATTCAGAAAATAATGATGCATGGATTTGATTTATGACAAAGTTGCATGGGTGTATTAGAGAAGTAGATGATCTAGTGTTCATTTCCGATCAAAACACAAGTATAGCAACGGCTATTGCACGTTCATTTCCATTGGCTTTGCATGGAATATGTATGTATCACCTGGGGCAAAATATGAAGGCCAATTATAAAGGTTCAGGTTTTCTGCATCAATTGTTTTACAAGGCAGCCAAAGCATATTGGGTTTCAGTGTTCAATGAAGTGATGTCCCAAATCGTCGGAGTTAATGTTAAGGCAGCTGAGTATTTGATTCTTACGGATCCTACTAGATGGGCTAGATGTCAGTTTCATGGTAGAAGATATTCCATTATGACAACAGACATTGCAGAGTGTTTGAATGCCATTTTGAAGGAGGCACGAGAGCTACCGATAATGAAGTTAATAGAGCATATACGGGGCGTACTTCAAAGATGGTTTTGGGAAAGGCGTGAGGAAGCTATAAAAATGACAATGCCTATGACAATATGGGTTAAAGCCAAGCTGCGGGAGAGAATGATTAAAGCTTCTTCTTATCCAGTGCGTGTCGTTGATGGACACAACTACCTCGTCATCGATGACTTTTTGAACCCGATTGTGAACACTAGAACATGTGATTGCAAAAAATTTTAGCTGGACCAGCTGCCATGCGCACATGCACTAGCAGTCTATAGTAGTCGCCATCTATCTTGTTACGACTACTGTGCACCATACTATAGCACCGAAGCATTAGCAGCAGCATATGCAACATCCATCTATCTGATTGGGCCTGAAGATAAATGGATTTGGCCAGACCATTTTTATGTTCCTGTTGTCCTACCACCTGTAGGTCATAAGCCTCGTGGACGACCTGCTACAAAAAGAAAACCTGTAAAGGTGAAGGTAAGCAGCAAACAAAGTGTAGTAGATGTGGTGCCTTCGAGCACAACATACAAAAGTGTACGATGCTAATTCCAGTTAGCACGTCTGCTGCCTAGAAATCGACTGCTGATTGGGAAAACGGTTACACATTAATACTTCCCTAATAATATAATATGGAAGGGGCACTTTTGATACATCTGTGTTTCCCTTTTTGTTTTTGTAATTAGTATGTTTTGGCTCTGTAACCTGACTGAAGCATACTGTTAACCACACTTTTGAACAATTTCGTAGTTTGACTTGGAACCATAACAATACAAATTCTGTTTTGGCATTTGTGTTGCTTAAGTGTATGACTTTGTCAGAATTAGGAAATCCATTTAACGTTGCACCGTTTCTTCTATTGGATGTCATCCAATTAAACACTTGCAAACGGGAGAGCAACTTCAGATATGTTAGTATGTTAGGACTGAGTATGCTCAGTCCATTGTTGCATTGAGCAGTCTGTAGTGTGTCACACCTTTTATGTCCTTCATTCCATTATGGCATTACTATTGCAACTTGTATTTTTAACAACTTCATAAATGAAATGAACATAATCTGCCCAGATGGATGTTCGCCATGATGATGTCCAAATACTTGTTAAGATTATATGTCGATTAGTTATGGTTGGCAAGTGTCAATATATAGGTTCAGGTTTTGCTTTTGAATCAAAGTTGCTTATTCAAGTTCATAAACACTTGCATGCCAAATCTATTGTTACTGATTTCATGAAGAAACAATGGTAGGAGGGAAATAAATAATTTGAGCATCCTATTGATTCAAGTGAAGAATAGGTATGTAGTAAAGTATACGATGGTGGTAACCAAATCTATTGTTCTAACATATGTTGTTTTTATGGTATAGTTTTTTAAGGTCAGCTATGAAGTTGAACAAGTTGATTGGTCGTCATTGCCATTAACTTCATAGAACAAGTTATTGTTGTAATAACTGATTCTGATATCATTTAAAAATCCGTTTCATACATGTAGTGATTAATTTTTGTAAATCGCAACATACTATTGACCATTCAGTGTTAGTCTTAAAAGAATTCTAAAAATGATTTTATTATTGTTTCAAAAATTCTCTTCTCTTTAATTTGATTTCTATCTTAATTATATATGTCAATGTAGCTACTGAGGAGATGAAAGGACAAGAAAAGCCAAGTGAAGTAAACTTGTAACTTTTATCACCAACTTCCATATGGTTTGAACTGTCTTTCTTAAAAAACTTATACGGTCCATTTATTTATCTTCTTCTTTAATTATAATGCAGTTGGTGACACCTACTCTTTAAGGCTCCTAACTTTTACTTGAGTTACATATATATTATTGGTTCTGAACAATAATGATGAAAAAGTGGTCATTGCCTTCCGTTAATATAGATGAAGTCATTTATCATAAGTGAAGCAACTGAAATTAACATTTTCAAGTTACGGTCTGCATCTTTGGTCGATCAAAGCATATCCACCAAGCATCACATCCCAAAATAGATTCAACACACCAACAAATTCACTAACATCAAGACATTACATATTTCATTGATCCCTACTGAAGATATGAAGACAATATGCCACTTAAGAAACAACACACCCTAACACTACTCAAAGTTTCCAACTTATTAACATCCGAATCTAATAATCAAAAGATGTACCAACATTTTTTATAAAAACATGAATGACAGTGTAACAAACAAAAAGCGAAATTTATGCAACAACTTTGAACGAAATGGAATTAACACCATTTATGCGTCAATTGGTGACATCCTGGAATTACAGGTATAATAAAATTAACATCATCGGGCATAGTCAAAGTTGATAATCGCATGAACTTGACCAGACAACCATAGCATCTGACTTGGCCAAACGTTTAAGACCTTCATTGAGGTTGGGCAGCTCAGATGCAGTCCATTATTGCATTGAACAGGGACACGACCGACAATTGAGGCAGGAAACTTTAATGCTCTAATAGGATGAGCATCTGCTTCCTTCTCATTTGTCAATGTAGCATTCTTAGTAATGAACTAATCCGAACCAACCATAGCCACGGTATTGCCATAGGGCATATCCTTAATGGTTTCCTGCTTCATGCCCATTCAGATACCAGTCCTCTGTACACTTTTGACATACAAATCTGAAGTTACTGTTAAGGTATGTAGT
Source organism: Dimocarpus longan (assembly GCA_022984855.1). NCBI lineage: Eukaryota > Viridiplantae > Streptophyta > Magnoliopsida > Sapindales > Sapindaceae > Dimocarpus > Dimocarpus longan. Next base: position 10,558,484 of record CM041013.1, read on the forward strand.
TTGGACCCATGATTCTATCCATCAAACTAGTAGACACCTCAAAAACTATTGATGCCGAAAAATGAAAATCTCACAAACAGAGCACATCTCAACTCATCCGAAGTCAATGTCGCAGCACCAGTGTGACAAGACTAAAGTCACCGCGATTCAGTTACCTGGTCAACAGCCTGTAAAGTGGGAACATCAACCGTCAATATGTTTAAATGTAACAAGATAAAAATGAAACAAACGTATGACACTTACAGTGGCATTGCAACCATAAGAAATTTGCCCCCAACAAATTGACTGGACCATTTCTGAAGGTCAAAAGCTAGTTGCTCCCGAAAATGTGAGATGTGCGATTGGTTGAATGAGTCCATCGGCATACCGCTGGACAATCGTTCCACCAACTTTATTATAAATATCCCACAATCACCACTACTGTATAAAATAAGACAAGCTATCAGTTAGCATATCATGTTAGTAATATTACAAAACTAGAAACTGCATTTACTGTCCAACAATGCATTACATCGGTCCTTGTTATGGCGTGTCATCGCAATGTATCAGTGTCCATCCATCCTTCCTATACCACATATATGTCATGTCGTCATGATTCCAATAATGATCCGTCTTCTGAAGTAGCAATGGCAATAGTGTTGTTATGGGCCGCAAAAACGTTATGTAATTGCGTATGTACATACCCAGCGAGTCATACAGGATTATGGTTCACTTATTGAAATTTACTTTCACGAGGACCCAATGTGCACCCCTGTAATTCATTGGCATGTACAGCTATGCACACCAGAAGTAGAAGGGAATGTCGAAATCAGTCGTCGTATATAACATAACAGAGAAAATGACAAAGCCGAAGCAAGTAATAAGCTATGATACCATTGTAAGTTCTGCCCATGGATGCCAGGTTACCTTCCCTACTGCGCTTGTACTGGCGGCGACCTCCCCCATTGCGTATCTTACGCAAATGTCATCATCTGCCCAAACACATTTTTTCTTCGTATAAGCATCCCATTTACTAATCAAGTGTTCCTACATATATTCAAGCAATAACAGTAATTAGTTACAACAAAATATTTGCTGCTTCAATGCCAGGACGTTAAAGGTAACAGTAAAAAGGTAGTTACCCCTAACAAAAGGTCAGTTGTTGTGAATGCTTCCATCTTGTTTGTGGGGAAATTGAGTGACTTCCATCGAATAAAGCATAAAGCAGCATCTATATGCTGTAAAATATAATAAAAAAAAACAGTGTTTATACATGTAAAAAAATTGTTATAAAAATCAAAAGATATAATAGACAATAAACATCAGTGGTTTTTGGTTTAGTTAAGCAATATATGCTGCATTGAGGTTGCATGCATACACATATACTACCACATATATGTATGGCATTTGTAATATACAAGTTGTTCAAATGCACCGAATCAGTCAACCAGAAATTGTCAGTGCACAACTCCCTGAACCTCTGCCGAGAACAGTCATGTATTGGTAACTGGACCGTTGGTCTACAATGGCAAACAAGTTAATGACATTATGTTATATAATAACCATATTTAATGTACATGTATAACAGAAAATATGAATGGAGTAAGAGTGAATAGAACATACAACTCAATCAGAATAACTGTGTTATGCTAGGCTTTAAATGCGTTAATCTCACTTTCGGACGGTTTACGAAATAGTTCAAATCTGGTGCGCTTTCTTGGAACCACTTCCAATTGCTGAAACGAAGAGGAAATTTGAGGACCCTTTTTTCGCATTCTCTTGAAAAATTTTGTTTCGGGTATGATCTTTAAACTTCTGTCCGAACCATAAGAAGGCGACCCTATTATTGCTTTCGATGGCAGGATAGGGTCCAATATCATTTTTCCCCTGAATCTGTCTAATGTCGCAGGTCTAACTTCTGCACTCCCCTTAACGGCCTTAGCCCACAATAGCATCCGTTTTTGGCATGCAACTGGCGACTCTATAAAAAGAGAGATCTTTTGTGCACCAACATCTCGCTTTCTGACATCAGCAGTGGTTTATGGTCTCATTTTTACACTTGCATCCGAACCAATGGAAGGCGAGCCTATATTTGGTTGAGGTGGGATGATAGGATCGAACGTCATTTTGTCACCAAAGCTATCCACTTCCTCACGCTTGGCTGCTGGACGCTCATCAGGTGACCTGACCGGCAACGACCCCTCCAGGCTAGTACCATCATCGTTTGTTTCACCATTTAAGTCATTGTTGTCTTGCATAACAAAATTCAATCATAATCAATACATGTTAAAATAAATTAGCAATATCTGCCACTTACAGTCTGTAATGTGTACCTTCTATGCACGTGGATGTTGTTATGGAGGAACAGCATTATTGCTAAATAAAAAGTCGATAATCATATCAACTTTCTTGTTTGCTTTCTACAGGAGTGCATGTGTTTCCTGCAGCTCCAGCCATGCGGCTTGCAGGTTTTGGTTGTTATGATGTCGTAGGTTGGCCATTTCTTCCTTCAGCTGCTCCAACTGTTTGTAGATTGCTTGTTTTTCATTACAATCTCTACCATTATTGTTTTCCTTGGCAGCCTGTAGACAAGTTTCTCAGTTAACATGACGTTGTATACTCAAAAAACAAGCCAAACAAATAGCCACAAAAATCATTGAATAGATGATTGTACCTCATGATTCGGAACTCTACTGGCAGGCTGCGCCTTCAGAAATGCAGAAGCAGTGCACTTCTCAATTTTCTCATCCCAACCACTGTTAGGACTATTAAAAACAGTGTTGTTGGAAGACACCTGAGGTGCACCCTCTGCCTTACTTATGAAATATTTGCAAAATTCTTCTTTTCCCTCTATTGATGTCAGTTCCAATGTTGAGTCGGCTTCAAGCTACCATGACATGAAAAATAAATGTATTAAAACATCTACATGAAAAATGAATGCAGTGCGTGTAGTAAAAGCAGTAATGAATTTACATACATTAAACCAATGTAAAGATGTAACTATTTATCCTAATTTTGGGATTGCAGTGGAACTCTAACTCAGGATTCGGGGCAGCAAGTTGTTGGATTTAAGTGCAATTTATAGGCTAATGCTGGGAATTGCTTCGCATGCCCATATCTACCAGTACATAACGAATACATCAAAGCTTATCACCAAAGAAGGCTACTGTTACAAACTAACATCAACAAACAAAACACATGTACCTGAAATGCAAATGGGAAACCAGACAAAGAATAGAAGGCAGCATCTGCCTTCTGCTCTTTTTTTTTTAATTTCCCATGTTCGCGGCCATATCGTAGCAACGACGACCCCATGGGTAAATGTTGAATGCATTCGTATCATCCAGCAATCGAACATTCTCCATTTGAATCTGATTCTTCGAATCCTTCCCAAGCAGCACCGTCTCTAAAAAGTACAACAACGCAAGTTTCACTATGTCCTCATCATTATCCGAAATAGCACCCCTATACATGACGTCCAACTATTTGTTCGAAACTTTGCTAATACCTGAAAACATTCTCTGGCTGAACGTCTAAGCGCATGTATTTTGATTCGCACACTCCTCTTTTGGGTACGACCGACAATCCAACCTTGTTACGATGGCAAACTCTTACATAAAGAAACGAATGACACTGCCATTCGAAAGTGCAAACCATAGCTCATGGGAATCATCACTTCCCACCTGTCGGAGCAGCAAGTTATGCACTAACTGTCCAGCGAACCTAAGCTCATTCATCTAAAATAGTTTACTAAAACATGAACTCTTGAACATCTCCACTTGCTGCTGACTTAACTTGTCAGCTATAACTTTTATGGCGTGCAACTTATTGAAACATGTAACTTTTGAACTAAAATGTTGCCTGTCTGTGAGCCTAAAAATTACTAGAGCATCCATTAGGGACCTGTAATTATGAAAGAACCCATTAAATAATGTTTATTCCATGTAACAATACAACTGTAATATAACATATATTATACCAATACATTTTCCATGTATACTGCACAATCAATAAAAATCAGACACTTTTGATAAAGCAACATCGACTTAACACCTGAAAACACACATTCAGAAACATGGCCAAAATTCACCACACCATTGCTTACATAAAATAAACATGCAAAAACCATATCCATAACCAAAATGCTAACAAACATAAACACCAATCAAAAAGCCTTATAAATGGATTTGGTTTACCAACCCTTAGCTTTTGAACCTAGGGTTGACAAACCTACCTTAACGTTTCCTCTCAATAGTTACGTAAAAAAATTCCCAACTGTTAAGTAAGGAATCCCAACCTGGAATTGATCCTAACCTAGACCTCCAGATTGGGATCAGGTCGAGCATCCCAAGAGCTTGGGCCTCCGAAACCTCACACACAATGTCACAAACGCTCCTAACCTAGAGATTAGGAATCCCAACACTGATGTTGAGAATGGATTGGGAATCCTAACCCGAGGTTATGAATCCCAGCCTTCGGTTTAGAAATAGTTGGGATTTCCCTACCTTAAGGTTAGAAATCCCAATCAAATCACAACACGATGGTTGTGAATCTTAATTTGGAGCTATGATCCCAACCTCAAGTTGCCATTTCCAAACTTTCGATTGGGATCCCAACCTAAAGGTTAGGAGTAACTATATTGTCATTGGGATCCTAACCTAGAGGTTGGGAAGACTAACAGATCCCAACCTAGAGGTTGGGAAGGTTAACGGATCCCAACCAGGGTTGTGAATGATGACCTAAAGCAGGATGGGATTCCTAACCATGAAGTGATGAATTCTAACCCCGATGCTAGAAATCCCAACCTAAATTTGTCAATCCCAATCTAAGGTTGGCAATCCTTAACCGCAACTTGGAATTCCAACTTGTAAGTTGGGAATCCCAAGCTGCAGATTGCAAATCCCAATCACTAAGTTCAGACCCGACCTTTGATCCCAGTGTCGAAGTTAGGAATCCCAAACATGGCATGCCAATTTGGCCAATCTGGTAAAACTGCAGTTCACAGAATATATATGTTCAACCAAATGTTACACATCCCAACCTACAAGATAGGTTTCAACGTGCACAATGTAAAGTTTGGAAATGGCAATGCTATAACTAGAAAAGTGGAGTCAGGATTCCCAACATCAATTCCCTATGAAGTTAGAAATTCCCTTGTAGGTTGGGAATTCCAAAATGCCAATCCCAACCTTCAAGTTTGAAATTCCACCTTCGAGGTTGGTTTCCACTTTCGCTGGGAATCCCAACCTTCACCTGTTTACAATACCCATAATAGACTACATGAATCGAAAATGTTTACAAACTCAAAAGAAATACTCAATATAATCTTAACAACAACAAACTTTTTATGTTCCAAAAAACATACAACCACTAACCTACTACACTAAAAACACCACATAAGTAATGTGTTCTTACTGTGGAGTTTTTCTTCTAATAGTCATGGCTCTCACTCAACTTTAACTTGTTGCCTCTTCTGCCTTAACCTTTTTGCCTATTCTATCGTCTTTTTCTTCTTCTAGTTCGGACTATCGCTAGGTGGAAGTGACCTGAGAGTCGTCACTGACAGAACATTCGACGGTCGTTGGGTCACTGGGTGGAGTAAAGGTCAGGTCGGAAGGTTAGGGTTTTTTTCACAAAAATGAACATACAATGCTTACAAAGAGGGAGAACGACAATGGGTGTGTTGCGTTTATCCAGTCAGTCGAGGGTTGAGGTCGGTAATCGGTGACAGAAAATGGTCGCGTTTATCCAGTCTATCGGTTTGTTTTCGATGTTGTAGAAAAATGTGAGCACTACGTTGGGAATGGAGAGCGACTGAACCGACAGACAAAAACAGGGTCATCAATGGGAATTTTGTCCATAAAAAGGTAATGTGCAATGCCTTAAAATAAAAAGTTCATTTCCCAACAAGGTCGTCCAAAATGGGTTATATTTCAACAAAATCCAAAAAAAAAAATTATTATCCATATCGGGCTTTTAAAGCCCAATATGAATAACCTGATAAGTCAAAAGGTTATCTATGTTGAGCTAGGTGTCAGGTATGAATAATAAAATATTTTATTTTTACAAATATATTATCCATACCGGACAATCATATGCCCGGTATGAATAATTAATTTTTTAAATTAAAAAAAAGACATGATTATCAATACCAGACCATTAGTACTCGGTATAAATAATTAAATTTATTTATTTTTAAATAAAATAGATATTACCCAGGCTCAGTATGGATAATTGATTTACTTATTTTTTAATAATAAAAAGATATTATACTAGGCTTTTAATGTCCGGTATGGATAATTCAGTTTTTTTTTTTTTTAATTACAAATTGTATCTATATCAGGTCTTTAATGCCCAGTATGGATACTCCGATATAGATAACCTTTTACTATAGTGAGCTTCTAGAAACCCCTCTGCTTATCCGAAGATGTCGTCATGGAAGCTGGAAGAAAACAGTTATGACTACTACTTTTGGGACGGGATAGAGTGCAATGAGGACTCTAGTCATGTGATCAAGCTTGACCTCACTAGTAGTTGCCTATATGGTTCCATCGACATTAACAACCTCTTTAACCTTGTCCATCTCGAATTGCTTAGCCTTACTGATAATGACTTCAATCAATCTGAAATCCTTTCTACAATCATCAAGCTTTCCAAGTTATCACATTTGAATCTTTCTTCTTCAGGCCTTGTTGGTAAGATACCACAAGACATCCTAAGTCTTACACAATTGGTGTCTCTTGACCTCAACGGTGTCCGTATTTCTTCTTCCATACCACATGTCATGGCAAATCTATCTTCTTTGACTTATTTATCTCTTGAAAGTTATGGATTACAAGGCGTATTCCCTATAGAGATTTTTAGATTACCCAACCTTTACTTTCTCAGTGTGGCTTACAATCAAGAGCTTAGAGGATATTTGCTCGAGTTTTAGGAGAGCAGTCCCCTTACAGAATTGAAACTGGCACATACAGGATTCCAAGTAAGATTCCCCATTCAATCGGTAACCTTACCAAGCTTGTCAATTTAAACCTTTCATCAAATGTTTTTTCTGGTGAGCTACCTTCTTTAATTGGAAATCTTGCTCTTAATCTAAAATATTTGAATCTCCATTGGACCAATTTGTCCTGCCAACTTCCATCTTCATTGAGTAATCTCACCCAGCTCACCTTTTTGAACCTTTCCTACAATGATTTCTAGAGTTCTTCTTCATTGTCTTCACTTTCTAAGCTAACTAAACTCCATACTTTGAAACATACTTGTGTGAACTTATTTAGGGAAATTCCTTATTCACTCATGAACCTAACTCAAGTTCATCGAATTTATTTAAGTGTAAACCAATTAACCAGTGTAATCCACCTTGGCTCATGAACTTAAATCAAGTAGAAGCTTTAGGGTTGATGTTTAATCAACTGAGGGGTCCAATCCCATCTGAAATTAGAAACCTAACCCAATTGAATTCTCTTTGTCTTGGATCTAATCAACTGGAAGGCATGATTCCTAGCTCAATCTTTGAACTCGGTAGTCTCCTACATCTTGTACTTTCTTCAAATAATTTAATTGGCACAATAGAACTGGACAAACATTTTCTTAATCTCAAAAAATTAGTTGTGTTAGATCTATCATTAAATAACTTATCAATACTTGCCAAAACCACTGTTACTATTGATTCTCAACAATTTTTGCTTTTAAGAATATGTTCTTGCAATGTAAGTGTCTTTCCAAATTTCCTTAAAAATCAAGAACAATTAGTTATGCTAGACATCTCCTCCAACATCATCTTGGGCCAAATACCCAAATGGTTGTTAAATGTAAGTGTGAATAGTTTAACCTTCTTAAATCTTTCTCATAATTTCTTGACAAGTTTTGACCAACATCCTGTTGTTCTTCCATGGACTCAACTACTGACTTTAGATCTCAATTCAAACCAACTGCAAGGACCACTACCCGTTCTACTATTGTCCACAATTAACTATATCATTTCCACCAACAACCTAACAGGGAATATTCCACTATTCATGTGTAACTTGATTAACCTTCATGTCCTTGATCTATCTTATAATAACTTCAATCGCATGCTTTCGGAATGTTTGGGCAGTTTTCCTTACCTATCTATACTACAACTAGAAAGCAACAAATTCCATGGGAATATTCCTTCAACTTTAATCAACAGAACAAATTTGAAGATGATTGATTTGAGCAACAATTTTTTTCAAGGAAAAATTCTAAGATTGTTAGTGATAGATCCTAATCCTAGTGTCCTCAGAAAATTCATTCCGTGATTAGGATGGCGGATAAGTAGTCCAAAAAGAGTACTAAGGACTAGTTTAGGATTCAATTATGTTCATGAGGCCCTGAATATCATTCTAGGAAGAAATAAGAATTTCCAGTGAAAAGTGTTCGGATCCGAAATGAATAGTAATTTTTCTGGACAAGATCCAAAATTAGTGTTTAAGACCGAATTTGGCTCCAATTATAATTTCCAAAGTAGTTAATTGAGATTCGATAGAAAACGCAAGTTTTCGATGAATAGTATTTTTCGAACGAAAACTTTCGGATGAATAGTAAAAAAAAAAAAAAATTAATAGATTTAGTTAATTATTAAATAGATGGGATTTGTTGACCAATCACAAGTGTTGTTTTATAACTAATGGCAATTAAATTATTTTAAGGATAGTTAGAGGGCAAGTTAGTCAATGGTGAGTGTTAGTATATAAAGCTAAGTGCATGAATAGATGAGAGGAGGATAGACATTCGGTGAGAGGGAGCTGAAAACGTGAGAGACCAAGGCTGCCGTGAGTGAACTGAAGCAGAACCGAAACCTTGCAGCCATGAAGAGAAGCAAAGAGACCAAAGCTTTTCAAACCTTTCCAAGCCACCAAATCAAGAGAGCAAGTTCATCTAAGCTTGAAGACCAAGTTAGGAGCAAGAAACAAGTCATAAAAAGTAAGTTTCTAAGCTCTCCATTAATGGAGGTTTTATGGAAACTTGATGATCAAGTTAGTATTTGTTGAGATATTGACTTGGGTTTTTGTTTATGATGTGTTTTGAGTCATATGGCATTAGAGAGGAGCATAAATGCTTGATTTTCATGCTAGTTAATGTGTTAGGGTTTTGTAGAGACACCATGATGTTTGAGCAATAACTTGATAAAATTTAATGTGGATTTTAGTGTAGACAAAGTGTTTGTATCATTGCCTTAAAGAGACTAGTTATATAATGGCTTGAGATTATTGAATGGAATTGATGTGGGTGTGTGTACATGATGCACGAAATTGATAAGGGGTGTATAACTCTTTGAGTTTTATTTAATGTAAGTGAACTTGAGCTAATGTATATTAATGATATATTAGAACAAGTTAGCAAGAGAATAGTTTAGAAGTTGAAAACATGATAAGAGTAGTGTTTATGTGTGTGTCATGACTGTCAAGATCAGTAGACAAGCTCTGAAATTAGATGGTTTTGAACCCAAATTTTACCATAAATAAGATTAAGAAGATAAGTAGAAAGGATAGAAGTTCAATGGGAGTAGTTTTGAGCAAACTAGCAATCCCGAGCTTGATGAAAGGTCAGTAGAGACCTGACTTGTTCTAGCTTATTTGGGGTTGTTCTATACCTCAAAACATGCCTCGGGAACATAGAAAACCATAGGAATTAGAACGGAATCATTCCGATAAAAATTGGCAAAGTTATGGCCAAAAGAATGCGCGTAGAAAGTGTCATAGAGTAAATGTGGAATCCCGAGCTCAAATCATAAGCTAGAGAAAACCTGACCAAGTCTGACATGTATGAGGGTGTTCTACACCTCAAATGATGCCTAGGAACTATAGAAAACTATAGGTTTCGGAATGGATCGAATCCGATAAAAATTTCGCAAGTTATACGCAAAATAGTGCCGTTAGAGAGTCGATAGGTGAAATGACTATGCAAATGAAATTTTTATTACATGGGATGAGGTTAAATGATCATAATTAGGTAAAAGAACCTTAGATACAAAAGAAAAATCATCGTCGCTTGTCCGATGAAAAAAACTCGTTTTGAAAAGTGCCCAAAATGAGGCGTTTTGCCTAGATTGACATAGCATACGATGGAGTTTCTCGACGAAACTTTACGGGCGACTTAGTTATGTGATAAGGAGACGCTAGAAAAAGGAACGGAGGTGAAACCATGGCTGGTTTCAATTCTGTTTTTCACGGTCAACCGTATAGTTAAAAAGTTGACTTTTTGTTTTAAACTTCCGGAGACCAAACGAAACATATGGGGATGATCCTAGGGGTCTAGAAGTAAGACTTTTACAAAGAAACCAAATTTTGAGAGCCTCGGTCGAGTCAAAAATCGAGTTGGGAAAGTGTGGTCTAGTGAGTTTTCAATGTATTGGAAACTCTATTTTTATTAGTTTTAGCTATGAAAGTGAGTAAGTTATAATGAGACTATGATGTGTAGGTGATGAGCACGCGGACAAGACGCGAGAGGCTCGTTGAGGGATTGAGAGCGTTGGGATCGAGGTAAGTGTCTTTCACTTCACTTACATCTAGTTGATTTCCATTTATATGGCAATGATAAAATATATTGTTTCAAAGAGTTTTGCAAAATGGTTTTCCAAAATCATAAGTTTTATGTTGAGTAATGAGTTATGCCTAGAATCTAGAAATGAGATTCGAAGGCGAAAGTAAGTTGCAAAAAGGTTTAAAAGTAAAGCAAAGTAAAGTTGAATTAAGACCCATGTGCATGTTGCGATATTAGCATCTTGGCACTACGCTGCGATGTAGAAAATTCCGCTCGTAGTTGTCAAGGTTGATAGAAATGTGATACGATGTAGAAAATTCCGTATCTAATTGCAAGTGATGAGTAAATTGAACTACAACATGCGATGTAGAAAATTCCGCATGTAGTTGCGTAAAGTATAAGCTATTGGCACTACAACGGCGATGTAGAAAATTCCGCGTTGTGGTTACTTAGAGTTGAGAAAGTTCGCCCTACGTCGCGATGTAGCAAATTCCGTGGGTAGTGGCTTTACACATGGTTGTCTTATGAGAAATGGTTTTCAAAAGAAAAAATAAAATCGATTATTTTCTAAGTAATGTCTATGCGGAGTTATACCTTTATATATATATTGCCTAACCTCTCTTTGTTTTGTGTAGCTTGTATACTTTAGTAGACGTTGGCACGGACGCTCTTGCATCAAAGACATTATTTTGATTAACTTTGGGTGGGGAAAATAATGAGACGAAACATATGGATGTTAATGTATTTTAACATTGTGTACATGTGTATATATTGAATCAAATAATTATGTGTTGACATGAGATACTTGACGGATTATAAATCATATTTTGATATGTATATATAAACGAACCATTACACTTGATATGCACATATTGCACAAGGCACATATTTCATATAAGTATGAGTTGTTATATGTTAATTACATATGTGAATTATGTTCGTAAAAGAATTACATGTTTGTGAAATGAATGAAAAATGCATGTTTGAGATTGAAAGAAGTTGGACGGTGATCAAAATAGTTCGAAGTGTATTTCTTATGCAGGTTGATTTTGGAAATGTTAAATTTACAGTCGTTATGCTGTCCGATTTTTATAAAATTAGTTTTCAATCAAACGCGAAAAATTCACACCGTTTCAACTATATTAAAAGAAAATAAAATTTTTAAGCCTAAAACGAGTAAACCGGTTAAGTAAAGTAAAGGGGTTCGCTTCCCGGATTTCTCCAATCCGACAAGTCGGGTTCGGGGAGTCCGTTGAAGTGCCCGGCGGGGCCCTCTAGACAAGAGCCTAGAGAAGGTCTGGTTTGGGTCCTGTCAGTTAGCCAATTGTACAATGCTAGAATTTCTTTATCTCGAAAAAAACCAAATCAGTGATGCTTTCCCCTCTTGGTAGGGAACTCTAACTGAGCTAAAGGTTCTCATTTTGCAGTCAAATAAGCTTCATGGTGTGATACACAAACCTAAGACTGCTCTTAACTTTCCCAAGTTGCACATCATTAACCTCTCTCATAATATATTTACTAGTGAACTTTCATCAATATACTTCAAATGCTTGAATGCCACGTATATTGTCAATCAAAGCCAATTAACATATATGTAGGAAAATATAGATCCTACTGGATCTTTCATTTTTATTGAACAGGTAAGCTATGCTTACTCATTAACAATGAGTAACAAAGGCATAAAGATGAAATATGGGAAGGTTTTAAATACGCTCACAAGCATTATCCTTTATAACAATAGATTCACAGGAAAGATTCCAACATCCATTGCCAAATTGAAGGGGCTACATATGCTTAAACTTTCCAACAACAGCCTCGAAGGTCTCATCCCATCATCTTTGGGCCAGTTAACAATGCTAAAATTGTTAGATCTTCTTAACAATATACTTTTAGGAAATATTCTCGAACACGTGCAAAACTCAATTTCCTTGCAATCCTCAATGTTCAAATAATCATTTAACGAGATCCATTTCACTAGGGAAAATACTTGACTGCAAAATACTAGCAGTTCATTCAACTTATTTGAGAATAGTTCATTCGACTTATTTGACTAGAAAATACTTGCAATTGGGTATGCAGGTGGGCTCATAACCAGGGTGGCTCTAGGACACACCTTTTGCAAAACAAAATGTGAATGGTTTTTAATGATTTTTGGAAGGCATTTGAAAAAAATGAAGATCAATAGGAGGAATGGAAGCTGAATGTAATTAATTAGTTTTTGTTTCAAGCATTAGGGCCGAACTGTGGCCTCATAAGCTTTATGTGCACTTTCTTTTTCTCTCATTTTATTTCCCTAAGTACGATTAGGAAGAATTCTTATGTATTGAATAAATTAAAGGAGTTGTTACTCTTGTGTTGAAAAACAGTCACTCTGATATTATGCTTGAATTTTAATGGCCAAGAGGTTAGTCTCAACTAGTTTATTTTGACTTTTAGTTTAATAAAACATTAAGATCCTAGTCTTATTTGTTTGGACTCCATGTGTTGGAGACTTTAGATTTAGAAGCATGTTTGTGTACACACCTAAAACTAGACATAATTATAGACAATAATTAGCCTACAAATGGCACTTTCAAATTATCAAGGCAACAATGGACATAATTATAGAAAAATAATCAGACAATTTTAACAAATAATTCATAAAAATTCAACTCAACTTGGTTTTGATGGATTTTTGTGTGTCCTATAAATGTTTGAAAAGTTTCAAACTGTTTATATAATATTAAGGGCTATTTTCTTATTTCAACAGGCTATTTTCCATTATACAAAGGATGGTTGTTGGCATATGGTGTTCACTAAGATTTGCAAAATCTTTAGTGCCTCATTAATTTGATCTTTATTTGACATTGCGATTTGACTTCCATGAACATGATACAAGATCCTCTCAATTTTTTAATTTTGTTTGCAGCAATGACTGAAAGCTTTTAATTTGGTGGATTGAACTTGTTTTTGTAATATAATCTTTGTGGTGGATTGAACTCTATGTTTTTATTTTTACTTGTTTTATGAATCATTATTTATGATGTTTGAATTTATATGTGATATGTAATATTAAGCGTGTTAATTATAAGTGCCTTTTGTATTTTAATGAATTGCCAATCAATCAACTCAACCTAACCCAACTCAACCCAACCCAATAATTATTAGGTTAGTTTGAAGAATTGATTAAGTTGGGTGACGTTAAGTTGGGGGATTTCCTATCCAACAGAACTCAAACCCGAAAATGTCCGCCCTTAGTCTGGAGAGGAAGGGAAAAACAACAGCTATTTTTAATCAAATTAAAACTTTGCGGAATAATGAGTTTCAAAACTTACAGTAAAATAAAAACAACGAAAATAAAATAAGATATCATATCTTTACCTTCTGTATTGATTTTCTCAAAATTGTGGAGCAAGATGAGTGGAATATGGAGCAAACGTAAATTGGTTGACAACATGCACAACATATGCAATATTAGAATGAGTCATAGTGAGACAAACAAGACTACCAACAAATTGTCGATAAATAGTAAGATTGTTGAGTGGTGTGCCTTCGAAAGACATTAGTTTAACATTAGCTGCCAAAGGACTAGTATTGGTTTTATTATATGTTAAGTTAGAATAAGCAAGAAGATCTGAATTATAAATAGCTTGTGAGAGATAGTAACCATCAGAGTTAGATAAGACCTCAAGACCAAAAAAGTAACTGAGAGAGCTAAGATCTTTCATCTCAAAATGTTATTAAAGAACATTTTTAACTTTAGAGATGTCAGCAATATTGTCATTGGTAATAATCATATCATCCATATAAAGTAACAGGAAAATAAAACTATGATTGGTCTTGCGAAGAAACAGTGCAAAATCATAAGAGCTAGGCAAAACCAAATTGCATGATAGTGAAGGAGAATTTGGCAAACCAAGCTCGAGAAGCTTGTTTTAGCTCATATAATGCTCGATGGAGATGAAAAACCTTATATGAGAGTGTGGATACCTTAGAGATGTTTTCATGTATGCCTTTTAAGCATGGTTTAAAAACTCGACAAGTTTCGTCGAGTTCTCACCTGGTTCTCGTGGATCGACCCTTCGTCGATCCGAGAACCTCCAGATCGAAGGTGCTGCTCGCCGGAGGTGGGCTCTCGACCTAACTCGATCCAACTCGGCCCAACTTGGCCGAACTTGGATAAACTCAGTCGAACTCGAACGATCAATCATCATCACAAATTCATTTAAAGTCATTCTAAAAACAATAAAAAATAGGCCAAAATCCACTCACAAGTCCTAACAAAACAAATCACAATCATACCAATGAAAATCTAATCAAACAAGTGAAAGTGTGAAACCCTCACTCACGGAGTTCAGTGACGACGATGACTTAAAAATAGTGACAGTTACGATGGCGATAAGAAGACAGTGTCAAAGACATGGAAGGGAAAAGAAAGAGACTTGAACCACTATACAAAGGAGATAGAGAGGTTAGGTGATGATGAAGATGGATAGGCTTTGGCTACGGCGATGGCAATAGCTCACTAGACTTTATGGCATTCAACAAACCTGTCAAACTTTATTTTGTTCTTATATACCTATTTGCACACTATAGTAGATTTATTCGAAGGAAGATCAACCATGTCCTAGGTATGAGTTTTCTCAAGAGCTTGCAATTCTTCAGTCATGACTTGCTACTAAACGGAGTTAGTGCTGGTCTCTTTATAAGATTGATGCTCATACAAAGAATGTAAAACCCAAAACCTCATTCGTCGGAGAGCAAATTATTTTTCCGATGGATCGCGTTTTGGATCGAAAAAATATAATTCTTGAGTCCATAAATATTCAAAATATTTATTTTAGAATAATAAAATAATTTCGAGAGTGTGAAGACGGATTCGAAATTTAAAAATAATTTTGAAGACGAAATCAAGTCGTAAGCGGATTACCCAGACAGATGGACAAAAACAAATTCGAGCTTGGAATCAAAATGGGAGAATGCATTGAAGAAATAAATAAAATAAATTGATGAATAATGGACATGTGTTGCGCATGTATAAAAGAATGAAGACAAGTGTTGAGCTAGCTTGGTGGATGGATGACAAGTGGAGATCATGCATGATTATTTGATGACATAATATAAAATTGAAATTAAAAATTGAAACAAATAAGGATTACAACACTAATGTTTCTCATTCGGTCATCCATGTCAAGCAAAAATCGAGAACCAAGTGTGAGAGAGTGAGAGATCAAGAAAAAGAGATCGAGAAAGAGTTAAGTGAGAGTAAGGAGCTCGATCTCCATTGTTTTCAAAGCCATTCAGTTCCCCTTTGTTTTAAAAAAAACAAATTGAGAGTGAGAGATTGAGGAAGAGGGAGATCTGCTCAGTGAGAAGCAAAGCCGAGACCTGCTCATAAAGAAGTGCATCAGTAGCTACAATAGCTCTCCTTAGAAAGTCTCCATTCGTGCATGCAAGCAAAGAAGTGAATGGGTTGAGCGCCAATCTTGAGCTCGTGAAAGAGTGGTAGACGTGAAAACAATGAAAGGGAGGACTTGGCTGTTCGATGATTTAGATCTGAAACAGAGGATATGCATGCAAGGAGAAAGTGATGCAGTGAATTGCTGTCGTGCACTGCTGTTGCTGCCATGAAGCTGCTGTTGCTGCTGTAAAGCTGCTGCTGCTGCTGTAGGTGAGCTGCTGTATTAACTTGTTCTCAAGGATGTATGCGTGCTGTTTTGGAAGAAAATCAACACATGCAAAGCTACTGTCATGAGTGATTTTGGCACCGTTTTGCAGTCGTAAATACATGGGAGCTATTTCAAAGATAAGAACAGCTCACACAAAGGTAAGTGTTGTCCCATTTGGTTTTGTGTTGACATTTCGATTAGTTTTTATTGGTTGCATGTTAATTTGGATCGAAGGGAGCTCACGGATGAAAGCTTTATTGTGGGCAACACCTTTGCGCAATCGTTTCGATGTTTCGAAGTGAATTCCGAAAGGTATATTGAGTTTTATTGATTTCGTTTTGATGGATGAGTTTTGAATGATATTTGATGATGTTATTAATTAGGATGAGTTTTGAATGATATTTGATAATGTTATGATTGGGTTTTAGGATTTAGAACCTTGTTAGTGCGGAGGTTCGTTCGGTTGAAATGTTAATGCCATTTTGGATGATTTTTGATGTTGGACTTATGTGAAAAATATGTTGTAGGGGCTGTTATATAGAGATTAGGGGCTGTTATGATATGTTTTTACTTTCGAGTTCGTCGTCTTGAAAAAGGATGCATAATGGTATATTTTAAGGGATCGAATAGTCGTTCGATAATCGAGAAATCATCTCCAGGTAATTCGGATAACGTTTGTTTTTGTACGAACGTGTCTAGTTGTGATTTTTCCTCATCAAATTGAAAGATGGATATGATGTTAGTAGGCTGCCATGTTATGTGTTTGAGGTTGTTTAAACAATAAACTTTGTCGTTATAATGGATTGAATTATGTTAAATGTGATTGTGATGAAAGTAATCGAAAGTAACATATGGTATAAGGTCAAATGTAAGTTATGTTAACATGAAGAAGTTAATTCGAAAATTTTTATATTATTCAATGTTGTGAAATTGATGTTTGATGATGGAAATGATTTCACGAATAGTGTATGTTAAGACCGAATCCTTCATGCTTAGAAAAATGTATATATTTATAGATAAATTATGAGAAATATAAGTGACGAGGATTTAAAGAGGTCATTAGGAAGTATTAATTATAGATTAAAAATGAGTATGAGCATGATTGGAAATGGATAAATAAAATTCAAAAAGAATAGAATAAAAGAGGGGTTTAAGTGCAATATTTAGGTTGAAGTGTTAGCTGTTATAATTGAAGAAAATTGAGGGGTGTTTGGGCAATTGATTTAGCAATAATCATGTCTTTTTCCAGATCAGATCGAGACTTCCAGACATTCACCCCAGCAGCCAAAAAAAATCAGACCCATAAAACAGAGGAGACAGCAGAACCGAAACCTTCTCACTCGGCAATCTCATCTCTCTCGACAGCCAAGCGAAGAAGCAAGAAGACCGATCATCAAGGGGTGTTATCTCGGTCAGATGAACGCTTGAAGAAGCTGTGTAGCAACCGATTTCAATGCAAAAAAACCAGATCTGGGCGTGAAGAAGCTGACCAGAACATGGAGATGAGCTGAGGTCGCGACGGGCTGGTGAAGGCCTCCGGCTGGCCCTGAAAAAGGGGACAGATTCGGGTCAACTGAAGCAAGCTATGGCTGAGATGAAAGCAGCCATGTGAAGCCATCTGATGGATATCACCTGCAGGGGTAGGCGTGAAGAAGATGATGAGCAGTAGGTAAGAGAACTAACCTGAGTTTGTGAGTGTTTTCATGAGTTTAAAGCTGTCCATTTCGAGTCTTTACTGATGTTTGGTGTAGTTCCAGTTGAGCAAGCTGAAATGGATGGTTATGGATGTCGTGAGACTCTCAGAACAGTTGCTGGTCTCAAAGACAAGTGAGTTATGTTGGGTTTTGATTGATTTTAGCTTACAAAATGCTAAAATGGAATAGATGTTTGTGTAGAGAGTTGTGATGTGTGTGTGTGCCGTGAATGAGTGAAAAGAATGGGTGTTGTGTGATGTTCTGTTCGGCTGAATGTATTTGAGTGTGTGTGGGCTGTATTTTATTTAAATAAAATGGAGATTAATTGATTTTAATTGTATAAATGCATGTTAGAATGTGATTACGCGTTGAAACCGAAAGAAAAATCGCGTATTGAGTTATTTGTGTGATTTTCGACAAATGTAAAGAGCAGCTGGTTATAAGTGAAATTTGTGTGATTTTAAGTTGATTTAAGGTCCTAAGTATGTGCTTACATGTGTATTTGAATGTGATTAAGTCTTAGATAATAAATTTCATTGTATGGAACGCATTTAATACTCAAAGGTAATCACGCGGACGTATTATGTACAAGCTGTCCCATTTATATTTTATTGTGTTTTGGTGCTTCCAAATGTGTAATTAAATGTGTTTGAGCATGAAAACTTTATGGAAATGAATGGTATAAAATAAGGGCTAGAAATGGGTTGAGTTATGGCTTAATTAGTTTTAAAGAATTCTATTAGAGTTTATATTGGAATGAAGTAGTAAATAAGTTGGTGATTTAAACGTTAGGTGAATTGGAAGTTTCTCTATCGAACATCGAGACGTGTAAGAGGTGAAGAGAGTTCCTCAAATTGGAAGTTAGCGATCGGGAAGTGCTTTGTGAGTAGAAATCTACTTTTCTCCAAGCTTAGTTATTTAAAGCTTATTTTAATGTTATATGCATTTACACTATTATGTAATTGATTTATAGATTTTAATATAGTTGGATCCTATTATATGAATTGTTAAAGTAAATATATATTTATGTAAAGAAATTATGAGATTTTAAAGTTTTTAGGCTTTATGCCTTAAAAACTAGATTATTTGAGCATAATGAGAAAAAGTATTTTCTTACGACGATGGTTTACCCTAGCCCCAGTTGAGTACCCAATAGAATGCCCTATGCGTGTATGGTAGATGTGAGAGAGTTACTAACTGAGAGAAAAAGAGTCAATTGAGCGACCCTCTGCACGTATAGGGTAGTGTAGTTTAAACCGATTGTGTAGGGGTAACGCGTGCCCAGAGTCGCACATCGGTAACTACACAGGGTAGATTCCCTAATTCCTAGTGGTTTAGCTAGAGATTTATGCGGCCACGACAGGAGTAATTTCCCTGGGTTACCATCAAAGTGAGAAATGATAAAGTTTTAGAAAGAAATTCAAAATGAATTTCAGAAATAGTTTTAATTGAAATGAATAAAAGAAGTATTTTAGAAAAATACTTTAGTTTATAAATCTGTTATTTATTTATCTCACTGAGTTATACTCACCGTTTGTGTGCTATGTATTTCCTAAAATTGTCTCTCAGGTGCAGGAGCGAGTCGTCCAGCTGACGAGGCTCAGACCGACGCGCGGGTTGACTGACGGACGACTACATTCCATTGTATAGCTCATCTTTTGTCACATGCATATGTTGTGAATATAAATCCCAGATATTGGATGCACGTTTTACGAAAGTGTTTTTGAAAAGAAAATCCTAGTTCTCCATTAATTTTTGCAAATATAATTATTGTGTGTTGGAGTTGATTTGAGTAAGGGCCGGAGGCCCTTGGAAGTTGAGATTTGTGTGCTATAGAAGTATATTTTTTTAAATTGCTTTTAAATTTGCAGGGTGGCATTGTCGAATATACAGACGACATGCTGCCGGATTTTTATTAGAAATTTAGTAAGTCAGTTTTAAGTAAGTCACGGTGCTCCGATGGAGTTTCTTCGAGTCAAAGTTAGGGCTCGTTGGAGTTCTGTCGAAGTGCTACGGGATACTTCACGGATCCAGAATAGAGATTCGGGAAGGGTCCCGTCAGTGTAGTTATGACATGCTTATATTAGAATGTTAAATTATATAGGTATCGATAAAGCGAATGAATGCGAAGTTGAGGAAGTATAGCGAGATAGAAAATTGGGACGTTTCCGTGAGTTAGTAATCGATGAGTGTAAAGTGTTTTATGAAATGATAAATGCACTATAATTACTATATTTTCATGAAAGATTGAAATATGTTTTAATATTTAAATGAATTTATATGAATGACGCTCGCTTATAAATATTTTTATATATGCATCTAAAGCAATGTTGATCACGTAAATTTATTATTGAAATGCATTTTTATGTTTTAATATTTAATCGAAGAGATATGTTTTTATGATAATTATTTTAGCATGTAGATGAAATTCTTAAAAAAAGTTAAAGATAATTTTCAAAATCGATAGCTTCCCTAATCCCCATTATATGACTGTTATGTGGTTGAAGTGTCTTATTGCTCGTATGACATGTTTGTGGGGGAAAGTCCACTAACTATGGGGGGGATCAAGTTTGTCATGTCGCCCTCTACGGGTATATAAGGTACTATTATGACTGATGCCCTATGTGTAGTGAGGTAACATTCCGCGGCATAGTGGCTTATGACTGAGATTGACCGTCCCCACCACCGGTGTCCTAGGACTGGGCGGTGATCATGATTTCCTTGGGTCCCATTAGATACATGTTTTATGACTCAGGATACGATTTATAAATTTATGATTACATTATGAATGAATTTTTTCAATGCATATAATCTTGTTTTCAAACAAATATGTATATAAATGATTATGTAATAACATGAAATTCATGTTTTTAACTACTTATTACGGAACTTAGAACTCTTTCAAAGGATTTTAGAGAGGATATTAAATGAAAGCTTAATTAGAAATACGTAACACTCACTGAGCCTATTTAGCTCACTATTTTCTTGTTTATTTTCATGAAAAACCTCCTCAAGTGCTGGCACAAGTCCTCCAAGCGACAAATCTCCAGTTTAAAGATAAGTGAGCTTATCAGACGACCGTCATTGTGAAATTAAAGTAAATATTTTGATGTATAACAGATTTAGTGTAATGTAAAATTTAAGTTTTATAAAAATGATTACGATATCATGCATATGGGATGTTTTAAGTTTGAAATGGTTTTGTTTTGAATACTTGATTTGTGATTGAACATGGATTTTGAGATGGACCTGAGGTCCCATTTAGAAGTGAAAAAGAATATATACATTTAGAAATATTTATAAATTATTTTACAGGTGTTTGAAAAGGTTGGAAATATCTGAGAAACAGTCATTATGCTGTCGAAATTTTTTCATCCTAAATTTTTAATGATTAAGAAATGAAACTGTTTTACGGCTTTGCTTCACAGAGTCCTTTTGAGTCACCTACATAAAGACTGCAAGGATTCTGTGGGGTATTGGGAGGGCTCTACTCGGATCTCTACAGGGGTAATCCAGGTTGGGTCATTTCAAAGAAAATCTTAAAGGGTTACAAGTAGTCCTCTTACCAGATTAGAGCAACAGAGAGGAGGAGCAATAGATGAGATTGGGCAAAAGAACTTTGATGCAGGATGAGAAGGAGCAACAAGTGAGATTGGTCAAGATGACTCTAGTGTTGGATCAACAAGGGGATAAGACTATTTAGGAATCGGTCGGATAGCATCAGAGGCATTTGTTTAAGTCTCAGGAATATTTGAATCATTGTTGTTGAGGAACAAAGGAACAGTTGAATCTATAAAGAGTTTATAAGGAAAAGTATATGATGTGTGAAATTTGGATATGGAGGAAAACATCTTATATTCCCAAAAGACGACATGACATGAAGGCGATTTGAGATAGGTTCTCAATAATGATAACCTTTATGTTTAATGTCATAGCTAAGAAAACAATACAAATGAACTCTAGACTCTAATTTATTTCCTTTGTGAGTATGAAGAAGAACAAAACAAGCACATCCAAAGATTTTGAGATTTTGATAGTTCGAAGAAGTGCCACACAGTCATTCTAAAGGAATTTGATTATTAGTGATAGAGGATGGAACAAAATTAATAATGTACACTATTATTAAGACAGCTTCTCCCCAAAACTTTTCAAGACAACAAGTAGATATAATAAGTGCATGAATAGTTTCAAGAATATATCTATGTTTGTGTTCAGCTCAATCATTTTGTTGGGATGTATAAGGTTAGTAATGATGGCATATGGTGGCCATTTGACTTAATAGATTAAGAAAATTAGTATGTCGAATTCCATGACATTATCAGTATGTAAAACTTTGATAGATTTTGAGTCTGAATTATTCGAATAAAATCATAATAAATTTTAGATAATTTAGACATATTGTGCATAAGATAAAGACATGTATAATGAGAATAGTCATCTACAAAGATAACAAAATACTTAGATTCCTTCATGGTAGTTGTTGGTAAGGGTTTCCAAATATCTAAATGAATTAAGTCAAAATGTGCTTGAGAGACTGAATCACTATAAGGAAAAGGTAATGCATATTGTTTAGACAACTAAAACCAGATTATTGTATAACTACAGCAGTAGTGACTAGTGCGACGGGACAGCGTAGATGGTTACAGAAGCAAACCAATAGGAGAGATAGGTTGACAGCGGTGCAAAGCTGGTATGATGATCATGATGTTTTGGGTGGAATTGGATGGCAGTGGTGCTTTAGAATCACACGATAGTTTTGGGTGATGTTTGACGCTGGTACGGTGATAGTGAACAAAAACAAATGACGTTGTGGTGTAATGTGAGGTCAACTGTGCAGTTTTAGGTGATGTTTGGTAGGGATTTTGCATAGTTGTTTGATAGGCTATGATGCCATGATAATTGTGAATAAACTATGATAAGGTATAGATGAATAATATATGTTTCATTGTGTATTACAATGTGCATACAATGACCTATTTGTAGGTGTTTGGAGAACAACAAAAGAGGCAACACATAATCTGAACAAGTCAACTGAAATCATATATTATATACATGGTAATTAAATATGTCACAATAATGAGCAATAATGGTGTGACATATAAGTATTGCAAATTATCTAAGTTCTTATATTAAATAATTAGAAATGATTGTCCAGTTGTGTTTTATTTAACTATGGAAGAGATGTGAAACCATTTGCCTTATATTTTATGGATTTGGTTTGAAATTATTTTGTGCTTCGTATATTTATTTTGGGATTGGATTTAGTTGTATGTATTTTTAGGCTGCCCCAAATGGGCTAGTAAAAGTCCAAGGGTTCAGTAAGATAACCTGTTAAAAATGTCCCAACAGACAAGGGCATAAGTTACTAGTTCAAAGAAACAGGCGTAACTTTGCACTCGGTTGTCAGAATGTCTATTATAATATGTTTTCGAAAAGGATTTTTGTGTTCTATA
This sequence comes from Dimocarpus longan, assembly GCA_022984855.1. Taxonomy (NCBI): domain Eukaryota; kingdom Viridiplantae; phylum Streptophyta; class Magnoliopsida; order Sapindales; family Sapindaceae; genus Dimocarpus; species Dimocarpus longan. The sequence continues at coordinate 10,581,764 of CM041013.1, forward strand.
GCGTGGCAACCAGGGAGTCCCGGTTGATGCCGTTTATATCCTCAAAGTTGTTGTTTTAATGGATGTATTCTTGAGGTTTACATTTGCTGTCAAAAAGCACTGAACGAACAGTCCGTGAATAAGCATACAGACGAGATGATAAACGAGCAGATGGACGAGCAAGAATCCAGCTCAGACAATCAACTCGTATAAGAGCAAATCTGCATGCTTCAACTAGCATATTGTAGCATTATAGGCTCACAAGCTACTCGGACATCATACATAACCAACCTGTTTGACTACACTACGTAACCAGCTTACGCGATCTTTGCTCGAACAATCAGATTGCTAACACTACCTGAGCACCAACTCACCTAGGCCAGAGTCTGCTCGCTGGAGGCAATATCTGATCGCTGAAGTAGTCTGCTCACTGGAGGTAATATCTTATCGTTGAAGTAGTTTGCCCGCTTGAGCCAATATCTGATCGCTGAAGTAGTCTACTCGCTGGAGATAATATCTGATCGTTGAAGTAGTCTGCCCGCTAGGTGCAATATCTGATCACTGGAGTAAGCTGTTCAATGTGCTCGCTAGAGTTGACTAGTTGACCTTTTAGAAGGCGAATCAATTCAATTCAGGAAAGAAGTCAACTTACCTATTTTCATGCAAATCGAATCGCAACATTCTTGGCAATTGCTACATATACGGTAAAGATAATCTTGAGAGATATTATCTTAATTAATATATACTATTTTTTTCCTTATCTGTAAGATTCTGAAACCTATTCAAATTGTAACATCTTTTCTATAAATAGGAGATCAAAATCAATGTAAAGGGTTTTCCCCCTCGAGATCTCTCTCACTGTAAACACAATACAGATATAGTAACAGTAACTGCCGCCCCTAACCGGCGTCGTGGACGTAGGCCATTCTTAAGGCCAAACCACGTAAATTCCATGTGTTTCTCTTCTTCCTCTTTGCCTCTCTTTTTGTTTGTTTGTATCTTTTACAGATCTGTAGTCTTGGGCTTGAACGAATCAGCAAGTTGACTGAACTAGTTTCAGACGTCAACAGATTTGTATAGATTTTCATGGTTCTTGGAGCTTTCTTAATTAGAGTTCGAAGTGGGTGACAGAGTGTTCCTGCGAATCTCACCTTGGAAGGGTGTTCTGAGGTTCGAAAAACGTGGAAAGTTGAGTCCTCGATACATAGGGCCATAAGTGATAGTAGCAAAAGTGGGCGAAGTAGCTTACCGTTTGAAATTGCCACCAGAGTTAGTAAATATTCATGACGTATTCCATGTCTCCATGCTTCGCAAGTATATAGCTGATCCGTCACACGTTTTAAGAGAACAACCAATGCAGTTAAAAGATAACTTGACCTACGAAGAGCAACCGGTGGAGATTTTAGATCGTAGAGATCAAGTTTTGCGCCATAAGGTGATTCCGCTAGTAAAAGTGTTATGGAGAAACCACGGATCAGAAGAGGCTACATGGGAGCCTGAAGAGTAAATACGCACCCAATATCCGCGCCTATTCGAATCAGGTTAGTAGTTTAAAATTTCGAGGACGAAATTTCTATAAGGAGGGGAGAAATTGTAAACCCCTATATTCGATTTTATGTTTCCTAGCCTTAGAAACTAAGTTATCGAATAAAAAGGACAAAATTGTCATTTAGTGAATAAAAATATATATATAATATAAATGGATGGCAAGATTGTAAAATTTTAGTTTAGTAAGTTAATAATTCAATTATATGAAAAAAATGAGACAAATGATCATTGATTTTTATTAGTAAATAACAAAACTAAGGGCAATTTTGTAAATCCAACAAGTCAATAGAGGATATGGTGGTCATTTAGCAAAAAGGTGGCCATATAATACACCACTTAGTCACTTTTTCATTCAAAATGAAGAAGTAGGCGTGAGAAACAAAAATAGAAGAGAGAGTTGAGAAGGAGAGCATGAGACGGAAGGAAATTAGAGGGGGAAAAGAACAAGTGATATTTTCAACCAATTTTCAAGCTTCCAAGCAATTCTTCTAGTTGATCCCAAGCCAAAACATCAAACCCTAAGCATAGATAAGGTGACGAGCACGCGGATGAGACGCGAGAGGCTTTTTGAGGCATTAAGAGCGTTGGGATTGAGGTAAGTGTCCTTCACTTCACTTACATCTAGTTGATTTCCATTTTATATGGCAATGATAAAATATATTGTTTCAAAGAGTTTTGCAAAATGGTTTTCCAAAATCATAAGTTTTATGTTGAGTAATAAGTTATGCCTAGAATCTAGAAATGAGATTCGAAGGTGAAAGTAAGTTGCATAAAGGCTTAAAAGCAAGGCAAAGTAAAGTTGAATTTAGACCCATGTGCATGTTGTGATACGATGTAGAAAATTCCGTATCTAATTGTAAGTGATGAGTAAATTGCATTACAATATACGATGTAGAAAATTCCGTATGTAGTTGCGTAAAGTATAAGTTATTGGCACTATAACGGCGATATAGAAAATTCCGCGTTGTGGTTACCTAGAGTTGAGAAAGTTTGCCCTACGTCGCGATGTAGCAAATTCCGTGCGTAGTGGCTTTGCACATGGTTGTCTTATGAGAAATGGTTTTCAAAAGAACAAAAAAAATAAAATCGATTATTTTCTAAGTAATGTCTATGTGAAGTTATACCTTTATTTATATATTGCCTAACCTCTCTTTGTTTTGTGTAGCTTGTATACTTTAGTAGACGTTGGCACGGACGCTCTTGCATCAAAGACATTATTTTGATTAACTTTAGGTGGGGAAAATAATGAGACGAACTTTATGGATGTTAATGTATTTTGACATTGTGTACATATGTATATGTGGAATCAAATAACTATGTGTTGACATGAGATGCTTGACGAATTATAAATCATATTTTGATATGTATATATAAATGAACCATTACACTTGATATGCACATATTGCACAAGGCACATATTTCATATAAGTATGAGTTGTTATATGTCAATTACATATGTGAATTATGTTTGTAAAAGAATTGCATGTTTGTGAAATGAATGAAAAATGCATGTTTGAGATTGAAAGAAGTTGGACGGTGATTAAAATAATTTGAAGTGTATTTCTTATGCAGGTTGATTTTGGAAATGTTAAACTTACAGTCGTTATGCTGTCCGATTTTTATAAAATTAGTTTTCAATCAAACGCGAAAAATTCACACTGTTTCAACTATATTAAGAGAAAATAAAAATTTTTAAGCCTAAAACGAGTAAACCGGTTAAGAAAAGAAAATGGGTTCGCTTCTCGGATTTCTCCAATCCGACAAGTCGGGTTCGGGGAGTTCGTTGAAGTGCCTGATGGGGCCCTCTAGACAAGAGCTTAGAGAAGGTCTGGCTCGGGTCCTGTCATAATGATAGGAGGATTTTAAACCCATACTTAGAGAACTTCTAGCAACTCATCCAGGGTTGGAGTTCTTACATAGCACACCTGAGTTTCAAGAAAGATATGATTTGTTCTTAACATTAATCCAATGTCGATTGCTTTCTTCATATTGATGTGATTGTTACAAGTATGGTTTTTTCAAATGACGCAAACAATGCCATGTCTAGTTAGGATGTTGTTTTTGTAATATGTACTTGAAATTTTTATTTATTTTTGTGTGATTTTTTGTACATTGGTCTAAAGTTATGCAACCTTATTATTCAATTTGTACATGACTTAAAGAGAAGATCTTCTTTATAATCTGCTAGTATCCTTTGTTTCAATGTGACCGTTCTCTCTTTTGCTTGTTTTAGGTTACATTGTGGTAAGGATACTAGATTGCGATGGTTAGAACCATCCTTAAAGTTTTGTTTTGATTGATTATTGGATATTTTAACTGGTTGGCTTTGATTTCTATTGCCATCCACTACAACAAATAAGCCCAACCATACCGAGTGTTGCCCGATATGGTTGGGTATTCATACTGGGCAGCAAGTTCGGTGTGCTTGCTGTCGGTACGGATAATTAAATTTTCATACCGGGAATAACCCGGTATGGATTTAAAAAATCTGGATGGAGACATGGTCCGACCTGCTTTATCCATACCGGTCTGGCACCCGATATGGATAATCTAATTTTCAAGCCGAGTCGAGCCGGTAAAAATAAAAGTTTTCCATACCGGGTCGGCCCAGTACTGATAATAAATGTCCGTACCAAGTACCCATCCAGTATGGATAATGTGTATCCATACTGGGTAGCCTAGTATAGATAATAATTATCCATACCGGACTTCTGCCCGGTATGAATAATTTAAAAAAAAAAAAAAAATTGAAATTGATATTTTTTTTTAATACAATAAAACTACCACCACCCATGAATTATAAATATATGTTCTTTAATAAATTTAGAACATTTAAATTACATAATATAAAATTAAATGTACATTATAAACTATTATAATATACCCTCTATACATTATACTAAGATAGAATATATTTCACTGGCCAAGCAATCAATTAATTTAATGCATGTTGTGCAAATTTTAATACTCGCAAGCGCACGAATCTATTGTAAGACAGATTATGCAAGTACAAGGTCGATCCCACAGAGATTGAGAAAAAATTAATCTAAATCTAAATTAAATTTAATTCTAATCTAGTTACGAAATATGGAAACTGAGAATTAACTAAAACTAAAAGACAAATAAAATTCAAAATTAATGAGATGAAAATATTACGCAAAACACAAGCAATGGAGAAAAGTCTGAGGTTCAGAATCCACCGTTATCAATCTATAATATTTTACTACTCAAAATATTATTCTCAAGATTTTGGAAAACACTTTAGAAATCAATCAATTATTTCCTTAGGATTTATCAATTAAACTTCAAAAATTAATCTTCTGTAATTCTTACTTCAAGACTTGAAATTAATAAGATCTAAGCATTACATGTATCCGATATATGAAAAACATATAATCAAAAATCTTATGTATAAACCTTTCCAATCCAAAGTCAAATTAATAAAATAATTTCGTAACTACCTGAAATACATGATATTAAAGGTGAAACAATTTTACTCTATCAATTAATGAAACTAAGAATTATGTAAACGTTAAAGATCAAAACAATTGAGAATAATACTTGAGTAGCAAAAATATTACAAAGTTAATAAGGCTTCATCTTACACCTCAGAAAAAAAAAAATTAAGAAATCATTATAAATTCAAGAACAAAGAATAAATTGAAACCCGGCATGACGTATATGAACTTTGGCTGCTGCTTTTGTCTTGTTCTACTGCACTCTTGTTCTTCTTGTTCTCCACCAAAGCTGCTATCTTCTTTCTCCTTAGCCGTCTCAAAGCTCTCTTCTCTCCTTTTTTCTTTATTTTTTGTCTCCAAGCTTTTTTTTATACTATACCACTAATCTCAATTTATAAATTGAAAATTGCCTCAATAGTAAGATACCATTTTTGGTCTTTCCATAAACTACATAGTAAACTTTGATTTTTTTCTCAAAATCTACTACCTTTTCCTTTTTTCTTGATTTGCTTCCAAATTTGATTTTTTCCTTTACTGATCAATTTCCTTGTCTTAACTGATTTCCTAATTGTTTGACAAATAATTTTTAGGCAAGAATTGAATCCTTGATTGACTTGACACAAATTGGAATTTTTCCTCATTCAACATACAAATTTTCTTTTATTCTTGTTTCACCAAAGACACAACTAATTAAAATAAAGTCACACAAAATTGGACTAATAAATCTATATTTAAGAGCAATAAAAGTATATAAATTAGGCTCATCAAATACCCCCAAACCTAGATTTTGCTAGTCCTCAAGCAAAACTTAAAAATTTTAAAACAACCTAAGCTAAAAACACAAAAAATAAAAACATAATCCATTTTCGTAGGTAAACACGATGACATTGAGCGTATGCCACAAGCCTTTAAACCTCTAGGCGTCCCTAGTAGGAGGAGTTATGTCTCCTGAGGGTTTACCAGCAACGATACCCACAAACATTAAAAGATTCCACCCATAACTTATCAACCTTTCACTAAATGCAAATTAACAAAAATCTTATACATGTATGATTTTGTATCAAGACTAAAGATGAGTCACTAATAATATAAAACACAATCATCAACAACCTCATACCACTCTCAAAGCAATTTTATTTCAAAACACCACATTCACATGTCATGGACTTATTTCGCCTCGACTCTAATCCTCACAAAATATCTCTCATAGCACTCAAGAATCCTAAGGCAAGCACTCATGCAATCATATGTGACAGAGGTTATGTAAAGGCATAGCAAGCGTCAATTACATCACATATGAATATAGACGTTAAAAAGAACCGCACTTTTAAGTGAATAGATCTCATGATTGGAATCAAATACTAAGAACGTAGATAGAGCATGATGACATACTTCAACTCTCAAATTGTACTTCCTCTTGAAGATTAATAGGCTTTATGAGAGGCTGTATTTGCGCTATGGTTAATTGATATGTAAGAAATTTTAAGGTACAGGTTCAACAAAAAGAACTTAGGATCATATCAAAACACTTCATTTATTCTTTTTAATTCATCACAACTTCTCTCTTCTCCTTTCTTATCACAAAATTTTTCAATTCAATACTTTCTTCTTCTATTTACTTTCACCTCCCTTTATACATTTAGGCATTATAAAACTTGTGCTTCTCATATTCTTTTTTTTTTTTTTCATTCTCATGCTTTTTTTTCTATTTTCCTATTTTCACTTTTTTTTTTCACAATACTATTTAGAAACACACTTCTTTTAATGCATATGCCTATATACATATCATATAAATCTTAACACTTCAATTCTCTTCTCTTCTTTCACCACATAGCATGATCCCAAGCTTTATCAGGTATGACTAAATTTAAAGGCTCAATAGGGTCATTTAATAAGGATAAACAAAGAAAAATGTTTAAAGTGTTTGGTTTTAAAGGGTTTATGATGTATCTCAATTCAAAGTAAGAAAGTAGGATTTTATGGAGTAAAAATTACCTATATCACTTCTAAGAAGTCGATCCAATTTTCAAATTAAAGTAACTCATGTTATATACAATGATGATTTGTTCTTTAGTATTCAATGCAAAACCTATAGAGATCATCTATTAAAAATAAAGTGAAGAGTGTTTAAGAGTAGAAACAAATAAATCTCTCAAAAAAAAAAAACGCTTAAAAAGCTCAAATCCTCACCAAGGGTAGTCTCCACTAATAGTCCACAATTCATGTAAACATGATATTCATCCACTCAATTAACTAAGATCATGACATTCAAAAGTCTCAAATCATGTAAAGATGTTCATGGCTATTCTCTAGTAAAGATATCCAACCAAAAACATGTATTAAGACTCCATTAACAAACACAAAGTAATTAGTCAACTTATTAGGGCAGAATTCAAAATCAAGAATGTAAAACCCAAAACCGCGTTCGTCGGAGAGCGAAATATTTTCCGATGGATCGCGTCCGATCGGAAATATATAAATATCGAGTCCGGAAATAATTGGAATAATTATTTTCGCTTTAGAGAAATAAATTCGAGTTCACGAAGACGGGTTCGGAATTTTTATTATTCCAAAGGCGAAGCGATTAAAAAGCGGATTCCAGGACGGACGGACGGAAACGAAAATCCGAGCTTGAAAGTTAAACCGAGAATGCATGGAAGGCTTTAAGAATAATAAAGGGAATGCATGTTGGTGACACGTGTCACACATGCATTGGATAAAAAAAAAAAAAAACAAATTATAGCATTCTCGGTCACCAAAGAGAAAGCTAACAAGCTTGGTCAACAAATTCTTTTTATATCAAAAAACAAGCAAAGCATTATATTCATCAAGCTCGGTCATCTATGCATTCAAAGACAAAATCATAACCAAAGCCATCTGTCAACTCCTTCTTCTCCATTTCAACCGAATCCAAAGCAAGTAATCTGTCAACTTCTTCTTCATTTCATTTCAAAACAGAAACCAAGTGAGAGTTGAGAAACGTGTGTGCTGCTCGTGGAAGAAGTTATCAAACCGAGAGAGAGTGTGAAAGAGAGAGAGGTGCAGCTCGTGCATGCAAGCAAAGGTGGACTGAAGAGCTGAGCTGCCGTGAGCCGAGGAAAGCTTGCTGTTGATGTAGTTGCTGCCGAGTTTGAGTTGAAGCTGTCAGCTACTATCTTGGAGAAGAGTTGCTGCCCTGCCATTGTCACCGTGAAGCACCAGCTGCTGCTGAAAGGAAAGCTTGCTGTTGAACCAAGTGTGGCCGTGAAGGAGCTGCGCCGGAGAGAGGAAGCTTTCTGCAATTGCTGTCGCTGGTGCTGTCTTGCTGCCATAAACTGAAGAGCTGCAGATGTTGAGGTACTGGTGTGCTGTCGCCGTTGCCACTTTGCTGCCATGGGCTGTCATTGTGAGCTGCTGCCGGTGAGTGTAGCTGCTGGCGTGAGAAGTTAAGCCTGCTGCTGTTGCTGGCGCTGCCTTTGCTGTGTGCTGTCTTCGTAAGTTGCTGCTGTCAAGTTGTTGTTGTGCTGTCTTGCTGCCTTTGCTGTGTGCTGTCTTCGTAAGTTGCTGCTGTCAAGTTGTTGTTGTGCTGTCTTGCTGCCTTTGCTGTGTGCTGTCTTCGTAAGTTGCTGCTGTCAAGTTGTTGTTGTGCTGTCACGCTGCTGCCGATTACTGCTGTGTGCTGTCTTCGTAAGTTGCTGCTGTCAAGTTGTTGTTGTGCTGTCACGCTGCTGCCGATTACTGCTGTGTGCTGTCATTGTAAGTTGCTGCTGTCAATTTGATTTAAGTGCATCATTTTAGAGCTGAAAGGAAGCAGAAGGAAGCGAAGGCAGTGGCTGGTGGAAGAAGAAGCTTGCTGCCGTGAGCTGTCCAAGCTGCTGCCAAGCTGTTGGAAGTCAAGCTGTGCTCAAGTTGCTGTCGTGAGCTGTCCAAGTTGCTACCGAGTTGTTAAGTCAGGCCAAACATCTTTCAGACAGAAAGTAGAACAGCAACAAGAAAGGATAGCTGGCTGGTGGAAGAGACAGCTTGCTGCCACGAGAGTTTTGTCGTCATTCGGAAGCCGTTTCGAAGCGGAGAACAGCTCGCTTCTTGGGTAAGTGCTGCCCATTTTCTTGGTTGAATCATTTTGAGTAATTAGGAATGTGATTATGTGATTAGAGTTGAGATAAATTGATAATTGCTATGTTTGGGTTTAGGATGGAGAACCTCGTTAGTGCGGAGGTTCGTGCGTTTGTTGTTTCGATTGTGTTATCATCGATCGTATTCGTTGCGAGTTTTGTATATGGACTGTCATGCTAAGTTAGGGGCTGTTGAGATATGTTTTTACTTTCGCATTTGTGGTCGTGGAAAATAGATAATATTAGAGTGTTTTAAAGGATCGGATATTCGTTCGGTTATTTAGAAATCGTTTCCGAGCGTTTCGGTTGAATTTTTCCACGAATGCGAACGTTGTTAGTTTATGATTTTCGTTATCGATTATAAAAAGATTGTGAACGTTATCTCGCTGCCCCAAGATTGATATTAAGCCCGTTAAAGTGTTTAAGTAAAGTCACGAGCTGTTATTAACGATAAGTTTAAGCGGAAACAAAGAAATCGCACGAAACGCATAAAATCGAGAAATCGCGATGATTAGTGAAATCGCGTAAGCTTTAAGTTAGTTGTTTAATTTCGAATCTTTTGTTTAGTGAATTCATTAGAATCTAATTTTGATGATGTTACATTAGATTCGAATGGCATAGTTGTCGGTTTTATGACCGTAGAGTTTTGAATATTTTAAGTCGCGATAACGAATCGGTTTGAAATCGTTTTCGCGTACGAATATGAGGTTTCCGTTATGTTATCGTGTGAGGATAATCGCTTGAATTATTGTGTTTATAAATCATCGTATGGCTTAAAGTTTAGTTGCGCACAAGTTATGTTTTAACGACATCTCGATCGAAATCAATTGTAGGTGAATCGGGAATCGAACGAGAGCCGTAGCGGGAAACGGTGATAAGTATTTTGGAAGCAAGTTGTGAGTGTGGATTTTTAAAAGTTTTCATATATTCTACTTTATGAATGCAATCAGTTTTAGCAAGTAAAAGATTTTGAGATTCTAGTAAAAGTTTATAGTTTTCAGTTTATCGTTTATAAATGCATGTATATTTTTATATGAGATGCTATGAATATGTTTATATTCTTTAATAAAGTAATTGAGCAAGTTGAAATTATATACATGCATAGAGATAGTAATTGTGAAAGTTATTTTGCGATATTATAGCATATTGCCGAGATTTCATTTTTATATATATGCCTATGGTTTACCCTAGCCCCTAAGATTACACCCGGCCGAAAGTATTCCATACGTGTACGGTAGATGGGGGGAGTTACTAACTTTGGGGGGATCGAGTCTGTCAGTCACCCTCTGCACGTATGGGATAGTGTAGATCTGCCTGATGTTGGAGGGATTCGCGATCCCAGAGTTGTATCCACATTTGCGACTACACATGGTGAGAGTTCCCCTATCCTAGTGGCGTGTTTTCGCACCGTCACGAAGGACAAGATTTCCCTGGGTTGCCAGATAAGGCTAGTAAGAAAATAAGAAAAGTTTTAAGAAAAGTTTGATAAATAACTTTCGCAGCTTTTAAACGAGTTTACAGTTTTCAGGAAAAGTAAGTAAGTAATAGTTTTCCAATCTATTTTTGGGAGGAATAGTATTTTTAAGCAAAAGTACAGTTTATGTAAACTTACCCACTCACTGAGTTATTCTCACCACTGTTTTCCTGTTTTCTTAAAAACCTCCCTCAGGTGCAGGTACGAATAGCGCGGTTGACGTATCTCCTTCGGACGGACAGGCCACGGACAGGCCAGTTAGACACGCGTGACCAGATTGCACTATTTTCTAGCATAACATCATGTATTGTATTTACTATCATTTTCCAGATTCTCTAGTTTTGAAAAATATTATTTTGAGTTAAGGATTTTATATAAATATCATGCATGTCGTTTTTAAGATTTATTCAAGTTACTTCCGCTTAATTGCATGATTATGAGTTTGAAAATGGCCGGAGGCCTATTGATTATAGAAATTGTTTGTGAATACAATTATACAGGTTTTATGAGATATTTTACAGGGTGGAATTTTAGAAAAATAGTCGTTGTGCTGCCGGTTTTCTGTGAAAATCCTATTTTCTTAAAGTTATTTTCAACGAACAAAATTCCCACTCTTTTTCAGAATCAAAAGGATTTCAAGTATTTTAGCAAAGAAAAGAGGCTTAGCTTCACGGGAACTTTCCAGTCAGAGCAGATCTCGACTGGGGAGCCACCGTGGGGTTGCCGGGCAGGTCGCCTAGCTAGTAGTTAGAAAGGGGCCTGTCAAAGAAGAAAATAAAAGAAAAAAAATTAATGGGAAAAAAATGATTTTTTTTTTTTAAAACATTTTGCACCACCCCCAAACCTATTTTAGACATTATCCTCAATGTTTCCTTATCTATTATCTAAAAATGCTCAAATAATATCCAAAGATGTAAGGAAATAAAAAAAAAACAATATAAAATAGTAAGGAAGAGATCACACCTTGTTTGCTCCATCATGTAATCTAACACAATAATATAAATCAAGAATTCACGTTAGAATACATTAATAATAAAAATAAAAATAAAAATAAAAAACTAAAACTAAAACTAATAGGAATCACACAAACAAAAACTAAATACTAAGAAAAATAAAATAACAAAACCCTTATAAAAAAAATTAAAAATAAAAATTAAAATTAAACAAAAGAAATAAAAGTAAGTCTAGTCTCAAAAGAAAGTCAATCCTGATAAACAGGATCTTCCAACAATATTTCCTCTACTTCTGGACTTCTTAACTCTAAGAAAGGTTTCAATCTTTGACCATTGACTTTAAACACATCACCATTCTTAGGATTCTCAATTTTAATAGCACCATGAGGAAAAACAGTGCGGACAATGAAAGGACCTGACCATCTAGAACGCAACTTGCCAGGAAATAAATGCAAACGAGAATTATATAACAAGACTTTTTGACCAAGTGAAAAAGATTTCCTTAGAATATTTCTATCATGAAAAACTTTCATTCGATCCTTGTAATGTTTAGCACAATCGTAAGCATCATTTCTTAATTCTTCCAACTCATTAAGTTGTAGTCTCCTGCGATTACCTGCATTATCAAGATCAAAATTCAATTTTTTAATGGCCCAATAAGCTCTATGTTCCAACTCTACAGGTAAATGACATGCTTTGCCATAAACAAGTCGATAAGGAGACATTCCAATAGGGGTTTTGAAAGCAGTCCGATAAGCCCATAATGCATCACAAAGTTTCAAAGACCAATCTTTTCTAGTTGGGTTAACCATTTTTTCAAGAATATTTTTAATCTCCCTATTAGAAATCTCAACTTGTCCACTTGTTTGTGGATGATACGGTGTTGCAACTTTATGTGTAATACCATATTTTTTCATTAATTGCTCAAAAGGTCTATTACAAAAGTGTTTTCCCCCATCACTAATGATTGCACGAGGTGTACCAAAACGAGAAAATATATTTTCTTTCAAAAATTTAACCACCACCTTGTGATCATTAGTTTTACAAGAAATTGCTTCCACCCATTTAGAAACATAATCGACAGCAACAAGAATATAAAAATTGCCAAAAGAATTAGGAAATGGACCCATAAAATCAATACCCCAAACATCAAATAATTCAACAATAAGAATAGGATGTAAAGACATCATATTTCTACGAGTAATACTTCCTAATTTCTGGCACCTCTCGCATGAACTACAGTATGCATGAGTATCCTTAAACAAATCTGGCCAATAAAAACCACATTGTAAAATTTTTGCAGTGGTTTTCTTAGAACTAAAATGACCTCCACAAGCATGATCATGACAAAAGGAAATAACATTTAATTGTTCACTCTCAGGCACACATCTTCTAATGATTTGGTCAGGACAATACTTAAACAAATATGGATCATCCCAAAAATAATGCTTAACCTTGGCTAAAAATTTCACACGATCTTGTTTAGTCCAATGTGTAGGCATTTGACCAATAACAAGATAGTTAACTATGTCAGCATACCAAGGAAATTGGGACACAAGCATGAGTTGCTCATCAGGAAAGGACTCTCTAATAGGTACATGCTCATCTGTAGACTCGACCACTAACCTTGACAAGTGGTCAGTGACAACATTATCTAACCCTTTTTTATCCCTAATTTCAAGATCAAATTCTTGTAACAATAAGATCCATCTAATTAGATGAGGTTTAGCATCTTTCTTAGACAAAAGATATTTCAATGCAGCATGATCTGAATAGACTATTACCTTAGACCTAACCAAATAAGACCTAAATTTTTCTAATGCAAAAACCACTGCTAACAACTCTTTTTCTGTGGTGGAATAATTGAGTTGTGCATCATTGAGAGTCTTACTGGCATAATAGATCACATGAGGTAGTCTATCAATGTGTTGTCCTAAAACAGCCCCTATGGCATAATCGGAGGCATCACACATAATCTCAAAAGGAACACTCCAATCTGGTGGCCTAATGATAGGTGCAGTTGTCAAAAAGGTCTTAAGCTTCTCAAAAGCTCTCAAACAATCATCATCAAAGTTGAAATGGTTGTCTTTAGCAAGCAAGTTACACAAAGGCCTAGAAATTTTACTAAAATCCTTTATGAACCTACGATAAAACCCTGCATGACCTAAAAATGACCTAACCTCTTTAACTGTTCTAGGGGGTGGAAGACTAGAAATCAAGTCTACTTTAGCCTTGTCTACCTCAATACCACTATTAGAAATAACATGCCCAAGAACTATCCCTTTCCTAACCATAAAGTGACACTTTTCCCAATTAAGCACCAAGTTCTTTTCCTTACACCTAACTAACACTAAGGTCAAGTGGTGTAGACACTCATCAAAGCTAGATCCAAAAACTGAAAAAATCATCCATGAACACCTCTAGGAACCGCTCTACCATGTCAGAAAAAATACTCATCATACACCTTTGAAAAGTAGCAGGAGCATTGCACAATCCAAATGGCATACGACGGTAGGCAAAAGTGCCAAAAGGAAAGGTAAAAGTTGTTTTCTCTTGATCCTCAGGGGCTATAGGAATTTGGTTATAACCGAAATAACCATCAAGGAAACAATAAAATGCATGACCGGCTAACCTTTCTAGCATTTGATCAATAAAAGGAAGAGGAAAATGGTCTTTCCTAGTGGCGGCATTAAGCTTACGGTAGTCAATACAAACACGCCACCCGGTTTGCATTCGGGTAGGAACTAATTCATCATGATCATTCTTAACTACCGTGATGCCTGACTTCTTAGGTACTACTTGTACAGGACTTCCCATGAACTATCAGAGATAGGATAAATGATACCTGCATCTAAGAGTTTAATGGTTTCAGTTACAACCTCTTTCATGTTAGGGTTTAATCTTCTTTGAGGCTCACGAGTGGGTTTAACATTGTCTTCTAAATGAATCCTATGCATGCACACAGATGGACTAATACCTCTAATGTCTGCAATTGTCCAACCTATTGCTTCTCTATGCTCCCTAAGTACACTAATCAACTTATCCTCCTGTTCTTTTTCTAAATCAGATGCAATGATAACAGGCAAGGTTGCAGAATGTCCTAAAAACACATACTTTAATGACTCAGGAAGAGGTTTCAATTCTAACTTAGGTGGTTTCTCCACAGATGGAAGAGGTATAGACTCAGAAGGTGGAAGAGGTTCTATTTTGGCTTTCCATTTGGTAGTATCTAGTAATGGGGTAGATTCTAATAAAGCATTCACCTCACTAACAATACTATCTTCATCTAAGTTCATGCCAAAATGAGCTAAACATCTCTTTAATGGGTCCTCACAAGACAAGTGCCTAAAGGAATCAAAGACTGCACTCTCAATAAAACTAACCTCACATAAATCATCATGATCCTGAGGTTTGTGACTAACATTAAACACATTGAGCTCTACAATCATGTTGCAAAAGGAAAGTTTCATGACTCCATTGCGACAATTAATTATCGCGTTGGAGGTGGCTAAGAAAGGTCGTCCTAGAATTACAGGAATCTGAGCACTAATGTTTTCAACAGACTGGGTATCTATGACAATAAAATCTACTGGAAAGTAAAACTTATCAACCTGGATCAAGACATCCTCTATAATACCCCTTGGAATTTTAACAGATCTATCAGCTAATTGAAAGGTCACAGAAGTGGGTTTTAGTTCCCCTAATCCTAATTGCACATATACAAAATATGACAATAAATTAACGCTCGCACCTAGATCAAGTAAGGCTCTATCGATAACATGCTCACCTATAACACAAGAAATAGTAGGACATCCAGGATCCTTATACTTGACAGGAGTTTTCATTTGGATTATGGAACTAATTTGCTCAGTTAAACATGCAGTTCTAGGAACATTTGTTTTTCTTTTCACAGTGCAAAGATCTTTTAAGAATTTAGCATAGGCAGGCACTTGTTGAATAGCATCAAGAAATGGAATGTTTATGCGAACTTGCTTAAACACCTCCAAAATATCATTATATGGTGTGCCTTTCTTTAAAGGGACAAGTCTTTGTGGAAAAGGGGCCTTAGGAACATAAGAAATGGGAGGAACATCACTCTCTTTTGACTCTTGACTTATAAATCTCTTAGATGACTCATCAGAGTGTAAATCATCTACTGTGCCATTACTAGAGTCTTTTTTCACCTTAGATTTCCTAGGCTCAGGTTTAATTACATGGTTATCAATTTCTCTACCAGACCTAAGGGTGGTTATGGATTTGACTTCATTATGACTCCTATCAGAAACAGAACCTATCTCAAACTGACCTTTTGGGTTAGGCACTGGTTGACTAGGTAACTTCCCTTTCTCTCTCTCCCCTATGACAGTGGCTAATTGACCCACTTGAGTTTTAAGTTTCAATATAGCTTGTTGGGTTGACTGCATGAATTGTTGCTGCGATTGCATCATTTGTTGCATTGTATCCTCTAAGGAAGGTTTCCTTTGAGATGCAGCAAAATTGGGAGAAGACTGAAAACCAGGAGGATGTGAAGGATTAGAAGGAGCAACTTGTTGCCCTCCATAACCCATTGGAGACTGGTTTTGTCTCCATGAAACATTTGGATGATTTCTCCAATTAGGATTGTACGTGGTTGAGAATGGGCTATCTGATGAATTTTTATAATTGAGTGCATTTGCCTGTTCAGCATAGCTCTCTTAAAAAGTAGGGGTTGGATTGACATATGAAGCACACAACTCATTCCTAGAACTCATTGTTGAATTCATAGATTGACTTAAAGCTAAGGCCTCTACTTTCCTAGTGAGATTTCCTAATGCAATTTTCAGATCTAGATTATCACTCACCTCATACAACCCCCCCTCTTTTAGGTTTCTCCCTTTCATTTGAAAACTCCCATTGTCGAGAATTTTCAGACAAAGTCTCTAAGAACTGCCAAGCATCAGTACTACCTAGGCTTAAGAATTTTCCACCATGCATAGATTCAATCATTTGACGACTAGGCATAGTTAGTCCATTATAGAAGTATTGCACTAGTCTCCATGGTTCAAAGCCATGGTGGGGACACCTTAAAAGTAAGTCTTTAAATCTCTCCCAACAGACATAAAACTGTTCATCATCTTTTTGAGTAAAATCTGCTATTTCTCTCCTAAGGGCATTAGTCTTAGACATGGGAAAAAATTTAGACAAAAATTTATAATTTAATTGGCCCCAACTACTGATAGAACTAGGAGCAAGTGAATTTAACCATGCTTTTGCCTTATCTTTTAAAGAAAATGGGAACATCCTAAGCCTAACAGACTCATCTGAAAAATTCTGAAAACGGAAGGTAGAACATATATCTATGAATTCCTTGACATAAAGGTAAGGGTCCTCACTCTCTAAGCCATGGAATGATGGAAGAAGTTGAATCACAGAAGGTTTAAGCTCAAAGTGAGTCGCCCTAGTTTGTGGCAACTCTATGCAAGAAGGATGATTAATTGCAACTGGTGAAAAATATTCTTTAAGAGATTTCTCTATAGGCACTATATTTTCCGCTACATCATTGTTTCCTACAGGTGCTACATTGTTTTCTGCCATATTTGAATCTGAAATGTCTATCCTAGTTAAGCGTTGATGTAATTCACGATTCCAAGCACGCATAAACTAGCACAGATCCTAGCCACAAGTCTCTAATTCTAATTGTCTCTAAAGCAATCCAAGAAAAATAAGTCTCTAAAAAAAAATAAAATAAAAAAAAAAAACAAGATAATTGGCAAAATAAAATAAAATAAAAGCAAAATACCAACAATAAACTTAAAAACACAAAAAAAAAAAAAAAAAAATAGACTAACACAATTAAAACCAAAATAAACTGACACTGACAAAGGTAAAAAAAAAAAAAACAATTCTTTTTTTTTTTTTTTTGCAATATATTAAAATAATCCTAAATTAAAACTAGTAGAAGAATTAAATAATCGAGACTAAACTAAGTTTTCTAACAATCCCCGGCAGCGGCGCCAAAAACTTGTTGTGCAAATTTTAATACTCGCAAGCGCACGAATCTATTGTAAGACAGATTATGCAAGTACAAGGTCGATCCCACAGAGATTGAGAAAAAATTAATCTAAATCTAAATTAAATTTAATTCTAATCTAGTTACGAAATATGGAAACTGAGAATTAACTAAAACTAAAAGACAAATAAAATTCAAAATTAATGAGATGAAAATATTACGCAAAACACAAGCAATGGAGAAAAGTCTGAGGTTCAGAATCCACCGTTATCAATCTATAATATTTTACTACTCAAAATATTATTCTCAAGATTTTGGAAAACACTTTAGAAATCAATCAATTATTTCCTTAGGATTTATCAATTAAACTTCAAAAATTAATCTTCTGTAATTATTACTTCAAGACTTGAAATTAATAAGATCTAAGCATTACATGTATCCGATATATGAAAAACATATAATCAAAAATCTTATGTATAAACCTTTCCAATCCAAAGTCAAATTAATAAAATAATTTCGTAACTACCTGAAATACATGATATTAAAGGTGAAACAATTTTACTCTATCAATTAATGAAACTAAGAATTATGTAAACGTTAAAGATCAAAACAATTGAGAATAATACTTGAGTAGCAAAAATATTACAAAGTTAATAAGGCTTCATCTTACACCTCAGAAAAAAAAATTAAGCAATCATTATAAATTCAAGAATAAAGAATAAATTGAAACCCGGCATGACGTATATGAACTTTGGCTGCTGCTTTTGTCTTGTTCTACTGCACTCTTGTTCTTCTTGTTCTCCACCAAAGCTGCTATCTTCTTTCTCCTTAGCCGTCTCAAAGCTCTCTTCTCTCCTTTTTTCTTTATTTTTTGTCTCCAAGCTTTTTTTATACTATACCACTAATCTCAATTTATAAATTGAAAATTGCCTCAATAGTAAGATACCATTTTTGGTCTTTCCATAAACTACATAGTAAACTTTGATTTTTTTTCTCAAAATCTACTACCTTTTTCTTCTTTTCTTGATTTGCTTCCAAATTTGATTTTTTCCTTTACTGATCAATTTCCTTGTCTCAACTGATTTCCTAATTGTTTGACAAATAATTTTTAGGCAAGAATTGAATCCTTGATTGACTTGACACAAATTGGAATTTTTCCTCATTCAACATACAAATTTTCTTTTATTCCTGTTTCACCAAAAACACAACTAATTAAAATAAAGTCACACAAAATTGGACTAATAAATCTATATTTAAGAGCAATAAAAGTATATAAATTAGGCTCATCAATGCATCTCCCAAAGTTAGTAGCTCATTGTTAGGTCGAGGTAGCGAAACACTGACCATTACTTTATTGACGGCAACGTGCCAAAAATTTGAACTAAGCTCGAGATGATGAACTTTAGCATGGGGGTCCATTAAGTCAATTGTCGCTTCCGCCACCATGATTCCATTTCTCATCCAATCTAATAATTTTCATTGGTTGTTGTTCGATCTACTAACTTGGCTCGAAGAACCCTAAGATATGGATTGTATACACAAAAACTTCAATATTTATGCCTATAAAAAAATTTTAATATTTACATCTATATATATATATGACATTAAATTGAAACAATAAATTATATATATCCAGCATATATTTTACCTTAGCATAAAGCTCAGCAAATTGAATAGATTTACTAGGTGGGATTTGAACCAGTTGAATATTGTATCTACGGAAACAATAAATAACATTGTTGTTAGAAAACATGGATATCGGAGGAAAAATAATTATATATAAGTACTTTTATTTGACAACATATAGGCAATAGTCGCAATATATAAAACAATACATATAAACTCGTTCAATTTTAAACAAATTTTAACAGAGTTTCACATGTTTTTTGAACTTGTTAGAAATTAAATTTCCCTACAACTTATCAAACTTCTCAAATTTTTAACAATCGATTCAACCACAACTGTATATTTCTCAATAAAATTTAACGGACACAATATACATATATATATTTAAACATCGACATAGCAAAAAATATGAAATAATGATTATATCCATTTGTGACAAACCATGGAAACTGAATATATATATATATATACTAAGTGCCAAAAAGTATACATAAACAAATAAGAAAATTTTTGAGTCGTTTACCGACTGCGTGGGAGGCATACATGCCAATCCTTGGGCTTGATTTATGTTAGGCAAATAAGTCATGAGCAAATTTGTTAAATTAGCAATTGTCTACTTCATAGTTGCTATCACACCATCGACATACTGTTGATATTGTGTACAACTTTTTTTACCAACTACAGATGCTGATACAATAGATGGTGTTACACCATAACCCATTCCTCAAACTCTACCTCGATGCTCCCTACCCATAACTTGTGAGACAGTATCATCTCGAATTGAATGTTGAGTTTCTTGATGTAGTGCCTCCATTTGTGCCTATAAATGATGTTACATGATATTAACATTAAAAAACTATACACATTATATAATAAACTAACCATAATAATTTATGATGATAACTTAACATACTATTTTTTCAGCAGTATCTGCATTCACTGTGCTTCCATTTTTGTGCTTGTGACTAGCTATCCAAATGTCAACTCTATCGACTTTGAGATCTTCATTCGCAACTACTTTTTTTGCTCTTTAACATTGACATTGATAGGCCCCGTTTTTGCACTCTTATTTCTACACAGACGGCAGCCCGCCGGCAATCCCATTGTGGCCCTCCAGCCTATATCTAATCCGACTGAAAGGTTCCCATGAAGTTAAGCCATTTTTCCCTACTAAAAACCTTTTCAAAAGTCTCTTTTCTGACGAAAACGGGGTGAAAAATTTTTCTTTTTATTACACACATATATAATAGATTTAGTAAAAATTTGAGCAACATAACAATTATTTTTCTGAGATTATCACCCCGTAAATTTTGTATAAACTTTAAACACTTCTAAAATCAATTAGTTTCCCCCAAACTTCTGGACCTCAGGCTCTCAATTCATCAATTCACAAACAACCATAAACATGTCATCCAATTTTAAAATAATTTAAAACACGAAACAGTAAGTCATGCATATATATTTATTTATACATTTTCAAAAATAATGAAAACTTATATATTATATCATATACAATTATTTAAGACTTTCCCAAAATAAATATGAAGAGACCCAACCCGGATTTAACCTCTTGAATCCGTGGGAAGCCATCCCGGCACTCCAACGGACTCCGAAAACCTTTTCTTTAAACAATTAACTTAGGAATCCGTGCAGCGAACCCATTTAAAACATTTATTCTTTTCATCAACTAACAGAAAATGTGGTGAAAATTTCTTTTTTTTTTTTTAAAAAAAAAAAAAAAAAACCAGTAAACCATTTATTCAATTAAAATTTTTGCGGAAAAACGGACAGAGTTTACTCTGTTTTTCGGACATTCCAATTTTACAAAACCTGCAAATAAAATCATAAACACTTCTAAAATTCATTCAATTTCTCCACTACCATTTCAGGACCTGAGGTCCACCACAATTTAATCACAAGAACAAATAAAAACTTTCAGTAAAATCATTTTCATCCATAAAACAAAACGTATGCATTATGAACAATTCAAAATATTTTCTGAAATATTTTGGGCTTGAGTTTGGGCACTCCCAAACGCCTACGTACCTCAATTATCTACAGAGGATCAAAGCCCTCGTAGTTAAGAGTTTAGTTAAGCATATACGTATATACAATACCAAAAATAATGATGCAAGTATCAAAACCATAATATGACATATTTACAGCCCAAAAATTATATACATTTTCAGGTCGACGTCGTCCACAAGTAGGCCGTCTACGACTGCCTTGGAGGATGCTCAGACTGCTCCCTAGTCTTAGTTCCTGAAAATTTTATTAAAACATTTTGAAAGAGTGAGCTAAAAACATAGCTCAGTGAGTGTGCAGTTTAATAACAAAATACCTTTCAATCTATTTCAGTAAATTATAACATTTACATAAATTAATAAAACATTTCATTTCATTATCAATTATAGCAATCATAAATATACCATCACTACCAATGGAACCCAGGGAATAATTCACCAACCGACCTAAAAGCGACGGTGGCGGGACGATCCATTTCCAGTCATAAAACCACTAGGCTGCGGATAAATCACACCTTGCGCAGGATAACAGTCATAAGAATACTTTATAATGTGTAAAGGTAATTCTACAATTTCTATCCCATCCCTTAGTTAGTAACCTATTTCTTTACCCATACCTTTACACATCTAAAGTATCTCGGCCGATTATCCAGTCATTTAAGTCATAATAGGGTTTAGGGTAACCATCACCTAAAAATCCGTTTATAAACAACATTTCATTTAAAAACCAAAGCCATTTCTTTTATGAAAACATAAACATTTGATTTGTCAAGATTTTTCTTAAAATAAAAACCTTAACACTTAATTCTTTTTCCTTAAACCTCATATCGAAACTTAAAACATTTCTATCATCAAAACGATTATATACTAGTCATAAACAGATATCAAATATACATATGCGAATATATACTTAAAGGAATATATATATATATATATATTTATATATTTACACAAAACATATATATATAATTTTACACTCACAACTTATTCCCATCCGTTAGCTTTCGATTCAAAGAACCTCCTTCACCTTTTGCACGTCTCCGTTCCCATTCGAAGCATTTCTAATTCACCTAACATTTAATCACCAATTTATTTAAAATTCTCCTCAAATCACAACTCAAATAACAATAAAATTTTCCTTAACAACCTTTCAAACTATTAAGCAATATTCTTTCCGTTACATGCTCTTATCTTAATACCATTCATTTCCATGATATTTCCATGTCCTAATATATTTAAATACATACTTGAACTCACCAAATTGAAAGAAAATAAAAATGGGACAACTTGCGCATCATTTATTCAAACGATTATCTTTGAGCGTTACACGCGTTCCATACAATGTAATTCATTCTCTATGACTTAGTCACACTCAATTACACATTCAAGCACATGTTTAAGACCTTAAAATCAACTTAAAATCACCCAATTTCAACTACACGCAACTGCCCTTCATCCTAGTCGCAAATCACACAATAACACCTTACTCGATTTTCTTTCGGTTCTAACGCGTCTTCATATTTCATTACGCATTTATACACTTATAAATCACTTAATTCTCATTTAACCAACCAAAATACAGCCCATACACACACAAATACCTGCTGCTCGGCAGAACACATAACACATACTCACTCATTTTCATTTGATTCACGGCACACACATCACACATAACTCTACACAATCAACCATTCCATTTCAGCTTTAATAAGATAAAATCAACTAGAACCCAACCTTACTTACTGGTGTTTGATATCAGTAGCTAATCAGAGGCTTCATGGCAGTCCAAATTCTTCCATTTTCGAATCTAACTTGAGCTACAACAATAAAACGAACAATAACATGAAATGGACAGCACAGCTCAAGAAAACATCACACAAACTCAAGTTATTTCTCTTACCCACTGTTGACCATCATCATTCATGCCTACCCCTGCCATTTTCCTCCATTCCTTGGCTTCTTCCAGCTGCTTTCAGCTCGTCCTTTGCTTGCTCCAGCTGACCCGAAACTGCTTTTCCTTCACTCGGCCTGCCGAGCTCGTCAACACCCACGCACGACTTCAACTTCTTCCCGTTTTCGAGCTGTCTACCTCACTTCCAGATCTGGTTGTTCTGGGCTGGAAATCAGATGCTAACCTTGCTTCTTCAAGCCTCCTTTTGACCGTGAAGAACCCTTGGAGGATCGGTCTTGATGGCTGCACTTGTTGGCCGACAGAGACGATCGCGCGAGAGAGAGATATGGTCTGCTTCGGGTCTGTCTTCGGGTCTGTTTTATGATTGCCTGGAGACCAGATTTGAGCTGGAAGAAGACATGATTATTTACTTAATCAATTGCCCGAACACCCCTAAACTTTCTTCAATTATAACAGCTTAACCTTCAATCCAAATATTGCACTTAAACCCCTCTTTTATTAACATTTTTATTCACTTTACTTATCCTTTTCCACTCATGTCCCTACTTATTTTTAATCTATCATTAACACTTCCTAATGACCTCTTTTAATCCTCATCACTTATATTTTTCATAAAAAAAAATTATTCCATAAAAATAAATACATTAAATCCGTCAATTTTCATAACGATTTTAATATCGATTAAAATTAATCATTATTTCTCTCAAGAGTATCTCTAAAATATTCCACCCTTATCAATTCATCAAATTAACCTCATAAACATTCAATTGGACTTATAATTGTTCATTTCCATCATAAAAACAATTTTTTTTTTTTCACAACGATGGAATATTTTTAAAAATACAATCACATTTAACGTATTTTATCGATATCTATATATAGTCTTAAGCATGAAGGACTTGGTCCTAACAAAATACATCTATACAATCATAGTAGTACAAAGCACTCCCGACTCGATCTACCTAGTCCTGAGCTGGAGTCCCTAATCCTGATATACCTATACCTACATCTGCCCTTGAGGAGGTTTTGTTTGTAAAACAAGAAACAGTGTAAGCTACACGAGCTCAATGAGTGTTATAAGTTTTTATTTCCATTTTATCTTTATAAAAATTTCTCCTTTAGTTTTAAAACATTTTATAAACCTTTCATCACTGTAATATGAAAAATCAGCTTTTTTTTTTTTTTTTTTTTTTCTGAAAACCATTTTTCAAATAAATGCATGGATAAATTATTTACGTAAATATAATTCAATTTCATTATAAAACTAAATGATAAAATGAAATATCGTATATTTTTAGTTCTCTTCATAAAATGTAAATAGTGGTGGCATTACTATATTTGAAAATTCTCTAAATAAAATAGGTCAACCACTAACGGTCCGTACCACATGGTATCCTAAGTACAAAGCAGAATTTTTGCCTCGTTCAGGCCATCTATCCAGTATTACGTAACAGAATTTTTCCCTCGCTATGGAGTGGCATTTTTCCTTGCTCAAGTGGAAGCTAGCTAATAATATACCCTATAAGTGCATTAAGCGACACACTAAACTGAACCAATAACTTGACACAATCCCCCGTATGGGTTTCCTCCCGCTGTTAGTAACAGACACTCCTAACACTGCTAATGCACGCTTTGGGTACTTAACCTTAACCGAAAATAATTGTAGCATCTACCAAGCATACCATAGGTTCAATATATATTTTCATCAAACAATTTTTCACCATAAAATACTCATTTTGTATAAGCTTTTCAAATTTAGAAAATCCACATATCATATAATCATTTATAATCTAGGCAAAATATTTTTCATACAATTTCATTTATTTCAAAATCAAAACATATCATATCATAAATTTCAAAATATTATATCCAAAATATTTTGAATAACACTCACTAATTATTGATTCAAAAGATCACACGCATTAGAGTTCCCTTGATTTTCCTGTCACCATAATATGAGCTATCAACCACTTCGAAAATCTCGATTTCTAATGTAGTTATCGTCATTCTAAATCAAATCTACAAAATAATGTAATATATAAATTTTTTAATACGGTTGCCCTATAGGCAAAATAAGCCTAAAAATGAATTCTACACTTAAAATAAGTTTGTAGACACATCCAGAGCTAAATTTCCAGTTCGGGAGGTTGGAGAACTTACATCCGCCGTATGTGGTGGTCGACGATGACTTTTCGACGTCGAATTTCGGTGACCTCGGTGGGGGGAGGTGCAGCTAAATGGGTTTTGTTGTCCTTGACATGCTTGTCACGGAAATGGGGTTGATCGGAGTCGAAATCGCTTAGTTTTGTCGAAATCTAAAAAAATCAAAGCTGGTTAATGGCCTAACTTCCTCTAAATGGTGATAAAAATTAACAAAATTAGTACCTATAGAATCTACGTTACACAAGCTTTCCAACGGTACCAAGTTTGGCCAAAACAGAGCTCGAATGAGGATGGAACAAGAAGTCGAAGTTGGGCTCGCGAAAATGGGATTGCTGAAAAAAAAAAATGGAGAGAGAGAGTGGATTGTCGGCAGGAAGAAGAAGATGATGATATAATCTGATCGAATTACGATTTACCCTCTCAACTTTTTATAAATTACGATTTTAGCTTAAATTTTTAAAAATCAAACTTTTTAGCCCTTACACTTTTACATAATTTTCATAAAATTTTTCAATTTTGCCCTTTCTTAAATATTTCTTTTAATACCATTTCCATACCTTTAGATACTTTAAATAATTTCTTTAGTCCATAAATGAGGCATACGTGTATAATACATGTACAATACTAAAATGGAAAGGGTATATTACAGATATTGATATATACAAAAATATATATAAGTTCGAAGAACAAAAACTATACATATGTAAGACAATCATCTCCAGTTTTTAAACTCTTACCAAATCTTCTTGTAGTCATGTCATTTCTTTACAACCTAATATATATAGGGTACGATTTTTCTTTGACAACTCCTTATAATGCTTACTAGTATCCTGAAGTATTGTATAATTTATGAAAATCCATTAAATCTTAGTGTTCATGCCAGCTTGAGAATATGAATTGTAAGATTACTGCAAATTTTGGAGACAATCGTTGATTAACAAATTTAGTCTAATCCTGATCACTAATGTTAGCTGATTTTAGCATTTCGTATCTTCTATGTGTATCAGGACTAGGGGGAACGTCTCTAATTTGATTTGTTATCCTGCCTTTATAGTGTCTCTAACACTCATTCATTGTTTTTAATGTATGACATTTCATTGACTCCTCAACACCAAGTCATAACTGCAGTTATAAATTGTTTAAAAGTAATTAAATATACTGTAAAATAGATATGTAACATTGATATTATAAATAAATAAAACTAGTATATACCTTTATATTATCCCACACTGTATCTTTCAAAGATTGTGGCACCTTATCCTAACTACTGTAGGTTATAGGTATTATCTAAGCTGCAATTGCTCCATAACCCGAACTGTAGATCACTGAATTTTCTTCAATTGGTTGTCCAACTTCATTTATTTGTATCCCTATTACTTTGACCTTTGCCATTTTCTCATAATCCAAGTGGTTAGGACCTCTTCCTCTTCTTTTCTTCTCTCCACTAGAGCTACCTAAAGACTGACCAGTCGATGTTCCTTCAGTCAACATCTGAAAATGTAATGGAAATAACATATATTAGAAACCAACACGAAATATCATTGTCAATAGATAAAAATATTGATATAAAGTCAATCTATTTTACGAAAATTTTGACAGTCTCCCCTGTTTTTCGACCTTACCAAAAATGAAGTTCACTTGCAATATATATAACAAAGTAATTTCACAACATATTTAATCACATCAGAGACTTTGTCTCTCTACAAACATGAACATAAAGTCAATCTATTTTATGAAAATTTTGACAGTCTCCCATGTTTTTCAACCTTACCAAAAATGAAGTTCATCTGTAACGTAAATAGCAAAATAATTTCACAACATATTTAATCACATCTGAGATTCTATCTCCCTGCAAACATGAACACAAAAAATATATATATATACAAACATATTACAAATAAATTATCCAAATGAAAAATTATATTCATAAACATAAGTTAAATTACAACCAATTTCCCATCTACAATGTCAATAGAAATGTACTTTCACAACATATATAATCACATCAGAGACACTGTCTCTCTGCAAACGTGAACACAAAATATATATATACACACGTATAACATAAAAAATATGTAAATGAAATTATATTCATTAACAATACATGTTTACAACCAATTCTTCACAATCTATTCGAGCATAATCCTCATTATTTTCCATATTAGCATCAAATTTAGTCACATCTAATGGTGTAGTTTTCATATAAGCATGCTCATTAAACTTCTCTAAATCATGAAAACCTCTCGGAGGTACTCTTAGAACAACATACCAATTTGAGTTATCATTTTCCCTAAAATAAAACACTTGTGTTGCTTGTGAGGCTAAAATAAAATAATCTCTATCCCATTTATTTCCACGTGGACTAAAATTAACTAGTGTGAATCCATCTTCTTCTCTAACATCACTCGCACTACCCATCCAATGTAAAACTTTTGTTGGAGAGCGAATTATTTTTTTGATGGATTGCGTTTTTGATCGGAAAAATAATATTCTCGAGTCCAGAAATATTCGAAATATTTTGACAGGCCCCTTTCTAACTACTAGCTAGGCGACCTGCCCGGCAACCCCACGGTGACTCCCCAGTCGAGATCTGCTCCGGCTGGAAAGTTCCCGAGGAGCTAAGCCTCATTTCTGTTCTAAAATACTTGAAATCCTTTTAGTTTTGAAAATGGGTGGGAATTTTGTTCGTTGAAAATAACTTTATAAAAACATAGATTTTTATGAAAATCCGGCAGCACGACGGCTATTTTTCTAAAATTCCACCCTGTGAAATGCTTTACAAAACCTGTATAATTGTATTCACAAACATTTCAATAATCAATAGGCCTCAGGCCCTTTTCAAACTCATAATCATGCAATAATACGGAAGCAACTTGAGTAAAATCTTAAAACGACATGCATGATATTTACAATGAAATCCTTAATTCAAAGTAATATTTACAAAACTAGAAAATCTGGAAAATGATAATAAATACAATACATGATGCTATGACTAGAAAATAGTGCAGTCTGGTCGCGTGTCTAACTGGCCTGTACGTCCGAAGGAGATACGCCTGCCGTGCTACTCGTACCTGCACCTGAGGGAGGATTTTCAAGAAAGACAGGAAAAACAGTGGTGAGAATAACTCAGTGAGTGGGTAAGTTTACATAAACTATGCTTTTGCTTAAAATACTATTTCTCCCGAAAATAGATTGGAAAACTATTACTTACTTATTATTTCTGAAAACTGTAAACTTGATTTAAAATGTGCGAAAGTTATTTATCAAACTTTTCTTAAAACTTTTCTTATTTTCTTACTAGCTTATCTGGCAACCCAGGGAAATCTTGTCCTTCGTAACGGTGCGAAGACACGCCACTAGGATAGGGGAACTCTCACCATGTGTAGTCGCAGATGTGGATACAACTCTGGGATCGCGATTCCCTCCAACATCAGGCAGATCTACACTATCCCATACGTGCAGAGGGTGACTGACAGACTCGATCCCCCCAAAGTTAGTAACTCCCCCCAACTACCGTACACGTATGGAATACTTTCGGCCGGGTGTAATCTTAGGGGCTAGGGTAAACCATAGGCATATATAAAATTGAAATCTCGGCAATAAGCTATAATATCGCAAAATAACTTTCACAAACAATATCTTGATGCATGTATATGATCTCAACTCATTCATTTACTTTACTAAAAATATATATATATATATATGCATATACTCATAGCATAACTCATTTAAAAATATACATGCATTCATAGGAAATGTAATGATATCATAAAAGCTTACTCGAATATCAAAACAATTCACTTGCTAAATGATTCACATTTATATAATAAAATGTATGAAAACTTTTAAAAATCCACACTCACAACTTGCTTCCAAAATACTTATCACCGCTTCCCGATACGGCTCTCGTTTTATTTCCGATTCACCTACAATTGATTTCGATCGAGATGCCGTTAAAACATAACTCGTGCGCAACCAAACTTTAAGCCATACTAGGATTTATAAACACAGTAATTCAAGCGACCATCCTCACACGATAACATAACGGAAAACTCATATTTGCACGCGAAAACTATTTCAAACCGATTCGTTATCGAGACTTAAACTACTCAAAACTCTACGGTTACAAAACCGACAACTATGCCATTCGAATCTAATGTAACATTATCAGAATCAGATTCCAATGAATTCACTAAACCAATTATTCGAAACCAAACGACAAACTTAAAGCTTACGCGATTTCAACTAATTATCGCGTTATCTCGTTTTAAGCGTTTCGCGCGATTCCTTTGTTTCCGCTTTAACTTATTGTCAATTTCAACTCGAGACTTTACTTAAAACACGGAAAATGAATATTCAAACATGATTAAACACAAAGAAGAAAATATGGCAACAAGCTTAACATATTCATTTCCAATTTCAACTTCCGAAATTTCGACAATTAACGATTTCGCGCGAACCAAAAACTATCCGATTAACTTTATTGAAACTCGAACTATTATAACTTCAACTTAAACACTTTTGTTACAAATGCTGCTCCACATGCCCCTAGTGCTCAAGGAAGTGACTTGGAGATTCATCTTGAAGATTTTAATAGACCAATCACCAGGGCCCAAGCTAAAAGGTTAAAGGAACAACTTCAACTATTTGTGCAAAATTGGGTAGATAATGGGCTGTCTAAGCATGGAGATTTTAAAGAGCCCAATTTGATTAATGTAATTGGGCTAAAAGACTAGCTTTGGATTCAGCCCATCTTATTTCCAACCATTCAAGTGGTGTCCAGATTCATTCACTAATTAATGGCATGAATCAAGGAGTTATTTTGACATTCATGATGGCAAGAATCAAGGAATCACTAATGGCATGAATCAAGGAGTAATTTTGGCATTGATGAGAGGTTGACTCCACCTTGATTAGTGTCTAGGCTCAAGATACATTCTGGTTGTAAAATCTATAAATAGGGCTGTTTAATTTTATTTTGTGGCATCTGAATATTTCTTCAAACATTTCCTATATGGAATTTAAGAGAGTTTTCTTTCTTGTGATTTTATGCTTAAGGTGTTGAATTGATGCAATTGAGTTTGTCTTTGTATTTCAATTCTACTTCCTATTTCTATTGTTCTTGATTGCTTTGATCTTGGGTTCAAGGGTATTCTCTTGGGTTTTTGTCAACACGCATTTCTTGCGTGATAGAACAAATCAACCTGAATTACTTTGGTGTGAAATCAAATCTGGTTGTGAGTGATAAAGAGTTCGAAGAAACAATTTGGGTCTTGGGGTTCCGCATCATTTGGTATCAGAGCCACACTCACCAAGTAATTATCTATCCTTTTAATTTTCTGTTCTTTTCATTAGTCTTATTGATCTTGTTCTTAAAAAAAAAAAAAAACGAAAAAAAAAAAAAAAAATCATCAGTTCTGAACGAGATCCTCCATTTGTGATTAGTGTGATTGATTATCCTTGGGTTATGAAGAATCGACTCACCCTATTGAGTCTGATTTTTGTTTAAAAAAAATATACATATATATCTGTTCCTGAGTGTTTGGGTGTTATTTTGTAAGGAATTAATTACAAGTTTCATTCTTAGATTCAATATTTGTTATTCTATAGCGTCCTTTTTTGAGTCCATTTCTTTATTAGTCACCATAAACATCAAGTGTGTGCCTTTTTCTTCATTGGTTCTGTTGTATTGTTTTGCATATCCTTGTTGTTTATTTTTTTGGATTCCTTTAGAAAAATTGAATTACATTGAAATCTTGATTGCTGTTTGATTTGGCCCTTATGTATAAAATCATAAAGATTGCTTGAGCGGTAAAAGGCAAGAGAGTGTGAGTTCAAAAGAGGGTAAAAGCCAATTTGAGTTAAACACAAGAGGAGTACGAGGGAAACACGTGAGGGAGTGTTTGTGAGGTTCTTGTTTGTTATTTTTCTTCGATATTTCAGATTGCACAAAAAAAAAAAAAATGGAAGGAAGCGGAAGTGCACCAAAAGACCAAGAATTTCTTCTCAACGCCATGCAACAACAGTTTGAGAGGATTCAACTTGTTCTTGGCAACATGAATGACACTTTGGAGAGGCAACAAAACGAGATCAATGCCTTGCGTGAAGGGACTGCCCAAAACATTCCAAGGGCAAGAAGGCAACCTGCACCTCAATATATAGAAGAGTCTGAAGAGGAATTTGATGATCAAGCTCCCTTGGTCAATGAAGGTCGAAATTATGGAAGGGGTAGGTGGAACCAAAATGATCTTGATAGGAATATCGGGAGTATAAAAATGAAAATTCCATCCTTTCTGGGGAAGAATGATCCGGATGCATATATGGAGTGGGAGCGAAAAGTGGAATTAATCTTCGAATGTCACAATTACTCGGAGGAAAAGAAGATCAAACTGGCAGCGGTGGAGTTTGGAGAATATGCACTTGTATGGTGGGATCAACTTCTTGTAAGTAGGAGGAGAAATGGTGAAAGACCGATCCGAACGTGGGCTGAAATGAAGGCTATCATGAGGCGTAGATTTGTTCCAAGCCATTATTATAGGGACTTGCACCAAAGATTGCAAAGTCTTGTACAAGAAACAAAGAGTGTGGAGGAATACTACAAAGAAATGGAGATTGCTATGATCCGAGCAAACATGGAGGAAGATAGAGAGGCCACCATGGCAAGGTTTCTCAATGGACTTAATAAGGACATAGCCAACAGAGTGGAGTTGCAACACTATGTGGAGATGGAAGATATGGTGCACATGGCTATGAAGATAGAAAGGCAATTGCAACGCAAGGGGAAGGGGAAACAAGCCAACACCTTTTCAGCTCAAACAAATTCAGGGAGGCCAAATTGGAGGAATGATAACAAGGCTGCCCAAATAAAAAAGGATGACAAGGCGCAATTATCTCAATCACTTGACAACAAAAACAAAGGTACTACTTCTACCCAAAACTCTAGAAGTCGTGACATTAAGTGTTTTAGGTGTTTGGGGTATGGGCACATAGCATCTCAATGCCCAAATAAAAGGGCAATGGTGATGCGCGGTAATGGGGTAGAGACAGATGAGGAAAGTAACGATGAGGATGAGATGCCTCCTTTAGAGGATTGTAGTGATGTTGAGTTGCCTACTGAGGGACAATTGTTGGTTACTAGGCGTGCTCTTAATGTGCAAGTGAAAGAGGATAATGAGGGGGTTAGGTTGCAAAGGGAAAATCTTTTTTATACTAGGTGTTTAGTTGAAGGGAAAGTGTGTAGTTTGATTATTGATGGGGGTAGTTGTGTCAATGTGGCTAGTACTTTATTTGTGGATAAGTTAGGGTTGGAAACTACAAAACATTCAAGACCTTATAGATTGCAATGGCTTAACAATAGTGGGGAAGTGAAGGTCACTAAACAAGTGAGGGTTCCATTTACTATTGGAAGGTACCATGATGAAGTTAATTGTGATGTTGTTCCTATGCAAGCTAGTCACTTGTTGTTAGGTAGACCGTGGCAATGGGATAGCAGAGTGAACTATGATGGATATCTTAATAGGTACATGGTTGAGAAAGAAGGCAAAAAGTATACTCTTCTTCCTTTGACCCCTAAACAGATCTTTGAAGATCAATTGCAACTTGAGAAGTCTTATGGAGAGTTCATTCAAAGAGAGGCCGAGAGAAAAAGAAAAGAGAGTGGAAAAGAAAAAGAGAAAAGTGAGAAAAAAGAAGATGAGAGAATGAGTGAAAAGAAGAAAATGAGTGAGGAACACTCAGCCATAGAAAAAGAGGGAAAGAAAATGAGCTTCTATGCAAAAATGAGAGATGTAAGGAAGGCTTTAATTACTCATAGGCCAATGATTGTACTTTTGTACAATGAGGCTTATTTTTCTACTAACGACATTGACCCTTCTTTGCCAAGTGTTGTTATTGATGTTTTGCAGGAGTATGATGAAGTTTTTTCCGATGATTTACCTCAAGGTTTACCACCTTTGAGAGGGATAGAACATCAAATTGACCTCATTCCCGGGGCTGCCATCCCTAATAGGCCAGCCTATAGAAGCAATCCCGAAGAGACAAAGGAGCTACAAAAGCAAGTGGAAGAGCTCTTGAAGAAAGGACTTATAAGAGAAAGTTTAAGTCCATGTGCAGTACCCGTCTTGTTGGTACCAAAGAAGGATGGAAGTTGGCGTATGTGTGTGGATTGTAGAGCTGTCAACAAAATAACGGTAAAGTATCGTCACCCCATACCTCGACTTGATGACATGTTGGATGAATTGCATGGTGCATGTGTTTTTTCTAGAATTGATTTGAAAAGTGGTTATCACCAAATTAGAATAAAAGCAGGTGATGAGTGGAAAACCGCTTTTAAAACAAAACATGGATTGTATGAGTGGATGGTAATGCCGTTTGGCCTAACCAATGCCCCTAGTACATTTATGCGATTAATGAACCATGTTTTGCGTGAGTGTATTGGAATATTTGTGGTTGTCTATTTTGATGACATTCTAGTGTATAGCAAATCTGTTGATGAGCATGTCAAGCATTTAAAATGTGTGTTTGATGCTTTGCGCAAAAACAAGTTATATGCTAACTTAAAGAAATGTTCATTTTTGCACTGATCGCCTCATTTTCTTGGGTTATGTTGTGAGTTCAAATGGAATTGAAGTAGATAGTGAAAAGGTAAAGGCTATTCAAGAATGGCCAACACCTAAAACTGTGAGTGAAGTGAGAAGTTTTCATGGCTTGGCAAGTTTCTATAGGAGATTTGTCAAAGATTTTAGCACCATTGCTGCACCATTAACTGAAATCATGAAGAAAGATAAGGGGTTTATTTGGGGTAAAGAACAAGAACATGCATTTTCTGTGCTAAAGGAGAAGTTGAGCAGTGCACCATTGTTGAGGGTACCCAATTTCGATTCAACTTTTGAAATTGAATGTGACGCCTCCGGGATTGGTATAGGTGCTGTTTTATTGCAGGAAAAAAGGCCCGTTGCTTATTTTAGTGAAAAGCTACATGGAGCACAACTTAACTACTCAACTTATGATAAGGAGATGTATGCTTTGGTGAGGGCATTGCAAACATGGCAATATTATTTGTTACCAAAAGAGTTCGTGATTCATACAGATCACGAGTCATTGAAACACTTGAAAGGGCAAAGTAAGCTAAACAAGCGTCATGCAAAATGGATGGAATTCATAGAATCCTTTCCATATGTGATCCAATATAAGCAAGGTAAAGAGAACATCGTGGCAGATGCGTTATCTAGAAGGTATGCTCTAATCTCTACTCTTTCAACTAAGTTGTTAGGATTTGAGCATTTGAAGGATTTGTATGCACATGATAGTGATTTCTCTAATGTTTATAATTCTTGTGAGCATGCTGCATTTCGTGATTTCTATAGGCATGAGGGATTTCTTTTTAAAGGAGAAAAATTATGTGTGCCTAATAGTTCAATTAGGGAATTGCTTGTTCGTGAAGCTCATAGTGGAGGTCTTATGGGACATTTTGGCATTGACAAAACTTTGAGCATCTTGCATGAACACTTCTTTTGGCCTAATATGCGTAAGAGTGTTGAGAAAATCTGTTCTAGTTGCATTTCATGTAGACAAGCTAAATCTAGAACTCAACCCCATGGATTATACATGCCTTTGCCAGTACCAACAAATCCTTGGGTTGACATTTCTATGGACTTTGTTTTGGGTCTACCAAGGACTAGAAATAGAAAGGACTCAATTTTTGTAGTTGTAGATCGTTTTTCCAAAATGGCTCATTTCATACCATGTCATAAAACTGATGATGCAGTACATATTGCTGATTTATTCTTTAAAGAGATTGTACGTTTACATGGCATTCCAAAAACCATTGTGTCGGATCGAGATGTTAAATTTTTGAGTTACTTCTGGCGAGTACTTTGGTCCAAACTTGGTACTAAATTATTGTTTTCTACTGCTTCCCATCCTCAAACTGATGGGCAAACTGAAGTAGTAAATAGGACTTTGGGAACGTTGTTGCGTGCTTTGATTGGAAGGAATGTTAAAACTTGGGAAGATAATCTGCCTTTTGTTGAATTTGCATATAATAGGAGTGTGCATTCTACCACTGGGTTTTCTCCCTTTGAAATTGTGTATGGATTTAATCCACTAACTCCTTTGGATCTTTTACCTATTCCTTTGAGTGAGATTTCTAATATAGATGGATATAAAAGGGCAGAGATGGTTAAATCCATTCATGACAAAGCAAGACAAAAGATAGAGAAGCGAAATGAGCAAATTGCATCTCAAGTGAACAAAGGAAGGCGCATGGTGTCATTTGAACCAGGAGATTGGGTTTGGGTTCACATGCGCAAGGAAAGATTTCCTTCCAAAAGGAAATCAAAATTGGATGCTCATGGAGACGGACCTTTTCAAGTTGTTGCAAAGATCAATGACAATGCATACCGCATTGATCTACCTGGTGAGTATGGTGTTTCAGCTACTTTTAATGTTTCTGATTTATCTCCCTTTGATATTGATGCAGGATCTGATTCGAGGACGAATCATTTTGAAGGGCGGGGAAATGTTACAAATGCTGCTCCACATGCCCCTAGTGCTCAAGGAAGTGACTTGGAGATTCATCTTGAAGATTTTAACAGACCAATCACCAGGGCCCAAGCTAAAAGGTTAAAGGAACAACTTCAACTATTTGTGCAAAATTGGGTAGATAATGGGCTGTCTAAGCATGGAGATTTTAAAGAGCCCAATTTGATTAATGTAATTGGGCTAAAAGACTAGCTTTGGATTCAGCCCATCTTATTTCCAACCATTCAAGTGGTGTCCAGATTCATTCACTAATTAATGGCATGAATCAAGGAGTTATTTTGACATTCATGATGGCAAGAATCAAGGAATCACTAATGGCATGAATCAAGGAGTAATTTTGGCATTGATGAGAGGGTTGACTCCACCTTGATTAGTGTCTAGGCTCAAGATACATTCTGGTTGTAAAATCTATAAATAGGGCTGTTTAATTTTATTTTGTGGCATCTGAATATTTCTTCAAACATTTCCTATATGGAATTTAAGAGAGTTTTCTTTCTTGTGATTTTATGCTTAAGGTGTTGAATTGATGCGATTGAGTTTGTCTTTGTATTTCAATTCTACTTCCTATTTCTATTGTTCTTGATTGCTTTGATCTTGGGTTCAAGGGTATTCTCTTGGGTTTTTGTCAACACGCATTTCTTGGGTGATAGAACAAATCAACCTGAATTACTTTGGTGTGAAATCAAATCTGGTTGTGAGTGATAAAGAGTTCGAAGAAACAATTTGGGTCTTGGGGTTCCGCATCAACTTTAACGGCTTAAAAACAATCTCAGGGCAGCGAGATAATATTCACATTCCTTTTTATATTCGACAACGAAAATCACAAACTAACAATGCTCGCATTCGAGGAAAAATCAACCGAATCGCTCGGAAACGATTTCTAAATGTCCGACCGATTATCCGATACTTTAAAACACTTTAATACAATCCATTTTCCACGACAACAAACGCGAAACCAAAAGTATAACTCAACAGCCCCTAAATATCTCATAACAGCCCATAAACAACACTCAACGAATACGATCGATGATAAAAACACAATCGCAACATCAACGAGTGAACCTCCGCACTAATGAGGTTCTCAATTCTAAACCCAAACATAATATCATCAATTTATCTCAACTCTAATCACATGGATGCTCACTAATTACTCAAAACTTCTCAACAAAAACAAAGGGGACAGCACTTTACCCCAGAAGCGAGCTATTTTCGACTTCGAAACAGCTTCCGATCGGCGATGATCTCTCGTGCGCAGCAAGCTGTCTCCCTTTGATAATGGCCTGACAGCATCAACACAACTCACGGCTTCAGCTCTGAAATGATGCACTCGCACAGCCTTGACAGTAGCTCGCACAACCTCAACACTTGATTCACGATGACAGCACAGCAGCAACTACATCAACAGCAAGCTCACAACGGCGACAGCAACAAGACAATGGCAGCAACGTGACAATGGCGACAGCACCGGCTTCAGTTCACGGTCAGCACTAGGCAGCGACGGCAACACCAGCACAACCTCGAGGTAGCTCAGCTCTTCAGCTTGCACAATATAGTACCAGAGTACGAAGACAGCAGCTCACTAACTCACACCAGCAGCTCCCTTCACCGGCAACAGCGACGGCAGCTTCAACTCCTCACTCGGCGACAACTCACGACAACTCACTCTCTCTTTCTTGCATGCACGGTCTGCTTGCAGATCTGTCCTTGCATGTCTTCTTTGGCTTCAGATCTGCTGTCTCCTTCCACTTTGCTTCACCTTGGTCTGTCAACAGCTCGATCCTCTCTCTTTTCACCAGCTCACGGTCTGATTTCTTCCACAAGCTCTCTTCCTTCTCTTGCTTTCAGTTTCCATTTTGGAATGACGAAGAAGAAGTTGACAGATTGCTTTGCTTTGGTTCCGGTTTTGATTGCTTCTTTCACCAGGGGCAATGGTGCTCTCGGTCTCTCTCTAAACTCACGAGCAGCAACTCATTTGTTTTTGGTTTCTGTTGCAATGAAGTGAAATTGACCGAGCAAGCTTTTATCATTTCTAAATTTTTAATCTTGTAATATTAACCTTGCTTTAAAAATTTTGGGACAGTTGTCACATTCCACCATTGCATGTGTGACACTTGTCACAAACATGCATGTCTTTATTATTTTATTTCTCATGCATTCTCACTTTTATATCTCCAAGCCCGGTTTCCGTTTCCGTCCGTCCTGGAATTCGCTTTTGATTTAATTTCGGATTTGTATTCTCGGAATTATTTTAAAATTTCAAATCCAATTCACGAACACGAATTTATTTTTCTTAATCGAAAATAATTATTCCAAAAATATCCGGACTCGATAATTATATTTTTCCGATCGGACGCGATCCATCGGAAAAATATTTCGCTCTCCGACGAGCGCGGTTCTGGGTTTTACAATTCACCCCTCCTTATAAAAATTTCGTCCTCGAAATTTACACAACTTTCAAGTAATAAAATTCAACGCCGGAATCTATCAACATACTCAATACTTTCATGAATTGTAAAATTCATAACTCGAATAACTAAATATACTTACATGAATCAAAAAGATGCGGATACTGACTGTGCATTTGCTCCTCGTGCTCCCACGAGGCCTCTTCCACTGCATGATTCCTCCACAACACTTTAACCAACGGAATAACTTTACTGCAAAGAACTTGATCTCTCCTATCAAGAATCTGAACTGGGGTCTCCTCATAAGATAGGTTCTCATTGAGTTCCATTGGCTGCTCTAACAACACGTGCGAAGGATCTGCGATGTACTTACGGAGCATCGAGACATGAAATACATTATGGATCCTGGAAAGTTCTGCTGGTAGCTCAAGTCGATACGCTACCTCACCTACTTTGCCAATCACTTCGTAGGGACCGATAAACCGAGGGCTTAACTTACCTCGCTTCCCAAAACTAATTATTCCTTTCCATGGAGATATCCGTAGGAACACCTTATCCCCGACCTGGAACTCCAAATCCTTTCTACGCTTATTTGCGTAACTTTTCTGACGATCCTGGGCTATCTTCAGATTGTCCCGAATAACCTTGATCTTATCTGTAGTCATCTGAACAAGCTCGGGCCCAATCAACTTTCTCTCGCCCATTTCATCCCAACATACCGGCGTCCTACACCGTCTTCCATACAGTGTTTCATACGGTGCCATGCCGATACTAGCCTGATAGCTGTTATTATAGGCAAACTCGATTAACGACAGATGAGTATCCCAGCTTCCTCCAAACTCTATCACACAAGACCTGAGCATATCCTCCAAAGTTTGAATAGTACGCTCAGACTGACCATCTATCTGCGGATGAAATGCTGTACTAAAATGTAATCGAGTACCTAATGCTTTCTGGGGACTAGGCCAAAATCGGGATGTAAATCTCGGATCTCTATCTGATACGATTGACACTGGAGCCCCATGCAATCTTACTATCTCATCGACATACAACTTAGCCAATCTATCCAGGGAATAAGTACTTCTGATAGGTAGGAAATGAGCTGACTTCGTAAGTCGATCTACTATCACCCAAATACTATCATAACCATTTCGACTTCGAGGAAATCCTACCACAAAGTCCATAGTAATACGCTCCCATTTCCACTCCGAGATGGAGAGTGGCTGAAGAAGTCCTGATGGCCTCTGGTGCTCGGCTTTCACCTGTTGACAAATCAAGCATCTTGACACAAATTCAGCTATCTCTCTCTTCATACCTTTCCACCAATAATGCTCTTTCAAGGTATGATACATTTTCGTACTTCCCGGATGCATAGCGTATGCTGAGGAGTGAGCTTCATCTAAAATTTCTTTCTTGAGTTCCGCCACATCAGGAACACACAGTCTCTGTCTCATCCTCAACGTACTATCATCCTTGATTGAGAAGTCTCCCTGCTGGCCTGACTCTACTCCCTGTCTGATCTTAATTAACTGAGGATCTTGAATCTGTAACTCTCGGATTCGATCCACGAGTACCGGTCGAACCTGAAAAGTAGCTAACAATGCACTTGAATTCCCTACTTCCAAATTAACTCCCAAAGATCTCATCTCTACTAACAATGGAAGATATCTAGCTCTCAAATGAGCTATCGAGCTAGAGGGTCTCCTACTCAATGCATCGGCTACTACATTTGCTTTCCCGGGATGGTACTCTATGGTGCAATCATAATCCTTGAGCAGTTCTAACCATCTCCTCTGTCTTATATTCAACTCTTTCTGGGAGAACAAATACTGAAGGCTCTTGTGATCTGTAAATATCTGACATTGAACTCCGTACAAGTAATGCCTCCAGATCCTGAGTGCAAAAACCACTGCGGCCAACTCTAGATCATGGGTCGGGTAATTCTGCTCGTGCTTCTTTAATTGCCTAGAAGCATAAGCTATCACCTTTCCGTTTTGCATCAGAACACAACCCAAACCCTGCCTCGAAGCATCACTGTACACCACAAAGCCTTCACTTCCGGAAGGAAGAGTAAGCACTGGAGCTGTAGTCAATTTAGTCTTTAATTCATCAAAACTCCTCTGACAGGCTTCTGACCACTCAAACTTTACTTCCTTTCTGGTTAGCTTCGTCAACGGGATGACAATCCTAGAAAATCCTTCAACAAATTTCCTGTAATAACCTGCAAACCCTAAGAAACTCCGAACTTCAGTTACGGTTGTAGGCGGTTTCCAGTTTACAATCGCTTCAATCTTCTGAGGATCAACACTAATCCCATCAGCTGAAACCACATGGCCTAAAAATGAAACTTCATTCAACCAGAACTGACATTTGCTGAACTTGGCATACAATTGCTGTTCCCTTAACGTCTGCAAAACCAATCTCAGATGCTCAGCATGCTCTTCCCTACTGCCAGAATATACTAATATATCGTCAATGAACACTATGACAAACTTATCCAAAAATTCATGGAACACCCGATTCATCAATGCCATGAATGCTGCTGGGGCATTGGTTAGTCCGAAAGGCATAACCAAAAATTCATAATGTCCATAACGCGTCCTGAAGGCAGTCTTAGGAATATCATTTCCCTTTATCTTCAACTGGTGGTACCCTGACCTCAGATCTATCTTAGAAAACACCCTTGCACCCTGCAACTGATCAAACAGATCATCGATCCTCGGTAACGGATATTGATTCCGAATAGTTACCTTATTCAATTCCCGATAATCAATGCACAATCTCATACTTCCATCTTTCTTTTTAACAAAGAGCACTGGTGCTCCCTAAGGAGATACACTGGATCTGACAAAGCCCTTGTCTACCAATTCTTCCAACTGAATCTTCAATTCCTTCAACTCTGGAGGTGCCATCCTGTACGGTGCTCTGAAAATTGGTGCTGTTCCCGGAATCAGATTAATCTCGAATTCAAAATCCCTATCTGGAGGTAAACCTGGAAGATCTTCCGGAAACACATCAGAAAACTCTGCAACCACAGGAATATTTTCTAACTGAGTCTCCCTCTCGGACGAATCTATCACATAAGCCAAATAACCAGCACATTGTTTCTTTAACATCTTTCTGGCGGTCATGGCTGATATGATACGGGACGGAAGCATTCTACGCTCCCCTCGAAATACTACATCTGACTCTCCCATTGAACTGAACTTGACTTCTTTCTGAAAACAATCCACTACGGCATGATGCGTAGCTAACCAATCCATACCAAAAATAATGTCGAAGTCACATATATCCAATAATATCAAACTAACTGGAAAGGATCTATTCCCAAGTACAATATCACAATCTCTGCAAACACTCTCTGCTACTAAGGAATCTCCGGTAGGAGTAGCTACTACCATATCACACTCTAAAGGTTCTAACTTCATACTAACACGACTGGCAAAGCTTTTAGAAACAAAAGAATGTGTAGCACCAGGATCTATTAACACATGAGCATCAGAATTAAAAATCGTTACAGTACCTGTCACCACCTCTGGTGTAGCTTCAGCATCTTGTTGTGTTACCGCGAACACCCTGGCTTGAGTACGGGGTCTCCCTGACGGTCCTCTGGGTGGCAAACCTCTCCCAGTACCTCTTCCGGATTGAACTGTAGTCCCTGGTCCTCTCATCTGCGGACCTCTCTGATCCTGCGATTGACCCCCACTAGACTGTCCTTGAGTAGACGGTCTCGACCCAATGGCTCCTGTTGTTCTCTACGGGCACTCCTTCATAAAATGTCCCTCTTTACCACAATGATAACATCCAGTGATACCCATATGACACTCTCCTCGGTGCATCCTGTTGCATTTCCTGCACGGCTCTCCGCTCTGAGTATTACCTCTGATCTGGGGTCCTGATGGAGGTCTGACTGAACTCTGACTAGACGCGGCTCCCTGACTTCGCTGTTTGCTACCTGACCATCTAGACTTACCTCCAGTTTTCGGTGCCTTGCTGGAGCCTCCTGAATACCAACCTGACCCCTGACTGCGCTTAAATTTCTGCATTGGCTCTTTGTCACCTATTGTTGTCCTCTCTACCCTCAAAGCTGCTTCAACTATTCGCCCATACTCTCTGTGCTCTGCAGCTACCACATATGCCTTGATCTTCGGATTCAGGCCCTGCACGAACTTATGGCACTTGTTCACATCATCATTCACGATAAACGGCGCCACTCGAGACAATTCGGTAAACTTCCTTTCATACTCTTCGATTGACATGTTACCCTGCACAAGACTGTAAAACTCTTCAATCTTTGCATCCTTGTATGCCCTTGGGTAGAATTTCTCATTGAACTCTTCTTTGAATTTTTCCCATGAGACTTGTTCGGTTGTTCTTCGCTTACCGGAATCCCACCAATCTCTAGCTGAAGCTCGAAGCAAGAATGAAGCAATTGACACCTTTTGGAGATCGGTGCATTCCATTTGTTCCAACACCCTTTCAGTATTATCCAACCACTCCGATGCACTCTCTGGACCACCCGTTCCGTCAAAAGCATCGGCACCTAATTTCCTTGCCCTCTCTACGGTGGCGCTTGGTGCGCGAGGCCTTAGCCCTTGAATAGCTTGGGCTAATCTCTCGATCGGATCCTGCTCAGGCTCTACTACTGGTGGCTCAACTGGAATCCCTGGCTGAGGATCATTGACGGACTCATTTACTTGCTCCCTTATTTCTGGAGCAGGAGGTGGAGCATTATCAGCGGCTCTCCTTGTACGCGGACGACCGACGCGACGCATGACTCACTGCACTTGAACCAGATACTTAGTCATAAAATGTATAATGTTTTAGAAATTCTATGAAAATGCTTGAAAATCATGTAATGCATTTAAAATCTTTGCTCTGATACCAACGTTGACAGACCCCTTTCTAACTACTAGCTAGGCGACCTGCTCGGCAACCCCACGGTGACTCCCCAGTCGAGATCTGCTCCGGCTGGAAAGTTCCCGAGGAGCTAAGCCTCATTTCTGTTCTAAAATACTTGAAATCCTTTTAGTTTTGAAAATGGGTGGGAATTTTGTTCGTTGAAAATAACTTTATAAAAACAGGATTTTTATGAAAATCCGGCAGCACGACGGCTATTTTTCTAAAATTCCACCCTGTGAAATGCTTTACAAAACCTGTATAATTGTATTCACAAACATTTCAATAATCAATAGGCCTCAGGCCCTTTTCAAACTCATAATCATGCAATAATACGGAAGCAACTTGAGTAAAATCTTAAAACGACATGCATGATATTTACAATGAAATCCTTAATTCAAAGTAATATTTACAAAACTAGAAAATCTGGAAAATGATAATAAATACAATACATGATGCTATGACTAGAAAATAGTGCAGTCTGGTCGCGTGTCTAACTGGCCTGTACGTCCGAAGGAGATACGCCTGCCGTGCTACTCGTACCTGCACCTGAGGGAGGATTTTCAAGAAAGACAGGAAAAACAGTGGTGAGAATAACTCAGTGAGTGGGTAAGTTTACATAAACTATGCTTTTGCTTAAAATACTATTTCTCCCGAAAATAGATTGGAAAACTATTACTTACTTATTATTTCTGAAAACTGTAAACTTGATTTAAAATGTGCGAAAGTTATTTATCAAACTTTTCTTAAAACTTTTCTTATTTTCTTACTAGCCTATCTGGTAACCCAGGGAAATCTTGTCATTCGTGACGGTGCGAAGACACGCCACTAGGATAGGGGAACTCTCACCATGTGTAGTCGCAGATGTGGATACAACTCTGGGATCGCGATTCCCTCCAACATCAGACAGATCTACACTATCCCATACGTGCAGAGGGTGACTGACAGACTCGATCCCCCCAAAGTTAGTAACTCCCCCCAACTACCGTACACGTATGGAATACTTTCGGCCAGGTGTAATCTTAGGGGCTAGGGTAAACCATAGGCATATATAAAATTGAAATCTCGGCAATAAGCTATAATATCGCAAAATAACTTTCACAAACAATATCTTGATGCATGTATATGATCTCAACTCATTCATTTACTTTACTAAAAAATATATATATATATGCATATACTCATAGCATAACTCATTTAAAAATATACATGCATTCATAGGAAATGTAATGATATCATAAAAGCTTACTCGAATATCAAAACAATTCACTTGCTCAATGATTCACATTTATATAATAAAATGTATGAAAAATTTTAAAAATCCACACTCACAACTTGCTTCCAAAATACTTATCACCGCTTCCCGATACGGCTCTCGTTCTATTTCCGATTCACCTACAATTGATTTCGATCGAGATGCCGTTAAAACATAACTCGTGCGCAACCAAACTTTAAGCCATACTAGGATTTATAAACACAATAATTCAAGCGACCATCCTCACACGATAACATAACGTAAAACTCATATTTGCACGTGAAAACTATTTCAAACCGATTCGTTATCGAGACTTAAACTACTCAAAACTCTACGGTTACAAAACCGACAACTATGCCATTCGAATCTAATGTAACATTATCAGAATCAGATTCCAATGAATTCACTAAACCAATTATTCGAAACCAAACGACAAACTTAAAGCTTACGCGATTTC
Source organism: Dimocarpus longan (assembly GCA_022984855.1). NCBI lineage: Eukaryota > Viridiplantae > Streptophyta > Magnoliopsida > Sapindales > Sapindaceae > Dimocarpus > Dimocarpus longan. Next base: position 10,626,542 of record CM041013.1, read on the forward strand.
AACTAATTATCGCGTTATCTCGTTTTAAGCGTTTCGCGCGATTCCTTTGTTTCCGCTTTAACTTATTGTCAATTTCAACTCGAGACTTTACTTAAAACACGGAAAATGAATATTCAAACATGATTAAACACAAAGAAGAAAATATGGCAACAAGCTTAACATATTCATTTCCAATTTCAACTTCCGAAATTTCGACAATTAACGATTTCGCGCGAACCAAAAACTATCCGATTAACTTTATTGAAACTCGAACTATTATAACTTCAACTTAAACACTTTAACGGCTTAAAAACAATCTCAGGGCAGCGAGATAATATTCACATTCCTTTTTATATTCGACAACGAAAATCACAAACTAACAAAGCTCGCATTCGCGGAAAAATCAACCGAATCGCTCGGAAACGATTTCTAAATGTCCGACCGATTATCCGATACTTTAAAACACTTTAATACAATCCATTTTCCACGACCACAAACGCGAAACCAAAAGTATAACTCAACAGCCCCTAAATATCTCATAACAGCCCATAAACAACACTCAACGAATACGATCGATGATAAAAACACAATCGCAACATCAATGAGTGAACCTCCGCACTAATGAGGTTCTCAATTCTAAACCCAAACATAATATCATCAATTTATCTCAACTCTAATCACATGGATGCTCACTAATTACTCAAAACTTCTCAACAAAAACAAAGGGGACAGCACCTTACCCCAGAAGCGAGCTATTTTCGACTTCGAAACAGCTTCCGATCGGCGATGATCTCTCGTGCGCAGCAAGCTGTCTCCCTTTGATAATGGCCTGACAGCATCAACACAACTCACGGCTTCAGCTCTGAAATGATGCACTCGGACAGCCTTGACAGTAGCTCGCACAACCTCAACACTTGATTCACGATGACAGCACAGCAGCAACTACATCAACAGCAAGCTCACAACGGCGACAGCAACAAGACAATGGCAGCAACGTGACAATGGCGACAACACCGGCTTCAGTTCACGGTCAGCACTAGGCAGCGACGGCAACACCAGCACAACCTCGAGGTAGCTCAGCTCTTCAGCTTGCACAATATAGTACCAGAGTACGAAGACAGCAGCTCACTAACTCACACCAGCAGCTCCCTTCACCGGCAACAGTTACGGCAGCTTCAACTCCTCACTCGGCGACAACTCACGACAGCTCACTCTCTCTTTCTTGCATGCATGGTCTGCTTGCAGATCTGTCCTTGCATGTCTTCTTTGGCTTCAGATCTGCTGTCTCCTTCCACTTTGCTTCACCTTGGTCTGTCAACAGCTCGATCCTCTCTCTTTTCACCAGCTTACGGTCTGATTTATTCCACAAGCTCTCTTCCTTCTCTTGCTTTCAGTTTCCGTTTTGGAATGAAGAAGAAGAAGTTGACAGATTGCTTTGCTTTGGTTCCGGTTTTGATTGCTTCTTTCACCAGGGGCAATGGTGCTCTCGGTCTCTCTCTAAACTCACGAGCAGCAACTCATTTGTTTTTGGTTTCTGTTGCAATGAAGTGAAATTGACCGAGCAAGCTTTTATCATTTCTAAATTTTTAATCTTATAATATTATCCTTGCTTTAAAAATTTTGGGACAATTGTCACATTCCACCATTGCATGTGTGACACTTGTCACAAACATGCATGTCTTTATTATTTTATTTCTCATGCATTCTCACTTTTATATCTCCAAGCCCGGTTTCCGTTTCCGTCCGTCCTGGAATTCGCTTTTGATTTAATTTCGGATTTGTATTCTCGGAATTATTTTAAAATTTCAAATCCAATTCACGAACATGAATTTATTTTTCTTAATCGAAAATAATTATTCCAAAAATATCCGGACTCGATAATTATATTTTTCCGATCGGACGCGATCCATCGGAAAAATATTTCGCTCTCCGACGAGCGCGGTTCTGGGTTTTACATATTTATTTTAGAATAATAAAATAATTTCGAGAGCGTGGAGGCGGATTCAAAATTTAATAATAATTCTGAAGACGAAATCAAGTCATAAGCACATTCACGGACGGACGAATGGAAGCGAGTTGGATTTTGAAAGCGGAATGAAATCAACTGGCACGAAAAGAGATAAACAAAATAAATCGATAAATGACAGACACATGTTGCGCATGCAAGGAATAAGCAAGACAAGTGGCTTGATATTAAATTCATTGCATGACAAATGTCCAAAGTGGAGAGCATATATATATTAAAGTTGAAAGAACAATTGAAAGTGAAGTGAAGCTCCATAAAGCATTCGGTCACCATCCCGCAAACTTAAACTGAGAGAGATAGAGAACAAGAGAGTGGATGAGAGAATAAGAGAACTAAAGAGAGCGTGAGAAAGGGAGAGCAAGCATATCAGACCGAGACACCACCAAGCCAAGTTGATCGTGCATGCAAAGGTAGATCCGAGAGAGAATACCAGCTCGTACTTGCTGCAAGAGAACTTATCTAACCGTGAAACAAGTGAAGCTGTGAGCTGGTGAAGGGAGAGAGGAATGAGCAGCACCTTCAAACCAGTAGCTACATGTGTCATCCAAGCAAACTAAGAGGAGGATCTGATCATGCATGCAAGTAAGGAAGGACGATCAGTTGTTGTTGCTGCTGTGAGGAGCTGCTATCGTGAGCTGCTATCAGGCTGAGAGCTTATCAAGTATAGACTGAGCAGCTTTGGACCATCAATCCATCCTCCATTGGATCTTCATCAAGTTGGAAGGTAAGCTTTGAAGACCCAGCAGCTGGAGCATGTTTTTTTATGTTGATTTTGAGTAGATTCAGCACACATGCAGGGAGGTGAAGAGGGGAAGCTGCTGCCGTGACTTAGTTGCTACTGTGAGGACCTCTTGGCACCGTTCTGCCGTCGCAATCGCGTGGGAGCTGTTTCGAAGCGAAGAACAGCTCACACCAAGGTAAGTGTTGTCCCGTTTGGTTTCGTGTTGACGTTTCGATTAGTTTTTATTGGTTACAAGTTAATTTGGATTGAAGGGAACTTGCGAATAAAAGCTTTAAAGTGGGCAATACCTTCACGCAATCATTTCGAAGTGAATTTTGAAAGGTACATTGAATTTTTTTTTTATTTCGTTTGGATGGATAATGATTAAGATGAGTTGAGAATGATTTTTGATTATGTTATGATTGGGTTTTAGGATTTAGAACCTTGTTAGTGTGGAGGTTCGTTTTGAATGATATTGTTAACGATTATTTCCGTTATGAAATTGATTACAGGCTGTTATAGGAAGATTTAGGGGCTGTTATGTTACGTCGTTAAATTCAAATCTGTTGTTGTAAAATATGATTAGTGTTGATGTATTTTAAAGGATCGAATAGTTGTTCGATAATCAAGAAATTGTTTCCGGGTGCTTCAGATAACATTTGTTTTTGTATGAACGCGTTTAGTTGTGATTTTTCCTCGTCAAATTGAAAGATGAATATGATGTTATTAGGCTGCCATGTTATGTGTTTGAGGTTGTTTAAATGATAAATATTGACGTGAAGACGAATTGAATTATGTTAAAGTCACTCAGATAGTTTTCTTTGTAAGCGAACGTGATTAATTGTTGATTTTTGAAGTCGAAGCGGAAAGCGAATAAACTTTTAGTAAGCTACCATAACTTTCATTTATGTGTATCGAAGTGCTCGAATATTAGTTTTGCATGTATTGAATGAAATAATAAGTTGTTTGACGTTGAGTTTAAATTGAAACGGAAAGAATCACGCGAATGGTTAAAAAGAATAACTCGCGATAAAACTTTTCGTAATCGCGAAATATTTAACGTTTATGGTTTTTATTAGAATGCTAAATTGTATAGGTATCGATAAGGTGAAAGAAATCGAAGTTGTGGAAGTATTGCGAAGTAGAAAATCGGGACATTTCCATGAGTTAGAAATCGGTGAGTGTAAAGTGTTTTATGAAATGATAAATGCATTTTCATGAAAGATTGAAATATGTTTTAATATTTAAATGAATTTATATAAATAATGCTCGCTTATATATGTTTTTATAAATGCATCTAAAGCAATGTTGATCGCATAAATTTATTATTGAAATGCGCTTTTATGTTTTAATATTTAATCGAAGAGGTATGTTTTTATGATAATTATTTTAGCATGTAGATGAAATTCTTAAGAAAAGTTAAAGACAATTTTCTAAAATCGATGGCTACCTTAATCCCCATTATATGATTGAGATATGACTGTTATGCGGTCGAAGTGCCTTATTGCGCATATGGCATATCCGTGGGGGAAAGTCCACTAACTATGGGAGGATCGAGTCTGTCATGTTGTCCTCTATGCGTATATAAGGTACTATTATGACTGATGCCCTATACGCAGTGAGGTAACATTCCACGGCATAGTGGCTTATGATTGAGATTAACCGTCCCCACCACCGGTATCCTAGGACCAGGCAGTGATCATGATTTCCCTGGGTCTCATTGGATACATGTTTTATAACTGAAGATACGATTTATAAATGTATGATTATGTTATGAATGAATTTCAAATGAGTTATGTTACGTAATGAATTTTTTTTGATGCATATAATCCTGTTTTCAAGCAAATATGTATATAAATGATTATATAATAATATGAAATTCATGTTTGAATAACTCATTATAGAAATTTGAAATTTTTAAAGGATTTTAGAGAGGAAAGCTTATTTAGAAATGTGTAACAGTCACTGAGCCTTTCTAGCTCATTATTTTCTTATTTATTTTATGAAAAACTTCCCAGGCGCAGCTTCGAGTCCTCCAGGCGATAAATCTCCAGTTCAAAGTTAGGCAAGCTTATCAGACGACCGTCACTGTGAAAGTAAAGTAAATGTTTTAATGTATAACATATTTAGTGTAATGTAAATGTTTAAGTTTTATAATAACGATTACGATGTCACTCATGTGAAATGTTTTTAGTTTGAAATGGTTTTATCTTGAATACTTAATTATGTTTGAATATGCATTTTGAGATGGGCTTGAGGTACCATTTAGAAGTGAAAAAGAATGTATGCATTTAGAAGTGTTTATAAATTATTTTACAGGTGTTTGAAAAAGTTGGAAATATCGGAGAAATAGCCGTTGTGCTGCCGAAATTTTTTCACCCTAAATTTTTAATGACTAAGAAATAAAATTGTTTTACGGCTTTGCTTCACAGAGTCTTGTTTAGTCACCTGCATAAAGACTGCAAGGATTCTGTGGGGTGCCGGGAGGGCTCCGCTCGGATCTTCATAGGGTAATCTGGGTTGGGTCCTTTCATCCAATCACATCTAAACAATGGAATATAAAATACTAAGAAATCCAGCAGAAGTATTTCCCTTAAAACTCCATAGTAAACCATCTTCTTGACAACTTGAGTTCCGTCTCTTTCATTAGAAATAGTTTATGCTTTAAGGGAAACTCCACTATCTTGTGTAGTTTGCTCACTACTTTTAATGCAGTATTGTTTCCCTTTCACAACATAGCTTGAATAGTATGTGACTTGCATACTTGGTCCAAGTGCTAAAAGCTTTAAAGTTGGGGCCATATCCGTGGTATTTACTTCATCAAGGACCTACTTTCGGAGATTACGATTTAGATTTTCAAGGACAAAAAACTAAGGTAAATACATCACATTAGAAACGTAAAAGTTAGTGAATTAACTTTATTTCTGAACCATGTTGGAAATTCTCTAATATGTGTCATTTGCAACAAAGTTGGTTTACTTAACAGATTGAGATCTAATTATTGAAGTTCTTCCAGGTGCATGCTAATAAAACATTTATGTAAATAAAGATATGATCAAATAAGTATTACATTAGTAATTGCAACTAATATTTGCACTATATTTAGCTTAAATTTAACACCACTTACTTAATGTATGGTTCCACTAATGCACTATTCAACAGTATATACATGTGTGCAATTCGTAGCATGTCCAAAAAAATTGTTTTTAATGTCGGTGCAGATGTGGGATGTCCTTCCACTACATTTTGAAACATAATATCTTCATTTCTATTGTGCTTCTCACCAACATTTGCTGCTTATTGAATATACCTACTACAAAATTGCATGCATTCATCGACTAAATAGCATTTTGCTATACAACCCTCTGATCGTGCACGATTTTTTACATATCCTTTTAACACCTTCATAAATCTATAAAATGAAAATATAAAAGTAATATGGATATCATTAATCTTAATTCATATGTGAAGAATAGTGTAAGATTAACCTCTCAAAATGGTGCATCCAATGATATTGAACAGGTCCATATAAATGAGCTTCTCTTGTTAGATGAATAGTAAGATGGACCATGATATCAAAGAAAAAAGAAGGGAAATAATGTTCAAGCATACACATCATAATTGCAACTTCATCTTCCAATGAATGTAACATATCTCTATCTAAGGCTCTTTGGCAAATTGCATTAAAAAAGAACACAACCGAAATATGGCAATTCTTAGCCCTGTAAGCAGGAGACCTCGTATTGTCACCGCTAACAAATGTTACATCAATACATGATAGTCATGGGACTTAAGTCCAACTATCTTTCATTCATTCAACGAAATACAATTAGATATGTTTGTTGCATAACCGTCAGACATCTTTAAATTGAACAACCTCGTACAAAATTGTTGTTTTTCTACCTTTGATAAAGTGTGTGGCACTGTAGGCAAATACAGTTTATCTCTATCCTTTTTCACATGAAGGGCTTGCCTGATCCTAATATCTTCCAGATCCCTATGTGAGTTAACACCATCCTTGGTTTTTCCATAGATGTCCAGCAACGTACCAACAATACTCTCACTAATGTTTTTTTCAATGTGCGTCACATCTAAATTACGACACAAACACAAATCCTGTAAACATTCAAGTTAGTAAATTTAAGGCATAGTTAAATATAATAGAATAAGTTAAATTATCTAATGCATTAAGAATCTTACCTCCCAATATGGAAGATCAAAGAATATTGACATTTTTTTTGCAGATAGGATGCCCTTTTCTCTTCCTTTTTTCTTTTCCTTTCTTTCCCCAATCATTTCCAACATCTGCATATGCAATTCGAACTTGTTTACCATCAAGAATCTATGGAGGATCATTCATTTATTCTTTCCTATTAAACCACGATTTCTTCTTTCGAAAAGCATGATTCATTGAAAGAAATTGTTGATGACCCACATACACATATTTATTACTATATTTCAATCTTTGTGAATGTACGTTAAACCCACAAATAGGACAAGCATATTTACCTTTTACACAACATCTTGCTAAGTTTCCATAAGTAGAAAAATCATTTATGGTCCATATTAAGATCAACTTTAAGTTAAAAGTGGACTTAGTAGATGAATCGTACACTTGTGCTCCTGAGTGCCATAACTTATTCAAATCTTCTATTAGTGGCTACAAGTATACATCAATATCATTCCCAGGTTGTTTTTTCCTGGAATCAATAGTATTAGCATCAAATCTTCTTTTGACATACACTTCCATAGAGGTAAATTGTAGGTAAATAACACCATTGACCAATAATTATAGGTTGTGCTTAGGTTGCTATAAGGATTAAATCCATCCATAGCTAAGCCCAACCTCAAATTACGTGGCTCTAAAGCAAAAGATGACAATTTCCTATCTATAGTCTTATAGGCTTCATAATCAGCGGGATGACACATCTTTCCGTCTTGGCTTGTATGGGTAAAATGCCATTTTAAGTCGTTCACCATTTTAATTTATGTAAACATTCTCCTAAACCACGGTATGATTGGAAAGTATTGAAGTACTTTAGTCGGTACTCCCTTATGAATATTTTTCGTAACTTCATTTCATTTACTTTCCATCTACAAGTGTTACATTTTGGACATTCTTCATGATGCTTCAATTCCTTTCTAAATAGACAACAATCATTGACGCATGCATGGATTTTTTCATACCCTAAATTAAACACTTCCAACAACTTCTTTGTTGAGTACAATGATTCCAATAGAACATTATCTAATGGCAACATATCTCGAACAATATTAAGAAGTTCGTTAAACCCCTTATCGGATAGACCATAAGTAGCTTTTTGTTTATATAAAGCTACAATAGTCGATAATTTTGTGTCCTTTAAGCACCCTTCATATAAAAGAGTTTCAACATTTTCTAAAGTAACAGTAATATCTTCCTCTCTTACTTCAACATCAGGTTCAACAGAACAACGAGTTTCAAGATGTGCACCACTATACATTCTAAATGTATTAGAAGTGTTTTCAACAGGTGTAGAAGTTTTTAGAGGTTCCCCATGCATGAACCAAGTTGTATACTGAGGATCCATCCTATGAATGACTAAGTGCTTATACACTATCTTAGTGTCATGATACCTCTCATTGAGATATTTTATACAAGGGCAAGGGATGAAACTAGAATTAATTGAATGTTTGTATGTGGTCTTAACAAAGTTTTAACCTTCCTCCCTATATTCTTTCGACACTCTAAAAGTTTAAAAACAATAGAAGAATTCAAGGTTAAAAATACTATAAATTTAAATCTTATGTCTCAATTTAATGAGTTTAGGATATTAACCTTGAAAATCTTAACCACATCTTATCCATTTGAAAGCATATAACACTAAAAAACAAAACACGTAACAATGTCGTGTTAAACATTATTAAATCCCATAGACATTTTCTATAATGAATCAATATACACTAATGAATAAATAATAATATATATTTATCAATTTTTATCCATACTCATTACAAACAAATTCATGATCATATTCGCATAAATTTCATTCAATTATCTCAAAATATCAGGTCTACTATTTCATAACTCAAATTGAAATCTAGTAAACATGAAATTTAAAAAACAAAAGAATAAATACAATACTTCCGTAGCATCAAGTTTGCCATTCAACAAATCAATAAATAATTTCATTATGATAATCATTGATAACACCACACAACAATTATATGATTTTACGACCAACTAAATAGTCAATATGAACTATATTCAATACTTTAGAATATATAGGTCATATTGTCATAAAAAATTCTAAATCATATATAGGTCATATCATCATATAATCTCAAAACCCCAACTCATTAATTTTTAATCACATCATATATAGGTCATATCATCATCAAAAATTCTAAATCATGAATATCTGTAGGCTAACAATTACAAATTCAACATATCGAAAACAATCCACCATAATAAACTGCATACCTCTTTGAAAAAGAAATTGAAATAGTGTAAGAGGACGAAATTAGTGAAGCTAATGTTCCCAAAAGAGCTCCAGATGGACAAATAAGCTACCAAAAAAAAATAAAGTAAAATATTGAAAAAAAAAAGGTCACGACCGAACTGCTGCTTTGGTGATCGGACGGCAGTTTGGCCGTCCCTTTCATTTGCAGAGAAATAACAAAACAAAGAGGAAGAAGATGAAATAGAAGAAGGAAGGTCTAAGAAGAAGAGGAGATCACATAAGAAGAAGTAGAAACCGTCGAGAAAAAGACAAGCGGAGGAGAAGAAAAAGAAAATGGCACTCACAGGTCGGTTAGCAACGGAGGAGGCGACGACAACATCGAATGACGACAACATAATGGCAGCTGCAACTAGTGTAACATGCTGTTTTGGTGTCCAAATAAATTACTAAATGTTGATTATTAATTAAGGGAGGATGTAATTAATTATCCGTTCAGATTCGGAGGAGTAATTGAATTTTTATAAAATTCTCCAGACGGGTCCAAGGATAATCATTTAATCCAATCTTATAAAATAAATTAGAGCGTCCGGATTCAAATATTTATTCGGAATCTAATAAAGTTCCCGTATGTGATTCTGAATTTTTATAAATTTTTATGAATGCATTAAAGTTGATGCATGAGAGATCGTGCATGGAAAGACAAGTGGCTTGAGATTTAACACTTGCATGAAAAGTGTCCAATTGGAGACAAAATAAATATATATTAAAAGTGAAAAGCAAGACTTGAAAAAAAAAAATTAAGCATTCTCGGTCCAATATAAGTCACTCGGTCATCATTGTGTTTAGCAAGCAAAACCGAAGTGAAAGCAAAAGTGAAGCAAACAAGAGGCAGCAAGGAAAGAGAGATAAGTTCACCTGAGAGTAGCTAGCAGAAGAGAAGCACATGCTTTCATTCTTTGGGTCATCATCCATCAAGTTCAAAACCGAAAACAACCAAAAAGGAGTTGAGCCATGAAGAACAAAGGAGATGCAGCCATGAACTAGTGAAAGAGATTGAGCTATACTAGCAGATGCATGTGCTGTCCAAGCCATCTAGGTGAAAGATCTGATCTTGTATGCAACCAAGGATTGAAGATCTACTTTTGCCAGACCATGGAGTGGTGCTGTCGAGAGCTAAAGCCACTGCTACTGGCATGAAGGTGCTGTCGCTGCCGAGCGAGGAGCTGCTGCTGCCGTGGTGCAAGTGTTGTTGTTGCCGAGAGCTGACGTGAGAAGCTGCTAGTGTGAGGTGGTGGTAGGCCGTGGGTGAGCTACTATTAGGTCGTGAGTCACCAAGTGTAGATCGAGCAGCTTTGATCCATTAATTCATCCCCCATTCGGTCTTTCTCAAGTTAGAAGGTGAGTTGAATTTGAATTTCAGCAGTTGAATAAAGTTGTTTGAATGCCATGGAAGTGATTTCAGCCTGAGTGTGTGCGTGAGCTGCTACTATCATGAGTCACATTGATGTTAACTTACTATCAAGAATTCTAATTTCAGATTGTGCATCCAAGTAAGGAAGAAAAGTGAGCTGCTTCCATGAAGATTTCTTAGTACCATCATGCCGTCGTGCGCGTGGGGGGCTGTTTTGAAGCGAATGACAGCTTACTCGAAGGTAAGTGCTGTCCCGTTTAGTTTTGTGTTGAAGCTTTGATGAACTTTTATTGGTTTATGTTATTTTGGATTGAAGGAAACTCGTGGATAAAAGCGTTAAAATGGGCAGTACCTCGCGTGATTGTTTCGAAGTTTCGAATTGAGTTTCGAAAGGTATATTGAGTTTTATTGATTTCATTTGGATGGATAATGATGATGTTGAGTTGTGGATACTATTTGATGATGTTATGATTAGGGTTTAGGATTGAGAACCTCGTTAGTGCGGAGGTTCGTTGGATTTTGTTTTGTTGTGTTGACGAATGATTTTCAATGTTGAATTTGTTTTGTGAAATCTATTATGGTCTATTTTATCGTGCATTTAGACTAAGAAATGCAAATGACTTTCGTGCATATGAGTATGTCGAATTGATGGATTATTAGAATGTAAAAATCGAGCAAATGAATGACGATGTGATTAAATTATGGGCTGTTTTGGCAATGCAGTTTTTATGGAAGTTAAGTGCAGTTTTATGAGCAGTTTTTAGGCAAGATTAAGGGCTGTCTTGAATTGTTTAAAGACTGTTTTCGTTTAGTTAAATAAGTTGTTAAGGTGTTATTATACGAGCTGTAAACGTGCTTGTCATGAGCTGTCAAATTGCGGTATAACAAGCTGTGTTAAGGACCGTTGCATGTTATTTTTAGGACAGTGATGTAGGCTGTTTATGGGCTATTTGAATGCTGTTTTTGTAGTGATTAGTTGGCTGTTATAAGTAATTTTGATGAGCTGTTTTGAGGTTATTTTTAGTGCAGTAAGACAATCATAAAAAGGATATTATGAGTTGTTTCGAAATGTTATCAATCGGAAGTGTTCTGAATACGTTATAAGAGAGTATATAGTTATAGTGCATTAAGTAATATTAGTAGTATATGTAAGTAAACTTTTGCTATGTTTGTTTTAATGAAAGATCAAGGAGAACTCGGCGAACCAGATTCTCGATCAAAGAATAAAGGTAAAGCATAAGGGAGCATTCGATTCAAAGATCGAATCCTTTTGAGGTCGGTATACACATTATCTTTAATTTTACTTGAAAATGTTTTCATTGTGAAGTGATTTTATTAAATGAGATTGATATATTGTTTTAATACAATGCATTTACAAACCTATTTACCTATACTTGAAAGGAAAAGCGGAATTAATTTGTTATAATCTTGGTACTAAAACCAAAGCGTAAAATATGATATAAACGTTATGTTGTAAATAGCCCTTATAAACTTAGATATCAATAAATGGAAATTGGTAATTGACATATCAATAGGGAAATCAGTAGCTGCACCATTTATTTGCATACACTAAATTGATTCATTATGGACTCTGAGAGGCACCACGTAATAGGACCTGAACCAGACCTTTTCTAAGCTCTTGTCTGGAGGATCCCGTCGAGCACTTCAATGGACTTCCCGAACCTGACTCGTTAGATTAAGAAAATCCGAGAAGGGAACCCTTAGAATACTTTGTCTGTTTACTCGTTTTAACTTAAAACCTCTTTTACCCTTTTTAAAATAGTTGGGATTGGTGGAAATTTTTCACATTTTTTTAAAATAGATTTTATAAAAATTTTAACAGTATAATGGCTGTAAATTGAACACTTTCGAAATTTACCTGTAAAGCAATTAGAACACTTAAACTATTTTCCAATTCCAATCCAATTACGATTGCCCTCAAGGCCTCAAACATGCTATTTCAAACTTAAATATAAAATCAATTTCTACTATTCGCAAATCACAAAATTTCAACCTTCGCAACATGAAAATATACACAACAACTAATAACAACTTATTTACAAATATATACAACTCAAGATGATTTATTTACATCAAATTCTTTTAAGATACAAAACATGCAAAATGTTTATCATGTGGGAACATCGTTGTGTTGAGCCCACTTATAATTGAAGTGACGATCTTTAGGCCCTGACGTTATTTATAATCACACCTAATGAAATAAGCAAGCTACATAATAAAAATGAAAGGTTAGTTCGTCATATAACAATAATATTGTATAGTAGTGCTCTACTTATATAGACATTGAAAGTTTCCATTTGAAAACCATTTCTGATGAAAAGATTATGTGTATACTTAACACGCTCAAACCATCACGTGACGCTTTTATTTTTCGATTGATGTCAACGTGAAGCTATTATAGTATCTTGACCACTACGTGCGGAATTTACTTCGTTGCTCGAGTGGTGTAAAATCGGCTCAGTTTTAAACACATACAATGCGGAATTTCTTCATCGCAACTGTATTACTCAATTCTTCAATCTTGGCAACTACGTGCGGAATTTCTTCATCGCAACCTTAGCACCCACAATTTTAAATCGAACCAACTACGCACAGAATTTCTACCTCGTCGCGTAGCACTAACTCTTATGGAAACTATAGATATACACATGGTTTCAAAATTCTTAGCTCATTTCTTTTTGAAAACCTCTTATTTTTAAGTTCTCCTTTTAGACTCGATGTAAAGATCATTTTTAAAACTTTAACTAATAATCTTGGAAATCATTTTACAAAACTTTAACTACAACAATGCATATATGTTTAAAGAAAGAATGGAAATAGCGCAAGTGATAGAACACTTACCTCAAAATCGCGCAAGTCCGTATCAAGTGTCTCGACGAGTCTCTTAGACTTCGCTCGTCCGCTCATCACCTACATGAAAATTTCTTATTATCACTAGTGACAACTCATACTCAACTTTAACTTTACAATAACATTTCTAATACAACTTTCTCATAAACCATCATTTTTACGCTATAACTTTCTAACTTGATTTTCACTCAATCTGGTCTCTCTAACTTCGATTTCTTCACAAAATTTTCAGTTTTGAACCCTTAGAGATACCCTTACGCAGTCCGTAAAATTTTTAGAGGTCCAAAACGGAAAATAAAATTTTTAGGTCTCTTTGATATGTCAAAACAGAACATAATGCAGCCCCCTGCTCGGAGCTCCATTTTCTTTCGTTCTTTTTCCTACGGTTCACTTATCTTACATTCTGGTCACATGTCAAATTTCGTTAAAAAATTCTATCGTTTGCTATGTCAAATCTATGAAAAACGCCCTTTTTCGAACACTTTTTGTGCACTTTTTAATGTCGAACGGGTGACGTTGGTTTTTCTCTTATATCTAAGCTTCTTTTACCTATTTATGATCAATTAAACTCATTCCATGCAATAAAAATTGCATTTGCACAACTATTTCACCTATCGATTCTCTAACGGCACTATTTTGCGTATAACTTGCGCAATTTTTATCGGATTCAATCCGTTCCAAAACCTATGATTTCTAGGCATCATTTGAGGTGTAGAACACCCCCATATATGTCAGTTTTGCCCAAGTTATGTCCAGCCCATTGTTTGAGCTCGGGATTGCAAAAATTGGCACTATTTTGCGTATAACTTGTGCCATTATTATCGGAATCGATCCGTTCCAAAACCTATGGTTTTCTATGATTCCTATGCATCATTTGAGGTGTAGAACACCCCCATATATGTCAGTTTTGCCTAGGTTATGTCCAGCCCATTGTTTGAGCTCGGGATAGCAAAAATTGGCACTATTTTGAGTATAATTTGCACAATTGTTATCGATATCGATCCATTCCAAAACCTATGGTTTTCTATAGTTTCTAGGAATCATTTGAGGTGTAGAACATCCCCATATATGTCAGTTTTGCCCAGGTTATTTCTAGCCTATGGTTTGAGCTCGGGATTGCTAATTTGCTCAAAACTACTTCCATTGAACTTCTATCCTTTCTACTTATCTTTCTAACCTTATTTATGGTAAAATTTGGGTTCAAAACCATCTAATCTCAGAGGTTTTCCTCTAATCTTCACAGCCATGACACACACACATTCACTATTTTGTCATTTTTACTAGTTAATCTCTCTTAATTATTTCATCAAACAACATATGTGCAATTTATTCTTTTAATAACTCGTTCCTTTGATTTCATAATCTAAAGTTTCCCATTCATAACTCTAACTTGTCACTTGTACACTCTATCATGAAACCTAAGATTCCATGTCATATACTTATAGTGCTACACTTAGTTTAAGTGGTAAACATCATTCACAACACACCACAAACAATTTAATCTCTACACGACTTTTCAAACCCAACAATTATAGATTTGGCAAGGTTGTGCATCATACCTTATGCTTGTCTAGAGTTGATAAATCAAGCTTGAATCTACTTAGAAGTTTGATGAAAAGCAAGAAATTTAGCTTGAAGTAGTTTGATCTTTCTTCCTCCTCTTTTCTCCCTTTTGCCGTCTACTTCCTCCCTCTCCACACACTCTCTCGGTTTCTCTTCTTGTTTTGTTAGATGTTGGCTGACCAACATCTCCCCCTCTCAATATATATAACACTTAAAAGATTAAATGGTTTAAGTTACTTTACTACCCTTAGTCATCTCTTTTACTAACAACTAACATATGGGCTTTTATGGGCTTTTATGTCTTTCATTAATATCTTTAATCATTTATCATTTAACCAATGTCTTTAAGTTTTTAAATTTTACAACTTTATCACTTAATCATTTATCTCTCATTTATGGAATAACCATATTGCCCTTCGTGGCATTTATCTCTTTATTAATATTTAACACTTTATATTAATTTTATTGTTATTTGTTACAATTCCTACATCTCTTTTGAAAATATCAAATTTCTAGTACTAGTGAGTGACTTATCAAGAATAGGGGTTTACACCACGTGTCCGGTCCCGAACGATTATGTGATATGATATACGAGCCGGTGGATAATCATCAAGTCGTCGATGTCGGGGTTCATTGTTATTCCGGCAGGTAATCACCACGTGTCCGATGTCGGAAACCCATAAACCAACACATGAGTATCGAATATATGTTTACTAAGGGCACTGAAAAATTTTATGAGCAATCAAATGAAAAAAAAAAATGTTATGTGAAATGAAATGTTCAATGCTTTGAAATATGTTGAACTTAAAAAATTGTGAACTATATGTTTAAGTATTTTTATGCAACGTATATATATATTTATGAATATTAAAGTTAGAATGCTTTTAGTTACGAACGAAATTATATTTGAAATTGAGAAATTAGATTATGTGTATACCTATTAAGCAATTATGCTTAGCGTGTTGATTTACCGCGCGTAGGTTGAATCTTTTGACTCCATCTAAAGATAGGGGAAAGAGCTTACACGCGAAGGCTCAGATAGTCACCATCCCCTTTACACTTTTGGTAGATATATAGATATATTGCATATGATCATACATTTTTGGGATACATGTATATTTGTGTAAATTATTGTATTTCACTTAATTAAAACAAAGTTCTGCACAAAAGCTTATGTATATTTATTAAAAGCTTACTTTTGGTTATGTATATATATAAATGTTTATGATATATTTGAGTAATAAAATGTTTTAGAAATGGACGGGAGGTCCTAATGAGTGTTTAGAAATTGATGTTTTAGAAATGTTAGAGTTTTAATTACAGGAAACGAATTTTGGGATTTTAGAAAAATAGTGGAAACTCTATCGGATTTATGTTTAAAAAATATATATATTTTTTCCTCTATTGGTAATGAGCTTAAGAATGATAATAGTTTTTCTAAAGAAACAGAAACGGATTTATTAGGAAAATAATGTTCTCTGTTTCGGATTTTCGACCGTAACGGAAGTCGGGCAAAGGGCGTTACAACTAGGGCTTTTAGAGAGAGAATATGTGAGAAGGAGTAACACAGAGAAAGAAAATGGAGGAAGTGGGGAGGAATCAGGTAAAAAATGAATGCCATAAAAGATGGGTCGGGCACCCGATATAGATAATTTATTTTAAAATATTAAAATGATTATCCATACCGATCACCCAACCCAACCAGTATGGATAATCCATATTAAACATACCGAACGGGTCAGGTACCCAACATGTTTATTATAATACATTAAAATTTTTTATCCATACCGGACATCCGACCCGCCCAATATTTTTAATAGGACTATCCATACTGGTCGGGTCGAGCAATTGGTATGGATAAACCATAAATTTTTAAAAAAAAAATTAAAAATCTACTATCTATACTGACCACCCGACTCGACCAGTATGGATAATCCAATTTTCCATACCGATCGGGTCGAATGCCTAGTATGAAAATAAACAAAATTATTTATTTATTCATTTACACTTGTCTATATCGGGTGTCATATTGGCCCGGTATGGATAAGTGTATTAACCATACCGAGCTTTAGTGCCCGGTATGGTTAATTGAGAAAACCAAAAATTTATTTTTGTTATTGATATCCATATCGGACTTTTAGTGCCCGGTATGGATATCCCAGTATTAATGCATTGTTTTGTTGTAGTGATCTGATATGTGGCGTAGCATTTGCTATGAGAGAAGCCATGTATGGGGCTGATAGCATGCATAGACCATTTTATACCTGTGTGGCCTTAATTATTTTTAAGTTTGGAGTTTTCTTCGTTCTTATTCCCATATGATGTTATTGAAGTTTCTGTATCCTATAAAAAAATGTGTGCACCATTTTTCTAATTTCCAATTTTATATGGTGTACCAGCTGAAACTGTGATATACAAAATATTTTACTACATAAATAGATCTAGGAATGGTCATCTTACCCTCAGGGAGCTAAAACGTGGAAACTTAATTGATGCAATGCAATGCGACATGTTGATGAGGAAGAGGACATCAACAAAGTTTTGAGGTAGATTTTACCTATTGAGACTTGGCTTCAATTTCCTTGACCACACTTTGCTTGTGGTTGAGAAGTCATGTAAAATAGAAAATTCACTAAACATTAATTTTAAATTATCAAACTTATGCGTACATTGCATTATCACACGTGCTTTGCATGTGTTAGTTGCATCCATTTTCTTAATATGATCCTATGTGCATAAATTTCTCATATGAACACTTCTACATTATATACTGCAAGTTCTGGGAGCTGGACACAGATAATGATTTCTTAATCAACAAAGAGAACCTTATCAGATATGACAACCATACGCTTACCTACATGCTTGTTGATGGAATATTTTTTCAGGTTTATGGGCAAATTAGTCTTTTGTTCTTTTAACCAATTTCTTGCTATATTTAGATATAAAAGCGTTATTTAGTTATTACTTAACTACATACTAAACTTTAAAGATCGAATGATATCACCTGTGTTTCGTAGGATTCATTGGTGGAGACTGCAAAAGAACAAGCTATTGAGTAGGTATAACAGGTGCAGTTGCGTAATGTATTGCTCAACTTAAGAGAGCTATTTGTATTGATTGTTTTGTTGCCTTTATTGTCAATAACTGAGAAAATGTATAGTAAAAGTGTATTCTCTAGAGTTGTACTCTTGATTAGTATATAATCATGTGACTTATTTAGCTGATACATCTGTACAGCTTATTGAAACCTTTGGCTGTAAAGACAAGACACAATGGTATTGATACAATTTATTTATTTATTTATTTTTGGGTTGATCAAATGTGCGCTAAAATTCAGTTTGAATGATTGGTTATTTATGGTTGTTGATGGTGAAAGAAGGTCTGTTTCTAATATTTGTTACTAGGTGAAACAACTGGAGTGCCAAGATTGATGACTTTAAAGTCTTCATATGAGCATCCCTATTGTAATAGAAAAAGTGAACAACCTTTATTATATAATTTACTATTGCTGTATTTCAGAATCTCATGATTCATTAATGGTAAATAATAACTATATATAAATAACAATTATTGACTTGTTGGATAAAAGTTTCCATATCAACAAGTATAGAAAATCTGATTTAATCAAAGTAAATAAGTTAAATGCCAACCTTCAACAAATCTCTATATCAACTGAATTAATGAGCACATCATCATCTTTCCAACTGACATCCTTGACTTTCAGATCTTTTCCAATTAATTTAAGAGGTGCATTGAATTAGTTGTTACATTAAACTCTGAAACCAAGGGCTGCAACAATAGCTTTTCTAGCACTGAGGAAACAATCTATGATGAAAAGGGTTTGATCAAGATTAGCTACTCTTTTTCAAACATATTTACATACAGAAAGTCTGCTCATCTCGTAGGCTAGAACCTCATTGGTAGGTGGCTAAGGGCTTTTCTTGCTCTCATGCTAACATTCACAATATAATTCAGTTAGAAAAATAGATTAATGAATTAAATAATGAAAATATAAACATGAAATGGAAAATAAAAAGAAAAGAAAAACGAAAATGATGACCCCGACCTCCATGATCTAACCCGGGAACTCCCAACCAGAAGAGTTTTAACATCAATTATCCAAGAATTATTGGAAGTATAGAAAAAAAGTGTTCAATTCCCAACCTAGGTACTCAATTCACAACCTTCGAATTGGGATTCCCAACTTTCGGGCTAGGAATCCTAACTTTCCAGTTAAGATTCTCAACCCAGAGGTCTGGAAATACCAACCTCCAGTGGGATCTAAGGTGTGATTCCCAACCTAAAGGTTGGGAATCCTAACCTAAAGATTAGGAATCACACCTTAGATCCTGACATCAAGTAGGGAATCCCAACTTGGGAGTTGGGAATCTCAACCTAAAGGTTGTGATTAAGTTAGGAATCCCACATTAAATTATGTTGAAGGTTCGAAAGTTGGGAATCCCAACCTTTAGGTTGGGAATCCTAACTTTCAAGGTCGGGATTCCCAACCCTAGGGTGGTGAATCCCTATCGGTAGGGATTCTCAATTTCTCGACTTCCAAAGGGAGAACGATATTCCCAATTTCAGTTAGGAATCTTAACCTAAAGGTCGGGAATCTCACCCTAAATCCCACCGTGGGCCGGGATATTCCGACATTCCGGTTAAAAATCCTAACTATTTGGTTGGGAATCCTAACCCCCTGGTGGTTTGCTATTGAGATTCTTAATCTCTTGACCTCCGGTGAAAGGGTGGGATTTCAAACTTCGATTGGAAATCCCAACCTAAAGGTTAAGAATCCCAACATAGATTAGCTTCCTAACCGTTTGGTTGGGAAACCTAACTTTCAGGTTAGGAATCCTACTCTACATTCCATCGAAAATCCAGAAATTCCGACATTTAGATTAAGAATCCTAATCGAAAAATTGAGAATCTCAACCTCCGAGTTAGGACTCTCAACTAGAAGGTTGGGATTCCCAACTTGAAAGTTAGGAATCCCAACCCCAAGAAACACAAATTTCAAAACAATGTCAACATTCTTCATATCCATTTTGCAAATTCCATTATTCAAATGACATCCATATACTAACTCTAACAAAGGTCTCTATTGCAAGTCACTAATTAAATGATAGCTATATACTAATAGACGTAAAATTCCAAACTTTAGCATTCAAATCACATCCATCTCTAAGCAATCAATAAAAAAAAAATATTCATAATAGTTAAAACTAAAAATCGAAGCTTTCGAATTTTACAAACCTCAAGATGTTAAACTGGTCCTTCCCAAAATTCAAGCAAGCAGTCTAGACAAGCTTCAAATCATTAAAATCAACATCACCACCACCATTCTCTTTGTCAACAACATCATGACCACCATCAAACCCCAATTCTCTCATGATTTTGTCCTCATCTTTCCTTCTATGATCAAAGTAATTCTACTTCACTAGTCTCTCCATCAACTCAATCCACCATTGCCACAGATAGGCCACCTCCTTCCTCCTCCCCACTACCTCCGTTCTATCCGAAACATTTTTGAGTTTTCTTCTACATCGAAACCCCATCCGGGTTCTCCTTCGTTTTCGAAACCGAAGTGAGAGTTAATAAAAAACAAGTAAACATAGTCAAGCAAACCAGATTGAGAGAGGCACAGCTGAATAGATCAACGTTGACACGGTGGCAATGGAGAAAGAGGCGTGCAGTTGAACATATTAGACGATGATACATGACAGCAATGGGGAGAGAGAGAGATGTAGTTGAGTAAACCAAATGGCGATATATGGCGATGATCGAGAAAAGAAGGTGTAAGGCAGAGAAGAAAAGGGGGTTGTGGGGGAGAAGACAAGGTGATGCTAGGTTTGTGCGAGACAATGAAAAAAAAAATGGTACTTGTTCTTCGTTGGAGTTAAGAGTCGAGTTGACCAGGCAGTCGAACAGTGGTAGGTGGAGGTCGACGATCGATGATTGGTGAGATGCGAGCGGAGAGTTTAGGATGAAGAAGTTTAGGACCATATTGTGTTGACATGAGCCAGGAAGAAGCTGGGTGGATGCATTATGACTCCCATTCCATTAATGGCATTTTTGTCCATTCAATATCTTTTTTGTAAGAATAAAAAATGAAGGGTTATTTTTGCGGTTGTCCTTTTGAAAGGGGTTATTCTATGGATTTTCTTGTTCTACTTTATCTAAAATTTGTACTCTTTAGCAATATGAGTAATGATATAATTAATTAATTAGTTTATACAGATAATGAGTTAAAATGAATCCATATAGATCTGCTTCCATTGAGGTGGCTCCACATGTCTATATTAACATTAGAGTGGCTCGCTCCATCTCCTTTTGACATTTTAAGGATAATCTATATATCACCCCCTTGACTTATTATGATCGACCACAAATATTTTATGCAAAGGACATCTTAATCCAACCAAGCTATTTGGTCAAGATTTTTCCTATTGATCTGCAAGCAGATAACGTAACTGGTTATCGATCGATGATGATATGTAATTCCAATACAACTGGGAACACTGTTATTAAATCTTGGACTTTGACCAAGATTTAATAGAAATTTCCTAACGACATGCACGTTTTAATAGAAATTTTCTAACTACATGCATGTTTTACTAATTCCTACTCAACTATATTTAAAATTGTTGATCAATAATCATACATTAACAGTGTATATAAATTATATTAAAACATGAAAAATAATGAGAAAAACGTACCCGTTTCTCTGCAAATATTATCAAGATCTCGTGTTGTTCAACTGGGTCGGAATTCGATCACAAAGTGTGGAAAGAAAACTCAATCCACAATGTAAATCCCTTGCTCTTTTTCTCTGTTTTTGCTCTGTATTTTGTTCTCTGCTATTTGTTTTTCTTCTGCTATTTCACACATTCACCCACATATCTTTTCATGCACGTTAATATATATCAATATATAACTGCACATTGCAGTTATGAAAAACCACTCAAAAACTGCTACAAAAACTGCTAACAGCAGTTATATGTTCTGATCCATGTTGGATCCGGGTTTGGGTCTTTGGGTCATCTTGGGTGAACCCGACCCAAGCCCATATAGCCCAACATCTCCCACTCACACAAGATGAGCCAAACAGAACTAACAGAGAAAACTCTGGTGACTCCTTTATAATAAGAAGTACGAGCATTCATACAGGTAAATACATTGTGTGACCTATGAACAACGAAATTTGTAATAGGACTTACTTTTTAAATCTCAATTGTATTTCTATACAAGAGATTATCAATTGTTCATTATTATGTCCTAGATTTAATGAAATAGTATTTGTTCAAACATATCGATCCCTTTAACATAACATGCTTGATCCTTTAATATTTCATATAATTACAATTGTGATTCCAAATCACAATTTGTCGACATGTAAATATATGAAAAATAAAATTCATTAAATCTTCCTATCTCACTTTTATCTTTTGGTCAACAAAAATGACTGACATCATAGAAATGTTCCATAGGTCGCATTATCATAACCATAGAAAACACACTAATGATACAAGCATCACTTCGTTACTTTGAGATAAAGTGAATAGTCACTGAGGACATAGGTAGAAGTTTTATAAACTTCAATGGAACTTACACAATGAGGAATTAGGGATAAATTCACTCATTTTCCATGTCGGTCATAATAAGCACACGCGGTATGAAACGCATGTTACAGTGAATCATGCCCCTCAATAGGGACGCGTATGTCAATTATATTTAGATTATTCACTGTACAGATTTCAGTTCAGACGCTCTCCTAACGTCTAACCTGAGTTTCAAAAAATTGCTTTCTAAGCATCACTTATTAAGAAACTCATATCTGGCTTAATCAGGTTTTCATGATGGTGGGGATACATCACGAGTGGTTCTATTATCAATGTTTAGTGTAGAACCTCATCTTAGCTATTGCTAAGGCGACATTTCATATATTCTAAGTCCTTAAGAGAACAATCATCAATTTATTCTCTAAAAATATATGTGTCTCATCTTGGCTTGCCATCTTAGCAACCAAGGCGACTGTATGTGTAAGAATACCAGTCTCCAACCTGATGACATACTTTATATCATTTGAGTGAAATGAATATGTGCTAGTAATATGAAATAAATTCAATGTATTTATTCATAAATGGATATAGTTCAAAGTGACAATTACAACATTATAATCTACGCAGACCTAAAGACCTAGCATGTGACTTGAAAACATCTCTCGTCACAGCTTTAGTAAGCGGGTCAGCAACCATCTCATGCGTAGATATATATTTGATTATTACATTTCTTTTTGTCACTATATCTCTGACAAAATTATATTTAGTCTCTATATGCTTTGATTTACTGTGATATTTCGCATCTTTGGTATAAGCAATAGCTGCCTGACTATCACAGTAAATTGTAACCGGCTTCTCTACATCAACTTCTAAAATCAGATCTTCTAAAAATCTCTTAAGCCATACTGCTTCTTGAACTGCTGCTGAACACGCTATAAATTCAGCTTCCATGGTGGACAACGCAATACATGACTGTTTCTTACTACTCCAAGAGATAGCTCCTTGGCTAAGTAAAAATGTATAACCTGAAGTGGATTTTCGCTCATCCAAGTCACCTCCCCAATCTGAGTCTGTAAAACCAACCAGACGCAAATTACCACCTTGGTAGCAAAGGGAGTAGTCTGCAGTCCCTTTGAGATATGCTAATATTCTTTTTACAGCGATCTAATGTTTCTGACCAGGATTTGATTGATATCTACTAACCAGTCCAACTGCATAGCAGATATCAGGTCTTGTACACATCATAGCATACATGAGACTTCCAATAGCACTTGAGTAAGGAACTCTTTGCATTTTTTCATGCTCTTGTAGAGTCTTAGGGCACATTTCAAGACTGAGAGTTTGTCCCTTCGAGATAGGAGTTTCCATAGGCTTACAATCTGCCATATGGAATCGTTCAAGGATCTTTTTAATATAAGGCTCTTGTGATAGAGCTAGGATTCTCTTTGAACGATCTCTTTTAATCTTAACTCCTAAAATATAGGCAGCTTCTCCCATGTCTTTCATTTCGAAGGTTGAAGATAACCATTCCTTTATAGTTATCATAAACTCCTTATCATTTCCGGCCAATAAAATATCGTCCACATATAAAGACAAAATTATGAATTTGTCTTTTACCCATTTGACATACACACAATGGTCCTCTTCAATCATCTGAAATCCATATGACATTACTGCCTCATGAAAACGAAGGTACCATTGTCTGGAGGATTGTTTCAAACCATAAATAGATCTCTTGAGCTTACAAACTTTTTGCTCTTGACCTTTTGAAACGAAATTCACTGGCTGTTCCATGTAAATTTCTTCCTCTAGTTCTCCATTGAGAAAAGCTGTCTTTACATCCATCTGATGCAATTCTAAATCCATGTGTGCGACGATAGCTAATATAAGGCGAATTGAAGCAAACCTTACCACAGGTGAGAAGGTTTCTTCATAATCTATACCCTTCTGTTGAGTATATCCTTTTGCAACTAATCTCGCCTTATACCTTTCTATTGAGCCGTCTGCCCTACGCTTGCTTCGGAGAACCCATTTATTTCCAATGGCTTTCCGATTAGGTGGCAATTCAACCAAGTCCCAGACGTGGTTGTTTTTCATTGACTCCATCTCTTCTTGCATAGCTTTAATCCAAAACTCTTTAGCAGGTGAGTTGAGAGCCTCATTTACATTCTTTGGCTCATCACTATCATGTGAAGCAACCATAAAAGCTTCCCCTTCTATCTCAAATCGACGACGAGGAATAGTTTTACGGTCACTTCTACGAATTGATGATTTCAGTGATACTAATTCATTAGTTCCTATACTCCCACTGGGAAGAAATGAATTATCACTTTCAATAGCTTTATCACTCCCACTAGGGACAGAGTATTTAGGCAACTCTCTTTCTACCTCTAGTTGAGTATTCGAATGTACAAAATCATGTGATTCACTCAATTCGTAAAATTGAAAATCTTTTTCAACTTCACCTCTGCTAGGAAATTCATTCTCCAAGAAATTCACGTCTCGTGATTCCAATTCAGTTATACTTCCATCTGAATTTTCTCCTATGAATACATATCCTTTAGAGTGCTCAGAGTATCTGATAAAGATACATTTCTTTCCTCTAGCACCTAATTTTCCATATTTGCTGGACAAGTCATGTATATATCCTGCGCACCCCCAAGGTCGCATATGAGTGAGATCAGGTTTCCTACCTGTCCATAATTCATAGGGTGTGGAAGATACTGACTTAGTAGGGACCCTATTCAGAATATAAGTAGCTGTCAGTAGTGCATCTCCCCAATAAGATATTGGGAGGTTTGCTTGTGCCATCATAGATCTTATCATCTCTAATAAAGTTCTATTCTTTCTTTCCGCTACACCATTTTGTTGCGGTGTCCTAGGAATGGTCAATTGTCTAACAATACCTTTCTCTTGACACAATATCTCAAATTGTTCTGAGAGGTATTCTCGTCCTCGATCAATTCGCAGGACTTTGACAGTTCTATCTAACTGATTCTCCACCATATTTAGATATAATCTAAAGCAATCTAATGCTTCAGATTTATGGGAGATTAGATAAACATGACCATAACGAGTGTAATCATCTATGAAGGTTATAAAGTATGAAGCACCACTTCTAGCTCTAACATTCATAGGTCCACAAATATCAGAATGAACTAATTGTAATGGATTCTCAGCTCTAATTCCCTTTCCAAATGGTTTTCTAGTTGTTTTTCCAGCTAGACAATTTTCACATACAGGCAAATCTATCTTATTGAGGGAACCTAGAAATCCCTCTTTAGCCAATCTATTCATTCGATCTTGGCCGATATGCCCTAGTCTAGCATGCCAAGTATTGACATTTGCATTATCAGAAGAAGCAATTAGTGAAAAACAACTATTATCATCATAATAACCGTTCATCTCGGTATTCAATACAATAAAACCATCTAGTAAATATCCAGTGCTAATCCTTACAGAATTTAAATAAATATCCATACAATCACCATAAAAATTTAAAACATATCCTAGTTTAAGAAGTACTGGTACAGAAATCAAATTTCGTCGAATATCAGGAGCAAATAATACATCATGGAGATAGAGTACTTGGCCTCTATACAAAACAAGCTTGCAAGTGCCAATACCCTTCACCTCAACACGTGAGTTATTCCCCACATATATCCATCTTGATCCTTGACTTATTCGACGATACTCCACGAATGCTCCTCGATCTCTAGCTACATGATCGGTGGCCCTTGAGTCTACAGTCCACAAAGGACGAGATTCAGTGAGTAATACTTAGCTAGAAACAAAAGCATGATTAAATGTGTCAGAGTAACAATGTACCTTTTCCTTCTTCTGCTCAGTGCATTCACGAGCAAAATGGCCCAACTGGCCGCAGTTAAAACAGGTCATTTTTGCTTTCTCTTTCTTTGCCCCAGCGCGCTTGCCTTTCTTGCGCTTTCCGGTCTCATCCCTCTTGAACTTGGAATTACCATTCCACTTCTTGAAATTCTTCTTCCATCCCTTGCGCTTAAAGCCTAAGCCTTTGCGCTTGCTGGATTCAGCCATGTAAAGCTGACCGGAAGCTTTAGCCGCTTCTAAGCGCTCGTCTTCCAATTCAACATGACGTGCAATGTCGTCAAACGACTTGATATTATCATTATGAGTCATGTTGATCTTCATATTCTCCTAGCTGGAGGGAAGGGACCGGATCACAGCCTGTACTTGCTGCTCATCAGTAAGATTATGCCCAGTAGACTTAAGCTCACGTATCATGTTTGACATTTCCCTAAGGTGCTGTTTCATTGTATGATTCTGGCGCTTCCTATAGGTGTCAAACTTAATGGTGAGCCTCCTCAGCTTAGTGGTTGAAGTACCACCATACTTGTCTTTTAAGGCTATCCACATGTCCTGGGCAGTCTCATAATTTTCATACATGCACATGAGATCATCATCCATGCTGCTTAGGATCGTAATCCGAGCAATGCTATTCTTCTTTTTCCAAGTCTGATAGATCTCCATGTCTCTTCTGCTTTGAGCAGATGTACCTGACTGGGGCAACACCATAGTGTTTGTCAGGGTCTCAAGAGCATCCTGCTCTTTGAGAATATACTGAACTTTTCGGTGCCAGATGTCATAATTATCACCGTTCAGTTTTTCTCCCTTATTTAGTTCAGCAATAATATTCTTTGATGATGAAGCCATTTTCCTGAAATGATATTCAGTTCTATTTAGAGACTTACTATCTATATCCTTCTATATCTATACTAGCACATTTACTTTCATTTCACTATAATATTGCAGCAACTATACACTCATAAATATGAAGAAGGAATCCTTGGATAGGAATCGAAAAAATAGTCAAGCTACTCATCATCATCCATTTCCAATTATTTACTAAATCATACTTGTAAGTGTATTTGTGCAAAACAGTCCTAATCTCATTTCTCAATTGAATTAGGACACCTACATAGATATCAATATTCATAATGCAATACAAATAAAATAACATTTTATAAATGATAAAAAAGAAAAATTACACTATCCATTTTCAATACATAAATAAAATATTCAACATAACAACCTACATCATTTACAAGATAGCAACAATAAAATAAATCCACAATCAATCAGGTAGATAAGGGGTACGAGGCACAGTCTCCTCATAATACTCTCTCATGTACTGGTCGAAATCAATCGTCATCTCTGGATCCTCCTCGTCTGATGAGATGTCTATCACCTCAACTACCTCATCATCAGAAGTATCCATGATATCGACGTCCTCATCATCTGATATGTCTATAACCTCGATATCATCCTCGTCATCCGAAATGACTATAACATCAACCGGACAATCAGAAGGCACATAATCCGGTGGCTCAATGTCCTCCTCATCATCAGATATGACTATCACATCAGCTGGATAATCAGAAGGCACATAATCTGGAGGCTCGATGCCCTCCTCGTCATCAGAAATGACTATGATATCGTCTGGATCATCGGGGATATCAAAGATATCAGGACTCTCAATAATCTCAATGACCTCCTCGACCTCCTCATCAGAATCAGAAAAGTAATGGATAACTCGAAATGCCATCTACAAAATTTATTAGATTAAACATGTTAAATAATTTAGTATATCAAATACTAAATATACTAATTAAATCTTATAAAATAAATAAATTGATTTATTATTATTATTATTATTATTATCATTTTTTTTTTTTTTGTTAGGAAAAAAAAATTTTTTTTTTCTCGTCGACGGCGGCGCGTGGACCTCACGCGCCGCGACCGTCGGAGGCACGCGCCGGCAGCAGCCACATGCTGGCCGCGCGTGCTCTGCAGTCGCTTCCACGTGGCAGGCTCTGGCGCTTCCACCTTGGCGACACGTGGCCAAATCACATGCTGCCATGTCTTCAACACGTGGCTCAATCAGATTTAGCCATATGGCTGATTACGTGGCACCCCAGACACATGGCGCTCTTTAATTGGACAACATTAACGATGCGGCATCACCAGAAGTCGACACGTGTCATGTAGACGCGGCCTCTCCCTCGATCGCCATGTGTCGAGACACTGTTCATCGTCTTCAACCATTCAAAAACCGATTTCCAGTTTTTTTCAGATTTCAGGGGCAGATTTCAAATGCAAATATCTCACTCGTTTCTTATCCAAATTTGTCATATAATATACCGTTGGAAAGCTCTTTTCGAGCCCTATCTAATGGTATAATATTACACGAAAATAAAAACGTTTACTAACATTTTAAGGCCATGAACAGTTTCGGGTTATGTTTAACTTTTCTCCAAAAATGACTTTCTAAATGCCTTATATTCGAAATATAAGCAAGTCTCATGCTTTCTAATCATCATTACACCAGCAAACAACAAACAACCTGGCTCTGATACCAATGTTGATCAATAATCATACATTAACAGTGTATATAAATTATATTAAAACATGAAAAATAATGAGAAAAACGTACCCGTTTCTCTGCAAATATTATCAAGATCTCGTGTTGTTCAATTGGGTCTGATAGATCTCCATGTCTCTTCTGCTTTGAGCAGATGTACCTGACTGAGGCAACACCATAGTGTTTGTCAGGGTCTCAAGAGCATCCTGCTCTTTGAGAATATACTGAACTTTTCGGTGCCAGATGTCATAATTATCACCGTTCAGTTTTTCTCCCTTATTTAGTTCAGCAATAATATTCTTTGATGATGAAGCCATTTTCCTGAAATGATATTCAGTTCTATTTAGAGACTTACTATCTATATCCTTCTATATCTATACTAGCACATTTACTTTCATTTCACTATAATATTGCAGCAACTATACACTCATAAATATGAAGAAGGAATCCTTGGATAGGAATCGAAAAAATAGTCAAGCTACTCATCATCATCCATTTCCAATTATTTACTAAATCATACTTGTAAGTGTATTTGTGCAAAACAGTCCTAATCTCATTTCTCAATTGAATTAGGACACCTACATAGATATCAATATTCATAATGCAATACAAATAAAATAACATTTTATAAATGATAAAAAAGAAAAATTACACTATCCATTTTCAATACATAAATAAAATATTCAACATAACAACCTACATCATTTACAAGATAGCAACAATAAAATAAATCCACAATCAATCAGGTAGATAAGGGGTACGAGGCACAGTCTCCTCATAATACTCTCTCATGTACTGGTCGAAATCAATCGTCATCTCTGGATCCTCCTCGTCTGATGAGATGTCTATCACCTCAACTACCTCATCATCAGAAGTATCCAAATCACATGCTGCCATGTCTTCAACACGTGGCTCAATCAGATTTAGCCATATGGCTGATTACGTGGCACCCCGGACACATGGCGCTCTTTAATTGGACAACATTAACGATGCGGCATCACCAGAAGTCGACACGTGTCATGTAGACGCGGCCTCTCCCTCGATCGCCATGTGTCGAGACACTGTTCATCGTCTTCAACCATTCAAAAACCGATTTCCAGTTTTTTTCAGATTTCAGGGGCAGATTTCAAATGCAAATATCTCACTCGTTTCTTATCCAAATTTGTCATATAATATACCGTTGGAAAGCTCTTTTCGAGCCCTATCTAATGGTATAATATTACACGAAAATAAAAACGTTTACTAACATTTTAAGGCCATGAACAGTTTCGGGTTATGTTTAACTTTTCTCCAAAAATGACTTTCTAAATGCCTTATATTCGAAATATAAGCAAGTCTCATGCTTTCTAATCATCATTACACCAGCAAACAACAAACAACCTGGCTCTGATACCAATGTTGATCAATAATCATACATTAACAGTGTATATAAATTATATTAAAACATGAAAAATAATGAGAAAAACGTACCCGTTTCTCTGCAAATATTATCAAGATCTCGTGTTGTTCAACTGGGTCTTTGTTTTCAGTGGAAAGAAAACTCAATCCACAATGTAAATCCCTTGCTCTTTTTCTCTGTTTTTGCTCTGTATTTTGTTCTCTGCTATTTGTTTTTCTTCTGCTATTTCACACATTCACCCACATATCTTTTCATGCACGTTAATATATATCAATATATAACTGCACATTGCAGTTATGAAAAACCACTCAAAAACTGCTACAAAAACTGCTAACAGCAGTTATATGTTCTGATCCATGTTGGATCCGGGTTTGGGTCTTTGGGTCATCTTGGGTGAACCCGACCCAAGCCCATATAGCCCAACAAAAATATAGAAGGTACTGGAAGTAGTACTTCAGCACGTACAATACTAAAACAATAAAACAAAACAAATCTCAACTATCCAGTTCTAGCTAGCCTATAATATAAAACTTGAAAAAATATAAATTTTTATGTAAATTTTCATTTTACGTATCATCCATGCAAATTTTTTAATATCAAAATTCATTTAATTTTATCAAAATGTGGATAGTGTAGATATGAGGTTTGCATTTGAAAAAACTTAATATAAATGAATTCTCGCATGTAAACCCATCATATAAATGTTTTTCTTAGCTTAAAATTAAAAAAAAAAAAAAATTCATGAACTTGAAAATGTATGTAAAAAATTGTCATAAACATATTTTGTTTTTTTCTTTCTTTTAATTAGTAAAAAGCAATCATGAGAATTTATATAATTTCATCCGAAATGTAAAAGCTTTTTTAATTAACATAACTCTTATATGAGAGAATTTGCAAGTGGGAATTACATACACATAGGTGTGTCAGAAGGAGATCAAATAAAATCCACATTCCTCATCATATAATAAAAAATTAATATATATGACTCGTCTACGTTGAATTTGAATTACTTTCAGACGACCGGCAGATTTCCATTCCATTTTAGACGAATTAATAAAAAAATTCTATTAGATAAGTATAGAATTGTCATATATGTCTACTACACGCCCTAAAATATTGCACGATAAACCTGTATATGTAGAGGTATACATTGCATTTCTTCATAGTTGAACCATATAACCAAATTAAAGTCCCTTATAGTTATGGCGATTATTCACATTGCTATTGTAGTTATAATCTCAATTTTACTGGCTCAAACCCATTTTATCATTGCAATTACTGATCCTGATCCTCATATATTGTCTAACTTCAATCGGAGCAGTTTTCCGAAAGACTTCATCTTCGGGACAGCCTCCTCTTCTGTCCAGGCATATGTAAGTATGCCTAAATTAGTGCAAGAAGTTTCCAGAAAATTAATGTTTCAGATGTTGATTGTAAGTGTTAATTGTATGATTTTCAGTATGAAGGTGCTGCAAATGATGAAGGCAGGGGCCCTTCAATATGGGATACCTCCACCCACAATTTCTCCGGTTTCTCACCAACCCTAAATTTCAAGCTAATATATACAGTAGATTTGCTGTTTTTAACAAAATATGCACGGTGAAATTCAATTTCGTTGAATACAACTATAACATATTATTATGCTTGATCATTTTGTAACAATATAATTATAGATATATCCAACAACTAAAATTTAAAGAGAGAAAGATGACATTGGCATGAGAATTGAAAAAAAAAATGATCAAAACTATTATATAAATATATTGACTTCTAAACATAATTTTTTAATCTTTCTTGTAAATGTTGCACAAAGAATAGTAGATAGCAGCCATGGAGATGTCGCAATTGATTTTTACCAGCGCTAAAAGGTTGGAAAACTAGTATTAATTATAAATTCTTTTCCTTAATTCTATCACAATTTTACAAATTCATTTTTTTTTTCTTTTTCTTTTTTTAATACTTAATTTGACCTTCAAACAACTTATTCAGTTGTTGAAACGTACTTATTTTGACCTGATTATTGATAACTCTATTTTTATAGAGTTATTTTATCTTTTTAAACTTGAATTCTTGCTTAGTTTTTGATATTTTTATTTTTATTAAGTAAATTATTTTATATTTTTGTATTTTTATTTTCAGAATAAAATTGGTGAAAAAGCACACGTGGACCCCATCAAGTGTTCGAGACAAGATCATCGCTATAAAATAAATATCAGTTCATCGCCTCAAGAATTACTCGAATCGGATATTCCATAAAGAAGTTATCACAATTTGAAGATCGAGTATTCTAGAAATAAATATTATGTCATGCTGATGTAAGAAATGATATAATTAAAATTATGATGTAAGCAATGATGTAATATTAAAGTTGACTTGAATGAGGTAGGTGAACGATGATGCAAGCGATGATGCAAAATGAAAGTTGACTTGAATGAGGTAGGTGAACGATAATGCAAGCGATGTTGCAAAATGGTGAAAAATTAGGAAACAATGATGCAATCGATGATGTAATTAGAGGTGAACTTGGCCTATAAATAGACCTTAGAATCACTATTCCAAGCATCTCATCAAACACCAAAACAATAAATAGTTTAGAGAAAGAAAGAGAGAGCTTGGAGAGGAGGAGCAAAGCAGAAGAAGAAATTCTACGATGAAGTTTCAATCCATTAAGTTTTCCTATCTTTTGTTATGTTTAACCTTTTAGTTTTTGTAAATTTCAATTTAAGCATGGAGTAATTTTGTTTTCTAAGGTTATGATATAGCCTAACTTTGATGTTCCAACCCTTTGTTCAATTCAATTAAGGATTTTCTATCTTGGTTGATGCATTTAATATTGTTCTTAATGCTTCTAAATAATTGATCACTATTTAGTTGAATTATTAATCATAATGATAGCGGAAGCTGATTTATGTGTCTAATTCATCCTATTTAATGTCATAAATTACATGTAAGATAGGAATATACCTACACGGTTTGTGTAATCTATAAAAGAGATCCGTAATTCTTAATGAATCCTTTAATGTTTGGATTTGCATGGGAATATAGCAGTTAAACTTTGTAGGGTATTTTCCTTAGACCTCGGGAGGGGTTATGTGAATAATTCAGAGAATCTCGACTAGCAATGGGATAATTAATTTTTGATTAAAAAGAACAAAAGGGAGGAACAGATTAGTTATAGTGAAATCATAATCTTAGAGTTTTAATTTATTGAATTAAATTCATTCATATTTTGTAGTTAAATTTAGTTATAGTTATCAACTTCTCAATTCAAATTGCGTTTGCCAAATAAAAAGTGAGTTATTTTAATTTTATGCATTAATTAACAATAATCCTCGTGGGACGATACTTATCTTATCACTTTATTACTTATTTGGCTCGTCCACTTACGATTTTGCACAACAAGTTTTTGGCGCCGTTGCCGGGGATTGTTTGTTTCAATTAATACTAATATTACGTAACTCAATTTTTAATTTGATCATTTATTTATTATTTTATTTGCTTTATTTCTTGTGAGTTTTCTGGTGTATGAGAAAGTCTGGGGGCGAAGTTTTACCATTTGATTTAGAAATCGAGAGAATTTGTCGCAAGAACCGGAAAGAAACAAGGAAGACTGCAAGTATTACACTCATGGATATGGCTGAAGGATCAAACAACACACAAAACATTGTACCAATAGATGCTGAAATTCGAGCATTACGAGATTATGCTCTACCCACAGTGGATAATACTTCGACAATACGGCGACCGATTATTGCTGCTAATAACTTTGAGATTACGCCAGCAATTATCTAGATGGTGCAAAACAACCAGTTCAATGGAGCTCCGAATGATGATGCAAATGCCCACATTGACAACTTTTTGGAGATCTGCGATACTTTCAAACATAATGGTGTTACTGATGATGTCATCCGATTGAGATTATTCCCATTCTTTCTTTGAGACAAAACCAAAAGCTGGCTCAACTCTTTGCCATCAGGGAGTATTATCACATGGGATATCTTGGCACAAAAATTTCTGGTGAAATTCTTTCCATCAGCCAAGACTGTAAGACTGCGAACCGAGATTGCCACATTCAGACAACTTAATGGAAAGTCATTGTACGAAACATGAGAAAGATTCAAAGATCTGCTAAGACGATGCCCACATCATAGAGTTATTGACTGGTTGCAGCTACACACATTCTACAATGGTTTAGAGAGTTCCATATGAACATTGGTAGATGCCGCAGCCAGTGGAACACTTTTGGGGAAACCCCATCAAGTCGCTTAGGACTTACTAGAAGAATTGGCTGCAAATGGCTATCAATGGCCATCAGAAAGAGCAGTTCCGAAAAAAGTTTCGGAATACAAGAAAATGATGTATTAACCAGGCTTTCCACTCAAGTCGAAACATTAGCCAAGCAACTCGGTAACTTGATAGCTAATACCATTCATACTCAGTCAGCATCTTGTGATTTTTGTGGAAGGGACCATTCCAACGGGCAATGCGATGAAGACCAACAAGTCAAGCCTTTTCTATTGGCAACAGATAACAAAATAACTTGTACTCCGACACATATAATCCAAGATGGAGGAATCATCCAAACTTTTCATGGAAAAACAACGATCAACCCAAACAACCATATCCGCCACCACTTCAATAGCAGCAGGCCAACAAACCATCGCTTGAAGAAGCACTAGCTCAGAGAAGCACTCGCTCAGCTCACCGAAAGGACTAATCAATTTATGACAAGAACAGACATCACGCTCCAGAATCAAGCTGCTTCCATTCGAAATCTAGAGGTACAAATGGGTCAAATCTCAAATCTGAATGCAAGACCTCAAGGAACCTTACTAAGCAACACAGAGACCAATCCTAGGGAGCATGTTAAGGCTGTCACATTACAAAGCGGTAAAATGCTGAAAGAACCTATCGAAGGAGCAGACGAGAAAGAAAGATCTAGCAAAGTAGAAGAAGAAGTGGTGGTTGAATGAAAAGAAGCAAAGAAGTCAAAGTCAAAGCTGTTTCCAGACAATCCGATACCATACAAACCACCATTACCTTTTCCTCAAAGATTCCAAAAGCAAAAACTAGATAAGCAATTTTCTAAATTTCTTGAAGTTTTTAGAAAATTACAAATTAATATTCCTTTTGTAGATGCTCTGGAATAGATGCCTAGCTATGTGAAGTTCATGAAGGAAATCCTATCAAATAAAAGGAAGCTGGAAGAACATGAAACGGTAGCTTTGACCGAAGAATGTAGTACAATCTTACAGAGAAAGCTACCACCCAAACTCAAAGATTCGGGGAGTTTCACAATTCCTTGCACCATTGGTGATTCATTCTTTGATAAAGCATTATGTGATCTTGGTGCAAGTGTTAACTTAATGTCATTCTCTGTTTTCAAGAAACTAAGCTTGGGAGAAAAAAAACCTACTATTGTATCTTTATAGCTAGCTGATCGATCGATAAAGTATCCAAGAGGAATTATCGAAGATGTACTAGTAAAAGTGGATAAGTTTATATTTCCTGTAGATTTCATTGTGCTAGACGTAGAGGAAGATTAAGAAATACCCATCATTTTGGGTAGGTCATTCTCAGCTACAGGAAGAACTCTCATTGATGTACAGAAATGTCAACTTATACTGAGAGTTCAAGATGAAAAAGTGACCTTTAATGTGCTAAAACCACTCAAACATCCACATGATATTGGCAACTGCATGAGGGTAGATGTAGTGGAAGAATGTATCAAAGAAAATGCTAAGTTTTACAAAGAACGCGCCAAAAAGTGGCATGATCAATGTATCATAAATAGGGAGTTCACTCTAGATCGTCGATTCAAAGTCAACAGAAAAAGACTTAAAGCTTACATGGATGGTGGAGAGCCTCAATAGAAAGCCATCATCACGCATTCAGACCCAACTTAAAGCGTTTTTGTTTTCAACAGTCAAGCTAACGACTATAAATTAAGCGTTTCTTGGGAGACAACCCAAGTTTTTCTTTCTTAGCTAGTTTTTCTTTTGTTTATGTGTTATTGTGTTCTTTGTGTGTTATTGTTTTTCTTTGATAATTTTCTTTTCTTTTTCAGATATGGAGACAAGTCTTGCAGTACTTAAAAATCATTTCTCTACTCTGCCCCAAGATTTACTCAGAAAGATTTACAAGTGCAAACTCGAAAGAATGGGGGCACTAACATGTTTAGGTCTTCCAGAGCATATTCGGAGGATCATTGAAGCTACGATACGTCTAGCAGGTGAGTTGAATGATTCATTCATTAAACGTTTACCAGGATTGGGAAGAAGTTCTTACTCAAAGAAGAGGAGAGCTAAGAGAATGGGAGTTTGCCATAAGTGTGTGAGATGGAACTACGACATAAGTTGTAAAAATCCTGGATATTTATCCGTAAATCGACAAGATAAACTTAAATGCATAAAGGATGGACTGAGTAAGGAGTCTCTGGATAATATTCGTGAGACTCTTGAGACGCATCTTTGTGGGAAAGTTCAACGCATTCTTTTAGATTTATGGGGGTTATTCAGTAAAGAGAAACAACGTTATAGTCTTGGGAATCTGACTTTAAAAGATCCTATTTGCCAGTTTATAAGAAAACTGGATGGGAAGCTGATCCTCAACTCATAGAAGGTGTTTAAGCCGTTTCTGGACGTAAAACCAGAGGAAGATGTGAGCCACAATTACAACTACTATAACATCATTTTTTTCTTTCATTGTTTAGCAGTCTATTTCAAATTTTTTGATAATTGTATTTACTTTTTTTTACCTGTCATTTTGGATTTAACTCGTTTCAAACTTTCTTGATAATTGTGTTTACTTTTTGACGTTTCATCACCTAACATTTTGATTTTTTTTTATTTTTAACAGCCTTTTTCAAATTTTTTTGATGTTTGTGTTTACTTTTTCGATGTTTGTGTTTACTTTTTAACGTTTCGTCACCGAACTTTTTGAATGTTGTATTTTTAGTGGCTTGTTTTAATTTCTTTTTGGAAGATTGTGCTTTCTTTTTAACATTTTTACACTTATCATTTTTTTCCCCCTGATCATAACTGTTTAGTATCGTAGAACTGTTCTTTTACTCTTTCTTTTTCTTTAAATGAGCGTTCATTACTGATAACAAATCATTAGTTTTGTATGAAAAAAAAAATGGCAGAGTCCTCGAGCAGTAAATTCAAAACCATCTGTGTTTTTTGTAGCCCGAAGTTTGGTCTGAGTATACAACATTCAAAAGCAGCAATTGAACTTGGTAAGGCTTTAGCTGCCCGAAACATAAATTTGGTATATGGGGGAGGCAATTTAGGACTTAGAGGTTCTGTCGCGGTAACTACAAATGTTGCAGGCAGCAGAATCTTAGGTGTCGCAGTAAAGCCTTTGGCTGAAAGGAAAGATATCAGTGGTATGAGTATAAGTAATGAGTTTCAAGTCACGAGCATACATGGGCGAATGGCGTACATGTTACTCAATGCTGATGCCTTTATCACGTTACCTGGTGGTTTGAAAACAATTGAAGAAATCTTCAACATTGCATCCTGGGCTCATCTCAACATTCACAAAAAGCTCTTAGGTTTGCTTAATACTAATGGTTTTTATGATGGTTTATTGGCTTTTCTTGATCATGCTGTGGAACAGGGTTTTATGACTCAAGCAAACCGGCATATTCTAGTCTTAGCTTCAAGTGCTGATAAACTGACTGACCAATTGCAAGACTTTATGCTCGAAGTTGATCCAATCATATCGCAGGTGGTTTGGAATTTTGAAGCAAGCGATAACAAGAAGCGTGCACTGGATCATAATCTCTGGTTGTAACTTTCTTATCCTATGGTTTTATTAATAACATTTCCATTTGAGTTTTCTTCTTTTTATTTTACTAGACAGCGGGGATACTGTCTCAAATAAGTTTGGGGGTAGAGTTTGCTATTATTAAAACCATAAGATTCAAAAAACTGATCTGAGTTAAAACCAAAAGATGGCAGAGTAAGAAGTACTTTTGTGCTATTGATACGCATCTTTGTTTTCATTCAAAAAAAAATTCATTATTTGTTTTATTATTATTATTTTTTTCTTTCTGCTCTAACAAGTCGACTAATTACTTTATGTTTATTAATGGAGTCTTAATGCATGTTTTTGGTTGAATATCTTTACTAAGGAATAGCCATGAACATCTTTGATTGATTTGAGACTTTTGAATGCCATAATCTTAGTTAATTGAGTGGATGAATATCATGTTTAAATGAATTGTGGACTATTAGTGGAGACTACCCTTGGTGAGGATTTGAGCTTTTTAAACGTTTCTTTTTGAGAAATTTATTTATTTCTAGTCTTAAACACTCTTCGCTTTGTTCTTAATAGATGATCTCTATAGGTTTTGCATTGAATACTAAAGAACAAATCATTATTGTAGATAACATGAGTTGCTTTGATTTGAAAATTGGATTGACTTTTTAGAAGTAATATAGGTCATTTTTACTCCACAAAAGCCTACTTTCCTACTTTAAATTAAGACACATCATAAACCCTTTGAAGCCAAACACTTTAAATATTTTTCTTTGTTTACCTTTATTAAATGACCCTATTGAGCCTTTAAATTTAGTCATACCTTATGAAGCTTCGGATCATACTATGATGTAAAAGAGGAGAAGGGAATTGAAGTGTTAACATTTATATGATGTGTTTTTTAAAAAAAAAAAAGTTGTGATAAATTAAAGAGAATAAATGAAGTACTTTGGTATGATCGTAAGTTCTTATTAAACCTGTACCTTAAAACTTCTTATATATCAATTAATCATAGCCCAAATACAATCTTTAATAAAGCCTATTGATCTTCAAGAGGAAGTCTAATTTGAGAATTGAAGTATGTCATCATGCTCTATCTACGTTCTTAGTATTTGATTCCAATCATGAGATCTATTCACTTAAAAGTACGGTTCTTTTTAAACGTCTATATTCATATGTGATGTAAATGACGCTTGCTATGCCTTTACATAACCTCTATCACATATGATTGCATGAGTATTTGCTTTAGGATTCATGAGGGTTATAAAACATATCTTGTGAAGATTAAAGTCGAAGCGAAATAAGTCCATGACATGTGAATATGATGTTTTGAAAAGAAATTGTTTTGAGACTGGTGTGAGATTGTTGATGATTCTGTTTTAGATCATTAGTGACTTATCCTTAGTCCTGATAAAAGATCATACATGTATGAGACTTCTATTAAGTTGTATTTAGTGAGATGTTGATAAGTTATGGGTGGAATCTTTTAACGTTTGTGGGTATCGTTGCTGATAAACCCTCAGGAGACACAACTCCTCATACTAGGGATACCTAGGGGTTTAAAGGCTTGTAGCATATGCTCAATGTCATCGTGTTTACCTATGAAAATGGATTGTGTTTTTAATTTTTGTATTTTTAGCTTAGGTTGTTAGTTTTAGTTTTACTTGAGGACAAGCAAAATCTTAAGTTTGGGGGTATGATAGCTCTATTTTTATAGAGTTATTTTATCTTTTTAAACTTGAATTCTTACTTAGTTCTTAATATTTTTATTTTTATTAAGTAAATTATTTTATATTTTTGTATTTTAATTTTCAGAATAAAATTGGTGAAAAAGCACACGTGGACCCCACCAAGTGTTCGAGACAAGATCATCGCTACAAAATGAATGTCAGTTCATTGCCTCAAGAATTACTCGAATCAAATATCACATAAAGAAGTTATCACAGTTTGAAAATTGAGTATTCTAGAAATAAATATTATATAATGCTAATGTAAGAAATGATGTAATCAAAATTATGATGTAAGCAATGATGTAATAGTAAAGTTGACTTGAATGAGGTAGGTGAATGATGATGCAAGTGATGATGCAAAATGGTGGAAAATTAGGAAACAATGATGCAATCGATGATGTAATTGGAGGTGAACTTGACCTATAAATAGGCCTTAAAATCACCATTCCAAGCATCTCATCAAACACCAAAACAATAAGTAGTTTAGAAAAAGAAAGAGAGAGCTTGGAGAGGAGGAGCAAAGTAGAAGAAGAAATTCTACAGTGAAGCTTCAATCCACTAAGTTTTCCTATCTTTTGTTATGTTTAACCTTTTAGTTTTTGTAAATTTCAATTTAAGCATGGAATAATTTTGTTTTCTAAGGTTATGATGTAGCCTAACTTTGATGTTCCAACCCTTTGTTCAATTCAATTAAGGATTTTCTATCTTGATTGATGCATTTAATATTGTTCTTAATGCTTCTAAATAATTGACCACTATTTAGTTGAATTATTAATCATAATGATAGCGGAAGCTGATTTATATATCTAGTTCATGGTATTTAATGTCATAAATTACATGTAGGATAGGAATATACCAACACGGTTTGTGTAGCCTATAAAAGAGATCCATAATTCTTAATGAATCCTTTAATGTTTTGACTTGCATGGAAACATAGCAGTTAAGTTTTATAGGGTATTTTCCTTAGACCTCGGGAGGGGTTATGTGAATAATTCAGGGAATCTTGACTAGCAACGAGATAATTAATTTTTGATTAAAAAGAACAAAAGGGAGAAACAGATTAGTTATGGTGAAATCATAATCTTAGAGTTTTAATTTATTGAATTAAATTCATTCATATTTTGTAGTTAAATTTAGTTATAGTTATCAACTTCTCAATTCAAATTGTGTTTACCAAATAAAAAGTGAGTTATTTTAATTTTAGGCATTAATTAACAACAATCCTTATGGGACGATACTTACCTTATCACTTTATTACTTGTTCGGCTCGTCCACTTACGATTTTGCAAACAATTATAATGATGGTTTGAATTTTAATAGGAAGATGTGCAGATAATGAAGGAGATGAACTTGGGTGCTTTTAGATTCTTGATTTCTTGGTCAAGATTATTACCCCGCAAGATCATAATTTGGAGACAAATAAGTCATAGCAAATTATTTTTAATAGCACACCTGTACGTTGAAATATAGAAGCGAAAGTAAAAAATGAAAGTAAAAGAAATCAAATTCTCAATGTTATGATAGGATAAGTAAGAAAGCAAATTACAAATTTATATTTTATGGTCAAATAAAAATAATATTTTCGAAATATCCTATTAATTACACCAGCGCTGCACAAGTCTACATTTTATATATATATTCTTTTGTTGTTGAATCAAATTTAATTGTTCTTACTTTTATCATTATTTATAGGAGGAAAGCTAAGTGGGGGTTTTATCATTATTTATAGGAGGAAAGCTAAGTGGGGGAGTGAACAAGGAAGGCATTGATTTCTACAACAACCTCGTCAACGAGCTTCTATGAAATGGTAATAATTATGTCATGTTTTCATTCATCTTGTACATTTTTCATCCTTATTACAAAATAATTCATATAACATTTTCTACAAACTGTACGTAGTAATCATGTTGACATACCCACCCACTTGTAATTAATGGAGACATAACAGCATGATATATCAATACACATGTTGCATATAAATATTCATGCCAACAATTAACAAACAATATATATATTATAGAATGCAATAACATATTTTTTTTCAAGTGTATGCACGCACTAGGTACATCTTAGTATGCGCCAATATATAACTGTTTTGTGCCTACAATTCTATTAAATAATACATATGTACATATTTTTGTTTTCAATTAAAACAATAACAAATTAATTAGGATTTAAAAACACAGAAGGAATCTTCTCTCAACATTGAAAGGACGCTATTCTCACTGTATACAATGTTTTCCCAAACAAGTTATATATAATATTAATTTTGCCACAAGGTGATTCCACTAGTGAAGGTGTTATGGCGGAATCACAAATTGGAAGAAGTTACGTGGAAGCTTGAAGAGTAAATGCGGTTCCAGTATCCACAATTATTTGAGACAAGTATATAGTTTAAATTTCGAGGACGACATTTCTATAAGGAGGGAAGAAAATATAAGCCTCTACTTCCCATGTTTGGTATCCTAGTGTTATAAACTACATTATGAGATGAGAATGACAAAATTTATAAATAATATTATTATAAATGATAATTAGAATATTAGTAAAACTATTAAGAGTTGATCGAATTTGATACTAGGATAAATTCAAAGGAAGGGCAAAATGACCATTTTAATAAATATATATATATATAAGGGAATAGAACAAATAAAGTTCATGAATTGTACAAATTTATAAAGGTAATAAGGAAGATAAGGAATTGAGGTAAAGTTAGAGGATGTTGTAGTTAAAATTCAACTAGTGGAATTTCATGTAAATATATGTTAATCTTGGAGGGCAAATTTATACATGAAGCCTATATATATATATATATATATAGTGTGTGTGTGTGTGTGTGTGTTGGCTTTCAACACTTAGTAATATTTTTTAAGCAAAAATCGAAAGAAAAGAGAGGGTAAGGGACGGCAAGGAGAGGAAGATGGGAAGAAGAAGAGCAATTTATTCCTAGACCATTTTCAAGGCTTCAAATCCAATTTTGAAGGTGATCTAACTTAGAACATCATACCCTAAGTGAAAAATAGGTAAAATTTCATGATTTTCTTTAAGTTTCAAGTTAGTAGAGATTGTATGAAAATGGTTGTGTAACGCCCTTTGTCCGACTTTCGTTACGGTCGGAAGTCCAGAACGGAGAACGTTACTTTCTTTATAAATCCGTTTTTGTTACCTTTTTAAAAACTTATTATCAAAATTATAAAACTCATTACCAAGATAGCGGAATTTTTTTTTTTTTT
The DNA here is from genome assembly GCA_022984855.1 of Dimocarpus longan. Lineage (NCBI taxonomy): Eukaryota > Viridiplantae > Streptophyta > Magnoliopsida > Sapindales > Sapindaceae > Dimocarpus > Dimocarpus longan. The sequence goes on from CM041013.1 coordinate 10,669,641, forward strand.
TAAATAATTTCGGTAGAGTTTCCTCTGTTTTTCTGAAATCCAAGATTTCATTCCCTGTAAATAAAACTCTAACATTTCTAAAACATTAATTTCAGAATTTTCAATTCGGACCTCCGGTCCATTTTCCAAACATTACATTACTCAATTATATCATAAACATTTATATGCATATATATTCAAAAGCAAGCTTTAAGGAATATACATAAACTTTTACATAAGTGAAATACAATAATTTACATAAATATATATATGTTCCAAAATGCATGATCCTACGCAATATATAAATATAACTACCAAAAGCGTGGGATGGATGGTGACTATCTGAACTTCCGCGTATCAGCTACTTCCCTGTCTGGGAATGGAATCACAAGGTTCAACTTGCGCGCGGTAAATTAACGCGCTAAGCATATTCGCTTAGTGGTATACACATAATCTAATTTCTCAAATTTCAAATATAATTTAATTCGTAATTAAAAGCATTATAACTTTACCATTTCATAAACATAGATATATATATGCTGCATAAAAATATTTAAACATATGATTCACACCTTTTTCGAATTCAACATATTTCAAAACATTAAACATTTCATATCATGTAACAATTTCATTTCATCGCTTATCACATTTTTCTCAGTGCCCCTTAGTAAACATATATTCGATACTCATGTATTGACATATAGGTTTCCGACATCGGACACGTGGTAGTATCCGCCGAAATAACGGTCAACCCCGGCAATGGCCGCTCGGTGATTATCCACCGGGTCGTATATCATAACACATAATCATTCAGGATCGGACACGTAGTGCCTCTCATAATCCATAACGAATCAATGTAAATAAACGGTGCAGCTGCTAAGTTCCCTATTGACATGTCAATTACCAATTTCCATTTATCGATATCTATGTTTACAAGGGCTATTTATCTCACAACGTTTGTATCACATATTTTTCACTTTGATTTTTGTATCAAGATTTTCATAATAAATCAATTTCGCGTCTCATTTCAAGTATAGTCAAATACATTTGTAAATGCTTTGTATTAAAACGATATATTTTTAGTACCAAGGTTTTCATAACAAATCAATTCCAATTTTTCATTCAAGTATAGACAAATAGGTTTGTAAATGCATTGTATTAAAACGATATATCAATCTCATTTAATGAAAATCATTTCACAATGAAAACACTTTTAAGTAAAATTAAAGATAATGTGTATACCGACCTCAAAAACGATTCAATCTTTTGAATTGAAAGTTCCTCCTAAGCTTTGCTCTTATTCTCGGGTCGAGAATCCTGTTCGCCGGGTTCTCCTTGACCTTTCATTAAATCAAACATAGCAAAAGTTTATTTAGTAAATTTCTAGCGTTACATAATGCTATAACTATATGCTCTCCTTTATGCATCCTAAATACTTCCAATGGATATCGCTTCGAACCAGCTCATAATATCCTTTTTATGACTGTCTTTATCGTATTGAAAATAATCTCAAAACAACCCATTAAGATAGCTTATAACAGCTCAACAATTAATATGAATATAGCATTCAAATAACTCAAAACAGCGCGAATAACGTTCTAAAAATAGCACGCTACTCCTCACTTTACATTCCATAACTAGCATGCTTATAGCTCATAAAATAATACTTTATCGGCTCATTTGAATAACACGAAAACAACCTTTAAACACTTCAAAACAATCCTTAAAACATACTAAAAACAACGTATAATTTCCATGTAAACTATATGTCCAAAACAGCCCAAAAATCGTCATATCGTTTTTCATTTACGCAAATTAATTCTATCAAACTCTTATGAAACCTCTCAATCAATTTCATTATAGATATTCATTCGACTTACATTCAAATATCGTTTGACAACATGGCATCTTAATCACAAGTCATTCGGCATTAACTCGTAAACTAACGCCTTTCGAAATCACGAAAAACTAGATCGAAACACTTGAAAACATTGTATCGATATTCAAATAACTTTCCAATATTCTAATGCATATCATTTCGAATCATTTTTCATGCCGACCATTTCAAAACGAAAAGCAAAACATCACAACTCATCCTTCCTAACATAACAGCCCCTATACGGCTTCGCAACGTGAATTTCAACATCACAAATCACTCGCAAAACACGTCAAAACTTAAATCAAATGAACCTCTGCACTAACGAGGTTCTAAAATCCTATTTCCCAAACATATTATCATCAAAAATTCATCCATAAACCATCCTAAACATTTTCTATCAAAAATCATCTTAATGACATTCAACGTACCTTCCGGAAATCGGGACAATCACAACAAAATCGTTTTTAAAGGGCTGCCCAATAACTCCTTTTTACCTACGAGCTTCCTTCAATCCAAATGAATATCATTAATGTTCAAATATCCTTCGAATTATGATTACAATACTAATGGGGCAGCGACTTACCTTCGCTTGAGCTGTTTTTCGTTTCAAAACAGCTCGCGAACAATTTCGATGACAAAGACAGCAACTCGGCAGCAGATCGCACAATGACAGCAACTTATTTTTCAATGACAGCACACGACGCAACAGCGGCACGGCTTTAGCTTGACAGCTCGCAGCAGCATCGTCGATTTCGGCTACCAGCAGCAAGGCAGCGATGACAGCACATGGCAGCGCACAGCACAACAGCGCAACAGCACAACAGCCACCAGCAACTTCGTGACAACAGCTTCGCAACACCAGCAACGATAGCACGATATCGATAGCCACGACAGCACAACGATAAATAGCAACTTAATAACAACAGCACAACGACAATCGCAACAATGACAGCACAATATCAACAGAAATTTCAGCAATAACCACAGCACACCAACCTCAAAACTGACAGCAGCTCCTATGGCAATAGCTTCCACAGCAGCAGCTCCAGGTCATGGCAGCAGCTCTCGTCCACAGCGGCAGCACTATACAGCAGTAGCAACGACAGCACCAGGCAGCAGCAGCGACAGCACCTGGCAGCAGCAGTGACAGCACCAGGCAGCAGCAGCGACAGCACCATGGCAGCACCACGCAGCACTAGACAGCACCAGATCTTCAGTCCTTGCTTGCATGCAAGGTCAGATCTTTCATCTGAAAGTTAGGACAACACATGCATGTGCTGGATCTCCTTCACCAGCTCACGCTCAGCATCCAAACAGCTCACGGTTCCAGCTGAACTTTTCTTTGCATGCACGGGCAGATCTGGTCTTCTCCTTCTCTCGATCACTCTCTCAAGTTCTCTCTATGAAGGCCCTCAGATTCGTTTTGATGAAGCATGGTGACCGAGTCCACTTTTATTTCACATTCTAACATTTGCTTCCTCTCTCGGGTGTCAAGACAATGCAAACTGAATGAATACATTTTGCTTTTTAAAAGTTTATTTCTTTACCCATTATCTTGACATTTTAATATATAGATATTGTCTTCATTTTGGACACTTGTCCTACAAGTGTTAAACTCTCAAGCCACTTGTCCCACCATGCACCAACTTCTACACATCAATATTTAATGCATTTAATTAAAACTTTACGGATTTCGCTTTAGCTCGGATTCGCTTCGGATCCGTCTGGAAATTTAATAAAAATCCAAATTCACATACGGAAACTTTATTAGGTTCCGAATAAATATTTAATTCCGAATAAGCTAATTTATTTTACGAGATTCGATTAAATAATTATCCCCGGATCTGTTTGGAGAGTTTTATAAAAATTCTACTACTCCTCCGGACTCGAACGGGTAATTATTTACATCGTCCTTTAATATATAATTACTATTTAATAAATTATGAGACATAATAACGGAATGTTACAATTTTCCCCTCTAAAAGAAATTTCGTCCTCGAAATTTACCTTAACTGAATAGATGAGGATATTGTTTCTGCATTATCTCTTCGCTCTCCCAAGTAGCTTCTTCAACTTTATGATTTCTCCAGAGAACTTTCACTAATGGAATCTTTTTGTTCCTGAGTTCCCTGATTTCCTGATCTAGGATTTTTACTGGTTCTTCCTCGTAAGTCATGTCGGGTTGAATTTCAATAGCTTCATGAGAGACTATATGAGATGGATTCGATCTGTATCTCCTCAGCATAGATACATGGAACACATTATGTATCTTATCTAATTCCGGTGGTAAAGCAAGTCTATAGGCTACCGGTCCCATACGCTCAATGATCTCATATGGGCCAATAAACCTAGGACTTAACTTTCCTTTCTTTCCAAATCGAAGCACTCGCTTCCATGGAGATACTCTAAGAAAGACCTTGTCTCCCACTTGATATTCAATATCTTTCCTTTTCAAGTCCGCATAAGACTTTTGTCGATCGGATGCGGCTTTTAGTCTCTCTTTAATGATCTTCACCTTTTCTTTAGTCTGCTCTACCAGATCAAGCCCCACAAACTTGCTTTCACCCAACTCGGACCAACATAAGGGTGTTCGACATTTTCTCCCATACAAAGCTTCATATGGTTCCATTTTAATACTTGCTTGGTAGCTGTTATTATAAGCAAATTCTATTAGTGGAAGATGGTTATCCCAACTTCCTTCAAAGTTAATCACACAACTCCTAAGCATATCTTCAAGCACCTGAATTACCCTTTCTGATTGTCCATCTGTCTGAGGATGGAAGGCCGTACTGAAATGTAACTGAGTACCCAAAACTTCCTGGAATTTCTTCCAAAACCTGGATGTAAATCTCGGGTCTCGGTCAGAAATGATAGACATGGGTACCCCATGCAATCTGACAATCTCGCTAATGAATAGCTCAGCCAACCTATCCAGTGAGTAATCAACCCTGATAGGAAGAAAATGCGCTGACTTGGTTAAACGATCCACAATCACTCAAACTGAATCATGCTTGCTCTTGGTAAACGGTAGACCAATAACGAAATCCATAGTCATTCGATCCCATTTCCATTCTGGTATAGAAATCGGCTGTAGAAGACTTGATGGAACCTGATGTTCTGCCTTTACTTGTTGACATGTCATACATTTACTCACAAAGTCCACGATCTCCTTTTTAATTCCAATCCACCAGAAATGATTCTTCAAGTCTTGATACATTTTAGTACTCCTTAGGCGCATAGCATAGGGACTACTATGAGCTTCCGTAAGAATAATCCTCTTAAATTCTTCATCATTCGGAACACAGATTCTGTCTCCAAAATATAGGGTACCATCATCCCTTACGGAGAACTCAGTCTTTTTCCCCTGCGAAATCTGTTCTCGAATAGCCGCAAACTTTTCATCGAATTTCTGCTTTTCTTGAATTGGCTACAAAAGACTCGGCTTCGCTTTTAATTCTGCCACTAGAACATTGTCTTGAGTCATTTGCAAATCGGCATTCATGGCTCTTAAAGAAACCAAAGCTTTACGACTCAAAGCATCGGCTACCACATTAGCTTTCCCTGGGTGATAGTCGATGATACAATCGTAGTCCTTGATTAACTCCATCCATCTCCTTTGTCTCAAGTTCAAATCTTTTTGAGAAGGCAAATACTTTAGGCTCTTGTGATCTGTAAAAATATAGCATCTTTCCCCATATAGGTAATGTCTCCATATTTTCAATGCAAAGATAATAGCTACTAACTCCAGATCATGCGTCGGATAATTCTTCTCATGAGTCTTTAGCTGTCTAAAGGCATAAGCAACTACTTTTCCTTCCTGCATTATAACACATCCCAGTCCTTGATGAGAAGCATCACTATAAACCACAAAATCCTTACCGGTTACTGGCTGAGTAAGGATTGGAGCCTCTACAAGCATCACCTTTAACCGATCAAAAGCTGTCTGACACTTTTTAGTCCATTCATACTTAACATCTTTATGGATCAATCGAGTCAATGGAGTCGCTATGGATGAGAATCCTTTGACAAAACGTCTGTAATATCCAACCAAACCTAAGAAGCTTCTGACTGCTGAGACATCTTTGGAGGTTGCCACCCCATAACAGCTTCTATTTTCCTCGGATCTACACGGATTCCCTCAGCGGATACATTATGTTCCAGAAAAGCAATTTCAGGGAGCCAAAATTCACACTTATTCAGTTTAGCAAATAATTGCTTTTCTCTCAAAGTCTGCAAAACTACCCGAAGCTGTCTATCATGATCCTCTTGGGTCTTAGAGTACACTAAAATATCGTCAATAAATACCACAACAAACTGATCCAGATACGGACGAAAAATACAATTCATTAAATCCATAAAAGCTGCAGGCGCATTCGTTAGTCCGAATGGCATCACCACAAATTCATAATGTCCATATCTAGTCCTGAATGCAGTCTTGGGAATGTCTGACTCTTTTACTCGCAATTGATGATAACCGGGTCAAAGATCAATCTTAGAGAAGACACTCGCTTCCCTCAACTGGTCAAATAAATCATCAATCCGAGGCAAGGGATATTTATTCTTGACTGTAAGTTTATTCAACTGTCGGTAGTCCACACACAGTCTCAAAGACCCATCTTTCTTCTTAACAAATAGCACAGGTGCTCCTCAAGGCAACACGCTCGGTCGAATAAAACCCTTGTCAAGCAACTCTTGCAACTGAATCTTTAATTCCTTTAATTCAGCAGGAGCCATTCTGTACGGAGCCATAGATACTGGCGCAACGCCTGGCAAAATATCAATGACAAACTCAACTTCCCTTTCCGAAGGTAAACCTGGTAATTCATCTGGGAACACATCTGGAAAATCACACACTAAGGGTATATCTTGAAGTTGAGATCCAGCCTGACGAGAATCAACTACATGAGCCAGATAAGCTTCGCACCATTTTCTTACTAATTTCATAGCTGACACGGCGAAAATCACATTAGAGAGATAATCAGATCTCTCTCCCACCATAATTACTTCATTACCATCCACATTCTAAAGTGTGATTCTTTTCAGATGACAATCAATCACAACTTGGTGCCTGGATAACCAATCCATACCCAATATCAAATCAAATTCCTGAAATGGTAACACCATCAGATCACCTGAAAACTCATGTCCTTGAAGCCGAATGGGACAATATTTATATACCCTATTCACGATCACACTGTGACCTAAGGGATTACTAACCACTATTTCATTCTTAGTAACATCAGCCTGTAAATTCTTATCGCTAGGTATGAAAGTGCAAATGTATGAATGAGTATATCCTGGGTCTATCAATGCACGAATAGAAATATCAAAGATGGAAATCATACCAACTATCACATCCGGAGCATCCTGATCATCCTGAGCCCTGATAGCATATGCACGAGCCGGAACTTGAGTATCTCGTCTCTCTGCGGAATCTGGTACTCCCATCCACCTGCTACTCTGAGCCTCTGACTGATTAGGACCCGGTCTCCTCCCCTTATGAACTGAAGGAGTTGATGCATTCTGATTGAGGAGCGGAAACGGCTCTGTTCTTTGGACAATTTCTCTGAATATGGTCAGGTGATCCGCATATATATAACATGCTCCTAACACTATTCAGCATTTACCCTTATGCTTTTTACCATATTGCTTACATGGATGCGGAGTTGGTCCTCTCGTAAACGCTTCCTGGGTACAGCTTTAGCAACATACTTAAAGAACTAGACCATCTATTCCACGAAATTTGGTTGACCCTAAGCCGCCGGTCTTGCCCTTTGAGGACCTACGGACCCCTTTAACATACTTCCAGCCACACTAGCTGGATTACCTTACTCAGACTCACCACCGCCCTTGGCGGTTCTAATATCGGAGGGTTCTATCCTACACCCTTACATAAGACAGAGAAATAAATCCGCAGGTCAGAGTCACATCCATTCCACTTTGGTAGTATGCAATGCATGTATATGTATAATGTAATTATTTATCGGAAGCTTAGGTCTAGAATCGCCTAAACCACAGCTCTGATACTAATAACTGTAACGCCCTTCGTCCGACTTCCGTTACGGTCGGAAGTCCAGAACGGAGAACGTTACTTTCTTTATAAATCCGTTTTTGTTACCTTTTTAAAAACTTATTATCAAAATTATAAAACTCATTACCAAGATAGCGGAATTTTTTTTTTTTTAAATAATTTCGGCAGAGTTTCCTCTGTTTTTCTGAAATCCAAAATTTCATTCCCTGTAAATAAAACTCTAACATTTCTAAAACATTAATTTCAGAATTTTCAATTCGGACCTCCGGTCCATTTTCCAAACATTACATTACTCAATTATATCATAAACATTTATATGCATATATATTCAAAAGCAAGCTTTAAGGAATATACATAAGCTTTTACATAAGTGAAATACAATAATTTACATAAATATATATATGTTCCAAAATGCATGATCCTACGCAATATATAAATATAACTACCAAAAGCGTGGGATGGATGGTGACTATCTGAACTTTCGCGTATCAGCTACTTTCCTGTCTGGGAATGGAATCACAAGGTTCAACCTGCGCGCGGTAAATTAACGCGCTAAGCATATTCGCTTAGTGGTATACACATAATCTAATTTCTCAAATTTCAAATATAATTTAATTCGTAATTAAAAGCCTTATAACTTTACCATTTCATAAACATAGATATATATATGCTGCATAAAAATATTTAAACATATGATTCACACCTTTTTCGAATTCAACATATTTCAAAACATTAAACATTTCATATCATGTAACAATTTCATTTCATCGCTTATCACATTTTTCTCAGTGCCCCTTAGTAAACATATATTGATACTCATGTATTGGCATATGGGTTTCCGGCATCGGACACGTGGTAGTATCCGCCGAAAAATTTTTAAATGTGATAACCATGTAATATCGATAAATATGTTAAATGTGATTGTATTTTTAAAATATTCAACCGTTGTGAGAAAAATTTTTATGTGATACAAGTGAACAATTATGAGTCTAATTGAATGTTTATGAGGTTAATTTGATGAATTGATAAGTGTGGAATATTTTAAAAAAATTATTGAAAGAAATAATGGTTAATATTATCGATATTACAATCGTTATGGAAATTGACGGATTGGACGTATTTATTTTTATGGAATAATTTTTTTATGAAAAATGTAAGTGATGAGGATTAAAAGGAGTCATTAGGAAGTGTTAATGATAGATTAAAAATGAGTATGGACATGAGTGAAAATGGATAAGTAAAGTGCATAAAAATAGAGTAAAAGAGGGGTAAACGTGCAAAATTTAGATTGAAAGTTAAGCTGGCATAATTGAGGAAAATCGAGGGGTGTTTGGGCAATATGTTAAACATTATTATTGTGTTTCTTCCAGCTCAGATCTGAACTCCAGCAACCACTCCAGCAGACCTGAAAACAGCCAACAGCAGAACCAAAGACCTCTCTCACTCGGCGATCTCTCTCGGCCACCAAGTGCAACAACAAGACTGATCATCTAAGGGATTTCTTCATGGTCAGATGGAAGCTTAAAGGAGCTGGTTAAGCAGTTGATTTCAACCCAGAAAAATCATATCTGAAAGTGAAGAAGCTGACCAGAAAACGGGAAGAGAAGCTGAAGTCGCGCGGGCTATTGACGAAGTTGCAGACCGTGAGTGAAGGAAGGAGATTTCGGGTCAGCTGAAGCAAGCAATGGCTGAGATGAAAGCAGCCACGTCAAGTTAGCAGATGGAGGAAAAATACAAGGGTAGGCATGAAGAAGATGATGCACGGTAGGTAAGAGAAATAACTTGAGTTTGTGAGTTATTTTCTTGAATTATTTGCTGTCAAAGTTCAAGAGTTATGGTTAATGTTGTTGTAGTTCAAATTGACAAGCTGAAATGGAAAGAAATTGATGTCGTGAGAATCTCAGAGCAGCTGTGGATCTCAAAGACAAGTGAGTTATGTTGGGTTTTAATTGATTTTATCTTATAAAAAGTTGAAATGGAATAGATGATTGTGTAGAGTTTATGTGAAGTGTGTGTGCCATGAATGAAATGGAAAAATATGGGTATGTGTTATGTTTTGTTCGGCAGAAGTATTTGTGTGTGTATGGGTTGTATTTTGTTTAGTTAAATGAGAATTAATTGATTTCTAAGTATATAATTGCATGATGAAAGATGAGTGCGTGTTGGAACCGAAAGAAAATCGCGTGTTGTGCTATTGTGTGAATTGCGACTAGGATGAAGGGCAGCTGGTTATAAGTTGAATTTGTGTGATTTTAAGTTGATTTTAAGGTCCTAAGTATGTGCTTGAATGTGTATTTGAGGGTGATTAAGTCATAGATAATAAATTACATTGTATGGAATGCGTGTAATGCTCAAAGATAGTTGTTTGAATAAACAACATGCAAGTTGTCTTGTTTTTATTTTCTTTCCATTTGGTGGTTTCAAGTGTGTATTTAAATGTGTTTGGACATGAAAATTTCACGGGAATGAATGGTATTAAGATAAGGGCATGTAACGGAAATAATATTGCTTAATTAGTTTAAGAGATTTTTAAGGAAAATTCTATTGTCATTAAAGTTGTATTTGAAGAGAATTTTAAATAAATTGGTGATTACATTTTAGGTGAATTGGAAACTCTTTGAACGAAAATAAAGACGTGCAGGAGGTGAAAGAGGTTCTTTGAGTTGGAAGTTAACGGACGGAAATAAGTTGTGAGTGTAAAACTATATATATATATGTTTTGTGTAAATATATAAATATATATATGTTCTTTTAAGTATATATAATTGCATATGTATATTTGATATATGTTTATGACTTGAATATAATTGTTTTGATTATAGAAATGATTTAAGTTTCGATATGAGGTTTAAGGAAAAAAAGAATCAAGTGTTAAGATTTTGATTTTAAGAAAAATCTTGACAAATCAAGTGTTTATGGAAAGCATAAAAGATATAGTTTTAGTTTTCAAATGAAATGTTGTTTATAAAAGGATTTTTAGCCGATGGTTACCCTAAACCCTATTATGACGGAAATGACGGATATCGGCCGAAATTCTTTAGATGTGTAAAGGTATGGGTAAAGAAATAGGTTACTAACTAAGGGAAGGGATAGAAATTATAGGATTGCCTTTACACATTATAAAGTATTATGACTGTTACCCTGCGCAAGGTGTGATTTATCCGCAGTGTAGTGGTTTTATGACTGGAAATGGATCGTCCTGCCACCGTCGCTTTTAGGTCGGTTGGTGAATTATTCCCTGGGTTCCATTGGTAGCGACAGAAATGTTAAAAATTGTTTCAAATGTATATTTATGATTTTTATAATTGATAAATGAAATGAAATACTTTATTTATTTTTGTAAATGTTATGATTTTACTGAAAGATGTTGAAAGATATTTTTTTATTAAACTGCACACTCACTAAGCTATTTTTAGCTCACTCTTTCAAAATGTTTTAATAAAATTTTTAGGAACTGAGACCAGAGAGCAGTCTGAGTATCCTTCAGGGTAATCATAGGCGGCCTACTTGTAGACGACGACGACTTGAAAATATGTATATAATTTTTGGGCTGTAAATATGTCATATTATGGTTTTGATACTTGCATCATTATTTTTATATTGTATATATGTAGATGCATACTTAAACTCTGAACTACAAGAGCTTTGATCCTTTGGAGATAATTGAGGTACGTAGGCATTGGGAGTACCCAAACTCAAGCCCAAAATATTTCAGAAAATATTTTGAATTGTACATAATGCATATGTTTTGTTTTATGGATGAAAATGATTTTATTGAACATTTTAAATGTTCTTGTGATTAAATTGTGATGGACCTGAGGTCCTGAAATGGTAGTGGAGAAATTGAATGAATTTTAGAAGTGTTTATGATTTTATTTGCAGGTTTTGTAAAATTGGGATGTTCAAAAAATAGAGAAAACTCTGTCCGTTTTTCTGCAAAATTTTTAATTGAATAAATAGTTTACTGGTTTTAAGAAGAAAAAAAAAATAAAAAAATTTCCCACCACATTTTCTGTTAGTTGAGGAAAAGAATAAATGTTTTAATCGGGTTCGCTCCATGGATTCCTAAGTTAATTGTTTAAAGAAAAGGTTTTCGGAGTCCGTCGGAGTGTCGGGAGGGTTTCCCACGGATTCAAGAGGTTAAATCCGGGTTAGGTCCCTTCACCGAATCTCCGGTGAAGTCGTACAGAGGCTCAGGGGAAGGCTTCAACTATTCATCGTCGATCCCCATCTGGTCATAACATTCGTTGTACATCACGTTTACCAAGCTCCCAGTGTCTATCATGATTCTCTTCACATCTGCACTACCAGTACGAGCTTGAATCACTAAGGCATCATTGTGAGGCCAGCGAACATCCTGGGCATCTTCTTTAGTAAACGTAATCTCCTAGGACACCCTCCTAGCCTTCTTCGCAGGTCCCTCAACTTCTCTTCGACCTACAATCTGGATGCAACTAGCCTCGCGTACATATTATTCTTGTGACCTGTTGGATGATCCTGCTGTAGAAGGGCCCTTATGGATAGTATGGATCATCTTGATAGTAGGTCCATGTTGAGGATCAAGCTCTGGTTAAGTTTGAGTTGGTTGTTCTTGCTGTCGTTGGTGAGGACATTGCTATTGAGCTGGTCGCCCTGAAGGTCATACAACATAGTCCCTCATGCGGCCATTTCTAATCATCTCTTCAATGGCATCTTTGAGGGCCTAGCAGTGTAAAATCCAAAATCCTCATCGTCGTTAAGCGAATTATTTTTTTGATTGGATCATGTTTAGATGGGAAAAATATAATTTTCAAGTCCGAAATTATTCGGAATAAGTATTTTAGAGTAATAAAATTTAAATTTTAGAATGTAAGGCGGATGCGAAGTTAGAAAATAATAATAGTAATCCCGAAGACAAAATCAAGTCATAAGCAAATTCCTGGACGAATGGATCGAAAATGGTTTCGAGCCTGGAAACATAAAAGAATGGAATGAGTGCGCGAAAAGGTGAGAAAGAGGACACTTGGTAATTTAAGAAATGAAGAAAGATCGATGCTTGACAAGTGGCAAGGAGGAGGAATGGATTGGTGACAAGTGGTAAGGAGGAGTTTTAGAGGCTTGACACATGGCAAGGAAACATTAAATGAATATATATTATAATGTGAAAATGAAACAAAAGTTGAAAGGTGGTGCTCGATCAAAACCGAGAAGAGAAGCAATTAAAGAAGCATTTAATATATAAAAATCGTGAAAAGGAAGCAAGTGAAGTAAAACTGGGAGCTCGGTCAACATTGTTGTTATAAACGAAGGATAGAGAGATAGAGAGAAGTGAGAGCAATCTGAAACTGTGAGAGTGTGAGAGTTTGAAAAGGGTAGCTCGGTTTTTGCATTCAGTCACTCTTCTCCATCAGCTCTGAAAGTTCAAGCAAGAGAGATCATGAGGCTGTCAGTCCAAAAGCTGAACTGAGAGACCGTGAAGGGAGAGAGAGAGCTAGGTGTGCCATCTGCTGAACCGTGAAGAGTAAAGAAGTTTGAGCTTTTTTCGTTGATGCACGTGTTGTCCAAGTTCCAAAATGATCAGATCTGATCATGCATGCAAGGACAGAAGCAAGGAGAAGGGAATCTAGGCCGTGAGGTGAAGAGCAGCAAGGAGAGTGAGCTGCTGGCGTGAAGTGAGGCTGTCGCTGCTGTGCGTGGGCTGTTGCTGTCGAGCTGGAAGTGTTCTGTTGCTGGCGTGTGGGCATTGTTGCTGCTTGGTGGGTGCTGCCATGAGTTGAAGCTGCTAGTGGCGTGAGGTTGCTGGCGAGAGGTTGCTGCTGCTGGCGGGAAGGTGATGGTGTTGCCGTGTCACGGTCCTTGCTGCTGCCAGTTGCTGTCGCCGTGACCTGCTGCCTTGGTGAGCTGCTGTCGTCGCAAGCTAAGTCATGCGAGCTGCTACCAGGTCAGGCCGTGAACTTTGCAGCAAACCTGAAGGGAAGACAGTAGCTGGTGGTAGGGGGCAGCTTGCTATCGTGAGAGATTAGTCGTCGTCGCGATCGTTCGTGAGTGAATTTTGTCGTTTCGAAGCTTCGTAATGAGTTTCGAAAGGTATGTTATGATTTTATGGAATTCATTTCATCGAATATTGATTAAGTTTGAGTTGTGGATGAATTTTGTTGATGCTAGGATTGGGTTTAGGACTTCGTACCTCGTTAGTGCGGTGGTTCGCTTGAGATTGTTTTGGTTGTGTTTCGAATCGAAATTGTTATCGATTGTTGTGTTTCATTTCGAGTACGGGCTGTTAGAGGAGACATTAGGGGCTGATATGTTGTGATTTAAATTGAGTTCTTTGTCATGAAATAATGGTTAGTTTTTGTATGTTTTAAAGTATCGGTTAATCGTTCGGATAGTGAGAACTTGTTTCAAGCGATTTTGGTTAAGTTTTCCGCAAGTGCGAATGTTTTTAGTTTGTGATTTTCGTTGTCGATTGTGGAAGTGTTTATGATGTCATCTAGCTGCCTTGTGATGTGTTTAAGCTCATTTTAGTGTTAGGTCGATATTAGGATAGTTTGAGATACGTTTAAGTTAATTGGATAGTTTTAGTTTCGCGTGAAATCGTTAAATTGTCAAATTTGAAGTTGAATCGGAAAAATGTATATTTGTTAAGCTTGCTGCCATCTTTTTCACGTTTACGCTTTATCATGTTTGAATCTTTGTTTGCCTTGATTTAAGTTAAGTCATGAGTGATATGGAGGATAAGTTTCTTTGGAAATGAAGGAATCGCGTGAAACGTTAAAATCGATAAGTCGCGATAGTTAGTAAATCGCGTAAGTTTTATGTTGTTCGTTTAGCTTCGCTTATTTTTTTGGTTGAATCCATTAGATTATGGCTTCATGATGTTGCTTTGGATTCGAATAGAGTAGTTACGGCGTGCTTATATTCGAATGTTAACTTATTTAGGCAGCGATAAGGCGAAGAATAGCGAAGTTGAAGAAGTAGCGCGAGGTAGAAAATCCGATCGTTTCCGTGAGTTAGGAATCGATGAGTGTAATTTGTTTTATGAAATGATAAATGCAATATGATTTCTATATGATTTTTATGCTTTCATGCAAGATTTAAACGTTTTAATGTTTATGTGGATTTATATGAATGATATACGCTTTTTCGAAATGTTTTTATATATGTATTTAAAGAAATGTTGATCGTATATCTCGTTATTGAAATGTGCTTTTATGTTTCGTTTTATAAGCGAAGGAACATGTTTTATAAATATTATTTTAGCATGATAATGTATTTCAAAACCAATGGCTACCCATCCCCATTATATGACTGAATTATGATTGTTATACGGCCGAAGTGTCTTATTACGCGTATGGCATGTCTGTCGGGGAAAGTCCACTAACTATGGGGGGGATCAAGTCTGTCATGTCGCCCTCTACG
Organism: Dimocarpus longan; assembly: GCA_022984855.1. NCBI lineage: Eukaryota > Viridiplantae > Streptophyta > Magnoliopsida > Sapindales > Sapindaceae > Dimocarpus > Dimocarpus longan. The sequence goes on from CM041013.1 coordinate 10,684,928, forward strand.
CGTATATAAGGTACTATTATGACTGATGCCCTATGTGCAGCTAGGTAACATAACGCGGCATAGTGGTTATGACTGAGATTGCACGTCTCTACCACCCGTGACCTAAGACCGGGCGGTGATCATGATTTCCCCGGGTCCCATTGGATATATGTTTTATGACTGAGGATTGATTTATGATTTTATGAGTTAATTTATGAAATTATGATTATGTTATGAATAAATTTTACGATACTTATAATCTTGTATCTTGTTTTCAAGCAATGTATGTATAAAAATGACTTTATGATATTATGAAATGCACGTTTTAATTAAGTTATTTCTGAACTTAGTATTCTTCCAAAAAGGTTTTCGAAAGGAAACGTATTTAGAATTGCATATCACTCACTGAGCCTTTTTAGCTCATTATTTTCTTGTTTATTTTGTTTTAAAAACTCCTCAGGCGCAGGTTCGAGTCCTCCAGGCGGCAGATCTCCAGCTCAAGAGTAGGCGAGCTTATCAGGCGACCGAAACTGTGAAATCAAAGTAAATTTTTGATGTATAACGGATTTAATGTGATGTAAATATTTAAGTTTCATAACTATGATTACGTTGTCATGCATGTGAATTGTTTTATTTTAAATTTGAAATGACTTTGTTTTAAATACTTAAATTGTGTTTAAATGTTGATTTTGAGATGGACCTGAGGTCCCATTTGGAAGCGGAAATGAATGTATGCACTTTGAAATATTATTAATTGTTTTATAGGTGTTTGAAAAAGTTGGAAATGTCGGAGAAATAGCCGTTGTGCTGTCGAAAATTTTTCACCCAAAAATTTTTATGATTAAGAAATGAAACTGTTTTACAGCTTGGCTTCACGGGGTCCTTTTAAGTCACCTGCCTAAAGACTGTAAGGATTCTGTGGAGTGTCGGGAGGGCTCCACTTGGATCTCTTTAGGGGTTATCTGGGTTGGGTCCTTTCAAGCAGTATGAGGTATTGTGCCCTACTTCATTGTGATAGGCACAGAATTTTCTTCTATCTCTGTGTCCCTCAGGAGTCTGAATAGGGGCTGGCCTTTCAAAGTTCTCCCTACTCTTCTCAGTCGCAAAAATCCCGTCATGGGTATCTGACAGGGCATTGTATGTATTGTAACGACCCTGATACCGATGACGTTCTCGCCTTTGGTTACTTTTTGGCCTAGGCTCATACCTGGCCTTCTTCGCAATCTGGTTATTGCTTCTCTGGCCCCCAAGGCTATTCCTTCCATTATTCCTTTTCCTTCTATGATTAGAGCTACCAACTTCATCCTTCTTGACGTTGGCCTTCTTGAGGCCGAATGCTTCTTCCCACCTAATTTTCTTCTCTGCTCGCTCGTAGAACTCCCCTAAATTTTTCACTAGGGATTTGTAGATGCTCTCATACAACTTCCTATCTTTTCTCAAACTTGCCGAGATAGTTGTCAGGACCCCCTCATTTGTTGGGTTTTCCACGTTAATCACCTCGCATCAGAACCTGTTAATATAGTCTCTTAACAACTCACTGGGACGTTGGAATATGGTAGCCAGGTGGCAAGGTGGCGCAAGTTGCCTCTTCAGTGCCTTATATTAGTTTAGGAATCTTTGCTGACATTCCTCCTAATTATTCATACTTCGGGTGGGGGGAGGAGGGGGAGGGAGAGGTTCCTGAACCATGTTCGCGGGATATCCCTAAGTGTTGCTAGGAACACGCGACATTTTATAAGCAAGCTAGTAGTCTGAAGGTCCATCTAAATATTCAAGGCATCGAGATAGTCATAAGGGTCGGAGTTCCCCTTGTATTATGGGATGTTAAGGACTTTTAACCTTGGAGGGAGTAGCTCCAGTTCAATTTTTGAGGTGAATGGGTTCTCTTTCCACTAACTTCTATGTTCATAGGTCCCGGGTCGCCCTTCAAGTTACCGAACCCTCTGAACAAGCTCTTCTACAAGTGGATCCTGCATTTCGATTCTCATGACAGTGGAATGCCTGTCATGCCTATCTTGCTCGCTCGGGGAATGTTGGTCTCGAGTCCCCTATCTTCCCCTATCTTAGGATCTTCTATCATTGGGCCTTTGCCCGGCTCCACCTTTATGACTAATATTTCATCATGATCGCGGTTAGCTTGCATCGATTGGTGTCCATTACGAGCTCATTGAAACAGGGTGCTAGACTACAAGCTAGAGGAATGAGCTGACCCCTCTTGTGTCGATCCTTTTATGACCCTTTCATTCACTAGAAGGGTCTTATTGTGTCGTCTTAACGGAACATCCCTTTTTTGAGTGACTTCACGGGCGGCTTGGAATTGTGTTCGAATCAGCGTCCTGACTTTGTTGGCTAACTGTGCCATCGTACTCTCCAATATCTCTTGCCGCTGTTGCAACATTTGTATAACGTCCCCTCCAGTAGCATTAGGTGCCGACTGACGGGTAGGAATGGGAGGTATACCTTGAGCATTTCTAGCTATTGGTGCATCAGTCACCCCTACACCAATGTTAGGTAGTCCTCTAGTAGGTACAGCGTTCTGTTGTAGATCCGAGGTCTCGGGTGGTTGTCCGTAGTGTCAGAATTTCTAGTGATTCATCCTCTGACCATGGTGACTAACAGGCGAGCTCTGTAAGCTGAAAGTAAAGGTGGTGAAACTGCAGATGGGCTCCTCTTTCTAACGTCAAAAATATCGACCTTGGGAATTAGCTGACTGAGATTCGTTTTTGGGCCCAAGCAATAAACTGTAAGTTCATTATAAGGTGATCGTTGAGTAAGCAAAGCAATAAACTGTAATTTATCTGGCAGCTCTGACTTCTATTGAATTGTGATTTTAGGAGAAGTGGCAGAGATGAACTGTTCAGTGAATAACACATCCTGTCGAGTTAGCAAACAAATAAAGCTCATGGGAAACTGGATACCTCAAGAGTTATTGGTGCAGATCATAGACGAGCTCTCCAGCGATTAGATAATTTGATGAGCCAGCAGCTACATGAACGAGCAGGTAAGCGAGCACGTCCAGGAAGTATTGAGTAGCTGATCGATCAGAACACATAGGCTCACATTCGATCTGATGGAAGAGCATAGGCTCACATTCGATCTGATGGAAGAGCACATGGGCGAATGGATTATCGAGCAGGGTTTTACATGCCATGTTCGAAATGATTTTAAATATTTAAATACAATGATTCAAATTTTCTTTGTGATTCATAATTTTTTATCTAGTCAAAATTATCCACACTGTAAAGATTACTACAAAATTTATCCTTTTATAAAAATTATTATTATTATTATTTTAGGGTGAAGGAGGGGGAACTAAATCTCATACCTTCAACAATTGTGGAATTCGAACCTTTGATCTTTTAGGATCAAAGGATGTGTTCAACCATTCCTACTAAGAGGTGGTGTGCAAAAAATCAATGCCTTTTAATAGGATCGAACCATGATATTATAAAAGTTAATAAAAATATACATAAACTCCCATAAAAATTATCTTGAAATGTGGAACCTTAAATTTTCTCTTTTTAATGATAAATGAGGTTATATGAATGAATAGTGACATTTATAGATGAATAGTAGAATAAGATGAATAGTGATTTTACGGAGAGCCAAAAAGCGGTATAGAATGAATTTTAAGAATCACCAAGACTATTAGAAGTATGTAGGAAGTCCAAAAAAAGGCCTCAGTGAATTTTGAAATTATTTCGAAAAAGCCGAATTCTGGCGTTCCAGAAAGTTCAATTGAAAGAAATAAGAAAATATAGACATGTGGAGTAAGAAAACCATGGAAATGTGACATGTGGCATAAGAGATAAGGATGAAGACAAGTGTCAAACTATAATGGATAACATTTTAGTGAATTTGACTAACTTTAAGGAGTAAGATTGGCATTATGGTGTTGTTTAAGGGCAAAATTGTCTTTAAGCGTCCAAATATATAAATAAGAAGCACGAAATGAAATTGAAACAAGAAGGAATCGAACAAGCAAAGAAGGAAATCGAAATAAAAGAAAAGAGAGAGTTGTGAGAGGAGGAGAAGAAGAACGAAGAAGGAAAGATGAAGAGAAGGAGAAGAAGTGTAATACCCTCTCCCAAGGTTATTACTGTTCATATGTACAAAATGATATAATGTACTAATATACTCTCGTTGGTGAAAATAATAAAAAGGATTTTTAAGTGTTTAGTGGTGAAATTTAATATTTGTAGAATTTTCGAAAGAATTGGGTATAAATTGAAGAAAATGTAATACCCTCTCCCGAGATTATTACTGTTCATATATACGAAATGATATAATATACTAATATACTCTCGTTGGCGAAAATAATAAAAAGAAATTTTAAGCGTTTAGTAGTGAAATTTAATATTTGTAAAATTTTCGGAAGAACTGGGAATAAATTTAAATAATAAATTATAAAAGTCGAGGGTCATAGGGAAAATAAAATATTTTTCTAGAAGAGTAACAAAATTGTAAATAAAGGGATAGGACAAAGACATTGGGAAAGTGAAGAATTCTCTAGAATGTGGTAGAATTTTAATTTCAAGGAACTTTAAGGCTAAAGGCGGAGCTAGACCCACGCTTATAAATAGGCGTGTGTTGTGAGCAAATTACTATGAAAGAAAGAGAGAGTGAGGAAAGAAAGAAAAATCTAGGGAGAAGAGAGAGAGAGCTATCGACAGAGTAGATGAGATAGACCTACCACTGATCCAAGCTAGATTTCTACCAGTTTTTGAAGATAAATCGGGCCATAGAAGGTGAAGATCAGGCTTAAGAGTAGTAACAAACTAGATCTGGTAAGGATTAAATAGTAAAATCTATTGTTTATGGAGTTATTTCAGTGGAAAAGTACTAGAAACAGTCTTTGGGTTTCATTTGAACCTAACGAGATTTTTTTGTATATAGATCTGATAATAGTGAAGCAACTCGTGAGTGAAGAAGCAAGGCAAAAAAAAAAATAATAAGGAGAGCTCGGTAAGTGAAGTAGCTAAGAAAATATGATTAATTTGAAGAAGTTTGTTTGTGATTTGCAATGATTAAGTTTAGGTCGCAAAACTTATTTATGGTTGTGACTTGGATTTTGTGAAGAAAAATGATGAAATGTCATGAAGTATAATTGTGTAGAATTTAATTAAGGTCGGGGGATGTGCTGATGATTGTATATGTGTGTAAAGCTTGGAAAAGAAGTGTTAAAAGTGAACTTGAGTGAGATAGCGTTGAAGCTCGTTGAATGTAAGCTGGGTAATACCCACAGCCTTTCGCCAACATTAGTCGAATTAGACTAGAGCGCGAGCTCCCAAAGAGCGAGTTGAGTGATGCTGCCACCCACTATAATGCTTGTTTGAGCTAGTCTGAAAGGACCCAACCCGGATATCCCTTGAAGAGATCCGAGCGGAGCCCTCCCGGCACTCTACAGAATCCTTACAGTCTTAAAGCTGGTGACTTAAAAGGACTTCGTGAAGTTAAGCCGTAAAACAGTTTCATTTCTTAATCATTAAAAATTTAGGGTGAAAAATTTTTTGGCAGCACAACGGCTGTTTTTCCGACATTTTCAACCTTTTCAAAACACCTGTAAAACAATTAATAGTATTTCAAAATGCATACATTCATTTCCACTTTCAAATGGGACCTCAGTTCCATCGTAAAATCCACATTTCAATGCAATTCGAGTCTTTAAAACTAAAACCATTTCAACTTAAAGAAAACATTCCACATGCATGATAACGTAATTAAAGTTATAAAACTTAAATATTTACATCATATTAAATTCCGTTATACAATAAAAATTTACTTTGATTTCACAGTTTCGGTCGTCTGATAAGCTTGCCTACTCTTGAGCTGGAGATCTGCCGCCTGGAGGACTCGAACCTGCGCCTGAGGAATTTATAAAATAAACAAGAAAATAATGAGCTAAAAAGGCTCAGTGAGTGTTATGCAGTTCTAAATAAGTTTCCTTTAATACCCTTTTCAAAATCTTTTGAAAGAATTCAAGTTCCGAAACAATTTATGTAAACGTGAATTTCATGATATTACATAATCATTTTTATAAACAATTGCTTGAAAACAATATACAAGATTATAAGCATCATAAAATTTATTCATAACATAATTATAAGTTCATAAATAAACTCATAAAATCATAAATGAATCCTCAGTCATAAAACATATATCCAATGGGACCCGGGGAAATCATGATCACCGCCCGGTCTTGGGTCACCGGTGGTGGGGACGTGCAATCTCAGTCATAACCACTATGTCGCGGTATATTACCTCGCTGCACATAGGGCATCAGTCATGATAGTACCTTATATACGCGTAGAGGGCGAAATGACAGACTCATGACAGACTTGATCCCCCCATAGTTAGTGGACTTTCCCCCGATAGACATGCCATACGCGCAATAAGGCACTTCGGCCGCATAATAGTCATAATTCAGTCATAATGGGGATGGGTAGCCATTGGTTTTGAAATCCATTATCATGCTAAAATAATATTTATAAAACATGTTCTTTCGCTTATAAAACGAAACATAAAAGCACATTTCAATAACAAGTTATACGATCAATATTACTTTAAATACAAATATAAACAATTCGAAGCGTATAATATTCCTGTAAAGCGTATATCATTCATATAAATTCATTTAAGTATTAAAACGTTTAAATCTTGCATGAAAGCATAAAAATCATATATAAATCATATTGCATTTATCATTTTATAAAACAATTTACACTCACCGATTTCCAACTCACGGAAACGATCGAACTTTCTACTTTGCGCTACTTTTTCAACTTCGCTTTCCTTCGCCTTAACGCTGCCTAAATAAGTTAACAATCTAATATAAGCATGTCAGAACTACGCTAATCAAATCTAAAGCAACATCATCGAAGCCATAATCTAATGAATTCAACGAAGAGAATAAGCGAACCTAAACGAGCAACATAAAATTTACGTGATTTTAACTAACTATCGCGACTAATTGCCTTTAACGTTTCGCGTGATTCCTTCATATCCGAATAAACTTATCGTCCATATTACTCATGACTTAACTTAAATCAAGGCAAACATGATAAAGCGTAAATGAGAAAAATATAGCAGCAAGCTTAACAAATATACATTTTTCCGATTCAACTCCATATTCGACAATTTAACGATTTCGCGCGAAACTAAAACTATACGATTAACTTAAACGTATCTTAAACTATCCTAACATCGACTTAACACTAAAATGGGCTTAAACATATCTCAAGGCAGCGAGATGACATCATAAACACTTGCATAATCGACAATGAAAATCATAAACTAGAAACATTCGCACTTGCGGAAAACTCAACCAAAATGCTCGGAAACGATTAATCAATGCCCGAACGATATTTCGATACTATCAAATACACTAAAATGCATCCTTTTTCATGTTAACAAACTTGGAAATAAAAGCACTACATGACAGCCCCTATATCATATCGTAACAGCCCATACAACAAATATTTCACGAACTAACAACCTCGACAATCAAGCATCAACACACCGAAACAAACGAACAAACCTCCGCACTAACGAGGTTCTAGATCCTAAACCCAATCATACCATCAGCTTTTTCATTCATAACTTAACCTTATATAATTTCCAACAACGTTCATAAACATTACAACATACATCACAAAACTCAATCGAAATCTTTTCAAAAAAAAAATCACATGAAGGCTGTCCAATATCCTTTGCGTAACCGAATCTACACCAGCCTTTAAACTTTAATTTCTTTCACTAATTTATGCATTTAAATCACATAAAATATGACATTAACACCAGCTAGGACAATTCTTACCTTGGTGAGAATTGTTCTCCGCTTCGAAACAACTCTCAAACGATCGCGACGGCTAAATAGAGCAAAATTAATTAACAACATCAGCTTGAATGCGATCTGACAGTAATAGTTCCAACATTCAACAACAACATAAAACCAAGGTTGCAACTCTACACAACAATAGTTTCAGCTCTCAAGGCAGCAGCAAGGATAGCGTCTGCAACAGCTCATGTGGTCACGGCAGCATCAGCATCATCGCGTCGGCAGCAGCAACCTCTCATTAGCAGCCTCACGCCACCAGCAGCTTCAGCTCTTGGCAGCACCCACCTGGCAGCAGCAACGCCCACACGCCAGCAACAGAATAGTTCCAACTCGGTAGCAGCTCCAGTCCACGGCAACAGCAGCAGGTCGCGTCTGGCAGCAGCGACCACAACTCCACGCCGACAGCAACAAATTCTCGACAGCACTCACCTTTCCTTAGTTCAGACCTTGCATGCAAGCTTTAATCTACTCACTTAGACTAGATCTGCACTCAGATTACACATGCAACACTCAGTCTCTCTCTCACAAAACTCACTCACGAAAATGGGTGAGCTGACCGAGTGCAGCTCTTCTCTCATTCGGTCTCAGTCCTTCACTCTCGGCTCTCCTTCACGACCAAAACCTCCCTTTGTAAATGAGCTGCTCTTCCTTTGTTCTTGGTTTTACTTCTTGGGTCGACAGCCTTTAGATCTCTTTCACGGTTTCAGATTTGCTCTCACTTCACTCTATCTCTCTATCCTTCGTTTAACACAACATATGGTGACCGAGAGCAAGTTAGCTTCTTCTTTACTTGATTATCAACTTTAATAATATAATATAATTGCTTTCTACTTCTTTGACATTTGTCACATAATTATCATGCCACCACAACACTTGTCTCACTTATAATGCATGCCATACACGTGGCACATGAGCAATTGAGTCGCTTATCGATTCCAATGCATTCTCCCATTCCGTTTTCATGCTCGAGTCCAATTTCGTCCGTCCGCCCAAAAATCCACTTACCACTTAATTTCGTCTCCAAGATTATTTATTTATTTATTCTTATTATTAATATTCTAATTTCGCAGCCGTCTTACACTATAAAATAAATTTTATTACTCGAAAATACTTATTCCGAATAATTCAGAACTTAAAAATTACATTTTTTCGATGGAAACACGATCCAATCAGAAAAATAATTCGCTTAACGACGATGAGGATTTTGGATTTTACATAGTCTAAGGCAGTAGCTTGTAAAAGCAAGCTGAGTAAAGGTAGTAACAGCTAGGAGCGAGCTGGAGTGTATGTGAATCGAAGCTGAGCAAAAAGGTAGCAGCTTGCTAAGAATGGTAAATCGAGCGAGCTGAGTGATACTGCCACCTGCTATAATGCTTGTCCAAGCTAGACTAAGGAAAGCTTGTAAGGGCGAGTTGGTTAAGGGTAGTAGTTCGCTAGCTGGACACTATAGCTGAGCTAGACGGCAACAGCTCGCTAAAAAGAGTAAGCTGAGCGAGCTCGTTGAGATAGGAAAGCTCTCAATTCCGATTGAGTTGTCTAATGTAGGGGCCCGCATAGGATGAACTGGGCAAGCTGCGGTATGAGTTCGTAGCTCGAGCTAGACTGGCAATATTGCAGTCCGCAACAGCTTGGGTGAAACTATAAGTTATAGAGATCATAGAAATGACTTGGAATTGAAATATTCTGCAAGCTAAGTGGAGATTTCAATTATGATTAAGTATAGGTGAGGAGGTGAACTGAGAAGGTCGCTAAGGCTAAAATTTCAAGTAGATTGGGAAGCAAGTAGTGAGTGTGAAAATATTTTAAATGCTTTTAGTTTATTTAGTAGAATTTTATTTTCATTAATTATTCTTTTAGCTTATAAATGATTTATGTTTTAGCATGAAATGGAATAGTTACTTATGGATGGTATGCAATATACATTATTTCTTTTTATAGCATAAAAAAGAAATTTGTTTGAATTATGGAAAAGAAAAAGGTTTTCAAAACTAATGGATAGTCCAAGCCTTTATAGACAGACTTTGTAGCATTAGACCCGTAGTGTATGGCAAATGTCCTAACATCGGGGGGATCGAGTCTGTCATGTCTGTTGAGTCTCCCTCTACACTTGTAGGGTATTTTCTCGTTACATAGTATGCGATGGTAGTTCCGCACGTGATAACGAGATGTGTTTGTAGCTTTGTCATGGTGAGCGATGCTAGCTTTTACGCCACGTGACCCCCCACAGTGAACGGAGCTGGTCTGGTCGCTCATATGGTTGTAGCTTCCTTTGGGTTTCCATCAGAGCATTTGTAAGCCCTCACCCAGATTTATTATTTTACAGTATTAGAAACCTTCGAATTAAGTTACGGTCGAATCATAGGCCTCCTGTAATATTATTTGAGGTTGATTATATTTTCGTATCGCAAGTCGGATATCGTTTGGCTGACCCCGGTACGAATACAAAGTGATTTGAAAATTCAAACCCAATTAACTTATGGATTTGGTGTGAGTGGTGTGAGTATTACATGGAATGAGCTTGAATAAAAGTCAAAGCCATGTCACTAGAATTGCACCAATGAATGGATGACAAATTAAAATTTAAATATGAATTATCATAAATTAGTTGTCATGCAATAATGACTAAATGATTAGTTTTAATTCATGGATTACTAAAATGCCCTTTTATGGAAAATTCCATGAGATGAGTTAGTGAAAATTTTGTGGTAGTATAAAGGGTATTTTTGTCTCATATAAGTAGCTATAAATGCATATAAGTGATGAGCACTTAGAAGGCATTTCATTGATCGGTCAACAAGCAAGAAAAGCAACAAAATGAGATGAAACAAAAGAAGTGGACGGCAACTACAAGAAAAAAGGGACATCATGGTCATTGTTGCAAAAGTCACCTATATATATAATTGACACTTAGCAAAATTCTTATAAAATAAGACACAAATGCCGTGAGAAAGATTGAGAGAGTGGGAGACATAGTGACGGCAAGGAAGAGTGGAGAAGGAGAAGTGAAACCAAGCTTTCCTAAGGTCATTTGAAGCTTCCAAATCCAACTTTGAACAAATCCAAGATGGGATAGCAAATCCCTAGCAACAACAAGGTGAGATATTATCACTTTGTTTAAGTTAATGATAGTTGGGAATTTTATGGATATGTTGTAGTGATTAGTTTTTGATGTGTTTAGATGAAAGTTGTATTTTAAAGCAAGTGTAGAATCTTAATCAAGGAAAAGGGTAACTTTGATGGTAGGAAATCATGCATGAAATTTGAGTTAGGGTTTATGGAGAAACCCTAGAGATTGCTTGAAGTTTGTTGAGAGTGTGTTAAGTGATGAATAATATGTTTGATAAAATGCTTGAGAGAATTTTTAAACAAAAATCATACAAAATGAAAGTAGTTGACGAATGTGTGAATATGTGTGAGTCACAGCCTCATGAAGGGGGTATGTGATCTCATCGAATTGGATGCTTATGACCTTGAATTGATATATATATATGATGTCCTAAAAATCTCTAGATAAGTTAGAATTGAAAAGGATAACATAGAGCCAAGTTGGGACTCACGAGCTAGATGAAGGGCTGACATTGACCTGACCTATTCTAGCTTATTTGGGGTTGTTCTACACCTCAAAACATGCCTCGGGAACATAGAAAACCATAGGAATTGGAACGGAATCATTCCGATAAAAATTGGCGAAGTTATGGCCAAAATAGTGCGCGTAGAAAGTGTCATAGAGTAAAAGTGGAATCCCGAGCTCAAACCATGAGCTAGAGAAAACCTGACCAAGTCTGACATGTATGGGGGTGTTCTACACCTCAAATGATGCCTAGGAATGATATAAAACCATAGAAATTGGAATGGGATCGATCCGATAAAAATTGACGAAGTTATAGCCAAAATAGTGGGCGTAGGAAACCGAGATGTGTAATAGCGATGCAAATGCATTCGTTGATGCCCAAAATACATGTATCAGGTCATAATTAGATAAAAGAACCTTAGATACGAAAGAAAAATCATCGTCGCTTGTCCGATGTAAAAGCTCGCTTTGAAAAGTGCCCAAAATGGGGTGTTTTGCCTAGATTGACATAGCAAACGATGGAGTTTCTCGACGAAACTTTACGGGCGACTTAGTTATGCGTTAAGGAGACGCTAGAAAAAGGAACGGAGGTGAAACCATGGCTGGTTTCAATTCTGTTTTTCGTGGTCAACCGTATAGTTAAAAAGTTGACTTTTTGTTTTAAGCTTCCGGAGACCAAACGAAACATAGGGGGATGATCCTAGGGGTCTAGAAATAAGACTTTTACAAAGAAACCAAATTTTGAGAGCCTCGATCGAGTCAAAAATCGAGTTGGGAAAGTGTGGTGTAGTGAGTTTTCAATGTATTGGAAACTCTATTTTTACTAGTTTTAGCTAAAAAAAGTGAGTAAGTTATAACGAGACTATGATGTGTAGGTGACGAGCACGCGAACGAGACGCGAGAGGCTCTTTGAGGCATTGAGAGCGTTGGGATCGAGGTAAGTGTCCTTCACTTCACTTACATCTAGTTTATTTCCATTTATATGACAATGATAAAATATATTGTTTCAAAGAGTTTTGCAAAATGGTTTTCCAAAATCATAAGTTTTATATTGAGTAATGAGTTATGCCTAGAATCTAGAAATGAGATTCGAAGGCGAAAGTAAGTTGCAAAAAGGTTTAAAAGTAAAGCAAAGTAAAGTTGAATTTAGACCCATGTGCATGTTGTGATACGATGTAGAAAATTCCGTATCTAATTGCAAGTGATGAGTAAATTGCACTACAATATGCGATGTAGAAAATTCCGCATGTAGTTGCGTAAAGTATAAGCTATTGGCACTACAACGGCGATGTAGAAAAATTCCGCGTTGTGGTTACTTAGAGTTGAGAAAGTTCGCCCTACGTCGCGATATAGCAAATTCCGTGCGTAGTGCCTTTGCACATGGTTGTCTTATGAGAAATGGTTTTCAAAAGAAAAAAAAATAAAATCGATTATTTTCTAAGTAATGTCTATGCGGAGTTATACCTTTATATATATATTGCCTAACCTCTCTTTGTTTTGTGTAGCTTGTATACTTTAGTAGACGTTGGCACGGACGCTCTTGCATCAAAGACATTATTTTGATTAACTTTAGGTGGGGAAAATAATGAGACGAACTATATGGATGTTAATGTATTTTGACATTGTGTACATGTGTATATATTGAATCAAATAACTACGTGTTGACATGAGATATTTGAAGGATTATAAATCATATTTTGATATGTATATATAAATGAACCATTACACTTGATATGCACATATTGCACAAGGCACATATTTCATATAAGTATGAGTTGTTATATGTCAATTACATATGTGAATTATGTTTGTAAAAGAATTACATGTCTGTGAAATGAATAAAAAATGCATGTTTGAGATTGAAAGAAGTTGGACGGTGATCAAAATAGTTCGAAGTGTATTTCTTATGCAGGTTGATTTTGGAAAAGTTAAACTTACAGTCGTTATGCTGTCCGATTTTTATCAAATTAGTTTTCAATCAAACGCGAAAAATTCACACCGTTTCAATTATATTAAGAGAAAATAAAAATTTTTAAGCCTAAAACGAGTAAACCGGTTAAGTAAAGTAAAGGGGTTCGCTTCTCGGATTTCTCCAATCCGACAAGTCGGGTTCGGGGAGTCCGTTGAAGTGCCCGACGGGATCCTCCAGACAAGAGCTTAGATAAGGTCTGGGAAGGGTCCTGTCAGCATTTTTAGCCAAGAAAGCATACCATTAAAAACATATTTTAGAAAGAAAATATATAAAACCCAAAACCTCGTTCGTCGAAAAGCAAATTATTTTTCGATGGATCGCGTGTTCGTTCGAAATAATATTTTTCGATTCCGGATCTGTGACATCCTGGCTCCCAAGATCACCACTTCCTGTGACATCCCGGCTCCCAAGATCGCCACTCAATCGGTACTGTTCCCTCCCCTGGGGATTTTCTCGCCTCCCCCACCTCTCGAACCTGGCACCTGGGGTTTAATACCAAATTCTTAGAGAAGTGGGTACCAATTGAGCCAACGCCCTTCGGCCGACTTCCGTTACGGTCGAAAATCCAGAATGGAGAACGTTACTTTCCTTTATAAATCCGTTTCTGTTACCTTTTTAAAAACTTATTATCAAAATTATAAAACTCATTACCAAGATAGCGAAAGTTTTTTTCTTTTTTTTTTTGAAATAATTTCGACAGAGTTTCCTCTGTTTTTCTGAAATCCAAAATTCATTCCCTGTAAATAAAACTCTAATATTTCTAAAACATAAATTTCAGAATTTCCATTTCGGACCTCCGGTCCGTTTTCCAAACATTACATTACTCAATTATATCATAAACATTTATATGCATATATATTCAAAAGTAAGCTTAAAGGAATATACATAAGCTTTTTACATAAGTGAAATACAATAATTTACATATTTATACATGTGTTTCAAAATGTATGATCCTACGCAATATATATATATATAACTACCAAAAGTGTATGATGGATAGTGACTATCTGAACTTCTACGTATCCGCTACTTCCCTGTCTTGGAATGGAATCAAAATGTTCAACCTGCGCGCGGTAAATTAACGCGCTAAACATATTCGCTTAGTGGTATACACATAATCTAATTTCTCAAATTTAAAATATAATTTCATTCGTAATTAAAAGTATTATAACTTTACCATTCATAAACATAGATATATATATATGCTGCATAAAAATATTTAAACATATGATTCACACTTTTTCGAATTCAACATATTTCAAAACATTAAACATTTCATATCATGTAACAATTTCATTTCATCGCTTATCACATTTTTCTCAGTGCCCCTTAGTAAACATATATTCGATATTCATGTATTGGCATATGGGTTTCCGGCATCGGACACGTGGTAGTATCCACCGAAATAACGGTCGACCCCGGCAACGGCCGCTCGGTGATTATCCACCGGGTCGTATATCATAACACATAATCGTTCAGGATCGGACATGTAGTGCCTCTCATAATCCAGAACGAATCAATGTAAATAAACGGTGCAGCTGCTAAGTTCCCTATTGACATGTCAATTACCAATTTCCATTTATCGATATCTATGTTTACAAGGGCTATTTATATCACAACGTTTGTATCACATATTTTTCACTTTGATTTTTGTAACAAGATTTTCTTAACGAATCAATTTCGTATCTCATTTCAAGTGTAGTAAAATACGTTTGTAAATGTATCATATTGAAAAGATATAACAATATCATTTAAAAATATTCACTTAACAATCTCATTTAAGAAATTCATTTCATAACAAATCAGTTTCACGTTTCATTTCAAGTATAGTCAAATACGTTTGTAAATGCTTTGTATTAAAAACGATATATTTTTAATACCAAGGTTTTCATAACAAATCAATTCCAATTTTTCATTCAAGTATAGACAAATAGGTTTGTAATGCATTGTATTAAAATGATATATCAATCCCATTTAATGAAAATCATTTCACAATGAAAACACTTTCAAGTAAAATTAAAGATAACGTGTATACCGACCTCAAAATGATTCAATCCTTGAATCAAATGCTCCTCCTAAGCCTTACTCTTATTTTCGAGTCGAGAATCCGGTTCGCCGGGTTCTCCTTGACCTTCCATTAAACAAACATAGCAAAATCTATTTAGCAAGTTTCTAGCGTTACATAATGCATAATGCTTTCCTATTATGCAACTTACAAACATCCAATGGATATCACCTCGAAACAACACGTAATATCACACTTTGATAGCTTATAAACTTAATCGTATCGTCTTTCCTTTACGCGAATTATTTCCAACCAAATTTTTCATGTCAACCATTTCAAAACGAAAAGCAAAACATCACAACTTATCCTTCCTAACATAACAGCCCCTATACGGCTTCACAACACAATTTTCAACATTGCAAGATCATTCGCAAACACGTCAAAGCTGAAAGGACCCGGCCCGGATATCCCCTAAAGAGATCCGAGCAGAGCCCTCCCGGCACCCCACAGAATCCTTACAGTCTTCATGCAGGTGACTTAAAAGGACTCCGTGAAGCTAAGCCGTAAAACAATTTCATTTCTTATTACGTAAAAATTTAGGGTGAAAAATTTTCGGCAGCACAACGGCTGTTTCTCCGACATCTCCAACTTTTTCAAAACACCTGTAAAACAATTAATAAAAATTTCAAAATGCATACATTCATTTCCACTTCCAAAAGGGACCTCAGGTCCATCGCAAAATCCACATTTCAATGCAATTCTAGTCTTTACAACTAAAACCACTTCAACTTAAAGAAAACATTCCATATGCATGCTAACGTAATTAAAGTTATAAAACTAAAATATTTACATTACATTAAAATCCGTTATACAACAAAAATTTACTTTGTTTTCACAGTTTCGGTCGCCTGATAAACTCGCCTACTCTTGAGCTGGAGATCTGCCGCCTGAAGGACTCGATCCTGCGCTTGGGGAGTTTTAAAACAAAATAAACAAGAAAAATAATGAGCTAAAAAGGCTCAGTGAGTGTTATGCAGTTCTAAATACGTTTCCTTTCTAAAATCTTTCGACAAAATGCGAAGTTTTGAAATATCTTAATTAAAACGTGCATTTCATAATAGTATACCATCATTTTTATACATAATTCACTTGAAAACAAGATACAAAATTATAAGCATCGTAAAATTCGTTCATAACATAATCATAAATTCATAAATAAACTCATAAAATCATAAATCAATCCTCAGTCATAAAACATATATCCAATGGGACCCGGGAAAATCATGATCACCGCCCGGTCTTGAGTCACCGGTGGTGGGGACGTGCAATCTCATTCATAACCACTATGCCGCGGTATGTTACCTCGCTGCACATAGGGCATCATTCATGATAGTACCTTATATACGCGTAGAGGGCAACATGACAGACTCGATCCCCCCCTATAGTTAGTGGACTTTCCCCCGACAGACATGCCATACGCGATATAAGGCACTTCGGCCGCATAACAATCATAATTCAGTCATAATGGGGATGGGTGGCCATTGGTTTTGAAATACATTATCATGCTAAAATAGTATTTGTAAAGCATGTTCCTTCGCTTATAAAACAAAACATAAAAGTACATTTCAATAACAAGTTTACGATCAATATTACTTTAAATACAAATATAAACAATTCGAAGCGTATAACATTCCTGTAAAGCGTATATCATTCATATAAATTCATTTAAGTATTAAAACATTTAAATTTTGCATGAAAGCATAAAAATCATATAGAAATCATATTGCATTTATCATTTATAAAATAAGTTACACTCACCGATTTCTAACTCACGGAAACGATCAAACTTTCTACTTTGCGCTACTTTTTCAACTTCGCTTTCCTTCGCCTTATCGCTGCCTAAATAAGTTAACAATCTAATATAAGCATGCCGGAACTACACCAATCGAATCTAAAGCAACCTCATCGAAACCACAATCTAAAGAATTCAACGAAGAGAATAAGCGGACCTAAACGAACAACATAAAATTTACGCGATTTAACTAACTATCGCGACTTATTGATCTTAACGATTCGCGCGTTTCCTTCATTTCCAAATAAACTTATCGTCCATATTACTCGTGACTTAACTTAAATCAAGGCAAACAAAGATTCAAACATGATAAAACATAACCGAGAAAAATATGGCAGCAAGCTTAACAATTATACATTTTTCTGATTCAACTCCAAATTCGACAATTTAACGATTTCGCGTGAAACTAAAACTATCCGATTAACTTAAACGTATCTTAAACTATCCTAACATTGACTTAACACTATGATGGGCTTAAACACAACTCAAGACAGCAATTTGACTTCATAAACATTTTCACAATCGACAACGAAAAATCACAAACTAAAAACATTTGCACTTGCGGAAAACTCAACCAAAATGCTCGGAAACGATTAATCAACGCCCGAACGATAATTCGATACTTCAAATACACTAAAATGCATCCTTTTTTTTCATGTTAACAACTTGGAAATAAAAGCACTACATGACAGCCCCTTTATCATAACATAACAGCCCATACAACGAATAATTCACGAACTTTCAACATCGACAATCAATCGTCAACATAACGAAACAATTCAAACGAACCTTCGCACTAACGAGGTTCTCAATCCTAAACCCAAACATAATATCACCACTTTATCTCAACTTAATCACATGGTTGCTTACTAAATTACCAAAACAACTCAACAAAGCAACATGGGGCAGCACTTACTCACTAGATTCGCTTCGAAACGGCTTTCAAACGGCGACGAAACTCTCGCGGTAGCAAGCTTCTTCTTCCACCAGCAAGATGTTTTCTCTTATCGTTGTTCCACTCCAAAACTGGATGTTGATTTCAGCTTGACAGCAGCTCACAATCACAAGCTCACGTTGATAGCAGCTCACGGTCACCAGCTCACGTTGACAGCAGCTCACGGCTACCAGCTCACGCTGACAGCAACTGGCAGCACCTCTCGTCCACGGCAGCAGCAGCAAGTCGTCTGGCAGCAGCAGCACCAGCATTCAGCAACAGCACCCAACCTAGACAGCAGCTTTACACAGCAACAGCTCCAGCCTCACGCTAGCAGCAGCGACCACAGCTCTACGCCAGCAGCAACACTCCACGGTCTGGCAGCAACTCATCCACCTTGCTACACTTTCATTCACGGCCTGGGTCATCTACTCCTCGAATCAGATTTTGCATGCAAGCCCAGATCTGGTTGAAACATTCACATGCAACCAGACAGCTCGATGCTTTGGAGGCTGACCGAACCCTCTCACTCTCTCGCACTCTAAAGAGCTATCAACTTCACACTCTTCCCCTTGAGCTGACCGAGTGCAGCTCCTCACTCTCTCGATCTCTCAAAAGTTCTCTCTTTGGCTCACGGGCATGGCTACTCTCTCTCGGTCAAGAAAAAGGAAAGATGAAGAAGGAAGTGGTCGCATGCAGAAGCTTCTATCCTCACACTATTTCAAACCTTCACTCTCGGCTAGCTCTTTGGATGGTGACCGAACTGGATATAACAAATGGTGGCTGTTCTCCCTTTCTTAACTTTCCATTTCTCTCTTGGATTTGATAGCTTCTCCCTCTCCTTTGGTTTCAGTTTTTGATATGGAGGAAAGGTTGACCGAGTGATGATAACTTACAAACTTTGCTTCTCATTTTAATATCTTGCTTGACCGAATGACACTTGTATTACTCATTGCTTGCATGAGTGACAAGTGTCACTTGCATGCACTAAATATTTCATTAAAAAAAATCTTTCATGCATTTCTTGCTTTTAAATCCAAGCCTGGATTCTGATTCCGTCCGACCGTCCGGGAATCCGCTTATGACTTGATTTCGCTTCCTGGATTATTTATTCATTTATTCATATTATTAATATTCTAATTTCGCAGCCGCCTTACACTATAAAATAAATTTTATTACTCGAAAATACTTATTCCGAATAATTTCGGACTTAAGAATCATATTTTTCCGATCGAAACACGATCCAATCAGAAACATAATTCGCTTAACGACGATGAGGATTTGGGATTTTACAATTCACCCCTCCTTATAAAAATTTCGTCCTCGAAATTTCAAGATCTCTACCTCGCAAAGCAGGTACACTTAGGCACATGACCCAATCAAAACTCAGTCATCTATCATTCATAACACCTCTGCAGGCAAATGAGTCTCTGCGGCAGCTCTTCTAATAGGCGGGCGACCTCGACGACGCATTTTTGTGAAATTTTAAACTCATATCATCATGAAATATAATTGATTCTAAAAGAATGTTGAAAACAAAATCATGCAAGAAATCATGCAATTTTTGAAAAACATAAAATCATTTTCGGAAGTGGGTTTTCATAATCGATATATATTTTAAATATCGGGCTCTGATATCACCTGAAAGGACCCGGCCCGGATATCCCCTAAAGAGATCCGAGCAGAGCCCTCCCGGCACCCCACAGAATCCTTACAGTCTTCATGCAGGTGACTTAAAAGGACTCCGTGAAGCTAAGCCGTAAAACAATTTCATTTCTTATTACGTAAAAATTTAGGGTGAAAAATTTTCGGCAGCACAACGGCTGTTTCTCCGACATCTCCAACTTTTTCAAAACACCTGTAAAACAATTAATAAAAATTTCAAAATGCATACATTCATTTCCACTTCCAAAAGGGACCTCAGGTCCATCGCAAAATCCACATTTCAATGCAATTCTAGTCTTTACAACTAAAACCACTTCAACTTAAAGAAAACATTCCATATGCATGCTAACGTAATTAAAGTTATAAAACTAAAATATTTACATTACATTAAAATCCGTTATACAACAAAAATTTACTTTGTTTTCACAGTTTCGGTCGCCTGATAAACTCGCCTACTCTTGAGCTGGAGATCTGCCGCCTGAAGGACTCGATCCTGCGCCTGGGGAGTTTTAAAACAAAATAAACAAGAAAAATAATGAGCTAAAAAGGCTCAGTGAGTGTTATGCAGTTCTAAATACGTTTCCTTTCTAAAATCTTTCGACAAAATGCGAAGTTTTGAAATATCTTAATTAAAACGTGCATTTCATAATAGTATACCATCATTTTTATACATAATTCACTTGAAAACAAGATACAAAATTATAAGCATCGTAAAATTCGTTCATAACATAATCATAAATTCATAAATAAACTCATAAAATCATAAATCAATCCTCAGTCATAAAACATATATCCAATGGGACCCGGGAAAATCATGATCACCGCCCGGTCTTGAGTCACCGGTGGTGGGGACGTGCAATCTCATTCATAACCACTATGCCGCGGTATGTTACCTCGCTGCACATAGGGCATCATTCATGATAGTACCTTATATACGCGTAGAGGGCAACATGACAGACTCGATCCCCCCCTATAGTTAGTGGACTTTCCCCCGACAGACATGCCATACGCGATATAAGGCACTTCGGCCGCATAACAATCATAATTCAGTCATAATGGGGATGGGTGGCCATTGGTTTTGAAATACATTATCATGCTAAAATAGTATTTGTAAAGCATGTTCCTTCGCTTATAAAACAAAACATAAAAGTACATTTCAATAACAAGTTTACGATCAATATTACTTTAAATACAAATATAAACAATTCGAAGCGTATAACATTCCTGTAAAGCGTATATCATTCATATAAATTCATTTAAGTATTAAAACATTTAAATTTTGCATGAAAGCATAAAAATCATATAGAAATCATATTGCATTTATCATTTATAAAACAAGTTACACTCACCGATTTCTAACTCACGGAAACGATCAAACTTTCTACTTTGCGCTACCTTTTCAACTTCGCTTTCCTTCGCCTTATCGCTGCCTAAATAAGTTAACAATCTAATATAAGCATGCCGGAACTACACCAATCGAATCTAAAGCAACCTCATCGAAACCACAATCTAAAGAATTCAACGAAGAGAATAAGCGGACCTAAACGAACAACATAAAATTTACGCGATTTAACTAACTATCGCGACTTATCGATCTTAACGATTCGCGCGTTTCCTTCATTTCCAAATAAACTTATCGTCCATATTACTCGTGACTTAACTTAAATCAAGGCAAACAAAGATTCAAACATGATAAAACATAACCGAGAAAAATATGGCAGCAAGCTTAACAATTATACATTTTTCTGATTTAACTCCAAATTCGACAATTTAACGATTTCGCGTGAAACTAAAACTATCCGATTAACTTAAACGTATCTTAAACTATCCTAACATTGACTTAACACTATGATGGGCTTAAACACAACTCAAGACAGCAATTTGACTTCATAAACATTTTCACAATCGACAACGAAAAATCACAAACTAAAAACATTTGCACTTGCGGAAAACTCAACCAAAATGCTCGGAAACGATTAATCAACGCCCGAACGATAATTCGATACTTCAAATACACTAAAATGCATCCTTTTTTTTCATGTTAACAACTTGGAAATAAAAGCACTACATGACAGCCCCTTTATCATAACATAACAGCCCATACAACGAATAATTCACGAACTTTCAACATCGACAATCAATCGTCAACATAACGAAACAATTCAAACGAACCTTCGCACTAACGAGGTTCTCAATCCTAAACCCAAACATAATATCACCACTTTATCTCAACTTAATCACATGGTTGCTTACTAAATTACCAAAACAACTCAACAAAGCAACATGGGGCAGCACTTACTCACTAGATTCGCTTCGAAACGGCTTTCAAATGGCAACGAAACTCTCGCGGTAGCAAGCTTCTTCTTCCACCAGCAAGATGTTTTCTCTTATCGTTGTTCCACTCCAAAACTGGATGTTGATTTCAGCTTGACAGCAGCTCACAATCACAAGCTCACGTTGATAGCAGCTCACGGTCACCAGCTCACGTTGACAGCAGCTCACGGCTACCAGCTCACGCTGACAGCAACTGGCAGCACCTCTCGTCCACGGCAGCAGCAGCAAGTCGTCTGGCAGCAGCAGCACCAGCATTCAGCAACAGCACCCAATCTAGACAGCATCTTTACACAGCAACAGCTCCAGCCTCACGCTAGCAGCAGCGACCACAGCTCTACGCCAGCAGCAACACTCCACGGTCTGGCAGCAACTCATCCACCTTGCTACACTTTCATTCACGGCCTGGGTCATCTACTCCTCGAATCAGATTTTGCATGCAAGCCCAGATCTGGCTGAAACATTCACATGCAACCAGATAGCTCGATGCTTTGGAGGCTGACCGAACGCTCTCACTTTTTCGCACTCTAAAGAGCTATCAACTTCACACTCTTCCCCTTGAGCTGACCGAGTGCAGCTCCTCACTCTCTCGATCTCTCAAAAGTTCTCTCTTTGGCTCACGGGCATGGCTACTCTCTCTCGGTCAAGAAAAAGGAAAGATGAAGAAGGAAGTGGTCGCATGCAGAAGCTTCTATCCTCACACTATTTCAAACCTTCACTCTCGGCTAGCTCTTTGGATGGTGACCGAACTGGATATAACAAATGGTGGCTGTTCTCCCTTTCTTAACTTTCCATTTCTCTCTTGGATTTGATAGCTTCTCCCTCTCCTTTGGTTTCAGTTTTTGATATGGAGGAAAGGTTGACCGAGTGATGATAACTTACAAACTTTGCTTCTCATTTTAATATCTTGCTTGACCGAATGACACTTGTATTACTCATTGCTTGCATGAGTGACAAGTGTCACTTGCATGCACTAAATATTTCATTAAAAAAAATCTTTCATGCATTTCTTGCTTTTAAATCCAGGCCTGGATTCTGATTCCGTCCGACCGTCCGGGAATCCGCTTATGACTTGATTTCGCTTCCTGGATTATTTATTCATTTATTCATATTATTAATATTCTAATTTCGCAGCCGCCTTACACTATAAAATAAATTTTATTACTCGAAAATACTTATTCCGAATAATTTCGGACTTAAGAATCATATTTTTCCGATCGAAACACGATCCAATCAGAAACATAATTCGCTTAACGACGATGAGGATTTGGGATTTTACAAAAGCTCAATCAAATGAACCTCCGCACTAACGAGGTTCTAAAATCATATTTCCCAAACATATTATCATCACACTTTTATCCTCAACTCAAGCTCAATCATTATTTAATTGAAACGGAAATCAAATAACTCGTAACGTACCTTTCGAAGCTTACTTTGAAAGTTCCGAAACTAGCACGAAAAGCTGTCCCAATTAACTCCTTTTATTAACGAGTTTCCTTCAATCCAAATGGGCATCATTAACGTCCAAATGTCGTTCAAATCATGATTACAATATTAGCGGGGCAGCGACTTACCTTCGCTTGAGCTGTTTTTCGTTTCGAAACAGCTTGCGAATGATTTCGATGACAATGACAGCAACTCAGCAGTGGTTCGAACAAAAACAGCAACTTGTTTTCGATGACAGCACACGACACAGCAGCGGCACGACTTCAGCTTGACAGCTCGCAGCAACGTCGACGATAACAGCACCAGCAGCTCACGCCACCAGCAAGGCAGCAAAGACAGCAATGACAGCAGCACATCAGCACAACAGCGCAACAGCAACGACAGCAAAAACAGCACAATAGCCACCAGCAACGACAGCAAAAACAACATAACAGCCAGCAGCAGCTTCGCGATAGCAGCTTCGCAACACCAGCAGCTTCGCGACAGCAGCATCGCCAATAGCAGCTTCGCAACACCAGCAATGACAGCACAATATCAACAGCGACAACAGCACAACCAACAATAGCAGCAACAGCACAACCACAACAATGATAGCAATCAACAAGAACGACAGCAACGCAAACCACGACAGCAATCACTACAACGACAGCAAAGATAGAAAGGCAGCAAATACCTCAGCTAGTGGCGTGATTTCTTCCAGCGAAGACAGCAAGCTTACACCACCAGCAGCAACCTCACGGTGACAGCAAGCTCTCGGCAATGGCAGCGACGGTGACAGCAAGCTCTCGGCAATGGCAGCGACGGCGACAGCACATGGCAGCACTTCAACAACGGCGTGACAGTAGCTCACCATGGCCTCCTCTTGCTTGCATGCAAGATTTCTTGGTCCAGATCTGCTCCTGGGTTGATTGGATGACACATGCAGCAATCGATCTGCATAGGCAAGCTCTTGGCAGCAACATCCACTCACTCTACTCACTCCTCTTCACGGTTACACGAGCAGCTGCTGCATCTTGCTTCTCGTTTCAGATCTGGTCGCTTCCAGCAGCTTCCTTCTCTTTCTCTTCACTTTTGCTCTCACGGCTCTCACAAACACTAACAGATTTTGGGTCGCTCACAGCTCTCTCTCTCTCTCTCTTCATCCACGAGCAGAAACTCTCAGTTCTCTCTATCTCAAGACTAGGTTTTTGCTTGCTATTGAGAGTTGACCGAATGCAAAATATTTGCTTTCTTCACTTTCAATTTATCATTATCATTTTTTTTTATTTCATTTACTCTCTTAATTCCAATACACGTGCCAACTAAATCATCATCCACCATTAGATTTTAATTTATTTTATTCTCTTGCATGACACATGTCTTTGCTTTCCTTTGCATGCAAGACATGTGTCCCTCATGGCCCACTATTCTATTCAATTCTCCCATTCCATCAATTCTCGTTTTAAGATTCCGTTTTCCGCTCGGATACGCTTCGGGACAATCTTGAAAATTCAATAAAATCCAATTTCACAAACGGAAACTTCATTAGGTTCTGAATAAATATTTAAATCCGGACACACTAATTTAGTTTACGAGATTGGATTAAATAATTATCCCCGGATCCGTCTGAAAAATTTTATAAAAAATTCCGTTACTCCTCCGGATCCGAACGAGTAATTATTTACATCGTCCTTTAATATATAATCAATATTTAATAAATTATAAAGACATAATAACAGAATGTTACAATTTTCCCCTCTAAAAGAAATTTCGTCCTCGAAATTTACCTTAATTGAATAGATGAGGATATTGATTTTGCATTATCTCTTCGCTCTCCCAAGTAGCTGCTTCAACTTTATGGTTCCTCTAGAGAATTTTTCTCTAATGGAATCTTCGTGTTCCTGAGTTCCCTGATTTCCCGATCCAGGATTTTTGCTGGTTCCTCCTCGTAAGTCATATCGGGCTGAATTTCAATAGCTTCATGAGAGACTATATGAGATGGATCCGATCTGTATCTCCTCAGCATGGATACATGAAACACATTATGTATCTTATCCAATTCCGGTGGTAAAGCAAGTCTATAGGCTACCGGTCCTATACGCTTAATGATCTCGTACGGGCCAATAAACCTAGGACTTAACTTTCCTTTCTTTCCAAATCGAAACACTCGCTTCCACGGAGATACCTTAAGAAAGATCTTGTCTCCCACTTGATATTCAATATCTTTCCTCTTCAAGTCCGCATAAGACTTTTGTCGTTCGGATGCGACTTTTAGTCTCTCTTTAATGATCTTCACCTTTTCTTTAGTCTGCTCTACCAGATCAAGCCCTACAAACTTGCTTTCACCTAGCTCGGTCCAACATAAAGGTGTTCGACATTTTCTCCCATATAAAGCTTCATACGGTGCCATTTGAATACTTGCTTGGTAGCTGTTATTATAAGCAAATTCTATCAGTGGAAGATGGTTATCCCAACTCCCTTCAAAGTTAATCACACAGCTCCTAAGCATGTCTTCAAGCACCTGAATTACTCTTTCTGATTGCCCATCTGACTGAGGATGGAAAGCCGTACTGAAATGTAACTGAGTACCCAAAGCTTCCTGCAATTTCTTCCAAAACCTGGATGTAAATCTCGGGTCTCGGTCAGAAATGATAGATATGGGTACTCCATGCAATCTAACAATCTTGCTAATGAATAGCTCAGCCAACCTATCCAATGAGTAATCAACCCTGATAGGAAGAAAATGCACTGACTTGGTTAAACGATCCACAATCACCCAAACTGAATCATGCTTACTCCGAGTAAGCGGTAGACCAATAACGAAATCCATAGTAATTCGATCCCATTTCCATTCTGGTATAGAAATCGGCTTGTAGAAGACCTGATGGAACCTGATGTTCCGCCTTTACTTGCTGACATGTCATATATTTACTCACAAAGTCCACGATCTCCAAAATATAGGGAACCATTATCCTTCACGGTGAACTCAGTCTTTTTCCCCTGCGAAATCTGTTCTCGAATAGCCATAAACTTTTGATCGAATTTATGCTTTTCTTGAATTTGCTGCAAAAGACTCGGCTTTGCTTTTAATTCTGCCACTAGAACATTGTCTTGAGTCATCTGCAAATCGGCATTCATGGCTCTTAAAGAAACCAAAGCTTTACGACTCAAAGCATCGGCTACCACATTAGCTTTCCTTGGGTGATAGTCAATGATACAATCATAGTTCTTGATTAGCTCCATCCATCTCCTTTGTCTCAAGTTCAACTCTTTTTGAGAAGGCAAATACTTTAGACTCTTGTGATCTGTATAAATGTAGCATCTTTTCCCATAGAGGTAATGTCTCCATATTTTCAATGCAAAGACAATAGCTGCTAACTCCAGATCATGCGTCGGATAATTCCTCTCATGAGTCTTTAGCTGTCTAGAGGCATAAGCAACTACTTTTCCTTCCTGCATTAGAACACATCCAAGTCCTTGATTAGAAGCATCACTATAAATCACAAAATCCTTACCAGTTACTGGCTGAGTAAGGATTGGAGCTTCTACAAGCTTCACCTTTAACCGATCAAAAGCTGTCTGACATTTTTCAGTCCATTCATACTTAACATCTTTATGGAGCAATCGAGTCAACTGAGTCGCTATGGATGAAAAACCTTTGACAAAATGCCTGTAATATCCAGCCAAACCTAAGAAGCTTCTAATTTTCGAGACATTCTTCGGAGGTTGCCACCCCATAACAGCTTCTATTTTCCTCGGATCTGCACGGATTCCCTCAGCGGATACAATATGTCCCAGAAAAGCAATTTCAGAGAGCCAAAACTCACACTTATTCAATTTGGCGAACAATTGCTTTTCTCTCAAAGTCTACAAAACCACCCGAAGCTGTCTATCATGATCCTCTCGGGTCTTAGAGCACACCAAAATATCATCAATAAACACCACAACGAACTGATCTAGATACGGATGGAAAATACAATTCATTAAATCCATAAAAGCGGCAGGCGCATTCGTTAGTCTGAATGGCATCACCACAAATTCATAATGTCCATATCTAGTCCTGAATGCAGTCTTGGGAATGTCTGACTCTTTTACTCGCAACTGATGATAACCGGATCGAAGATCAATCTTAGAGAAAACACTCGCTCCCCTCAACTGGTCAAATAAATCATCAATCCGAGGCAAGGAATATTTATTCTTGACTGTAAGCTTATTCAACTGTCGGTAATCGACACACTCAAAGACCCATCTTTCTTCTTAACAAATAGCACAGGTGCTCCCTAAGGCGACACGATCGGTCGAATAAATCCCTTGTCAAGCAACTCTTGTAACTGAATCTTTAATTCCTTTAATTCAGTAGGAGCCATTATGTACGGAGCCATAGACACTGGCGCAACGCCTGGCAAAATATCAATGATAAACTCAACTTCCCTTTCCGAAGGCAAACCTGGTAATTCATCTGGAAACACATCTGGAAAATCACACACTAAGGGTATATCTTGAAGTTAAGATCCAACCTGATGAGAATCAACCACATGAGCCAGATAAGCTTCGCACCCTTTTCTTACTAATTTCATAGCAGACACGGCTGAAATCACATTAGAGAGATAATCAAATCTCTCTCCCACCATAATTACTTCATTACCATCCACAGTCTAAAGTGTGATTCTTTTCAGACGACAATCAATCACAACTTGATGCCTGGATAACCAATTCATACCCAATATCAAATCAAATTCCCGAAATGGTAACACCATCAAATCACCCGGAAACTCATGTCCTTGAAGCCGAATGGGACAATCCTTATATACCCTATTCACGATCACACTGTGACCTAAGGGATTATTAACCACTATTTCATTCTCGGTAACATCAGCCTGTAATTTCTTATCGCTAGGTATGGAAGTACAAATGTATGAATGAGTAGATCCTGGGTCTATCAATGCACGAACAGAAATATCAAAGATGGAAATCATACCAACTATCACATCTGGAGCATCACTGATCATCCTGAGCCCTGATTGCATATGCATGAGCCGGAACTCGAGTAGCTCATCTCTCTGCGGAATCTGGAGCTTTCCTCAACCTGCTGCTCTGAGCCTCTGACTGATTAGGACCCGATCTCCTCCCTTTATGAACCGAAGGAGTTGATGCTTCAGATTGAGGAGTGAAAACGGCTCTGTTCTTTGGACAATTTTTTTTCTGAATATGATCATGCGATCCGTATAATTAACATACTCCTGACACTATTCAGCATTTACCCTTATGCTTTTTACCATATTGGTTACATGGATATGAAGTTGGTCCTCTCGCAAATGCTTCTCGGTTGCAGCTCTAGCAACATACTTAAAGAACTCGACCATTTATTCTACAAAATTTGGTTGACCCTATACCGCTGGTCTTGCCCTTTGAGGACCTACGAACCCCTCTAACATACTTCCAGCCACACTAGCTGGATTATCTTACTCTGACGCACCACTGCCCTTGGCGGTTCTAACATTGGAGGGTTCAATCCTACCCCTTTACATAAGACAGAAGAAATAAATCCGCAGGTCAGAGTCAAATCCTTTCCATTTTGGTAGTTTGCAATGCATGTGTATGTATAATGCAATTATTTATCGGAAGCTTAGGTCTAGAATCGCCTAAACCACGGCTCTGATACCAATAAACTGTAACGCCCTTCGGCCGACTTCCGTTACGGTCGAAAATCCAGAACGGAGAACGTTACTTTCCTTTATAAATCCGTTTCTGTTACCTTTTTAAAAACTTATTATCAAAATTATAAAACTCATTACCAAGATAGCGGAAGTTTTTTTCTTTTTTTTTTTGAAATAATTTCGACAGAGTTTCCTCTATTTTTCTGAAATCCAAAATTCATTCCCTGTAAATAAAACTCTAATATTTCTAAAACATAAATTTCAGAATTTCCATTTCGGACCTCCGGTCCGTTTTCCAAACATTACATTACTCAATTATATCATAAACATTTATATGCATATATATTCAAAAGTAAGCTTAAAGGAATATACATAAGCTTTTTACATAAGTGAAATACAATAATTTACATATTTATACATGTGTTTCAAAATGTATGATCCTACGCAATATATATATATATATAACTACCAAAAGTGTAGGATGGATAGTGACTATCTGAACTTCTACGTATCCGCTACTTCCCTGTCTTGGAATGGAATCAAAATGTTCAACCTGCGCGCGGTAAATTAACGCGCTAAGCATATTCGCTTAGTGGTATACACATAATCTAATTTCTCAAATTTCAAATATAATTTCATTCGTAATTAAAAGTATTATAACTTTACCATTCATAAACATAGATATATATATATGCTGTATAAAAATATTTAAACATATGATTCACACTTTTTCGAGTTCAACATATTTCAAAACATTAAACATTTCATATCATGTAACAATTTCATTTCATCGCTTATCACATTTTTCTCAGTGCCCCTTAGTAAACATATATTCGATATTCATGTATTGACATATGGGTTTCCGGCATCGGACACGTGGTAGTATCCACCGAAATAACGGTCGACCCCGGCAACGGCCGCTCGGTGATTATCCACCGGGTCGTATATCATAACACATAATCATTCAGGATCGGACATGTAGTGCCTCTCATAATCCAGAACGAATCAATGTAAATAAACGGTGCAGCTGCTAAGTTCCCTATTGACATGTCAATTACCAATTTCCATTTATCGATATCTATGTTTACAAGGGCTATTTATATCACAACGTTTGTATCACATATTTTTCACTTTGATTTTTGTAACAAGATTTTCTTAACGAATCAATTTTGTATCTCATTTCAAGTGTAGTAAAATACGTTTGTAAATGTATCATATTGAAAAGATATAACAATATCATTTAAAAATATTCACTTAACAATCTCATTTAAGAAATTCATTTCATAACAAATCAGTTTCGCGTTTCATTTCAAGTATAGTCAAATACGTTTGTAAATGCTTTGTATTAAAAACGATATATTTTTAATACCAAGGTTTTCATAACAAATCAATTCCAATTTTTCATTCAAGTATAGACAAATAGGTTTGTAATGCATTGTATTAAAACGATATATCAATCCCATTTAATGAAAATCATTTCACAATGAAAACACTTTCAAGTAAAATTAAAGATAACGTGTATACCGACCTCAAAATGATTCAATCCTTGAATCAAATGCTCCTCCTAAGCCTTACTCTTATTTTCGGGTCGAGAATCCGGTTCGCCGGGTTCTCCTTGACCTTCCATTAAACAAACATAGCAAAATCTATTTAGCAAGTTTCTAGCGTTACATAATGCATAATGCTTTCCTATTATGCAACTTACAAACATCCAATGGATATCACCTCGAAACAACACGTAATATCACACTTTGATAGCTTATAAACTTAATCGTATCGTCTTTCCTTTACGCGAATTATTTCCAACCAAATTTTTCATGTCAACCATTTCAAAACGAAAAGCAAAACATCACAACTTATCCTTCCTAACATAACAGCCCCTATACGGCTTCACAACACAATTTTCAACATTGCAAGATCATTCGCAAACACGTCAAAGCTCAATCAAATGAACCTCCGCACTAACGAGGTTCTAAAATCCTATTTCCCAAACATATTATCATCACACTTTTATCCTCAACTCAAGCTCAATCATTATTTAATTGAAACGGAAATCAAATAACTCGTAACGTACCTTTCGAAGCTTACTTTGAAAGTTCCGAAACTAGCACGAAAAGCTGTCCCAATTAACTCCTTTTATTAACGAGTTTCCTTCAATCCAAACGGGCATCATTAACGTCCAAATGTCGTTCAAATCATGATTACAATATTAGCGGGGCAGCGACTTACCTTCGCTTGAGCTGTTTTTCGTTTCGAAACAGCTTGCGAACGATTTCGATGACAATGACAGCAACTCAGCAGTGGTTCGAACAAAAACAGCAACTTGTTTTCGATGACAGCACACGACACAGCAGCGGCACGACTTCAGCTTGACAGCTCGCAGCAACGTCGACGATAACAGCACCAGCAGCTCACGCCACCAGCAAGGCAGCAAAGACAGCAATGACAGCAGCACATCAGCACAACAGCGCAACAGCAACGACAGCAAAAACAGCACAACAGCCACCAGCAACGACAGCAAAAACAACATAACAGCCAGCAACAGCTTCGCGATAGCAGCTTCGCAACACCAGCAGATTCGCGACAGCAGCTTCGCAACACCAGCAATGACAGCACAATATCAACAGCGACAACAGCACAACCAACAATAGCAGCAATAGCACAACCACAACAATGATAGCAATCAACAAGAACGACAGCAACGCCAACCACGACAGCAATCACTACAACGACAGCAAAGATAGAAAGGCAGCAAATACCTCAGCTAGTGGCGTGATTTCTTCCAGTGAAGACAGCAAGCTCACACCACCAGCAGCAACCTCACGGTGACAGCAAGCTCTCGGCAATGGCAGCGACGGCGACAGCACATGGCAGCACTTCAACAACGGCGTGACAGTAGCTCACCATGGCCTCCTCTTGCTTGCATGCAAGATTTCTTGGTCCAGATCTGCTCCTGGGTTGATTGGATGACACATGCAGCAATCGATCTGCATAGGCAAGCTCTTGGCAGCAACATCCACTCACTCCTCTTCACGGTTACACGAGCAGCTGCTGCATCTTGCTTCTCGTTTCAGATCTGGTCGCTTCCAGCAGCTTCCTTCTCTTGCTCTTCACTTTTGCTCTCACGGCTCTCACAAACACTAACAGATTTTGGGTCGCTCACAGCTCTCTCTCTCTCTCTTCATCCACGAGCAGAAACTCTCAGTTCTCTCTATCTCAAGACTCGATTTTTGCTTGCTATTGAGAGTTGACCGAATGCAAAATATTTGCTTTCTTCACTTTCAATTTATCATTATCATTTTTTTTATTTCATTTACTCTCTTAATTCCAATACACGTGCCAACTAAATCATCATCCACCATTAGATTTTAATTTATTTTATTCTCTTGCATGACACATGTCCTTGCTTTCCTTTGCATGCAAGACATGTGTCCCTCATGGCCCACTATTCTATTCAATTCTCCCATTCCATCAATTCTCGTTTTAAGATTCCGTTTTCCGCTCGGATACGCTTCGGGACAATCTTGAAAATTTAATAAAATCCAATTTCACAAACGGAAACTTCATTAGGTTCCGAATAAATATTTAAATCCGGACACACTAATTTAGTTTACGAGATTGGATTAAATAATTATCCCCGGATCCGTCTGGAAAATTTTATAAAAAATTCCGTTACTCCTCCGGATCCGAACGGGTAATTATTTACATCGTCCTTTAATATATAATCAATATTTAATAAATTATAAAGACATAATAACAGAATGTTACAGGATCATTCGAAATATTTTTGAAAAGAAATATTAAAATAATTTTGAGTACGTGGAGACGGATTCGAAATTTAAAAATGATTTCGAAGGCGAAAACAATTATAAGCAGATTCTTGGACGGACGAAAACGGATTCGAACTTGGAATCGAAATGGGAGAATGCATGGAAGAAATAAATGAAATAAATTGGTGAATGATGGACACGTGTCACACATGCAAAGAATAAGCAAGGACAAGTGGCATGAGAGGTCATGCATGAGTGCCATGTGTCACATTCTTATCATCCATATATATTAAAAATTGAAATGTGAAGATTGAAGAAAACAAGGGCATTTGATCAACAAATTGCAAGTAAAACTGAGAGAGTGAGAATGAGAGACATTTAGAGAGTTTGAGTGGAAGTGAGAAACCGATAGAGTGACATTTCCATGAGAGAGAGAGAGGTTCTTGATTGAGAAAGAAACCGTGAGAAGTAAGAGAGCTTTAAGGAAAACCATTCGGCCTCCATTGTCTTCAAACCGAGAGCGTGAGATAGAGAAAGAGAAAGCTTGAGAGATCGTGAGAGAAAGTGAGCTCATGAAGGGACGAGAGGGACGAGCAGCATTTTCAAGCTCGAGTTGCTTGTGTCATCCAAGCAAAGCCGTGAAGGTTTTTGTGATCTATCTAAGTGCAAACCAGAAAGCAAACTAAGAGGACAAGCTGATCGTGCATGCAAGCAAGGAAGGACGAGCAGCTGCTGTCAGGCCAAGAACAAGCATTTCAGACCTGAGGTGAAGTAGAACCAAAAGAAGGCAGCTGCAGTTCGATCTGGAGAGGAAGACAGTAGGTATTTGAGAGTTTTTCTTGAGGGAAGACAGCACATGCAAGCAAGAGAAAGGGAGGAGAGTCGAGTGCAACAACCTGTGATCTGTAGAGTGTGTGTGAGTACTGTTCGTGAGTTCGTGAGGGCTGTCTAGTGAGTGAATCAGATTAAGTGAGTCTTTGAGTGCCATTGAAGTGATTTCAGATTGAGAGAGTGTGTGTACAGATCGTGAGCTAAGAAAAAGCAAAAACCGAGTGGGCTACTGCCGTGAGTGACTTCTTGGTGCCGTCGCAGACACGTGAGGGCTGTTTCGAAGTGAAGAATAGCTCACACAAAGGTAAGTGCTATCCCGTTTGGTTTTGTTATGATGTTTCAAATAGTTTTTAATGGTTGCATGTCAATTTGGATAGAATGAAGCTCGCGAATAAGAGCATTGATGTAGGCAGCTCCTTCACGAGCAATTTCGAAGAGTTTGAATCAACTTCAAAAGGTATATTGAGTTTTATTGATTTCATTTTGATGGAAAATATTTAGGATGAGTTATGGATGATATTTGATAATGTTATCATTGGGTTTTAGGATTTAGAACCTCATTAGTGCGGATGTTCGCTCGATATTGTTTGGTTGTAATTTTGAATTAATTTGTCGATGATTGTTTCCTTGCAAAATTGATTACGAGAGCTGTTATAGTGAGATTTAGTGGCTATTATGTTGTGTTGTTAAGTTCAAGTTCGTTGTTGTGAAAAATGATTATTGTTGGTGTGTTTTAAAGTATCGAATAGTCGTTCGGATATAAAAAAACTGTTTCTGAGCGATTAGGATAAGTTTTCCGCGAATGCGAACGTGATTTAGTTGCGATTTTCGTTGTTGAATGTGAATATGTGCATGATGTTAACAAGCTGCCATGTTGTGTGATTATGTTCATTAAAGTGTTAAAGATTGACGTTAGGATGGATTGAATTATATTAAAGTTAATCAGATAGTTTTTGTTGCGCGCGATTATATTAAATCATTGATTTTCGGAGTTGAATCGGAAACTGAATAATCATGTAGTAGGCTGCCATGATTTTCATTTTCGAATCAAAGTGTTTCATCTTTGCTTTCCATGATTTGAGTGAAGTTATGAGTAGCATTGACGATAAGTGTGATTGGAAATGAAATAATTGCGTAAAGCGTTAAAAAGGATAGTTCTCGGTAAATTGTTGAAATCGCGTAAGTTTTACATTATTCGTTTAGATTCGAATAAACTTTTTGTTGAATCCTTTAGAATGTGATTTCGATGATATTGATTGAGATTCGAATGGCTTTGTTGTCGGTTTCGAAGTAGTCGAAAAGCTAGCGAAATCATAAAGTTTCGATTAGATTATGTTGCAATAATGATTTGGTTTCGAGATAGTTTCCCTGTGTGATTTAAGTTTAGTTTTTGCGCGAGCCATGTTTTAATGAAAATCTCGATCGAAACCAATTGTAGATGAACCAGTGATCGAACGAGATCTATAACGAGAAGTGGTGATAAATTATTTGGAAGCAAGTAGTGAGTGTGGATTTTATAAAAAGTTTTCATGCATTTTATTATATGCGATTTCATTATATTTCATACAATGCACGTATAGCTTTACATAATTTATATTGTGAATGTATATATATTCTTTAAGTAAAGTAAATTAATAGGTTTAAATGATATACATGTATAGAATATTATTTGCAAAAGTTAATTGCAATGTTATAATATATTGCCGAGATTTTACAAATAAATATGTCTTTGGTTTACCCTAGCCCCCAGTTTACACCCGGCCGAAGTATTCCATACGTGGATGGCAAGTTGGGGGGAGTTACTAACTTTAGGGGAATCGAGTCTGTCAGTCGCCCTCTGCACGTATGAGATAGTGTAGATCTGCCTGATGTTGGAGGGAATCGCGATCCCAGAGTTGTTTCCACATTTGTGACTACACATAGTAAGAGTTTCCCCTAATCCTAGTGGCGTGTCTTCGCATCGTCATGAAGGATAAAGTTTCCCTAGGTTGCCAAATAGGCTAGTAAGAAAACGATAAAAGTATTTAAGAAAAGTTTAATAAAGTATCTTTTGCATTTATAAAATGAAATTTATAGTTTTCAGAAAAGTAAAGTAAGTAGTAGTTTTCCAACCTATTTTGAGAGGAATATTATTTTGAGTAAAAGTATAGTTTATATCAAATTTACCCACTCACTGAGTTATTCTCACCATTAGTTTCCTAGTTAATTAAAATCCTCCCTAGGTACAGGTACGAGCAGCGTGACAGAAGCATCTCCATCGGACGTACATGCGAGCTAGAGATGCAACCACACTGCACTAGTTTTAATCAAGTTATCATGTACTTCATTTACTATCGTTTTCAGACTTATCAAGTATTATAAATATTGTTTTGGATAATGGATTTTATGGTGAATGTAATGCATGATATTTTGAGATTTTAATTAAGTTGATTTTCATATCATCGAATTTTTACACATGTGATGAATGATTGTGTAATTGAAAAAGGGCTTGAGGCCCATTAGTTTGATAAAATCTATTGAATAAAATTATACAGGTTTTGTGAAGTTTTTATATGGTGGAGATTTTAGAAAAACAACCGTTGTGCTGCCGGATTTCCATAACAATATATTTTTATAAAGTTATTTTCAATGAACAAAATTCCTATCCATTTTCAGAACTAGAAGAGTTTCAATCATTTTCAGATAAGAAAGAGGCTTAGCTCCATAGGAACTTTTCAGCCGGAGCAGATCTCAACTGGAAAGCCACCGTGGGGTGTCGGACAGGTCTCCTAGCTAGTATAGTTAGAAAGGGGCCTGTCAACGTTGGTATCAGAGCCGAGATTTTTTTTTTAAATGCATTACATGATTTTCGAGCATTTTCATAATATTTCTCAACCATCATACATTTTATGACTTATTATCTGGTTCAAGTGCAGTGAGTCATGCGTCACGTCGGTCGTCTGCGTACACGGAGAGCCACAGATAATGCTCTACCTCCTGCTCCAGAAATAAGGGAGCAAGTAAATAAATAAGTAAATGATCCATAGCTAGGGGTTCCAGTTAAGCCACCGGTAGTAGAGCCCGAGCCGGATCCGAGTGAAAGATTAGCATAGGTTATTCAAGGACTGAAGCCGTGCGATCCAGGTGCCACCGTAGAGAGGGCAAGAAAATTAGGTGCCAATGCATTTGATGAAACAAGTGGCCCAGAGGTTGCAACGGAATGGTTAGGCAATACTGAGATGGTGTTGGAACAAATGGAGTGCACCGATCCACAAAAGGTGTCTATTGCTTCATTTTTACTGCGAGCGTCAGCTAGAGATTGGTGGGATTCTATCAAGCGGAGAACAACAGATCAAGTTACATAAGAAAAATTCAAAGAAGAGTTTAATGAGAAATTTTACCCAAGGGCATACAAGGATGCCAAGATTGAGGAGTTTTACAGTCTAGTTTAAGGCAGCATGTCAGTGGAAGAATATGAGAGGAAGTTTACTGAACTGTCTCAAGTGGCACCGTTTATAGTGAATGAGGAGGTGAACAAGTGCCATAAGTTCATGCAGGGCCTGAATCCGAAAATCAAGGCATATATGGTAGCCGTAGAGCACAGAGAGTATGGACGGCTAGTTGAGGCAGCCTTGAGAGTAAAGAAGACTACATTAGGTGACAGAGAGTACGTACAGAAATCGAAGCACAGTCAGGGGTCAGGTTGGTATTTCGGAGGATCCAGTAAGGCTCCCAAAACTGGAAGCAAATCTAGATGGTCAGGTAGCAAGCAACGGAGTCAGCGAGCCGCGTCCAGTCAAAGTTCAGTCAGACCTCCATTAGGGCCCCAGAGCAAGGGTGATACTCAGAGCAAATTAGAGACATGTAGGAAATGCAGCAGGATACACCGAGGAGAGTGTCATATGGGTATCTCTGGATGCTATCATTATGGTAAAGAGTGACATTTTATGAAGGATTGCCCATAGAGAACAACAGGAGCTAGTGGGTCGAGACCATCTACTCAGAGATAGTGTAGCGAAAATCAGACGTAGGATAAGAGAGGTTTACAGATGAGAGGACCAGGGGCTACAATTCACTCTAGAAAAGGTGCTGGTAGAGGTTTTCCACTCAGAGGTCAGTCAGGGAGGCCCCGTACTCAGGCCAAAGTGTTTGCGGTAACACAGTAAGAAGCTGAAGCTACACCAGAGGTGGTGACAGGTACTGTAATAGTTTTCAGTTCTGATGCTCATGTTTTAATAGACCCTAGTTTTACGCACTCTTTTGTTTCGAAAGGCTTTGCTAGACATGTTAATATGAAGTTAGAAACTTTAGACTGTGATTTGGTAGTAGCTACTCCCACCGGAGATTCTTTAGTAGTGGAGAGTGTTTGCAGAGATTGTGATATTGTGCTTGGGGGTACATCATTTCCAGTAAGTTTGATGTTATTGGACATATGTGACTTCGATATTATTTTGGGTATGGATTGGTTGGCTACGCATCATGCTATGGTAGATTGTTTTCAGAAATAAGTCAAGTTCAATTCTTTGGGATAGCTAGATGTAGTATTCTAAGAGGAGCGTAGAATGCTTCGATCCTGTATCATATTAGTCATGACCTCCGAAAGGATGCTAATTAAACAATGTGTAGATTATTTGGCTTATGTGATAGATTCTTCCGAGAGGGAAACTCAGCTAGAGAATATTCCTATGGTTGCAGAGTTTTCTGATGTGTTTCCAGAAGATCTTCCAGATTTACCTCCAGATAGGGATATTGAATTTGAGATTAATCTGATTCCGAGAATAGCACCAATTTCCAGAACACCGTACAGAATGGCACCTACAGAATTGAAGGAACTGAAGGTTCAGTTGGAAGAACTAGTAGACAAGGGCTTTGTCAGATCCAGTGTATCTCCCTAGGGAGCACCAGTGCTCTTTATTAAAAAGAAAGATGGAAGTATGAGATTGTGTATTGATTACCAGGAATTGAATAAGGGGACTATTCAGAATCAATGCCCTTTATCAAGGATCGACAACCTGTTTGATCAGTTATAGAGAGCAAGGGTGTTTTTTAAGATAGATCTAAGATCAAGGTATCACCAGTTGAAAAACAGAGGAGATGATGTTCCTAAGACTACCTTTCGAACGCGTTATGGACATTATGAATTTTTGGTTATGCCTTTCGAACTAACCAATTCTCCAATAGCATTCATGGCATTGATGAATCCGATGTTCCATGAATTTTTAGATAAGTTCGTCATAATGTTCATTGATAATATTTTGGTGTATTCTGACAGTAGGGAAGAACACGCTAAACATCTGAGATTGGTTTTGTAGATGTTAAGAAAGTAGCAATTGTATGCCAAATTCAGCAAGCGTCAGTTCTGGTTGAATGAAGTTTCATTTTTGGGCCATGTGGTTTCAATTGACGGGATTAGTGTTGATCCTCAGAAGATCTAAGCGATTATGAATTGGAAACCGCCTACAATCATAACTGAAGTACGAACTTTCTTAGGGTTGGTAGGATACTATAGAAAATTTGTTGAAGGATTTTCTAGGATTGTCATCCCATTGATGAAGCTCACCAGAAAGGAAGTGAAGTTTGAGTGGTCAGAAGCCTATCAGAGAAGTTTTGATGAATTGAAGACAAAATTGACCTCAGCTCCTGTACTTAGTCTTCCTTCCGAAAATGAAGGCTTTTTGGTGTACAGTGATGCTTCGAGGCAGGGTTTGGGTTGTGTTCTGATGCAAGATGGAAAGGTGATAGCTTATGTTTCAAGGCAATTAAAAAAGCACGAGCAAAATTACCCAACCCATGATCTAGAATTGGCTGCAGTGGTGTTTGCACTCAGGATCTGGAGGTACTACCTGTACGGAGTTCAATGTTAGATATTTACAAATTACAAGAGCCTTTAGTATTTGTTCACCCAGAAAGAGTTGAACATGAGACAGAGGAGATGGTTGGAGCTGATCAAGGATTATGATTGTACCATAGAGTACCATCTAGGGAAAGCAAATGTAGTAGCTGATGCATTGAGTAGGAGACCCACCAGCTCGGTAGCTCATTTAAGAGCTGGGTATTTTTCATTATTAGTAGAGATGAGATCTTTGGAAGTTAATTTGGAAGTAGTAGATTTGAGTGCATTGTTAGCTACATTTCAGATTCGACCGATACTCATGGATAGAACCTGAGAGTTACAGATTCAGGATGCTTAGTTAAATAAGATTAGACAGGAAGTAGAGTCAGGCCAGCAGAGAGACTTCTCAGTCAAGGATGATGATACGTTGAGGATGAGATAGAGATTATACATTCCAGATGTGGCAGAACTCAAGAAAGAAATTTTAGATGAAGCTCACTCCTCAGCATACGCTATGCATCCAGGAAGTACGAAAATGTATCATACCTTGAAACAACATTATTGGTGGAAAGGTATGAAGAGAGAGATAGTGGAATTTGTGTCAAAATGCTTGATTTGTTAGTAGGTAAAAGCGGAGCACTAGAGGCCAGTAGGACTTCTTCAACTACTCTCCATCCCGGAGTGGAAATGGGAGCATATTACAATGGACTCTATGGTAGGATTTCCTTAGAGTCGAAATGGTTATGATAGTATCTGGGTGATAAAGGATCGACTTACGAAGTCAACTCATTTCCTACCTATCTGAAGTACATAGTCCTTGGATAGATTGGCCAAGTTATATGTAGATGAGATCGTGAGATTGCATGGGGCTCCAGTGTCAATTGTATCGGATGGAGATCCAAGATTTACATCCCGATTTTGGCCTAGTCTACAGAAAGCTTTAGGTGCTCGATTACATTTCAGTATAACATTTCATCTGCTGATAGATGGACAGTCTGAGCGTACTATTCAGACTTTAGATGATGTGCTCAGGTCTTGTGTGATGGAATTTGGAGGAAGTTAGGATACTCATCTGTCGTTAATCGAGTTTGCTTATAATAACAATTATCAAGCTAGTATCTGCATGGCACCGTATGAAGCACTTTATGGTAGATGGTGTAGGACGCCGGTATGTTGGGATTAGATGGACGAGAGAAAGTTAATTGGACCCGAGCTCGTTCAGATGACTACAGATAAGATCAAGGTTATTCGGGACAATGTGAAGATAGCCCAGGATCGACAGAAAAGTTACGCAGATAAGCGTAGAAAGGATTTGGAGTTCCAGGTCGGGGATAAGGTATTTCTGTAGATATCACCATGGAAAGAAATAATCCGTTTTGGGAAGAATGGTAAGTTAAGTCCTCGGTATATTGGTCCTTATGAAGTGATTGGCAGAGTAGGTGAAGTAGCATATCGGCTTGAGCTACCAGCAGAACTTTCCAGAATCCATAATGTATTCCATGTCTCGATACCCCATAAGTATATAGTTGATCCTTCGTATGTATTGT
Source organism: Dimocarpus longan (assembly GCA_022984855.1). Taxonomy (NCBI): domain Eukaryota; kingdom Viridiplantae; phylum Streptophyta; class Magnoliopsida; order Sapindales; family Sapindaceae; genus Dimocarpus; species Dimocarpus longan. The sequence goes on from CM041013.1 coordinate 10,726,116, forward strand.
CAAAACAGCCAATGGAACTCAAGGAGAACCTATCATATAAAGAGACCCCAGTTCAGATTCTTGACAAAAGAGAACAGGTTCTTCGCAGCAAAGTCATTCCGTTGGTTAAAGTGTTGTTGAGGAATCATGCAATGGAGGAAGCCACATGGGAGCACGAGGAGCTAATGCGCAGTCAGTGTCCACATCATTTTGAAGCAAGTAAGTATATTTAGTTATTCGAGCTAAGAGTTTTACAATTCGAGATTTTTATTAAGTATGTTGAAATGCATTGCATGAGAGTTATGTATTATATTAGCATTGGTGACTTAGGATTGATTATTAAAGTGAGAATCTTTATCCAGTAAGGAAGTTGTGTAAATTTCGAGGATGAAATTTTTATAAGGAGGGATGAATTGTAAAACTCAAAACCTCATTCATCAGAAAGCGAATTATTTTTCGATGGATTGTGTGTTCGCTCAGAATATTATTTTTTGATTCCGGATCATTCGGAATATTTTTTGAAAAGAAATATTAAAATAATTTTGAGTACGTGGAGATAAATTCGAAATTTAAAAATAATATCAAAGGCGAAAACAATTATAAACAAATTCCTAGGCGGATGGAAATAGATTCGAACTTGGAATCGAAATGGGAGAATGCGTGGAAGAAATAAATAAAATAAATTGGTAAATGATGGACATGTGTCGCACATGCAAAGAATAAGCAAGGACAAGTGGCATGAGAGGTCATGCATGAGTGCCATATGTTACATTCTCATCATCCATATATATTAAAAATTAAAATGTGGAGATTGAAGAAAACAATGGCATTCGGTCAACAAATTGCAAGTAAAACCGAGAGAGTGAGAATGAGAGACATTTAGAGAGTTTAAGTGGAAGTGAGAGACCGAGAAAGTGACATTTCCATGAGAGAGAGAGGTTCTTGATTAAGAAACAAACCGTGAGAAGTAAGAGAGCTTCAAGCAAAACCATTCAGCCTCCATTATCTTCAAACTGAGAGTGTGAGATAGAGAAAGAGAAAGCTTAAGAGATCGTGAGAGAGTGAGCTTGTGAAGGGACGAAAGGGAGGAGCAACATTTTCAAGCTCGAGCTGCTTATGTTATCCAAGCAAAGCCGTGAAGGATTTCATGATCTATCCAAGTGCAGATCAGAAACCAAACCAATAGGACAAGTTAATTGTGCATAAAAGCAAGGAAGGAAAAGCAGCTGCTGTCAAGCCGGGAGCAAGCATTTCAAACCTAAGATGAAGCAGAACCAAAAGAAGACAACTGCAGTTCGATCTAGATAGGAAGACAGCAGGTATTTAAGAGCTATTCTTCAGGGAAGATAGCATATGTAAGCAAGGAAAATGGAGGAGAGTCGACTGTAGCAACCCGTGATCTGTCGAGTGCGTGTAAGTGTTGTTCGTGAGTTTGTGAGGGCTGTCCGGTGAGTGAATCAGTAGATTAAGGTGAGTCTTTGAGTGCCATTGAATTGATTTCAGATTGAGAGTGTGTGTGCGCAGACTGTGAGCCAAGAAAAAGAAAAAATTGAGTGGGCTGCTGTCGTGAGTGACTTCTTGGTGCTGTCTTGCTGTCGCGGACGAGTTGTAAAACCCAAAACCGCGTTCGTCGGAGAGCGAAACGTTTTTCTGATGGATCACGTTCGATCTGAAAAATATATTTATCGAGTCTGAAAATTTTTAGAATAATTATTTTCAATTAAGAAAAATAAATTTGTGTTTGTGAAATCGGATTTAAGATATTAAAATAATTCCGAGTGTGCGAACCAAGATTAAATCAAAAGCGAATTCCAGGACGAACGGACGGAAATGGAATCCGGGCTTGGATTAAAAAGCGAGAATGCGTGAGTAATAAAATAAAGAGAATGCATATTGGTGACACGTGTCACACATGCAATGGTGGAATGTGACAAGTGTCTAAGAGAAACAAAAGTAAAGATATTTTATAAGTAAAATAAAATAAAATCAAGAAATGAAGTTAAAGGAATAAAGAAGAAAGCAATATATAGCATTCGGTCAACAAAGATTTGAAAAGAAAAGTATCCAGTTACCATTCTTCCACCAAAGCAAATGAGAAAGTGAAACCAAGCCAAGGTAAGAACTGAACACTTTCATCAAGAGAAGGAAGTGAGCTGTTGCTCGTGAGTGGAAGAAGAGAGACCGAGAGCTTCCTTGAGAGAGGTCCGAGCGAGTGAGATAGAGAGATCGTGAGAGAGAGAGCTGAACCGAGAGCAGAGGTTGAGAGCTTGTGGCGGTGTGCTGCCCGTGGAAGGAGAGAGATCCTAAGAGCAAATCTAAAGCCAAAGAAGCTATGCAAGGTCAGATCTGAAGCAAGGATGTGCATGCAAGCAAGGAAGACCGTGAGCTGCTGTCAGGCCTGAGGAGTTGCTGCCGAGCTGAGCTTGCTGTCATCGTTGCTGTCTTGCTGCTTGGACTGAAGAGCTGAAGCTGTTGAACCAGGTGCTGTCAGCGTGAGCGGCTGCCGGTGAAGAGAAGCTGCTGTCACGTTGCCACCTTGCTGCCGTGAGCTGTCCAGCTGCTGTCGCTGCCTTGCTGCCGTGCTCACATTGCTGTCGTATCGTCGTCGCAAGCCGTTGTCCAAGCTGCTGCCGAACAGTTGTCAGGTCAGGCTAAGAACCCATTTTAGAACTGAAGCGAAGCAACATCAAAGGAGACAGCTTGCTGCCGAGAGCGTGCGAGAGATTCGTCACCGTTCGGAAGCCGTTTCGAAGCAGAGAACAACTCGCTTCTTGGGTACATGCTGCCCCATTTCTTTTGTTGAGTTGTTTCGAGTAATTTGTAGCGTGCCTGTGAATTAGAAATCAGATATGGTTGAAAAGTGATGATTTTATGATTGGGTTTAGGATTGGGAACCTCGTTAGTGTGGAGGTTCGCTCGTTGATGTTGCGATTGTGTTTTTATCTTTGATCGTATTCATTGTATTATGTTACGGGCTGTTAGACGAATAGTTAGGGGCTGTTAAAGTATGTTTTTAGTTTCGCATTCGTTGTCGTGGAAAATGGTTAGTATTAACGTGTTTTAAAGTATCGGATAGTCGTTCGGATATTTAGAAATCGTTTCTGAGCGTTTCGGTTGAATTTTTCGCGAATGCCATCGTTGTTAGTTTGTGATTTTCGTTGTTGAATATAAAAGTAAATGAGATGTTAGCTCGCTGCCCCGAGTTTGTTATTAAGCCCGTTAGAGTGTTAAAGTTGAAGTTAGGATAGTTCTAGTTATAATAGAGTTAATCGCATAGTTTTTGTTCGCGCGAAATCGTTAATTGTCGAAATTTTGGAAGTTGAAAATGGAAAATTAAGCTTGCTGCCATATTTTTCTTCTTTATGCTTAATCATGTTTGAATATTCGTTTGTCGTGTTTTAAGTAAGGTCATGAGTTGAATTTTACAATAAGTTTTAGCGGAAGCAAAGGAATCGCGCGAAACGCTAAAATCGATAAATCGCGATTTTAGTTGAAATCGGGTAAGCTTTAAGTTCGTCGTTTGGTTTTGAATCTTCTGTTTAGTGAATTCATTAGAATCTGATTTTGATGATGTTATATTAGATTCGAAAGGCATGGTTGTCGATTTTGTAACCGTAGAGTTTCGAGTATTTTAAGTCGTGATAGCGAATCGGTTTGAAATAGTTTTCGTGTGCGAATATGAGTTATCCGTTTTGTTATCGTGTGAGGATAGTTACTTGAATTATTGTGTTTATAAATCCTCGTATGGCTTAAAGTTTAGTTGCATGCAAGTTATGTTTTAACGTCATCCCGATTGAAATCAAATGTAGGTGAATCAGAAACCGGACGAGAGCTATATCAAGAGTGGTTAGTCGGTTATTGGAAGCAAGTTATGAGTGTGCATTTTTATTAAGCTTTCGCGAATTCTGTTATATGACATTATTAATGCGATGTAGTTTATTATTTATGTTATGCAAGTAACATTTTAGAATATTATCGCTTTCCCTATAATGCTCATATAGTTGTATATATGTATTTAGTCATAAAGATACTTGAGAACGTTATTTCAATAATTGATTTTTCGCTCTATAAGCAAGTTTTTCGGTTTTAAACCATAAGTAGAAAACGAAACACTTATGAAATAATTGTTAGATAATTTATATCTCTTTAGTTATCTTAACTTCTAGCAAAACCCGACCGAGGTACCCTATGCGTGTATAATACTAGACGGGGGGAATCGTAATCCCAAGTTCCCGTACGCCTAATAGACGGGGGGAATCGTAATCCCAAGTTCCCCATACAGCTTAACATTCGGGGGGAATCGTAATCCCAAGTTCCCGCATCTGAGTACACGCAAACAGAAAAGTTCTAGTATTTCAGATCATATAGATATTTAGTTTAAAGGCTTAAGAGAATAAATTGTTCTAGAGTTACCCTTCTAAGTTGAAATACGTCAATAGACGTTAGTTTAGAATAAAAAGAATCTTTTGCTTATATAAGCCGTATCTTTTCAAAATACCAATGAAAGCATAATTTATTATTATGTGCACTCACTGAGTTATTCTCACCATCATTTTCTGTTTTATTTAAATTCCTCCCCGGGTGTAGGAGTGAGCATCGCGGCGGAGGTACCTCCATCGGGCGTACAGGCGAGCTGCAAACGCGATCACGGTGCACTAGTTTTAAACACGTTATCATGTATTGCATTTATTATCGTTTTTTAGAGTTCTCAAGTTTTGTAAATATTGTTTTGGATAAAGTATTTTATGTAAATATCATGCATGTCGTTTTAAGATTTTATTCAGTTACTTTCCACTTTATTGTATGATTATGAGTTTTGAAAAGGGCCGGAGGCCTATTGATTATTGAAATATTTGTGAATAAATTATACAGGTTTTGTGAAGCATTTTACAGGATGGAATTTTAGAAAAATAGCCGTTGTGCTGCCAAATTTTCATGAAAATCTTATTTTCATAAAGTTATTTTCAACGAACAAAATTTCCATCCATTTTCAAAACTAAATAGATTTCAAGTATTTTAGAATAGAAAAGAGGCTTAGCTCGACGGGAACCTTCCATTCGGGAAGCAAATCTCAACTGGGAACCATCGTGGGGTTACCGGGCAGGTCGCCTAGCTAGTAGTTAGAAAGGGGCTTGTCACGGGTGAGGGCTATTTTGAAGCAAAGAACAGCCCACACTGTAAAACCCAAAACCTCATTCATCAGAGAGCGAATTATTTTTTTGATGGATCGTGTTCAATCGGAAAAATATAATTCTCGAGTCCGAAAATATTCGAAATATTTATTTAAAATAATTTCGAGTACGTGGAGACGGATTCAAAAATTTTAAAAAAAAATAATAATTTTGAGTTGATTAAATGGTAAGCACATTCACGGACGGACGAATGGAAACGAATTTTGATTTCGGAACCCAAATAGGAGAATGCATGGAAAAAATAAATAAAATAAAAGTTGGTGAATGATGGACATGTGTCGTTCATGTAAAGAATAAGCAAGGACAAGTGTCATGAGATGGACATGCATGGTGACCATGTGTCATCAAAGGAATAAACAATATATAAAAATTGAAAGTGAAGGTTTAAGACAGATAAAGCCATTCGGTCAACATTCATCATCCATTGTGTTAAACCGAGAGTGTGAAGTGAGAGAGTGATCTACTCATGAAAGGAGGAAGCAAGGCAAGCTAAAAACCGAGAGAGTTTAAAGTGAGAAAGAGAAACAAATCCAACATCAAGCAATCGGTCTCATTGTTGTCAACCAAGAGATTGAGAGATAGTGAAAGAGAGACCAAGATGAAGCAAAGTCGAAGGAGAAATTTAGATCTAAAGTGAAGCTGAATACATGCAAGGGCAGATCCAAGAATATCAGCCCATGCATGCAAGCAAGAGTAAGCTCAAGAGCAATCATGAGGAAGGATTGTGAACCGAATAAGGAGCTGCTGCCGTGAGCTGTTGTCGTGAGCTGCCATCGTGAGCTACTAAGGCCGAGAGCAAGCATTCTAGGCCTGAGGTGAAGCAGAACCAAGGGAAAGCAGTACATGTAAGCAAGGAAGGACTGTTCTGGGCATGAATGACAGCAGATGACAGTAGCTAAGAGTCATGAGAGAGAGAGGGAGACCGAGAGCTCTGCAAGTGCAGACCTAAACAACTTTGAATCATCAATCTATCCTCCATTCTGTCTTCATCAAGTTGGAAGGTGAGTTGAGATTTAATTTGACAACTCCTTATAATGCTTACTAGTATCCTGAAGTATTGTATAATTTATGAAAATCCATTAAATCTTAGTGTTCATGCCAGCTTGAGAATATGAATTGTAAGATTACTGCAAATTTTGGAGACAATTGTTGATTAACAAATTTAGTCTAATCCTGATCACTAATGTTAGCTGATTTTAGCATTTCGTATCTTCTATGTGTATCAGGACTAGGGGGAACGTCTCTAATTTGATTTGTTATCCTGCCTTTATAGTGTCTCTAACACTCATTCATTGTTTTTAATGTATGACATTTCATTGACTCCTCAACACCAAGTCATAACTGCAGTTATAAATTGTTTAAAAGTAATTAAATATACTGTAAAAATAGATATGTAACATTGATATTATAAATAAATAAAACCAGTATATACCTTTATATTCTCCCACACTGTATCTTTCAAAGATTGTGGCACCTTATCCTAACTACTGTAGGTTATAGGTATTATCTAAGCTGCAATTGCTCCATAACCCGAACTGTAGATCACTGAATTTTCTTCAATTGGTTGTCCAACTTCATTTATTTGTGTCCTTATTACTTTGACCTTTGCCATTTTCTCATAATCCAAGTGGTTAGGACCTCTTCCTCTTCTTTTCTTCTCTCCACTAGAGCTACCTAAAGACTGACCAGTCGATGTTCCTTCAGTCAACATCTGAAAATGTAATGGAAATAACATATATTAGAAACCAACACGAAATATCATTGTCAATATATAAAAATATTGATATAAAGTCAATCTATTTTACGAAAATTTTGACAGTCTCCCCTGTTTTTCGACCTTACCAAAAATGAAGTTCACTTGCAATATATATAACAAAGTAATTTCACAACATATTTAATCACATCAGAGACTTTGTCTCTCTACAAACATGAACATAAAGTCAATCTATTTTATGAAAATTTTGACAGTCTCCCATGTTTTTCGACCTTACCAAAAATGAAGTTCATCTGTAACGTAAATAGCAAAATAATTTCACAACATATTTAATCACATTTGAGATTCTATCTCCCTGCAAACATGAACACAAAAAATATATATATACAAACATATTACAAATAAATTATCCAAATGAAAAATTATATTCATAAACATAAGTTAAATTACAACCATTTCCCATCTACAATGTCAATAGCAATGTACTTTCACAACATATATAATCACATCAGAGACACTGTCTCTCTGCAAACATGAACACAAAATATATATATACACACGTATAACATAAAAAATATGTAAATGAAATTATATTCATTAACAGTACATGTTTACAACCAATTCTTCACAATCTATTCGAGCATAATCCTCATTATTTTCCATATTAGCATCAAATTTAGTCACATCTAATGGTGTAGTTTTCATATAAGCATGCTCATTAAACTTCTCTAAATCATGAAAACCTCTCGGAGGTACTCTTAGAACAACATACCAATTTGAGTTATCATTTTCCCTAAAATAAAACACTTGTGTTGCTTGTGAGGCTAAAATAAAATAATCTCTATCCCATTTATTTCCACGTGGACTAAAATTAACTAGTGTGAATCCATCTTCTTCTCTAACATCACTCGCACTACCCATCCAATGTAAAACTTTTGTTGGAGAGCGAATTATTTTTTTGATGGATTGCGTTTTTGATCGGAAAAATAATATTCTCGAGTCCAGAAATATTCGAAATATTTATTTTAGAATAATAAAATAATTTCGAGAGCGTGGAGGCGGATTCAAAATTTAATAATAATTCTGAAGATGAAATCAAGTCATAAGCACATTCACGGACGGACGAACGGAAGCGAGTTGGATTTTGAAAGCGGAATGAAATCAACTGGCACGAAAAGAGATAAACAAAATAAATCGATAAATGACAGACACATGTTGCGCATGCAAGGAATAAGCAAGACAAGTGGCTTGATATTAAATGCATTGCATGACAAATGTCCAAAGTGGAGAGCATATATATATTAAAGTTGAAAGAACAATTGAAAGTGAAGTGAAGCTCCATAAAGCATTCGGTCACCATCCCGCAAACTCAAACTGAGAGAGATAGAGAACAAGAGAGTGGATGAGAGAATGAGAGAACTAAAGAGAGCGTGAGAAAGGGAGAGCAAGCATATCAGACCGAGACACCACCAAGCCAAGTTGATCGTGCATGCAAAGGTAGATCCGAGAGAGAATACCAGCTCGTACTTGCAGCAAGAGAACTCATCCAACCGTGAAACAAGTGAAGCCGTGAGCTGGTGAAGGGAGAGAGGAATGAGCAGCACCTTCAAACCAGTAGCTACATGTGTCATCCAAGCAAACTAAGAGGAGGATCTGATCATGCATGCAAGTAAGGAAGGACGATCAGTTGTTGTTGCTGCCGTGAGGAGCTGCTATCGTGAGCTGCTATCAGGCTGAGAGCTTATCAAGTATAGACTGAGTAGCTTTGGACCATCAATCCATCCTCCATTGGATCTTCATCAAGTTGGAAGGTAAGCCTTGAAGACCCAGCAGCTGGAGCATGTTTTTTTATGTTGATTTTGAGTAGATTCAGCACACATGCAGGGAGGCGAAGAGAGGAAGCTGCTGCCGTGACTTAGTTGCTACTGTGAGGACCTCTTGGCACCGTTCTGCCATCGCAATCGCGTGGGAGCTGTTTCGAAGCAAAGAACAGCTCACACCAAGGTAAGTGTTGTCCCGTTTGGTTTCATGTTGACGTTTCGATTAGTTTCTATTGGTTACAAGTTAATTTGGATTGAAGGGAACTTGCGAATAAAAGCTTTAAAGTGGGCAATACCTTTACGCAATCATTTCGAAGTGAATTTTGAAAGGTACATTGAGTTTTTTTTTTATTTCGTTTGGATGGATAATGATTAAGATGGGTTGAGAATGATTTTTGATTATGTTATGATTGGGTTTTAGGATTTAGAACCTTGTTAGTGTGGAGGTTCATTTTGAATGATATTGTCAACGATTATTTCCGTTATGAAATTGATTACAGGCTGTTATAGGAAGATTTAGGGGCTGTTATGTTACGTCGTTAAATTCAAATCTGTTGTTGTGAAATATGATTAGTGTTGATGTATTTTAAAGGATCGAATAGTTGTTCGATAATCAAGAAATTGTTTCCGGGTGCTTCAGATAACATTTGTTTTTGTATGAACGCGTTTAGTTGTGATTTTTCCTCGTCAAATTGAAAGATGAATATGATGTTATTAGGCTGCCATGTTATGTGTTTGAGGTTGTTTAAATGATAAATATTGACGTGAAGACGAATTGAATTATGTTAGAGTCACTCAGATAGTTTTCTTTGTAAGCAAACGTGATTAATTGTTGATTTTTGAAGTCGAAGCGGAAAGCGAATAAACTTTTAGTAAGCTGCCATAACTTTCATTTATGTGTATCGAAGTGCTCGAATATTAGTTTTGCATGTATTGAATGAAATAATAAGTTGTTTGACGTTGAGTTTAAATTGAAACGGAAAGAATCACGCGAATGGTTAAAAAGAATAACTCGCGATAAAACTTTTCGTAATCGTGAAATATTTAACGTTTATGGTTTTTATTAGAATGCTAAATTGTATAGGTATCGATAAGGTGAAAGAAATCGAAGTTGCGGAAGTATCGCGAAGTAGAAAATCGGGACATTTCCATGCGTTAGAAATCGGTGAGTGTAAAGTGTTTTATGAAATGATAAATGCATTTTCATGAAAGATTGAAATATGTTTTAATATTTAAATGAATTTATATAAATAATGCTCGCTTATATATGTTTTTATAAATGCATCTAAAGCAATGTTGATCGCATAAATTTATTATTGAAATGCGCTTTTATGTTTTAATATTTAATCGAAGAGGTATGTTTTTATGATAATTATTTTAGCATGTAGATGAAATTCTTAAGAAAAGTTAAAGACAATTTTCTAAAATCGATGGCTACCTTAATCCCCATTATATGATTGAGATATGACTGTTATGCGGTCGAAGTGCCTTATTGCGCATATGGCATATCCATGGGGGAAAGTCCACTAACTATGGGAGGATCGAGTCTGTCATGTCGTCCTCTATGCGTATATAAGGTACTATTATGACTGATGCCCTATGTGCAGTGAGGTAACATTCCACGGCATAGTGGCTTATGATTGAGATTAACCGTCCCCACCACCGGTATCCTAGGACCAGGCAGTGATCATGATTTCCCTGGGTCTCATTGGATACATGTTTTATAACTAAAGATACGATTTATAAATGTATGATTATGTTATGAATGAATTTCAAATGAGTTATGTTACGTAATGAATTTTTTTCGATGCATATAATCCTGTTTTCAAGCAAATATGTATATAAATGATTATATAATAATATGAAATTCATGTTTGAATAACTCATTATAGAACTTTGAAATTTTTAAAGGATTTTAGAGAGGAAAGCTTATTTAGAAATGTGTAACAGTCACTAAGCCTTTCTAGCTCATTATTTTCTTATTTATTTTATGAAAAACTTCCCAGGCGCAGGTTCGAGTCCTCCAGGCGATAAATCTCCAGTTCAAAGTTAGGCAAGCTTATCAGACGACCGTCACTGTGAAAGTAAAGTAAATGTTTTAATGTATAACATATTTAGTGTAATGTAAATGTTTAAGTTTTATAATAACGATTACGATGTCACGCATGTGAAATGTTTTTAGTTTGAAATGGTTTTATCTTGAATACTTAATTATGTTTGAATATGCATTTTGAGATGGGCTTGAGGTACCATTTAGAAGTGAAAAAGAATGTATGCATTTAGAAGTGTTTATAAATTATTTTACAGGTGTTTGAAAAAGTTGGAAATATCGGAGAAATAGCCGTTGTGCTGCCGAAATTTTTTCACCCTAAATTTTTAATGACTAAGAAATAAAATTGTTTTACGGCTTTGCTTCACAGAGTCTTGTTTGGTCACCTGCATAAAGACTGCAAGGATTCTGTGGGGTGCCGGGAGGGCTCCGCTCGGATCTTCATAGGATAATCTGGGTTGGGTCCTTTCATCCAATCACATCTAAACAATGGAATATAAAATGCTAAGAAATCCAACAGAAGTATTTCCCTTAAAACTCCATAGTAAACCATCTTCTTGACAACTTGAGTTCTGTCTCTTTCATTAGAAATAGTTTATGCTTTAAGGGAAACTCCACTATCTTGTGTAGTTTGCTCACTACTTTTAATGCAGTATTGTTTCCCTTTCACAACATAGCTTGAATAGTATGTGACTTGCATACTTGGTCCAAGTGCTAAAAGCTTTAAAGTTGGGGCCATATCCGTGGTATTTGCTTCATCAAGGACCTACTTTCGGAGATTACGATTTAGATTTTCAAGGACAAAAAACTAAGGTAAATACATCACATTAGAAACGTAAAAGTTAGTGAATTAACTTTATTTCTGAACCATGTTGGAAATTCTCTAATATGTGTCATTTGCAACAAAGTTGGTTTACTTAACAGATTATGATCTAATTGTTGAAGTTCTTCCAGGTGCATGCTAATAAAACATTTATGTAAATAAAGATATGATCAAATAAGTATTACGTTAGTAATTTTAACTAATATTTACACTATATTTAGCTTAAATTTAACACCACTTACTTAATGTATGGTTCCACTAATGCACTATTCAACAGTATATACATGTGTGCAATTCGTAGCATGTCCAAAGAAATCGTTTTTAATATCGGTGCAGATGTGGGATGTCCTTCCACTACATTTTGAAACATAATATCTTCATTTCTATTATGCTTCTCACCAACATTTGCTGCTTATTGAATATACCTACTACAAAATTGCATGCATTCATCGACTAAATAGCATTTTGCTATACAACCCTCTGATCGTGCACGATTTTTTACATATCCTTTTAACACCTTCATAAATCTATAAAATGAAAATATAAAAGTAATATAGATATCATTAATCTTAATTCATATGTGAAGAATAGTGTAAGATTAACCTCTCAAAATGGTGCATCCAATGATATTGAACAGGTCCATATAAATGAGCTTCTCTTGTTAGATGAATAGTAAGATGGACCATGATATCAAAGAAAAAAGAAGGGAAATAATGTTCAAGCATACACATCATAATTGCAACTTCATCTTCCAATGAATGTAACATATCTCTATCTAAGGCTCTTTGGCAAATTGCATTAAAAAAGAACACAACCGAAATATGGCAATTCTTAGCCCTGTAAGCAGGAGACCTCGTATTGTCACCGCTAACAAATGTTACATCAATACATGATAGTCATGGGACTTAAGTCCAACTATCTTTCATTCATTCAACGAAATACAATTAGATATGTTTGTTGCATAACCGTCAGACATCTTTAAATTGAACAACCTCTTACAAAATTGTTGTTTTTCTACCTTTGATAAAGTGTGTGGCACTGTAGGCAAATACAGTTTATCTCCATCCTTTTTCACATGAAGGGCTTGCCTGATCCTAATATCTTCCAGATCCCTATATGAGTTAACACCATCCTTGGTTTTTCCATAGATGTCCAGCAACGTACCAACAATACTCTCACTAATGTTTTTTTCAATGTGCGTCACATCTAAATTACGACACAAACACAAATCCTGTAAACATTCAAGTTAGTAAATTTAAGGCATAGTTAAATATAATAGAATAAGTTAAATTATCTAATGCATTAAGAATCTTACCTCCCAATACGGAAGATCAAAGAATATTGACATTTTTTTTTGCAGATAGGATGCCCTTTTCTCTTCCTTTTTTCTTTTCCTTTCTTTCCCCAATCATTTCCAACATCTGCATATGCAATTCGAACTTGTTTACCATCAAGAATCTATGGAGGATCATTCATTTATTCTTTCCTATTAAACCACGATTTCTTCTTTCGAAAAGCATGATTCTTTGCAAGAAATCATCGATGACCCATATACACATGTTTATTACTATATTTCAATCTTTGTGAATGTACGTTAAACCCACAAATAGGACAAGCATATATACCTTTCACACAACATTCTGCTAAGTTTCCATAAGTAGGAAAATTATTTATAGTCCACATTAAGATAGCCTTTAAGTTAAAGGTGGACCAAGTAGATGAATCGTACACTTGTGCTCCTGAGTGCCATAACTTATTCAAATCTTCTATTAGTGGCTACAAGTATACATCAATATCATTCCCAGGTTGTTTTTTCCTGGAATCAATAGTATTAGCATCAAATCTTCTTTTGACATACACTTCCATAGAGGTAAATTGTAGGTAAATAACACCATTGACCAATAATTATAGGTTGTGCTTAGGTTGCTATAAGGATTAAATCCATCCATAGCTAAGCCCAACCTCAAATTACGTGGCTCTAAAGCAAAAGATGACAATTTCCTATCTATAGTCTTATAGGCTTCATAATCAGCGGGATGACACATCTTTCCGTCTTGGCTTGTATGGGTAAAATGCCATTTTAAGTCGTTCACCATTTCAATTTATGTAAACATTCTCCTAAACCACGGTATGATTGGAAAGTATTGAAGTACTTTAGTCGGTACTCCCTTATGAATATTTTTCGTAACTTCATTTCATTTACTTTCCATCTACAAGTGTTACATTTTGGACATTCTTCATGATGCTTTAATTCCATTCTAAATAGACAACAATCATTGACGCATGCATGGATTTTTTCATACCCTAAATTAAACACTTCCAACAACTTCTTTGTTGAGTACAATGATTCCAATAGAACATTATCTAATGGCAACATATCTCGAACAATATTAAGAAGTTCGTTAAACCCCTTATCGGATAGACTATAAGTAGCTTTTTGTTTATATAAAGCTACAATAGTCGATAATTTTGTGTCCTTTAAGCACCCTTCATATAAAAGAGTTTCAACATCTTCTAAAGTAACAGTAATATCTTCCTCTCTTACTTCAACATCAGGTTCAACAGAACAATGAATTTCAAGATGTGCACCACTATACATTCTAAATGTATTAGAAGAGTTTTCAATAGGTGTAGAAGTTTTCAAAGGTTCCCCATGCATGAATCAAGTTGTATACTGAGGATCCATCTCATGAATGACTAAGTGCGCATACACTATCTTAGTGTCATGATACCTTCCATTGAGATATTTTATATAAGAGCAAGGGATGAAACTAGAATTAATTGAATGTTTGTTTGCGGTTTCCACAAAGTTTTTAGCTTCCTCCCCATATTTTTTGACACTCTAAAAATTTAAAAGTAACAGAAGAATTTGTTAAAACTACTACAAATTTAAATCTTATGTCTCAATTTAATGAGTTTAGGATATTAACCTTGAAAATCTTAACCACTCCTAATCCATTTGAAAACATATAACACTAAAAAACAAAACACGTAACAATGTCGTGTTAAACATTATTAAATCCCATAGACATTTTCTATAATGAATCAATATACACTAATGAATAAATAATAACATATATTTATCAATTTTTATTCATACTCATTGCTAACAAATTCATGATCATATTCGCATAAATTTCATTCAATTATCTCAAAATATCAGATCTACTATTTCATAACTCAAATTGAAATCTAGTAAACATGAAATTAAAAAAACAAAAGAATAAATACAATACTTCCGTAGCATCAAGTTTGCCATTCAACAAATCAATAAATAATTTCATTATGATAATCATTGATAACACCACACAACAATTATATAATTTTACGACCAACTAAATAGTCAATATGAACTATATTCAATACTTTAGAATATATAAGTCATATTGTCATAAAAAATTCTAAATCATATATAGGTCATATCATCATATAATCTCAAAACCCCAACTCATTAATTTTTAATCACATCATATATAGGTCATATCATCATCAAAAATTCTAAATCATGAATATCTGTAGGCTAACAATTACAAATTCAACATATCGAAAATAATCCACCACAATAAAGTTCATACCTCTTTGAAAAAGAAATTGAAATAGTGTAAGAGGACGAAATTAGTGAAGCTAATGTTCCCAAAAGAGCTCCAGATGGACAAATAAGCTACCAAAAAAAAATAAAGTAAAATATTGAAAAAAAAAAGGTCACGACTGAACTGCTGCTTTGGTGATCGGACGGCAGTTTGGCTGTCCCTTTCATTTGCAGAGAAATAACAAAACAAAGAGGAAGAAGATGAAATAGAAGAAGGAAGGTCTAAGAAGAAGAGGAGATCACATAAGAAGAAGTAGAAACCGTCGAGAAAAAGACAAGCGGAAGAGAAGAAGAAGAAAATGGCACTCACAGGTCGGTTAGCAACGGAGGAGGCGACGACAACATCGAATGACGACAACATAATGGCAGCTGCAACTAGTGTAACATGCTGTTTTGGTGTCCAAATAAATTACTAAATGTTGATTATTAATTAAGGGAGGATGTAATTAATTATCCGTTCAGATTCGGAGGAGTAATTGAATTTTTATAAAATTCTCCAGACGGGTCCAGGGATAATTATTTAATCCAATCTTATAAAATAAATTAGAGCGTCCGGATTCAAATATTTATTCGGAATCTAATAAAGTTCTCGTATGTGATTCTGAATTTTTATAAATTTTTATGAATGCATTAAAGTTGATGCATGAGAGATCGTGCATGGAAAGACAAGTGGCTTGAGATTTAATACTTGCATGAAAAGTGTCCAATTGGAGACAAAATAAATATATATTAAAAGTGAAAAGCAAGACTTGAAAAAAAAAATCAAGCATTCTCGGTCCAATATAAGTCACTCGGTCATCATTGTGTTTAGCAAGCAAAACCGAAGTGAAAGCAAAAGTGAAGCAAACAAGAGGCAGCAAGGAAAGAGAGATAAGTTCACCTGAGAGTAGCTAGTAGAAGAGAAGCACATGCTTTCATTCTTTGGGTCATCATCCATCAAGTTCAAAACCGAAAACAACCAAAAAGGAGTTGAGCCATGAAGAACAAAGGAGATGCAGCCGTGAACTAGTGAAAGAGATTAAGCTATACTAGCAGATGCATGTGCTGTCCAAGCCATCTAGGTGAAAGATCTAATCTTGTATGCAACCAAGGATTGAAGATCTACTTTTGCCAGACCATGGAGTGGTGCTGTCGAGAGCTAAAGCCACTGCTACTGGCGTGAAGGTGCTGTCGCTGCCGAGCGAGGAGCTGCTACTGCCGTGGTGCAAGTGTTGTTGTTGCCGAGAGCTGACGTGAGGAGCTGCTAGTGTGAGGTGGTGGCAGGCCGTGGGTGAGCTACTATTAGGTCGTGAGTCACCAAGTGTAGATCGAGCAGCTTTGATCCATTAATTCATCCCCCATTCGGTCTTTCTCAAGTTAGAAGGTGAGTTGAATTTGAATTTCAGCAGTTGAATAAAGTTGTTTGAATGCCATGGAAGTGATTTCAGCCTGAGTGTGTGCGTGAGCTGCTACTGTCATGAGTCACATTGATGTTAACTTACTATCAAGAATTCTAATTTCAGATTGTGCATCCAAGTAAGGAAGAAAAGTGAGCTGCTTCCATGAAGATTTCTTGGTACCATCATGCCGTCGTGCGCGTGGGGGGCTGTTTTGAAGCGAATGACAGCTTACTCGAAGGTAAGTGCTGTCCCGTTTAGTTTTGTGTTGAAGCTTTGATGAACTTTTATTGGTTTATGTTATTTTGGATTGAAGGGAACTCGTGGATAAAAGCGTTAAAATGGGCAGTACCTCGCGTGATTGTTTCGAAGTTTCGAATTGAGTTCCGAAAGGTATATTGAGTTTTATTGATTTCGTTTGGATGGATAATGATGATGTTGAGTTGTGGATACTATTTGATGATGTTATGATTAGGGTTTAGGATTGAGAACCTCGTTAGTGCGAAGGTTCGTTGGATTTTGTTTTGTTGTGTTGACGAATGATTTTCAATGTTGAATTTGTTTTGTGAAATCTATTATGGTCTGTTTTATCGTGCATTTAGAGAAATGCAAATGAATTTCGTGCATATGAGTATGTCGAATTGATGGATTATTAGAATGTAAAAATTGAGCAAATGAATGACGATGTGATTAAATTATGGGTTGTTTTGGCAATGCAATTTTTATGGAAGTTAAGTGCAGTTTTATGAGCAGTTTTTAGGCAAGATTAAGGGCTTTCTTGAATTGTTTAAAGACTGTTTTCGTTTAGTTAAATAAGCTGTTAAGGTGTTATTATACGAGTTGTAAACGTGCTTATCATGAGCTATCAAATTGCGGTATAACAAGCTGTGTTAAGGACCGTTGCATGTTGTTTTTAGGACAGTGATGTAGGCTGTTTATGGGCTATTTGAATGCTGTTTTTGTAGTGATTAGTTGGCTGTTATAAGTAATTTTGATGAGCTGTTTTGAGGTTATTTTTAGTGCAGTAAGACAATCATAAAAAGGATATTATGAGTTGTTTCGAAATGTTATCAATCGGAAGTGTTCAGAATACGTTATAAGAGAGTATATAGTTATAGTGCATTAAGTAATATTAGTAGTATATGTAAGTAAACTTTTGCTATGTTTGCTTTAATGAAAGATGAAGGAGAACTCGGCGAACCAGATTCTCGACCAAAGAATAAAGGTAAAGCATAAGGGAGCATTCGATTCAAAGATCGAATCCTTTTGAGGTCGGTATACACATTATCTTTAATTTTACTTGAAAATGTTTTCATTGTGAAGTGATTTTATTAAATGAGATTGATATATTGTTTTAATACAATGCCTTTACAAACCTATTTGCCTATACTTGAAAGGAAAAGCGGAATTAATTTGTTATAATCTTGGTACTAAAACCAAAGTGTAAAATATGATATAAACGTTATGTTGTAAATAGCCCTTATAAACTTAGATATCAATAAATGGAAATTGGTAATTGACATATCAATAGGGAAATCAGTAGCTGCACCATTTATTTGCATACACTAAATTGATTCATTATGGACTCTGAGAGGCACCACGTAATAGGACCTGAACCAGACCTTTTCTAAGCTCTTGTCTGGAGGATCCCGTCGAGCACTTCAATGGACTTCCCGAACCTGACTCGTTAGATTAAGAAAATCCGAGAAAGGAACCCTTAGAATACTTTGCCTGTTTACTCGTTTTAACTTAAAACCTCTTTTACCCTTTTTAAAATAGTTGGGATTGGTGGAACTTTTTCGCATTTTTTTAAAATAGATTTTATAAAAATTTTGACAGTATAATGGCTGTAAATTGAACACTTTCGAAATTTACCTGTAAAGCAATTAGAACACTTAAACTATTTTCCAATTCCAATCCAATTACGATTGCCCTCAAGGCCTCAAACATGCTATTTCAAACTTAAACATAAAATCAATTTTTACTATTCGCAAATCACAAAATTTCAACCTTCGCAACATGAAAATATACACAACAACTAATAACAACTTATTTACAAATATATACAACTCAAGATGATTTATTTACAACAAATTCTTTTAAGATACAAAACATGCAAAATGTTTATCATGTGGGAACATCATTGTGTCGAGCCCACTTATAATTGAAGTGACGATCTTTAGGCCCTGACGTTATTTATAACCACACCTAATGAAATAAGCAAACTACATAATAAAAATGAAAGGTTAGTTCGTCATATAACAATAATATTGTATAGTAGTGCTCTACTTATATAGACATTGAAAGTTTCCATTTGAAAACCATTTCTGATGAAAAGATTATGTGTATACTTAACACGCTCAAACCATCACGTGACGCTTTTATTTTTCGATTGATGTCAACGTGAAGCTATTATAGTATCTTGACCACTACGTGCGGAATTTACTTCGTCGCTCGAGTGGTGTAAAATCGGCTCAGTTTTAAACACATACAATGCGGAATTTCTTCATCGCAACTGTATTACTCAATTCTTCAATCTTGGCAACTACGTGCGGAATTTCTTCATCGCAACCTTAGCACCCACAATTTTAAATCGAACCAACTACGTACAGAATTTCTACCTCGTCGCGTAGCACTAACTCTTAAGGAAACTATAGATATACACATGGTTTCAAAATTCTTAACTCATTTCTTTTTGAAAACCTCTTATTTTTAAGTTCTCCTTTTAGACTCGATGTAAAGATCATTTTTAAAACTTTAACTAATAATCTTGGAAATCATTTTACAAAACTTTAACTACAACAATGCATATATGTTTAAAGAAAGAATGGAAATAGCGCAAGTGACAGAACACTTACCTCAAAATCGCGCAAGTCCGTATCAAGTGTCTCGACGAGTCTCTTAGACTTCGCTCGTCCGCTCATCACCTACATGAAAATTTCTTATTATCACTAGTGACAACTCATACTCAACTTTAACTTTACAATAACATTTTTAATACAACTTTCTCATAAACCATCATTTTTACGCTATAACTTTCTAACTTGATTTTCACTCAATCTGGGCTCTCTAACTTCGATTTCTTCACAAAATTTTCAGTTTTGAACCCTTAGAGATACCCTTACGCAGTCCGTAAAATTTTTAGAGGTCCAAAACGGAAAATAAAATTTTTAGGTCTCTTTGATATGTCAAAACAGAACATAATGCAGCCCCCTGCTCGGAGCTCCATTTTCTTTCGTTCTTTTTCCTACGGTTCACTTATCTTACATTCTGGTCACATGTCAAATTTCGTTAAAAAATTCTATCGTTTGCTATGTCAAATCTATGAAAAACGCCCTATTTCGAACACTTTTTGTGCACTTTTTAATGTCAAACGGGCGACGTTGGTTTTTCTCTTATATCTAAGCTTCTTTTACCTATTTATGATCAATTAAACTCATTCCATGCAATAAAAATTGCATTTGCACAACTATTTCACCTATCGACTCTCTAACGGCACTATTTTGCGTATAACTTGCGCAATTTTTATCGGATTCAATCCGTTCCAAAACCTATGATTTCTAGGCATCATTTGAGGTGTAGAACACCCCCATATATGTCAGTTTTGCCCAAGTTATGTTCAGCCCATTGTTTGAGCTCGGGATTGCAAAAATTGGCACTATTTTGCGTATAACTTGTGCAATTATTATCGGAATCGATCCGTTCCAAAACCTATGGTTTTTTATGATTCCTATGCATCATTTGAGGTGTAGAACACCCCCATATATGTCAGTTTTGCCTAGGTTATGTCCAGCCCATTGTTTGAGCTCGGGATAGCAAAAATTGGCACTATTTTGAGTATAATTTGCACAATTGTTATCGGTATCGATCCATTCCAAAACCTATGGTTTTCTATAGTTTCTAGGCATCATTTGAGGTGTAGAACATCCCCATATATGTCAGTTTTGCCCAGGTTATTTCTAGCCTATGGTTTGAGCTCGGGATTGCTAATTTGCTCAAAACTACTTCCATTGAACTTCTATCCTTTCTACTTATCTTTCTAACCTTATTTATGGTAAAATTTGGGTTCAAAACCATCTAATCTCAGAGGTTTTCCTCTAATCTTCACAGCCATGACACACACACATTCACTATTTTGTCATTTTTACTAGTTAATCTCTCTTAATTATTTCATCAAACAACATATGTGCAATTTTTTCTTTTAATAACTCATTCCTTTGATTTCATAATCTAAAGTTTCCCATTCATAACTCTAACTTGTCACTTGTACACTCTATCATGAAACCTAAGATTCCATGTCATATACTTATAGTGCTACACTTAGTTTAAGTGGTAAACATCATTCACAACACACCACAAACAATTTAATCTCTACACGACTTTTCAAACCCAACAATTATAGATTTGGCAAGGTTGTGCATCATACCTTATGCTTGTCTAGAGTTGATAAATCAAGCTTGAATCTACTTAGAAGTTTGATGAAAAGCAAGAAATTTAGCTTGAAGTAGTTTGATCTTTCTTCCTCCTCTTTTCTCCCTTTTGTCGTCTACTTCCTCCCTCTCTACACACTCTCTCGGTTTCTCTTCTTGTTTTGTTAGATGTTGGCTGACCAACATCTCCCCCTCTCAATATATATAACACTTAAAAGATTAATGGTTTAAGTTACTTTACTACCCTTAGTCATCTCTTTTACTAACAACTAACATATGGGCTTTTATGGGCTTTTATGTCTTTCATTAATATCTTTAATCATTTATCATTTAACCAATGTCTTTAAGTTTTTAAATTTTACAACTTTATCACTTAATCATTTATCTCTCATTTATGGAATAACCATATTGCCCTTCGTGGCATTTATCTCTTTATTAATATTTAACACTTTATGTTAATTTTATTGTTATTAGTTACAATTCCTACATCTCCTTTGAAAATATCAAATTTCTAGTACTAGTGAGTGACTTATCAAGAATAGGGGTTTACACCACGTGTCCGGTCCCGAACGATTATGTGATATGATATACGAGCCGGTGGATAATCATCAAGTCGTCGATGCCGGGGTTTATCGTTATTCCGGCAGGTAATCACCACGTATCCGATGCCGGAAACCCATAAACCAACACATGAGTATCGAATATATGTTTACTAAGGGCATTGAAAAATTTTATGAGCAATCAAATGAAAAAAAAAATGTTATGTGAAATGAAATGTTCAATGCTTTGAAATATGTTGAACTTAAAAAATTGTGAATTATATGTTTAAGTATTTTTATGCAACGTATATATATATATTTATGAATATTAAAGTTAGAATGCTTTTAGTTACGAACGAAATTATATTTGAAATTGAGAAATTAGATTATGTGTATACCTATTAAGCAATTATGCTTAGCGTGTTGATTTACCGCGCGTAGGTTGAATCTTTTGACTCCATCTAAAGATAGGGGAAAGAGCTTACACGCGAAGGCTCAGATAGTCACCATCCCCTTTACACTTTTGGTAGATATATAGATATATTGCATATGATCATACATTTTTGGGATACATGTATATTTGTGTAAATTATTGTATTTCACTTAATTAAAACAAAGTTCTGCACAAAAGCTTATGTATATTTATTAAAAGCTTACTTTTGGTTATGTATATATATAAATGTTTATGATATATTTGAGTAATAAAATGTTTTAGAAATGGACGGGAGGTCCGAATGAGTGTTTAGAAATTGATGTTTTAGAAATGTTAGAGTTTTAATTACAAGAAACGAATTTTGGGATTTTAGAAAAATAGTGGAAACTCTATCGGATTTATGTTTAAAAAATATATATATTTTTTCCTCTATTGGTAATGAGCTTAAGAATGATAATAGTTTTTCTAAAGAAACAGAAACGGATTTATTAGGAAAATAATGTTCTCTGTTTCGGATTTTCGACCGTAACGGAAGTCGGGCAAAGGGCGTTACAACTAGGGCTTTTAGAGAGAGAATATGTGAGAAGGAGTAACACAGAGAAAGAAAATGGAGGAAGTGGGGAGGAATCAGGTAAAAAATGAATGCCATACCAGATGGGTCGGGCACCCGATATAGATAATTTATTTTAAAATATTAAAATGATTATCCATACCGATCACCCGACCCAACCAGTATGGATAATCCATATTAAACATACCAAACGGGTCAGGTACCCAACATGTTTATTATAATGCATTAAAATTTTTTATCCATACCGGAATCCGACCCGCCCAATATTTTTAATAGGACTATCCATACTGGTCGGGTCGAGCAATTGGTATGGATAATCCATAAATTTTTTTAAAAAAATTAAAAATCTACTATCTATACTGACCACCCGACTCGACCAGTATGGATAATCCAATTTTCCATATCGATCGGGTCGGGTGCCTAGTATTGAAAAAAACAAAATTATTTATTTATTCTTTTACACTTATCTATAGTGGGGGTCATATTGGCCCGGTATGGATAAGTGTATTAACCATACCGAGCTTTAGTGCCCGGTATGATTAATTGAGAAAACCAAAAATTTATTTTTGTTATTGATATCCATATCGGACTTTTAGTGCCCGGTATGGATATCCCAGTATTAATGCATTGTTTTGTTGTAGTGATCTGATATGTGGCGTAGCATTTGCTATGAGAGAAGCCATGTATGGGGCTGATAGCATGCATAGACCATTTATACCTGTGTGGCCTTAATTATTTTTAAGTTTGGAGTTTTCTTCATTCCTATTCCTATATGATGTTATTGAAGTTTCTGTATCCTATAAAAAAAATACGTGCACCATTTTTCTAATTTCCAATTTTATATGGTGTATCAGCTGAAACTGTGATATACAGAATATTTTACTACATAAATAGATCTGAGAATGGCCATCTTACCGTTAGGGAGCTAAAACGTGGAAACTTAATTGATGCAATGCAACATGTTGATGAGGAAGAGGACATCAACAAAGTTTTAAGGTAGATTTTACCTATTGAGACTTGGCTTCAATTTCCTTGACCACACTTTGCTTGTGGTTGAGAAGTCATGTAAAATAGAAAATTCACTAAACATTAATTTTAAATTATCAAACTTATGCGTACATTGCATTATCACATGTGCTTTGCATGTGTTAGTTGCATCCATTTTCTTAATATGATCCTATGTGCATAAATTTCTCATATGAACACTTCTACATTATATACTGCAAGTTCTGGGAGCTGGACACAGATAATGATTTCTTAATCAACAAAGAGAACCTTATCAGATATGACAACCATACGCTTACCTACATGCTTGTTGATGGAATATTTTTTCAGGTTTGTGGGCAAATTAGTCTTTTGTTCTTTTAACCAATTTCTTGCTATATTTAGATATAAAAGCGTTATTTAGTTATTACTTAACTACATATTAAACTTTAAAGATCGAATGATATCACCTGTGTTTCGTAGGATTCATTGGTGGAGACTGCAAAAGAACAAGCTATTGAGTAGGTATAACAGGTGCAGTTGCGTAATGTATTGCTCAACTTAATAGAGCTATTTGTATTGATTGTTTTGTTGCCTTTATTGTCAATAACTGAGAAAATGTATAGTAAAAGTGTATTCTCTGGAGTTGGACTCTTGATTAGTATATAATCATGTGACTTATTTAGCTGATACATCTGTACAGCTTATTGAAACCTTTGGCTGTAAAGACAAGACACAATGGTATTGATACAATTTATTTATTTATTTATTTTTGGGTTGATCAAATGTGCGCTAAAATTCAGTTTGAATGATTGGTTATTTATGGTTGTTGATGGTGAAAAAAGGTCTGTTACTAATATTTGTTACTAGGTGAAACAACTGGAGTGCCAAGATTGATGACTTTAAAGTCTTCATATGAGCATCCCTATTGCAATAGAAAAAGTGAACAACCTTTATTATATAATTTACTATTGCTGTATTTCAGAATCTCATGATTCATTAATGGTAAATAATAACTATATATAAATAACAATTATTGACTTGTTGGATAAAAGTTTTCATATCAACAAGTATAGAAAATCTGATTTAATCAAAGTAAATAAGTTAAATGCCAACCTTCAACAAATCTCTATATCAACTGAATTAATGAGCACATCATCATCTTTCCAACTGACATCCTTGACTTTCAGATCTTTTCCAATTAATTTAAGAGGTGCATTGAATTAGTTGTTACATTAAACTCTGAAACCAAGGGCTGCAACAATAGCTTTTCTAGCACTGAGGAAACAATCTATGATGAAAAGGGTTTGATCAAGATTAGCTACTCTTTTTCAAACATATTTACATACAGAAAGTCTGCTCATCTCGTAGGCTAGAACCTCATTGGTAGGTGGCTAAGGGCTTTTCTTGCTCTCATGCTAACATTCACAATATAATTCAGTTAGAAAAATAGATTACTGAATTAAATAATGAAAATATAAACATGAAATGGAAAATAAAAAGAAAAGAAAAACAAAAATGATGACCCCGACCTCCATGATCTAACCCGGGAACTCCCAACCAGAAGAGTTTTAACATCAATTATCCAAGAATTATTGGAAGTATAGAAAAAAAGTGTTCAATTCCCAACCTAGGTACTCAATTCACAATCTTCGAATTGGGATTCCCAACTTTCGGGCTAAGAATCCTAACCTTCCAGTTAAGATTCCCAACCCAGAGGTCTAGAAATACCAACCTCCAGTGGAATCTAAGGTGTGATTCCCAACCTAAAGGTTGGGAATCCTAACCTAAAGATTAGGAATCACACCTTAGATCCTGACATCAAGTAGGGAATCCCAACTTGGGAGTTGGGAATGTCAACCTAAAGGTTGTGATTAAGTTAGGAATCCCACATTAAATTATGTTGAAGGTTCGAAAGTTGGGAATCCCAACCTTTAGGTTGGGAATCCTAACTTTCAAGGTCAGGATTCCCAACCTTAGGGTGGTGAATCCCTATCGGTAGGGATTCTCAATTTCTTGACTTCCGAAGGGAGAGCGATATTCCCAATTTCAGTTAGGAATCTTAACCTAAAAGTCAGGAATCTCACCCTAAATCCCACCGTGGGTCGGGATATTCCGACATTCCGGTTAAAAATCCTAACTATTTGGTTGGGAATCCCAACCCCCTTGGTGGTTTGCTATTGAGATTCTTAATTTCTTGACCTTCGGTGAAAGGGTGGGATTTCAAACTTCGATTGGAAATCCCAACCTAAAAGTTAAGAATCCCAACATAGATTAGCATTCCTAACCGTTTGGTTGGGAAACCTAACTTTCAGGTTAGGAATCCTACTCTACATTCCATCGAAAATCCAGAAATTCCGACATTTAGATTAAGAATCCTAATCGAAAAATTGAGAATCTCAACCTCCAAGTTAGGACTCTCAACTAGAAGGTTGGGATTCCTAACTTGAAAGTTAGGAATCCCAACCCCAAGAAACACAAATTTCAAAACAATGTCAACATTCTTCATATCCATTTTGCAAATTCCATTATTCAAATGACATCCATATACTAACTCTAACAAAGGTCTCTATTGCAAATCACTAATTAAATGATAGCTATATACTAATAGACGTAAAATTCCAAACTTTAGCATTCAAATCACATCCATCTCTAAGCAATCAATAAAAAAAAAATATTCATAATAGTTAAAACTAAAAATCGAAGCTTTCAAATTTTACAAACCTCAAGATGTTAAACTGGTCCTTCCCAAAATTCAAGCAAGCAGTCTGGACAAGCTTCAAATCATTAAAATCAACATCACCACCACCATTCTCTTTGTCAACAACATCATGACCACCATCAAACCCCAATTCTCTCATGATTTTGTCCTCATCTTTCCTTCTATGATCAAAGTAATTCTACTTCACTAGTCTCTCCACAGATAGGCCACCTCCTTCCTCCTCCCCACTGCCTCCGTTCTATCCGAAACATTTTTGAGTTTTCTTCTACATCGAAACCCCATTCGGGTTCTCCTTCGTTTTCGAAACCGAAGTGAGAGTTAATAAAAAACAAGTAAACATAGTCAAGCAAACCAGATTGAGAGAGGCACAGCTGAACAGATCAATGTTGACACGGTGGCAATGGAGAAAGAGGCGTGCAGTTGAACATATTAGACGATGATACATGACAGCAATGGGGAGAGAGAGAGATGTAGTTGAGTAAACCAAATGGCGATATATGGCGATGATCGAGAAAAGAAAGTGTAAGGTAGAGAAGAAAAGGGGGTTGTGGGGGAGAAGACAAGGTGATGCTAGGTTTGTGCGAGACAATGAAAAAAAATGGTACCTGTTCTTCGTTGGAGTTAAGAGTCGAGTAGACCAGGCAGTCGAACAGTGGTAGGTGGAGGTCGACGATCGATGATTGGTGAGATGCGAGCGAAGAGTTTAGGATGAAGAAGTTTAGGACCATATTGTGTTGACATGAGCCAGGAAGAAGCTGGGTGGATACATTATGACTCCCATTCCATTAATAGCATTTTTGTCCATTCAATATCTTTTTTGTAAGAATAAAAAATGAAGGGTTATTTTTGCGGTTGTCCTTTTTAAAGGGGTTATTCTATGGATTTTCTTGTTCTACTTTATCTAAAATTTGTACTCTTTAGCAATATGAGTAATGATATAATTAATTAATTAGTTTATACAGACAATGAGTTAAAATGAATCCATATAGATCTGCTTCCATTGAGGTGGCTCCACATGTCTATATTAACATTAGAGTGGCTCGCTCCATCTCCTTTTGACATTTTAAGGATAATCTATATATCACCCCCTTGACTTATTATGATCGACCACAAATATTTTATGCAAAGGACATCTTAATCCAACCAAGCTATTTGGTCAAGATTTTTCCTATTGATCTGCAAGCAGATAACGTAACTGGTTATCGATCGATGATGATATGTAATTCCAATACAACTGGGAACACTGTTATTAAATCTTGGACTTTGACCAAGATTTAATAGAAATTTCCTAACGACATCCATGTTCAACGACATGCACGTTTTAATAGAAATTTTCTAACTACATGCATGTTTTACTAATTCCTACTCAACTATATTTAAAATATAGAAGGTACT
Source organism: Dimocarpus longan (assembly GCA_022984855.1). Classification (NCBI taxonomy): domain Eukaryota; kingdom Viridiplantae; phylum Streptophyta; class Magnoliopsida; order Sapindales; family Sapindaceae; genus Dimocarpus; species Dimocarpus longan. The sequence goes on from CM041013.1 coordinate 10,753,733, forward strand.
GGAAGTAGTACTTCAGCACGTACAATACTAAAACAATAAAACAAAACAAATCTCAACTATCCAGTTCTAGCTAGCCTATAATATAAAACTTGAAAAAATATAAATTTTTATGTAAATTTTCATTTTACGTATCATCCATGCAAATTTTTTAATATCAAAATTCATTTAATTTTATCAAAATGTGGATAGTGTAGATATGAGGTTTGCATTTGAAAAAACTTAATATAAATGAATTCTCGCATGTAAACCCATCATATAAATGTTTTTCTTAGCTTAAAATTAAAAAAAAAAAAAAAAATTCATGAACTTGAAAATGTATGTAAAAAATTGTCATAAACATATTTTGTTTTTTTCTTTCTTTTAATTAGTAAAAAGCAATCATGAGAATTTATATAATTTCATCCGAAATGTAAAAGCTTTTTTAATTAACATAACTCTTATATGAGAGAATTTGCAAGTGGGAATTACATACACATAGGTGTGTCAGAAGGAGATCAAATAAAATCCACATTCCTCATCATATAATAAAAAATTAATATATATGACTCGTCTACGTTGAATTTGAATTACTTTCAGACGACCGGCAGATTTCCATTCCATTTTAGACGAATTAATAAAAAAATTCTATTAGATAAGTATAGAATTGTCATATATGTCTACTACACGCCCTAAAATATTGCACGATAAACCTGTATATGTAGAGGTATACATTGCATTTCTTCATAGTTGAACCATATAACCAAATTAAAGTCCCTTATAGTTATGGCGATTATTCACATTGCTATTGTAGTTATAATCTCAATTTTACTGGCTCAAACCCATTTTATCATTGCAATTACTGATCCTGATCCTCATATATTGTCTAACTTCAATCGGAGCAGTTTTCCGAAAGACTTCATCTTCGGGACAGCCTCCTCTTCTGTCCAGGCATATATAAGTATGCCTAAATTAGTGCAAGAAGTTTCCAGAAAATTAATGTTTCAGATGTTGATTGTAAGTGTTAATTGTATGATTTTCAGTATGAAGGTGCTGCAAATGATGAAGGCAGGGGCCCTTCAATATGGGATACCTCCACCCACAATTTCTCCGGTTTCTCACCAACCCTAAATTTCAAGCTAATACATACAGTAGATTTGCTGTTTTTAACAAAATATGCACGGTGAAATTCAATTTCGTTGAATACAACTATAACATATTATTATGCTTGATCATTTTGTAACAATATAATTATAGATTGGCATGAGAATTGAAAAAAAAAATGATCAAAACTATTATATAAATATATTGACTTCTAAACATAATTTTTTAATCTTTCTTGTAAATGTTGCACAAAGAATAGTAGATAGCAGCCATGGAGATGTCGCAATTGATTTTTACCAGCGCTAAAAGGTTGGAAAACTAGTATTAATTATAAATTCTTTTCCTTAATTCTATCACAATTTTACAAATTCATTTTTTTTCTTTTTCTTTTTCTTTTTTTAATACTTAATTTGACCTTCAAACAACTTATTCAGTTGTTGAAACGTACTTCTTTTGACCTGATTATTGATAACTCTATTTTTATAGAGTTATTTTATCTTTTTAAACTTGAATTCTTGCTTAGTTTTTGATATTTTTATTTTTATTAAGTAAATTATTTTATATTTTTGTATTTTTATTTTCAGAATAAAATTGGTGAAAAAGCACACGTGGACCCCACCAAGTGTTCGAGACAAGATCATCACTATAAAATAAATGTCAGTTCATCGCCTCAAGAATTACTCGAATCAGATATTCCATAAAGAAGTTATCACAATTTGAAGATCGAGTATTCTAGAAATAAATATTATGTCATGCTGATGTAAGAAATGATATAATTAAAATTATGATGTAAGCAATGATGTAATATTAAAGTTGACTTGAATGAGGTAGGTGAATGATGATGCAAGCGATGATGCAAAATGAAAGTTGACTTGAATGAGGTAGGTGAACGATAATGCAAGCGATGTTGCAAAATGGTGAAAAATTAGGAAACAATGATGCAATCGATGATGTAATTGGAGGTGAACTTGGCCAATAAATAGACCTTAGAATCACTATTCCAAGCATCTCATCAAACACCAAAACAATAAATAGTTTAGAGAAAGAAAGAGAGAGCTTGGAGAGGAGGAGCAAAGCAGAAGAAGAAATTCTACGATGAAGTTTCAATCCATTAAGTTTTCCTATCTTTTGTTATGTTTAACCTTTTAGTTTTTGTAAATTTCAATTTAAGCATGGAGTAATTTTGTTTTCTAAGGTTATGATATAGCCTAACTTTGATGTTCCAACCCTTTGTTCAATTCAATTAAGGATTTTCTATCTTGGTTGATGCATTTAATATTGTTCTTAATGCTTCTAAATAATTGATCACTATTTAGTTGAATTGTTAATCATAATGATAGCGGAAGCTGATTTATGTGTCTAATTCATCCTATTTAATGTCATAAATTACATGTAAGATAGGAATATACCTACACGGTTTGTGTAATCTATAAAAGAGATCCATAATTCTTAATGAATCCTTTAATATTTGGACTTGCATGGGAACATAGCAGTTAAACTTTGTAGGGTATTTTCCTTAGACCTCGGGAGGGGTTATGTGAATAATTCAGAGAATCTCGACTAGCAATGGGATAATTAATTTTTGATTAAAAAGAACAAAAGGGAGGAACAGATTAGTTGTAGTAAAATCATAATCTTAGAGTTTTAATTTATTGAATTAAATTCATTCATATTTTGTAGTTAAATTTATCTATAGTAATCAACTTCTCAATTCAAATTGCGTTTGCCAAATAAAAAGTGAGTTATTTTAATTTTAGGCATTAATTAACAATAATTCTCGTGGGACGATACTTATCTTATCACTTTATTACTTATTCGGCTCGTCCACTTGCGATTTTGCACAACAAGTTTTTGGCGCCGTTGCCGGGGATTGTTTGTTTCAATTAATATTAATATTACGTAACTCAATTTTTAATTTGATCATTTATTTATTTTTTTATTTTATTTGCTTTATTTCTTGTGAGTTTTCTGGTGTATGAGAAAGTCTGGGGGCGAAGTTTTACCATTTGATCTAGAAATCGAGAGAATTTGTCGCAAGAACCGGAAAGAAACAAGGAAGACTGCAAGTATTACACTCATGGATATGGCTGAAGGATCAAACAACACATAGAACATTGTACCAATAGATGCTGAAATTCGAGCATTACGAGATTATGCTCTACCCACAGTGGATAATACTTCGACAATACGGCGACCGATTATTGCTGCTAATAACTTTGAGATTAAGCCAGCAATTATCTAGATGGTGCAAAACAACCAGTTCAATGGAGCTCCAAATGATGATGCAAATGCCCACATTGACAACTTTTTGGAGATCTGCGATACTTTCAAACATAATGGTGTTACTGATGATGTCATCCGATTGAGATTATTCCCATTCTTTCTTTGAGACAAAGCCAAAAGCTGGCTCAACTCTTTGCCATCAGGGAGTATTATCACATGGGATATCTTGGCACAAAAATTTCTAGTGAAATTCTTTCCATCAGCCAAGATTGTAAGACTGCGAACCGAGATTGCCACATTTAGACAACTTAATGGAAAGTCATTGTACGAAACATGAGAAAGATTCAAAGATCTGCTAAGACGATGCCCACATCATAGAGTTATTGACTGGTTGCAGCTACACACATTCTACAATGGTTTAGGGAGTTCCATATGAACATTGGTAGATGCCGCAGCCAGTGGAACACTTTTGGGGAAACCCCATCAAGTCGCTTAGGACTTACTAGAAGAAATGGCTGCAAATGGCTATCAATGACCATCAGAAAGAGCAGTTCCGAAAAAAGTTTCGGAATACAAGAAAATGATGTATTAACCAAGCTTTCCACTCAAGTCAAAACATTAGCCAAGCAACTCGGTAACTTGATAGCTAATACCATTCATACTCAGTCAGCATCTTGTGATTTTTGTGGAGGGGACCATTCCAACGGGCAATGTGATGAAGACCAACAAGTCAAGCCTTTTCTATTGGCAACAGATAACAAAATAACTTGTACTCCGACACATATAATCCAAGATGGAGGAATCATCCAAACTTTTCATGGAAAAACAACGATCAACCCAAACAACCATATCCGCCACCATTTCAATAGCAGCAGGCCAACAAACCATCGCTTGAAGAAGCACTCGCTCAGAGAAGCACTCGCTCAGCTCACCGAAAGGACTAATCAATTTATGACAAGAACAGACATCACGCTCCAAAATCAAGCTGCTTCCATTCGAAATCTAGAGGTACAAATGGGTCAAATCTCAAATCTGACTGCAAGACCTCAAGGAACCTTACTAAGCAACACAGAGACCAATCCTAGGGAGCATGTTAAGGCTGTCACATTACAAAGCGGTAAAATGCTGAAAGAACCTATCGAAGGAGCAGACGAGAAAGAAAGATCTAGCAAAGTAGAAGAAGAAGTGGTGGTTGAATGAAAAGAAGCAAAGAAGTCAAAGTCAAAGCTGTTTCCAGACAATCCGATACCATACAAACCACCATTACCTTTTCCTCAAAGATTCCAGAAGCAAAAACTAGATAAACAATTTTCTAAATTTCTTGAAGTTTTTAGAAAATTACAAATTAATATTCCTTTTGTAGATGCTCTGGAATAGATGCCTAGCTATGTGAAGTTCATGAAGGAAATCCTATCAAATAAAAGGAAGCTGGAAGAACATGAAACGGTAGCTTTGACCGAAGAATGTAGTACAATCTTGCAGAGAAAGCTACGACCCAAACTCAAAGATTCGGGGAGTTTCACAATTCCTTGCACCATTGGTGATTCATTCTTTGATAAAGCATTATGTGATCTTGGTGCAAGTGTTAACTTAATGCCATTCTCTGTTTTCAAGAAACTAAGCTTGGGAGAAGCAAAACCTACTATTGTATCTTTATAGCTAGCTGATCGATCGATCAAGTATCCAAGAGGAATTATTGAAGATGTACTGGTAAAAGTGGATAAGTTCATATTTCCTGTAGATTTCATTGTGCTAGACGTAGAGGAAGATCAAGAAATACCCATCATTTTGGGTAGGTCATTCTCAGCTACAGGAAGAACTCTCATTGATGTACAGAAATGTCAACTTATACTGAGAGTTCAAGATGAAAAAGTGACCTTTAATGTGCTAAAACCACTCAAACATCCACATGATATTGGTGACTGCATGAGGGTAGATGTAGTGGAAGAATGTATCAAAGAAAATGCTAAGTTTTACAAAGAACGCGCCAAAAAGTGGCATGATCAATGTATCCTAAATAGGGAGTTCACTCTAGATCGTCAATTCAAAGTCAACAGAAAAAGACTTAAAGCTTACATGGATGGTGGAGAGCCTCAATAGAAAGCCATCATCACGCATTCAGACCCAACTTAAAGCGTTTTTTTTTTCAACAGTCAAGCTAACGACTATAAATTAAGCGTTTCTTGGGAGACAACCCAAGTTTTTCTTTCTTAGCTAGTTTTTCTTTTTTTTATGTGTTATTGTGTTCTTTGTGTGTTATTGTTTTTCTTTGATAATTTTCTTTTCTTTTTCAGATATGGAGATAAGTCTTGCAGCACTCAAAAATCATTTCTCTACTCTGCCCCAAGATTTACTTAAAAAGATTTACAAGTGCAGACTCGAAAGAATGGGGGCACTAACATGTTTAGGTCTTCCAAAGCATATTCGGAGGATCATTGAAGCTACGATACGTCTAGCAGGTGAGTTGAATGATTCATTCATTAAACGTTTACCAGGATTAGGAAAAAGTTCTTACTCAAAGAAGAGGAGAGCTAAGAGAATGAGAGTTTGCCATAAGTGTGTGAGATGGAACTACGACACAAGTTGTAAAAATCCTGGATATTTGTCCATAAATCGACAAGATAAACTTAAATGCATAAAGGATGGGCTGAGTAAGGAGTCTCTGGATAATATTCGTGAGACTCTTGAGACGCATCCTTGTGGGAAAGTTCAACGCATTCTTTTAGATTTATGGGGGTTATTCAATAAAGAGAAACAACGTTATAGTCTTGGGAATCTGACTTTAAAAGATCCTATTTGCCAGTTTATAAGAAAACTGGATGGGAAGCTGATCCTCAACTCATAGAAGGTGTTTAAGCCGTTTCTGGACGTAAAACCAGAGGAAGATGTGAGCCACAATCACAACTACTATAACATATTTTTTCCTTTCTTTGTTTAGCAGTCTATTTCAAATTTTTTGATAATTGTATTTACTTTTCTTTACCTGTCATTTTGGATTTAACTCGTTTCAAACTTTCTTGATAATTGTGTTTACTTTTTGAGGTTTCATCACCTAACATTTTGACTTTTTTTATTTTTAACAGCCTTTTTCAAATTTTTTTGATGTTTGTGTTTACTTTTTAACGTTTCGTCACCGAACTTTTTGAATGTTGTATTTTTAGTGGCTTGTTTTAATTTCTTTTTGGAAGATTGTGCTTTCTTTTTAACATTTTTACACTTATCATTTTTTCCCCCTGATCATAACTGTTTAGTATCGTAGAACTGTTCTTTTACTCTTTCTTTTTCTTTAAATGAGCGTTCATTACTGATAACAAATCATTAGTTTTGTATGAAAAAAAAATGGCAGAGTCCTCGAGCAGTAAATTTAAAACCATCTGTGTTTTTTGTAGCCCGAAGTTTGGTCTGAGTATACAATATTCAAAAGCAGCAATTGAACTTGGTAAGGCTTTAGCTGCCCGAAACATAAATTTGGTATATGGGGGAGGCAATTTAGGACTTAGAGGTTCTGTCGCGGTAACTACAAATGTTGTAGGCAGCAGAATCTTAGGTGTCGCAGTAAAGCCTTTGGCTAAAAGGAAAGATATCAGTGGTATGAGTATAAGTAATGAGTTTCAAGTCACGAGCATACATGGGCGAATGGCGTACATGTTACTCAATGCTGATGCCTTTATCACGTTACCTGGTGGTTTGAAAACAATTGAAGAAATCTTCAACATTGCATCCTGGGCTCATCTCAACATTCACAAAAAGCCCTTAGGTTTGCTTAATACTAATGGTTTTTATGATGGTTTATTGGCTTTTCTTGATCATGCTGTGGAACAGGGTTTTATGACTCAAGCAAACCAGCGTATTCTAGTCTTAGCTTCAAGTGCTGATAAACTGACTGACCAATTACAAGACTTTATGCCCGAAGTTGATCCAATCATATCGCAGGTGGTTTGGAATTTTGAAGCAAGCGATAACAAGAAGCATGCACTGGATCATAATCTCTGGTTGTAACTTTCTTATCCTATGGTTTTATTAATAACATTTCCATTTGAGTTTTCTTCTTTTTATTTTACTAGACAGCGGGGACACTGTCTCAAATAAGTTTGGGGGTAGAGTTTGCTATTATTAAAACCATAAGATTCAAAAAACTGATCTGAGTTAAAACCAAAAGATGGCAGAGTAAGAAGTACTTTTGTGCTATTGATACGCATATTTGTTTTCATTAAAAAAAAATTCATTATTTGTTTTATTATTATTATTTTTTTCTGCCCTAACAAGTCGACTAATTACTTTGTGTTTATTAATGGAGTCTTAATGCATATTTTTGGTTGAATATCTTTACTAAGGAATAGCCATGAACATCTTTGATTGATTTGAGACTTTTGAATGCCATAATCTTAGTTAATTGAGTGGATGAATATCATGTTTAAATGAATTGTGGACTATTAGTGGAGACTATCCTTGGTGAGGATTTGAGCTTTTTAAACGTTTCTTTTTGAGAAATTTATTTATTTCTAGTCTTAAACACTCTTCGCTTTGTTCTTAATAGATGATCTCTATAGGTTTTGCATTGAATACTAAAGAACAAATCATTATTGTAGATAACATGAGTTGCTTTGATTTGAAAATTGGATTGATTTCTTAGAAGTAATATAGGTCATTTTTACTCCACAAAAGCCTACTTTCCTACTTTAAATTAAGACACATCATAAACCCTTTGAAGCCAAACACTTTAAATATTTTTCTTTGTTTACCTTTATTAAATGACCCTATTGAGCCTTTAAATTTAGTCATACCTTATGAAGCTTCGGATCATACTATGAAGTAAAAGAGGAGAAGGGAATTGAAGTGTTAACATTTATATGATGTGTTTCTAAAAAAAAAAAAAAACGTTGTGATAAATTAAAGAGAATAAATGAAGTACTTTGGTATGATTGTAAGTTCTTATTAAACCTGTACCTTAAAACTTCTTATATATCAATTAATCATAGCCCAAATACAATCTTTAATAAAGCCTATTGATCTTCAAGAGGAAGTCTAATTTGAGAATTGAAGTATGTCATCATGCTCTATCTACGTTCTTAGTATTTGATTCCAATCATGAGATCTATTCACTTAAAAGTACGGTTCTTTTTAAACGTCTATATTCATATGTGATGTAAATGACACTTGCTATGCCTTTACATAACCTCTATCACATATGATTGCATGAGTATTTGCTTTAGGATTCATGAGGGTTATGAGACATATCTTGTGAGGATTAAAGTCGAAGCGAAATAAGTCCATGACATGTGAATATGATGTTTTGAAAAGAAATTGTTTTGAGACTGGTGTGAGATTGTTGATGATTCTGTTTTAGATCATTAGTGACTTATCCTTAGTCCTGATACAAGATCATACATGTATGAGATTTCTGTTAAGTTGTATTTAGTGAGATGTTGATAAGTTATGGGTGGAATCTTTTAACGTTTGTGGGTATCGTTGCTGATAAACCCTCAGGAGACACAACTCCTCATACTAGGGATACCTAGGGGTTTAAAGGTTTGTAGCATATGCTCAATGTCACCGTGTTTACCTATGAAAATGGATTGTGTTTTTAATTTTTGTATTTTTAGCTTAGGTTGTTAGTTTTAGTTTTACTTGAGGACAAGTAAAATCTTAAGTTTGGGGGTATGATAGCTCTATTTTTATAGAGTTATTTTATCTTTTTAAACTTGAATTCTTACTTAGTTCTTAATATTTTTATTTTTATTAAGTAAATTATTTTATATTTTTGTATTTTAATTTTCAGAATAAAATTGGTGAAAAAGCACACGTGGACCCCACCAAGTGTTCGAGACAAGATCATCGCTACAAAATGAATGTCAGTTCATTGCCTCAAGAATTACTCGAATCAGATATCACATAAAGAAGTTATCACAGTTTGAAAATTGAGTATTCTAGAAATAAATATTATATCATGCTAATGTAAGAAATGATGTAATCAAAATTATGATGTAAGCAATGATGTAATAGTAAAGTTGACTTGAATGAGGTAGGTGAATGATGATGCAAGTGATGATGCAAAATGGTGGAAAATTAGGAAACAATGATGCAATCGATGATGTAATTGGATGTGAACTTGACCTATAAATAGGCCTTAAAATCACCATTCCAAGCATCTCATCAAACACCAAAACAATAAGTAGTTTAGAAAAAGAAAGAGAGAGCTTGGAGAGGAGGAGCAAAGTAGAAGAAGAAATTCTACAGTGAAGCTTCAATCCACTAAGTTTTCCTATCTTTTGTTATGTTTAACCTTTTAGTTTTTGTAAATTTCAATTTAAGCATGGAGTAATTTTGTTTTCTAAGGTTATGATGTAGCCTAACTTTGATGTTCCAACCCTTTGTTCAATTCAATTAAGGATTTTCTATCTTGATTGATGCATTTAATATTGTTCTTAATGCTTCTAAATAAATGACCACTATTTAGTTGAATTATTAATCATAATGATAGCGGAAGCTGATTTATATATCTAGTTCATGGTATTTAATGTCATAAATTACATGTAGGATAGGAATATACCTACACGGTTTGTGTAGCCTATAAAAGAGATCCATAATTCTTAATGAATCCTTTAATGTTTTGACTTGCATGGAAACATAGCAGTTAAGTTTTATAAGGTATTTTCCTTAGACCTCGGGAGGGGTTATGTGAATAATTCACGGAATCTCGACTAGCAACGAGATAATTAATTTTTGATTAAAAAGAACAAAGGGGAGAAACAGATTAGTTATGGTGAAATCATAATCTTAGAGTTTTAATTTATTGAATTAAATTCATTCATATTTTGTAGTTAAATTTAGTTATAGTTATCAACTTCTCAATTCAAATTGTGTTTACCAAATAAAAAGTGAGTTATTTTAATTTTAGGCATTAATTAACAACAATCCTCATGGGACGATACTTACCTTATCACTTTATTACTTGTTCGGCTCGTCCACTTACGATTTTGCAAACAATTATAATGATGGTTTGAATTTTAATAGGAAGATGTGCAGATAATGAAGGAGATGAACTTGGGTGCTTTTAGATTCTTGATTTCTTGGTCAAGATTATTACCCCGCAAGATCATAATTTGGAGACAAATAAGTCATAGCAAATTATTTTTAATAGCACACCTGTACGTTGAAATATAGAAGCGAAAGTAAAAAATGAAAGTAAAAGAAATCAAATTCTCAATGTTATGATAGGATAAGTAAGAAAGCAAATTACAAATTTATATTTTATGGTCAAATAAAAATAATATTTTCGAAATATCCTATTAATTACACCAGCGCTGCACAAGTCTACATTTTATATATATATTCTTTTGTTGTTGAATCAAATTTAATTGTTCTTATTTTATCATTATTTATAGGAGGAAAGCTAAGTGGGGGAGTGAACAAGGAAGGTATTGATTTCTACAACAACCTCGTCAACGTGCTTCTATGAAATGGTAATAATTATGTCATGTTTTCATTCATCTTGTACATTTTTCATCCTTATTACAAAATAATTCATATAACATTTTCTACAAACTGTACGTAGTAATCATGTTGACCTACCCACCCACTTGTAATTTATGGAGACATAACAGCATGATATATCAATACACATGTTGCATATAAATATTCATGCCAACAATTAACAAACAACATATATATTATAGAATGCAATAACATATTTTTTTTCAAGTGTATGCACGCACTAGGTACATCTTAGTATGCGCCTATATATAACTGTTTTGTGCCTACAATTCTATTAAATAATACATATGTACATATTTTTGTTTTCAATTAAAACAATAACAAATTAATTAGGATTTAAAAACACAGAAGGAATCTTCTCTCAACATTGAAAGGACGCTATTCTCACTGTATACAATGTTTTCCCAAACAAGTTATATATAATATTAATTTTGCCACAAGGTGATTCCACTAGTGAAGGTGTTATGGCGGAATCACAAATTGGAAGAAGTTACGTGGAAGCTTGAAGAGTAAATGCGGTTCCAATATCCACAATTATTTGAGACAAGTATATAGTTTAAATTTCGAGGACGAAATTTCTACAAGGAGGGAAGAAAATATAAGCCTCTACTTCCCATGTTTGGTATCCTAGTGTTATAAACTACATTATGAGATGAGAATGACAAAATTTATAAATAATATTATTATAAATGATAATTAGAATATTAGTAAAACTATTAAGAGTTGATCGAATTTGATACTAGGATAAATTCAAAGGAAGGGCAAAATGACCATTTTAATAAATATATATATATATAAGGGAATAGAACAAATAAATTTCATGAATTGTACAAATTTATAAAGGTAATAAGGAAGATAAGGAATTGAGGTAAAGTTAGAGGATGTTGTAGTTAAAATTCAACTAGTGGAATGTCATGTAAATATATGTTAATCTTGGAGGGCAAATTTATACATGAAGCCTATATATATATATATATATATATAGTGTGTGTGTGTGTGTTTGTGTGTGTGTGTGTGTGTGTGTGTGTGTGTGTGTGTTGGCTTTCAACACTTAGTAATATTTTTGAAGCAAAAATCGAAAGAAAAGAGAGGGTAAGGGACGGCAAGGAGAGGAAGATGGGAAGAAGAAGAGCAATTTATTCCTAGACCATTTTCAAGGCTTCAAATCCAATTTTGAAGGTGATCTAACTTAGAACATCATACCCTAAGTGAAAAATAGGTAAAATTTCATGATTTTCTTTAAGTTTCAAGTTAGTAGAGATTGTATGAAAATGGTTGTGTAACGCCCTTCGTCCGACTTCCGTTACGGTCGGAAGTCCAGAACGGAGAACGTTACTTTCTTTATAAATCCGTTTTTGTTACCTTTTTAAAAACTTATTATCAAAATTATAAAACTCATTACCAAGATAGCGGAATTTTTTTTTTTTTTTTAAATAATTTCGGCAGAGTTTTCTCTGTTTTTCTGAAATCCAAAATTTCATTCCTTGTAAATAAAACTCTAACATTTCTAAAACATTAATTTCAGAATTTTCAATTCGGACCTCCGGTCCATTTTCCAAACATTACATTACTCAATTATATCATAAACATTTATATGCATATATATTCAAAAGCAAGCTTTAAGGAATATACATAAACTTTTACATAAGTGAAATACAATAATTTATATAAATATATATATGTTCCAAAATGCATGATCCTACGCAATATATAAATATAACTACCAAAAGCGTGGGATGGATGGTGACTATCTGAACTTCCGCGTATCAGCTACTTCCCTGTCTGGGAATGGAATCACAAGGTTCAACCTGTGCGCGGTAAATTAACGCGCTAAGCATATTCGCCTAGTGGTATACACATAATCTAATTTCTCAAATTTCAAATATAATTTAATTCGTAATTAAAAGCATTATAACTTTACCATTTCATAAACATAGATATATATATGCTGCATAAAAATATTTAAACATATGATTCACACCTTTTTCGAATTCAACATATTTCAAAACATTAAACATTTCATATCATGTAACAATTTCATTTCATCGCTTATCACATTTTTCTCAGTGCCCCTTAGTAAACATATATTCGATACTCATGTATTGGCATATGGGTTTCCGGCATCGGACACGTGGTAGTATCCGTCGAAATAACGGTCGACCCCGGCAATGGCCGCTCGGTGATTATCCACCGGGTCGTATATCATAACACATAATCATTCAGGATCGGACACGTAGTGCCTCTCATAATCCATAACGAATCAATGTAAATAAACGGTGCAGCTGCTAAGTTCCCTATTGACATGTCAATTACCAATTTCCATTTATCGATATCTATGTTTACAAGGGCTATTTATCTCACAATGTTTGTATCACATATTTTTCACTTTGATTTTTGTATCAAGATTTTCATAATAAATCAATTTCGCGTCTCATTTCAAGTATAGTCAAATACGTTTGTAAATGCTTTGTATTAAAACGATATATTTTTAGTACCAAGGTTTTCATAACAAATCAATTCCAATTTTTCATTCAAGTATAGACAAATAGGTTTGTAAATGCATTGTATTAAAACGATATATCAATCTCATTTAATGAAAATCATTTCACAATGAAAACACTTTTAAGTAAAATTAAAGATAATGTGTATACCGACCTCAAAAACGATTCAATCTTTCGAATTGAAAGCTCCTCCTAAGCTTTGCTCTTATTCTCTCATCGAGAATCCGATTCGCCGGGTTCTCCTTGACCTTTCATTAAATCAAACATAGCAAAAGTTTATTTAGTAAATTTCTAGCGTTACATAATGCTATAACTATATGCTCTCCTTTATGCATCCTAAATACTTCCAATGGATATCGCTTCGAACTAGCTCATAATATCCTTTTTATGACTGTCTTTATCGTATTGAAAATAATCTCAAAACAACCCATTAAGATAGCTTATAATAGCTCAACAATCAATACGAATATAGCATTCAAATAACTCAAAACAGCGCGAATAATGTTCTAAAAATAGCACGCTACTCCTCACTTTACATTCCATAACTAGCATGCTTATAGCTCATAAAATAATACTTTATCGGCTCATTTGAATAGCACGAAAACAACCTTTAAACACTTCAAAACAATCCTTAAAACATGCTAAAAACAACGTATAATTTCCATGTAAACTATATGTCCAAAACAGCCCAAAAATCGTCATATCGTTTTTCATTTACGTAAATTAATTCTATCAAACTCTTATGAAACCTCTCAATCAATTTCATTATAGATATTCATTCGACTTACATTCAAATATCGTTTGACAACATGGCATCTTAATCACAAGTCATTCGGCATTAACTCGTAAACTAACGCCTTTCGAAATCACGAAAAACTAGATCGAAACACTTGAAAACATTGTATCGATATTCAAATAACTTTCCAATATTCTAATGCATATCATTTCGAATCATTTTTCATGTCGACCATTTCAAAACGAAAAGCAAAACATCACAACTCATCCTTCCTAACATAACAGCCCCTATACGGCTTCGCAACGTGAATTTCAACATCACAAATCATTTGCAAAACACGTCAAAACTTAAATCAAATGAACCTCCGCACTAACGAGGTTCTAAAATCCTATTTCCCAAACATATTATCATCAAAAATTCATCCATAAACCATCCTAAACATTTTCTATCAAAAATCATCTTAATGACATTCAATGTACCTTCCGGAAATCGGGACAATCACAACAAAATCGTTTTTAAAGGGCTGCCCAATAACTCCTTTTTACCTACGAGCTTCCTTCAATCCAAATGAATATCATTAATGTTCAAATATCCTTCGAATTATGATTACAATACTAATGGGGCAGCGACTTACCTTCGCTTGAGCTGTTTTTCGTTTCAAAACAGCTCGCGAACAATTTCGATGACAAAGACAGCAACTCGGCAGCAGATCGCACAATGACAGCAACTTATTTTTCGATGACAGCACAGACGCAACAGTGGCACGGCTTCAGCTTGACAGCTCGCAGCAGCGTCGTCGATTTCGGCTACCAGTAGCTCACGCCAGCAGCAAGGCAGCGATGACAGCACACGGTAGCGCACAGCACAACAGCGCAACAGCACAACAGCCACCAGCAACTTCGTGACAACAGCTTCACAACACCAGCAACGACAGCACGATATCGATAGCCACGACAGCACAACGATAAATAGCAACTTAATAACAACAGCACAACGACAATTCCAACAATGACAGCACCATATCAACAGAAATTTCAGCAATAACCACAGCACACCAACCTCAAAACTGACAGCAGCTCCTATGGCAACAGCTTCCACGGCAGCAGCTCTCGTCCACCGCGGCAGCACTATACAGCAGTAGCAACGACAGCACCAGGCAGCAGCAGTGACAGCACCAGGCAGCAGCAGCGACAGCACCTGGCAGCAGCAGCGACAGCACCAGGCAGCAGCAGCGACAGCACCATGGCAGCACCACGCAGCACCAGACAGCACCAGATCTTCAGTCCTTGCTTGCATGCAAGGTCAGATCTTTCATCTGAAAGTTAGGACAGCACATGCATGTGCTGGATCTCCTTCACCAGCTCACGCTCAGCATCCAAACAGCTCACGGTTCCAGCTGAACTTTTCTTTGCATGCACGGGCAGATCTGGTCTTCTCCTTCTCTCGATCACTCTCTCAAGTTCTCTCTATGAAGGCTCTCGGATTCGTTTTGATGAAGCATGGTGACCGAGTCCACTTTTATTTCACATTCTAACATTTGCTTCCTCT
Source organism: Dimocarpus longan (assembly GCA_022984855.1). NCBI lineage: Eukaryota > Viridiplantae > Streptophyta > Magnoliopsida > Sapindales > Sapindaceae > Dimocarpus > Dimocarpus longan. The sequence goes on from CM041013.1 coordinate 10,769,315, forward strand.
CTCGGGTGTCAAGACAATGCAAACTGAATGAATACATTTTGCTTTTTAAAAGTTTATTTCTTTACCCATTATCTTGACATTTTAATATATAGATATTGTCTTCATTTTGGACACTTGTCCTACAAGTGTTAAACTCTCAAGCCACTTGTCCCACCATGCACCAACTTCTACACATCAATATTTAATGCATTTAATTAGCGCTTTACGGATTTCGCTTTCGCTCGGATTCGCTTCGGATCCGTCTGGAAATTTAATAAAAATCCAAATTCACATACGAAAACTTTATTAGGTTCCGAATAAATATTTAATTCCGAATACGCTAATTTATTTTACGAGATTCGATTAAATAATTATCCCCGGATCCGTTTGGAGAGTTTTATAAAAATTCTACTACTCCTCCGGACTCGAACGGGTAATTATTTACATCGTCCTTTAATATATAATTACTATTTAATAAATTATGAGACATAATAACGGAATGTTACAATTTTCCCCTCTAAAAGAAATTTCGTCCTCGAAATTTACCTTAACTGAATAGATGAGGATATTGTTTCTGCATTATCTCTTCGCTCTCCCAAGTAGCTTCTTCAACTTTATGATTTCTCCAGAGAACTTTCACTAATGGAATCTTTTTGTTCCTGAGTTCCCTGATTTCCTGATCTAGGATTTTTACTGGTTCTTCCTCGTAAGTCATGTCGGGTTGAATTTCAATAGCTTCATGAGAGATTATATGAGATGGATTCGATCTGTATCTCCTCAGCATAGATACATGGAACACATTATGTATCTTATCTAATTCCGGTGGTAAAGCAAGTCTATAGGCTACCGGTCCCATACGCTCAATGATCTCATATGGGCCAATAAACCTAGGACTTAACTTTCCTTTCTTTCCAAATCGAAGCACTCGCTTCCACGGAGATACTCTAAGAAAGACCTTGTCTCCCATTTGATATTCAATATCTTTCCTTTTCAAGTCCACATAAGACTTTTGTCGATCGGATGCGGCTTTTAGTCTCTCTTTAATGATCTTCACCTTTTCTTTAGTCTGCTCTACCAGATCAAGCCACACAAACTTGCTTTCACCCAACTCGGACCAACATAAGGGTGTTCGACATTTTCTCCCATACAAAGCTTCATATGGTGCCATTTTAATACTTGCTTGGTAGCTATTATTATAAGCAAATTCTATCAGTGGAAGATGGTTATCCCAACTTCCTTCAAAGTTAATCACACAGCTCCTAAGCATATCTTTAAGCACCTGAATTACCCTTTCTGATTGTCCATCTGTCTGAGGATGAAAGGCCGTATTGAAATGTAACTGAGTACCCAAAGCTTCTTGGAATTTCTTCCAAAACCTGGATGTAAATCTCGGGTCTCGGTCAGAAATGATAGACATGGGTACCCCATGAAATCTGACAATCTCGCTAATGAATAGCTCAGCCAACCTATCCAGTGAGTAATCAACCCTGATAGGAAGAAAATGCGCTGACTTGGTTAAACGATCCACAATCACCTAAACTGAATCATGCTTGCTCTTGGTAAGCGGTAGACCAATAATGAAATCCATAGTCATTCGATCCCATTTCCATTCTGGTATAGAAATCGGCTGTAGAAGACCTGATGGAACCTGATGTTCTGCCTTTACTTGTTGACATGTCATACATTTACTCACAAAGTCCACGATCTCATTTTTAATTCCAATCCACCAGAAATGATTCTTCAAGTCTTGATACATTTTAGTACTCCTTAGGTGCATAGCATAGGGACTACTATGGGCTTCCGTAAGAATAATCCTCTTCAATTCTTCATCATTCGGAACACAGATTCTGTCTCTAAAATATAGGGTACCATCATCCCTCACGGAGAACTCAGTCTTTTTCCCCTACGAAATCTGTTCTCGAATAGCCGTAAACTTTTCATTGAATTTCTGCTTTTCTTGAATTGGCTACAAAAGACTCGGCTTCGCTTTTAATTCTGCCACTAGAACATTGTCTTGAGTCATTTGCAAATCGGCATTCATGGCTCTTAAAGAAACCAAAGCTTTACGACTCAAAACATCGGCTACCACATTAGCTTTCCCTGGGTGATAGTCGATGATACAATCGTAGTCCTTGATTAACTCCATCCATCTCCTTTGTCTCAAGTTCAACTCTTTTTGAGAAGGCAAATACTTTAGGCTCTTGTGATCTGTAAAAATATAGCATCTTTCCCCATATAGGTAATGTCTCCATATTTTCAATGCAAAGATAATAGCTGCTAACTCCAGATCATGCGTCGGATAATTCTTGTCATGAGTCTTTAGCTGTCTAGAGGCATAAGCAACTACTTTTCCTTCCTGCATTAGAACACATCCCAGTCCTTGATGAGAAGCATCACTATAAACCACAAAATACTTACCGGTTACTGGCTGAGTAAGGATTGGAGCCTCTACAAGCATCACCTTTAACCGATCAAAAGCTGTCTGACACTTTTCAGTCCATTCATACTTAACATCTTTATGGATCAATCGAGTCAATGGAGTCGCTATGGATGAGAATCCTTTGACAAAACGTCTGTAATATCCAACCAAACCTAAGAAGCTTCTGACTGCCGAGACATTCTTCGGAGGTTGCCACCCCATAACAGCTTCTATTTTCCTCGGATCTACACGGATTCCCTCAGCGGATACATTATGTTCCAGAAAAGTAATTTCAGGGAGCCAAAATTCACACTTATTCAGTTTAGCAAATAATTGCTTTTCTCTCAAAGTCTGCAAAACTACCCGAAGCTGTCTATCATGATCCTCTTGGGTCTTAGAGTACACTAAAATATCGTCAATAAATACTACAACAAACTGATCCAGATACGGACAAAAAATATGATTCATTAAATCCATAAAAGCTGCAGGCGCATTCGTTAGTCTGAATGGCATCACCACAAATTCATAATGTCCATATCTAGTCCTGAATGCAGTCTTGGGAATGTCTGACTCTTTTACTGGCAATTGATGATAACCGGGTTGAAGATCAATCTTAGAGAAGACACTCGCTTCCCTCAACTGGTCAAATAAATCATCAATCCGAGGCAAGGGATATTTATTCTTGACTGTAAGTTTATTCAACTATCGGTAGTCCACACACAATCTCAAAGACCCATCTTTCTTCTTAACAAATAGCACAGGTGCTCCCCAAGGCAACACGCTCGGTCGAATAAAACCCTTGTCAAGCAACTCTTGCAACTGAATCTTTAATTCCTTTAATTCAGCAGGAGCCATTCTGTACGGAGCCATAGATACTGGCGCAACGCCTGGTAAAATATCAATGACAAACTCAACTTCCCTTTCCGGAGGTAAACCTGGTAATTCATCTGGGAACACATCTGGAAAATCACACACTAAGGGTATATCTTGAAGTTGAGATCCAGCCTGACGAGAATCAACTACATGAGCCAGGTAAGCTTCGCACCATTTTCTTACTAATTTCATAGCTGACACGGCGAAAATCACATTAGAGAGATAATCAGATCTCTCTCTCCATCATAATTACTTCATTACCATCCACAGTCTTAAGTGTGATTCTTTTCAGATGACAATCAATCACAACTTGGTGCCTGGATAACTAATCCATACCCAATATCAAATCAAATTCCCGAAATGGTAACACCATCAGATCACCCGGAAACTCATGTCCCTGAAGCCGAATGGGACAATATTTATATACCCTATTCACGATCACACTGTGACCTAAGGGATTACTAACCACTATTTCATTCTTAGTAACATCAGCCTGTAAATTCTTATCGCTAGGTATGAAAGTGCAAATGTATGAATGAGTATATCCTGGGTCTATCAATGCACGAATAGAAATATCAAAGATGGAAATCATACCAACTATCACATCCGGAGCATCCTGATCATCCTGAGCCCTGATAGCATATGCACGAGCCGGAACTTGAGTATCTCGTCTCTCTGCGGAATCTGGTACTCCCATCCACCTGCTACTCTGAGCCTCTGACTGATTAGGACCCGGTCTCCTCCCCTTATGAACTGAAGGAGTTGATGCATTCTGATTGAGGAGCGGAAACGGCTCTGTTCTTTGGACAATTTCTCTGAATATGGTCAGGTGATCCGCATATATATAACATGCTCCTAACACTATTCAGCATTTACCCTTATGCTTTTTACCACATTGCTTTCATGGATGCGGAGTTGGTCCTCTCGTAAACGCTTCCTGGGTACAGCTCTAGCAACATACTTAAAGAACTAGACCATCTATTCCACGAAATTTGGTTGACCCTAAGCCGTCGGTCTTGCCCTTTGAGGACCTACAGACCCCTCTAACATACTTCCAGCCACACTTGCTGGATTACCTTACTCAGACTCACCACCGCCCTTGGCGGTTCTAACATCGGAGGGTTCTATCCTACACCCTTACATAAGACAGAGAAATAAATCCGCAGGTCAGAGTCACATCCTTTCCACTTTGGTAGTATGCAATGCATGTATATGTATAATGTAATTATTTATCAGAAGCTTAGGTCTAGAATCGCCTAAACCACAGCTCTGATACTAATAACTGTAACGCCCTTCGTCCGACTTCCGTTACGGTCGAAAGTCCAGAACGGAGAATGTTACTTTCTTTATAAATCCGTTTTTGTTACCTTTTTAAAAACTTATTATCAAAATTATAAAACTCATTACCAAGATAGCAGAATTTTTTTTTTTTTTTAAATAATTTCGGCAGAGTTTCCTCTGTTTTTCTGAAATCCAAAATTTCATTCCCTATAAATAAAACTCTAACATTTCTAAAACATCAATTTCAGAATTTTCAATTCGAACCTCCGGTCCATTTTCCAAACATTACATTACTCAATTATATCATAAACATTTATATACATATATATTCAAAAGCAAGCTTTAAGAAATATACATAAGCTTTTTACATAAGTGAAATACAATAATTTATATAAATATATATATATGTTCCAAAATACATGATCCTACGCAATATATAAATATAACTACCAAAAGCGTGGGATGGATAGTGACTATCTGAACTTCCGCGTATCAGCTATTTCCCTGTCTGGGAATGGAATCACAAGGTTCAACCTGCGCGCGGTAAATTAACGCACTAAGCATATTCCCTTAGTGGTATACACATAATCTAATTTCTCAAATTTCAAATATAATTTAATTCGTAATTAAAAGCATTATAACTTTACCATTCATAAACATAGATATATATATGCTGCATAAAAATATTTAAATATATGATTCACACCTTTTTCGAATTCAACATATTTCAAAACATTAAACATTTCATATCATGTAACAATTTCATTTCATCGCTTATCACATTTTTCTCAGTGCCCCTTAGTAAACATATATTCGATACTCATGTATTGGCATATGGGTTTCCGGCATTGGACACGTGGTAGTATCCGTCGAAAAATTTTTAAATGTGATAACCATGTAATATCGATAAATATGTTAAATGTGATTGTATTTTTAAAATATTCAACCGTTGTGAGAAAAATTTTTATGTGATACAAGTGAACAATTATGAGTCTAATTGAATGTTTATGAGGTTAATTTGATGAATTAATAAGTGTGGAATATTTTAAAAAAATTATTGAAAGAAATAATGGTTAATATTATCGATATTACAATCGTTATGGAAATTGACGGATTGGACGTATTTATTTTTATGGAATAATTTTTTTATGAAATATGTAAGTGATGAGGATTAAAAGGGGTCATTAGGAAGTGTTAATGATAGATTAAAAATGAGTATGGACATGAGTGAAAATGGATAAGTAAAGTGCATAAAAATAGAGTAAAAGAGGGGTAAACGTGCAAAATTTGGATTGAAAGTTAAGCTGGCATAATTGAGAAAAATTGAAGGGTGTTTGGGCAATATGTTAAACATTATTATTGTGTTTCTTCCAGCTCAGATCTGAACTCCAGCAACCACTCCAGCAGACCCGAAAACAGCTAACAGCAGAACCAAAGACCTCTCTCACTTGGCGATCTCTCTCGGCCACCAAGTGCAGCAACAAAACCGATCATCTGAGGGATTTCTTCATGGTCAGATGGAAGCTTAAAGGAGCTAGTTAAGCAGTTGATTTCAACCCAGAAAAATCATATCTGAAAGTGAAGAAGCTGACTAGAAAACGGGAAGAGAAGCTGAAGTCGCGCGGGCTATTGACGAAGCTGTAGACCGTGAGTGAAGGAAGGAGATTTCGGGTCAGTTGAAGCAAGCAATGGCTGAGATGAAAGCAACCACGTCAAGTTAGCAGATGGAGGAAAAATGCAAGGGTAGGCATGAAGAAGATGATGCACAGTAGGTAAGAGAAATAACTTGAGTTTGTGAGTTATTTTCTTGAATTATTTGCTGTCAAAGTTCAAGAGTTATGGTTAATGTTGTTGTAGTTCAAATTGACAAGCTGAAATGGAAAGAAATTGATGTCGTGAGAATCTCAGAGCAGCTGTGGATCTCAAAGACAAGTGAGTTATGTTGGGTTTTAATTGATTTTATCTTATAAAAAGTTGAAATGGAATAGATGATTGTGTAGAGTTTATGTGAAGTGTATGTGCCATGAATGAAATGGAAAAATATGGGTATGTGTTATGTTTTGTTCGGCAGAAGTATTTGTGTGTGTATGGGTTGTATTTTTTTTAGTTAAATGAGAATTAATTGATTTCTAAGTATATAATTGCATGATGAAAGATGAGTGCGTGTTGGAACCGAAAGAAAATCGCGTATTGTGCTATTGTGTGAATTGCGACTAGGATGAAGGGCAGCTGGTTATAAGTTGAATTTGTGTGATTTTAAGTTGATTTTAAGGTCCTAAGTATGTGCTTGAATGTGTATTTGAGGGTGATTAAGTCATAGATAATAAATTACATTGTATGGAATACGTGTAATGCTCAAAGATAGTTGTTTGAATAAACAACATGCAAGCTGTCTTGTTTTTATTTTATTTCAATTTGGTGGTTTCAAGTGTGTATTTAAATGTGTTTGGACATGAAAATTTCACGGGAATGAATGATATTAAGATAAGGGCATGTAACGGAAATAATATTGCTTAATTAGTTTAAGAGATTTTTAAGGAAAATTCTATTGTCATTAAAGTTGTATTTGAAGAGAATTTTAAATAAATTGGTGATTAAATTTTAGGTGAATTGGAAACTCTTTGAACGAAAATAAAGACGTGCAGGAGGTGAAAGAGGTTCTTTGAGTTGGAAGTTAACGGACGGAAATAAGTTGTGAGTGTAAAACTATATATATATATATATATGTTTTGTGTAAATATATAAATATATATATGTTCTTTTAAGTATATATAATTGCATATGTATATTTGATATATGTTTATGACTTGAATATAATTGTTTTGATTATAGAAATGATTTAAGTTTCGACATGAGGTTTAAGGAAAAAAAGAATCAAGTGTTAAGATTTTGATTTTAAGAAAAATCTTGACAAATCAAGTGTTTATGGAAAGCATAAAAGATATAGTTTTAGTTTTCAAATGAAATGTTGTTTATAAAAGGATTTTTAGCCGATGGTTACCCTAAACTCTATTATGACGAAAATGACGGATATCGGCCGAAATTCTTTAGATGTGTAAAGGTATGGGTAAAGAAATAGGTTACTAACTAAGGGAAGGGATAGAAATTATAGGATTGCCTTTACACATTATAAAGTATTATGACTGTTACCCTGCGCAAGGCGTGATTTATCCGCAGTGTAGTGGTTTTATGACTGGAAATGGATCGTCCTGCCACCGTCGCTTTTAGGTCGGTTGGTGAATTATTCCCTGGGTTCCATTGGTAGCGACAGAAATGTTAAAAATTGTTTCAAATGTATATTTATGATTTTTATAATTGATAAATGAAATGAAATACTTTATTTATTTTTGTAAATGTTATGATTTTACTGAAAGATGTTGAAAGATATTTTTTTATTAAACTGCACACTCACTAAGCTATTTTTAGCTCACTCTTCCAAAATGTTTTAATAAAATTTTTAGGAACTGAGACCAGAGAGCAGTCTGAGTATCCTTCAGGGTAGTCGTAGGCGGCCTACTTGTAGACGACGACGACTTGAAAATATGTATATAATTTTTGGGCTGTAAATATGTCATATTATGGTTTTGATACTTGCATCATTATTTTTGTATTGTATATATGTAGATGTATACTTAAACTCTGAACTACAAGAGCTTTGATCCTTTGGAGATAATTGAGGTACGTAGGCATTGGGAGTACCCAAACTCAAGCCCAAAATATTTCAGAAAATATTTTGAATTGTACATAATGCATATGTTTTGTTTTATCGATGAAAATGATTTCATTGAATGTTTTTAAATGTTCTTGTGATTAAATTGTGATGGACCTGAGGTCCTGAAATGGTAGTGGAGAAATTGAATGAATTTTAGAAGTGTTTATGATTTTATTTGCAGGTTTTGTAAAATTGGGATGTTCAAAAAATAGAGAAAACTCTGTCCGTTTTTCTGCAAAATTTTTAATTGAATAAATGGTTTACTGGTTTTAAGAAGAAAAAAAAAAAAAAAAATTTCCCACCACATTTTTTGTTAGTTGAGGAAAAGAATAAATGTTTTAATCGGGTTCGCTCCACGGATTCCTAAGTTAATTGTTTAAAGAAAAGGTTTTCGGAGTCCGTTGGAGTGTCGGGAGGGTTTCCCACGGATTCAAGAGGTTAAATCCGGGTTAGGTCCCTTCACCGAATCTCCGGTGAAGTCGTACAGAGGCTCAGGGGAAGGCTTTAACTATTCATCGTCGATCCCCATCTGGTCATAACATTCGTTGTACATCACGTTTACCAAGCTCCCGGTGTCTATCATGATTCTCTTCACATCTGCACTACCAGTACGAGCTTGAATCACTAAGGCATCATTGTGAGGCCAGCGAACATCCTGGGCATCTTCTTTAGTAAACGTAATCTCCTAGGACACCCTCCTAGCCTTCTTCGTAGGTCCCTCAACTTCTCTTCGACCTACAATCTGGATGCAACTAGCCTCGCGTACATATTATTCTTGTGACCTGTTGGATGATCCTGCTGTAGAAGGGCCCTTATGGATAGTATGGATCGTCCTGATAGCAGGTCTATGTTGAGGATCAAGCTCTGGTTAAGTTTGAGTTGGTTGTTCTTGCTGTCGTTGGTGAGGACATTGCTATTGAGCTGGTCGCCCTGAAGGTCATACAACATAGTCCCTCATGCGGCCATTTCTAATCATCTCTTCAATGGCATCTTTGAGGGCCTAGCAGTGTAAAATCCAAAATCCTCATCGTCGTTAAGCGAATTATTTTTTTGATTGGATCATGTTTACATGGGAAAAATATAATTTTCAAGTCCGAAATTATTCGAAATAAGTATTTTAGAGTAATAAAATTTAAATTTTAGAATGTAAGGCGGATGCGAAGTTAGAAAATAATAATAGTAATCCCGAAGACAAAATCAAGTCATAAGCAAATTCCTGGACGAATGGATCGAAAATGGTTTCGAGCCTGGAAACATAAAAGAATGGAATGAGTGCGCGGAAAGGTGAGAAAGAGGACACTTGGTAATTTAAGAAATGAAGAAAGATCGATGCTTGACAAGTGGCAAGGAGGAGGAATGGATTGGTGACAAGTGGTAAGGAGGAGTTTTAGAGGCTTGACACATGGCAAGGAAACATTAAATGAATATATATTATAATGTGAAAATGAAACAAAAGTTGAAAGGTGGTGCTCGATCAAAACCGAGAAGAGAAGCAATTAAAGAAGCATTTAATATATAAAAATCGTGAAAAGGAAGCAAGTGAAGTAAAACTGGGAGCTCGGTCAACATTGTTGTTATAAACGAAGGATAGAGAGATAGAGAGAAGTGAGAGCAATCTGAAACCGTGAGAGTGTGAGAGTTTGAAAAGGGTAGCTCGGTTTTTGCATTCAGTCACTCTTCTCCATCAGCTCCGAAAGCTCAAGCAAGAGAGATCATGAGGCTGTCAGTCCAAAAGCTGAACTGAGAGACTGTGAAGGGAGAGAGAGAGCTAGGTGTGCCATCTGCTGAACCGTGAAGAGTAAAGAAGTTTGAGCTTTTTTCGTTGATGCACGTGCTGTCCAAGTTCCAAAGTGATCAGATCTAATCATGCATGCAAGGACAGAAGCAAGGAGAAGGGAATATAGGCCGTGAGGTGAAGAGCAGCAAGGAGAGTGAGCTGCTGGCATGAAGTGAGGCTGTCGCTGCTATGCGTGGGCTGTTGCTGTCGAGCTGGAAGCGTTCTGTTGCTGGCGTGTGGGCGTTACTGCTGCCTGGTGGGTGCTGCCATGAGTTGAAGCTGCTAGTGGCGTGAGGTTGCTGGCGAGAGGTTGCTGCTGCTGGCGGGAAGGTGATGGTGTTGTCGTGTCGCGGTCCTTGCTGCTGCCAGTTGCTGTCGCCGTGACCTGCTGCCTTGGTGAGCTGCTGTCGTCGCAAGCTAAGTCATGCGAGCTGCTACCAGGTCAGGCCGTGAACTTTGCAGCAAACCTGAAGGGAAGACAGTAGCTGGTGGTAGGGGCCAGCTTGCTATCGTGAGAGATTAGTCGTCGTCGCGATCGTTCGTGAGTGAATTTTGTCGTTTCGAAGCTTCGTAATGAGTTTCGAAAGGTATGTTATGATTTTATGGAATTCATTTCATCAAATATTGATTAAGTTTGAGTTGAGGATGAATTTTGTTGATGCTAGGATTGGGTTTAGGACTTCGTACCTCGTTAGTGCGGAGGTTCACTTGAGATTGTTTTGGTTGTGTTTCGAATCGAAATTGTTATCGATTGTTGTGTTGCATTTCGAGTGCGGGCAGTTAGAGGAGACATTAGGGGCTGATATGTTGTGATTTAAATTGAGTTCTTTGTCATGAAATAATGGTTAGTTTTTGTATGTTTTAAAGTATCGGTTAATCGTTCGGATAGTGAGAACTTGTTTCAAGCAATTTTGGTTAAGTTTTCCGCAAGTGCGAATGTTTTTAGTTTGTGATTTTCGTTGTCGATTGTGGAAGTGTTTATGATGTCATCTAGCTGCCTTGTGATGTGTTTAAGCTCATTTTAGTGTTAGGTCGATATTAGGATAGTTTGAGATACGTTTAAGTTAATCGGATAGTTTTAGTTTCGCGTGAAATCGTTAAATTGTCAAATTTGAAGTTGAATCGGAAAAATGTATATTTGTTAAGCTTGCTGCCATCTTTTTCACGTTTACACTTTATCATGTTTGAATCTTTGTTTGCCTTGATTTAAGTTAAGTCATGAGTGATATGGAGGATAAGTTTCTTTGGAAATGAAGGAATCGCGTGAAACGTTAAAATCGATAAGTCGCGATAGTTAGTAAATCGCGTAAGTTTTATGTTGTTCGTTTAGCTTCGCTTATTTTTTTGGTTGAATCCATTAGATTATGGCTTCATGATGTTGCTTTGGATTCGAATAGAGTAGTTACGGCGTGCTTATATTCGAATGTTAACTTATTTAGGTAGCGATAAGGCGAAGAATAGCGAAGTTGAAGAAGTAGCGCGAGGTAGAAAATCCGATCGTTTCCGTGAGTTAGGAATCGATGAGTGTAATTTGTTTTATGAAATGATAAATGCAATATGATTTCTATATGATTTTTATGCTTTCATGCAAGATTTAAACGTTTTAATGTTTATGTGGATTTATATGAATGATATACGCTTTTTCGAAATGTTTTTATATATGTATTTAAAGAAATGTTGATCGTATATCTCGTTATTGAAATGTGCTTTTATGTTTCGTTTTATAAGCGAAGGAACATGTTTTACAAATATTATTTTAGCATGATAATGTATTTCAAAACCAATGGCTACCCATCCCCATTATATGACTGAATTATGATTGTTATACGGCCGAAGTGTCTTATTACGCGTATGGCATGTCTGTCGGGGAAAGTCCACTAACTATAGGGGGGATCAAGTCTGTCATGTCGCCCTCTATGCATATATAAGGTACTATTATGACTGATGCCCTATGTGCAGCTAGGTAACATAACGCAGCATAGTGGTTATGACTGAGATTGCACGTCTCTACCACTGGTGACCTAAGACCGGGCGGTGATCATGATTTCCCCGAGTCCCATTGGATATATGTTTTATGACTGAGGATTGATTTATGATTTTATGAGTTAATTTATGAAATTATGATTATGTTATGAATAAATTTTACGATACTTAAAATCTTATATCTTGTTTTCAAGCAATGTATGTATAAAAATGACTTTATGATATTATGAAATGCATGTTTTAATTAAATTATTTCTGAACTTATTATTCTTTCAAAAAGGTTTTCGAAAGGAAACGTATTTAGAATTGCATATCACTCACTGAGCCTTTTAAGCTCATTATTTTCTTGTTTATTTTATTTAAAAACTCCTCAGGCGCAGGTTCGAGTCCTCCAGGCGGCAGATCTCCAGCTCAAGAGTAGGCAAGCTTATCAGGCGACCAAAACTGTGAAATCAAAGTAAATTTTTGATGTATAACGGATTTAATGTGATGTAAATATTTAAGTTTCATAACTATGGTTACATTGTTATGCATGTGAATTGTTTTATTTTAAATTTGAAATGACTTTGTTTTAAATACTTAAATTATGTTTAAATGTTGATTTTGAGATGGACCTGAGGTCCCATTTGGAAGCGAAAATGAATGTATGCACTTTGAAATATTATTAATTGTTTTATAGGTGTTTGAAAAAGTTGGAAATGTCGGAGAAACAGCCGTTGTGCTGTCGAAAATTTTTCACCCAAAAATTTATATGATTAAGAAATGAAACTGTTTTACAGCTTAGCTTCACGGAGTCCTTTTAAGTCACCTGCCTAAAGACTGTAAGGATTCTGTGGAGTGTCGGGAGGGCTCTGCTTGGATCTCTTTAGGGGTTATCTGGGTTGGGTCCTTTCAAGGAGTATGAGGTATTGTGCCCTACTTCATTGTGATAGGCACAGAATTTTCTTCTATCTCTGTGTCCCTCAGGAGTCTGAATAGGGGCTGGCCTTTCAAAGTTCTCCCTACTCTTCTCAGTCGCAAAAATCCCGTCATGGGTATCTGACAGGGCATTGTATGTATTGTAACGACCCTGATACCGATGACGTTCTCGCCTTTGGTTACTTTTTGGCCTAAGCTCATACCTGGCCTTCTTCGCAATCTGGTTATTGCTTCTCTGGCCCCCAAGGCTATTCCTTCCATTATTCCTTTTCCTTCTATGATTAGAGCTACCAACTTCATCCTTCTTGACGTTGGCCTTCTTGAGGCCGAATGCTTCTTCCTACCTAATTTCCTTCTCTGCTCGCTCGTAGAACTCCCCTAAATTTTTCACTAGGGATTTGTAAATGCTCTCACACAACTTCCTGTCTTTTCTCAAACTTGCCGAGATAGTTGTCAGGACCCCCTCATTTGTTGGGTTTTCCACGTTAATCACCTCGCATCAGAACAGGTTAATATAGTCTCTTAACAACTCACTGGGACGTTGGAATATGGTAGCCAGGTGGCAAGGTGGTGCAAGTTGCCTCTTCAGTGCCTTATATTAGTTTAGGAATCTTTGCTGACATTCCTCCTAATTATTGATACTTCGGGTGGGGGGAGGGGGGGGATGGAGAGGTTCCTGAATCATGTTCACGGGATATCCCTAAGTGTTGCTAGGAACACGCGACGTTTTATAAGCAAGCTAGTAGTCTGAAGGTCCATCTAAATATTGAAGGCATCGAGATAGTCATAAGGGTCGGAGTTCCCCTTGTATTATGGGATGTTAGGGACTTTTAACATTGGAGGGAGTAGCTCCATTCAATTTTTGAGGTGAATGGGTTCTCTTTCCACTCTAACTTCTATGTTCATAGGTCCCGGGTCGCCCTTCAAGTTACCGAACCCTCTGAACAAGCTCTTCTACAAGTGGATCCTGCATTTCGATTCTCATGACAGTGGAATGCCTGTCATGCCTATCTTGCCCGCTCGGGGAATGTTGGTCTCGAGTCCCCTATCTTCCCCTATCTTAGGATCTTCTATCATTGGGCCTTTGCCCGGCTCCACCTTTATGACTAATATTTCATCATGATCGCGGTTAGCTTGCATCGGTTGGTGTCCATTACGAGCTCATTGAAACAGGGTGCTAGACTGCAAGCTGGAGGAATGAGCTGACCCCTCTTGTGTTGATCCTTTTATGACCCTTTCATTCACTAGAAGGGTCTCATTATGTCGTCTTAACGGAACATCCCTCTTTTGAGTGACTTCACGGGCGGCTTGGAATTGTGTTCGAATCAGCGTCCTGACTTTGTTAGCTAACTGTGCCATCGTACTCTCCAATATCTCTTGCCGCTGTTGCAACATTTGTATAACGTCCCCTTCAGTAGCATTAGGTGCCGACTGACGGGAAGAAAGGGGAGGTATACCTTGAGCATTTCTAGCTATTGGTGCATCAGTCACCCCTACACCAATGTTAGGTAGTCCTCTAGTAGGTACAGCGTTCTGTTGTAGATCCGAGGTCTCGGGTGGTCGTCCGTAGTGTCAGAATTTCTGGTGATTCATCCTCTGACCATGGTGACTAATAGGCGAGCTCTGTAAGCTGAAAGTAAAGGTGATGAAACTGCAGATGGGCTCCTCTTTCTAACGTCAAAAATATCAACCTTGGGAATTAGCTGACTGAGATTCGTTTTTGGGCCCAAGCAATAAACTGTAAGCTCATTATAAGGTGATCGTTGAGTAAGCAAAGTAATAAACTGTAATTTATCTGGCAGCTCTGACTTCTATTGAATTGTGATTTTAGGAGAAGTGGCAGAGATGAACTGTTCAGTGAATAACACATCCTGTCGAGTTAGCAAACAAATAAAGCTCAAGGGAAACTGGATACCTCAAGAGTTATTGGTGCAGATCATAGACGAGCTCTCTAGGGATTAGATAATTTGATGAGCCAGCAGCTACATGAACGAGCAGGTAAGCGAGCACGTCCAGGAAGTACTGAGTAGCTGATCGATCAGAACACATAGGCTCACATTCGATCTGATGGACAAGCACATGGGCGAATGGATTATCGAGCAGGGGATCGAGCTGGTCAGCGAACATATTAACAATCAGTCGAATGAGCAAGTCTGTGATTAGGTTGACGATTAGGCATACGAGCAGGGAAATAGACAGATTGTCGGGCTTTCAGGGTCTTCGTATTAATGGGCCCATTACTTTTGATCACCTTGGGCCCAGTTGGTCTGATCGTAAAATTACTCATAACATATGTCTTCTTAATGAGTGTACACTTATAATTCATCATTTATTCAAAATACTGTATTATAAAACAAAATGTCCAAAAGCCGTGACTTTTACTAAAACTCACAATTAATTTAATTTATTAATAAATACACGTGCAAATTACATACTAATAATTTTTTATATGTTTATATATTTCTACTGTTTTCTTAATATAATAACACGATTTCATTTAATATTTCTCATTTCACCCATAGAGTGCATAAAAGTCGTTTTTCAAGTCTGATTTTACAAAATCAAATTTCACCACATTCAAATATTAATAATAGAACCTACTCAGATTTATAAATTGACAAATGCATATCAACATAAAATCATTATTTTTAAAAGCCATTCTTAAACTTTATATCAAAATTAACTAATTACCCCATTTATTAAAAAATTTCACATATAAAATACCTGACATCATTTATTCCCATTTGTAACCACACGATCTTTACCATATTTTTATCATTTTTGAAAACTCAAGTTGTAATTTAAAATTTCACAAATTTTTAAACTTTAACAAAATAATTCAAGAACTCAAATTACAATTTGATACGCATATAAAACACAACCATTTTCATTTTCAATTTTATTAGCAATGTGTTCGTTTATTTTTTTTTCTCAGTGTCATTCGTAAACTTTGATGCAATACCATGAACAAAAATTCGAGTCTCCATGCATCGACCACTCGGTGGCTAACCACCAGAATCAATGACGTCCCCAGCATCGACCATTTTGTAGCTACCCGCTAGGTCGTATATTACAATCACATATCACATTCAGTTTCGACTTCAAGACTAGACACCCAATACCTCTCATAATCCATCCATCGAAAACTATGTATCGTATCGATGGAACGATACAGTACTGCTGATATCACCCTATTGGTTAGGTAATTACCAGTCCCCACCTACCAATATTTAGATTTACTCAGGACCTTCTAAATTTTATTATTTACCAAAAAATTTCATATTTTTGACAGTTTTTATAATTCCATAAAAATTTTAATCGGAAAGTAATAAATATCATTTCAGTCACAATTTTTCACATATATTCAAATTATCAATATAAACTTCATAAAATTCTATTTTCCATTTCAATAATCTCATCAAATCTTTTTCATAATGTTCGTATCTTTCTTCCACTGAACTTACCCGTTTCTTTCTATTTTTTTTTCATTTTTATTCGAAATTCATTAAAATCATATTGAAACAATCTTTATTAGAACTTATCTGGACACTTTCACGTATTTTAAATCAAACAAGAATTTAAATCGTGTAACTATTAAAACACTTATTTGTATCAATTTTTGCGAAATTTTTCAAAACATAAATCTTAGTCATTTCAAAATGACCAGTTTACCCTTAATTCAACATCAAAATTTTAACAATATCAATACTTTTCTTTTCATACACATATTTGATCAAGAGGTTAAATTTTTGAAACCTTTCCATTCAAATCACAATTCATTTCATTATTCACTCAAGCATCATTCTATCGACATAAAATTAGGCACAAAATGACCAAAATACCCTTGTATTGCAAAACTCACATATATTTGTTCAATGACGGTGACGAGACCCTTCCTGAATCCCTACTTTAAACCCAAGAAAGACCCCGTAGCACTCCAACAGAACTTCAACGAACCCTAGCTTTAGTCAGAAGAAATCCTACCGGAGCACCGAGACTTAATTTTTAAACTTATTTTATAAATCATTTACTTAGTGGCAAGGTTAAAATTTTACGTTTTTTTGATAAAAATTCGGCAGCATGCCAGCTGTTTATGAAACTATGTCACCCTATAAATTTCAAAAGCAATTTAAATACATTTCTATGGCACACAATCTCAATTACCAGGGGCCTCTGGCCCTCATCCAAAATTAACCCCAACATGAATACTCACAAAGTCGAAAATTAATGGAAAACCAAAATTTTTTTGATCAAAACATTTTCATAAAATGTGCATTTATCGACTTATGCTTTTATTTATAAATTTACATCATTCACACCATGTTTTACATACATAACATGCACAACAAAGATGTGAGCTATACAATGGGATATAGTTGTCTATTAATCGATTCGCGCGTCGGTCTGAGCCTTATCTGCTGGATGACTCGCTTTTGTACCTAAGGATAAATTTTAAGAAATACATAGAAGCAAACTGTGAGTATAACTCAGTGAGATAAACAGCTCAATAAATTAAAAGTATTTTTCTGAAATGTTTCATATAAACTCATTCGAAAACTGTTTATTATTCATTTTTAATTTCTTTCTAAAACTTTCTCATTTCTCGCCTTGATGGTAACCCAGGAAAATTATTCCTGTCGTGACAACTTAAATCTTTAGCTAGCCAGTAAGAATTAAGGAACTTACCCTGTGTAGTCGCCGATGCATGAGCTCTAGGCACACGTTGCCCCTACGCAATCGGTCTGAACTACACTACCCTATATATGCAGAGGGTGACTCAACTGACTCTCTCTTTTCGGAGTTATCTGGACTCCACTCTCAAGTTAGTAACTCTTTCATATCTACCATACACGTATAAAGTATTATGCTGGGTACTCAACTAGGGCTAGGTTAAACCATCGACTTAATAAAAGTACTTTTGCTTAATCTTTTAAAATAAAGTCAATCTCAAGGCAAACTGCCTAAAATCTTTAATTCTCATACATTCTTAGTATAAATATATACCCAACTCAAAACTTTCATGCTAAAACTTTGATATAACCTCGATAAACACTTTAATTATATAATGAATAAATTCATATAAGGAACAAATATAATACATTCATTCATATAAACAAGAAATAAAATTTAAATACAATAACGCTTTGAATAACAAATTTTCTACTCACTAAACGCCCTCTGATTAAAATCGAATCTCCTTCAAAATCCTCTAATACTGCTCGCTTTCACCCTAAAACATCCAATACTCATTTAGATTCAATAAATTCACTAAAACAAAGCTATAAATAGCTTTCAACATAACTAAATCTATAAAAGTCTTTTTATGCCTAAACCTTTGCAACTAGGTTTTAACTTATTAGGGGCTTTCGAATTCTGATTTCTTTTTATGAAACCTATTTATTATCACCTAAGAATAGCCCGGTACACTTGAAATAATTTTTTGAAGCTCAAAACGACAAAATCACTGAATTAGACCCTCTTTGGCCGAATGCAACCTAGAGAGAAATCCCTAGGTTTTCTTCATTCTGTTTTCGCTCCAATCACCTCCCTAACTCGTGTTTAGGTAAGCCATGAAGCGAATTCGGAAAGAAACGACCACCGGGTGGGCGTTCCTAGCCAAAAATCATACTTTTTCAACACTTTTTAAAGTCAAATTTTAACTCACTTGCACCTTAAGCTCCATTCTTTCATATTTAATGTTCTTTTACTCAAATATGCTCAAACATATTTATTTCATGGATTAAAAATTTGATTTTCCATGACATTTTTAATGCCCTTCAACCAAACCGTTATAACCAAACTTGTCTCTAGACTTTTGGTTTTCTAATTCTATCACTTCTAGATGATTTCTTAGCATCTAGGAAACATGAATTGATGCTCAAATGAATGAAATCAAATTGGGTTACATAAACCCTAAGTTGGCCGAACACAACATCCAACAAGAGCCGTCACTTTTCTTTAAATTTCTAACATAAAAATCACATCAAACTCATCACCAACCAACCAAATTTCAATCCATAGGCTTAAAACAACATTTGGAGCAAGAAAAGAAATGGGTTTCTCACATATACAAGGTGAATCAACATAAGTAAACTCACCTATTATTACTTTACTTTTGCTCTAAACTTGCTCCAATGACTTTAGTTGACGACAAGATGAGATTTGATGATGATTTGCTTGAAGAAAATAGCTTGAAAACCTTGGTTTCCCTCTCTTGCTTGGACGGCACACCCACACCTCTCCCTTTCAATTTTTAGACGAGAAACAAGAATGAAAAATTAACTTGGGTTCAACTATATATAGTGGTGCCAAAATTGCTAGTTAGTCCCTCTTGAAAATAACTAAAATAATCCTCAAACTTTGCTAATTCATGCTTTGACCCCTAAATGGATAAAATTCCTTCTAATTAGTCCACTTGTTATCACTTAAAATCACTAATTCTTCCACCAATCAAATGGCTCTAAATGGTTCATTAAACACCATAACTTTTTATCACATTTGGCAACTTTTCATTGGTGAAACTTTTTGACTTTTGACTTTGGAATTATAAGCTTATTTCATCCAATAATCTCTCATCTCATTCCTTAATACTCTTGGGTCTTCTAATCTACATCCTATTTGTGATGCGAAAATAAATTAAACTTTAAAAACTACTGCTGGACTGATACAATTTAACTATAACTAGAATCGAGGGTTTATAGACGGAGATTTTGAAAACTTTCTTTTCTACTCAATAATTTATTATATAAATCATTCAATCAATTAATGCATAAATGAGTTTGAAATGACAAAAATACCCCTAGGTTTCCCTTTAGGGTATATTCGGTCAAAGCCCTTCAGTTTTCTTTAAAGTTTTGTTTACAATTTACTTTCTATTCCAAAAATCATCCTAAACACATCCAAATAATATAAAAATCAAATTTCAATTCTAATTATTATACCAATTTAATCGAATTCATATTATTTTAAAAACTCGTAAATACTATATTCTACTAATAAAATTCGAGTTTTAAAGGAAGTTTACACCAATAATTCTACGACTCCTCCACACCTTTAACTCGAGCTCCTAATCCTTACTCCTTCTCGTAGTTTCCTTGAGCTCGATCGACACTTGGGTTCAAGAATATAAAATTTACCCATTCTTTTAATTCTTTGTCTATCAATTTACTCAAAAACATCCTAAATATCACTACAACACTTCAAATGGGATCGAAACAACACATTTACACAAATTCTCAATCTCAACCCACTTTACACCCAAACTTTCCCTTTTCAAATTTCCTTTCATTCTTTAATTCCATTCATTCTAAATTCGTTCCAAAACCTCCTACGACTTATTCAAACATTTAAAACCATTTCAATACATATAAAAACACACTTGACCACCTACTAATATAATTATTCATCTACTTATCCACATGCATTTTTATTCTAATTATCATCTCAAATCAACATAAATCATCACCAATTCAATACAAATCATTTAAATTAAATTTTAACACATAAAAGTTTCCTACGCTAGCCAAATTCATCAACAAATTTTCCAATCATTTATTTTTCCATTTCTTCACACAAATCTACTCAAATTTACCTAAAATTTCACCTAAATTCATCAAACATCAAAAAGTTACAAAATTCCCTACACCAATACCCTTGGCCGATCACAACTCTCACACCCATCCATTATTTTTTTTTTTTCAATTCCAACAACATCAATTACACTTAAAACACTCCAAAATTCATTCAACACCCAAAAATAAATTCAAACATTAAAAATCATCCAAATACACAAACTTTTCCGAATTATATACATACTAATAATAACCAACTTAATTCATTCTCTTAATATAAAATTCAAAATCACTTCCAAACACCTCAAATAAATATTAAATATTTAACTAAAATCTTAAACTCAAAAATTAATTAAATCTTTACAAAAATTATCTCAAAACCCTAACTCACACCTTACTAATTTCCATAACCCACTCTTGCTTGATGTTTCCTTTCCCTTCCAAGCCTGATTTGAAGATGATCTAAGTCTATTTAACTCAAATATTCCATAAAAACATTACTTAATCATTTAACTATAAAAATTCATCAAAATCCTATGAAAAATCTTAACTAAATCACCTATTTCCCTTCAATCTTTGCTTTAAAATCTCATGAGGGGTTAGAGAGGCTAGTATGGGAGGATCATCTCCTCTTTCTCTTCTTCTTTTTCTTCCTCCTTCGATTTTCTCTTCTTCTTGTTAAATTGTCTTTAACTATTTTTAGATTGGTTCCATTTAAATCTGAATCTCCTTTTGAATTTTTGTTTAAGTCTCTAAAATATTTTTTGAGCATTTTAATACTCATTTAACACTTTTTAAGATTTTTGAAATTTTTCGAAAATTAGTCAAAATTTTCGATCGAATCCATAAACTATTTCATTTTACTTCAAATTGACTCCTTTTCTATCTGATTCAATTTCAGGTAATTCCAATAAACTTTTTAGAACCTTTTAATGTATGAAACCCATTTTTCAAAAATTACTATTTATACAAACTGTTTTCGTCAGAAAATACTATTCATCTAAAAATATTATTCATAAAAAATTTCACTTTCACTGATTTTCAAGATCCAATTCTCAAAAATCACTACTCACTCATCACTATTCATCCGAAAATCACTATTCATTTTAAAATACTATTCATCCATATATAGGATAAATCTGGGGCATTATAACAACCCTCCATCACAACACTTCCCCATCATCCCCCCTTCACCACCACAATACAAAAAAAATCCAAAAGATTAGAAAAATGAAGGTGGAGATCTCATATAGGACCTCCATCGTCTATGATCTTGATGCACGGTAGGATCTCCATTTCTTAAATGGATGTATGTAAAATCCAAATCCTCATCATCGTTAAGCGAATTATTTTTCTGATTTGATCGTGTTTCGATCGGAAAAATATAATTCTTAAGTTCGAAATTATTCGGAATAAGTATTTTCGAGTAATAAAATTTATTTTATAATGTAAGATGGCTGCGAAATTAGAATATTAATAATAAGAATAAATAGATAAATAATCCCGGAATCGAAATCAAGTTGTAAGTGGATGCCCGGACGGATGGACGAAATCGGATTCGAGCTTAGAATTAATGGGAGAATGCATGAAATGAATGTGACTAGTGATATGGAAATAATACACGTGTCATGCATGCATGGGAAGCCCATGACATGTGATAAGAAATTTGAAAATATTGGTGACAAGTGTTGTGTTGGCATGGGAAATAAGTGACAAGTGTTAAAGAAGTAGAAAGCATTTATATTTGAAAACCAAGTCAAAATTGAGAGCAGAAATACATGTTCGGTCAAGTGAAGAAAAAAAAAATATAAATAAAAAGAAAGAGCATTCGGCCCCCCCTTTATTATCAGCCCGAGAGATTGAATTGAGAGGACAGCTCAAGCATTCTTTCAATCCTCCCTCAAGAGGCCGTGAGCTTCTTCTTCTTCTTCTTCTAACTCCCCAAAACCGAGAGTGGATTATGTGAGAGAGTATTCGACCATCTTCTTCTTTATTTCCCAACAGAACCAAAAGCAAAGAGATGCTGCTCGTGGGTTTAGAGAGATCGAGAAGGGATAGAGAGTTTGATTGTGCAAGCTGCTGACTGTGAAGAGCAAGAAGAGGCAGTCACGAGCTGGTGAAGAAGATAGAGCTTATCCCATTGATGCATGTGCTTTCCAAGCCCCAAAATGATCAGATCTGAAGCATCTGGTTGCATGCAAGAGCAAATCTGAGGAGAATGATCGTGCATGCAAGCAAGGTGAGATGGTGGACTGCTGTCTAGCCGTGAAGAGCTGAAGTCGCTGCTATTGGCGTGGAGTTGAGGTTGCTGCTACCAGACTCGACCTGCTGCCATTGCCGTGGACGGGAGCTGCTGCAGAGCTGGAGCTATTCTGCTGCTGGCTAGTGTTGAAGCAGCTGCTACCAGACCGTGATAGTTGCTGCTGTGACACCGTCCTTGCTGCTGCCAATTGCTGTCGCCGTGTCCTACTGCCTTGGTGAGCTGCTATCGTCGCAAGCCGAGTCGTGCGAGCTGCTACCCAGTCAGGCCGTGAACTGCACAGAAAACCTGAAGAGAAGTCAGTAGCTGGTGGTAGGGGACAGCTTGCTATCGTGAGAGATTAGTCGCTGTCGCGATCATTTGTGAGTGAATTTTGTCGTTTCAAAGCTTCGTATTGAGTCTCGAAAGGTATGTTATGATTTTATGGAATTCATTTCATCAAATATTGATTAAGTGTGAGTTGAGGATGAATTTTGTTGATGCTAGGATTGGGTTTAGGACTTCGTACCTTGTTAGTGCAGAGGTTCGCTTGAGATGGTTTTGGTTGTGTTTTTGGATCGAAATTGTTATCAATTGTTGTGTTGTGTTTCGAGTGCGGGCTGTTAGAGGAGACTTTAGGGGCTGATATGTTGTGATTTAAAATGAGTTCTTTGTCATGAATTAATGGTTGGTTTTTGTATGTTTTAAAGTATCGGTTAATCATTCAATTATTGAGAAATTGTTTCAATCGATTTTGGTTAAGTTTTCCGTGAGTGCGAATGTTTTTAGTTTGTGATTTTCGTTGTCGATTGTGGAAGTGTTTAGGATGTCATCTAGCTGCCTTGTGTTGTGTTTAAGCTCATTTTAGTGTTAGGGCGATATTAGGATAGTTGAGATATGTTTAAGTTAATCGGATAGTTTTAGTTCGCGCGAAACCATTAAATGGTCGATTTTAGAGTTGAATCGGGATAATGTATATTCGTTAAGCTTGCTGCCATATTTTTCGCGTTTGCGCTTTTAAATGTTTGATTCTTCGTTGTCTTGTTTTAAGTAAAGTCTCAAGTATTATTTGACGTTAAATTTATTTGGGAACGAAGGAATCACGCGAACGTTAAAGCGTTTAGTCGAGATAGTTAGTTAAAATCGTGTAAATTTTATGTTGTTCGTTTAGCTTCGCTTATTCTCTTCGTTGAAATTCATTAGATTATGGCTTCGATGATGTTTCTTTAGATTCGATTAACGTAGTTCCAGCATGCTTATGTTAGAATGTTATCTTATTTAGGCAGCGATAAGGCGAAGGAAAGCGAAGTTGAAGATGTAGCGCGAGATAGAAATTTCAGTCGTTTCCGTGAGTTAGGAATCAGTGAGTGCAAATTGTTTTATGAAATGATTATTACATTATGATTTCTATATGATTTCTACGCTTTCATGAAAGAATTAAACGTTTTGATATTTAAATGAATTTATATGAATGTAACGCCCTTCGTCCGACTTCCGTTACGGTTGGAAGTCCAGAACGGAGAACGTTACTTTCTTTATAAATCCGTTTCTGTTACCCTTTTAAAAACTTATTATCAAAATTATAAAACTCATTACCAAGATAGCGGAAATTTTTTTTTTTAAAAAAAAAAAATAATAATTTCGGCAGAGTTTCCTCTGTTTTTCTGAAATCCAAAATTTCATTCCCTGTAAATAAAACTCTAACATTTCTAAAACATCAATTTCAGAATTTTCAATTCGGACCTCCGGTCCATTTTCCAAACATTACATTACTCAATTATATCATAAACATTTATATGCATATATATTCAAAAGCAAGCTTTGAGGAATATACATAAGCTTTTACATAAGTGAAATACAATAATTTACATAAATATATATATGTTCCAAAATGCATGATCCTACGCAATATATAACTATAACTACCAAAAGCGTGGGATGGATGGTGACTATCTGAACTTCCGCGTATCAGTTTCTTCCCTGTCTGGGAATCGAATCACAAGGTTCAACCTGCGCGCGGTAAATTAACGCACTAAGCATATTCGCTTAGTGGTATACACATAATCTAATTTCTCAAATTTCAAATATAATTTAATTCATAATTAAAAGCATTATAACTTTACCATTTCATAAACATAGATATATATATGCTGCATAAAAATATTTAAACATATGATTCACACCTTTTTCGAATTCAACATATTTCAAAACATTAAACATTTCATATCATGTAACAATTTCATTTCATCGCTTATCACATTTTTCTCAGTGCCCCTTAGTAAACATATATTCGATACTCATGTATTGGTATATGGGTTTCCAGCATCGGACACGTGGTAGTATCCACCGAAATAACGGTCGACCCCGGCAATGGCCGCTCGGTGATTATCCACCGGGTCGTATATCATAACACATAATCGTTTAGGATCGGACACGTAGTGCCTCTCATAATCCATAACGAATCAATGTAAATAAACGGTGCAGCTGCTAAGTTCCCTATTGACATATCAATTACCAATTTCCATTTATCGATATCTATGTTTACAAGGGCTATTTATCTCACAACGTTTGTATCACATATTTTTCACTTTGATTTTAGTATCAAGATTTTCATAACAAATCAATTTCGCGTCTCATTTCAAGTATAGTCAAATACATTTGTAAATGCTTTGTATTAAAACGATATTTTTAGTACCAAGGTTTTCATAACAAATCAATTCCAATTTTTCATTCAAGTATAGACAAATAGGTTTGTAAATGCATTGTATTAAAACGATATATCAATCTCATTTAATGAAAATCATTTCACAATGAAAACACTTTCAAGTAAAATTAAAGATAATGTGTATACCGACCTAAAAAACGATTCAATCTTTCGAATTGAAAGCTCCTCCTAAGCTTTGCTCTTATTCTCGGGTCGAGAATCCGGTTCGCCGGGTTCTCCTTGACCTTTCATTAAATCAAACATAGCAAAAGTTTATTTAGTAAATTTCTAGCGTTACATAATGCTATAACTATATGCTCTCCTTTATGCATCCTAAATACTTCCAATGGATATCACTTCGAAACAGCTCATAATATCCTTTTTATGATCGTCTTTATCGTATTAAAAATAATCTCAAAACAACTCATTAAGATAGCTTATAACAGCTCAACAATCAATACGAATATAGCATTCAAATAACTCAAAACAGCGTGAATAACGTTCTAAAAACAGCACGCTACTCCTCACTTTACATTCCATAACTAGCATGTTTATAGCTCATAAAATAATACTTTATCGGCTCATTCGAATAGCACGAAAACAACCTTTAAACACTTCAAAACAATCCTTAAAACATGCTAAAAACAACTTATAATTTCCATGTAAACTATATGTCCAAAACAGTCCAAAAATCGTCATATCGTTTTTCATTTACGCAAATTAATTCTATCAAACCCTTATGAAACCTCTCAATCAATTTCATTATAGATATTCATTCGACTCACATTCAAATATCGTTTGACAACATGACATCTTAATCACAAGTCATTCGGCATTAACTCGTAAACTAACGCCTTTCGAAATCACGAAAAACTAGATCGAAACACTTGAAAACATTGTATCGATATTCAAATAACTTTCCAATATTCTAATGCATATCATTTCGAACCATTTTTCATGACAACCATTTCAAAACGAAAGGCAAAACATCACAACTCATCCTTCCTAACATAACAGCCCCTATACGGCTTCGCAACGTGAATTTCAACATCACAAATCATTCGCAAAACACGTCAAAACTTAAATCAAACGAACCTCCGCACTAACGAGGTTCTAAAATCCTATTTCCCAAACATATTATCATCAAAAATTCATCCATAAACCATCCTAAACATTTTCTATCAAAAATCATCTTAATGACATTCAACGTACCTTCCGGAAATCGGGACAATCACAACAAAATCGTTTTTAAAGGGCTGCCCAATAACTCCTTTTTACCTACGAGCTTCCTTCAATCCAAATGAATATCATTAATGTTCAAATATCCTTCGAATTATGATTACAATACTAATGGGGCAGCGACTTACCTTCGCTTGAGCTGTTTTTCGTTTCAAAACAGCTCGCGAACAATTTCGATGACAAAGACAGCAACTCGGCAGCAGATCGCACAATGACAACAACTTATGTTTCGATGACAGCACACGACGCAACAACGGCACGGCTTCAGCTTGACAGCTCGCAGTAGCATCGTCAATTTCAACCACCAGCAGCTCACGCCAGCAGCAAGGCAGCGATGACAGCACACGGCAGCGCACAGCACAACAGCCACCAGTAACTTCGCGACAGCAGCTTCGCAACACCAGTAACGACAGCACGATATCGACAGCCACGACAGCACAACGATAAATAGCAACTTAATAACAACAGCACAACGACAATCGCAACAATGACAGCACAACGACAATCGCAACAATGACAGCACAATATCAACAGAAATTTCAGCAATAACCACAGCACACCAACCTCAAAACTGACAGCAGTTCACGGCCAGCTTACAATCACCGTGAGTTCTCCTTTGCTGCACTTCCACTCACGGTCTCAAGGCAATGGCAGCGACGGCAGTACTTGGTTCATGGCAGCAAAGAGACGGCAGCGATTTCACCTCTCGTCAGCAACTCCCCACTGCAGCAGCACACCCATGACAGCAGCTCCCACGGCAGCAGCTCTCGTCCACAGCGACAGCACTATACAGCAGCAGCAACGACAGCACCTGGCAGCAGCAGCGACAGCACCATGGCAGCACCAGGCAGCACCAGATCTTCAGTCCTTGCTTGCATGCAAGGTCAGATCTTTTATCTGAAAGTTAGGACAGCACATGCATGTGCTGGATCTCCTTCACCAGCTCACGCTCAGCATCCAAACAGCTCACGGTTCCAGCTGAACTTTTCTTTGCATGCACGGGCAGATCTGGTCTTCTCATTCTCTCGATCACTCTCTCAAGTTCTCTCTATGAAGGCTCTCGGATTCGTTTTGATGAAGCATGGTGACCGAGTCCACTTTTATTTCACATTCTAACATTTGCTTCCTCTCTCGGGTGTCAAGACAATGCAAACCGAAAGAATACATTTTGCTTTTTAAAAGTTTATTTCTTTACCCATTATCTTGACATTTTAATATATAGATATTGTCTTCATTTTGGACACTTGTCCTACAAGTGTTAAACTCTCAAGCCACTTGTCCCACCATGCACCAACTCCTACACATCAATATTTAATGCATTTAATTTGCGCTTTACGGATTTCGCTTTCGCTCGGATTCGCTTCGGATTCGCCTGAAAATTTAATAAAAATCCAAATTCACATACGGAAACTTTATTAGGTTCCGAATAAATATTTAATTCCGAATACGCTAATTTATTTTACGAGATTCGATTAAATAATTAACCCCGGATTCTTTTGGAGAGTTTTATAAAAATTCCGCTACTCCTCCGGACCCGAACGGGTAATTATTTACATCGTCCTTTAATATATATAATCACTATTTAATAAATTATGAGACATAATAACGGAATGTTACAATGAATGATATACGCTTTACAGGAATGTTATACGCTTCGAATGTTTTTATATCTGTATTTAAAGTAATATTGATCGTATAACTTGTTATTGAAATGTGCCTTTATGTTTTGTTTAATGAGCGAAGGAACATGTTTTATAATTATTATTTTAGCATGATAATGTATTTCAAAACCAATGGCTACCCATCCCCATTATGACTAAATTATGACTGTTATGCGGTCGAAGTGCCTTGTTGCCCGTATGGCATGTTTGTCGGGGGAAAGTCCACTAACTATGGGGGGGATCGAGTTTGTCATGTCGCCCTCTACACGTATATAAGGTACTATCATGACTGATGCCCTATGTGCAGCGAGGTAACATACCGCGACATAGTGGTTATGACTGAGATTGCACATCCCCACCACCGGTGACCCAAGACCGGGCGGTGATCATGATTTCCCCGGGTCCCATTGGATATATGTTTTATGACTGAGGATTCATTTATGATTTTATGAGTTTATTGATGAACTTATGATTATGTTATGAATAAATTTTATGATGCTTATAATTTTGTATATTGTTTTCAAGCAATTGTTTATAAAAATGATTATGTAATATCATGAAATTCACGTTCACATAAATTGTTTCGGAACTTGAATTCTTTCAAAGGATTTTGAAAAGGGTATTAAAGGAAACTTATTTAGAACTACATAACACTCACTGAGCCTTTTTAGCTCATTATTTTCTTGTTTATTTTATAAAATTCCTCAGGCGCAGGTTCGAGTCCTCTAGGCAGCAGATCTCTAGCTCAAGAGTAGGCAAGCTTATCAAGCGACTGAAACTGTGAAATCAAAGTAAATTTTTGTCGTATAACGGATTTAAATGTGATGTAGATATTTAAGTTTCATAACTATGATGACGTTGTCGTGTATATGAAATGTTTTATTTAAGTTTGAAATGGTTTTGCTTTAAATACTTAAATTGTGTTTAAATGTTGATTTTGAGATGGACCTGAGGTCCCAATTGGAAGTGGAAATGAATGTATACATTTTGAAATATTATTAATTGTTTTACAGGTGTTTAAAAAAGTTGGAAATGTCAGAAAAACAGTCGTGGTGCTGTTGAAAAATTTTTCACCCTAAATTTTTACATATTAAGAAATGAAACTGTTTTACGGCTTAGCTTCACAGAGTCCTTTTAAGTCACCTGCATGAAGACTGTAAGGATTCTGTGGGGTGTCGGGAGGGCTCCGCTCGGATCTCTTTGGGGGAAATCCGGGTTGGGTCCTTTCAATGTAAACCTAAATCTAGATCTTCATCTAGAAGAGAGTGAAAGATATAAAGGGTGTCATGACCCCATAGAGTGGTTTAGGTATTAAAGCGCTTTAGGTCAACATTTGAAGAGAGTGAAGGATATGAAAGGTGCAATTATATGGAACGGTTAGGGTTTAAAAACTCTCTAGGGTGTGATGACCATTTAGTGAAACGCAATCAAGGTGAGAGAGAAGAGAGGAAGGAAAGAGAGAGAGAGAGAGAGAGAGAGAGATGGAGAGTTAAGACAAAAGAGAAAGATGACAATAAAGAAATAAGAAAGTGGAATTAGGGCTTTATCTATTTAAAGCACTAATACATTTACCTAATTACACTTAGCCATTAACGAAATATGATTTTTAACCCTAAACAACTAGCTAATTTTAAACAACTAATTGTAAGGAATTGTTTTTGAAACCATTGGTGATTTGACAATATTTTATATTTCAGGGGCTTTTTAGGGATAAATAAAGCAATTGAAATTATTGCTTTTATAATCTTCATCTTTATTCTTACTTTTTAACTTTAAACCTTATCCCTATCTTTATTTCTAAAAGGGAAAAGAAGCAACCGCCATTACCGTGACTAAAGTTTCCACTTAATTGTGAAATGAGACTTTGATTGTGTGTGCTTCATTTGTTTTTTTCCTTTCATATTGCTTCATTTTCTTTCTTGTTTTGTGCTCACCTTCTATCCTTGAGAAAAAGAATGACACTTATTTGCTTATTTCACTTCATTTTAATTAGTTTTATCAAGCAAAATCAATATTAATAATAGTTAAGTTCTAAAGAATTATGTCATAGTGGTAAGTGAACATTGAGCCATCTTTGCTTCCAATTAATGCCATGACAGGCCTCTCTCTAATTATACTAACTAGGCGACCTGCCCAGTACCCCATGGTGGTTTTCTAGTCGAGATCTGCTCCGATTGGAAAGTTCTCATGGAGTTAAACCTCTTTCTTATCTGAAAATACTTGAAACTCTTTTAGTTCTGAAAATGGGTAGGAGTTTTGTTCGTTAAAAATAACTTTATGAAAATAGATTTTTACGGAAATCCAGCAGCATGACGACTGTTTTTTTTTAATTTTCACCTTGTAAAAACTTCACAAAACCTGTATAATTTCATTCAATATATTAAATCAAACTAATGGGTCTCAGGCCCTTTTTCAGATACACAACCATCCACAACATGCTTAAAAATTCAATGATATGAAAATCAACTTAATTAAAACCTTAAAACATCGTGCATGATATTTACCATAAAATCTATTATCCAAAACAATATTGATAAGTCTGAAAATAATAGTAAATGACTGATAACTTGATTAAAACTAGTGCAGTAAATTATGCTTTCATTATTATTTTCAAAACAATAAATCTCATTTAAGCGAAAGATTCTTTTGGTAAACTTTTCATAAATGAATTTTCTTATTTTTCTAAACTTACGTCTATTGACGTATTTCATTTTTTTTAACTAACTTATAAGGTAACTCAGGGAAAACTTATTCTCTTAAGCTAAATATCTACTTGACATGAAATACTAGGAATTTTCTATTTGTGTGTGCTCAGATGCATAACTTGGGATTACGATTCCCCCCAACATTAGGAAATGTGGGAACGTGGAATTACGTTTCTCCCCAACATCAGAAAATGTGGGAACTTGGGATTACGATTCCCCCCGAATATTAAGCCGTATAGGAACTTGGGATTACGATTCTCTCTGTCTATTAGGCATACGAGAAATTAGGATTACGATTCCCCCCATCTCTTGCCATACACGCATAGGGTACCTCAGTCGGGTTATGCTAGAGGTTAAGATAAACTAAAGACATCTAAAAATCTTTTAATACACTTAAAACTCAAACTTAACTTCTATTTACTTAGCATTGAAGCATATTAAGCACTTTTAGAAATATCTCATAAATATTTCGTTTTCTAGTTTACGGTTTAAAATTGAAAAATTTTCTTTTTAGAGCAAAATCTTAAATCATTCGAAATAACTTTCTCATGTATCTCTATGCATGTATTTTATTTACATTTTCTATTTTAATTACTTCAAGACTAAATACATTCATAATATATATTTACAACTATACATGCATTATAAGGAAAGTGATAATATTCTAAAATTTTGCTCGAATAACATAATAATCATAAACTAAAATGGTATCGCATTAATAAATATTCATATAATAGAATTTGCGAAAGCTTTATGAAAATTCACACTCACAACTTGCTTCCAAATAACTTAACCCACTCTCGCTATGGATCTCGTCCGCTCGCCGGTTCACCTACAATTGGTTTTGATCGAGTTTTTGTTAACAAAGAGACTCGCATAAATACTAAACTTAAATCACACGGAGATTTTGCTAACTTTTTGACTATTTCGAAACTAACAATAACGTCTTTCATTCTCAATCAATATCATAGAAATCACACTCAAATGGATTCAACAAAAAGAATATTCGAATCTAAATGAATAATGTAAAACTTACGCGATTTCTACAATTTATCACGAATTATCATTTTTAACGCTTTGCATGATTATTTCGTTTCCAACTTTGATGCACATAAATGAAAATCATGGTAGCATACTACACTTTAATTAAATTTTCGATTCGACTCCGAAAATCGATGATTTAATATAATCGCACGCATGAAAACTATCCGATTAATTTTAATATATTTCAATCCATCCTAACATTAACATTTAACACTTTAATGAACGTAATCACACAACATGGCAGCTTGTTAACATCAATTATATTTTCACATTCGACAACGAAAGTTGCACATTAAATCACATTTGCATTCGTAAAAAACTTATCTGAATCGCTCGGAAACGATTTTTCAATGTCTGAACAACTTTTGGAAACATTAAAACACACAAACAATAATCATTTTTCATGACAACGGACTTGAAATCAACAATGCAACATAACAACCCCTTTATCTCATTATAACAGCCCATAATCAATTTTGCAATGAAAACAATTATCGACAATTTCATTCAAAATTACAACCAAACAATATTGAACGAACCTCTGCACTAACGAGGTTCTAAATCTTAAAACTCAATCATATCATCATCAAAATTAATTCTCAACTCATCCTAAACATTATCCATCAAAACGAAATCTATAAAACTCAAAATACCTTTCGAAACTCAATTCGAAACTTTGAAACGCTTGCATGAATGTGTTGCCTATAACATTGCTCTTATCCGCGAGCTTCCTTCAATCCAAATTGACATGCAACCTTTAAAAACTACTCGAAATGTCATAACAAAACCAAACAGGACAGCACTTACCTTTGTGTGAGCTGTTCTTCACTTCAAAATAGCTCCCACACGTCCGCGATGGCAAGATGGCACCAAGAATGTCACTCACGGCAGCAGCTTACTCTTCTTCACCTGCATGCACAAACTGACAGCTTCTTAACAACACCTAATATTAACTACAAGCTGAAATAACTTCAATAGCACTTAAAAACTCACCTCAATCTACTAATTTACGCATCAAACAGCCCTCACGAACTCACGGATAGCACTCACACACACACTCGATAGTTCACGGGTTGCTGAACTCGAATCTCCTCTTTTTCCTCGCTTGCATGTGCTGTCTTTCCTCAAAAACAGCTACTGCTCTTGGATCCCACGAAGTCCTTCATAGTTTTGCTTGAACAACACATACAGCTCGAGCTTAAAGATGCGCGCTGTTCGTTCCTTCTTCCCCTCATGAGCTCATGGCTGTACTCTCTCGGATTAGTTCACGGTTTGGTACTCTTGGATCTGTCTTTGCATGCAAGAGTAGCTTGTCCTCTCAGTTCGCTTTCTGGTCTGCACCGCTCTTGATCTCACAAGCTCTCTCTCACGATCTCTCAAGTTCTCTCTTTCTCTATCTTTCACTCCTCCTATCTCTCTCTCAAACTCTTCTCTCTCACAATTCACTCTCTCAGTTTTTTAAGACAAAAAAAACCGAGCTTGCTTTGATTTGCTTCCCTTACATTTTCACTTCAATTTGATATATATATGATTTATATTTGCTTGACACATGTGGCACCCATGCATGTAAACTTCTTACCATTTGTCTCATTCATTTCATGCATTCTCTCATTTTGATTCCAAATTCAAAATCGTTTCCGTCCGTCCGTCCGATTAATCCGCTTATGACTTGATTTTGCCTTCGAAATTATTTTTAAATTTTGAATCCGTCTCCATGTACTCGAAATTATTTTATTATTTTTTTTCTAAAAAATATTTCGAATGATCTGGAATCAAAAATAAAATATTTTTCTACTCGAAAACGTGATCGATCGAAAAATAATTCATTTTTCTACAAATGAGGTTTTGGGTTTTACATGCCATGTTCGAAATGATTTTAAATATTTAAATACAATGATTCAAATTTTATTTGTGATTCATAATTTTTTATCTAGTCAAAATTATCCACACTGTAAAGATTACTACAAAATTTATCCTTTTATAAAAATTATTATTATTATTATTTTAGGGTGAAGAAGGGGGAACTAAATCTCATACCTTCAACAATTGTGGAATTCGAACCTTTGATCTTTTAGGATCAAAGGATGTGTTCAACCATTCCTGCTAAGAGGTGGTGTGCAAAAAATCAATGCCTTTTAATAGGATCGAACCATGATATTATAAAAGTTAATAAAAATATACATAAACTCCCATAAAAATTATCTTGAAATGTGGAACCTTAAATTTTCTCTTTTTAATGATAAATGAGGTTATATGAATGAATAGTGACATTTATGGATGAATAGTAGAATAAGATGAATAGTGATTTTACGGAGAGCCAAAAAGCGGTATAGAATGAATTTTAAGAATCACCAAGACTATTAGAAGTATGTAGGAAGTCCAAAAACAAGGCCTCAGTGAATTTTGAAATTATTTCGAAAAAGCCGAATTCTGGCGTTCCAGAAAGTTCAATTGAAAGAAATAAGAAAATATAGACATGTGGAGTAAGAAAACCATGGAAATGTGACATGTGGCATAAGAGATAAGGATGAAGACAAGTGTCAAACTATAATGGATAACATTTTAGTGAATTTGACTAACTTTAAGGAGTAAGATTGGCATTATGGTGTTGTTTAAGGGCAAAATTGTCTTTAAGCGTCCAAATATATAAATAAGAAGCACGAAATGAAATTGAAACAAGAAGGAATCGAACAAGCAAAGAAGGAAATCGAAATAAAAGAAAAGAGAGAGTTGTGAGAGGAGGAGAAGAAGAACGAAGAAGGAAAGATGAAGAGAAGGAGAAGAAGTGTAATACCCTCTCCCAAGGTTATTACTGTTCATATGTACAAAATGATATAATGTACTAATATACTCTCGTTGGTGAAAATAATAAAAAGGATTTTTAAGTGTTTAGTGGTGAAATTTAATATTTGTAGAATTTTCGAAAGAATTGGGTATAAATTGAAGAAAATGTAATACCCTCTCCCGAGATTATTACTGTTTATATGTACGAAATGATATAATATACTAATATACTCTCGTTGGCGAAAATAATAAAAAGAAATTTTAAGCGTTTAGTAGTGAAATTTAATATTTGTAAAATTTTCGGAAGAACTGGGAATAAATTTAAATAATAAATTATAAAAGTCGAGGGTCATAGGGAAAATAAAATATTTTTCTAGAAGAGTAACAAAATTGTAAATAAAGGGATAGGACAAAGACATTAGGAAAGTGAAGAATTCTCTAGAATGTGGCAGAATTTTAATTTCAAGGAACTTTAAGGCTAAAGGCGGAGCTAGACCCACGCTTATAAATAGGTGTGTGTTGTGAGCAAATTACTATGAAAGAAAGAGAGAGTGAGGAAAGAAAGAAAAATCTAGGGAGAAGAGAGAGAGAGCTATCGACAGAGTAAAGGAGATAGACCTACCACTGATCCAAGCTAGATTTCTACCAGTTTTTGAAGATAAATTGGGCCATAGAAGGTGAAGATCAGGCTTAAGAGTAGTAACAAACTAGATCTGGTAAGGATTAAATAGTAAGATCTATTGTTTATGGAGTTATTTCAGTGGAAAAGTACTAGAAACAGTCTTTGGGTTTCATTTGAACCTAACGAGATTTTTTTGTATATAGATCTGATAATAGTGAAGCAACTCGTGAGTGAAGAAGCAAGGCAAAAAAAAAAAATAAGGAGAGCTCGGTAAGTGAAGTAGCTAAGAAAATATGATTAATTTGAAGAAGTTTGTTTGTGATTTGTAATGATTAAGTTTAGGTCGCAAAACTTATTTATGGTTGTGACTTGGATTTTGTGAAGAAAAATGATGAAATGTCATGAAGTATAATTGTGTGGAATTTAATTAAGGTCGGGGGATGTGCTGATGATTGTATATGTGTGTAAAGCTTGGAAAAGAAGTGTTAAAAGTGAACTTGAGTGAGATAGCGTTGAAGCTCGTTGAATGTAAGCTGGGTAATACCCACAGCCTTTCGCCAACATTAGTCGAATTAGACTAGAGCGCGAGCTCCCAAAGAGCGAGTTAAGTGATGCTGCCACCCACTATAATGCTTGTTTGAGCTAGTCTGAAAGGACCCAACCCGGATATCCCTTGAAGAGATCCGAGCGGAGCCCTCCCGGCACTCCACAGAATCCTTACAATCTTAAAGCTGGTGACTTAAAAGGACTCCGTGAAGTTAAGCCGTAAAACAGTTTCATTTCTTAATCATTAAAAATTTAGGGTGAAAAATTTTTTGGCAGCACAACGGCTGTTTTTCCGACATTTTCAACCTTTTCAAAATACCTGTAAAACAATTAATAGTATTTCAAAATGCATACATTCATTTCCACTTTCAAATGGGACCTCAGTTCCATCGTAAAATCCACATTTCAATGCAATTCGAGTATTTAAAACTAAAACCATTTCAACTTAAAGAAAACATTCCACATGCATGATAACGTAATTAAAGTTATAAAACTTAAATATTTACATCATATTAAAATCCGTTATACAATAAAAATTTACTTTGATTTCACAGTTTCGATCGTCTGATAAGCTTGCCTACTCTTGAGCTGGAGATCTGCCGCCTGGAGGACTCGAACTTGTGCCTGAGGAATTTATAAAATAAACAAGAAAATAATGAGCTAAAAAGGCTCAGTGAGTGTTATGCAGTTCTAAATAAGTTTCGTTTAATACCCTTTTCAAAATCTTTTGAAAGAATTCAAGTTCCGAAACAATTTATGGAAACGTGAATTTCATGATATTACATAATCATTTTTATAAACAATTGCTTGAAAACAATATACAAGATTATAAGCATCATAAAATTTATTCATAACATAATTATAAGTTCATAAATAAACTCATAAAATCATAAATGAATCCTCAGTCATAAAACATATATCCAATGGGACCCGGGGAAATCATGATCACCGCCCGGTCTTGGGTCACCGGTGGTGGGGACATGCAATCTCAGTCATAACCACTATGCCACGGTATATTACCTCGCTGCACATAGGGCATCAGTCATGATAGTACCTTATATACGTATAGAGGGCGACATGACAGACTCATGACAGACTCGATCCCCCCATAGTTAGTGGACTTTCCCCCGACAGACATGCCATACGCGCAATAAGGCACTTCGGCCGCATAACAGTCATAATTCAGTCATAATGGGGATGGGTAGCCATTGGTTTTGATATACATTATCATGCTAAAATAATATTTATAAAACATGTTCTTTCGCTTATAAAACGAAACATAAAAGCA
The DNA here is from genome assembly GCA_022984855.1 of Dimocarpus longan. Taxonomy (NCBI): domain Eukaryota; kingdom Viridiplantae; phylum Streptophyta; class Magnoliopsida; order Sapindales; family Sapindaceae; genus Dimocarpus; species Dimocarpus longan. The sequence continues at coordinate 10,806,660 of CM041013.1, forward strand.
CATTTCAATAACAAGTTATACGATCAATATTACTTTAAATACAAATATAAACAATTCGAAGCGTATAATATTCCTGTAAAGCGTATATCATTCATATAAATTCATTTAAGTATTAAAAAGTTTAAATCTTGCATGAAAGCATAAAAATCATATAGAAATCATATTGCATTTATCATTTTATAAAACAATTTACACTCACCGATTTCTAACTCACGGAAACGATCGAACTTTCTACTTTGCACTACTTTTTCAACTTCGCTTTCCTTCGCCTTAACGCTGCCTAAATAAGTTAACAATCTAATATAAGCATGTCGGAACTACGCTAATCAAATCTAAAGCAATATCATCGAAGCCATAATCTAATGAATTCAACGAAGAGAATAAGCGAACCTAAACGAACAACATAAAATTTACGCGATTTTAACTAACTATCGCGACTAATTGCCTTTAACGTTTCGCGCGATTCCTTCATATCCGAATAAACTTATCGTCCATATTACTCGTGACTTAACTTAAATCAAGGCAAACATGATAAAGCGTAAACGAGAAAAATATAGCAGCAAGCTTAACAAATATACATTTTTCCAATTCAACTCCATATTCGACAATTTAACGATTTCGCGCGAAACTAAAACTATCCGATTAACTTAAACGTATCTTAAACTATCCTAACATCGACTTAACACTAAAATGGGCTTAAACATATCTCAAGGCAGTGAGATGACATCATAAACACTTGCATAATCGACAATGAAAATCATAAACTAGAAACATTCGCACTTGCGGAAAACTCAACCAAAATGCTCGGAAACGATTAATCAACGCCCGAACGATATTTCGATACTATCAAATACACTAAAATGCATCCTTTTTCATGTTAACAAACTTGGAAATAAAGCCACTACATGACAGCCCCTATATCATATCGTAACAGCCCATACAACAAATATTTCACGAACTAACAACCTCGACAATCAAGCATCAACACACCGAAACAAACGAACGAACCTTCGCACTAACGAGGTTCTAGATCCTAAACCCAATCATACCATCAGCTTTTTCATTCATAACTTAACCTTATATAATTTCCAACAACGTTCATAAACATTACAACATACATCACAAAACTCAATCGAAATCTTTTCAAAAAAAAAATCACATGAAGGCTGTCCAATATCCTTTGCGTAACCGAATCTACACCAGCCTTTAAACTTTAATTTCTTTCACTAATTTATGCATTTAAATCACATAAAATATGACATTAACACCAGCTAGGACAGTTCTTACCTTGGTGAGAATTGTTCTCCGCTTCGAAACAACTCTCAAACGATCGCGACGGCTAAATGGAGCCAAAATCATTCACAACATCAGCTTGAATGCGATCTGACAGTAATAGTTCCAACATTCAACAGCAACATAAAACCAAGGTAGCAACTCTACACAACAATAGTTTCAGCTCTCAAGGCAGCAGCAAGGACAGCGTCTGCAACAGCTCACGCGGTCACGGCAGCACCAGCATCATCGCGTCGGCAGCAGCAACCTCTCATTAGCAGCCTCACGCCACCAGCAGCTTCAGCTCTTGGCAGCACCCACCTGGCAGCAGCAACGCCCACACGCCAGCAACAGAATAGTTCCAACTCGGTAGCAGCTCCAGTCCAAGGCAACAGCAGCAGGTCGCGTCTGGCAGCAGCGATCACAACTCCACGCCGATAGCAACAAATTCTCGACAGCACTCACCTTTCCTTAGTTCAGACCTTGCATGCAAGCTTTAATCTACTCACTTAGACTAGATCTGCACTCAGATTACACATGCAACACTCAGTCTCTCTTTCATAAAACTCACTCACGAAAATGGGTGAGCTGACCGAGTGCAGCTCTTCTCTCATTCGGTCTTAGTCCTTCACTCTCGGCTCTCCTTCACGACCAAAACCTCCCTTTGCAAATGAGCTGCTCTTCCTTTGTTCTTGGTTTTGCTTCTTGGGTCGACAGCCTTTGGATCTCTCTCACGGTTTCAGATTTGCTCTCACTTCACTCTATCTCTCTATCCTTCGTTTAACACAACATATGGTGACCGAGAGCAAGTTAGCTACTTCTTTACTTGATTATCAACTTTAATAATATAATATAATTGCTTTCTACTTCTTTGACATTTGTCACATAATTATCATGCCGCCACAACACTTGTCTCACTTATAATGCATGCCATACACATGGCACATAAGCAATTGAGTCGCTTATCGATTCCAATGCATTCTCCCATTCCGTTTTCATGCTCGAGTCCAATTTTGTCCGTCCGCCCAAAAATCCACTTACCACTTAATTTCGTCTCCGGGATTATTTATTTATTTATTCTTATTATTAATATTCTAATTTCGCAGCCGTCTTACACTATAAAATAAATTTTATTACTCGAAAATACTTATTCCGAATAATTCAGAACTTAAAAATTACATTTTTTCGATGGAAACACGATCCAATCAGAAAAATAATTCGCTTAATGACGATGAGGATTTTGGATTTTACATAGTCTAAGGCAGTAGCTTGTAAAAGCAAGCTGAGTAAAGGTAGTAACAGCTAGGAGCGAGCTGGAGTGTATGTGAATCGAAGCTGAACAAAAAGGTAGCAGCTTGCTAAGAATGGTAAATCGAGCAAGCTGAGTGATACTGCCACCTGCTATAATGCTTGTCCAAGCTAGACTAAGGCAAGCTTGTAAGGGCGAGTTGGTTAAGGGTAGAAGTTCGCTAGCTGGACACTATAGCTGAGCTAGACGGTAACAGCTCGCTAAAAAGAGTAAGCTGAGCGAGCTCGTTGAGATAGGAAAGCTCTCAATTCCGGTTGAGTTGGCTAATGTAGGGGCCCGCATAGGATGAACTGGGCAAGCTGCGGTATGAGTTCGTAGCTCGAGCTAGACTGGCATTATTGCAGTCCGCAACAGCTTGGGTGAAACTATAAGTTATAGAGATAATAGAAATGACTTGGAATTGAAATATTCTGCAAGCTAAGTGGAGATTTCAATTATGATTAAGTGTAGGTGAGGAGGTGAACTGAGAAGGTCGCTAAAGCTAAAATTTCAAATAGATTGGGAAGCAAGTAGTGAGTGTGAAAATATTTTAAATACTTTTAGTTTATTTAGTAGAATTTTATTTTCATTAATTATTCTTTTAGCTTATAAATGATTTATGTTTTAGCATGAAATGGAATAGTTACTTATAGATGGTATGCAATATACATTATTTCTTTTTACAGCATAAAAAAGAAATTTGTTTGAATTATGGAAAAGAAAAAGGTTTTCAAAACTAATGGATAGTCCAAGCCTTTATAGATAGACTTTGTAGCATTAGACCTAGTCGGTAGATCCCGTAGTGTATGGCAAATGTCCTAACATCGGGGGGATCGAGTCTGTCATGTCTGTTGAGTCTCCCTCTACACTTGTAGGGTATTTTCTCGTTACATAGTATGCAATGGTAGTTCCGCACGTGATAACGAGATGTGTTTGTAGCTTTGTCATGGTGAGCGATGCTAGCTTTTACGCCACGTGACCCCCCACATTGAACGGAGCTGGTCTGGTCGCTCATATGGTTGTAGCTTCCTTTGGGTTTCCATCAGAGCATTTTTAGCCAAGAAAGCATACCATTAAAAACATATTTTAGAAAGAAAATATATAAAACCCAAAACCTCGTTCGTCGAAAAGCAAATTATTTTTCGATGGATCGCGTGTTCGTTCGAAATAATATTTTTCGATTCCGGATCATTCGAAATATTTTTTGAAAAGAAATATTAAAATAATTTTGAGTACATGGAGATGGATTCAAAATTTAAAAATGATTTTGAAGGCGAAAACAATTATAAGCAGATTCTTGGACGGACGAAAACGGATTCGAACTTGAAATCGAAATGGGAGAATGCATGGAAGAAATAAATGAAATAAATTGGTGAATGATGGACACGTGTCACACATGCAAAGAATAAGCAAGGACAAGTGGCATGAGAGGTCATGCATGAGTGCCATGTGTCACATTCTTATCATCCATATATATTAAAAATTGAAATGTGAAGATTGAAGAAAACAAGGGCATTTGATCAACAAATTGCAAGTAAAACCGAGAGAGTGAGAATGAGAGACATTTAGAGAGTTTGAGTGGAAGTGAGAAATCGATAGAGTGACATTTCCATGAGAGAGAGAGAGGTTCTTGATTGAGAAAGAAACCGTGAGAAGTAAGAGAGCTTTAAGGAAAACCATTCGGCCTCCATTGTCTTCAAACCGAGAGCGTGAGATAGAGAAAGAGAAAGCTTGAGAGATCATGAGAGAAAGTGAGCTCATGAAGGGACGAGAGGGACGAGCAGCATTTTCAAGCTCGAGTTGCTTGTGTCATCCAAGCAAAGCCATGAAGGTTTTTATGATCTATCCAAGTGCAAACCAGAAAGCAAACTAAGAGGACAAGCTGATCGTGCATGCAAGCAAGGAAGGACGAGCAGCTGCTGTCAGGCCAAGAACAAGCATTTCAGACCTGAGGTGAAGTAGAACCAAAAGAAGACAGCTGCAGTTCGATCTGGAGAGGAAGACAGTAGGTATTTGAGAGTTTTTCTTGAGGGAAGACAGCACATGCAAGCAAGAGAAAGGGAGGAGAGTCGAGTGCAACAACCTGTGATCTGTAGAGTGTGTGTGAGTACTGTTCGTGAGTTCGTGAGGGTTGTCTAGTGAGTGAATCAGATTAAGTGAGTCTTTGAGTGCCATTGAAGTGATTTCAGATTGAGAGAGTGTGTGTACAGATCGTGAGCTAAGAAAAAGAAAAAATCGAGTGGGCTACTGCCGTGAGTGACTTCTTGGTGCCGTCGCGGACACGTGAGGGTTGTTTCGAAGTGAAGAATAGCTCACACAAAGGTAAGTGCTATCCCATTTGGTTTTGTTATGATGTTTCAAATAGTTTTTAATGGTTGCATGTCAATTTGGATAGAATGAAGCTCGCGAATAAGAGCATTGATGTAGGCAGCTCCTTCATGAGCAATTTCGAAGAGTTTGAATCAACTTCAAAAGGTATATTGAGTTTTATTGATTTCATTTTGATGGAAAATATTTAGGATGAGTTATGGATGATATTTGATAATGTTATCATTGGGTTTTAGGATTTAGAACCTCATTAGTGCGGATGTTCGCTCGATATTGTTTGGTTGTAATTTCGAATTAATTTGTCGATGATTGTTTCGTTGCAAAATTGATTACGAGAGCTGTTATAGTGAGATTTAGTGGCTATTATGTTGTGTTGTTAAGTTCAAGTTCGTTGTTGTGAAAAATGATTATTGTTGATGTGTTTTAAAGTATCGAATAGTCGTTCGGATATAAAAAAACTGTTTCTGAGCGATTAGGATAAGTTTTCCGCGAATGCGAACGTGATTTAGTTGCGATTTTCGTTGTTGAATGTGAATATGTGCATGATGTTAACAAGCTGCCATGTTGTGTGATTATGTTCATTAAAGTGTTAAAGATTGACGTTAGGATGGATTGAATTATATTAAAGTTAATCGGATAGTTTTTGTTGCGCGCGATTATATTAAATCGTTGATTTTCGGAGTTGAATCGGAAACTGAATAATCATGTAGTAGGCTGCCATGATTTTCATTTTCGAATCAAAGTGTTTCATCTTTGCTTTCCATGATTTGAGTGAAGTTATGAGTAGCATTGACGATAAGTGTGATTGGAAATGAAATAATTGTGTAAAGCGTTAAAAAGGATAGTTCTCGGTAAATTGTTGAAATCGCGTAAGTTTTACATTATTCGTTTAGATTCGAATAAACTTTTTGTTGAATCCTTTAGAATGTGATTTCGATGATATTGATTGAGATTCGAATGGCTTTGTTGTCGGTTTCGAAGTAGTCGAAAAGCTAGCGAAATCATAAAGTTTCGATTAGATTATGTTGCAATAATGATTTGGTTTCGAGATAGTTTTCCCGTGTGATTTAAGTTTAGTTTTTGCGCGAGCCATGTTTTAATGAAAATCTCGATCGAAACCAATTGTAGATGAACCAGTGATCGAACGAGATCTATAACGAGAAGTGGTGATAAATTATTTGGAAGCAAGTAGTGAGTGTGGATTTTATAAAAAGTTTTCATGCATTTTATTATATGCGATTTCATTATATTTCATACAATGCACGTATAGCTTTACATAATTTATATTGTGAATGTATATATATTCTTTAAGTAAAGTAAATTAATAGGTTTAAATGATATACATGTATAGAATATTATTTGCAAAAGTTAATTGCAATGTTATAACATATTGCCGAGATTTTACAAATAAATATGTCTTTGGTTTACCCTAGCCCCTAGTTTACACCCGGCCGAAGTATTCCATACGTGTATGGCAAGTTGGGGGGAGTTACTAACTTTAGGGGAATCGAGTCTGTCAGTCGCCCTCTGCACGTATGAGATAGTGTAGATCTGCCTGATGTTGGAGGGAATCGCGATCCCAGAGTTATTTCCACATTTATGACTACACATAGTAAGAGTTTCCCTTAATCCTAGTGGCGTGTCTTCGCATCGTCATGAAGGATAAAGTTTCCCTAGGTTGCCAAATAGGCTAGTAAGAAAACGATAAAAGTATTTAAGAAAAGTTTAATAAAGTATCTTTCGCATTTATAAAATGAAATTTATAGTTTTCAGAAAAGTAAAGTAAGTAGTAGTTTTCCAACCTATTTTGAGAGGAATATTATTTTGAGTAAAAGTATAGTTTATATCAAATTTACCCACTCACTGAGTTATTCTCACCATTAGTTTCCTGGTTAATTAAAATCCTCCCTAGGTGCAGGTACGAGCAGCGCGACAGAAGCATCTCCATCGGACGTACATGCGAGCTAGAGATGCAACCACATTGCACTAGTTTTAATCAAGTTATCATATACTTCATTTACTATCGTTTTCAGACTTATCAAGTATTATAAATATTGTTTTGGATAATGGATTTTATGGTGAATGTAATGCATGATATTTTGAGATTTTAATTAAGTTGATTTTCATATCATCGAATTTTTACACATGTGATGAATGATTGTGTAATTGAAAAAGGGCTTGAGGCCCATTAGTTTGATAAAATCTATTGAATGAAATTATACAGGTTTTGTGAAGTTTTTATATGGTGGAGATTTTAGAAAAACAACCGTTGTGCTGCCGGATTTCCATAACAATATATTTTTATAAAGTTATTTTCAATGAACAAAATTCCTATCCATTTTCAGAACTAGAAGAGTTTCAATCATTTTCAGATAAGAAAGAGGCTTAGCTCCATAGGAACTTTTCAGCCGGAGCAGATCTCAACTGGAAAGCCACCGTGGGGTGTCGGACAGGTCTCCTAGCTAGTATAGTTAGAAAGGGGCCTGTCAACGTTGGTATCAAAGCCGAGATTTTTTTTTTAAATGCATTACATGATTTTCGAGCATTTTCATAATATTTCTCAACCATCATACATTTTATGACTTATTATCTGGTTCAAGTGCAGTGAGTCATGCGTCACGTCGGTCGTCTGCGTACACGGAGAGCCACAGATAATGCTCTACCTCCTGCTCCAGAAATAAGGGAGCAAGTAAATAAATAAGTAAATGATCCATAGCTAGGGGTTCCAGTTGAGCCACCGGTAGTAGAGCCCGAGCCGGATCCGAGTGAAAGATTAGCATAGGTTATTCAAGGACTGAAGCCGTGCGATCCAGGTGCCACCGTAGAGAGGGCAAGAAAATTAGGTGCCAATGCATTTGATGAAACAAGTGGCCCAGAGGTTGCAACGGAATGGTTAGGCAATACTGAGATGGTGTTGGAACAAATGGAGTGCACCGATCCACAAAAGGTGTCTATTGCTTCATTTTTACTGCGAGCGTCAGCTAGAGATTGGTGGGATTCTATCAAGCGGAGAACAACAGATCAAGTTACATAAGAAAAATTCAAAGAAGAGTTTAATGAGAAATTTTACCCAAGGGCATACAAGGATGCCAAGATTGAGGAGTTTTACAGTCTAGTTTAAGGCAGCATGTCAGTGGAAGAATATGAGAGGAAGTTTACTGAACTGTCTCAAGTGGCACCGTTTATAGTGAATGACGAGGTGAACAAGTGCCATAAGTTCATGCAGGGTCTGAATCCGAAAATCAAGGAATATATGGTAGCCGTAGAGCATAGAGAGTATGGACGGCTAGTTGAGGCAGCCTTGAGAGTAAAGAAGACTACATTAGGTGACAGAGAGTAGGTACAGAAATCGAAGCACAGTCAGGCGTCAGGTTGGTATTCCGGAGGATCCAGTAAGGCTCCCAAAACTGGAAGCAAATCTAGATGGTCAGGTAGCAAGCAGCGGAGTCAGCGAGCCGCGTCCAGTCAAAGTTTAATCAGACCTCCATTAGGGCCCCAGAGCAAGGGTGATACTTAGAGCAAATTAGAGACATGTAGGAAATGCAGCAGGATACACCGAGGAGAGTGTCATATGGGTATCTCTGGATGCTATCATTATGGTAAAGAGTGACATTTTATGAAGGATTGCCCATAGAGAACAACAGGAGCTAGTGGGTCGAGACTATCTACTCAGAGATAGTGTAGCGAAAATCAGACGTAGGATAAGAGAGGTTTACAGATGAGAGGACCAGGGGCTACAATTCACTCTAGAAAAGGTGCTGGTAGAGGTTTTCCACTCAGAGGTCAGTCAGGGAGGCCCCATACTCAGGCCAAAGTGTTTGCGGTAACACAGTAAGAAGCTGAAGCTACACCAGAGGTGGTACAGGTACTGTAATAGTTTTCAGTTCTGATGCTCATGTTTTAATAGACCCTAGTTTTACGCACTCTTTTGTTTCGAAAGGCTTTGCTAGACATGTTAATATGAAGTTAGAAACTTTAGACTGTGATATGGTAGTAGCTACTCCCACCGGAGATTCTTTAGTAGTGGAGAGTGTTTGCAGAGATTGTGATATTGTGCTTGGGGGTACATCATTTCCAGTAAGTTTGATGTTATTGGACATATGCGACTTCGATATTATTTTGGGTATGGATTGGTTGGCTACGCATCATGCTATGGTAGATTGTTTTCAGAAAGAAGTCAAGTTCAATTCTTTGGGATAGCTAGATGTAGTATTCTAAGAGGAGCGTAGAATGCTTCGATCCTGTATCATATTAGTCATGACCTCCGAAAGGATGCTAATTAAACAGTGTGCAGATTATTTGGCTTATGTGATAGATTCTTCCGAGAGGGAAACTCAGCTAGAGAATATTCCTATGGTTGCAGAGTTTTCTGATGTGTTTCCAGAAGATCTTCCAGATTTACCTCCAGATAGGGATATTCAATTTGAGATTAATCTGATTCCGAGAATAGCACCAATTTCCAGAACACCGTACAGAATGGCACCTACAGAATTGAAGGAACTGAAGGTTCAGTTGGAAGAACTAGTAGACAAGGGCTTTGTCAGATCCAGTGTATCTCCCTAGGGAGCACCAGTGCTCTTTATTAAAAAGAAAGATGGAAGTATGAGATTGTGTATTGATTACCAGGAATTGAATAAGGGGACTATTCAGAATCAATGCCCTTTATCAAGGATCGACAACCTGTTTGATCAATTATAGGGAGCAAGGGTGTTTTTTAAGATAGATCTAAGATCAAGGTATCACCAGTTGAAAAACAGAGGAGATGATGTTCCTAAGACTACCTTTCGAATGCGTTATGGACATTATGAATTTTTGGTTATGCCTTTCTAACTAACCAATTCTCCAATAACATTCATGGCATTGATGAATCCGATGTTCCATGAATTTTTAGATAAGTTCGTCATAATGTTCATTGATAATATTTTGGTGTATTCTGACAGTAGGGAAGAACACGCTAAACATCTGAGATTGGTTTTGTAGATGTTAAGAAAGTAGCAATTGTATGCCAAATTCAGCAAGCGTCAGTTCTGGTTGAATGAAGTTTCATTTTTGGGCCATGTGGTTTCAATTGATGGGATTAGTGTTGATCCTCAGAAGATCTAAGCGATTATGAATTGGAAACCGCCTACAATCGTAACTGAAGTACGAACTTTCTTAGGGTTGGCAGGATACTATAGAAAATTTGTTGAAGGATTTTCTAGGATTGTCATCCCATTGATGAAGCTCATCAGAAAGGAAGTGAAGTTTGAGTGGTCAGAAGCCTATCAGAGAAGTTTTGATGAATTGAAGACAAAATTGACCTCAGCTCCTGTACTTACTCTTCCTTCCGAAAATGAAGGCTTTTTGGTGTACAGTGATGCTTCGAGGCAGGGTTTGGGTTGTGTTCTGATGCAAGATGGAAAGGTGATAGCTTATGCTTCAAGGCAATTAAAAAAGCACGAGCAAAATTACCCAACCCATGATCTAGAATTGGCTGCAGTGGTGTTTGCACTCAGGATCTGGAGGTACTACCTGTACGGAGTTCAATGTTAGATATTTACAAATTACAAGAGCCTTTAGTATTTGTTCACCCAGAAAGAGTTGAACATGAGACAAAGGAGATGGTTGGAGCTGATCAAGGATTATGATTGTACCATAGAGTACCATCTAGGGAAAGCAAATGTAGTAGCTGATGCATTGAGTAGGAGACCCACCAGCTCGGTAGCTCATTTAAGAGCTGGGTATTTTTCATTATTAGTAGAGATGAGATCTTTGGAAGTTAATTTGGAAGTAGTAGATTTGAGTGCATTGTTAGCTACATTTCAGATTCGACCGATACTCATGGATAGAACCTGAGAGTTACAGATTCAGGATGCTTAGTTAAATAAGATCAGACAGGAAGTAGAGTCAGGCTAGCAGAGAGACTTCTCAGTCAAGGATGATGATACGTTGAGGATGAGATAGAGATTATACATTCCAGATGTGGCAGAACTCAAGAAAGAAATTTTAGATGAAGCTCACTCCTCAGCATACGCTATGCATCTAGGAAGTACGAAAATGTATCATACCTTGAAACAACATTATTGGTGGAAAGGTATGAAGAGAGAGATAGTGGAATTTGTGTCAAAATGCTTGATTTGTTAGTAGGTAAAAGCGGAGCACTAGAGGCCAGTAGGACTTCTTCAACTACTCTCCATCCCGGAGTGGAAATGGGAGCATATTACAATGGACTCTGTGGTAGGATTTCCTTAGAGTCGAAATGGTTATGATAGTATCTGGGTGATAAAGGATTGACTTACGAAGTCAACTCATTTCCTACCTATCCGAAGTACATAGTCCTTGGATAGATTGGCCAAGTTATATGTAGATGAGATCGTGAGATTGCATGGGGCTCCAGTGTCAATTGTATCTGATGGAGATCCAAGATTTACATCCCGATTTTGGCCTAGTCTACAGAAAGCTTTAGGTGCTCGATTACATTTCAGTATAACATTTCATCTGCTGATAGATGGACAGTCTGAGCGTACTATTCAGACTTTAGATGATGTGCTCAGGTCTTGTGTGATGGAATTTGGAGGAAGTTAGGATACTCATCTATCGTTAATCGAGTTTGCTTATAATAACAGTTATCAGGCTAGTATCTGCATGGCACCGTATGAAGCACTTTATGGTAGATGGTGTAGGACGTCGGTATGTTGGGATTAGATGGACGAGAGAAAGTTAATTGGACCCGAGCTCGTTCAGATGACTACAGATAAGATCAAGGTTATTCGGGACGATGTGAAGATAGCCCAGGATCGACAGAAAAGTTACGCAGATAAGAGTAGAAAGGATTTGGAGTTCCAGGTCGGGGATAAGGTATTTCTGCAGATATCACCATGGAAAGAAATAATCCGTTTTGGGAAGAATGGTAAGTTAAGTCCTCGGTATATCGGTCCCTATAAAGTGATTGGCAGAGTAGGTGAAGTAGCATATCGGCTTGAGCTACCAACAGAACTTTCCAGAATCCATAATGTATTCCATGTCTCGATACCCTGTAAGTATATAGTTGATCCTTCATATGTATTGTCAAAACAGCCAATGGAACTCAAGGAGAACCTATCATATAAAGAGACCCCAGTTCAGATTCTTGACAAAAGAGAACAAGTTCTTCGCAGCAAAGTCATTCCGTTGGTTAAAGTGTTGTTGAGGAATCATGCAATGGAGGAAGCCATATGGGAGCACGAGGAGCTAATGCACAGTCAGTGTCCACATCATTTTGAAGCAAGTAAGTATATTTAGTTATTCGAGCTAAGAGTTTTATAATTCGAGATTTTTATTAAGTATGTTGAAATGCATTGCATGAGAGTTATGTATTATATTAGCATTGGTGACTTAGGATTGATTATTAAAGTGAGAATCTTTATCCAGTAAGGAAGTTGTGTAAATTTTGAGGACGAAATTTTTATAAGGAGGGATGAATTGTAAAACTCAAAACCTCATTCATCAGAAAGCGAATTATTTTTCGATGGATTGTGTGTTCGCTCAGAATATTATTTTTTGATTCCGGATCATTCGGAATATTTTTTGAAAAGAAATATTAAAATAATTTTGAGTACGTGGAGATAGATTCGAAATTTAAAAATAATATCAAAGGCGAAAACAATTATAAACAAATTCCTAGGCGGATGGAAATAGATTCGAACTTGGAATCGAAATGGGAGAATGCGTGGAAGAAATAAATAAAATAAATTGGTAAATGATGGACACGTGTTGCACATGCAAAGAATAAGCAAGGACAAGTGGCATGAGAGGTCATGCATGAGTGCCATATGTTACATTCTCATCATCCATATATATTAAAAATTAAAATGTGGAGATTGAAGAAAACAATAGCATTCGGTCAACAAATTGCAAGTAAAACCGAGAGAGTGAGAATGAGAGACATTTAGAGAGTTTGAGTGGAAGTGAGAGACCGAGAAAGTGACATTTCCATGAGAGAGAGAGGTTCTTGATTAAGAAACAAACAGTGAGAAGTAAGAGAGCTTCAAGCAAAACCATTCAGCCTCCATTATCTTCAAACTGAGAGTGTGAGATAGAGAAAGAGAAAGCTTAAGAGATCGTGAGAGAGTGAGCTTGTGAAGGGACGAAAGGGAGGAGCAACATTTTCAAGCTCGAGCTGCTTATGTTATCCAAGCAAAGCCGTGAAGGATTTCATGATCTATCCAAGTGCAGATCAGAAACCAAACCAATAGGACAAGTTAATTGTGCATAAAAGCGAGGAAGGAAGAGTAGCTGCTGTCAAGCCGGAAGCAAGCATTTCAGACCTAAGATGAAGCAGAACCAAAAGAAGACAACTGCAGTTCGATCTAGAGAGGAAGACAGTAGGTATTTAAGAGCTATTCTTCAGGGAAGATAGCATATGTAAGCAAGGGAAATGGAGGAGAGTCGACTGTAGCAACCCATGATCTGTCGAGTGCATGTGAGTGCTGTTCGTGAGTTTGTGAGGGCTGTCCGATGAGTGAATCAGTAGATTAAGGTGAGTCATTGAGTGCCATTGAATTGATTTCAGATTGAGAGTGTGTGTGCGCAGACTGTGAGACAAGAAAAAGAAAAAATTGAGTGGGCTGCTGTCGTGAGTGACTTCTTGGTGCTGTCTTGCTGTCGCGGACGAGTTGTAAAACCCAAAACCGCGTTCGTCGGAGAGCGAAACGTTTTTCTGATGGATCACGTTCGATCAAAAAAATATATTTATCGAGTCCGAAAATTTTTAGAATAATTATTTTCAATTAAGAAAAATAAATTTGTGTTTGTGAAATCGGATTTAAGATATTAAAATAATTCCGAGTGTGCGAACCAAGATTAAATCAAAAGCGAATTCCAAGACGGACGGACAGAAATGGAATCCGGGCTTGGATTAAAAAGCGAGAATGCGTGAGTAATAAAATAAAGAGAATGCATGTTGGTGACACGTGTCACACATGCAATGGTGGAATGTGACATGTGTCTAAGAGAAACAAAAGTAAAGATATTTTATAAGTAAAATAAAATAAAATCAAGAAATGAAGTTAAAGGAATAAAGAAGAAAGCAATATATAGCATTCGGTCAACAAAGATTTGAAAAGAAAAGTATCCAGTCACCATTCTTCCACCAAAGCAAATGAGAAAGTGAAACCAAGCCAAGGTAAGAACCGAACACTTTCATCAAGAGAAAGAAGTGAGCTGTTGCTCGTGAGTGGAAGAAAAGAGACCGAGAGCTTCCTTGAGAGAGGTCCGAGCGAGTGAGATAGAGAGATCGTGAGAGAGAGAGCTGAACCGAGAGCAGAGGCTGAGAGCTTGTGGCGGTGTGCTGCCCGTGGAAGGAGAGAGATCCTAAGAGCAAATCTGAAGCCAAAGAAGATATGCAAGGTCAGATCTGAAGCAAGGATGTGCATGCAAGCAAGGAAGACCGTGAGCTGCTGTCAGGCCTGAGGAGTTACTGCCGAGCTGAGCTTGCTGTCATCGTTGCTGTCTTGCTGCTTGGACTGAAGAGTTGAAGCTGTTGAACCAGGTGCTGTCAGCGTGAGCGGCTGCCGGTGAAGAGAAGCTGCTGTCACATTGCCACCTTGCTGCCGTGAGCTGTCCAGCTGCTGTCGCTGCCTTGCTGCCGTGCTCACGTTGCTGTCGTGCCGTTGTCCAAGCTGCTGCCGAAAAGTTGTTAGGTCAGGCTAAGAACCCATTTCAGAACTAAAGCGAAGCAACATCAAAGGAGACAGCTTGCTGCCGAGAGCGTGCGAGAGATTCATCACCGTTCGGAAGCCGTTTCGAAGCAGAGAACAGCTCGCTTCTTGGGTACATGCTGCCCCATTTCTTTTGTTGAGTTGTTTCGAGTAATTTGTAGCATGCCTGTGAATTAGAAATCAGATATGGTTGAAAAGTGATGATTTTATGATTGGGTTTAGGATTGGGAACCTCGTTAGTGCGGAGGTTCGCTCGTTGATGTTGCGATTGTGTTTTTATCTTTGATCGTATTCATTTTATTATGTTACGGGCTGTTAGATGAATAGTTAGGGGCTATTAAAGTATGTTTTTAGTTTCGCATTCGTTGTCGTGGAAAATGGTTAGTATTAACGTGTTTTAAAGTATCGGATAGTCGTTCGGATATTTAGAAATCGTTTCTGAGCGTTTCGGTTGAATTTTTCGCGAATGCGAGCGTTGTTAGTTTGTGATTTTCGTTGTTGAATATAAAAGTAAATGAGATGTTAGCTCACTGCCCCGAGTTTGTTATTAAGCCCGTTAGAGTGTTAAAGTTGAAGTTAGGATAGTTCGAGTTATAATAGAGTTAATCGCATAGTTTTTGTTCGCGCGAAATCGTTAATTGTCGAAATTTTGGAAGTTGAAAATGGAAATAAATATGCATTAAGCTTGCTGCCATATTTTTCTTCTTTATGCTTAATCATGTTTGAATATTCGTTTGTTGTTCGTTTGTCGTGTTTTAAGTAAGGTCATGAGTTGAATTTTACAATAAGTTTTAGCGGAAGCAAAGGAATCGCGCGAAACGCTAAAATCAATAAATCGCGATTTTAGTTGAAATCGCGTAAGCTTTAAGTTCGTCGTTTGGTTTTGAATCTTCTGTTTAGTGAATTCATTAGAATCTGATTTTGATGATGTTATATTAGATTCGAAAGGCATGGTTGTCGATTTTGTAACCGTAGAGTTTCGAGTATTTTAAGTCGTGATAGCGAATCGGTTTGAAATAGTTTTCGCGTGCGAATATGAGTTATCCGTTTTGTTATCGTGTGAGGATAGTTACTTGAATTATTGTGTATATAAATCCTCGTATGGCTTAAGTTTAGTTGCATGCAAGTTATGTTTTAACGTCATCCCGATTGAAATCAAATGTAGGTGAATCAGAAACCGGACGAGAGCTATATCAGGAGTGGTTAGTCGGTTATTGGAAGCAAGTTGTGAGTGTGCATTTTTATTAAGCTTTCGCGAATTCTGTTATATGACATTATTAATGCGATGTAGTTTATTATTTATGTTATGCAAGTAACATTGTAGAATATTATCGCTTTCCCTATAGTGCTCATATAGTTGTATATATGTATTTAGTCATAAAGATACTTGAGAACGTTATTTCAATAATTGATTTTTCGCTCTATAAGCAAGTTTTTCGGTTTTAAACCATAAGTAGAAAACGAAACACTTATGAAATAATTGTTAGATAATTTATATCTCTTTAGTTATCTTAACTTCTAGCAAAACCCGATCGAGGTACCCTATACGTGTATAATACTAGACGGGGGGAATCGTAATCCCAAGTTCCCGTACGCCTAATAGACGGGGGGAATCGTAATCCCAAGTTCCCCATACGGCTTAACATTCGGGGGGAATCGTAATCCCAAGTTCCTGCATATTTCTAGATATTGGGGGGAATCGTAATCCCAAGTTCCCGTATCTGAGTACACGCAAACAAAAAAGTTCTAGTATTTCAGATCATATAGATATTTAGTTTAAAGGCTTAAGAGAATAAATTGTTCTAGAGTTACCCTTCTAAGTTGAAATACGTCAATAGACGTTAGTTTAGAATAAAAAGAATCTTTTGCTTATATAAGTCGTATCTTTTCAAAATACCAATGAAAGCATAATATATTATTATGTGCACTCACTGAGTTATTCTCACCATCATTTTCTGTTTTATTTAAATTCCTCCCCGGGTGTAGGAGTGAGCATCGCGGCGGAGGTATCTCCATCGAGCGTACAGGCGAGCTGCAAACGCGATCACGCTGCACTAGTTTTAAACACGTTATCATGTATTGCATTTATTATCGTTTTTTAGAGTTCTCAAGTTTTGTAAATATTGTTTTGGATAAAGTATTTTATGTAAATATCATGCATGTCGTTTTAAGATTTTATTCAGTTACTTTCCACTTTATTGTATGATTATGAGTTTTGAAAAGGGCCGGAGGCCTATTGATTATTGAAATATTTGTGAATAAATTATACAGGTTTTGTGAAGCATTTTACAGGATAGAATTTTAGAAAAATAGCCGTTGTGCTGCCAAATTTTCATGAAAATCCTATTTTCATAAAGTTATTTTCAACGAACAAAATTTCCATCCATTTTCAAAACTAAATAGATTTCAAGTATTTTAGAATAGAAAAGAGGCTTAGCTCCACGGGAACCTTCCATTCGGGAAGCAGATCTCAACTGGGGAACCATCGTGGGGTTACCGGACAGGTCGCCTAGCTAGTAGTTAGAAAGGGGCTTGTCACGGGTGAGGGCTATTTTGAAGCAAAGAACAGCCCACACTGTAAAACCCAAAACCTCATTCATCAGAGAGCGAATTATTTTTCCGATGGATCGTGTTCAATCGGAAAAATATAATTCTCGAGTCCGAAAATATTCAGAATATTTATTTAAAATAATTTCGAGTACGTGGAGACGGATTCGAAAATTAAAAAAAAATATAATAATTTTGAGTTGATTAAATAGTAAGCACATTCACGGACGGACGAACGGAAACGAAATTTGATTTCGAAACCCAAATAGGAGAATGCATGGAAGAAATAAATAAAATAAAAGTTGGTGAATGATGGACATGTGTCGTTCATGTAAAGAATGAGCAAGGACAAGTATCATGAGATGGACATGCATGGTGACCATGTGTCATCAAAGGAATAAACAATATATAAAAATTGAAAGTGAAGGTTTAAGACAGATAAAGCCATTCGGTCAACATTCATCATACATTGTGTTAAACCGAGAGTGTGAAGTGAGAGAGTGATCTACTCGTGAAAGGAGAAAGCAAGGCAAGCTAAAAACCGAGAGAGTTTAAAGTGAGAAAGAGAAACAAATCCAACATCAAGCAATCGGTCTCATTGTTGTCAACCAAGAGATTGAGAGATAGTGAAAGAGAGACCAAGATGAAGCAAAGTCGAAGGAGAAATTCAGATCTGAAGTGAAGCTGAATACATGCAAGGGAAGATCCAAGAATATCAGCCCATGCATGCAAGCAAGAGTAAGCTCAAGAGCAATCATGAGGAAGGATTGTGAACCGAGTAAGGAGCTGCTGCCGTGAGCTGTTGTCGTGAGCTGCCATCGTGAGCTACTAAGGCCGAGAGCAAGCATTCTAGGCCTGAGGTGAAGCAGAACCAAGGGAAAGCAGTACATGTAAGCAAGGAAGGACTGTTCTGGGCATGAATGACAGTAGATGACAGTAGCTAAGGGTCATGAGAGAGAGAGGGAGACCGAGAGCTCTGCAAGTGCAGACCTGAACAACTTTGAATCATCAATCTATCCTCCATTCTGTCTTCATCAAGTTGGAAGGTGAGTTGAGATTTAATTTGAGCAGCTGGATGAAGTTTCTTTGAGTGCTATTGAAATGATTTCAGCTTAGAATTTATGTTAGGGGCTGGTATAGGTTCTGTTAAACAACGGATAACGGACAGCTCTTCACGTGTAATTTTTGAAAAGTTTCGATATTTTTATGAGCGTTGTTTCATTGGTAAATGTTATGTTGAGTTATAGATGATGTTTTATAATGTTATAATTGGGTTTTTCGGATTTAGAACCTCGTTGGTGCGGAGGTTCGCTTGTTATTGTTAGGTTATGTTTGTGAATGATATTGTCAACGATTGTTTCCGTTGTGAAATCTATTATGAGCTGTTAAAAAATGATTTGGGGCTATTATGTTATGTTTATAATTTCAAGTTTGTCATCATGGAAAATGATGCATTTTAGTGTGTTTTAATGTGTCGAATAATTGTTCAAACATTGAAAAATCGCTTTCGAGTGATTCGGTGAAAAATTTTCGCTAATGACAATGTTTTTGGTTGTGATTTTCGTTGTCAAATGTGAAAGTGTTTATGATGTTATCAAGTTGCCTTGAGATGTATTTAAGCCCGTTAAAGTGTTAAATGTTGAAAATATGATGGATTGGAATGAGATAAAATTAATCGGATAGTTTTCATTTCACACAAAATCGTTAAATTATCGAATTTCGGAGTTGAAACGGGAATTGAATCCTCATTTTGCTTGCTGCCATGATTTTTATTTTTTTATTTTTTTTGTGTTTTAAAGTGATTGAATTCTTGTTTTCCATGATTGGAATGTGATAAAGAGTAGTATCGATGCTAAGTTAATTAGAATTGAAGTAATCGCACGAAACGCTAAAAGCGATAATCCGCGGTAAATTATCGAAATCGCGTAAGTTTTATATTATTCGTTTATATTCGAATATTCTTTTAGTTGAATCCATTAGAATGTGATTTCGATGATGTTGATTTAGATTCGAATGGCATAGTTATCGGTTTGTAATCGTAGAGTTTCAATTAGTTTATGTTGCGATAATGAATTGGTTCGAGATAGTCTCCGCTTGTGAATATTAGTTTTTCGTATTGTTATTATGTGAGGATAATCACTTGAAATGTCGTGATTAAAAATCCTCGTGTGGTTTAAATTTAGTTTGTGCGAGCCGTGTTTTAACAAAATCTTTATCGAAACCAATTATAGGTGAATCGGAGAGCGGACGAGATCCATAATTGAAAGTGGTGATAAAGTATTTGGAAGCAAGTAGTGAGTGTGGATTTTATAAATTTTTTATACATTTTATTATATGAATGCGAATCATTTTTACCAAGTGAATTGTTTTGATATTGGAGTAAGATTTTATAATTATCATTATATTTCCTAAATGCATGTATAACTTTAAATAAATTATGTTATGAATGTATATATATTCTTCAAGTAAAGTAAATGAGTAAGTTGAAATGATATACATGCATAGAAATATTATTTGTGAAAGTTAATTACAATATTATAGCATATTGCCGATATTTCATTATCTATATGCCTTTGGTTTACCCTAGCCCCTAGTTTACACCCGGCCGAAGTATTTCATACGTGTATGGCAAGTTGGGGGGAGTTACTAACTTTAGGGGGATTGAGTCTGCCAGTCACCCTCTGCACACATGGGATAGTGTAGATCTGCCTGATATTGGAGGGAATTGCGATCGTAGAGTTGTTTCCACATCTACGACTACACATGGTGAGAGTTCCCCTAATCCTAGTGGCGTGTCTTCACACCGTCATGAAGGATAAGTTTCCTTGGGTTGCCAAATAGGCTAGTAAGAAAACAAGAAAAATATTTAAGAAAAGTTGTTAAAATATCTTTCGCATTTTTAAAATGAGATTTACAGTTTTCAGCAAAGTAAAGTAAAGTAAGTAATAGTTTTTCCAACCTATTTTGGAAGGAATATTATTTGAGCAAAAGTATAGTTATGTTAAACTTACCCACTCACTGAGTTATTCTCACCATCATTTTTCCTGTTTTATTAAAATCCTCCCCAGGTGTAGGTACGAGCAGCGCGACGGAAGCATCTCCTTCGGATGTACAGGCCAATTAGCGACACGACCATGCTGTACTAGTTTCTAGATAAGTTATCATGTACTGTATTTATTATCGTTTTTAGATTTCTCAAGTGTTGTAAATATTATTTTGGATAAAGGATTTTATGTGAATATCATACATGATGTTTTAAGATTTTAATCATATTGTTTTCCATATCATTGAATGATTGTGAAATTGAAAAAGGGTCTGAGGCCTATTAGTTACGGAAATATTTCGAATGAAATTATACAGGTTTTGTGATATTATTATAGGGCAAAAATTTTAGAAAAACAGCCGTTATATTATTGGACTTCTGTAAAAAAAAATTATTTTCATAAAGTAATTTTCAACGAAAAAAATTCCTACCAATTTTCAGAACCAAAAGGATTTCAAGTATTTTCAAATAAGAAAGAGGCTTAGTTTCATGGAAACTTTCTAGCTGAAGCAGATCTCATTTGGAAAGCCATCGTGGGGTGCCGGACAGGTCGTCTAATTAGTACAATTAGAAAAGAACCTGTCAATGTTGGTATCAGCGCTGAGATTTTAAATGCGTTACATGATTTTCAAGCATTTTCATAGTATTTCTCAAACATCATACATTTTATGACTAAATATCTGGTTCAAGTGCAGTGAGTCATGCGTCGCATCGATCGTCCGCATACACGGAGAGTCACTGATAATGCTCCGAAAATAGGGGAGCAAGTAAATGAATCCGTAAATGATCCTCAGCCAGGGGTTTCAGTTGAGCCACCGGCAATAGAGCCCGAGCCGGATTCGATTGAGAGATTAGCCTACGTTATCCAAGGATTGAGGTCGCACACTCCAAGCGCCACCGTAGAGAGGGTAAGGAAATTAGTGCTGATGCTTTTGACGGAACAGGTGGTCTAAAGGTTACAACGGAATGGTTAGACAATACTGAGAGGGTGTTGGAATAGATGGAATGCACCGATCCTCAAAAGGTGTCCATTGCTTCATTCTTGCTATGAGCGTCAACTAGAGATTGGTGGGTTTCTGTCAAGTGGAGAACAACCAATCAAGTCGTATGGGAATATTTCAAAGAAGAGTTTAATGAGAAATTCTACCCACGGGCATACAAGGATGCCAAGATTGAGGAGTTTTACAGTCTTTTTTAGGGCAGCATGTCAGTGGAAGAGTATGAGAGAAAGTTTATTGAATTATCTCGAGTGGCACTGTTTATAGTGAACGACGAGGTGAACAAGTGCCATAAGTTTGTACAGAGCCTGAATCCGAAGATCAAGGCATATGTGGTAGCTGTAGAGCACAAAGAGTATGGACGGCTAGTTGAGGCAGCCATAAGGGTAAAGAGGACTACTTTCGGTGACAGAGAGCAGGTACAGAAATCGTAGCGTAGTCAGGGGTCAGGTTGGTATTCAGGAGGCTCCAGTAAAGCACTAAAAACTAGAAACAAATCTAGATGGTCAGGTAGCAAACAGCGGAGTCAGGGAGCCGCATCTAGTTAGAGTTCAGTCAGACCTCCATCAAGACCCAGAGCAGGGGTGATACTCAGAGCAAACTAGAGCCATATAGGAAATGCGACAGGAGGCACCGAGGAGAGTGTCATATGGGTATCACTGGATGTTATCATTATGGTAAAGAGGGACATTTTATGAAAGATTGCCCGTAGAGAACAACAATAGCTAGTGGGTTAAGACCGTCTACTCAGGGACCGTCTAGCGGAAGTCAGTCCCAGGATAAGAGAGGTCCATAGATGAGAGTACCAGGGACTACAGTTCAGTTTGAAAGAGGTGCTGGTAGAGGTTTTCCACCTAGAGGACAGTTAATGAGACCCCATACTCAAGCCAGAGTGTTTGCGGTAACGCAATAAGAGGCTGAAGCTACACCAGAGGTGGAGACAGGTATTGTACAGTTTTCAATTCTGATGCTCATATTTTAATAGACCCTGGTGCTACGCATTCTTTTGTTTCTAAAGGCTTTGCTAGACATGTTAATATGAAGTTAGAACCCTTAAAGTGTGATATGGTAGTAGCTACTCCCACTGGAGATTCTCTAGTAGTAGAGAGTATTTATAGAGATTGTGACATTGTGCTTGGAGGTAGATCATTTTCAGTCAGTTTGATATTGTTGGACATATGTGACTACGATATTATTTTGGGTATGGATTGGTTAGTTACGTATCATGTCGTGGTGGATTGATTTCAAAAGGAAGTCAAGTTTAGTTCCTTGGGAGAGCCAGATGTAGTATTCTGAGGGGAGCGCAGAATGCTTCCATCCCGTATCAAATCAATCATGACTGCCAGAAGGATGCTGAAGAAACAGTGTGCAGGTTATTTGGCTTATATGATAGATTTGTTCGATAAGGAAACTCAGCTAGAGAATATTCCTGTGGTTGCAGATTTTTTTGACGTGTTTCCAGAAGATCTTCTAGGTTTACCTCCAGATAGGTATATTGAATTCAATATTAATCTGATTCCGGGAACAGCACTAATTTTCAGAGCACCATACAGAATGGCACCTACAAAATTGAAGGAACTGAAGGTTCAGTTGGAAGAATTAGTAGACAAGGGCTTTGTCAGATCCAGTGTATCTCTTTGGGGAACACCGGTGCTCTTTGTTAAAAAACAAAATGGAAGCATGAGATTATGTATTGATTATCGGGAATTGAATAAGGTGACTATTCAGAATCAATACCCTCTACCGAGGATCGATGACCTATTTGATCAGTTGCAGTGAGAAAGGGTGTTTTCTAAGATAGATCTGAGATCAGGGTATCACCAGTTAAAGATCAGAGGAGATGATGTTCCTAAGACTGCCTTCAGAATGCATTATGAACATTATGAATTCTTGGTTATGCCGTCGAACTAACCAATGCTCCAGCAGCATTCATGGCAATAATGAATCGGGTGTTCCATAAATTTTTAGATAAGTTCGTCATAGTGTTCATTAATGATATTTTGGTGTATTCTAGCAGTAGGGAAAAACATGCTGAGTATCTGAGTTTGGTTTTGCAAACGTTAAGAGAGCAGCAATTGTATGCCAAGTTCAGCAAGTGTCAGTTCTAGTTGAATGAAGTTTCATTTTTGCGCCATATGGTTTTAGCTGATAGGATTAGTCTTGATCCTCAGAAGATTGAAGCGATTGTGAATTGGAAACCGCCTACAACCGTAACTGAGGTACAAAGTTTCTTAGAATTGGTAGGATATTATAGAAAATTTGTTGAAGGATTTTCCAGGATTGCCATCCCATTGACGAAGCTCATCAGAAAAGAAGTGAAGTTTGAGTGGTCAAAAGCCTGTCAGAGAAGTTTTGATGAATTGAAGACAAAATTGACTTCAGCTCCAATTCTTACTCTTCCTTCCGAAAATGAAGGCTTTGTGGTGTACAATGATTCTTCGAGGCAAGGTTTGGGGTGTGTTTTGATGCAAGACGGAAAGGTGATAGCTTATGCTTCAAGGCAATTAAAGAAGCACGAGTAGAATTACCCTACCCATGATCTGGAGTTAGCCGTAGTGGTGTTTGCGCTCAGGATCTGGAGGTATTACCTATACGGAGTTCAATGTCAAATATTTATAGATCACAAGAGCCTTCAGTATTTATTCACCCAGAAAGAATTGAACATGAGACAGAGGAGATGGTTGGAGCTAACCAAGGATTATGATTACACCATAGAGTACCATTCCGGGAAAGTAAATGTAGTAGCTGATGCATTAAGTAGCAGACTCTCCAGCTCGGTAGCTTATTTAAGAGTTGGGTATTTTCCATTGTTAGTAAAGATGAGATCTTTGGGAGTTAATTTGGAAGTAGTGGATTCGGGTGCATTGTTAGCTACATTTCAGATTTGACCAGTGCTCGTGGATAGAATTCGAGAGTTGCAGATTCAAGATCCTCAGTTAATTAAGATCAGATAGGAAGTAGAGTCAGGCTAGTAGGGAGACTTCTCAATCAAAGATGATGGTACGTTAAGGATGAGACAGAGATTGTGTGTTCCAGATATGGCGAAACTCAAGAAAGAAATTTTAGATGAAGCTCACTCCTCAGCATACGCTATGCATCCAGGAAGTACGAAAATGTATCATACCTTGAAAGAGCATTATTGGTGGAAAGGTATGAAGAGGGAGATAGCTAAATTTGTGTCAAAATGCTTGATTTGTCAGCAGGTAAAAGCCGTGCACCAAAGGCCATCAGAACTTCTTCAGCCACTCTCTATCCTGGAGTGGAAATGGGAGCGTGTTACAATGGACTTTGTGGTAGGATTTCCTCGGAGTCGGAATGGTTATGATACTATCTGGATGATATGGATCGACTTACGAAGTCAGCTCATTTCCTACCTATCCGAAGTACATATTCCCTAGATAGATTGGCTAAGTTGTATGTTAATGAGATCGTGAGATTGCATGGGGCTCCAGTGTGGATTGTATCGGATAGAGATCCGACATTTACATCCTAATTTTGGCCTAGTCTACAGAAAGCTTTGGGTACTCGATTACATTTCAGTACAACATTTCATCTGCAGACCAATGGACAGTCTGAGTGTACTATTCAAACTTTAGAGGACATGCTCAGGTCTTGTGTGATGGAGTTTGGAGGAAGTTGGGATACTCATCTGTCATTAATCAAGTTTGCCTATAATAATAGCTATCAGGCTGGTATCGGTATGGCACCGTATGAAGCACTTTATGGAAGACGGTGTAGGACGCCGGTATATTGAGATGAGATGGGCGAGAGAAAGTTAATTGGACCTGAGCTCATTCAGATAACTACAGATAAGATCAAGGTTATTCGAGACAATCTAAAGATAGCATAGGATCGACAGAAAAGTTATGCAGATAAGTGTAGGAAGAATTTGGAATTCTAGGTTGGGGATAAGGTATTTCTACGGATATCTCCCTAGAAAAGAATAATCCGTTTTGGGAAGCGTGCCAAGTTAAGCCCTTGGTATATCGGTCCCTATGAAGTGATTGGCAGAGTAGGTGAGGTAGCATATCGGCTTGAACTACCAACAGAACTTTCCAGAATCCATAATGTATTCCATGTCTCGATGCTCCGTAAGTATATAGCAAATCCTTCGCACGTGTTGTCAGAGCAGCCAATGGAACTCAAGGAGAACCTATCATATGAGGAGACCCAGTTCAGATTCTTGACAAGAGAGAACAGGTTCTTCGCAGTAAGGTGATTCCGTTGGTTAAAGTGTTGTGGAGGAATCATACAGTGAAGGAAGCCATATGGGAGCACAAGGAGCTGATGCGCAATTAGTATCCGTATCTTTTTGAAGCAAGTAAGTATATTTAGTTATTCGAGCTAAAAATTTTATAATTGAAGATTTTTATTGAGTGCATGAGATTTATGTATTAGATTAGTTTGGTGACTTAAGATTTGATTGTTAAGTGAGAGTCGTTATCTAGTAAAGAAGTTGTGTAAATTTTGAGGATGAAATTTTTATAAGGAGGGGTGAATTGTAAAACCCAAAACCTCGTTCATCGGAGGGCGAATTATTTTTTCGATGGATCGCGTTCGATCGAAAAAATATAATTCTCGAGTCCGAAAATATTCAGAATATTTATTTAAAATAATTTTGAGTACGTGGAGATGGATTCGAAAATTTAAAACAAATAATTCCGAGTGTGCGAAGCCAAGATTAAATCGTAAGCACACTCACGGACGGGCAAATGGAAACGAAATTCGATTTCGGAATCAAAATAGGAGAATGCATGGAAGAAATAAATAAAATAAAAGTTGATGAATGGTGGACATGTGTCATTCATGTAAAGAATGAGCAAGAACAAGTGTCATGAGATGGACATGCATGGTGACCATGTGTCATCAAAGAAATAAACAATATATAAAAATTGAAAGTGAAGGTTCAAGACAAATAAAACCATTCGGTCAACATTTATCATCCATTGTGTTAAACCGAGAGTGTGAAGTGAGAGAGTGATCTGTTCATGAAAGGAGGAAGCAAGGCAAGCTAAAAACCAAGAGAGTTTAGAGTGAGAAAGAGAAACAAATCCAACATCAAGCAATCGGTCTCATTGTTGTCAACCGAGAGAGTGAGAGATAGTGAAAGAGAGATCGAGATGAAGTAAAGTCGAAGGAGAAGTTCAGATCTGAAGCGAAGCTGAGTACATGCAAGGACAAATCCAAGAATATTAGCCCGTGCATGCAAGCAAGAGTAAGCTCGAGAGCAATCAAGAGGAAAGACCGTGAACCGAGTGAGGAGTTGCTACCGTGAGCTACTGTCGAGCAGCTGCTGTCAGGCCGAGAGCAAGCATTCCAGGCCTAAGGTGAAGCATAACCAAAGGAAGGCAGTACATGCAAGCAAGGAGGGACTGTTCTGGGTGTGAATGATAGCAGATGACAGCAGTTAAGGGTCGTGTAAGAGAGAGAGAGAGACCAAGAGCTCTCCAAGTGCAAACTCGAATAGCTTTGAATCATCAATCCATCCTCCATTCGGTCTTCATCAAGTTGGAAATTGAGTTGAGATTTAATTTGAGCAGTTGGATGAAGTTTCTTTGAGTGCTATTGAAATGATTTCAGCTTAGAATTTAAGTTAGGGGCTGGTATAGGTTCGGTTAAACAACGGATAATGGACAGCTCTTTGCGTGTAATTTTCAAAAAGTTTCGATATTTTTATAAGCGTTGTTTTGTTGGTAAATGTTATGTTGAGTTATGGATGATGTTTTATAACGTTGTGATTAGGTTTTAGGATTTAGAACCTCGTTAGTGCGAAGGTTTACTCGTTATTGTTCGATTGTGTTTGTGAATGATATTGCCAATGATTGTTTCCATTATGAAATCGACTATGGACTGTTAAAAGATGATTTAGGGGCTGTTATGTTATGCTTTTAATTCCAAGTTCGTCATCGTGGAAAATGATGCATTTTAGTGTGTTTTAATGTGTTGAATAATTGTTCGAACATTGAAAAATCGCTTTGGAGTGATTCGATGAAAATTTTCCACTAGTGCGAATGTTTTTGGTTGTGATTTTCGTTGTCAAATGTGAAAGTGTTTATGATGTTATCAAGCTGCCTTGAGATGTATTTAAGCTCGTTAAAGTGTTAAATGTTGAAAATAGGATGGATTGGAATGAGATAAAGTTAATCGGATAGTTTTCATTTTGCGCGAAATCGTTAAATTGTCGAATTTCGGAGTTGAAACGGGAAATGAATTCTAGTTTAGCTTGCTGCCATGATTTTCATTTTTTTTTTTTGTGTTTTAAAGTGTTTGAATTCTTGTTTTCCATGATTGGAATGTGATAAAGACTAGTATTGATGCTAAGTTAATTAGAATCGAAGTAATAGCGTGAAACGCTAAAAGCGATAATCAGCGGTAAATTGTCGAAATCGCGTAAGTTTTATATCATTCGTTTATATTCGAATATTCTTTTAGTTGAATCCATTAGAATGTGATTTCGATGATGTTGATTTAGAATCGAATGGCATAGTTATCGGTTTTGTAATCATAGTGTTTTGATTAGTTTATGTTGCAATAATGAGTTGGTTCGAGATAGTCTCCACTTGCGAATATTAGTTTTCCGTATTGTTATTGTGTGAGAATAATCACTTGAAATATCGTGATTAGAAATGCTCGTTGGTTTAAGTTTAGTTTGTGTAAGCCATGTTTTAAGGAAATCTCGATCGAAACCAATTGTAGGTGAATCGGAGAGCAGACGAGATCTGTAACGGGAAGTGGTGATAAAGTATTTGGAAGCAAGTAGTGAGTGTGGATTTTATAAAGTTTTTATACATTTTATTATATGAATGCTAATCAATTTTAGCAAGTGAATTGTTTTGATACTCGAGTAAGATTTTATAATTATCCTTATATTTCCTAAATGCTTGTATAGTTTTAAATAAATTATGTTATGAATGTATATATATATTCTTCAAGT
The DNA here is from genome assembly GCA_022984855.1 of Dimocarpus longan. NCBI lineage: Eukaryota > Viridiplantae > Streptophyta > Magnoliopsida > Sapindales > Sapindaceae > Dimocarpus > Dimocarpus longan. The sequence continues at coordinate 10,834,747 of CM041013.1, forward strand.
AAAGTAAATGAGTAAGTTGAAATGATATACATGCATAGAAATATTATTTGCGAAAGTTAATTGCAATATTATAGCATATTACCAAGATTTCATTATCTATAAGCCTTTGGTTTACCCTAGCCCCTAGTTTACACCCAACCTAAGTATTCCATACGTGTATGGCAAGTTGGGGGGAGTTACTAACTTTGGGGGGATTGAGTCTATCAGTCACTCTCTGCACGTATAGGATAGTGTAGATATGCCTGATGTTGGAGGGAATGGCAACCCCAGAGTTGTTTCCACATCTGCGACTACACATGATGAGAGTTCCCCTAATCTTAGTGGCGTGTTTTCGCACCGTCATGAAAGATAAGTTTCCTTAGGTTGCGAAATAAGCTAGTAAGAAAACAAGAAAAGTTGTTAAAATATCATTTTTAAAATGAGATTTACAGTTTTCAGCAAAGTAAAGTAAAATAAGTAATAGTTTTTCCAACCTATTTTGGAAGGAATATTATTTGAGCAAAAGTATAGTTATGTTAAACTTATCCACTCACTGAGTTAGTCTCACCATCATTTTTTCCTATTTTATTAAAATCCTCCCTAGGTGCAGGTACGAGCAACTTGGCGGAAGCATCTCTTTCGGACGTACAGGCCAGTTAACGACATGACCACGCTGCACTAGTTTCTAGACAAGTTATCATGTACTGTATTTATTATCGTTTTTAGATTTCTTAAGTTTTGTAAATATTATTTTGGATAAAGAATTTTATGTGAATATTATGTATGATGTTTTAAGATTTTAATCAAGTTGCTTTCCATATCATTTAATGATTCTGAAATTGAAAAAGGGCTTGAGGCCCTACTAGTTACGGAAATATTTCGAATGAAATTATACAAGTTTTGTGACATTATTACAGGGTGAAAATTTTAGAAAAACAGTCGTTGTGCTGCCGGACTTCCATAAAAAAATTTATTTTCATAAAGTTATTTTCAATGAACAAAATTCCTACCCATTTTCAAAACCAAACGAATTTCAAGTATTTTCAAATAAGAAAGAGGCTTAGCTCCACGGGAACTTTCTAGCAGGAGCATATCTCGATTGGAAAGCCACCGTGGGGTACCGGGCAGGTCGCCTAGCTAGTAAAGTTAGAAAGGGGCCTATCACACACAAAGGTAAGTGTTGTCCTGTTTGGTTTTGTTATGACGTTTCGAATAGTTTTTAACGGTTTCATGTCAATTTGGATTGAAAGAAGCTCGTGGATAAGAGCATTGATGTAGGCAGCCCTTTCGCGAGCATTTTCGAAGAGTTCAAATCAATTTCAAAAGGTATATTGAGTTTTATTGATTTCATTTTGATGGAAAATATTTAGGATGAGTTATGGATGATATTTGATAATATTATGACTGGGTTTTAGGATTTAGAACCTTGTTAGTGCAGAGGTTCGCTCGATATTGTTTGGTTGTAATTTCGAATGAATTTGTTGATGATTGTTTCGTTGCGAAATTGATTACGGGCTGTTATAATGAGATTTAGGGGCTGTTATGTTGTGTTGTTAAATTCAAGTCCATTGTTGTGAAAAATGATTATTGTTAGTGTGTTTTAAAGTATCGAATAATCGTTTGGATATTGAAAAACTGTTTCCCAGTGATTAGGATAAGTTTTCTGTGAATGCAAATGTGATTTAGTTGCGATTTTCGTTGTTGAATGTGAATATTTGCATGATGTTAACAAGTTGCCATGTTGTGTGATTATGTTCTTTAAAGTGTTAAAGGTTGACGTTAGGATGGATTGAATTATATCAAAGTTAATCGGATAGTTTTTGTGACACGTGATTATATTAAATCGTTGATTTTCGTAGTTGAATCGGAAACTGAATAATCATGTAGTATGTTGTCATGATTTTCATTTTTGTATCAAAGTGTTTGCATCTTCGTTTTCCATGATTTGAGTGAAGTTACGAGTAGTATTGACGATAAGTTTGATTGGTACTGAAATAATTGCGTAAAGCGTTAAAAAGGATAATTCTCAGTAAATTGTCGAAATCACGTAAGTTTTACATTATTCGTTTAGATTCAAATATTCTTTTTATTGAATCCTTTAGAATGTGATTTCGATGATATTGATTGAAATTTGAATGGCTTTGTTGTCGGTTTCGAAATAGTCAAAAAGCTAGCAAAATCATACATTTTCGATTAGATTATGTTGCAATAATGATTTGGTTTCGAGATAGTTTCCCCGCATGATTTTATGTTTAGTTTTTGCGCGAGCCATGTTTTAATAAAAATCTCGATCGAAACCAATTGTAGGTGAACCAGCGATCAGACGACATCCATAACAAGAAGTGGTGATAAATTATTTGGAAGCAAGTAGTGAGTGTGGATTTAATAAAAAGTTTCCATGCATTTTCTTATATGTGATTTCATTATATTTCATACAATGCATGTATAGCTTTACATGATTTGTATTGTGAATGTATATATATTCTTCAAGTAAAGTAAATTAATAAGTTTAAATGATATACATGTATAGAATATTATTTGCGAAAGTTAATTGCAATATTATAGCATATTGCCGAGATTTCACAAATATATATGCCATTGGTTTACCCTAGCCCCAAGTTTACACCCGGCCGAAGTATTCCATACGTGTATGGCAAGTTGAGGGGAGTTACTAACTTCGAGAGGATCGAGTCTGTCAGCCACCCTCTGCACGTATGGGATAGTGTAGATCTGCCTGATGTTGGAGGGAATCGCGATCCCAGAGTTGTTTCCACATCTGCGACTACATATGGTGAGAGTTTCCCCTAATCCTAGTGGCGTGTCTTCGCATCGTCATGAAGGATAAAGTTTCCCTGGATTGCCGAATAGGCTAGTAAGAAAACGAGAAAAGTATTTAAGAAAAGTTTAATAAAGTATCTTTCGCATTTATAAAATGAGTTTTATAGTTTTCAGAAAAGTAAAGTAAGTAGTAGTTTTCCAACCTATTTTGGAAGGAATATTATCTTGAGCAGAAGTATAGTTTATATCAAATTTACCCACTCATTGAGTTATTCTCACCATTAGTTTCCTGTTTTATTAAAATCCTCCCCAAGTGCAGGTATGAGCAGCGCAGCGGAAGCATCTTCATTAGACGTACAGGCGAGTTAGAGACACGACCACGCTGCACTAGTTTTAATCAAGTTATCATATACTGCATTTACTATCGTTTGCAGAATTATCAAGTATTGTAAATATTATTTTGGATAATGGATTTTATGGTAAATATCATGCATGATATTTCGAGATTTTAATTAAGTTGATTTTCATATCATTGAATTTTTACACATGTGATGAATGATTGTGTTATTGAAAAAGGGCCTAAGGCCCATTAGTTTGATAAAATCTATTGAATGAAATTATATAGGTTTTGTGAAGTTTTTACCAGGTAGAGATTTTAGGAAAACAGCCGTTGTGCTGCCGGATTTCCGTAAAAATCTATTTTCATAAAGTTATTTTCAACGAACAAAATTACTACCCATTTTCAGAATTAGAAGAGTTTCAATCATTTTCAGATAAGAAAGAGGCTTAGCTCCATAGGAACTTTTCAGTTGGAGCAGATCTCAACTGGAAAGCCATCGTGGGGTGCCTGGCAGGTCGCCTAGCTAGTATAGTTAGAAAGGAGCCTGTCAAAATATTTTTGAAATACAAAACATTTTAGAATGAGCTTTTGGAATTTTATATAAACCTTATAAAAACATAAAGCTTTTAGAAATAAAATTATTTTAAAGGAAAATGTTTTCAAAATGTTTTCGAGAGAAAATTTTATAAAAATCATTTTAAATATAAATGCATCCATGCTCACTTAGCTTTTATAGCTCATAATATTTTTGTTTGTTTTCCAAAAAAACCTCCCAAGTGCAGGAACAAGTGATCCGAGTACTAGTGTGTCTCGTTCAGGTTAGGTGGGTCCTACGATCGACGACGCCGCATAAGCCTTTTTTTTGTGAAGTTTATGATTTAAATTTTAATCATGTAATTTGCATATTTTCAGATTGTGAACAAATGTTGTGAAACTTTTTATGATAATAGTTTGCATACATATTTTACATACTCGCATATTTATGATAACACTTTTAAATTATATATTTATTCATTTGACGAAATTTGAAATCTGATTTTAAAATGTATGATTTATATGTTTAGAATTTGGTACATAATTAAAGGTTCGCTCCAAGGTATCCTTTTGGGTCTTGTTAGTTAGACTTTAGAAGGGTTTCGTGGGGTGCCCGGTAGGGTCGCTAGATTTGCTGGAAGAAATTCAGGTTGGATCATGTCAGCTTGGTATCAAAGCTAAGGTTTTACATGATTTTGAGATGAAAGCTCATAAATGTTTAAACGACTATTTTAGAAAGAGTTTTCTCATATTTACATGGTTTTGCAAAACCATTATCCACTTCATGCAATACATGATTTTGTTCATGATTGAACTTTCACAAGCGTCATTGAGGTCGTCCCCCTACTAGGAGAGCAACGAGTGAGGTACCCGCACCAAGGGAGGGACACGTTGATGATTTTGTCAATATGCCTGTAGATTCGACTCAAGCTGGACCTTCACGACCTGTGGTGCCCATAGGTGGGAATGTTGATGTAGAACTGCTGTTTCGAGTTTTGGTAGCGATGCTTCACCAGCCACGGGAGTTAGGGGTTTCCATCGAATGCACTCAAAAATTGGGTGCTAGGCCTTATGATAAGACCAAAGATCCGGAAAGCGCCTTGTCGTGGTTAGAAACTAATGAGGAGATGACAAGACCTAAACCAGATTCTCTCTATACTCTTATCTGGAGGGTCTCGCCAGGCACTCCAACGAACCTCTCTTAACCCTACTAGCTGGGTAGAAGAGATTCGTAGATCGAACCCCTTAATCTTGCCCAATTACTTTACTTTACTTTACTTAAATGGAAATTTGTTTTTCTGAAAATAGTTGGGATGGTATAACTTTGTTTTTTTTTTTTTTCAAATTCGAATTAAAACAAGTTTAAGAAAAATTCGATAGCATGACGACTGTATTTTTAATGTTTTCAAAATTTAACTGTGTATAAAAAACACTTCAAACTATTTCAAATCAGCACCCAACTTCTTATAAACTCAACGCGCAGTTTCTCACTCCATTTCACAACCATGCATTTCCATAGTTATGCATTTTCGTAAACATGCATTTTCACAAACATTTCAAGTGCTAATCATATGCATCAATATATATATCATCACATCGTTTTACAAGTATTCATATGTCCATATTTAAATTATGCTATCATTTAGTTATATTATTTACAACATCAAAAAGTATGTTGACATTTATGCGACATATTTACTCGATGCCCACCTAAAATTTTTTATGATGGTTTCTTGAATGCAAAATCACCTATACAAGCACCTAATGGACTATACAAGTTGCACAAAGGTAAAAATGTTAGTTTAACATATAATAGTAATACAAAGATTAATTACATTACAATTCATACTTATGAAAATATCAATGATTTCTCGATTTTAAAACTATTCTTTCTAAAAACACCATGTATACCCATAATGTGTTTTAATCATCACATGACGATTTTTAACTGATGCCAAACATGAAGTTACTGAGATATCTCGATCACTACGAGCAGAATTTACTGCATCCATATGTAATGTGAAGGTATCTCAATTCTAAGCAACTACAATGCCGAATTTTCTGCATCGCAAATGTAGTGCTATATAACTATAAATCTAACAACTACGTGCGGAATTTCCTACATCGTAGCGTATCGCTATAAATTTCTTTATATCATAGTGATCATGTACGAAATTTTCTGCATTGTAAATATTGCGCTAGATACTCTGAAAAACTGAGCGACTACGGACTGAATTTTCTGTATCGCCACATAGTGCTAAATCTCATATACTGAAGGTATATACATGGTTTTCAAAACTTTTTTCTATTATGTACATTTAGCACAAAAATTGATTTCCATTCAAATCTTTAACTATAATTCTTTACTCAAATCTTTTCAAAACAACTTCGTTTCAAACTCTTTTCAAGATCTGACGTAGGGATCGTTTTTAACTCATCATTTAAAAATTATTTTTGAAGAATTTATTTACGTAACTCATAATTTAAAATATAGATTAAGGTAATTGCAAGTGATAGCACACTTACCTCAAATCAAACGAGCTATATCCGTTAACAAGCTTCCCGTGCTCCAGTAGCTTGCTTCTCACCTACATAACATAATCTCACTCAAAACCTTGCTAAATCATGCTATTCAAAACTATTGAATAATGGTTTTCATAAAGTACTCTATCGAAAACCCTTTTTCCTACAACCTTCCCATCTAGGTTCTAACTTGACCGAGGCTGTAAGATTTTGATTTCTTTCTACAAACTCTATTTATTTTCACCTAGGGACATCCTAGTATGCACAAATTGGTTGCAAGAAGCTTGAAATGAAAAATCACCGTTTTTAACCCCTTCGTTACCAAATGGTATGCACAGCCCCATCCATGGGCTTTTCACTTTCGTTTCTTCGTCGAAGTTTCCCACATCATTCATTTATCATCTTAGTACTCAAATAATCACATTTGACCTTCAAGACCCACCAACTCCCTTATACCTTTCAACCAACTTTTACAATTACATATTTACACTATTTAGGCTATAACTTACTCAATTTTTATCCCAACCTTTCCCTTCAAATTTCTATGGTTTGCTATGATATTTATGCATGTTTTGAGGTCTAAAACAACCCCAATTAAGCTCAAATAGTCCAGGTCTCTATAACTTTTTCAATTGCCTATTCTTTCATTTTACTATCATTTTACTCTTTACTAGATTATATGTCATTCATGCACCCATGTATATCCATGATAATTACCTTGATTCCTAGTCCCTTATGCATGTTTTTAGGACCATAAATACATCATAAACACCAAAAAAACACATGCATAAGCTACTGCCCTTGATCAAGCCGAAATGCACAAACAATCCAATCTAGTGTCCTTTTTCATTTCTAACACTCCTATATGCTTTCCCAACATTAATTATGCATGATTTAGAGCTCAAAGAGGTGAAGATACAATAGTATCACACACACTTCCTGTAAAATCCAAAACCATGTTCGTCGGAGAGCGAAATATTTTTTCGATAGATCACGTCCGATTGGAAAAATATAATTTTTGAGTTCGAAAATATTCGAAATAATTATTTTCAAATAAGAAAAATAAATTTGAGTTCGCGAAGATGGATTCGAAATTTTAAAATTATTCCGAAGGCGAAAGCAATTAAAAAGCAGATTCCAGGACGGTCAGTCGGAAACGGAATCCGAGCTTGGAATTAAAAAGTAAGAAATGCATGGAAGAGTTTTAATAAAATAAGTAAATTTGATGCATGGTTGTGACACATGTCACACATGCAAGGAAGAAGTTATCCAAGTGTCCTAATAAAAAAAAAAAGAAAAAAAAAGAAGCAATTTTATATTATTAAAGTTGATAAACAATTAAAGAAGAAGCTAACATTGTTCTCGATTAGCACTTCATTTCATTAAACATCCAAAACCGAAAGTGAAACAAAGACAAGAGAGACCGAGAGCATCTAGTAGAAGGAGATATCAAACCGAGAGAGAGCAAGCTTGAGAGAGGTCTGAGAGAGTGAGAAAAAAGAAGCAATCCAAGGTAAATGTATTCGGCCATCCTTCTTCAGCTTCTTCTTCATTTCAAACAAAATAGAAATCAAAAACAAGTGAGAGAGCAAAACCAAGATCAGATCTGAAGCAAAGGCATGCATGCAAGCTTGGAGGTGTTGAGTTGCTGACGAGTTGAACTTGCTGTCGCCGGTGAGAGAGTTGCTGGCGTGAAGGGCTGTTGGCGTGAAGAAAACTTGCTGCCTTGCTGCCTTTGCTGTTGCCGGTGAGAGGAGCTGCTGGCGTGAGGTCGTGCTGCTATTGCGGTCATCCTCAAGTGCTACCATAAAGCTACTGTAGCTGTCAGATGGTAAAGAGCTACTGCCGAAAGGGGTGTCGCTGTTGTGGGCTGATGGATTGAGTGAGCTGATCGTGCATGCAAGCTTGGAGGGGTGAAGCTGCTGCCGTCGCTGCCTTGTCCACTGCCGTGAGGTTGCTGTCATCACCGTGAGCAAGGAAGATAGCTGCTGGAGTGAGGTAGACCTTGGTGAGCTGCTGTCTTCATACTCTGGTGCTGTCTTGTGCGAGCTGTTGAGCTGAAACGTGATTGTTATTGTCACCGTGAATCAGGTGCTGTCATTGTAAGCTGCTGCTGTCAAGTCTATCCAAGTGCACCATTTCAGACCTGAAAGGTAGTAGAAGGAAGTAAAGATAGTTGCTGTTGGAAGAAGGAGTTGCTATCGAGAACAGGCGAGAGTTTCGTCGCCATTCCGAAGTTGTTCGGAGCGAAACTAGTAAGGTAAGTGCTGCCCCATTTCCTTTGTTGTGATGTTTCGAGTAATTAGTAAAGTAACCATGTGATTAGAATTGAGAAAATTGATGATATTATGCTTGGGTTTAGGATTGAGAACCTCGTTAGTGCAGAGGTTCGCTCGTTGATGTGCTGTTATGTCGTAGTGCTGTCGACGTGCTGTTGTCATGTTGTCGACGCGCTGTTGTTGTGCTGTTGACGCGCTGTTGTTGTGTTGTCGACGTGCTGTTGTTGTGCTGTCGACGTGCTGTTATCGTGCTGTCGACGCGCTGTTGTTGTGCTGTTGACGTCTTGTTGTTGTGTTGTTATCGTGCTGTTGTCGTGCTGTCGACGCGCTATTGTTGTGCTGTTGTCGTCTTGTTGTTGTGTTGTTATCGTGCTGTTGTCGTGCTGTCGACGCGCTATTGTTGTGCTGTTGTCGTGCTGTCGACGTGCTGTCGTCGTGCTGTTGTCGTGCTGTCGACGTGCTGTCGTCGTGCTGTTGTCGTGCTGTCGACGTGCTGTCGACGTGCTGTTGTCGTGCTGTCGACGCGCTGTTGTTGTGCTGTTGTCGTGCTGTCGACGTGCTGTTGTCGTGCTGTTATCATGCTGTTGTCGCGCTGTCGACACGCTATTGTTGTGCTGTTGACATGCTGTTGTTGTGCTGTCGACGTGCTGTTGTCGTGCTGTTATCGTGCTGTTGTCATGCTGTCGACGCATTGTTGTTGTGCTGTTGTCGTACTGTTATAGTGCTATTTTATGGTGCTATCATTGTACAATTATGATGTTGTCCTGGTGTTGTTATGGTGCTGTTAATGCGCAGCGTTATTGAGCTGTTTTCGGGCAGCGTTATGCACAGCGTTATTGAGTTGTTTTGGTGTTGTTATGGTTTGCTATTGTGTAGCTTTTAGGGGCTGTTTATGGACTATTTGAAGGCTGTTAAGATGCACTTAGTTGAGCTATCGAACCATGTGTTATGCACTGTTTTCGGGGTTGTTATGTATACTGTTTTTGGGGGCTGTTAAGGTGCTGTCCTATGAGTGATTATTGTGTTATAATATGCTGTTTTGATTTAAAATGGTATACCGTTTTCATACCAAAGCTATTTTAAATGATGGCGTAAGCTGTTTCGATGATTATAAGCTGTTTCGAAGAGATTTTATGTGCTATTTTTGGGCTATGTGAATACTGTAATTGCACCGATTATTGGGCTATTATAAGCCGTTTTGATGGACTATTACATGCTGTTTTTGATGAGTTGTTTTGGCTTGTTTTTGGTGCGGTAAAGGCAATTGTATCATGCTATCATGAGTTGTTTGAGCATCAACATTGCATTGATCATTAGGTAAATGATTTTGCGATTGAAATCACTTGTGATGTTACCTAAAAAGATTAACATTACATGTATAGGTAATGCGATGACAATATCGAATAAGTTGTGAACCTTGCATTAAGATGACATGTGAGTGTAAAATTATTTTGCCATTGATAAAAGACAATCAAGTATGTTTTCATGAAATGTTATTAAATGTTTTACGATGTCTTTCCTTATGGAACTTCATGTTTAAGCATGAGATGTGAACTATATTTGTTATGCAGCTTACTTTATAAATGATTTATAATGCTTATGGTATTCCTTAGGATATTTCATGATGTTGTCAGTAATGGTAGAGTATCTGAAAAAGCGATGTAGGATTCCGCCTGGGAGTTGTAATGTAGGATTTCACCTCTCCCTAGGGTATATTATTATGCTAGTATACTACCCGTGTGATGTTGGATTCCGCACGTAGCGATGTAGGATTTCGCTACTTGGTTACCGATCATATGGTCCAACGATGTAGGATTCCGCTCTGCCATATGCCTAGGGTGCCATTAGGTAAAATAAATGAATGATGGTTGATTTATTTTATGAATACAAAATATATTTTAATTAACATGTTTACCATCATTTTTGTTTTACAAATTTCTGTTAAACTGAAATGATAGCCGCTGAAACTTTTATTGAAATTTACAAACTGTTATGTTTCTAAATGAAATACTGGTTTTTCATAAAGTGTAGCTTATCTATAAATGTTTTATCAAGCCAATGGTGCTTCCTAGGATGATTTCATGATATTGTCGGTAATGGTAGAGTACCCGAAAAAGCGATGTAGGATTCCGCCTGGGAGTTGTGATGTAGGATTCCACCTCTCCCTAGGGTATATTATTATGCTAGTATACTACCTGTGCGATGCCGGATTCCGCACGTAGCGATGTAGGATTCCGCTACTTGGTTACCGATCATATAGTCCAGCGATGTAGGATTCCGCTCTACCATATGCCTAGGATGCCATAGGTGAATAAATGATTGGTGGTAGAATTACTTTGTCATTACGCCATGGTTTTTGATAAATGTGTATACCACCATTTTGATTTCACAAGTTTATATTATACTGAAACGATATGAGCTGCTGGATTTGAATAGGTTTTATGAAATATTTATGAAATTAGGGAGGATATACGGTTATGTTTAACTATTATGAGATAAGAGATAAGTTACGTTAAGTACTATGTGCAAAATATAAATTCATGCTAAGTAACATGAATTCTTATAAATGTTTAGACATAGATAAATTCTTTTAAGCTTGCAATATCTTATAAGTTTATATAGAATTGTATATCACTTACTGAGCTAGTTAGCTCACTACTTCTTGTTTGTTGTCATGAAAATCTTTACAGGTGTAGGAGCGAATACTCAAGGCGAGCGATCTCCAATGCAAAGTTAGGCAAGCACATCCGACGACTGCCATTGTACAAATTAAAACAAGTGTTTTAAGATGTAATGAATATACTAGCTGTGAATACTTTTGATTTTATACTGATACTTATGATTTTATGCATAATAAAATAATTTCAATTTAAACGCTTTTATTTACTTTGGGAAGTGGAAATTAATGTATGCCTTTGAGAATATTCATAAACTAATTCACAGGTATTTTGAAAAGGTTGGAAATAACGGTGATACAGTCGTTGTGTTGCCGAAAAATTTTTCTACCCTAAATTTTGAAATGAATGAGAAATGAAAATTGTTTTACGGCTTTGCTTCACAGGGTCCTTTTGAGTCACCTGTACTAAGACTTCAAGGATTTTGTGGAGTGTCGGGAGGGTTCTGCTCAGATTCGGATAGAGAAAATCCGAGTTGGGTCATTTCACTTCCTTTGGCCATGACACACACACATGCACCACCACGTTATTCTTTTTAATTTCTCATGTTATACTTCTTTCAAGCATTCCATCAAACAAGTTATAGGCAACCTATTTAACTCTTCACTAGCGTAAATCACAAGTTAGGGCTTTTACTACATAAACGCTAACTTGCCATTCAAGCTTCTTAACTTATACCCTAAGCTTCCTTGTCACTAAATTAATAATCTAGACTGGATTTGAATGTGAAACTCTTATCATAACCATAACAAAATTCAATCCAATCACCCAACACACTAGCAAACCTAAGCATCATCAAAGTGAAGAATAGGATGATAAACTTACCTAAATCTTGATTAAGTTTTGCTATTCTAACTCAAATTGGCTTGGACATTTGATTTAGAAGTTTGATTTTGATTTGGAATGGTTTGATTCTTTCTCCTCTCTTTTCCCTCTGTTTGTTGTGCACCCCTCTCAACTCTCTCTCAATTTGCTTTTGAAATTTTGTAAGTATTGGAAGACAACACTTATATATATATAGGCATGCATTTATATGATTGCCCTTGAAGTTTGTTAGTTATTTACATACTATGCCACCATATGAAATTTAACTAAATGGTCTTCCAATTATGCATTAATTTCATATCCTTCTCACTACTTTTATTAATTTGCACAATTCATGCAAATAATTTATTCTGTTTACTTTTATATAATAGCTACTTAATTGATCATTGACCAAATTGTCCTCTTCGATATTGATCTCTTTATTTGATTATATTTTAACTAAATATTAGATTACCAACTCTCACTTATTTGTTTATGATCAATTCTAATTTTCCAGTCACCATTTTGTCCTTTATGAATGTACATAGTTCTTATTTATAGAAAAATGCTATTTTACCTTTTATTGGATTTTCTTATTATAAGTGTCAACTATTCCTATATTCTAACTTCTAATACTAAGGAATGAACTATCGAGAATAAGGGTCACAGGAGATTTTCCAAGTGATGGGTTGCTCTGAGGACCATATGGTATCATTCTCCACATTCTTGACAAAGAATAGGGCTAAGAATTGGTGGAAAGCGCTTCAGAGACGGAACATAGCTGAAGTATCCATGGCACTGTTCAAGTAAGAATTCATGGATAAGTTCTATCCAAAAAGCTACCAGGATGCAAGAATTGAAGATTTTTTCAAATTGGAGCAAAGAAACCTATCAGTAGCTAACTGTGAGAAGAGATTTTCAGAGCTAGTTCATGTTGTGCCATTCATAGCTGACAATAAAGAACAAAAGCTAAAAAGGGTCACGGCAGGCTTGAATCCGAAGATTCGGGCCTATGTCACTTCAACGGTTCATACATAGTACGGAGAACTAGTAGAAGCTGCGATTAGAGTGGAAAGAAGCATAGAGGCCATTCCTAGACCCAAGCCGTCGACTTAGAAACACGGTTGGATGGGTGGTTTTTCAGGAGGACTTAACAAGTTCATCAAGAGTAGGGAGTCATCCACTAAATCTGGTAGTCGAAGATTGAGCTAAGGTCACAATGAAGTCAAAGCTCCGTAAGGCAATCGATTAGATCCAGAAGCAGCGATGAGAGTTGAAATAATTGGCCCATGTACCGAGTATGTGGGAGGATGCATCCTGTGAATGTCTCAGAGGTAGCATCAGATGTTTTAGATGTAGACAAGAATGCCATTTTATGTAGGATTGCCCAATGGTAGCTATAGCTTTCAGGCCAGAGATCAGGACCGTGGCAACAGTCTAGTAGAGGCCGAAGACTAGACTAGAGGAGTTTTCAAGGTAGAGAGGCCACTAGTTTCGATCAGCCTAGCATAGTATCAGGTAGGGGTGTACCATCCAGAAGCCAGTCAGGTAGACCCCATGCTCAGGCCAGAGTGTTTGTAGTGACTCAACAGGATGCAGATGCCACCCCGGAGGTTGTGATAGGTATTATTTCAGTATTTAACTGCAATGCATATGCATTAATAGATCCTAGGGCTACTTATTCCTTTATGTATAGGAATTTTGCTAGGACTGTTTGCATTGAGCTGGAATCCTAGGTTGTAGTATGATAGTGTCCATCCCTACAGAGGATTCCATTCAAGCGAAGAAAGCATTCAAGGATAGTAAAGTAGTCATTAAAGGAAGAGAATTTTTGGCGAACCTGATTATACTGGACATCTCTGACTTTGATGTCATATTTGGAATGGATTGGTTATCCATATATCATGCCTCGGTGGGCTACTTCCAAAAGGAAGTTAGATTGACCAAAGCGGGGATGCTTGATGTTATTTTTCGTGGAGTACAAAAGTCACTTTCTTTCAGCATTTTATCAGCAATGGAGGCTAGTAAAGTGCTTAAGAAGTCATGCCAAAGATATCTAGCTTATACAGTGGAGGCAAGAGAGGATGGAGTAAGGTTAGGAGATATTCCTATGGTAAGAGATTTTCCATATGTGTTTCGTGAAGACCTTCTAAGGTTACCTCCAGACCGAGAAATAGAATTTGAGATAGATTTACTTCTAGGAACTGAGCCGATTTCCATCACACCATATCGAATATCTCCAACCAAGTTGAAAGAGCTAAAAGTGCAAATGGAAGAACTATTGGATAAGGATTTGTAAGACACAGCCATTTGTAATGGGGGCTCCAATATTGTTTGTTAAGAAGAAGAATGGGAGCTTACTTAAGATTGTGTATTGATTATAGACAACTGAACAGGGTGACCGTACGAAATCGGTATCCACTGCCGAGAATTGATGATTTATTTGATCAATTGCAAGGATATAGAGTTTATTCGAAGATTAATCTGAGGTCAGGAAATCATCAGTTGAGAATCTATGGAGAAGATGTTCCGAAGACTGTCTTTAGAACTCGTTACGGACATTATGAATTCTTAATCATGTCATTGCGATTGACGAATGCCCCAACAGCTTCTATGGACCTGATGAAGAGGATCTTTAGGCCATATCTGGATAAGTTCGTGATAGTTTTTATTGATGACATTTTAGTATACTCAAGCAATTATGAGGAATGCTCTGGATCATATTACAAACCCTGTGAGAGCATCAGCTGTATGTAAAGTTTAGTAAGTGCAAAGTTTGGCTAAATAATGTTGCTTTCTTAGGTTATGTAATATCAACTGAAGGATTAAGTGTAGATCCTCAAAAGATAGAGGTGATAACGAACTGGAGACCGCTTATCAATGTTTCAGAGGTTTAAAATTTTGTCGAATTGGCAGGTTACTACAGGAATTTTGTTGAGGGATTTTCAAGGATAGCAACCCTATTAATCAGATTGACTAGAAAGGAAGAGAGATTTGAGTGGTCAAAGGCCTACTAGCAAAGTTTTGATGAGCTAAAGAGAAGATGGACATCAGCTCTAGTGTTGATATTGCCAACAGGTGAAGACGGTTTTACCATATATAGTGATGCCTTAAGGCAAGGTTTGGGGTGTGTTCTAATGCAAAATGGTAGAGTTGTAACATATGCTTCCAGACAGCTGAAGAAGCATGAATAGAACTACTCTAACCATGATCTAGAACTCGCAGCAATAGTATTTGCATTGAAAATTTGGAGGCATTACTTGTATGGCATCCCTTATCAGATCTTTACAGGTCACAAAAATTTGTGATATCTACTCACTCAGAAAGAGTTAAACATAAGTCAAAGGAGGTGAATAGAGTTGACTAAAGATTATGACTGTACGATAGAATACCACCTCAAAAAAGCTAATGTAGTGGTAGATGCGTTAAGCAGGTAACCAGCGAATTCCCTAGCTCATTTAAGGACAATATATCTTTCGCTTTTGGTGGAGTTAAGGTCAATGGGAGTCGAATTAGATATAGCAAACTTAGGGGCATTCTTAGCTATTTTACATATTCGCCCTATATTGTAAATAAGATAAGGGAACAATAATGGCAAGACCATTAGTTGGTAAAGTTAAGACAAGAAATTACATCAGGACGGAGGATAGATTTTATAATTAGGGAAGATGATACATTAATGATAGGTCAACAATTATGCGTGCCAGATATAAGCGATATGAAAAAGGAGATAATGGAAGAAGCTCATTCTTCAACTTATGCTATGCATCTGGGCAATACAAAGATATATCACATTCTGAAAGAGCATTATTGGTGGAAAGAAATAAAAAGAGAGATCACAAAGCTTGTATCTCGATGTTTCATCTATCAACAAGTCAAGGCAGAACACCAAAAATCGACGGGATTACGATAGCCACTCTCTATCCCAGAATGGAAGTGAGAACATATTACCATAGACTTTGTTATAGGGCTTATGTGCAGCCAGATAGGGCATGATGCTATATAGGTGATAGTACATTGGTTGACTAAATCCACTCATTTCTTACCAATCAGGAGCAACTATCCCATAAGTAAGTTAGCGTAGTTTTACATAAATGAGATAGTCAGATTTCATGGTATGTCGGTTTCGATCATATCAGATAGGGATCTCAGATTTACTTCAAGGGTTTGGCCCAGATTGTAGAAAGCTTTAGGTACTCAACTGAACTTCAACACGACCTTTCACCCTCAGACGGATGGACAGTCAGAGAGAACAATCCAAACACTTGAGGATATGCTCAGAGCATGTGCCTTAGAATTTAAGGGGAGTTAGGATATGCACCTACCACTTGTAGAGTTCGCATATAATAGTTATCAATCCAGCATTGGCATGGTGCTTTATGAAACCTTGTATGGAAAAAAGTGCAGAACTCCAGTATTGTAAGCCCCTGTATTCGATTTTATGTTTCCTAGCTTTAAAAAATTAAATTATCGAATAAAAAGGGCGAAATGGTCATTTAGTGAATAAGAAATATAAATGGATGACAAAGTTGTAAAACTTTAGTTTAGTGAATTTAATAATTCAATTTTATGAGAAATAGGAATGACTTAAAAACCACTGATGTTTATTAGAAAATAAAATGACCAAGGACAATATGGTAAATTAGGATAACAAGGACATAGGGGTCATTTTTTTAAAAGCTTTCCATAAATATAGTGGGATATGGTGTTACACGGGTAACACTTAACAAAAATTTAAAAGAAAAAAAAAAGAGAGAGTTGAGAGAGAGCAAGTAATAGGCAGCAACAACAAGAAAAGGAAGATACCAAGCAATTTTTCATCATTTCTCAAGCTTCTAATTCATCTTCATAGTTAATTCAAAACTAAGACATCAAGTCTCAAACACAAATAAGGTAAGATATCCATGTCTCTACAAGTTTTGATGGTAGTTAGAGTTGTGTAAAGTGTAATGTTGGGCTTGTGACATGATGATGAATTGGATTGTTTCTTTAGAATATTATTCATAGAATTTTGTTGCAATTTCATGCCTTAGTATGGGATAAATGAAAAGGAAGCTTAAACAATAATTAGGCATGTGTATAAAGATAGCTAGGGTTTTGTAAGTAAAATCAAAGTGATGATTAAAACATGGTTATAGTTAAAGTTTTATTGTAGATCAAGTGTTTGATGAAATGATGTAGGAAACAAATAATAATAAATAGCATGAGAAATTAAAAGAAACTATGATTGTGTGTGTGTAAGTGAGGGTCATGGCCATATGAGAGATGTGTAATAACATGTTGTTTTGACTTAAATAAGCTTAGATTCATGGAAGATAAATGTTAGAAAAGCATGTAGAAGGGATAGGATTTCAAAGAGAGAAATATAGAGGTAACTTGGAAATCCCGAGCTTGATAAAGGGACTGGTGAGACCTGACCTATTCTCGCTTAATTTGGGTTTTTCTAGACCTCAAAACATGCCTCGGGAACATAGCAAACCATAGGAATTGGAATGGAATCATTCCGATAAAAATTGGCGAAGTTATGGCCAAAATAATGCGCATAGAAAGTGTCATAGAGTAAAAGTGGAATCCCGAGCTCAAACCATGAGCTAGAGAAAACCTGACCAAGTCTGACATGTATGGGGATGTTCTACACCTCAAATGATGCCTAGGAGTCATAGAAAACCATAGGTTTTGGAACGGATCGAATCCGATAAAAATTGCGCAAGTTATGTGCAAAATAGTGCCGTTAGAGAGTCGATAGGTGAAATAACTATGCGAATGAAATTTTTATTACATGAAATAAGTTTAGATGATCATAATGAGGTAAATGAAGCTTAGATATGAAAGAAAAACTACCGTCGCTAATCCGAAACGAAAAAGTGCATAAAACGCACACTAAAAGTACCCAAAAATGTGCGTTTTTCTTAGATTTGACACAGTAAACGATAGAATTTTTCAACGAAATTTGACGTGTGACCAGAATGTGAGATAAGTGAACCGTAGGAAAAAGAATGAAGGAAAACGGAGCCCCAAGCAGTGAGCTGTCATGCATTCTGTTATGGGCTATCGATTGAGCCTAAAAATTTGATTTTTCGTTTTGAGCCTCTAACAATTATATGGACAGCATGGGGCTAATCCTAGGGGTCTAAAAGTAAGACTATTGTAAGGAAATTAGAATTTGAGAGTCTCGGTTGAGTTAAAATCGAGTCGGAAAAGTTATAGCGTAACGGGTTTTCAATAGGTTGATTTATATTGAAAACTCTAATGTTACGTTTTATTTGAGTAAAATATAATGGGAAATTAATGTGTAGGTGACGAGCACGCAAGCGAGGCACGAGAGGCTCGTTGAGATCGTTGCATTTATGCGGATTGAGGTAAGTATTACATCACTTACACTAGTTCAATTGTAATTTCAATTATTTTAATTGTTGCTAAAGAGTTTTATAAAATAACTTTCTGATCGTAAGTTTGGTTTAAGTAAAAACCTTGGAAGAAAGGAAATTTTGTGCTTTTTGCACATAAGAGAAAAGGAGTTTTTAAAAAAAAAAACCATGTGTAATCCCTTGATTTTTAGAGTATATATCGATACGCTGTGACGTAGTAAATTCCACACGTAGTCGAGTATATTGAGAGCTATTGGCATTACATTGCGAAGTAGAAATTCCGCACGTAGTCGCCAAAATTTGATTTATGGGCACTATGGTTGCGATGAAGAAATTCCGCACGTAGTTGCTAGAATTATAAAAGTTTAGTACTACAAATGCGATGAAGAAATTCCGCATTATAGATGTTTACAACTGAGATAATTTTACACCACTCGGGCGAGGAAGTAAATTCCGCACGTAGTAGTCTAAATACTATAGTAGCTTCAAGATGCACATGGTTGTTTCATAAGAAATAGTTTGCAAAGATTAACCTTTAAATATTTCTTTAAGTTATGCTTTACTATGAACTTGAAAGGGTTGTATTATTATGTAACGAACTAACGATTTATTTTGTCGTGTAGCTCGCTTGTTTTATCCAGAATAATTATAGGTGATTTTATGGCCGAGGAAGCGACGTTCCACTTATAGGTGGGGATGAATGAATGGACTATGTGAATATTAAATATATTTTGAGATTGTTGTAAATGTTATGATCTAAATGATCGCATGTTTGATATATGAATGTTTGACAGATTGTAGCTTATACTTAAATATGTATATATAAAATTGTACATTCACACTTATTGCAGAATACACATGATATATCTGTATAGGTTGTGATACCCATGGAATATGTATACATGTTGTGAATGGTTGGATACGAATGTCATATGACATGTATGGATGTGAAATTTAATGTGAATTGCATGTTTGTGGAAAAATCGAAGTTGGCTGGTGATTTCTATAGTTCGAAGTGTGTTTATTTTACAGGTAAAATTTGGAAAATGTTCAATTTTATACCGTTATGCTGCTGAATTTTTTTTATAAAAGTAATTCACTCCTAACCAATTTAAAGAAAACTGAGTTACTAAGTTTTAAACGAGTAAACCGGTTAAGAAAGTTAGGGTTCGCTTCTCGGATTAATTCGATCCGACGAGTCGGGTTCGATAAATCCGTTGAAGTGCCCGGCAGGATCCTCCAGACAAGAGCATAGATAAGGTCTGGGAAGGGTCCTGTCAAGTATGTTGGTACAAGGTAGGTAAGAGAAAACTAATAGATTCTGAGCTTGTCCGAATCACTACAGACAAGATTAAGATTATTGGAGAGAAGCTTAAAGTGTCAAGCGATAAACAGAAGAGCTATACGGATAACCACTGTAGGGACCTCGAGTTCGAAGTTGGCGATAAAGTATTCCTCAGGATATCTCCTTGAAAAAGCGTGCTTATATTTGGAAAGTATGGTAAGTTAAGTCCACGTTATATCGGACCATTTGAGGTTATGGAAAGAGTAGGACCCGTAGCATACAGATTGGAGCTTTTACCGTAGTTAAGTAAGATTCATGATGTTTTTCATGTATCCATGCTCTGCAAGTATGTTCTAGATCCCTCCTATATACTTAGGGAACAACCAGTAAAGGTGACAAAGAACTTGACGTATGAAGAGCAACCAGTACAGGTTTTAGATTGCAGAGAACAAGTCCTGTGGAATGAAGTTATTCTATTAGTAAAAGTTTTGTGGAGGAATCACGAGGTATAAGAGGTCACTTGGGAGCATGAAGATCAGATGTATCATAGATACCCTTATCTTTTTCAATATGATATGTAAATTTCGAGGATAAAATTTTTATAAGGGGGGAAGAAAATGTATTACCCTCTCCCGAGGTTATTACTATTCATATATACGGAATGATATAATGTACTGATATACCCTCGTTGGTGAATATAATAAAAAGGATTTTTAAGTTTTTATTAGTGAAATTTAATATTTATATAATTTTCAGAAGAATTGAGAATAAATTTAAATTATAAATTATAAAAGTTGAGGGTCATATGAGAAAATAAAAGATTTTTCTAGAAGAGTGACAAAATTGTAAATAAAGGGAAAGGATAGGGACATTGGGGAAAAGTGAAGAATTCTCAAGAATGTGGCAGAATTGTAATTTGAAGGACCTTTAATGGTAAAGGCGAAACTTGACCCACACCTATAAATAGGCGTGTGTGGTGAGCAAATTGTCATGAAAAAAAGAGAGTGGGGAGAGAAAGAAAAAACTAGAGAGAGAGAGAGACCTATCGGCAGAGTGGAGGATATAGACCTGCCTCCAATCCAAGCTAAATTTTTGCCAGTTTTTGAAGACAAATTAGGCCATAAAAGATGAAAATCAGGCTTAAGAGCAGTAACAAGCTAAATCTAGTAAGGATCAAGTAGTAAGATTTGTTGTTTATAGCGTTATTTTGATGGAAAATCTACCAAGAACAGTTTTTGGGTTTCATTTGAACCTGACGAGATTTTTCTGTATATAGATCTGATGATGGTGAAGTAGCTCATGAGTGAAGAAGCAAGGCAAAAAAGACTGAAGGGAGCTTGGAAAGTGAAGTAGCTAAAAAAATATGATTAATTTGAAGAAGTTTGTTTGTGATATGCAATGATTGAGTTTAGGTGTGAAACCTATTTGTGGTTGCGACATGGATTTTGTGAAGAAAACTGATGAAATCTCATGGAGTATATTTGTATGGAATTTAATTGAGGTCGGGGGATGTGCTGATGATTTTGTGTGTGTGTAAAACTTGGAAAAGAAATGTTAAAAGTGAGCTCGCATGAGATCATGCGGGAGCTCACTGAATGTGAGCTGGGTAATACCTACAGCCTTTCTCCAGTGCTAGTTGAGTTAGATTGAAGTGCGAGCTCTGAAAGAGTGAGCTGAGTGATGCTACCACCCTCTATAATGCTTGTCCAAGCTGGACTAAGGCAAGATGGTTAAGGGTAGCAGCCTCTAGGAGCTAGCTAGATAGTGTATGTGAATCGAGCTGAGTTGGAAGGTAGCAGCTCACTACGAAAGGCTCGCTGAGATAGGAAAGGTCTTCAATTCAGGCTGAGCTGGGTGATGTAAGAGCCCGCATAGGATGAACTAGGCGAGCTGGGGTATGAGCTTTTAGATCAAGTTGGACTGGCAGTACTGCAGTCCCGCAGTAGCTTGGGTGAAACATAGGTTTTAGAAATAACAGAAATGGCTTAGAATTGAAATGTTTTGCGAGCTAAGTAGAGATTTCAATTGTGATTAAGTGTACGTGAGGAGACGAGCTGAGGAGGTCGCTAAAGCTGAAATTTCAAGTAGATTGGGAAACAAGCAGTGAGTGTGAAAATATTTTAAATATTTTTAGTTTATTTAGCATAATTTTATTTTCATTAATTTTTCCTTTAGCATATAAATGATTTATGTTTTAGCATGAAATAGAATAGTTACTTATAGATGGTATGCAATATATATTATTTCTTTTTATAGTATAAAAGAGATTTATTTGAATTATAGAAAGAAAAAAGTTTTCAAAGCTAGTGGATAGCCCGAGCCTTTATAGATAGACCTTGTAGCATTAAACCCGGTCGGTATACCTTACAATGTATGGCAAGTGTTAGGAGGGCATGTCCAGCTAACATCAGAGGGATCGAGTCTATCGTGTCTATTGAGTTGCCTTCTATACTTGTGGGGTATTATCTCGTTACACGGTATATGATGGCAATTCCGCATGTGATAACAAGATGTCTTTGTAATGTTTTCATGATGAGCTATGCTAGCTTTTATGCCACATGACCCCATACACTGAGCGGAGCTGGTCTGGTCATTCATTTGGTTGTAGCTTCCCTTGGATTTCCATTAGAGCATTTCTAGAAAAGAAAGCATACCATTAAAAACAAATTTTAGAAAGAAAATATTTTTGAAATACGAAACATCTTAGAACGAGCTTTTGAAATTTTATAGAAACCTTGTAAAAACATAAGCTTTTAGAAATGAAATTATTTTAAAGGAAAATGTTTTCAAACTGATTTTAGGAGGAAATTTTCTAAAAATCATTTTAAATATAAACGCATCCACGCTCACTGAGCTTTTATAGCTCATAATGTTTTTGTTTGTTTTCCAAAAACCTCCCAGTTACAAGAACAAGTGATCCGAGTATGAGTGTGCCTTGTTCAGGTTAGGTGAGTCCTACG
Organism: Dimocarpus longan; assembly: GCA_022984855.1. Lineage (NCBI taxonomy): Eukaryota > Viridiplantae > Streptophyta > Magnoliopsida > Sapindales > Sapindaceae > Dimocarpus > Dimocarpus longan. The sequence continues at coordinate 10,857,272 of CM041013.1, forward strand.
ATCGACGACGCCGCATAAGCCTTTTTTTGTGAAGTTTATAATTTAAATTTTAATCATGTAATTTACATATTTTCAGATTATGAATAAATGTTGTGAAACTTTTTATGATAATAGTTTGCATGCATGTTTTAGATACTCGCATATTTATGATAACACTTTTAAATTACATATTTATTCATTTGATGAAATTTGAAATGAGATTTTAAAATGTATGATGTATATGTTTGGAATTTGATAAATAGTTAAGGGCTCGTGCCACGATATCCTTTTAGGTCTTGTTAGTTAGACTTCAAAAGGTTTCATGAGGTGTCTGACAGGATCACTGGATTCGCTAGAAGGAATCCAGGTCGGGTCCCGTCAAGAAGCCAAGAATTTAAGTGGGTTTTCATCCTCTTTCACTCTAGTTTCCACTCCTAAATAATCAAGAAGAGTTGGAGAAGAATTGGTGAGTAAAATTAATTTATTTTGATGCTATTCGATAATAATTTTCATGGGTTTTTGAGGATTGATGATATGGTGGTTGATAGATGAAATTTTTGGTTTGAATAGAGGTGAATTATCACCAAACTAAGGTTGGAAGTGGCAAAGGGGCATGAATCCCATATTAATCAAGGGTTTTGGTAAGTTAAAGTTATGGGTTTTTGGTGATAGGTTGAATGCAATTTATTTGAATTGATTTTTGGGTGTTGAATGAGTTTTGAAGTATTTTGAGTGTGATTGATGTTGTTGGAAATGAAAAATGATGAATGGTATGTGTGTTAGTGTGGTCGGCCAAGGGGCTTTGTGGTGGTGATTTTGTAGCTTTTTTATGTCGATGAATTTATATGAAAATCTAAGTGATTTTGAGTTGGTTTATATGAAGAAAATGAAAAAGAATTGATTGGAAAGCTTGGTGATGAATTTGGTTGATGTATGAGTTTTTATGTGTTAAGTTGAATTTGGAAGATTTAGATTATTTTGGTGATGTTTTATGTGGTTTTTAATTGCATAGAATTGAATTTATGGAAGGAAAATAAAGTTGGAATTAATTGGATGTAAATTTGGTTATAACTTAAATATTAGGCCCAAAGATTAATTAAATTGTTTTGGTAAAGTTTATATGATTGTATGGATGTTTTTAGATGTGTTTTGAATGAAAGAAGTGATTAGAAAATAAAGTAAATATGAAATTCAAAGATTTGATTTGAATTTAGAAAGTTTTAGCATACTAAAATAAATATGTGTAATTAAATTTAAGTGAAGTAGTTTTATTTTCAAGTGAAATGAGTATGTGATAAACTCTTGATTAAATGGTGAATTTTAGGTGTTGAATAAATTGAAGAATCAAGGGGGAAGGTGAAGAACAAGTTTCCTAAGTGTGAGTAGGTGAGTGTCTAAGTTTTTTTTCAAGTGTTTATTTCATCAAATTTAATACATTATAATGGTTTTATAAATATCAAATGATTTGAGGATGTGAATTGATCTTTATACAATTGTTAGTTTGTGAACATGTTATATAAATGTTTGATTATGAAAAAAAATAAAATATTACATATGGTCTCATAGAATTTTTGAAATTATGAAAAAAAAAAAATTACATATGGTCTCATAGAATTTTTGAAATAATGAAAAAAAAAAAATTACATATGGTCTCATAGAATTTTTGAAATTATGAAAAAAAAAAAAATTACATATGGTCTCATAGAATTTTTGAAATTGATTTTATGCCATGCAAGATAATATTCTTAGGTGATTAAAAGAATTGAATAAAACCTTGATTGATTTGAAAATGGTATAAAAATTTATATTTTCCAATGCCAATGGATTGCCCTATATGACATGGAATTGATGTATATGAATTTATATATGTATGATTAGACCCGGCTAGAATACCCCTGCGTATATGACAAATATTAGGAGGGCGCATCTCTAACCTCGGGGGAATTGAGTCTGTTTGTCGAGTTATGTTGCCTTCTATGCGTAAAGGGTATTATTTGACTCACGCTTGCGATACAGAAAATTTCACTACATGTTTATAGGATGTCTTGAAAAACCCAAAATCTCTTTTGTCAGAGAGCGAATTATGTTTCCAATGGATCGCATTAGATCGAAAAAATATAATTCTCGAGTCTGGAAATATTCGAAATAATTATTTTAGAATAATAAAAAATAATTTCGAATACGTGGAGACGGTTTGAAATTTAATAACAATTCCGAAGACGAAATCAAGTCGTAAGCACATTCACGGACGGATGGACGGACGGAAGCAAGTTGGATTTCGGAAGCAGAATGAAATCAAATGGCATGAAAAGAGATAAACAAAAGAAAATTGGTGAATGATGGACACGTGTCATACATGCAAAGAGTGAGCAAGGACAAGTGGCTTGAAATTGAATGATTGCATGATAAGTGTCCAAGTGGAGAGCAATTATATTATATATACATAGATATATCAATTGAAAAAGACAAGAATAGAAGGATATATGTTATAAGTCAATATAAAACTGAAAGTGAAATGAAGTACAAATAAAGCATTCGATCACCCATTTAATCTCAAAACCGAGTGAGAGAGCATTAAAGAGAGAGAAGTAAATCAACGAGAGACATTCTCCATTCTTCAACCAAAAACCGAGAGTGTAAAAGGAGAGCAAGCATATCAGACCGAGATGAAACAAACCCAAAGGAGAAGACCAGATCTGAAGCAAAGCTGAGATCATGCAAAGGTAGATCCGAGAGAGAATACCAGCTCATGTTTGCAGCAAGAGAACTCGTCCAACCGTGAACCAAGCGAAGCCGTGAGTTGGTGAAGGGAGAGAGGAACGAGCAGCACCTTCAAACCAACAGCTACATGTGTCATCCAAGCAAACCAAGAGTGAATCTGATCGTGCATGCAAGCAAGGAGGGGCGATCAGCTGTTGTTAGGTTGTGAGGTGTTGCTACAGTGAGGTGCTACTGCCGTGGGTTGCTGCTGCCGTGAGCTGTTGCTTCTGTCATGAGCTGCTGCTACTACCGTGAGCTGGTGTCGCTACTGAGAGCTGCTACCAGAAATGAAATCCAAGCTGTCCGTGACTTGCAGTAAGAAGGAAGTGAGGTCACGAGGGAGAGAAAGCTACTGTCGTGAGTGATTTTGGCACCGTTCTACCATCGCAATGGCGTGGGAGCTATTTCGAAGCGAAGAACAGCTTACACCAAGGTAAGTGTTGTCCTGTTTGGTTTCGTGTTGACGTTTCGATTAGTTTTAATTGGTTACAAGTTAAATTGGATTGAAGGGAACTCGTGGTGGGCAATACCCTTGCGCGATCATTTCAAAGTTTTGAATTGAGTTTTGAAAGGTGTTATGGATGAATTATTGCGATCAGAATAATCCAGCCCGAATGGATCTACAGTGCAAGCCCAGACACCAATTTATTCGCCCTCATCTCGGCCCATTCTCCTAGAAGTGGAGCCCATTAATGGGCACTTGCTGTAGCCGTAGACCGCCATCGTTCAGCCGATCGCTCGGTCTCACCGTTTACCGCCTATTCTGCAAGACTAGCTGTGACCGCTAAGTTCTCCGTCACTCAGATCGTCATGTTCCCCCATAACTCTGTTCGCTAAAATGAATTGCCAGTCCTCGTCGCTGGTCGCTGACTTCCATCCCTCGAACTTGTCCGCCAGAATATCCACATCTGCGATAGCTATATCTACTCGCTTTATTTCCTCCACGATCGACAACTTGTCTGACCACTATTTCCAGTACGATTAATATATCCGCCAGGAGGAGCCACCCGCCAGAGATGTCCGACAAGCCATTCTCGCCCATAGTTATCCGTCTTAATTGGTCGTTGTTTTCTGAGCGTGGCCGCATTCCGACTCCTTCATTCATGATGTTATCCGCCTTATTGCCGTGATCAGCCGCTAACTCGCCGATCTACCATCCGTCTCCTCGACCCTCCAGATAGCCTGACTTATCAGAGAACCTCTTATTTTTCCAACTGACCTAGCGCCCAGTCTGCTGAAGAATCAATCTGCTTCATTCCCGAGATTCCCCGGGTCAACAGAAGTCAACAGCACCATGCAGAAGTACTGTTCCAAGGCTTGCCCTGCACGTTACATCCGTCAGAAGCCCTGATCATGATTTTGGTAACCCATCATTACATATCCGGCCCAGTCATCAGAAATCTCCCTTAGGCAGACCTCAGATGCGACGAATTCGACCGCATTTATTGTGTTTCCGACCGTATTTAATGCGTTGTCAGCCGCATTGATTATGTTTTCGGCGCATTAAATGCTATCTGCCAATGTAACTGTAGTTAATTATTTGTTTTTATCTTATTCTACTTACTGTAGCATATCCCCTTCTTCTATAAAAGGGGACGATTTTCACTGTAAAAAGGATGAAATTTTTGAGTGTCGTTACTCTGCCCAAATAGTGAGAGAGTGAACAGTGGATGTAGGCATCTTTTTGGGCCGAACCACTCTAAAAATCTTCTGTGTCACTTCCTCCTTGCCTCTAGCCTCTTCATTTTATTCCCATTATCTTTCATGCAATCCATAGATCGTACGAAACTGTAAGCTTGGGCCCTAAAACAACCTCGTTGGCTAAGGAAAAACATTTCCCGACGTTAACAAAAGGTATATTGAGTTTTTATTGATTTCGTTTGGATAGATAATGATTATGTTGAGTTATGGATGATAGTTTATAATGTTATGATTGGGTTTTAGGATTTAGAACCTCGTTAGTGTGGAGGTTCGTTCGATTGCAATGTTAATGCTATTTTGGATGATTTTCGATATTGGAATTGTGTAAAAATTATGTTGTAGGGGCTGTTATGTAGAGATTTAGGGGTTGTTATGTTATGTTTTTACTTTCGAGTTCGTCATCTTGAAAAATGATGCATAATGGTGTATTTTAAAGGCTCGAATAGTCGTTCGTTAATTGAGAAATCATTTCTGGGCGATTTGGATAACGTTTGTTTTCGTAGGAACGCGTTTAATTGTGATTTTTTCTCATCAAATTGAAAGATGGATATGATGTCAGTAGGCTACCATGTTATGTGTTTGAGGTTGTTTAAATGATAAACTTTGACGTTAGGACGGATTGAATTACGTTAAATGTGATTGCGATGAAAGTAATGGATGGTATAAAGATAAATTTAAGTTCTATTAACATGGAGAAGTTAATTCGAAAATCTTTATATTATTCGATGTTGTGTAATTGATGTTCGATGATGGATATGATTTCTCGAATAGTGTAGTTACGACATACTTATATTAGAATGTTAAATTATATGTATCAATAAGGCACAGGAAATCGAAGTTAAGGAAATATCGCGAGGTGGAAAATCGAGAAGTTTTCATGAGTTAGAAATTGATGAGTGTAAATTGTTTTATGAAATAATAAATGCATTATGATTAGCATGTTTTCATGAATGATTGAAGCATTTTTAATATTTAAATGAATTTACATGAATGATGTTCTTCTATAAATATTTGTATATATGCATCTAAAGAAAAATTGATTGTGTGAATTTCTTATTGAAATGCACCTTGATGTTTTAATATCTAATCCAAGAAATATATTTTACAATAATTATAATTGCATGTAGATATAATTCTTAAGAAAAGTCAAAGAAATTTTAAAATCGATGGCTACCCTAATCCCTATTATATGACTGAAATATGACTGTTATGCAGCCGAAGTGCCTTTTGCACATATGGCATGTCTATGGGGGAAAGCCTACTAACTATGGGGGGTTCCAGTCTGTCGTGTCGCCTTCTAAGCGTATATAAGGTACTTCTATGACTACTGCCCTATGTGTAACGAGGTAACATTTCGTGACATAGTGGTTATGACTGAGATTGACCGTCCCCACCACTGGTATCTTAGGACCGGGCGGTGATCATGATTTCCTTGGGTTCCATTGGATACATGTTTTATGACTGAAGATACTATTTATGAATTCATGATTATGTTATGAATGAATTTCAAATGAAGAATGTTACGTAATGAATTTTTACTATGTATATAATCTTGTTTTCAAACAAAAATGTTTATAAATGATTATGTGATAACACGAAATTCATGTTTTGAATAACTTGTTACAGAACCTAGAAATTTTCCAAGGATTTTAGAGATCATATTTTTGAAAGGAAAGTTTATTTAGAAATGGGTAATACTCACTGAGCCTTTTTAGCTCATTATTTTTTTTTTTCTGTTTATGTTTATGAAAAACCTCCCAGGCGCAGGCATGAGTCTTCTAGGTGACAAATCTCCAGTTCAAGGATAGGCGAGCTTATCAGACTACCGTCACTGTGAAATTAAAGTAAATGTTTTAATGTATAACAGATTTAGTGTAATGTAAATATTTAAGTTTTATAAAAATGATTACGATATCACGCGTGTGGGATGTTTTAAGTTTGAACTGGTTTTGTTTTGACTACTTGATTTGTGATTGAACATGGATTTTGAGATGGATCGAAGGTCCCATTTAGAAGTGAAAAGAATGTATGCATTTAGAAATGTTTATAAACTATTTTACATGTGTTGAAAAGGTTTGGAAATATCGGAGAAACAGCCATTGTGCTGTCGAAATTTTTCCACCCTAAAATTTTAATGATTAAGAAATGAAATTGTTTTACGGCTTTGCTTCACAAAGTCCTTTTGAGTCGCCTGCATAAAGACTGTAAGGATTTTGTGAGGTGCCGGGAGGGCTCCGCTCGGATCTCTACAGGGGTAATCCGGGTTAGGTCCTTTCATGTCTTATGTTATCTTACGTTACTGTCACGGTGAGCGTCGTCAATGAATCGCCATGGCTCATATGATTATGTTATGAGAATTCTAGGGTCTCATTAGTAGAATTTTAGTAAGTTATGGAAATACTTTTGAAATACAAAATTTATAAAAGTTATTAATTTCCTGGTGTATTATTATTTATGCACTCATACTAAACTATTATAATTTTCCATGCATAAAAAATGATTAAAAATTTTTATGGAAATTTTGAAAATGTTTACAAAAGAAAATTTTTCATTTAAATATTTTCAGAAGATACGATGTAACATGCAGTTTCGGTGTCGATATAATTTATTAAATATTGATTATATATTGAGGGATGATGTAAATAATTATCTGTTCGGATCCGGAGGAGTAATGAAATTTTTATAAAAATTCTCTAGATGGGTCCGGGGATAATTATTTAATCCAATCTCGTAAAATAAAATAGAGTATTCGGATTTAAATATTTATTTGGAACCTAATAAAGTTCCCGTATGTGAATTTGAATTTTTATTAAATTTTCAGGCAGACCCGAAGCGAATCCAAGCGGAAAGCGAAATCTTAAAGCGAGAATTTGATGGCATAGGAGAAATAAATAGAATAGTGGGCCATGAGGGACACATGGCTTGCATGCAAAGGAAAGCAATGACATGTGTCATGAAGGGAACTAATTAATGAAATAAAAAAAATGATAAAGTAAAGAGAGATTGGTTTGGCCACCATTTACTCATCAAACTCAAAACCGAAGCAAAAAGCAAGTGAAGGAAATGAGAGTGAAATCTGTTCGTGCAAGCCTAGAGAGAAGTGAGAGTGAAAGCTGCTGTTCGTGGAAGAAGAGAGAAGCAAGAATGAAGCTATTGTTCGGTGAAGTTGGAAGCAACCAGATCTAAAGCGTGAAGCAAGAGCAGTAACTGCTCGTGAAACCGTGAGAGAAAGGGGAAGTTCAGCTCGTGAAGAGAGAGCTGTCCAGACCTGGTGCAAACCGACTGTTGCATGTATCATTTGAGCCATCCAGGAGTAGATATGAGCCAACAATCAGTGCACGCAAGCTGGAAGAAGTTTTGCCATGAGCTGAGGTAACTGCTGCCTAGCTGTTGTTGCTGTCGTTGTTTTTGTTGCTACCTTGCTGTTGCTGCTGTCGTTGTTCTTGTTGTTATCCTTACTGTTGTTGCTGAAGTTACTGCTATTGTTGTGCTATCGTCGCTGTTCTGCCGTAAGGAGCTGAGCTGCTGCCTTGCTGGTGGCGTGAGCTTGTTGGTGGCATGATAGCTGTTGGTGGCGTGAGCTGCTGGTGGCGTGAAGCTGTTATCGTTGATGTTGCTGCAAGCTGTTGAGCTACTGCCTTGCTGCTGTCGTCGTCATCGCAACCATCCGCGAGCTATTTCGAAACGAAAAACAGCTCAAGCGAAGGTAAGCTACTGCCCCATTAGTACTGTTATCATGATTTGAATGATGTTTGAATGTTAATGGGGTCCATTTGGATTGAAGGAAACTCATAGATAAAGAAATTTATTTAGACAGCCCTTCGTGCTAGTTTCGAAGCTTTCGAAGTAAGTTTCGAAAGGTACGTTATGATTTTATTGATTTCGTTTCGTTGAATAATGATTAAGATTGAGTTGAGGATGAATTTTGATGATGATATGTTTGGGAAATAGGATTTAGAAGAACCTCGTTAGTGCGGAGGTTCGTTTGATTAAGTTTTGACGTGTTGGAAAATGATTGTTCGATGTTAAAATTTGCGTTGTGAAGCTGTATAGGGCTATTATGTTAGGAAATATGGGCAACAATGTTTTGTTTTTCGTTTTGTAATGGTTGGCATGAAAAATGGTTCGCAACGATATACATTAGAGTATTGGAACGTTATTTGAATATCGCTAGATTGTTTTCAAGTGTTTCAATCTAGTTTTCCTTGATTTCGAAAGGCGTTAGTTTGCTATTTAGTGTCGAATGAGTTGTGATTAAAGATGCCATGTTGTCAAACGATACTTGAATATGAGTTAAATGAATATCTATGATGAAATTGATTGAGAGATTTCATAATGGTTTGATAGAATTAATTTGCATAAATGAAAGACGATGTGATGAATTATGGGCCGTTTTGGATATACTGTTTTCATGGAAATTATGTGTTGTTTTTAACATGATTTAAGGATTTGTTTTGAAGTGTTAAAAGACTGTTCTCGTGCTATTCGAATGAGCCGTTAAGGTATTAGTATATGAGCTATAAACATGCTAGTTATGGGATGTCAAATTAAGAAATAGCATGCTGTTTTTAGGATGTTATTCGCGCTGTTTTGAGTTCGTTAAATGTCGTTTTCATATTGATTATTGGACTATCATAAGCTATATGAATGTGTCGTTTTAAGGTTATTTTCAATACGATAAAGACAGTCATAAAAGAATATTATGAGCTGTTTCAAGTCATATCCATTGGAAGTAATTAGGATGCATTATAGGAGAGCATATAATTATAGCGCATTATGTAACGCTAGAAATTTATTAAATAAACTTTTGCTATGTTTGTTTTAATGAAAGGTCAAGGAGAACCCGGCGAACCGGATTCTTGATCAGTGAATAAGGGTAAAGCATAGGGGAAGCATTCGATTCAAAGATCGAATCATTTTTGAGGTCGGTATACACATTATCTTTAAAGTTTACTTGAAAGTGTTTTTGTTGAGAAATGAATTTCTTAAATGAGATTGTTATATTATTTCAATAAGATGCATTACAAACATATTTGACTATACTTGAAATGAAATGCGAAATTGAATATTTATGAAAATCTTGATACTAAAACCAAAGTGAAAAATATGTGATACAAACGTTATGATATAAATAGCCCTTGTAAACTTAGATATCGATAAATGGAAATTGGTAATTGACATGTCAATAGGATACTTAGTAGCTGCACCGTTTATTTACATTAATTCGTTATGGATTATGAGAGGCACTATGTATCCGATCCTGAACTATTATGTGTTATGATATACGACCCGGTGGATAATCACCGAGCGCCCGATGCGGGGTCGACCGTTATTCCGACGGATAACTACCGTTTATCCGATGCTGGAAACCCATATGCCAATACATGAGTTTCAAATATATGTTTACTAAGGGCACTGAAAAACGTTATAAGCAATGAAATGAAATGTTCAATGTTTGGAAATATGTTGAACTCGAAAAATTGTGAATTATGTGTTTAAATATGCTTATATATATTTATGAATGTTAAAGTTAGAATGCTTTTAATTACAAATGAAATTATGTTTGAAATTGAGAAATTTGATTATGTGTATACCTATTAAGCAATTGTGATTAGCACATTAATTTATCGCGCGCAGATTGAACCTTTTGACTTCATTCCCAGGCAGGGGAAATATCTTGTACGCGAAAGTTTAGATAGTCGCCATCCATCCTACACTTTTGGTAGTGTTATATATATTGCGTAGGATCATACATTTTGAAACATATGTATAATTATGTAACTTATCGTATTTCACTTATGTAAAAAGCTTATGTACATTTATTAAAAGCCTACTTTTGAATGTGTATGCATATAAATGTTTATGATAAAATTGAGTAATGTAATGTTTAGAAACGGACCGGAGGTCCAAATTGAAAATTCTGAAATTTATGTTTTAGAAATGTTAGAGTTTTAATTACAGGGAATGGATTTTGGATTTCAAAAAAACAGAGGAAACTCTGCCGAAATTATTTTAAAAAAATATATATATTTCCGTTATTTGGTAACGAGTTTAATAAGTTTGATAATAAGTTTTCAAAAAAAAAAAAAGTAACAGAAACGGATTTATTAAGAAAGTAACATTCTCCGTTCTAGATTTCCGACCGTAACGAAAAGTCGGGCGAAGGGCGCTACATACGACTTTAGAAAGGAGATGTTTAAATCGAAAATTATAATACTCATTGAGCTCCTGAAGCTCACTATTTTGTAAATTCTTTTTTGTTTAAAACCTTCTTAGGTGTAGGTACTAGTGGCTGAGATGCTCGCTCCCCTTCTTTGGATTAAGCGGGCTGAAGAAAATAAATTTTATGAAGTCACCATATGTAAGCCCCTGTATTCGATTTTATGTTTCCTAGCTTTAGAAAATTAAATTATCGAATAAAAAGGGCGAAATGGTCATTTAGTGAATAAGAAATATAAATGGATGACAAAGTTGTAAAACTTTAGTTTAGTGAATTTAATAATTCAATTTTATGAGAAATAGGAATGAATTAAAAACCATTGATGTTTATTAGAAAATAAAATGACCAAGGACAATATGGTAAATTAGGATAATAAAAATAAGTCAACAAGGACATAGGGGTCATTTTTTTAAAAGCTTTCCATAAATATAGTGGGATATGGTGTTACACGGGTAACACTTAACAAAAATTTAAAAGAAAAAAAAGAGAGAGTTGAGAGAGAGCAAGTAATAGGCGGCAACAACAAGAAAAGGAAGATACCAAGCAATTTTTCATCATTTCTCAAGCTTCTAATTCATCTTCATAGTTAATTCAAAACTAAGACATCAAGTCTCAAACACAAATAAGGTAAGATATCCATGTCTCTACAAGTTTTGATGGTAGTTAGAGTTGTGTAAAGTGTAATGTTGGGCTTGTGACATGATGATGAATTGGATTGTTTCTTTAGAATATTATTCATAGAATTTTGTTGCAATTTCATGCCTTAGTATGGGATAAATGAAAAGGAAGCTTAAACAATAATTAGGCATGTGTATAAAGATAGCTAGGGTTTTGTAAGTAAAATCAAAGTGATGATTAAAACATGGTTATAGTCAAAGTTTTATTGTAGATCAAGTGTTTGATGAAATGATGTAGGAAAAAAATAATAATAAATAGCATGAGAAATTAAAAGAAACTATGATTGTGTGTGTGTAAGTGAGGGTCATGGCCATATGAGAGATGTGTAATAACATGTTGTTTTGACTTAAATAAGCTTAGATTCATGCAAGATAAATGTTAGAAAAGCATGTAGAAGGGATAGGATTTCAAAGAGAGAAATATAGAGGTAACTTGGAAATCCCGAGCTTGATAAAGGGACTGGTGAGACCTGACCTATTCTCGCTTAATTTGGGTTTTTCTAGACCTCAAAACATGCCTCGGGAACATAGCAAACCATAGGAATTGGAATGGAATCATTCCGATAAAAATTGGCGAAGTTATGGCCAAAATAATGCGCATAGAAAGTGTCATAGAGTAAAAGTGGAATCCCGAGCTCAAACCATGAGCTAGAGAAAACCTGACCAAGTCTGACATGTATGGGGATGTTCTACACCTCAAATGATGCCTAGGAGTCATAGAAAACCATAGGTTTTGGAACGGATCGAATCCGATAAAAATTGCGCAAGTTATGTGCAAAATAGTGCCGTTAGAGAGTCGATAGGTGAAATAACTATGCGAATGAAATTTTTATTACATGAAATAAGTTTAGATGATCATAATGAGGTAAATGAAGCTTAGATATGAAAGAAAAACTACCGTCGCTAATCCGAAACGAAAAAGTGCATAAAACGCACACTAAAAGTACCCAAAAATGTGCGTTTTTCTTAGATTTGACACAGTAAACGATAGAATTTTTCAACGAAATTTGACGTGTGACCAGAATGTGAGATAAGTGAACCGTAGGAAAAAGAATGAAGGAAAACGGAGCCCCAAGCAGTGAGCTGTCATGCATTCTGTTATGGGCTATCGATTGAGCCTAAAAATTTGATTTTTCGTTTTGAGCCTCTAACAATTATATGGACAGCATGGGGCTAATCCTAGGGGTCTAAAAGTAAGACTATTGTAAGGAAATTAGAATTTGAGAGTCTCGGTTGAGTTAAAATCGAGTCGGAAAAGTTATAGCGTAACGGGTTTTCAATAGGTTGATTTATATTGAAAACTCTAATGTTACGTTTTATTTGAGTAAAATATAATGGGAAATTAATGTGTAGGTGACGAGCACGCAAGCGAGGCACGAGAGGCTCGTTGAGATCGTTGCATTTATGCGGATTGAGGTAAGTATTACATCACTTACACTAGTTCAATTGTAATTTCAATTATTTTAATTGTTGCTAAAGAGTTTTATAAAATAACTTTCTGATCGTAAGTTTGGTTTAAGTAAAAACCTTGGAAGAAAGGAAATTTTGTGCTTTTTGCACATAAGAGAAAAAGAGTTTTAAAAAAAAAAACCATGTGTAATCCCTTGATTTTTAGAGTATATATTGATACGCTGTGACGTAGTAAATTCCACACGTAGTCGAGTATATTGAGAGCTATTGGCATTACATTGCGAAGTAGAAATTCCGCACGTAGTCGCCAAAATTTGATTTATGGGCACTATGGTTGCGATGAAGAAATTCCGCACGTAGTTGCTAGAATTATAAAAGTTTAGTACTACAAATGCGATGAAGAAATTCCGCATTATAGATGTTTACAACTGAGATAATTTTACACCACTCGGGCGAGGAAGTAAATTCCGCACGTAGTGGTCGAAATACTATAGTAGCTTCAAGATGCACATGGTTGTTTCATAAGAAATAGTTTGCAAAGATTAACCTTTAAATATTTCTTTAAGTTATGCTTTACTATGAACTTGAAAGGGTTGTATTATTATGTAATGAACTAACGATTTATTTTGTCGTGTAGCTCGCTTGTTTTATCCAGAATAATTATAGGTGATTTTGTGGCCGAGGAAGCGACGTTCCACTTATAGGTGGGGATGAATGAATGGACTATGTGAATATTAAATATATTTTGAGATTGTTGTAAATGTTATGATCTAAATGATCGCATGTTTGATATATGAATGTTTGACAGATTGTAACTTATACTTAAATATGTATATATAAAATTGTACATTCACACTTATTGCAGAATACACATGATATATCTGTATAGGTTGTGATACCATGGAATATGTATACATGTTGTGAATGGTTGGATATGAATGTCATATGACATGTATGGATGTGAAATTTAATGTGAATTGCATGTTTGTGGAAAAATCGAAGTTGGCTGGTGATTTCTATAGTTCGAAGTGTGTTTATTTTACAGGTAAAATTTGGAAAATGTTCAATTTTATGCCGTTATGCTGCTGAATTTTTTTTATAAAAGTAATTCACTCCTAACCAATTTAAAGAAAACTGAGTTACGAAGTTTTAAACGAGTAAACCGGTTAAGAAAGTTAGGGTTCGCTTCTCGGATTAATTCGATCCGACAAGTCGGGTTCGATAAGTCCGTTGAAGTGCCCGGCAGGATCCTCCAGACAAGAGCATAGATAAGGTCTGGGAAGGGTCCTGTCACCATATTAACGATGCATAAATGAAATCTATGTTTTGGTATTTTATTATTTTGGCCACATAAATATGAATTGAATTTATTACTTTGGATGTATATAAGTTTTATAAATATTAATTTTGATTTTTAATCCTTACGATTTGGCAAATGGAGATTGTATAAAATTTTGATTATGAATGATTTTTAATTATGTTTGAATTAGAAATTATTGTGGCTATAATTCAACATTGAAATGGACCGGAGGTCCAATAAATGTAATGCCCTTCGCCCGATTTCCGTTACGGTTGGAAATCCGACACGGAGAACGTTACTTACCTGATAAAACCGTTTTTATTACTTTTGAAAAACTATTATCATTCTAAAACTATTTACCAATAGAGATTTTTTTTTTTTTTTTTTAAACATAAATCTGGCAGAGTTTTCTCTATTTTTCTAAAATCCCAAAATCCATTTCCTGTAATTGAAACTCTAACAATTCTAAAACATCAATTTTCTAAACTCCCATTCGGACCTCTCATCCGTTTCCAAAACATTTCATTACTCAAATATATAATAAACATTTATATGCATACATAACCAAAGGTAAGCTTTTAAGAAATATAGATATATTTTTATACAGAACTTTGTTATAATTAAGTGGAAAACAATAATTTACACAAATATGCTTGTATCCTAAAGATGCATGATCATATGCAATATATCTATATATCTACCAAAGGCGTAAAGTGGATGGTGACTATCTAAGCCTTCGCGTACAAGCTATTTCCTTTGTCTGAAGATGGAGTCAAAAGATTCAACCTGCGCGCAGTAAATCAAAGCGCTAAGCATAATTGCTTAATAAGTATACACATAATCTAAATTCTCAATTTCAAATGTAATTTCAATTGTAACTAAAAGCATTCTAACTTTAACATTCATAAATATATATATACACGTTACATAAAAATACTTAAACACATAGTTCATAATTTTTCGAGTTCAATATTTTTTTTTCAAAGCATTGAACATTTCATTTCATATAACATTTTCATTTCATTGCTTATAATATTTTTCAGTGCCCTTAGTAAACATATATTCGATACTCATGTATTAGTATATGGGTTTCCGGCATTGGATAGACGGTAGTTATCCGTCGGAATAACGGTCGACCCCAGCATTGACCGCTCGGTGATTATCCACCGGGTCGTATATCATATCACATAATCGTTCAGGACCGGACACAAGGTGCCTCTCATAGTCCATAATGAATCAATTTAGTGTATGTAAATCAACGGTGCAGCTGCTAAGTTCCCTATTGACATGTCAATTACCAATTTCCATTTATCGATATCTAAGTTTACAAGCGCTATTTATAACATAACATTTATTTCATATTTACAACTTTGGTTTTTATACCAAGTGTTTCATAACAAATCGATTTCACGTTTCATTTCAAGTAAAGTCAAATACGTTTGTAAATGCATTATATTAAAATGATATAGCAATCTTATTTAAGAAATTTATTTCAAAATGAAAACACTTTCGAATGAAATTAAAGATAATGTGTATACCAACCTCAATGGATTCGATCTTTGAATCGAATACTCCCTTACGCTTTACCCTTATTCTCTGATCGAGAATCCGGTTCGCCGGGTTCTTTTTGATCTTTCATTAAAACAATCATAGCAAAAGTTTACTTACATATGCTACTAATATAACTTAATGCACTATAACTATATGTTCTCCTATAATGTATCCTTAACACTTCCGATTGATAACATTTCAAAATAACTCATTATATCCTTTTTATGACTATCTTTACCGTATTGAAAATAATCTCAAAACAATCCCATTAAAATAGCTTAGGACAGCCCATATCTAGCTCATTTACAGTTCACTAAAACAGCTCTATAACAGCTTGAAATACTGCATGAAAATAGCCCTTAAAACACTCAATATCAACACTTAATCATGCATAAAAACTGCACATAAACAGCTTTTAAATTTCATAAAAGCTGCACATTAAAATTAGTCCACAATTCTTAGTCGCGTCGACTTTTGCTTGCTTGATTTTAACTCTAACAATTCATTATTTTATCATATTTTAATGCATGAAAATTCATTGTGAAACTTAATCTAAATTCACAATATAACAGTTTGCATAACTCATCAAGACAGTTAATGACATCAAAACAGCTTACGCAATGCATTCAAGATAGCTTAAAATATCGTAACAGCTCACACAACTCTACCAAGACAGCTTACGGCATCAAAACAGCTCCTATAACACCAAGACAGCCCTTAAACCTCATCCAACATAATCAAAACAGCCCGTTAAACATTAAGACAACTCTTAACAGCCTTTAAGACCATCCGAAATAGCTTAAACAGCTTTTAACACAAACCAAAACAGCTTAAACAGCTTTTAATATCATCAAGACAGCTTCAAACAGCTTTAATATCATCAAGACAGCTTCAAACAGCTTTAATATCATCAAGATAGCCCATCAACTAAATTAAGACAGCATCTAAAACAACATAACAGCCCATACACTTAATCAAAACAGCTTGCAATACCATAACAGCCCATGAAATTCATTTCAACATCACAACTCATCATTTTACATTCATTTAACATATAATCAAACATGATACTATTACATTGCATCCAAATTCCATTTGAACCACCAAAAATGTCCCCTTGGCCGTGAGCTATACACAACCCATACCAAATAAACCATTTAATCTCCAAATCACATCAATAGCAACTCAAGATTCAAGTTAACATCTTAGAAAATCCATTTGAGTAATTAAACTATCTTAGACCGAGCATAACATCTTAGACCGAGCAATTAAACTCCATTTAATCTCCAATCATCACTAATCTTTTATTAGGACAGCAACTTACTCTAACAAACCATCATGAAATCTCTCAATTATTTTCGTCATAGATATTCATTTGAATCACATTCAAATATCACTTAACATCATGGCATTTTAATCACAATTCATTTGACACTAATTTGTAAACTAACACTTTTCAAAATCATGGAAAAACTTGATCGAAACACTTGAAAACAATCTAGCGATATTCAAATAACTTTTCAATATTCTTAAGCATATCAATGCGAATCATTTTCCATACCAACAATCTTGAAATGAAAAGCAAAACATAACAGCCCCTATACGGATTTCGCAACGCACTTTAAATAAAAAAATCCATTCGCAAACATATCGAATCAATATCGAACGAACCTCCACACTAACGAGGTTCTAAATCCTATATCCCAATCATGTCATCATCCATTAAATCCACAACTAAATCATAAATATTTTCATTGCAAACGAAATCCATAAATTCGGACTTACCTCTCTGAAATGAATTCGAAAGCTTTGAATGTAAAACCCAAAACCTCGTTCGTTGGAGAGCGAAATATTTTCCTGTGGATCGCGTTCGATCGGAAAAATATAATTTTCGAGTTCGGGAATATTCGGAATATTTATTTTAGAATAATAAAATAAATTTGAGTTCGTCGAGACGGATTGGAAATAATAAAATAATTCCGAGTGTGCGAAGGCGAGATTAAATTAAAGCGTATTTCTAGACGGACGGACGGAAGTGAGTTGGATTTTTAGAAGCAGAATGAACTCAAGTAGCTCGGAAGGAGATAAACAAATTAAGTGGTGGCATGCAAGAATGGACAAGGACAAGTGGCATAATAAAGTGTGCATGATTGACACTTGTCAAGATATATATAGAAAAAATATATATATAAAGTAAAGACGGAAAAGGAAATGAAGGCTTAAAAAAAAAAAAAAAAAAAGCTTTCAGTCTCTTTTATTTTCAAGATCGAGAGACAAAATTGGGAGGGGAGAGGAACTCGACCCATTTCAAAGAAAACCGAGAGAGATTTAGAAGGAGGAAAAGAGCCATGAGTGAGGGATTTTTTTTAGAGAGTTTAGAGAGCTTGAAAGCTGAGGAGAGTTCAGCCTTTCGGTCACTGAAAACTCAACTCGTGACCATTGCTGGAGAGGATCGAGAGAGCAAGAAGTGAGTGAGCTCGTGCCTTAGCAGCAGCTTTATGTAGTCCCTATTTCAGATCTAAGAGATCTGTCCGTGAGCCACTAATCGGTGCATGCAAGGGATGAAGAAGATGGAGAGCTAATCCAGGAATGTATTTCAATCTTGAGTGCAGCAAGGAGGAGATTAACTCGTGCAGCAACCATTTGAAGCTGTTAGCTCATGCATGCAAGTGAGGAAGCTGGATTATCGCTGCCATGAGCTTAAATGCAGACCCTAGCCCCCAGCCCATGTAGCAGTTAATAAGGTGAGCTGGTGTGTGAATGTTGACCGTGAAGAAAGGCAATTACTCTCGGTCAAAACACAAGCTCTCTCTCTTTCACGACAACAAACTCTCTCACGGTCACAAGTGCTTTTCCTCTCTCGGCCAAGAAACCAGAACCAAAGACAATTGCATGTTGGTGGTTTTGAATAGATTTTAGAAAGAGTTTCAAGTTAAACAAGCTTGCTGCAAGATAAAGAAGCAAGAGAAGCCACTGGAAGTAAAACTATTCTGCTATGAAATAGAGACCGAGACAACTTCTAGCATGGTAAGCTCATGTAAGAAGCAGCCGATTCAAAGAAGGAAGAAGGGAGGTATTTCGGTCAAGGCAAATGGTGTTCTGTCATGAACTATCAAGGGGACAACTTATGGTCAAGAAGAATTTGAAGTTGTTTTGGGTACATTTTGTCGCATGCAATTATAGATCAAGCTTGAAATCATCTTCATTCAATTCAAGAGGTGAGCTTTGATTTTCATAAGTTTTGTTAACAAATGGAAGAATTTTGTGAAAGGTATGCTTGGGTCTTAGGAATGGAAACCTTATTAGTATGAAGGATGAAATGCATGTTGATTTAATGAAAAAATCAAGATAAAATGATATGCATGTTGAAGATGTGCTTGGTTAAAGATGCAATTTTGAAAATTGAATGAATTTTTATGTTTTGCCATGAGATTGGTGTATAAACTGTCCGGGATGATTCATATGAACTGTTAGCATGCTTGTTGCAGTTTTTAAGTGAAATGCATGGGCTATCTTGACGTTTAAAGGTGTCTTGGTTTTGTTAGATGATGTTTAAGGCCTGGTCTTGGTGTTTCAGATGCCGTTGAAAGATTATTTAGGATGAGCTGTTTGTTGTTAATGCTGTTTTAGGTGAAGGAGTGAGCTGTTTTTACGTTGTAAGCTGTTTTGATTAATGTTTAAGTTGTTTTGAATGATGTTAAGATGTCTTGCGCTGTTTGATTAACGTTTAAGCTGTTTTGAATGATGTTCAGCTGTCTTGAGCTGTTTTGATTTATGTTTAAGCTGTGTTGAGTTGTTGTTAAGTTGTCATGAACTGTTTTTAGGAGCATTTTAGTGCTACACCATCAATGGTGAGAAGTTTGAATGAGTTATAAGATATTTAAATGATAGAAGTAAATTGAAATGGAAAGGAATTTCGTTGGATGTCGAATGGTTGTTTTGTGATCAATTATGTTTCGCAATTGCACCCAATGTGATGTTGAAGGATTCAAATTGAATTTATAGCATATCTCATGTGTTCGATTATGTTGTAATAATGAAAATCAAAGAGGATGAATGATATAGAATTTATGGACATTTGGCTATAATAGTTCGAGTTGACACTAGAATGCGTTTAATACGTTAAAATGGAATCTAGCTTTGAATCAACACTTCTTGTTCATGTTTAGAGGTTGGGATTTTGAATGGAAGTTTCATGGGTATGATTGGAGTTATTATGGCTTAGAAAAGGGTATTTCGATACCATTGAATAATTAGAAGTTATTGTTATTGCGTGCATAAGTGCTGAGCGAAATCATGCTCATTGTAAAGTATGGGTAAATCATCGCACAAAAGGGAGGACATGGAGGAGTGGATTATTTAGGAAGTAAGTAGTGAGTTGGTTAATTTCAAAGTTTTATGTTTCATTAATTTCAAAGCTTTATGTTTCATTTCCATCGTATACTTTAGTAGTGGAATAATTTTGAGCTATGCTTAATTGATTTTCCAAGTTATCATGTTAATTCAATTCACGCATGTTATTATATTTATTTATGCATGTATAATTCTTGAATTATTGTTGTCAAGGTAATTACTTTAAGTAAAGTATATTAACAAGTTTCTGATATATACACATGCATAGAAAAGATACGAATAAAGATGTTTCGAAGGTATTTTCGATCATAAAGTTTATGTTAGAAAACAAAGTATCCGGTTTCAGCTGCAAGTTAGAACGAGATATTTCTAAAGGTGATCAATATGCTTCCATACAAGTAAATAAAGGTTAAGCTTGAGTTTTAAGTGTATTAAAAGGTTATTAGATGTCTTTAGTTTATCTTAACTTCTAGCAGAACTTAGCCGAGGTAACCTATGTGTGTACAGTATTAGACGGGGGGAATCGTAATCCCAAGTTTTCGTACGGCTTAACATACGGGGGGAATCGTAATCCCAAGTTCCCGTACGCCTATTAGACAGGGGGAATCGTAATCCTAAGTTCCCATACGGCTTAACATACGGGGGGAATCGTAATCCCAAGTTCCTGTACGCCAATCAGACGGGGAGAATCGTAATCCCAAGTTCCCGTACGCCTATTAGACGGGGGGAACCGTAATCCCAAGTTCCCGTACGGCTTAACATACGGGGGGAATCGTAATCCCAAGTTCCCGTACGTCTATTAGACGGGGGGAATCGTAATCCCAAGTTCCCGCATTTGAACACACGCAACCAGAAAATTTCAAGTATTTCATGTCATATAGATATTTAGCGTAAGAGCTTAAGAGAATGAGTGGTTCTAGAGTTACCCTTCCAAGTTGAAAATTTATTTTCAACGAATAAAATTCCCACCCATTTTCAAAACTAAAAGGATTTCAAGAATTTTTTTTAGTAAGAAAAGAGGCTTAGCTCTGCAGGAACTTTCCAGCCTAAGCAGATCTCGACTGGGAAGCCACCGTCGGGTACCGGACAGGTCGCCTAGTTATGATAGTTAGAAAGAGGCCTGTCATTGAAACTTTAAGGGACTCACGTGAATGGACTGCCTATCGATTTTCCTATCCGCAAACTTCCTTAAATGTAAACGAACAAGATTAACTCTTATAAATTAATCGAAACATGATAACAAGACCAATGAGGCAGCAACTTACCTTTGCTTGAGCTGTTTTTCATTTGGAAACGGCTCTCAAACATTCACGACTACGAAACGATGCTCGGTTTAGCTCACGGCAGCAAGTTATCTCCTTCCACCAGCAACTGTCTTCTCTTCAGGTCTGTTGAGTAGTTCACCGCTTGACTTGGCAGCAGCTCGCACAACGTCAGCTTGCGACGACAGCACGGCAGAAATTGGCAGCAACGGCGACAGCAACTGGTGCACGACAGCACCTCAATAGCGATGACAGCAGCTCACCAAGGCAGTAGGACACGGCGACAGCACCTGGCAACAGCAAGGACAGCATCACGGCAGCACCAGCACCTTCACGCCAACAGCAGCTCCTTCAACGCTCGCTCGGCAGCAACCCACTTCCTAGCAGCAGTAGATCTTCAGTCTTTGGTTGCATGCAAGCTTAGATCTTTCACCTAGATGGCTTGGACAGTACATGCATTTGCTGGGATAGCTCAAACTCCTTCACCAGCTTGGATCACGACTAGATGAGCTGCAAGCACGAGCAACTTGTCTTCTATTCCAAGCCAAAAGGATGCTGTCTTCCCCTGGATCTACACTGTAACGCCCTTCGCCCGACTTCCGTTACGGTTGGAAATCCAGAACAGAGAATGTTACTTTCCTTTATAAATCCGTTTCTGTTACCTTTTTAAAAACTTATTATCAAAATTATAAAACTCATTACCAAGATAGCGAATTTTTTTTTTTTTTTGAAATAATTTCGGCAGAGTTTCCTCTGTTTTTCTGAAATCCAAAATTCATTCCCTATAAATAAAACTCTAACATTTCTAAAACATAAATTTCAGAATTTCCATTTCGGACCTCCGGTCCATTTTCCAAACATTACATTACTCAATTATATCATAAACAGTTATATGCATATATATTCAAAAGTAAGCTTAAAGAAACATACATAAGCTTTTTACATAAGTAAAATACAATAATTTACATATTTATACATGTGTTTCAAAATGTATGATCCTACGCAATATATATATATATATATAACTACCAAAAGTGTAGGATGGATGGTGACTATCTGAACTTCCGCGTATCAGCTACATCCCTGTCTAGGAATGGAATCAAAATGTTCGACCTGCGCGCGGTAAATCAACGCGCTAAGCATATTTGCTTAGTGGTATACACATAATCTAATTTATCAATTTCAAATATAATTTCATTCGTAACTAAAAGTATTATAACTTTATCATTCATAAACATAGATATATATATGATGCATAAAAATATTTAAACATATGATTCACAATTTTTCGAGTTCAACATATTTCAAAATCATTGAACATTTCATAACATGTAACAATTTCATTTCATTACTTATCACATTTTTCTCAGTGCCCCTTAGTAAACATATATTCGATACTCATGTATTGGCATATGGGTTTCCGGCATCGAACACGTGGTAGTATCCACCGAAATAACGGTTGACCCCGGCAACGGCCGCTCGGTGATTATCCACCGGGTCGTATATCATAACACATATAATTGTTCAGGATCGGACACGTAGTGCCTCTCATAATCCATAACGAATCAATGTAAATAAACGGTGCAGCTGCTAAGTTCCCTATTGACATGTCAATTACCAATTTCCATTTATCGATATCTATGTTTACAAGGGCTATTTATATCACAACGTTTGTATCACATTTTTTCACTTTGATTTTTGTAACAAGATTTTCATAACGAATCAATTTCGTATCTCATTTCAGGTGTAGTAAAATACGTTTGTAAATGCATCATATTGAAAAGATATAACAATATCATTTAAAAATATTCACATAACAATCTCATTTAAGAAATTCATTTCATAACGAAAACACTTTCAAATAAACTTTAAAGATAATGTGTATACCGACCTCAAAAATGATTCAACTTCGAATCAAAAGCTCCTCCTAAGCTTTACTCCTATTATCTGGTCAAGAATCCGGTTCGCCGGGTTCTCCTTGACCTTTCATTAAGACAATATAGCAAAAATTGATTTAGCAAGTTTCTAACGTTACATAATGCATAATGCTTCCCTATTATGCAACCTACAAACATCCAATGGATATCACCTCGAAACAACACGTAATATCACACTTTGATAGCTTATAAACTTAATCGTATCGTCTTTCCTTTACGTGAATTATTTCCAATCAAATTTTTCATGTCAACCATTTCAAAACGAAAAGCAAAACATCACAACTTATCCTTCCTAACATAACAGCCCCTATACGGCTTCACAACTCAATTTTCAACATTGCAAGATCATTCGCAAACACGTCAAAGCTCAATCAAATGAACCTCCGCACTAACGAGGTTCTAAAATCCTATTTCCCAAACATATTATCATCACACTTTTATCCTCAACTCAAGCTCAATCATTATATAATCGAAACGGAAATCAAATAACTCATAACGTACCTTTCGAGGCTTACTTTGAAAGTTTCGAAACTAGCGTGAAAAAGCTGTCCCAAATAACTCCTTTTATTAACGAGCTTCCTTCAATCCAAACGGACATCATTAACGTCCAAATATTATTTAAATCATGATTACAATACTAACGGGGCAGCGACTTACCTTCACTTGAGCTATTTTTCGTTTCGAAACAGCTCGCGAACGATTACGATAACAAAAACAGCAGCTCGACAGTATTTCGCGCTACGACAGCAACTTACTTTCGATAACAGCACACAACGACAGCAGCGGCACGGCTTCAGCTCGACAGCTCGCAGCAGCGTCGTCGATTTCAGCCACCAGCAGCTCACGCCAGCAGCAAGGCAGTGAAGACAGCAATGACAGCACACGGCAGCACACAGCTCAACAACGCAACAGCAATGACAGCACTTCGTGACACAAACAGCTTTGCGACAGCAGCAAAAACAGCATGTTATCGACAGCACGACAGCACAACAATTACAGCAACTACAGCACAATCGTAACCATGACAGCAAGCAACAATCATGACAGCTCAACAACAAGCTCGACAGCACTTTGACAACAATGACAACACAACAACAACGAAAATTCCAGCAATAACAACAGCACAACCAACCTTGAAACTGCCAACAGCTCACGGTCAGCTTGCAATCTCACGTCCCAGCAGCAAGCTCTCATCTCCAACAGCTACAAAAACTCACGACAGTGATGATGACAGCAACGGCAGTAACGACAGCACCTGGTTAGAGTCCACGAGCTGCACCAGCACCTCTACCAGATCACGGCAGCACTTCCCAATGGCGACAGCAGCTCCTTCAGGCTTGACAGCAACAAGATCTCTCTCCCAAGCTTGCATGCAAGGTCAGAGGTAGAATCGAGACAGCTTGGACACCACTTCGGCGACGGCAGCAAGTCACGAGCAGAAATCTGGTCGTTTTCCTCTTCACCGAACAGCAGCTCCTTCACGGCCCATCCCTTGCATGCACGTACAGCTTCTTCTTCTTCTTCGCTCTTCACTTCTGCTCTCACACAATCAGATCTGCTTTCTCCCTTGCTCGAGCTGCACTCACTCTCTCTCTCTCTCTCTCGGTTTACCCCACTGATCTGTTTTGCTTCCTTTGCTTTGTTTGTTTTATTTTGTTTTGGGCGGATGATGAGAGTGGTGGCCGAGCACAACTTCCTTCTTCTTTTTGTTTACTTTTTCATTTCATTTTTATTTCTCTCATTTGTTTATTGGTTTCATGACACATGTCATCACTTCCCTCTTGCATGAATGCAATTTGTCCTTGATCTTCTTGCATGCTTGCCATGTGTCCCACATGGCCCCACTCTTTTTATTTAATCTATCCATGCCACCAGTTTCCGCTTTAGGATTCCGCTTTCTGCTCGGATTCGTTTTGGGTCAATCCTGGAAATTCAATAAAATCCAATTTCACAAACGGAAACTTTATTAGGTTTCGAATAAATATTTAAATTCGGACACACTAATTTATTTTACGAGATTGAATTAAATAATTATCCCTGGATCGGTCTGGAAAATTTTATAAAAATTCAGTTACTCCTCTGGATCCGAACGGGTAATTACTTATATCGTCCGTTAATATATAATCAATATTTAATAAATTATATTGATATAATAACGGAATGTTACATACACTCAGACAGCACATGCAATTAACAGGTCACTCTCTCTCTCAAGCTCTCCCTCTCGGTCTCTCTCTCTTGGCTCTCGATTTAGCTTCTTCGATGGGAGGCCGAATGACTGCTTTGGTTTTGCCTTTCTCTCTCATGCTCTTTCTTCACTCGACTCTCTTTCTTTTGGTTCCTTTTGTGACCGGGAATGCAATTGCTTCCATTCAAATGTTTGCTTTCATTTAATATATCTTTAATAACTATCAAACACTTGTCACCTTTTCAGCCAAAATCACCATCCATTTGTCATTGAGATATCATGCATGAGAGCCACTTGTCTTGATTCCATTCTTACACGATGACACGTGTCCTTCATGCGCGGATTTCACTCTCCACTTACTTTCCATGCTTTCCATTTCGCTTTTCGCTTCGGGTCCACTTGGAAATTATTTTAAAATCCATTTTCATTTTTGAAAACTTTATTAGATTCCCGATAAATATTCGAATCCGGTCGCTTTAATAAATTTTAAAATTTTGAATTGATTACTTATCCCTGGACTCATCCGAGAATTTTATAAAAATTCTATTACGCTTCCAAATCTGAATGGATTATTAATTCCTTTATTCCTTAATTAATAATCAACATTTAATAAATTATTTGGATACCGAAGTAGCATGTTACAATTTTCCCCTCTAAAAGAAATTTCATCCTCGAAATTTACCGTAATTGAATAGATGAGGATACTGACTTTGCATTATCTCTTCACTTTCCCAAGTAGCTTCTTCAACCTTATGGTTCTTCCAGAGAACCTTGACTAATAGAATCTTCTTGATCCTGAGTTCCCTGATTTCCTAATCTAGCATTTTTACTGGTTCCTCCTCGAAGGTCATGACGGCTAAATTTCAATAGCTTCATGAGAGACTATATGAGATGGATTCGATCTGAATCTCACATGGATACATGGAACACATTATGTATCTTATCCAATTCTGGTGGTAAAGCAAGTCTATAGGCTACCGGTCCAATACGCTCAATGATCTCGTATGAGCCAATAAACCTAGGACTTAACTTTCCTTTCTTTCCAAACCGAAGCACTCGCTTTCACGGAGATACCTTAAGAAAGACCTTGTCTCCCACTTGATATTCAATATATTTTCTCTTAAAGTCCGCATCGGACTTTTGTCGATCGGATGCGGCTTTTAATCTTTCCTTAATAATCTTCACTTTTTCTTTAGTCTGCTCCACCAGATCCAGTCCCACTAACTTGCTTTCGCCCAACTCGTTCCAATCATAAGGGTGTTCGATATTTTCTCCCATATAAAGCTTCATATGGTGCCATTTTAATACTTGCTTAGTAGCTGTTATTATAAGCAAATTCTATCAGTGGAAGATGGTTATCCCAACTCCATTCGAAATTAATCACATAGCTCCTAACCATGTCTTCAAGCACCTGAATTATTCTTTCTAATTGTCTATCCGTCTGTGGATGGAAGGTCGTACTGAAATACAACTGAGTACTCAAAGCTTCCTACAATTTCTTCCAAAAACCTAGACGTAAATCTTGAGTTTCGGTCGAAAATGATAGATATGGGTATCCCATGCAATCTGACAATCTCTCTAATGAATAGCTCAGCAAACCTATCCAAAGAGTAATCAACTCTAATCGGAAGAAAATGCACCGACTTGGTTAAACGATCCATATTCACCCAAACTGAATCATGCTTACTCCGAGTAAGTGGTAGACCAATAATGAAATCCATAGCAATTCGATCCCATTTCCATTCTGGTATAGAAATTGACTGTAGAAGACCTGATGGAACCTAATGTTCCGCCTTTACTTGCTGACATGTCATGCATTTACTTACAAAGTCTTAGATCTCCTTTTTCATTTCTATCCACCAACAATGATTCTTCAAGTCTTGATACATTTTAGTACTTCCTGGGTGCAGCTCTAGCCACACACTTAAAGAACTTGAACATCAGTTCCATGAAATTTGGTTGACCCTAAGCCGCCGGTCTTGTCCTTTGAGGACCTATGGACCCCGCTAACATACCTCCAGCCACACTAGCTAAATTACCTTGCTCTGACTCATCACCGCCCTTAATGGCTCTAACATTGAAGGGTACTATCCTACCTCCTTACATAAGACAGAAGAAATAAATTTGTAGGTCGGAGTCACATCCTTTCCACTTTGGTAGTATGCAATGCGTGTGTATGTATAATGCAATTATTTATCGGAAGCTTAGGTCTAGAATCACCTAAACCACAACTCTGATACCAATAAATGTAACGCCCTTTGCCCGATTTTCGTTATGGTTGGAAATCTGGAACGAAGAACGTTACTTACCTGATAAAACCGTTTCTGTTACTTTTGAAAAACTATTATCATTCTAAAATTATTTACCAATAGAGAATTTTTTTTTTTTAAAACATAAATCCAGCAGAGTTTCCTCTGTTTTTCTTAAATCCCAAAATCCGTTTCCTATAACTGAAACTCTAACATTTCTAAAACATCAATTTTCTAAACTCCCATTCGGACCTCTCGTCCATTTCCAAAACATTTCATTACTCAAATATATCATAAACATTTATATGCATATATAACCAAAGGTAAGCTTTTAAGAAATATAGATATATTTTTATACAGAACTTTGTTATAATTAAGTGGAAAACAATAATTTACACAAATATGCATGTATCCCAAAGATGCATGATCATATGCAATATATTTATATATCTACCAAAGGCATAGAGTGGATGGTGACTATCTGAGCCTTCGCGTACAAGCTATTTCCTCTGTCTGAAGATGGAGTCAAAAGATTCAACCTGCGCGCGGTAAATCAAAGCGCTAAGCATAATTGCTTAATAAGTATACACATAATCTAAATTCTCAATTTCAAATGTAATTTCAATTGTAACTAAAAGCATTCCAACTTTAACATTTATAAATATATATATACATGCTACATAAAAATACTTGAACACATAGTTCACAATTTTTCGAGTTCAATATTTTTTTTTCAAAGCATTGAACATTTCATTTTACATAACATTTTCATTTTATTGCTTATAACATTTTTCAGTGCCCTTAGTAAACATATATTCGATACTCATGTATTGGTATATGGGTTTTCGGCATCGAATAGATGGTAGTTATCTGCCGGAATAACGGTCGACCCCGTCATCGGCCATTCGGTGATTATCCACCGGGTCACCGAGGAGAGTGTCATATAGGTACCATTGGATGCTATCATTGTGGTAAAGAGGGACATTTTATGAAGGATTGCCCGCAGAGAACAATAGAAGCTAGTAGGTCGAGACCGTCTACTTAGGGATAATCTAGCGGAAGTCAGTTACAGGATAAGAGAGGTCCACAGATGAGAGGACTAGGGACTGCAGTTCAATCTGGAAGAGGTGCTGGTAGAGGTTTTCCACCCAGAGGACAGTCAAGGGGACCCCGTACTCAAGCTAGGGTGTTTGCAGTAACGTAGCAAGAGGCTGAGGCTACACCAGATGTGGTAACAGGTACTATAATAGTTTTCAATTCTGATGCTCATATTTTAATAAACCCTAGTGCTACGCACTCTTTTTTTTTCTAAAGACTTTGCTAGACATGTTAATATGAAGTTAGAACCCCTAGAGTGTGATATGGTAGTAGCTACTCCCACCGGAGATTCTTTAGTAGTAGAGAGTGTTTGTAGAGATTGCGACATTGTGATTGGGGGTAGATCATTTCCAGTTAGTTTGATGTTGTTAGACATATATGACTTCAACATTATATTGGGTATGGATTGGTTGGCTACGCATCATGCCATGGTGGATTGTTTTCAGAAAGAAGTCTGGTTCAGTTCTTTGGGAGAGCCAGATGTAGTATTCCGAGGCGAGCGCAGAATGTTTCCATCCCGTATCATATCAGCCATGACCGCCAGAAGGATGTTGAAGAAGCAATATACAGGATATTTGGCTTATGTAATAGGTTCGACCGAGAGGGAAGCTCAGCTAAAGAATATTCCTGTGGTTGTAGAGTTTTTTGACGTGTTTCCAGAAGATCTTCCAGGTTTAGTTCCAGATAGGGATATTGAATTCGAAATTAATCTGATTCTGAGAACAACACCAATTTTCAAAGCACCGTATAGAATGACACCTATAAAATTGAAGGAACTGAAGGTTCAGTTGGAAGAATTAGTAGACAAGGGCTTTGTCAGATCCAGTGTATCTCCCTGGGGAGCACCAATGCTTTTGTTAAAAAGAAAGATGGAAGTATGAGATTGTGTATTGATTACCGAAAATTGAATAAGGTGACTATTCGGAATCAATACCCTTTACCGAGAATCGATAACCTATTTGATCAGTTACAGGGAGCAAGGGTGTTTTCTAAGATAGATCTAAGATCAGGGTATCACCAGTTGAAGATTAGAGGAGAGGATGTTCCTAAGACTGCCTTCAGAACCCGTTATGGACATTATGAATTCTTAGTTATGCCTTTCGGGCTAACCAATGCTCCAGTAGCATTCATGGCATTGATGAATCGGGTGTTCCATGAATTTTTAGATAAGTTCATCATAGTGTTCATTGATGATATTTTGGTGTATTCTGGCAGTAGGGAAGAGCATGCTGAACATCTGAGATTGGTTTTGTAGACTTTAAGAGAGCAGCAATTGTATGCCAAGTTCAGCAAGTGTCAGTTCTAGTTGAATGAAGTTTCATTTTTGGGCCATATGGTTTCGGCTGATGGGATTAGTGTTGATCCTTAGAAGATTGAAGTGATTGTGAATTGGAAACCACCTACAACCGTAACTGAGGTACGGAGTTTCTTAAAATTGGCAGGATATTATAGAAAATTTATTGAAGGATTTTCTAGGATTATCATCCCATTGACGAAGCTCACTAGAAAAGAAGCGAAGTTTGAGTGGTCAGAAACTTGTCAGAGAAGTTTTGAGGAGTTGAAGACAAAAACCACAGCTCTAGTGCTTACTCTTCCTTCCGGAAATGAAGGCTCTGTGGTGTACAGTGATACTTCGAGGCAGGGTTTGGGGTGTGTTCTGATACAAGACGGAAAGGTGATAGCTTATGCTTCAAGGCAATTAAAGAAGCACGAGCAGAATTACCTTACCCATGATCTAGAGTTGGTCGTAGTGGTGTTTGCACTCAGGATCTGGAGGCATTACCTGTACGGAGTTCAATGTCAGATATTTACAGATCACAAGAGCCTTCAGTATCTGTTCACCCAGAAAGAGTTGAACATGAGACAAAGGAGATGGTTGGCACTGATTAAAGATTATGATTGCACCATAGAGTACCATCTCGAGAAAGCAAATGTAGTAGCCGATATATTGAGTAGGAAACCCACCAACTCGGTAGCTCATTTAAGAGCTGGGTATTTTCCATTGTTAGTAGAGATGAGATCTTTAGAAGTAGTGGATTCGGGTGCATTGTTAGCTACATTTCAGATTCGACCGGTACTCATAGATAAAATCCGAGAGTTACAGATTCAGGATCCTCAGTTAAATAAGATCAGATAGGAAATAGAGTCAGGCCAGTAAGGAGACTCCTCAGTCAAGGATAATGGTACGTTGAGGATGAGACAGAGATTGTGCGTTCCAGATGTGGCGAAAGTCAAGAAAGAAATTTTAAATGAAGCTCACTCCTCAGTATACACTATGCATCTAGGAAGTACGAAAATGTATCATACCTTGAAAGAGCATTATTAGTGGAAAGGTATGAAGAGGGTAATAGCTGAATTTGTGTCAAAATGTTTGATTTGTCAATAGGTAAAAGCTAAGCACCAAAGGCTTCTTCAGCCACTCTCTATCCCGGAGTGGAAATGGGAGCGTATTACAATAGACTTTGTGGTAGGATTTCCTCGAAGTCGAAATGGTTATGATAGTATCTAGGTGATAGTGGATAGACTTACGAAGTCAGCTCATTTCCTACCTATCCGAAGTACGTATTCCCTGGATAGATTGGCTAAGTTATATGTTGATGAGATCGTGAGATTGCATGGGGCTCCGATGTTGATCGTATAGGATAGAGATCCAAGATTTACATCCCGATTTTGGCCTAGTCTACAAAAAGCTTTGGGTACTTGATTACATTTCAATACAGCATTTCATCCGCAGACAGATGGATAGTCTGAGCGTACCATTTAAACTTTAGAAGATATGCTTAGGTCTTGTGTGATGGAGTTTGGAGGAAATTGGGATACTCATATGTTGTTAATCGAGTTTGCCTATAATAACAACTATCATAATAGTATCGGCATGGCACCATATGAAGCACTTTATGGAAGATGGTGTAGGACGCCGGTATGTCGGGATGAGATGGGCGAGAGAAAGTTAATCAGGCCCAAGCTCGTTCAGATGACTACAGATAAGATAAAGGTTATTCTGAATAACTTGAAGATAGCCCAGGATCGACAGAAAAGTTACACAGATAAGCGTATGAAGGATTCGGAGTTCCAGGTCGGGGATAAGCTATTTCTACGGATATCTCCCTAGAAAGGAATAATTTGTTTTAGGAAGTGTGGAAAGTTAAGCCCTCGGTATATCGGTCCCTATGAAGTGATTGGCAGAGTAGGTGAGGTAGCGTATCGGCTTGAGCTGCCAGCGAAACTTTCCAAAATCCATAATGTATTCCATGTCTCGATACTCCGCAAGTATATAGTAGATCCTTCATATGTGTTGTTAGAGCAGCCAATAGAACTCAAGGAGAACCTATCATATGAGAAGACCCCAGTTCAGATTCTTGACAAGAGAGAATGGGTCCTTCGTAACAAAGTCATTCCGTTGGTAAAAGTATTGTGGAGGAATCATGCAGTGGAGGAAGCCATGTGGGAGCACAAGGATCAAATGCGTAGTCAGTATCCGCATCTTTTTGAAGCAAGTAAGTATATTTAGTGATTCGAGCTAAGAATTTTATAATTCAAGATTTTTATTAAGTATGTTTGATGGATTCAAATGTTAATATGCATTGCATGAGAGTTGTGTATTAGATTGGCATTGATGATTTAGGCTTTGATTGTTAGAGTGAGAATCGTTATCCAGTAAAGAAGTTGTGTAAATTTCGAGGACGAAATTTTTATAAAGAGGGGTGAATTGTAAAACCTAAAACCTTGTTCGTCGTCGGAAAAATGAATTATTTTTCCATGAATCACATTTTCGATCGAAAAAATATAATTTTCGAGTCCGAAAATATTTGGAATATTTATTTTAGAATAATTTCGAGTACGTGGAGATGGATTCAAAATTTAAAAATAATTTCGAGTGTGCAAAAACGAAATCGAGTTATAAGTGGATTTCTGGACAGACGGAAATGAATTAGATTTTGGAATCGAAATGGGAGAATGAATGGAAGAAATAAATAAAATAAATTGGTGAATGATGGACACGTGTCGTTCATGCAAAAAATGAGCAAAGACAAGTGGTATGAGAAGACATGCATTGTTACCATGTGTTATCAAATGAATAAACAATATATATATCAATTAAAAGAGAGGATTTGATCAAGCAAGTCATTCGGTCTCAATTGTTTTCAACCGAGAGAGAGAGTTGAGTGAGAGAGTGAGGAGATCGGCCATTGTAAGCATAAACCAAGAGTGTGAGTTAAAGGGAGAGAGAGCTTGAAGACCATGAGAGGGAGAACTCGTGAGATCAAGAGCAGCTGCAGTTCAGACGAGGAGAAAAGCAGCTCGTGTTTACAAGGAGAAGTCTGAAGCCGTGAGTGAAGGGATGAGAGGGACGAGCAGCACCTTCAAACTCGAGCTGCATGTGTCGTCCAAGCGAACCAGGAGGAGAATCTATTCGTGCATGCAAGCAAGAAAGGACGATCAGCTGCTGTTAGGTCGTGAGTAAGTTGTTGTCGTGAGCTGCTGCTGAGGGTGAGATCCAAGCTATTCGAAACCTGCGACAAGAAGGAAATGAATTCGTGAGGGTTGTCTAGTGCGTGAACCAGTAGATTGAGGTGAGTTTTGAATGGTATTAAAGTGATTTCAGCTTGTAGTTCATGTTAGGTGCTGTTAGGAAGCTATCAAATCGTGCATGTAGGTGAAGAAAGGTGAGCTGCTACTGTGAGTGACATTCTTGGTGTCGTCTTGCCGTCGCGGACTTGTGGGGACTGTTTCGAAGCGAAGAACAGCTCACATAAAGGTAAGTGTTGTCCCGTTTGGTTTCGTGATGACATTTCGATTAGTTTTTAACAGTTCCATATCAATTTGGATTGAAGGGAGCTCTCGGATAAAAGCATTGATGTAGATAGCCTCTTCGGAATCATTTTCAAATAGTTCGAATCAATTTTGAAAGGTATATTGAGTTTTATTGATTTCATTTGGATGGATAATGATTATGTTGAGTTATGGATGATAATTGATATTTTTACGTTTAGGTTTAGGATTTAGAACCTCGTTACTACGGAGGTTCGCTCGATATTGTTTGGTTGTAAATCCAAATGAAATTGTCGATGGTTGTTATATTGCGAAATTGACTTATGGGTTGTTATATCGAGATATAGGGGCTGTTATGTTGTGTTGTTGAATTCAAGTCCGTTGTTGTGAAAAATGATTATTGTTTGTGTGTTTTAAAGTATCGAATAGTCGTTCAGATATTGAAAAACCGTTTCCGAGATATTTGGATAAGTTTTTCTATTAATGCGAATGTATTTAGTGTGCGACTTTCGTTGTCGAATGTGGAAATGTAATTGATGTTAACAAGCTGCCATGTTGTGTGATTCAGCTCATTAAAGTGGTAAATGTTGATGTTAGGATAGTTTGAAATATATTAAAGTTAATCGGATAGTTTTGTTGCGCACGATTATAAGAAATTGTTGATTTTCGGAATCGAATCGGAAAATGAATAATCGTGTAGTATGATGCCATGATTTTCATTTTTGTGTTTCGAAGTATTTGAATCTTCGTTTTTCATGAATTGAGTAAAGTTACGAATAGTATTGACGATAAATTTGATTGGAAACAAAATAATCGTGCAAAACGTTAAAAATGATAGTTTGCGATAAATTATCGAAATCACGTTAGTTTTATATTATTCATTTAGATTTGAATTGTAAAACCCAAATCCTTGTTCGTCGGAAAGCGAATTATTTTTTTCAATGGATCGCGTTTCGATCGAAAAAATATAATTTTCTAGCTCGAAAATTTTTGGAATAAGTATTTTAGAGTAATAAAAATAATTTCAAGAGCATGAAGACGGATTCGAAATGTAAAATAATTTCGAAGATGAAATCAAGTCGTAAGCGGATTCCCGGACGGACGGATGAAATCTAATTCGAGCTTGAAATCAGAATGGGAGAATGCATAAGAAGCAATAAGTGAGAAAATTTCATGTGTGCCTCATGGAAGGAATGTAAGGGTTGAGTGATGACAAGTGTTAAAATGGAAAGGAAATTAGTGACAAGTGTAAGAAAATTATAAAATATTTATAATTTGAAGTTTAAGCAAGAAATGGAGACAAGTGAGGTCATTTTGTATTCGAGAAAAGCAAACAAAAAGCAAAGTGAAGTCAACCAATGAGTTCACGGTCATCAACATCAAAATCACTTCTTTTCTCTCTCAGTTTCACATTCAAAGAAAACAAACAAGAAACTCGGTCATCACTTTAGATTTGAGAGCAAAAATCGAAAACCATCTCGAGTGAGTGAACCGAGAGCTCCTTCTTCTTCTACCTCCCCAAAGTGTTAGATTAAACAAAGAGCTGACCGAGAGATCATCCTTGTGCATCTTGAGAGAAACGTAGGAGAGAGCTAGAAAGTGATAGAGGAAATGCAAGCTGCTGAACCGTGAGCTGTTTGGATGCTGAGCGTGAGCTGGTGAAGGAGATCCAGCACATGCATATGCTGTCCTAGCTTTCAGATGAAAGATCTAACCTTGCATGCAAGCAAGGACTGAAGATCTGCTGCTACCAGACCATGATATTGCTGTAGTCGAGAAGTGGAGCTACTGCCAGAAAGTGAGTTGCTGCCGAGCGAGCGCTGGAGGAGCTGCTACTGGCATGAGGAAGCTACTGCTGGCGTGAGACTACTGCTGCTGACGTGAGGCTGCTATTGCTGGTGTGAAGGTGTTGGAGCTGCCGTGGTGCTGTCGACGTTTTGAAGTGCTGCTGTATGCTGTCGCTATGAACTAGATCTGTCGTGTGCTGTCATCGTGAACCGTCGCTGCTACAAGCTATTAAGCTGAAACCATGATTGGTGTTATCACCATTGTTGAACTCATGGCAATAGCAGCTCACGACAACAGTAGCTCACTCACAGTCTGATAACAGCTGATCGTCCCTCCTTGGTTGCATGCACGAACAGACTTGCTCCTGGACAACTTGTTCTCCTTCCCTTCACAAGCTCACGACTGCACTTCTCAGATCTTAAATGAAGAAGAAGAAGATCTAAAGCTGCTCTTAATGTCCCTTACTCACAGATTGAAGATGCATGCAACTCCTAGTTTCAGATTTCACCCTTCTCTTGCTGCAAGCTCGAGCTAAGACCGTCCAAGAAGGCACTGTTGCAGCTGCAGGTTGTCACGCCCAACAGCCCCTCTCTCTCTCGGCTTTGCTCCTTGACCGAGTGGATGATGGTGGCTTGAACTGTCCTCTCTCACGATCTCTCGGGTATGATGGCTTCTTCATTTCACGAGCTATCTCTCTCTTAACTAACACTCTTGGTTCTCGGTTTATGCTTGTGAATGGGAAACCGAATGGCTTTGAAATTTTGGTTTCAATTCTTGTTTGTTTCAAAATGAAATATATTTGTTTTATTAATGCTTGACATATAGCACCCATACAAGTAAACTTCTTGCCACTTGTCTTGCTTTCCATGCCATTTGTCACATTTATTTCATGCATTCTTCCATTTCGATTCCAAGTTCGAATTCGATTCCGTCCGTCCAGAAATTCGCTTATAATTGCTTTCGCCTTTGGAATTATTTTTAAATTTCGAATCCATCTCCACTTATTCGAAATTATTTTAATATTTCTTTTCTAAAAATATTCTGAATGATCCGGAATCGAAAAGAAAATATTTTTCTGATAAAAAATGCGATCCATCAGAAAATAATTCATTTTCTGACGAATGAGGTTTTGGGTTTAACAATTTACCCCTCTTTATAAAAATTTCGTCCTCGAAATTTACACAACTTCTTTACTGGGTAACGACTCTCACTTTAGCAATCAAATCTTAAGTCACCAATGCTAATCTAATACATAACTCTCATGTAATATGAAGGATCAACTATATACTTACGAAGCATCGAGACACGGAATACATTATGGATTCTGGAAAGTTCTGCTGGCAGCTCAAGCCGATATGCTACCTCACCTACCCTGCCAATCACTTCATACGGATCGATATACAGAGGGCTTAACTTACCATGCTTCCCAAAACGAATTATTCATTTCCATGGTGATATTCGTAGAAATACCTTATCCCTGACCTGAAACTGTAAATCCTTTCTATGCTTATTTGCGTAACTTTTTTGCCAATCCTGGGCTATCTTCAAATTGTTCCGAATAACCTTGATCTTATCTATGGTTATCTGAACGAGCTTGGGTCCAATTAACTTTCTCTCACCCATCTCATCCCAACATACCGGCGTTCTACACCGTCTTCCATAAAGTGCTTCATACGGTGCCATGCTGATACTAGCCTGATAACTATTATTATAGGTAAACTCGATTAACCATAGATGTATCCCAACTTCCTCCAAACTCTATCACATAAGACCTGAGCATATCCTCTAAAGTTTGAATAGTATGCTTAGACTGTCCATCTGTCTGCGGATGAAATGTTGTACTGAAATGTAATCGAGTACCTAAAGCTTTCTGTAGACTAAGCCAAAATTGGGATGTAAATCTCGGATCTCTATCTGATACAATCGACACTAGAGCCCTATGCAATCTCACGATCTCATCAATATATAACTTGGCCAATCTATCGAGGGAATATGCACTTTTGATAGGTAGGAAATGAGCCGACTTCATAAGTCTATCCATTATCACCCAGATACTATCATAACCATTTTGACTCCGAGGAAATCCTACCACAAATTCCATTGTAATACGCTCCCATTTCCACTCTAGGATGGAGAGCGACTGAAGAAGTCCTGTTGGCCTCTGATGCTCGGCTTTTACCTGCTAACAAATCAAGCATTTTGACACAAATTCAGCTATCTCCCTCTTTATACCTTGCCTGACAGGCCCCTTTCTAACTACTAGCTAGGCGACCTGCCCGGCAACCCCATGGTGACTCCCCAGTCGAGATCTGCTCCGGCTGGAAAGTTCCCGAGGAGCTAAGCCTCATTTCTGTTCTAAAATACTTGAAATCCTTTTAGTTTTGAAAATGGGTGGGAATTTTGTTCGTTGAAAATAACTTTATAAAAACAGGATTTTTATGAAAATCCGGCAGCACGACGGCTATTTTTCTAAAATTCCACCCTGTGAAATGCTTTACAAAACCTGTATAATTGTATTCACAAACATTTCAATAATCAATAGGCCTCAGGCCCTTTTCAAACTCATAATCATGCAATAATACGGAAGCAACTTGAGTAAAATCTTAAAACGACATGCATGATATTTACAATGAAATCCTTAATTCAAAGTAATATTTACAAAACTAGAAAATCTGGAAAATGATAATAAACACAATACATGATGCTATGACTAGAAAATAGTGCAGTCTGGTCGCGTGTCTAACTGGCCTGTACGTCCGAAGGAGATACGCCTGCCGTGCTACTCGTACCTGCACCTGATGGAGGATTTTCAAGAAAGACAGGAAAAACAGTGGTGAGAATAACTCAGTGAGTGGGTAAGTTTACATAAACTATGCTTTTGCTTAAAATACTATTTCTCCCAAAAATAGATTGGAAAACTATTACTTACTTATTATTTCTGAAAACTGTAAACTTGATTTAAAATGTGCGAAAGTTATTTATCAAACTTTTCTTAAAACTTTTCTTATTTTCTTACTAACCTATCTGGCAACCCAGGGAAATCTTGTCCTTCGTGACGGTGCGAAGACACGCCACTAGGATAGGGGAACTCTCACCATGTGTAGTCGTAGATGTGGATACAACTCTGGGATCGCGATTCCCTCCAACATCAGGCAGATCTACACTATCCCATACGTGCAGAGGGTGACTGACAGACTCGATCCCCCCAAAGTTAGTAACTCCCCCCAACTACCGTACACGTATGGAATACTTTCGGCCGGGTGTAATCTTAGGGGCTAGGGTAAACCATAGGCATATATAAAATTGAAATCTCGGCAATAAGCTATAATATCGCAAAATAACTTTCACAAACAATATCTTGATGCATGTATATGATCTCAACTCATTCATTTACTTTACTAAAAAAAAAATATATATATGCATATACTCATAGCATAACTCATTTAAAAATATACATGCATTCATAGGAAATGTAATGATATCATAAAAGCTTACTCGAATATCAAAACAATTCACTTGCTAAATGATTCACATTTATATAATAAAATGTATGAAAACTTTTAAAAATCCACACTCACAACTTGCTTCCAAAATACTTATCACCGCTTCCCGATACGGCTCTCGTTCTATTTTCGATTCACCTACAATTGATTTCGATCGAGATGCCGTTAAAACATAACTCGTGCGCAACCAAACTTTAAGCCATACTAGGATTTATAAACACAATAATTCAAGCGACCATTCTCACACGATAACCTAACGGAAAACTCATATTTGCACGCGAAAACTATTTCAAACCGATTCGTTATCGAGACTTGAACTACTCAAAACTCTACGGTTACAAAACCGACAACTATGCCATTCGAATCTAATGTAACATTATCAGAATCAGATTCCAATGAATTCACTAAACCAATTATTCGAAACCAAACGACAAACTTAAAGCTTACGCGATTTCAACTAATTATCGCGTTATCTCGTTTTAAGCGTTTCGCGCGATTCCTTTGTTTCCGCTTTAACTTATTGTCAATTTCAACTCGAGACTTTACTTAAAACACGGAAAATGAATATTCAAACATGATTAAACACAAAGAAGAAAATATGGCAGCAAGCTTAACATATTCATTTCCAATTTCAACTTCCGAAATTTCGACAATTAACAATTTCGCGCGAACCAAAAACTATCCGATTAACTTTATTGAAACTCGAACTATTATAACTTCAACTTAAACACTTTAACGGCTTAAAAACAATCTCAGGGCAGCGAGATAATACTCACATTCCTTTTTATATTCGACAACAAAAATCACAAACTAACAATGCTCGCATTCGCGGAAAAATCAACCGAATCGCTCGGAAACGATTTCTAAATGTCCGAACGATTATCCGATACTTTAAAACACTTTAATACAATCCATTTTCCACGACCACAAACGCGAAACCAAAAGTATAACTCAACAGCCCCTAAATATCTCATAACAGCCCATAAACAACACTCAACGAATACGATCGATGATAAAAACACAATCGCAACATCAACGAGTGAACCTCCGCACTAATGAGGTTCTCAATTCTAAACCCAAACATAATATCATCAATTTATCTCAACTCTAATCACATGGATGCTCACTAATTACTCAAAACTTCTCAACAAAAACAAAGGGGACAGCACCTTACCCCAGAAGCGAGCTATTTTCGACTTCGAAACAGCTTCCGATCGGCGATGATCTCTCGTGCGCAGCAAGCTGTCTCCCTTTGATAATGGCCTGACAGCATCAACACAACTCACGGCTTCAGCTCTGAAATGATGCACTCGGACAGCCTTTACAGTAGCTCGCACAACCTCAACACTTGATTCACGATGACATCACAGCAGCAACTACATCAACAGCAAGCTCACAACGGCGACAGCAACAAGACAATGGCAGCAACGTGACAATGGCGACAGCACCGGCTTCAGTTCACGATCAGCACTAGGCAGCGACGGCAACACCAGCACAACCTCGAGGTAGCTCAGCTCTTCAGCTTGCACAATATAGTACCAGAGTACGAAGACAGCAGCTCACCACTGTCTAACTCACACCAGCAGCTCCCTTCACCGGCAACAGCGACGGCAGCTTCAACTCCTCACTCGGCGACAACTCACGACAGCTCACTCTCTCTTTCTTGCATGCACAGTCTGCTTGCAGATCTGTCCTTGCATGTCTTCTTTGGCTTCAGATCTGCTGTCTCCTTCCACTTTGCTTCACCTTGGTCTGTCAACAGCTCGATCCTCTCTCTTTTCACCAGCTCACGGTCTGATTTCTTCCACAAGCTCTCTTCCTTCTCTTGCTTTCAGTTTCCGTTTTGGAATGAAGAAGAAGAAGTTGACAGATTGCTTTGCTTTGGTTCCGGTTTTGATTGCTTCTTTCACCAGGGGCAATGGTGCTCTCGGTCTCTCTCTAAACTCACGAGCAGCAACTCATTTGTTTTTGGTTTCTGTTGCAATGAAGTGAAATTGACCGAGCAAGCTTTTATCATTTCTAAATTTTTTATCTTGTAATATTATCCTTGCTTTAAAAATTTTGGGACAATTGTCACATTCCACCATTGCATGTGTGACACTTGTCACAAACATGCATGTCTTTATTATTTTATTTCTCATGCATTCTCACTTTTATATCTCCAAGCCCGGTTTCCGTTTTCGTCTGTCCTGGAATTTGCTTTTGATTTAATTTCGGATTTGTATTCTCGAAATTATTTTAAAATTTCAAATCCAATTCACGAACACGAATTTATTTTTCTTAATCGAAAATAATTATTCCAAAAATATCCGGACTCGATAATTATATTTTTCCGATCGGAAGCGATCCGTCGAAAAAATATTTCGGTCTCCGACGAGCGCGGTTCTGGGTTTTACAATTCACCCCTCCTTATAAAAATTTCGTCCTCGAAATTTACACAACTTTCAAGTAATAAAATTCAACGCCGGAATCTATCAACATACTCAATACTTTCATGAATTGTAAAATTAAT
The DNA here is from genome assembly GCA_022984855.1 of Dimocarpus longan. NCBI lineage: Eukaryota > Viridiplantae > Streptophyta > Magnoliopsida > Sapindales > Sapindaceae > Dimocarpus > Dimocarpus longan. The sequence continues at coordinate 10,898,533 of CM041013.1, forward strand.
AACTCGAATAACTAAATATACTTACTTGAATCAAAAAGATGCGGATACTGACTGCGCATCTGCTCCTCGTGCTCCCACGAGGCCTCTTCCACTGCATGATTCCTCCACAACACTTTAACCAACGAAATAACTTTACTGCGAAGAACCTGATCTCTCCTATCAAGAATCTGAACTGGGGTCTCCTCATAAGATAGGTTCTCCTTGAGTTCCATTGGCTGCTCTAACAACACGTGCGAAGGATCTGCGATGTACTTACGGAGCATCGAGACATGAAATACATTATGGATCCTGGAAAGTTCTGCTGGTAGCTCAAGTCGATACGCTACCTTACCTACTTTGCCAATCACTTCGTAGGGACCGATAAACCGAGGGCTTAACTTACCTCGCTTCCCAAAACGAATTATTCCTTTCCATGGAGATATCCGTAGGAACACCTTATCCCCGACCTGGAACTCCAAATCCTTTCTACGCTTATCTGCGTAACTTTTCTGACGATCCTGGGCTATCTTCAGATTGTCCCGAATAACCTTGATCTTATCTGTAGTCATCTGAACAAGCTCGGGCCCAATCAACTTTCTCTCGCCCATTTCATCCTAACATACCAGCGTCCTACACCGTCTTCCATACAGTGCTTCATACGGTGCCATGCCGATACTAGCCTGATAGCTGTTATTATAGGCAAACTCGATTAACGACAGATGAGTATCCCAGCTTCCTCCAAACTCTATCACACAAGACCTGAGCATATCCTCCAAAGTTTGAATAGTACGCTCAGACTGACCATCTGTCTGCGGATGAAATGTTGTACTAAAATGTAATCGAGTACCTAATGCTTTCTGGAGACTAGGCCAAAATCGGGATGTAAATCTCGGATCTCTATCTGATACGATTGACACTGGAGCCCCATGCAATCTTACTATCTCATCGACATACAACTTAGCCAATCTATCCAGGGAATAAGTACTTCTGATAGGTAGGAAATGAGCTGACTTCGTAAGTCGATCTACTATCACCCAAATACTGTCATAACCATTTCGACTTCGAGGAAATCCTACCACAAAGTCCATAGTAATACGCTCCCATTTCCACTCCGGGATGGAGAGTGGCTGAAGAAGTCCTGATGGCCTTTGGTGCTCGGCTTTCACCTGTTGACAAATCAAGCATCTTGACACAAATTCAGCTATCTCTCTCTTCATACCTTTCCACCAATAATGCTCTTTCAAGGTATGATACATTTTCGTACTTCCCGGATGCATAGCGTATGCTGAGGAGTGAGCTTCATCTAAAATTTCTTTCTTGAGTTTCGCCACATCTGGAACACACAACCTCTGTCTCATCCTCAACGTACCGTCATCCTTGATTGAGAAGTCTCCCTGCTGGCCTAACTCTACTCCCTGTCTGATCTTAATTAACTGAGGATCTTGAATCTGTAACTCTCGGATTCGATCCACGAGTACCGGTCGAACCTGAAAAGTAGCTAACAATGCACTTGAATTCCCTACTTCCAAATTAACTCCCAAAGATCTCATCTCTACTAACAATGGAAGATATCTAGCTCTCAAATGAGCTATCGAGCTAGAGGGTCTCCTACTCAATGCATCGGCTACTACATTTGCTTTCCCGGGATGGTACTCTATGGTGCAATCATAATCCTTGAGTAGTTCTAACCATCTCCTCTGTCTCATATTCAACTCTTTCTGGGAGAACAAATACTGAAGGCTCTTGTGATCTGTAAATATCTGACATTGAACTCCGTACAAGTAATGCCTCCAGATCCTGAGTGCAAAAACCATTGCGGCCAACTCTAGATCATGGGTCGGGTAATTCTGCTCGTGCTTCTTTAATTGCCTAGAAGCATAAGCTATCACCTTTCCGTTTTGCATCAGAACACAACCCAAACCCTGCCTCGAAGCATCACTGTACACCACAAAGCCTTCACTTCCGGAAGGAAGAGTAAGCACTGGAGCTGTAGTCAATTTAGTCTTTAATTCATCAAAACTCCTCTGACAGGCTTCTGACCACTCAAACTTTACTTCCTTTCTGGTTAGCTTCGTCAACGGGATGGAAATCCTAGAAAATCCTTCAACAAATTTCCTGTAATAACCTGCCAACCCTAAGAAACTCCGAACTTCAGTTACGGTTGTAGGCGGTTTCCAATTTACAATCGCTTCAATCTTCTGAGGATCAACACTAATCCCATCAGCTGAAACCACATGGCCTAAAAATGAAACTTCATTCAACCAGAACTAACATTTGCTGAACTTGGCATACAATTGCTGTTCCCTTAACGTCTGCAAAACCAATCTCAGATGCTCAGCATGCTCTTCCCTACTGCCAGAATATACTAATATATCGTCAATGAACACTATGACAAACTTATCCAAAAATTCATGGAACACCCGATTCATCAATGCCATGAATGCTGCTGGGGCATTGGTTAGTCCGAAAGGCATAACCAAAAATTCATAATGTCCATAACGCGTCCTGAAGGCAGTCTTAGGAATATCATTTCCCTTTATCTTCAACTGGTGGTACCCTGACCTCAGATCTATCTTAGAAAACACCCTTGCACCCTGCAACTGATCAAACAAATCATCGATCCTCGGTAACGGATATTGATTCCGAATAGTTACCTTATTCAATTCCCGATAATCAATGCACAATCTCATACTTCCATCTTTCTTTTTAACAAAGAGCACTGGTGCTCCCCAAGGAGATACACTGGATCTGACAAAGCCCTTGTCTACCAATTCTTCCAACTGAATCTTCAATTCCTTCAACTCTGGAGGTGCCATCCTGTACGGTGCTCTGGAAATTGGTGCTGTTCCCGGAATCAGATTAATCTCGAATTCAAAATCCCTATCTGGAGGTAAACCTGGAAGATCTTCCGGAAACACATCAGAAAACTCTGCAACCACAGGAATATTTTCTAACTGAGTCTCCCTCTCGGACGAATCTATCACATAAGCCAAATAACCAGCACATTGTTTCTTTAACATCTTTCTGGCGGTCATGGCTGATATGATACGGGACGGAAGCATTCTACGCTCCCCTCGAAATACTACATCTGACTCTCCCATTGAACTGAACTTGACTTCTTTCTGAAAACAATCCACTACGGCATGATGCGTAGCTAACCAATCCATACCCAAAATAATGTCGAAGTCACATATATCCAATAATATCAAACTAACTGGAAAGGATCTATTCCCAAGTACAATATCACAATCTCTGCAAACACTCTCTGCTACTAAGGAATCTCCGGTAGGAGTAGCTACTACCATATCACACTCTAAAGGTTCTAACTTCATACTAACACGACTGCAAAGCTTTTAGAAACAAAAGAATGTGTAGCACCAGGATCTATTAACACATGAGCATCAGAATTAAAAATCGTTACAGTACCTGTCACCACCTTTGGTGTAGCTTCAGCATCTTGTTGTGTTACCGCGAACACCCTGGCTTGAGTACGGGGTCTCCCTGACGGTCCTCTAGGTGGCAAACCTCTCCCAGTACCTCTTCCGGATTGAACTGTAGTCCCTGGTCCTCTCATCTGCGGACCTCTCTGATCCTGCGATTGACCCCCACTAGACTGTCCTTGAGTAGACGGTCTCGACCCAATGGCTCCTGTTGTTCTCTGTGGGCACTCCTTCATAAAATGTCCCTCTTTACCACAATGATAACATCCAGTGATACCCATATGACACTCTCCTCGGTGCATCCTGTTGCATTTCCTGCACGGCTCTCCGCTCTGAGTATTACCTCTGCTCTGGGGTCCTGATGGAGGTCTGACTGAACTCTGACTAGACGCGGCTCCCTGACTTCGCTATTTGCTACCTGACCATCTAAACTTACCTCCAGTTTTCGGTGCCTTGCTGGAGCCTCCTGAATACCAACCTGACCCCTGACTGCGCTTAAATTTCTGCATTGGCTCTTTGTCACCTATTATTGTCCTCTCTACCCTCAAAGCTGCTTCAACTATTCGCCCATACTCTCTGTGCTCTGCAACTACCACATATACCTTGATCTTCGGATTCAGGCCCTGCACGAACTTATGGCACTTGTTCACATCATCATTCACGATAAACGGCGCCACTCGAGACAATTCGGTAAACTTCCTTTCATACTCTTCGATTGACATGTTACCCTGCACAAGACTGTAAAACTCTTCAATCTTTGCATCCTTGTTTGCCCTTGGGTAGAATTTCTCATTGAACTCTTCTTTGAATTTTTCCCATGAGACTTGTTCGGTTGTTCTTCGCTTGACGGAATCCCACCAATCTCTAGCTGAAGCTCGAAGCAAGAATGAAGTAATTGACACCTTTTGGAGATCGGTGCATTCCATCTGTTCCAACACCCTTTCAGTATTATCCAACCACTCCGATGCACTCTTTGGACCACCCGTTCCGTCAAAAGCATCGGCACATAATTTCTTTGCCCTCTCTACGGTAACGCTTGGTGCGCGAGGCCTTAGCCCTTGAATAGCTTGGGCTAATCTCTCAATCGGATCCTGCTCAGGCTCTACTACTGGTGGCTCAACTGGAATCCCTGGCTGAGGATCATTGACGGACTCATTTACTTGCTCCCTTATTTCTGGAGCAGGAGGTGGAGCATTATTAGTGGCTCTCCTTGTACGCGGACGACCGACGCGACGCATGACTCACTGCACTTGAACCAGATACTTAGTCATAAAATGTATAATGTTTTAGAAATTCTATGAAAATGCTTGAAAATCATGTAATACATTTAAAATCTTTGCTCTGATACCAACGTTGACAAGCCCCTTTCTAACTACTAGCTAGGCGACCTGCCCGGCAACCCCATGGTGACTCCCCAGTCGAGATCTGCTCCGGCTGGAAAGTTCCCGAGGAGCTAAGCCTCATTTCTGTTCTAAAATACTTGAAATCCTTTTAGTTTTGAAAATGGGTGGGAATTTTGTTCGTTGAAAATAACTTTATAAAAACAGGATTTTTATGAAAATCCGACAGCACGACGGCTATTTTTCTAAAATTCCACCCTGTGAAATGCTTTACAAAACCTGTATAATTGTATTCACAAACATTTCAATAATCAATAGGCCTCAGGCCCTTTTCAAACTCATAATCATGCAATAATACGGAAGCAACTTGAGTAAAATCTTAAAACGACATGCATGATATTTATAATGAAATCCTTAATTCAAAGTAATATTTACAAAACTAGAAAATCTGGAAAATGATAATAAATACAATACATGATGCTATGACTAGAAAATAGTGCAGTCTGGTCGCGTGTCTAACTGGCCTGTACGTCCGAAGGAGATACGCCTGCCGTGCTACTCATACCTGCACCTGAAGGAGGATTTTCAAGAAAGACAGGAAAAACAGTGGTGAGAATAACTCAGTGAGTGGGTAAGTTTACATAAACTATGCTTTTGCTTAAAATACTATTTCTCCCGAAAATAGATTGGAAAACTATTACTTACTTATTATTTCTGAAAACTGTAAACTTGATTTAAAATGTGCGAAAGTTATTTATCAAACTTTTCTTAAAACTTTTCTTATTTTCTTACTAACCTATCTGGCAACCCAGGGAAATCTTGTCCTTCGTGACGGTGCGAAGACACGCCACTAGGATAGGGGAACTCTCACCATGTGTAGTCGCAGATGTGGATACAACTCTGGGATCGCGATTCCCTCCAACATCAGGTAGATCTACACTATCCCATACGTGCAGAGGGTGACTGACAGACTCGATCCCCCCAAAGTTAGTAACTCCCCCCAACTACCGTACACGTATGGAATACTTTCGGCCGGGTATAATCTTAGGGGCTAGGGTAAACCATAGGCATATATAAAATTGAAATCTCGGCAATAAGCTATAATATCGCAAAATAACTTTCACAAACAATATCTTGATGCATGTATATGATCTCAACTCATTCATTTACTTTACTAAAAATATATATATATATGCATATACTCATAGCATAACTCATTTAAAAATATACATGCATTCATAGGAAATGTAATGATATCATAAAAGCTTACTCGAATATCAAAACAATTCACTTGCTAAATGATTCACATTTATATAATAAAATGTATGAAAACTTTTAAAAATCCACACTCACAACTTGCTTCCAAAATACTTATCACCGCTTCCCGATACGGCTCTCGTTCTATTTTCGATTCACCTACAATTGATTTCGATCGAGATGCCGTTAAAACATAACTCGTGCGCAACCAAAATTTAAGCCATACTAGGATTTATAAACACAATAATTCAAGCGACCATTCTCACACGATAACATAACGGAAAACTCATATTTGCACGCGAAAACTATTTCAAACCGATTCGTTATCGAGACTTGAACTACTCAAAACTCTACGGTTACAAAACCGACAACTATGCCATTCGAATCTAATGTAACATTATCAGAATCAGATTCCAATGAATTCACTAAACCAATTATTCGAAACCAAACGACAAACTTAAAGCTTACGCGATTTCAACTAATTATCGCGTTATCTCGTTTTAAGCGTTTCGCGCGATTCCTTTGTTTCCGCTTTAACTTATTGTCAATTTCAACTCGAGACTTTACTTAAAACACGGAAAATGAATATTCAAACATGATTAAACACAAAGAAGAAAATATGGCAGCAAGCTTAACATATTCATTTCCAATTTCAACTTCCGAAATTTCGACAATTAACGATTTCGCGCGAACCAAAAACTATCCGATTAACTTTATTGAAACTCGAACTATTATAACTTCAACTTAAACACTTTAACGGCTTAAAAACAATCTCAGGGCAGCGAGATAATATTCACATTCCTTTTTATATTCGACAACAAAAATCACAAACTAACAATGCTCGCATTCGCGGAAAAATCAACCGAATCGCTCGGAAACGATTTCTAAATGTCCGAACGATTATCCGATACTTTAAAACACTTTAATACAATCCATTTTCCATGACCACAAACGCGAAACCAAAAGTATAACTCAACAGCCCCTAAATATCTCATAACAGCCCATAAACAACACTCAACGAATACGATCGATGATAAAAACACAATCGCAACATCAACGAGTGAACCTCCGCACTAATGAGGTTCTCAATTCTAAACCCAAACATAATATCATCAATTTATCTCAACTCTAATCACATGGATGCTCACTAATTACTCAAAACTTCTCAACAAAAACAAAGGGGACAGCACCTTACCCCAGAAGCGAGCTATTTTCGACTTCGAAACAGCTTCCGATCGGCGATGATCTCTCGTGCGCAGCAAGCTATCTCCCTTTGATAATGGCCTGACAGCATCAACACAACTCACGGCTTCAGCTCTGAAATGATGCACTCGGACAGCCTTGACAGTAGCTCGCACAACCTCAAAACTTGATTCACGATGACAGCACAGCAGCAACTACATCAACAGCAAGCTCACAACGGCGACAGCAACAAGACAATGGCAGCAACGTGACAATGGCGACAGCACCGGCTTCAGTTCACGGTCAGCACTAGGCAGCGACGGCAACACCAGCACAACCTCGAGGTAGCTCAGCTCTTCAGCTTGCACAATATAGTACCAGAGTACGAAGACAGCAGCTCACCACTGTCTAACTCACACCAGCAGCTCCCTTCACCGGCAACAGCGACGGCAGCTTCAACTCCTCACTCGGCGACAACTCACGACAGCTCACTCTCTCTTTCTTGCATGCACGGTCTGCTTGCAGATCTGTCCTTGCATGTCTTCTTTGGCTTCAGATCTGCTGTCTCCTTCCACTTTGCTTCACCTTGGTCTGTCAACAGCTCGATCCTCTCTCTTTTCACCAGCTCACGGTCTGATTTCTTCCACAAGCTCTCTTCCTTCTTTTGCTTTCAGTTTCCGTTTTGGAATGAAGAAGAAGAAGTTGACAGATTGCTTTGCTTTGGTTCCGGTTTTGATTGCTTCTTTCACCAGGGGCAATGGTGCTCTCGGTCTCTCTCTAAACTCACGAGCAGCAACTCATTTGTTTTTGGTTTCTGTTGCAATGAAGTGAAATTGACCGAGCAAGCTTTTATCATTTCTAAATTTTTTATCTTGTAATATTATCCTTGCTTTAAAAATTTTGGGACAATTGTCACATTCCACCATTGCATGTGTGACACTTGTCACAAACATGCATGTCTTTATTATTTTATTTCTCATGCATTCTCACTTTTATATCTCCAAGCCCGGTTTCCGTTTCCGTCCGTCCTGGAATTTGCTTTTGATTTAATTTCGGATTTGTATTCTCGGAATTATTTTAAAATTTCAAATCCAATTCACGAACACGAATTTATTTTTCTTAATCGAAAATAATTATTCCAAAAATATCCGGACTCGATAATTATATTTTTCCGATCGGACGCGATCCATCGGAAAAATATTTCGCTCTCCAACGAGCGCGGTTCTGGGTTTTACATTGCCACCAATAATGCTTTTTCAAGGTATGATACATTTTTGTGCTTCCCGGATGCATAGCATATGCTGAGGAGTGAGATTCATCTAAAATTTCTTTCTTGAGTTCCGCCACATTTGGAATGCACAATCTCTATCTAATCCTCAACGTACCATCATCCTTGACAGAGAAATCTCCCCGCTGGCCTGACTCTACTTCTTGTCTGATCTATTTAACTGAGGATCCTGAATCTACAATCTCGAATTCTATCCACGAGTACTGGTCGTGATAGGCCCCTTTCTAACTATACCACCTAGGCGACCTACCCGGCACCCCACGGTGGCTTTCCAATCGAGATCTGCTCCGACTGGAAAGTTCCCATGGAGCTAAGCCTCTTTCTGTTTGAAACTCTTTTAGTTCTGAAAATGGATAGGAATTTTGCTTGTTGAAAATAACTTTATGAAAATAGAGTTTTACGAAAATCCGACAGCACAACGGCTGTTTTTCTAAAATTTTCACCCTGTAATAATGTCATAAAACCCGTATAATCTCATTCAATATCTTTTATCAAACTAATGAGCGTTAGACCCTTTTCAGATATACAATCATTTACAACATGCTTAAAAATATTCAATGATATGGAAAGCAACCTAATTAAAATCTTAAAACATCATACATGATATTCACATAAAATCCTTTATCCAAAACAATATTTACAAAACTTGAGAAATCTGAAAATGATAGCAAATGTAGTACATGATAACTTGTCTAAAACTAGTGCAGCATGGTCGCGTCTTTAGTTGGCCTGTACGTCCGATGGAGATGCTTCCACCGCGCTGCTTGTTTCTGCACTTGGGGAGGAAATTTAAATAAAACAAGAAAATGAAGGTGAGAATAACTCAGTGACTGGGTAAAATGAATATAAACTATACTTTTGCTCAAAATAATATTTTTTCCAAAACAGATTGGAAAACTACTATTTACTTTACTTTTTCTAAAAATTGTAAACTCATTTTAAATGCGAAAGATATTTTAACAAACTTTTCTTAAATACTTTTCTTGTTTTCTTACTAGCCTATTTGGCAACCCAGGGAAAATTATCCTTCTTGACGGTACGAAGACACGCCACTAGGATTAGGGGAACTCTCACCATGTGTAGTCGCAGATGTGGAAATAACTCTAGGATTGCGATTTCCTCCAACATCAGGCAGATCTACACTATTCCATACGTGCAGAGGGCGACTGATAGACTCGATCCCCCCAATGTTAGTAACTTCACCCAACTTGCCCATACACGTATGGAATACTTCGGCCGGGTGTAAACTAGAGGCTAGTGTAAACCAAAGGCATATAGATATATAAAATCTCGGCAAAATGCTATAACATTGCAATATAACTTTCGCAAATAATATTTCTATGCATGTATATTGTTTCAACTTATTCATTTACTTTACTTGAAGAATATATATATACACATTCATAATATAATTCATTTAAAGCTATACATGCATTTGTAGAAAATATAATGATAATTATAAAATCTTATTCAGATATTGAAACAATTCGCTCGCTAAAAATGATTCACATTCATAATAATAATATGTATAAAAACTTTATAAAATCCACACTCACAACTTGCTTCCAAATAATTTATCACCACTTCCCGTTACAGATCTCGTCCACTTGCCGGTTCACCTATAATTGGTTTTGATCAAGATTTCGTTAAACACGGCTCGTGCAAAAAACTAAACTTAAATCACACAAAGAAACTATCTTGAAACCAATTCATTATCGCAACATAATCTAATTGAAACTTTACGATTTTGAAACTGACAATTATGTGATTCGAATCTAAATCAACATTATCGAAATCACATTCTAATAGATTCAACAAAAAGAATATTTGAATCTAAACGAAAAATGTAAAACTCACGCGATTTCGATGATTTACCGATAACTATCCTTTTTTAATGTTTTACGTGATTATTTCGTTTCCAATCAAACTTATCGTCAATACTACTCATGACTTCACTCAAATCATGGAAAATGAAGATTCAAACACTTCAAAACACAAAAATGAAAATCATGGCAGCAAACTAAATGATTATTAATTTTCCGTTTCGACTCCGAAAATCAACGATTTCTTATAATCGCGTGCAACGAAACTATCCGATTAACTTTATTATAATTCAAACTATCCTAACATCAACATTTATCGTCTTAATGAGGTTAATAACATAAATGACAGCTTGCTAATCATCAATTACAAATTCACATTCAACAACGAAAATCGCAGCTAAATCACATTTGCATTCGTAGAAAACTTATCCAAATTGCTCGGAAACAGTTTTTCAACATTCGAACGATTATTTGATACTTTAAAACACACCAACACTAATCATTTTCCATGACAACGAACTCGAATTTAAAGATGTAGCATAACAGCCCCTAAACTTATCCAAATTGCTCGGCAGCAGCTCACGGCTGCAGCTCACCTGGTTCATGGTCCTTCCTCTTGGTTGCTCACGAGCTGTACAAACACAAACCCATTAGCTTACGACCTCTCACTTGGTTCACAGTCTGCATATGCACACATACTAAATCATGGTTTGGATGGGCTTCTCTTAGCTCATCTTAACTCAAGGATTGAAGATGAACTTCTTGGTTTCAGATCTCACCTTTCTTTTGCTTGCACGCATGGATGGAGACCGTCCAAGGAGAGCTGTTGCAGCTACTGGTGCAGTCCTTCACGAGCAGATCTCGACTTTGCTTTCTGTCTACACAGCTCCCTCTCGGTCTCTCACGCTCTCTCAAGTTCTCTCTTTTCTAAAACTTTCACTCTCGGTTTCTCAAACTCTCTCTCACACTTTGGCTCTCGACTTTTTGGATGATGAATGGTGACCGAATGGATTATTTGATCAACTCTTCTCTTTTAATTTCATTTCTTCATTTTCAATATGATATATATATTAATGAATTGCTTGACATGTGGCACCCATGCAAATGGACTTCTTGTCACATGTCTTGCTTATTCCTTGCATGCCACCAATTTATCTTATTAAATTCTTCCATGCATTCTCTCGTTTACTTCTAAGCTCGAATCCATTTTCGTCTATCTGTCCGGGTAATCCGCTTATAACGTGATTTTGTCTTCTGAATTATTTTTAAATTTTGAATCCGTCTCCACATACTCGAAATTGTTTTTACTATTTTAAAATAATGAAAGGACCCGACCCGGATTTTCCCTGAAGAAATCCGAGCGGAGCCCTCCCGGCACCCCATAGAATCCTTACAGTCTTTAAGCAGGTGACTTAAAAGGACTCCGTGAAGTTAAGCCGTAAAACAGTTTAATTTCTTAATCATTAAAAATTCAGGGTGAAAAATTTTTGGCAGCACAACGGCTATTTTTCCGACATTTTCAACTTTTTCAAAACACCTGTAAAACAATTAATAATAGTTCAAAATGCATACATTCATTTCCACTTCCAAATGGGACCTCAGGTCCATCGCAAAATCCACATTTCAATGCAATTCGGGTCTTTGAAACTAAAACCATTTCAACTTAAAAGAAAACATTCCACATGCATGATAACGTAATTAAAGTTATAAAACTTAAATATTTACATCACATTAAAATCCGTTGTACAACAAAAATTTACTTTGATTTCACAGTTTCGGTCGCTTGATAAGCTTGCCTACTCTTGAGCTGGAGATCTGCCCCCTGAAGGACTCGATCCTGCGCCTGGGGAGTTTTTAAAACAAAATAAACAAAAAAAAATAATGAGCTAAAAAGGCTCAGTGAGTGTTATGCAGTTCTAAATACGTTTCCTTTCTAAAACGTTTTGGAATAATGTAAGTTCTGAAATAATTTAATTAAAACGTGCATTTCACAATATTATAAAGTCATTTTTACACATAATTTACTTGAAAACAAATACAAGATTATAAGCATCGTGAAACTAATTCATAACATAATCATAAGTTCATAAATAATCTCATAAAATTATAAATCAATCTTCAATCATAAAACATATATCCAATGGGACCCGGGGAAATCATGATCACCGCCCGGTCTTAGGTCACCGGTGGTGGGGACGTGCAATCTCAGTCATAACCACTATGCCGCGGTATGTTACCTCGCTGCACATAGGGCATCAGTCATGATAGTACCTTATATACGCGTAGAGGGCGACATGACAGACTCGATCCCCCCCATAGTTAGTGGACTTTCCCTCGACAGACATGCCATACGCGCAATAAGGCACTTCGGCCGCATAACAATCATAATTCAGTCATAATGGGGATGGGTAGCCACTGGTTTTGAAATACATTATCATGCTAAAATAATACTTGTAAAACATATTCCTTCACTTATAAAACGAAACATAAAAGCACATTTCAATAACAAATTATACGATCAATATTACTTTAAGTACAAATATAAAAAATTTCGAAGCGTATAATATTCCTGTAAAGCGTATATCATTCATATAATTTCATTTAAGTATTAAAACGTTTAAATCTTGCATGAAAGCATAAAAGTCATATAGAAATCATATTGCATTTATCATTTTATAAAATAATTTACACTCACCAATTTCTAACTCACGGAAACGATTGAAATTTCTATCTCGCGCTACTTCTTCAACTTTGCTTTCCTTCGCCTTATTGCTGCCTAAATAAGATAACATTCTAACATAAGCATGCCGGAACTACACTGATCGAATCTAAAGCAACATTATCGAAACCACAATCTAATGGGTTCAACAAAAAGAATAAGCGAAGCTAGACGAACAACATAAAACTTACGCGATTTTAACCAACTATCGCAACTAAACGCTTTTAACGCTCGCGCGATTCCTTCGTTCCCAAATAACTTTAACGTCAATTTATACTTGAGACATTACTTAAAACAAGACAACGAAGATTCAAACATTTAAAAGAGCAACCGCGAAAAACAATATGGCAACGAGCTTAACAAATATACTTTTTCCCGATTCAACTCCAAAATCGACCATTTAACGATTTCGCTCGAACTAAAACTATCCGATTAACTTAAACGTATCTTAAACTATCCTAACATCGACTTAACACTATGATGGGCTTAAACACAACTCAAGACAGCGAGTAGACATCATAAACATTTTCACAATCTATAACGAAAATCACAAACTAAAAACATTCGCACTTGCGGAAAACTCGACCAAATTGCTCGAAATCGATTAATCAACGCTCGAACGATATTTCGATACTTTCAAATACACTAAAATGCATCATTTTTCATGTTAACAACTTGGAAATAAAAGCACTACATGACAGCCCCTTAATCATAACATAACAGCCCATACAACGAATAATTCACGAACTTTCAACATCGACAATCAATCGTCAACATAACGAAATAATTCAAACCAACCTCCGCACTAACGAGGTTCTCAATCCTAAACCCAAACATATTATCACCACTTTATCTCAACTTATTCACATGGTTGCTTACTAATTATCAAAACAACTCAACGAAGAAAATGGGCAGTGCTTACCTTACTAGTTTCGTTCGAAACAACTTCCGAACGGCGACGAAAATCTCGCGATAGCAAGCATCTTCTTCCACCAGCAAGATGTTTTCTCTTAATGCTGTTCCACTTCAAAACTGGATGTTGATTTCAGCTTGACAGCAGCTCACAATGACAGCCCACGGCAGCAGGACACGGCGACAGCAATTGGCAGCACCTCTCGTCCACGGCAGCAGCAGCAAGTCGCGTCTGGCAGCAGCAGCAACCTCACGCCAGAACCTCACGCCACCAGCAGCTTCAACTCATGGCAACACCCACCAGGCAGCAGCAACGCCCACACGCCAGCAGCAGAACACTTCCAGCTCGGCAGCAACGGCCCATACCCAGCAGCGACAGCCTCACTTCACGCCTAGATTTACCTCTCCTAGCTTCTACCCTTGCATGCATGATCAGATCTGATCATTTTGGGGCTTGGAAAGCACATGCATCAATGGGATAAGCTCCATCTTCTTCACCAGCTCGCGACTGCCTTTTCTTGTTCTTCACGGTCAGCAGCTTGCACAATCAAGCTCTCTCCCCCTTCTTGGTCTCTCTAAACCCACGAGCAGCGCCTCTTCTGATTTTGGTTCTTGATTTGATTGAAACGAAGAAGAAACTGAAGAAGAATGAAGAATGGCCGAATGAAAGACTTTGATAAGGCTCTCGGTTTGGAGATGAAGAAGAGTTTGACCGAATGGAGATTATGATCTTCCTATCTTCATTTTCTTCATTCAAAGATAAATATATATATGTTTGATAGATCTCGGACACTTGTCACAATCTCTTTAACACTTGTCATGGCTTCCCATGCATGCATGACACGTGTCTTATTTCCATATCACTAATCACATTCATTTCATGCATTCTCCCATTAATTCTAAGCTCGAATCCGATTTCGTCCATCCGTCCGAGCATCCACTTACAACTTGATTTCGTTTCTGGGATTATTTATTTATTTATTAATATTCTAATTCCGCAACTGACTTTTACTATGAATAAATTTTATTACTCGAAAATACTTATTCCGAATAATTTCGGACTTGAAAATTATATTTTTCCGATCGAAACATGATCCAATCAGAAAAATAATTCCCTCATTGACGATGAAGATTTTGGGTTTTACAAATAATTATTCCGAATATTTTTGGACTCGAGAATTATATTCTTTCGATCGAACGTGATCCATTGGAAAAATAATTCGCTCTCCGACGAACGAGGTTTTGGGTTTTAATTACCTTAAAGCATAAGCTATCACCTTTCTATTTTGCATCAGAACACACCCCAAACCCTACCTCGAAGCATCATTGTATACCACAAAGCCTTCATTTTCGAAAGGAAGAGTAAGCACGGGAGTTGAGGTCAATTTTGTCTTTAATTCCTCAAAACTTCTCTGATAGGCTTTTGACCACTCAAACTTCGTTTCTTTTCTGGTGAGCTTCATCAATGGGATGGCAATACTGGAAAATCTTTCAACAAAGTTTTTGTAATATCCTGCTAATCCTAAGAAACTCCGTACCTCAGTTACAGTTGTAAGCGGTTTCCAATTCACAATCGCTTCGATCTTCTGAGGATCAACACTAATCCCATCAGTTGAAACCATATGGCCCAAAAATGAAACTTCATTCAACCAGAACTGACACTTGCTAAACTTGGCATATAATTACTGCTCTCTTAATGTCTACAAAACCAATCTCAGATGCACAACATGCTCTTCCCTACTGCCAGAATGCACCAATATATCATCAATGAACACTATGACGAACTTATCTAAAAATTCATGGAACACTTGATTCATCAATGCCATGAATGCTGCTGGAGCATTGGTTAGCCCGAAAGGCATAACCAAGAATTCATAATGTCTATAACGTGTCCGAAAGGCAATTTTAGGAACATTGCCTACTTTGATTTTCAACTGGTGATACCCTGATCTCAGATCTATCTTATAAAACACCCTTGCTCCCTGCAATTGATCAAACAGGTCATCAATCCTCGGTAGAAGGTATTGATTCCGAATAGCCACCTTATTCAATTCCTGGTAATCAATACACAATCTCATACTTCCATCTTTTTTTTTTAACAAAGAGCACTAGTGCTCCCCAAGGAGATACACTGGATCTGACAAAGCCCTTGTCTACTAATTCTTCCAACTGAACCTTTAGTTCCGTCAACTCTGTAGGTGCCATTTTATACAGTGCTCTGGAAATTAATGCTATTCTCATAAGTAGATTAATCTTGAATTCAATATCCCTATCTGGAGGTAAACTTGGAAGATCTTCTAGAAACACATCTGAAAACTCTACAACAACAAGAATATTCTCTATCTGAGTTTCCCTCTCGGATGAATCTATTACATAAGCCAAATAACCTGCACACTGTTTCTTTAGCATCCTTCTGGCAATCATGACTGATAGGATATAAGATGGAAGCATTCTGTGCTCACCTCAGAATACTACATCTGGCTCTCCCAATGAACTAAACTTGACTTCTTTCTGAAAACAATCCATCACGGCATAATGCGTAGCCAACCAATCCATACCTAATATAATGTCGAAGTCACATATGTCCAACAACATCAAACTAACTGGAAATGATTTACTCCAAGTACAATGTCACAATCTCTACAAACACTCTCTGCTACTAAAGAATCTCCGGTGGTAGTAGCTACTACCATATCACACTTTAAGGGTTCTAACTTCATATTAGCATGTCTAGAAAAGTCTTCAGAAACAAAAGAGTGTGTAGCACCATGGTCTATTAAAATATGAGCATCAAAATTGAAAACTGTTACAGTACTTGTCACCACCTCTGGTGTAGCCTTAGCTTCTTGCTGTGTTACCGCGAACACCCGAGCCTAAGTACAGGGTCTCCCTGACTGTTCTCTAGGTGGAAAACCTCTACCAGCACCTCTTTCAGATTAAACTGCAGTCTCTAGTCTTCTCATCTGTGGACATCTCTTATCTTACGACTGACTTTCGCTAGTGACAGGACCCGAACCAGTCCTTTTCTAAGCTCTTGTCTGGAGGATCCCGCCGGGCATTTCAACGGACTTCCCCGAACCTAACTCGTCGGATTAAGGAAATTCAAGAAACCAACCCTTAGAATACTTTGCCAGTTTACTCGTTTTAACTTAAAACTTTCTTTTCTTTTAAAAATAGTTGGGATTAGTGAAAATTTTTTGCATTTCTTTAAAATAGATTTTATAAAATTTTGATACCATAACGGCTGTAATTTGAACATTTTCAAAATTTGACCTATATAAAAAAACACTTCAAACTATCCTTGATCACCTCCCAACTATTTTTATTCCACAAACATGTAATTTCACATGTATACATATTCACCAACATACAATTCACATCACATTTCACAATTATATTGTCATGGAAGATCAATTAGAAATTTCAAGTATAAATGCATATTATATGCAAGTGTCTGAAAAATATATAAGTATACATAACATCACATCAAGGACCATCATTCACATATCCACAATTCAAGTTATGTTATCATTTGATTGTATTATTTACAACATCCAAAATGTATCTAGAGTTTGTGCAAATCATCTACTCGACGCCCACCTATAGAGAATGATGACCTTATCACGCAGTCACTTGTAATGACACCCGATTGGATAAATAAACTACAAACAACCATGTTAGTGCAACATAGCAAGGTAGTAAATCATATAACTATATAAAAGGATTTATAAACTTAATTAACTTTAAAGTTTCCATTTTTAAAACTTTTAGTTCCCAAAACTACATGTATACCCCTATAGTATTCGAACCATCATGAGGCCAATTTTTTGAATGATGCCAAATGTGAAGCTAATAAAATATCTTGACTACTACAAGCGGAATTTACTTCATCGCAAGAGTAGTGTGAAATCATCTCAATTCTAAACAACCATAATGCGGAATTTCTTCATCGCAATTGTAGTACTTAATTCTATAATTCTAGCAACTATGTACGGAATTTTTTCATCGCAACTATAGTGCCCATAAATCAAACCTTGGCGACTACGTGCAGAATTTCTTCATCGCCCCATAGTGCCTAAAATTATAAGTCTAACCGACTACGTGCGAAATTTCTACATCGTCACGTAGTGATAAATCTTATGTAAACTTTAGGTATACACATGGTTTCAAAACTCTTAACTCATTTCTTTTCGAAAACTTTTCATTTTTAAATTCTCCTTTCTAGACCCGATGTAAAGGTCATTTTATAAATGCTTTAACTCATAATCTTGAAAATCATTTTTGAAGTCATTTAACTACAATGATACAATTATGTTTAAAGGAATAATGGAAATAGTGTAAGTGATAGAACACTTACCTCACTCCGTGCATGCTCAACTATCTCAACAAGCCTCTCCTGCCTCGCTTGCTTTCCCATCACCTACATATCGATTTCTTATCATTACTCGCTTAATCAAATAGTTCAAAACTTAAAATAACATTTCCAATATGCTTTTCTCGATTAACAGCTCTTTACACTATAATTTTTCTAACTCAACTGAGACTCTCTAATTCCTATTTCTTTGTAAAATTCTTACTTTTAGACCCCTAAGATCATATCCATATGGTTTGTTTGGTCTCCGAAGGCTTAAAACAAAAAGTCAACTTTTTAATAATCCGTTTAATCAAGAAAAACAAATTTAGAACCGGCACTCGTTTCACATCCGTTCCTTTTTCTAACATCTCCTTATCCATAACTAAGTCACCCGTAAAGTTTCGCCAAAAAATTCTATCGTTTACTATGTCAATTCTAGGAAAAATACCCTATTTTGGGCACTTTTCGATGCACTTTTTGCATCGAACGAGGACGATGGTTTGTCTTTCGTATCTAAGCTTCTTTTATCTAATTATGACAAACTAAATTCATTCCAAGCAATAAAAATTTCATTTACATAGTTATTTCACTTATCGACTTTCTAACGGCACTATTTTGAGCATAACTTGCGTAATTTTTATCAGAATCAATCCGTTCCAAAACCTATGATTTTCTATGACTCCTAGGCATTATTTGAAGTGTAGAACAACCCCATGTAAGTTAGAATAAGTTAGGTTTTACCAGACCCCTTTATCAGCTCAGAATTTTTCAATATGCTTCTATGCACTATTTTAACCTTGATTAGATTTAGGCTATTCTTGTATCTATGTGCATCCATGTCAATTTTGTTGATTCCTACTCATTTATGCATGCTTTTATGACCCTAAATACATCATAACCATAAAAAAAACTCATGCATAATTTAATGCCCTTCATCTAGCTACTATGCACAACAATGCAAATCTAATTCCTTTTTGATCAATCTAACATCACTATATAATTTACTAATATATATCATGCATGAGTGAGAGCTCAAATGTATCTGTCACAACCCGGACCCTGGGCCGCAACAGAATTATAAATATTCAAAAATAAAAACACTCTAAATTAATCCTAGTGGGGACCATTCCCACAGATATGTGAACACCTGCTAGAAATCATAGATTCAGAATAAATAATAAAATCATAAACACTTAGTCGCACGATCAACTTATTATAATTAAGCATTCAAATTCATTTAGAATCTCAAATAAAGTTCTAACACTCTGGTATTCTTAACACAATATCCTGAATACATTAAATGCAAACCCTTTAAATGAGTTGCAAGGACATTCAATTCCAAATACAGAACTTGAAATGAAATAAACTAAACCTTTATGCCATGGGCATAATCCTTGATTTCCTTGGCCCTCTACCTAATCCGCCTGATGACCACCTAAGTCACCTCGCACATTTCCTGGAAAGGGAGAAAAAAATAAAGGAGGGGTGAGCTAGTGCTCAGTAGGATTTCATTCCTAATAAGGTTTTGGAAACCATTTTCTAAAATCATTACTTAAAACTCTACATACTCAATTTTTTTAATAAATACAATAAATCATTTCATAAAATATATAGGGTACTAGAATCGTCATACAACATTTAAGAGTTTATATATAAAATCATGTCATTTTCACATCAAGGTAAATCCCGTCCCCTAGTCATATACCCAATGGCCTATAGTTTTCAGTAAATTATTTTAAATAAGAAAACAACATTTGGCACATCGTGACCCTGGTAGCAATACCAGAAAATACCCTGCGCAATAACCCGCGCAGTGACCCCGACATAAAGTCATATCATATGAATAATAGAAAATACCCTATGCAGTAACTCGCATAGTAACCCCGACATAAGGTCGTATCATTAAAATAGCTATTGATAGCATCACACAATGACTCGGACGGTGGATTTCAACCTTATTGAAGTTAACCAAACGATTCAGATGGTTTACCATGCAATCAATGCAATATATATTTATAATTCAATATCCTGAAATCTTTCTTTTTTATTTATAAAATTTCAGCAGCATAACAGCTGCTAATTCAATAAGCCAACATTTATAAACCTGTCATAAAGTCACCAATTTTTCACCAAACAAACCACAAATACTTCCAAAAGCAATCCACAATATATATCCGCATATAATCAACATACTGTCAAAATTATACATATATATTAAATAAATTCCACTTTAACATAAAGATTACTAAAAGATTAGGATAGAAATTCTACCTCAATGTAAGCTATTGGTCACTCCAAAAACCTCGATTTCTAAAGTAATTATCGCCGTTCCGGATCAAATCTACACAGTAACGCAAGATAAATAATTTTTTTTACACGGCTGCCCTATAGGGAAAATACCTATAAAAATTGGTCCTACACTTAAAAACGAGTTCGTAGACGCGTTCGGAACTAAATTTTAAGTTCGGGAGGTCTAAAACTCACCTTCGTCGGAAGTGGCGGTCGACGGTGACTTTTTGACAGCGGATTCCGGTGACCACAGTGGCGGGACGTGCGACTAAGCGGGTTTTGTTGTCCTCGACATGCTTATCACAAAAATGGGGTTGGTCGGAGTCGAAACCGCCTAGTTTCGTCAGGATCTAGAAAAATAAAAGTTGGTTAATGACAGACCTTCCTCTGCCGAAACAAACACCTAAACGTTGATAAAACTTGACAAAATTGGTACCTATAGAATTTACGTCGCACGAGCTTTCTAATGGTACCAAATTTGGGCAAAACGGAGGTCAGACGAGGTCAAAACGACGAGCCAAAGTCGGGCTCGCGAAAATGAAGCTGCTGGAGAGAAAATGAGGAGAGAGAAAAAAACTGGTCTGCTGGAGGTTGAAGAAGGAGCTGTCATCCGGTCAAATTACAATTTGACCCCCTCAACTGTTTAAAAATCACAATTTTAATTTAAAACTTTAGAAGTCTAACTTTTTGACCCTTACACTTTTACACAAATTTTTCATAATAATTCAATTTTACCCTTTATAAAATTTAAGGTTTTACATTCTACCCTCCTTAAAGGAATTTCGTCCCGAAATTCAAAGTACAACCTCAAGTTGAATTTCACACAGATAAAGGTACTTATGACACATCTTTGACTCAAGCTCCCAAGTAGTCTCATTTCCAGAATGATTCTGCCATAATACCTTAATCATAGGTATTTCTTTATTTCATAACACCTTAATTTCTCTTGTCAGGATCCGTACCGGCTGTTCTTCATATGTCATATTCTCTTGTATAAGAATCCCAGTATAGGGAACAATGTGAGAAGGGTCTGCAGTGCACTTCCTCAACATGTACACGTGAAAAACATTGTGAACATGTTCTAACTGAGGTGGCAAATTCAACCGGTAAGCAACCTCTCCAATTCTTTCCATGACCTCAAATGGCCCAATGTACCTGGGGGCTAGTTTTCCCTTAACCCCGAATCTAGTTACACCATGCATAGGAGTTACCTTTAAGAAAACATGGTCACCAACCTCATATTCCACCTCATGTCGGTGAAGATCAGCATAACTCTTTTGGTGACTCTGGACTACCTTAAGTCTTTCCTGAATGCTCTTTATCTTTCTTGTAGTCTCCTCAATAATCTCTGGTCCTATGGTAACTCGCTCATTTGGTTCAGCCCAACACAAAGGTGATCTACAAGGCCTTCCATACAAGGCCTCATATGGGGCGGCCATACCAATACTGGTCTGGTAACTATTATTATAAACAAACTCCACTAATGGTAGGTGTTCACCCCAATTTCCTCCGAAGTCCAAAATGCAAGAACGGAGCATATCTTCTAATATTTGGATAGTCCTCTCAGACTGCCGATCAGTTTGAGGGTGATGAGCGGTGCTAAGATTGAGTTCTGTCCCTAAGGCAGTTTGTAAGGCTCTCCAAAATCTAGAAGTGAAGCGTGGATCTCTATCTGAAACAATACTAGAGGGTACACCATGCAATCGGACAATGTTCTCAACATAAAGTTTAGCTAGCTTAACGAGCTTATAGTCCTTTCTTATGGGTATAAAGTGGGCTGTCTTAGTCAATCGATCCACAATGACCCATATTGTATCATGCCTTTGTAAGGTCAAAGGTAAACCTGTCACAAAGTCCATACTGATCCTGTCCCACTTTCATTCTGAAATCGGTAATGGCTAAAGTAATCCCGACGGTCGCTGATGCTCGGCTTTTACCTATTGACATATCATGCACTTGGTAACAAACTCAACTACATCTCGCTTCATTTCGGACCACCAGTATTGTCTCTTCAAGTCATGATACATCTCTGTGCTTCTAAGATGCACCGCAAATTTTGACTTGTGAGCCTCGACCAAAACTGCTTCCTTAAACTCCGGATTGTTGGCAACTACCACTTTTCCATGGTAATATAAAAATCCATCTGGCTTAATCTCCCAATTCTCCAATTGTTCTCCATTTTGTAGACGATTCCAAGTAGTCCTTAATTCCTCGTCTTGCCATTGGCTTTGTTTAACAAGTTGTAGGGTACTAGGAGTGGCCACCATGTTGCAAATATAACTTGCGGTACAGTAATCATATAAACACAAATTATAATCCCCAATGACCATTGTCCTCTTCCAGTCATCCAATGCCAAACTTGCCAATGTTCCATGCGGTTTTCTACTCAAGGCGTCTGCAACCACATTTGCTTTTCCCGGATGATACTGAAGATTGAAGTCATAATCCTCCATATACTCAACCCATCTCCTTTGTCTCAAATTTAAGTCCCGCTGGGTGAAGAGATACTTCAAACTCTTATGATCAGAGTAGATATCAAACTTTGCCCCATAAAGATAACACCTCTAGATTTTTAAGGCAAAAATCACAGCAGCAAGTTCTAGATCATGAGTAGGATAATTCTTTTCATGTGGTTTCAATTGACGAGAAGCATAAGCCACCACTTTTCCCCCTTGCATCAGAACAACACCTAAACCGATGCCTGAGGCATCTGTATACACCATATAAGGTTCATTACTATTTGGTACGGTAAGAACAGGCGCTGTGGTCAACCTTTGTTTTAGCTCTAGAAAAGCAGCTTCACATTCTTTATCCCATAAATACTTCACATTTTTTCTTGTCAACTTGGTCAACAGCATAGCAGTTCTTGAGAAGTTCTCAACGAAACGACGATAATAACCCGCTAGACCAAGAAAACTACAAACTTCCGTTACATTCCTTGGTCGTTCCCATTCGAGAGCAGCTTTTACCTTTGCTGGATCCATGGATATTCCTTCTTGAGAGATCACATGACCCAAGAATTTGACCTCAGTCAACCAGAAGTCACACTTGTCTTTCTTTGCATACAGCTGGTTCTCCCTAAGCGTTTGTAGGACTATCCTTAAATGTTCTGCATGTTCCTCTCAAGTCTTGGAATAAATCAAAATGTCATCAATAAACACCACCACAAACTTATCCAGGAACGGTCTGAAAATCTGATTTATAAGGTCCATAAAAGCTGTAAGGGCATTAGTCAACCCAAACGGCATAACAAGAAACTCAAAATGACCATAACGAGTTCGAAAAGCTCTTTTAGGAACATCTTCTTCTTGAATTTTTAGCTGGTGATAACCGGACCTCAAATCAACTTTTGAGAAGAATTTTGATCCTCCCAGTTGATCAAACAACTCATCTATCCTGGGTAATGGATACTTGTTCTTCACTGTTAGCTGATTTAATTTTCGATAATCCACACAAAGTCTCAAGGAACCATCTGCTTTCTTTGCAAACAAAACGGGGGCTCCCCAAGGGGAAGTACTTTCCCGAATAAAACCTTCTCTAGAAGCTCTCCCAATTATTTCCTCAATTCCCCCCAACTCTGTCGGTGCCATACAATAAGGAGTCATGGAAATTGGTTTAGCTTTAGGGATTAAATCAATACAAAACTCAATCTCCCTATTCGGCGGTAACCCTGGTAACTCATCAAGAAACACATCTAGGTACTCCTCAACTACATACAATGGAGAATACTGGTTAACCATCCCCATTTCTCCATTAATAGCAAACAAACTCCTATAAGTCTCTAGCATTCTTCTCTCCCATAACAATGGTTTCAAAATTGGACTTGGTTGCCACACCCAGTGAGTTGCCTGATAAACGACCTTACCATTTTTTGTGTGAAGTATCACTCTCTTATTATAACAATCAATTATAGCCCAATACTTAGCTAACCAATCCATACCAAAAATCACATCAAACTGCTCCATAGGCATCATAATCAAATCATCAGAAAACCTCCTACCACTTATCCCAATGTTCACTGCTTAACAAAAAGTTATCAAGTCATGAACTCTACCCAAAGGGATTCTTATACTCAAAGGTATACTAAAGTTCTCAATACCCAATCCTAAAGTATTTGCGAACAACATAAATATAAAAGAATGGGTTGAACCAGTATCAAATAAAGCATGAGCCCAGGAACGGGAGATAAGAATCATACCATCAATTACCCCTCTACCAGATTGATCATATGCCTCTTCAGCAGTGGCAGCATAAGCTTGTCTGGCCCTTCCCTTTCCTTTTCCTCTCCCACTCCCTAAACGACTTCCACTAGCACTTGAACCCATGTTGTAGTCACGATTTCCCTGACTCCTAGATGCTTGTGGGGTCTGAAAACTCTGAGGAACATTCTGATTAAACCCCATGGTAGGCGTGCGGTATTGATGATGGTATTGAGGAGGAGAGGTGAATGCCGGAGATGATGTATGAGACTGATTTGGCACGGGCTGACCATGGAAGGAAACGAAATCTGAACGACTCCCTAAAACTCCCCTACAAGATGATGATGACCTCTTCAGATAGGGGCAAGCTCTCTTTAAGTAACCCTATTGTCCACAATTAAAGCAATTCCCATATGGCGCACTTCGCCTAGAGGATCCACTACTGGTGCCACTCCCATTTTTATTATTGCCACGCCATCCTCCTTAATTTTTCTTGGTCATTTTCCTATCCCCACTGCTACGATTTCGATTTTGGTGCGGTGAACCATCTCCAACAATTGTTTCAGCTAAGGCAGCTATAGCTAAACAATCTGTGATCCTTTTAAATTCGTGGGTATAGATTTTGCTCCTTATCGCGGGCCTCAAATGCATCAAAAACTTCGATAGTAACAATGACTCATCAGCTCTACCTGCATACTGGGGTAACTCCATAAACCTCGTATAATATTCGTTCACAGACATCCCTCCTTGCTCAATGGTCTTAAACATGTCAGCTAGTGCCCGTTTGTGACCTGCGTTGAAGTAGTTATCACGGAACAATTATTCGAAAGCGTCCCAATCAATATCCACAAGATCACAGTGTGCTCTCAAATTTTCCCACCATATAATTGCATCACCAGTTAGTCTGTAAACAGCAAAATCAACCCAGAACTCTCTAGGGGTATCGACATGGGAAAAAGATCTCTTAATTGCTTTCAACCATCTATCAGCAGCTATAGGGTCCTGTCGACCATCAAACTGAGTACCAAAGATTCTACAAAAATCCCTCAACCTTTCATTTTTTTCCTTGACCCGTGGAGCATGAGAGGCAGACATCGCCATAAAAGCTTCAAAGAAATTAGCCATCTGTTCACTCATAGGTTGTAACGGGGGTGGACTGTCAGTCCTTGACTCTTGTCCTTGGGTTCTCCTTCTCGGAGGCATTTCCTCAACCTAAAATTTAAACACTAGAGTATTAACAAAATAACGATGCTGACTAAGTAAAATATCCTCCATCTACGCTAGTAGGTGTCACATTCCGAGGTATGAAAAACCAAATGCTCTGATACCAACTTTTCTGTCACGACCTGGACCTTGGGCCACAACAGAATTATAAATATTCAAAAATAAAAACACTCTAAATTAATCCCAGTGGGGACCATTCCCACAGATATGTAAATACCTGCTAGAAATCATAGATTCAGAATAAATAATAAAATCATAAACACTTAGTCGTGCGATCAACTTATCATAATTAAGCATTCAAATTCATTTAGAATCTCAAATAAAGTTCCAACACTCTGGTATTCTTAACACAATGTCCCGAATACATTAAATGCAAACCCTTTAAATGAGTTGCAAAGACATTCAATTCCAAATACAGAACTTGAAATGAAATAAACTAAACATTTATGCCATGAGCATAATCCCTGATTTACTTGGCCCTCTACCTAATCCGCCTGATGACCACCTAAGTCACCTCGCACATTTCTTGGAAAGAGAGAAAAAAATAAATGAGGGGTGAACTAGTGCTTAGTAGGATTTCATTCCCAATAAGGTTTTGGAAACCATTTTCTAAAATCATTACTTAAAACTCTACATACTCAATTTTTTTAATAAATATAGTAAACCATTTCATAAAATATATAGGATACTAGAATCGTCATACAACATTTAAGAGTTTATATATAAAATCATGTCATTTTCACATCAAGGTAAATCCCATCCCCTAGTCATATACCCGATGGCCTATAGTTTTCAGTAAATTATTTTAAATAAGAAAACAACATTTGTCACATCGTGACCCTGGTAGCAATACCAGAAAATACCCTGCATAATAACCCATGCAGTGACCCTGACATAATGTCGTATCATATGAATAATAGGAAATACCCTACACAGTAACCCCGACATAAAGTCGTATCATTAAAATAGCTATTGATAGCATCACACAATGACTCGGACGGTGGATTTCAACCTTATTGAAGTTAACCAAACGATTCAGATGGTTTACCATGCAATCAATGCAATATATATTTATAATTCAATATCCTGAAATCTTTCTTTTTTATTTATAAAATTTCAGCAGCATAACAGCTGCTAATTCAATAAGCCAACATTTATAAACCTGTCATAAAGTCACCAATTTTTCACCAAACAAACCACAAATACTTCCAAAAGCAATCCACAATATATATCCGCATATAATCAACATACTGTCAAAATTATACATATATATTAAATAAATTCCACTTTAACATAAAGATTACTAAAAGATTAGGATAGAAATTCTACCTCAATGTAAGCTATTGGTCACTCCAAAAACCTCGATTTCTAAAGTAATTATCGCCGTTCCGGATCAAATCTACACAGTAACGCAAGATAAATAATTTTTTTTTACACGGCTGCCCTATAGGGAAAATACCTATAAAAATGGATCCTACACTTAAAAACGAGTTTGTAGACGCGTTCGGAACTAAATTTTAAGTTCGGGAGGTCTAAAACTCACCTTCGTCGAAAGTGGCGGTCGACGGTGACTTTTTGACAGCGGATTCCGGTGACCACAGTGGCGGGACGTGCGACTAAGCGGGTTTTGTTGTCCTCGACATGCTTATCACAAAAATGGGGTTGGTCGAAGTCGAAACCGCCTAGTTTCGTCAGGATCTAGAAAAATAAAAGTTGGTTAATGATAGACCTTCCTCTGCCGAAACGAACACCCAAACGTTGATAAAACTTGACAAAATTGGTACCTATAGAATTTACGTCGCACGAGCTTTCTAATGGTACCAAATTTGGGCAAAACGGAGGTCAGACGAGGTCAAAACGACGAGCCAAAGTCGGGCTCGCGAAAATGAAGCTGCTGGAGAGAAAATGAGGAGAGAGAAAAAAACTGGTCTGCTGGAGGTTGAAGAAGGAGCTGTCATCCGGTCAAATTACAATTTGACCCCCTCAACTGTTTAAAAATCACAATTTTAATTTAAAACTTTAGAAGTCTAACTTTTTGACCCTTACACTTTTACACAAATTTTTCATAATAATTCAATTTTACCCTTTATAAAATTTAAGGTTTTACAGTATCAAAATATAAGGGTGTCACATACCAGCCCCTCTTGGCCGAATCACCCTTATACTCATAACAATTCACTTCTTTTAATTCTTCAATCTATTTTCTCTCAAACACTTCATCAAACTCCTAATCTATAACTTTGTTTACTTTAATCATGCTTAATTTCACCACTTAGAGCTTATCCTACATGAACTCTACCTTGTATATGTCTAATTATACTCATTTAAAACTTAGGGATGCATATAGGAAGGGTTCATACAATATATATTCTCAAGCCCTTCAACTTAGGCTTATATCACATCTCGTCTTAAATCACTTCTAATTTCTATTCTCTTGCTCTCTAATGCTTGTTTGACATCAAATGAGCACTTATTTAAGCTTAAAGGTACCAAAACAAATGATATCAAACATGTTTCTCATAACTGTGTGTCACTGATCTTCACTCCAAGTTCATATCTTTCTAATTTGAGTCTATTTGGGTGATAAGTCTATGTTACAACACAATGGCTACTAAATGATCTCTAATCTTTGCTCAACTCATCCAACTCAAAGACTTACTCATTCTCTAACACAGGGCATGCATGACACATTCACATACAACATTATCTCATGCACTATCTTGAGTCATTTACTACTTAAATATGCAAGAACTAAGTGACTTTACATAATATCTATCCATGCTCTTTATCTTAGGCTTTGTTGCGCACTTGTCTCTCACATTTCTCTTGTTCAATGCTAACATGCTTAGATGCTTCTCTAACCTCTAATATACATAGATTTAGACTTTAAGGCATCAAAATACAAAGAGTTTCACGTGCCCTTACTTAGCCATCTATCACACACAACATACTCTAATCATGTTTTTCAACTTCTAAACTATTCTTTTGCTAACTTATTCTAATATATCATTAATATACATTAGCTCAAGTTCACTTACATTAAACAAAACTCAAAGAGTTATACACCCCTTATCAATGTCGTGCATCATGTACACACACTCACATCAATTCCATTCAATAATCTCAAGCCATTATATAACTAGTTTCTTTAAGGCCATGATACAAACACTTTGTCTACACTAAAATCCACATTAAATTTTATCAAGTTATTGCTCAAACATCATGGTGTCTCTACAAAACCCTAACACATCAACTCGCATGATAATCAATCATTTATTCTTCTCTCTAATGCCATATAACTCAAAACACATCATAAACAAAAACCCAAGTTAATATCTCAACAAATACTAACTTGATCATCAAGTTTCCATAAAACCTCCATTAATGGAAAGCTTAGAAACTCACTTTTTATGGCTTGTTTCTTGCTCCTAACTTGGTCTTCAAGCTTAGATGAACTTGCTCTCTTGATTTGGTGGCTTGGAAAGGTTTGGAAAGGTTTGGTTTCCTTGCTTCTCTTCATGGCACGACAACTTCTTCACTCTCGGGTCTCTCTTGTTCATGCACGACATCTTCTCTAATTTTGCTTTTAATTGACTTTTGCTTTCTTCATGTCACGACCACACATCACTCTTTTAAGTTTTAATGAAGTCACAATGACCATCTTGCCCTCGTTTCACAATTTAACTCAACTCGCTCTCGGCTCTTATCTCTTTCTCGTCCAACATCCTCTTTTCTTTCTCAATTACCCGAATTGCTTCTCTCTTTTTTTCTTTTCTAAGTGTTGTTCACAACACTAACTATATTTTATGAAGCCTTTTAGCTTGCCAAATGACCATAATACCCTTTCTTTATACTAAATCAATTAACTTACAAAAGGGCATTAATGTACTTTTAAAATTCTATTAACTTAGTACTCTTCCACTCATCTCTAATCTCATTGGTTCCTTTCATTTCACTCGAATTGTGTTTCTTCCTTTGGTTACCTTACACATTATAACTCACATCGAAACTAATTCTTATGGCTCAATGACCATATTGTTTCTTTATTAAACTTAACTCTATAATTGGGTCCGTATACCTCAAAACTTTTACTATAAATACGTATTCCCTCACTTAACTCGTTCTCTAAAATTCAAAGATTAAATATCATTACTTCTTATATTAAGGAATCCATCATTTACCATTTTATCCCTTGAACTTCACTTATCATCTCCACAATCGTGATATTTTCTAATCAGTCATTTTACATCAGGTAGTGCTCCGAAATTTCAAATTCTAATAACACTCATTTGAATCCTATCGGTGGGATTTAGTTAACTTTTAATTATTTTGGGGCATCCTTACCTCATTCGGATTCATATTAATCCTTAAAGTCTCCAATTGAAAAATTATAATTAGGCCCCTCCTTCGACTTATAACTTATAATTAAACTCCATAACCTTTAAAACTCTCTCTATTTAATCTTAAAGGCTATTTAAACTTACTTCTCATCAAATCAACTCTTTTAAAATCATAACTAAGCTATTAATACTCGGAACTTATTACCTTAACTTCACAAGTAATGATATAGTATACCATAATTTGGATTGGGGGTTTATAGCTAGACTATCCCTGAGTAGACGGTCTCAACCCACTAGCTCCTGTTGTTCTCTGCGGGCAATCCTACATAAAATGTCCCTCTTTACCACAATGATAACATCTAGTGATACTTATATGACACTCTCCTCGGTGCATCCTGCTACATTTCCTATATGGCTCTAATCTGCTCTGAGTATCACCCCTGCTCTGGGGCCCTGATGGAGGCCTGACTGAACTCTGACTGGACGCGGCTCCCTTACTCCACTGCTTGCTACCTGACTATCTAGACTTGCTTCCAATTTTTGGAGCCTAGCTAGAGCCTCTTGAATACCAACCTGACTCCTGACTGCACTTCGATTTCTGTACCTGCTCTCTGTCACCCAAAGTAGTCCTTTCTACTCTTAAGGCTGTCTCAACTAGCAGCCCATACTCTTTGTGCGTTGTGGTTACCACATAGGTCTTGATCTTCATATTCAAGCCCTGCACGAACTTATGACACTTGTTCACCTCGTCATTCATTATAAACGGTGCCACTCGAGACAGTTCAGTAAACTTCCTTTCATATTCTTCCACTAACATGTTGCCTTGAACGAGACTATTAAACTCCTCAATCTTGGCGTCCTTGTATGCCCTTGGGTAGAATTTCTCATTAAACTCTTCTTTGAATTTTTTCCATGTAACTTGATCGGTTGTTCTTCGCTTGACAGAATCCCACCAATCCCTAGCTGACGCTTGTAGAAAAAATGAAGTAATGGACTTTGGGGATCGGTGCACTCCATCTATTCCAACAACCTCTCAGTATTGTCTAACCATTCTGTTGCAACCTTTGGGCCACCTGTTCCGTCAAATACATTGGCACCTAATTTCCTTGCCCTCTCTACGGTGGTGCCTAGTGCGCGTGGCCTCAATCCTTGAATAACCTAGGCTAATCTCTCAATTGGATCCAGCTTGGGCTCTACTATCAGTGGCTCAACTGGAACCCTTGGCTGAGGATCATTTACTGATTCATTTACTTGCTCCCCTATTTTTGGAGCAGGAGGTGGAGCATTATTTACGGCTCTCCATGTACACGGAAGACCGACGCGACGCATGACTCACTGCACTTGAACCAGATATTCAGTCATAAAATGTATGATGTTTGAGAAATACTATGAAAATGTTCGAAAATCATGTTATGCATTTAAAATCTCGGCTCTGATACTAACGTTGACAGGCCCCTTTCTAACTGTACTAGTTAGGCGACATACCCGACACTCCACGGTGGCTTTCCAATCGAGATCTACTCTAACTGGAAAGTTCTCATGGAGCTAAGCTTCTTTCTTATCTGAAAATGCTTGAAATCCTTTTAGTTCTGAAATGGGGTAGAAATTTTGTTTGTTGAAAATAACTTTAGGAAATTAGTTTTTTACAAAAATCTAGCAGCATAACGATTGTTTTTCTAAAATTTCCACCCTATAAAAACTTCACTAAACTTGATAATTTCATTCAATATATTTTATCAAACTAATGGGCCTCAAGCCCTTTTTTAGATACACAATCATTCACTACATGCTTAAAAATTCGACGATATGAAAATCAACTAAATTAAATTCTTGAAATATCATGCATGACATTCACCATAAAATCCATTATCCAAAACAATATTTACAATACTTGAGAAATCTAAAAACAATAGTAAATGTTGTACATCATAACTTGACTAAAACTAGTGCAGTGTGGTTGCGTCTCTAGGTCATCCGTACGTACGATGGAGATGCTTCCGTCGCGCTGCTCGTACCTGTACCTAGGGAGGATTTTAATAAAATAGGAAAATAATGATGAGAATAACTCAGTGAATGGGTAAATTTAATATAAACCATACTTTTGCTGAAAATAATATTTCTCCCATAATAGTTTGGAAAAACTATTATTTACTTTACTTTCCTGAAAACTGTAAAACTTATTTTATAAATGCGAAAGATACTTTGTCAACTTTTCTTAAATACTTTTTTCGTTTTCATACTAGCCTATTTGGCAACCCAGGGAAACTTATCCTTCATGACGGTGCGAAGACACGCCACTAGGATTAAGGGAACTCTCACCATGTGTAGTCGTAGATGTGGAAACAACTCTGGGATCGTGATTCCCTCTAACATCAGACAAATCTATACTATCATATACGTGCAGAGGGTGATTGATAGACTCGATCCCCCCAAAGTTAGTAACTCCCCCAAACTTGCCATGCACGTATGGAATACTTCAGCCGGGTGTAACTAGGGGCTAGGGTAAACCAAAGACACATATATATGTAAAATCTTGACAATATGCTATAACATTGCAATTAACTTTCGCAAATAATATTCTATGCATGTATATCATTTAAACCGATCAATTTACTTTACTTGAAGAATATATATACATTCAAATATGAATAATTTAAAGCTATACATGCATTGTATGAAATATAATAAAATTGCATTCGTATAATAAAATGCATGAAAATTTTTTTATAAAATCCACACTCATTACTTGCTTCCAATAATTTATCACCACTTCTCGTTACGAATCTCGTCTGCTCACCGGTTCACCTATAATTGATTTCGATAGAGATTTCGTTAAAACATGGCTCACATAAAAACTAAACTTAATTCACGCAGGGAAACTATCTCGAAACCATATCATTATCGCAACATAATCTAATCGAAACTTTATGATTTCGAAACCGACAACAATATCATTCGAATCTAAATCAATATCATCGAAATCACATTCTAATGGATTCAAGAAAAAGAATATTTGAATCTAAACGAATAATGTAAACTTACGCGATTTCAACAATTTATCACGAACTATCCTTTTTAATGCTTTGCGCAATTATTTTGTTTCCAACCAAACTTATCGTCAATACTACTCATAACTTTACTCAAATCATGGAAAACGAAGATTCAATTACTTCAAAATACAATCATGAAAATCATGGCAGCATACTAAATGATTATTCATTTTCTGCTTCAACTCCGAAAATCAATGATTTAATATAATCGCGCGCAACGAAACTATCCTATTACTTTTCATATATTTCAAACTATCCTAACATCAACATTTATCATTTTAATGAGCTTAATCACATAACATGGCATCTTGTTAACACCATATACAAATTCACATTCGACACGAATATCACAAACTAAATCACATTCGCATTCGCTGAAAACTTATCCGAATCACTCGAAAACAATTTCTCAATATACGAATGACTATTCGATAGTTTAAAACACACCAACAATAACCATTTTTCACAACAACGGACTTGAATTTAACAACACAACATAACAGCCCCTATATTTCATTATAACAGCCCCTACAACAAAATTTACGCAACAATCTCAACATCGAATTTCATCCGCAATCATAATAAAATCCATTCGCACGAACCTCCACCCTAACGAGGTTTTAAATCCTAAAACCCAATCATAATGTTATCAGCTATCATCTATAACTCATCCTAAATATTTTCTATCCAAACGAAATTAATAAAGCTCAAAATACCTTTTGAAATTGATTCGAACTCTTCGAAAATGTTCGTGAATAGGCTACCTACATCAATGCTTTTATCCACGAGCTCCCTTCAATCCAAATTGACATGCAACTAATGAAAACTATTCAAAACGTCATAACAAAACCAAACGGGACAGAACTTACCTTTGTGTGAGCTGTTCTTCGCTTCGAAACAGCCCCCATACGTCCGTGACGACAAGCCGGCATCAAGAATGTCACTCACGGCAGAAGCACACCTTTCTTCACCTACATGCACCATTTGACAGCTTCCTAACAGCATCTAATATTAATTACAAGTTGAAATCACATTCAATGGCACTCAAAACTCACCTCAATCTGTCGATTCACTCACCAGACAGCCCTCACGCATTACTGCACTCGATTCTCCTTGATAGCAAGTTAATGCCAAATGGAAACTTACAACAGCAGCTCATGGCAGCAGCAGCTCACTCACAACCTAATAGCAACTGATCGTCCCTCTTTGCTCGTATGGACGAACAAACTTGCTACTGGACAGCTTGTTCTTCTTCCCTTCATAAGCTCACGGCTGCACTTCTCAGATCTGAAATAGAGAAGAAGAAGATCTAGAGCTGCTCTTAATGTCCCTCGCTCATGGATTGAAGATGCATGTAGCTCCTGGTTTCAAATTTCATCATTCTCTTACTGTAAGCTTGAGCTAAGACCGTCCAAAGAGGCGTTGTTGCAGCTGCTGGTTGTCACACCCAACAGCCCCTCTCTCTCTCGACTTTGCTCCTTGACCGAGTGGATGATGGTGGCTTGAACTGTCCTCTCTCATGATCTCTCGGGTTTGATGGTTTCTTGATTTCACTAGCTCTCTCTCTCTTAACTCACACTCTCGGTTCTCGGTTTATGCTTCTGAATAGGAGACCGAATGGCTTTGAAATTTTGGTTTCAATTCTTGTTTGTTTCAAAATGAAATATATTTGTTTTATTAATGCTTGACATATGGCACCCATGCAAGTAAACTTCTTGCCACTTATCTTGCTTTTCATGCCATTTGTCACATTCATTTCATGCATTCTTCCATTTCAATTCTAAGTTCAAATCTGATTCCGTCCGTCCAGAAATTTGCTTATAATTGCTTTCGCCTTCGAAAATATTTTTAAATTTCGAATCCGTCTCCGCGTACTCGAAATTATTTTAATATTTCTTTTCTAAAAATATTTCGAATGATCCGGAATCGAAAAGAAATATTTTTTCGATTGAAAACCCGATCCATCAGAAAATAATTCATTTTTCGACAAATGAGGTTTTGGGTTTAACAGAGGAACCTAGGGGTGTTTTTGCCATTTCAAATTTATTTATGTGTTAATGAAATAATATTTGAATGATTTATATGATAAATTATTAAGTTAAAAAGAAAGTTTTCAAAATCTTCTTCATTGGATGAATATATATGAGTTTTGAAGTCCAAGGGTATTTTTGTCATTTCATATTTGATTTTGTGTTGATGGAGTAATGTTTGAGTGAACTATGAAATGAATTAGTGGGTTGAAAGGAAAATTTCAAAAATTTTAACTCTTGACTGAATATGTGCCTGAAACGGAAAATGTTTGTATTGTTAAATTTTGTTACTACAATAAGGGTGAAATGGTAATTTGTAATTCTTAGAAGTGACACTTTGAACTATTTCGAAAAATAAATAAAAATGTGAGGTTAAAAATTTAGGCGATTGAAAATTTTATTTGATTTTGAAATATGTGTAATTATTCCGATAAATTACAATAAAGAGTGTTTAAATATGATTTGAATGAATTTCGGACGATAACGAAAAAGATACAAAAAGAAACAGACAAGTTCAATGTCTTGACCAAGTGTATATCAGAAGAAAGACACGAATGTGTTGGAAAAATTTTGATAAGTTAATTGACTGAAAAATAGAAATTTGTAAAGTTTATATTGGTAATTTGAATATATGGGAAAAAGTTGTGATTGAAATCATTTTTATTGTCTTCTAAACGAAACCTATACTTAAAGATAAAAGTTGTCAAAATATGAAATGTTTGGTAATTAATAAAAGTTAAAAGAGCCCGAGTAAACCTAGACATTGTTAAGTGGGGACTGGTAGTTAGCTAGCTAATAAGGTGATATTAGTAGTACTAAGACATTACACTAATACATAGTGTTTGATGAATGGATTATGAGAGGCACCGGGTGTTCGGTCCTAAAGTCGAAACCGATTGTAATATGTGATTGTGATATGCGACTCGACGGGTAGCCACCGAGTTATCGATGCTGGGGATGTCGTTGATTCTGACGGGTAGCCACTCAATGGTCGATGGTAGGAGACCCGAATTCCGATCCATGGTATCGTGTCAAAGTTTACGAAAGGCGTTAAAAAGTATTTAACGAAATCGTGTTATTATGTTTGAATTTTTTTTTTGTGAAATCGTATTATTAAATAATTTTTGATGCAATTGATATATGAGGTTATTAATAAAGTGTCTTCGTTAGGATTATTTTAGAATTTTTATAAAGATCAGATTGATATGTTTAATAACAAGTTTTACATGTTTTATATGTGCAATTATCAGTAAATTAATTTTGTTTGTGAATTCTAATGAAAGTTTAAAAATTTTGAAAAAGTTTTATATTATGGAATTAATGTTGATGCATTTAATATATGAAATATTATATTACGGCTTGAAATTTCAAGAAATATTTTTAATAGGTAAAAGTAATATGGATTAAATTGAAAAGAGATGGTTTTATGAAATTTATATGTACAGTTATTAGTACATTGATTTAACTGTGAATTCTAATAAAAGTTCAGGAAATTTGAAACTTTGATTTATGATAAGTTATTTCGACTAAATGATTAATCTAAAACTGTGTACACCTATTAATTAAGAATACTTAACGCGTTGAATTTTTCGTGCGTAGGTTTAGGATTTTGAGTATTATAGACAAAGTCAGGCAAGAAGATAGCTGCTACGCTTTCTGCGAGTCATCATTCTTCCGCAATTAATAGTTGTCCTTTTTGATATTGTATAGTGTATGTACATGTATATAAAGTCATGAAGTTTTGTAAACAATAATGTATATTCATTGTAGATAAAGTCTTAGTTTGTAAAGGGTTTGTAAACGCATGGTTGTCTAGCTTTCAACTAGTGCTTTATTTTTACTAAACTGATTTTTATTAACTGTTGTATTTATAAATGTTTGTATGGTGAAGTGGTTTTGAAATCGAATGGGAGGTTCGAAATTGTAGTTGAAAAAGTGAAGGTGATAGACCCCGATCCTAGTTTCCTCAAAGAATTCATTTTCGAAAATCGGATAGAGAATTAAGAATCCAGAAGTAATGCAAGGGGCCTAATTAGAATTCAATTATATTTATAAGGCCCTAAGTGTCGTGCAAGGAAATTTTCGATGAATAGCGTTCGGATCCAGAATATTTTTCGAAAAAGATTCGAAATTAGTGTTTAAGACCAAATTTGGACTCGGTTATATTGTCCAAGATCATGAATTGAGATTCAATGAGAAACAAAAGTTTTTGATTAATAGTATTTTTCAGATGAAAATTTTTGAATGAATAGTAAAATTTTTGAAAATGTCAGCCTTAAGGGTCGAAAAGGTCCGAAAATAGTAGGAGAGTATAGAGAAATAGAAATAGATCGAAAAGAATATCACTTGAGTCAGTTTTAAGCAATCCCAAAAAAATTATGATATTGCCCTTTTGAGAGATGAATAGGTTTTAATGAGTTTAAATCAAATTAAAATTTTTCGAAGCCTGAGATTGATAGATGAGACACCCAATTAGAGTATTTTATGGTCAATTTCAATATTAGATGACCATGAAATATTTTTAGAATATTTTTTGATCAAAGTGAAATTAAATCATAAAAAGGGCAAAATGAACATTTTAAGTTAAGTATGTATGGATCACACATGAGCATAATATGTGGAAGTTTCAAGGAGTGCAACCCAAGTGAATGAGATTGGGTTAACAAGAATAGGTATAAAAATCGAGTATTTAAGCTATAGATACGTATAAAAGGATATCGGTTTATTCGACTGGATTTCAGTAAGGAACATTTTCTTTATTAAGTATATATGAGAGGTATTAGGCCTAAATTGAAGTTTATAAAGTCAAATTGGTCATAAGATATGTGTAGAATATTTGTGGAATATTTTTTTAAAAGGATTAGGTATTGAAAGTTCTATTGAAATGAGAATTCAAATTTACATACTCAGATTTATTATTTTATGGTATTAGAAACCTTCGAATTGAGTTGTTTGAGGCCGAGAGTGTGCGATGCCGGTGTAGAAACCTTCGAATTTATATACCTAGGTCGAATCGTATGTCTCCAGTAATATTATTTGAGGTTTATTATATTTTTGTATCGTAAGTCGGATGTCGTTTGGTTGACCCCGGTATGATTACAAAGTGATTAGAAGTGATTTATGTGTTAATCAAGCAAGGTGAGCTCACGGAATAAAGTAAAAGATATTTTAATTCAACCAATAAGAAAAGAGATAAGTGACTTTTAACATTAGTGGCTATAGTTGTACCACATGTCATCCATGGATTGGTTGATGAAATAAGTGGACTAGAATATGCCAAGTGGACCAATAGGATTGATAGTTATCTATTTTTGGGCACTAGTATAATTAGTGAAAATTTGAGGTGATAAAATGAAATTTTCTTGAGGAACTTTTTAACAATTGAGCAATAGTATAAATATAAGTAGATTTTGTCTCATTTGGTTCATTTTGAACGTGAAAGAAGGAAAGAAAAGAAAGAGATTCAGGTGAGAGCCGAGAGAGACCTCAAGTGTGCGACGCTGAGAGGGTAAAGGAAGAAGAAAGAGCTCCGATCCAATTTTCTTCATGAAAATCGTTCCTCATCATCTCCTTTAGCTAACCCAACAAATATGAAGCGAAGATATCACATATTTGGTAAGTTATTTCAGTTTAAAGATTGATGTTTTATATGAAAACCATTTTTTTCTTTCGTTTCTTTTTTAATTTGAGGTTAGAGATGTTGAGATGGATGTGTGAGGATGATTTTGATGTGATTTGTGAGTGATTTGATGAAAGAAAAATAGGTAAGAGAGAGAGAGAGAGGAAGTCACGCCAAAAATGGGTACACCAAAAATGGGTTCTTATGAAATTCTATTTTGTTTTCGATTCTAAGACATTAGATGGATATTTTAGATGTTAGAGAATAATCTTTTGAAGTTAGATTTCGAAAACGAAAAGTTTAGGATCAATTTCGGAGCTAAGTGGACTAGTTGAAGGGCGTTTATCGAAACTCTTCGAAATGCATTCGTTTAACATCCGAAACGGTTTATTTAGCCTTGGTTAGGTGTTAGAACACTAGAGGATTGATTTTTGAAATTGTCGGAAGTCTGGAGCGAAAAGTGATTTTCGTTAGTAAGCGAATTAGGTCGAATTTCGTTCCGAGCTTCTGACGATGAAATTGAGTATGCTGAGGTATTCCTAGGAAAGAATAAGTAGGATTCATGTAGAGAAAACGGATTTCAAAAATCCCGATTGAATAGAAATTGAGATCCGAAAGTTTAGACGTTAAAGGATAATAATAGAGATTAATGGGATTTTTATTGATTTTAAATGTTATTTGAATGGGTTAAGTGACCCTCAATGGATATTTGATGTTTTAGGGTAAAAACGGAGAGTTCTGGAGGCATCGGAGAAGGATCGGATTCTATCTGATGACGTATTGTGACTGGAACTACGAGTTTTTAACATTTATATTTTCTTAAAGTTTATTGTAAAGTTAAAAGAATTTATTATAAATAGTTATTCATTTATTAATTGAATTTATATTATAATTCTAGCATAAAGATTTTAGTTTATTATTTATGTGACAGGCCCCTTTCTAACTACTAGCTAGGCGACCTGCTCGGCAACCCCACGGTGGCTCCCCAGTCGAGATCTGCTCTGACTGGAAAGTTCCCGTGAAGCTAAGCCTATTTTCTTTGCTAAAATACTTGAAATCCTTTTGATTCTGAAAAAGAGTGAGAATTTTGTTCGTTGAAAATAACTTTATGAAAATAGGATTTTCACAGAAAACCGGCAGCACAACGGCTGTTTTTCTAAAATTCCACCCTGTAAAATATCTCATAAAACCTGTATAATTGTATTCACAAACAATTTCTATAATCAATAGGCCTCCAGCCATTTTCAAACTCATAATCATGCAATTAAGCGGAAGCAACTTGAATAAATCTTAAAAACGACATGCATGATATTTACATAAAATCCTTAACTCAAAATAATATTTAAAAAAACTAGAGAATCTGAAAAATGATATTAAACGCAATACATGATGCTATGCTAGAAAATAGTGCAATCTGGTCACGCGTGTCTAGCTGGCCTGTCCGTGGCCTGTCTGTCCGAAGGAGATACGTCAACCGCGCTACTCGCACCTGCACCTGAGGGAGGTTTTTTTAAGAAAACAGAAAAACAGTGGTGAGAATAACTCAGTGAGTGGGTAAGTTTACATAAACTGTACTTTTGCTTAAAAATACTATTCCTCCCAAAAATAGATTGGAAAACTATTACTTACTT
This sequence comes from Dimocarpus longan, assembly GCA_022984855.1. Lineage (NCBI taxonomy): Eukaryota > Viridiplantae > Streptophyta > Magnoliopsida > Sapindales > Sapindaceae > Dimocarpus > Dimocarpus longan. The sequence goes on from CM041013.1 coordinate 10,939,209, forward strand.
ACTTTTCCTGAAAACTGTAAACTCGTTTAAAAGCTGCGAAAGTCATTTATCAAACTTTTCTTAAAACTTTTCTTATTTTCTTACTAGCCTTATCTGGCAACCCAGGGAAATCTTGTCCTTCGTGACGGTGCGAAGACACGCCACTAGGATAGGGGAACTCTCACCATGTGTAGTCGCAGATGTGGATACAACTCTGGGATCGCGAATCCCTCCAACATCAGGCAGATCTACACTATCCCATACGTGCAGAGGGTGACTGACAGACTCGATCCCCCCAAAGTTAGTAGCTCCCCCCAACTACCGTACATGTATGGAATACTTTCGGCCGGGTGAAATCTTCGGGGCTAGGGTAAACCATAGGCATATATTTTCCGAAAATCATAAACTAACAACGCTCACATTCGTGAAAAAATTCAACCGAAACGCTCGGAAACGATTTCTAAATAACCGAACGACTATCCGATCCTTTAAAATACTCTAATATTATCTATTTTCCACGACCACAAACGCGAAACCAAAAACATATTCTAACAGCCCTTATTCTTCTCATATCAGCCCATATATAAAACTCAACGAATACGATTGTTTACCAAATTATTCAAACCAACCGAAACAACAAAACGAACGAACCTCCGCACTAGCGAGGTTCTCGATCCTAATCCCAAGCATAATATCATCATTTATCTCCACTTTATTCACATGATTGCTTACTAATTACCAAAACGACTCAACAATAAAAATGGGCAGCGCTTACCTTACTAGTTTCGTTCGAAACAACTTCCGAACGGCGACGAATTATTCGCGGCAGCAAGCTTCTTCTTCCACCAGTCACTGACTTCGCTTCCTTCTGCTTCCTTTCAGCTCTGAAATGATGCACTTGAATAAACTTGACAGCAGCAACTTACGAAGACAGCACACAGCAGAAATCGGCAGCAAGACAGCACGGCGACAGCTTCGACAGCAACGTGACAGCAGCTTCCCTTCGCCGGCAGCAGCTCACGCTAACAGCACCTTGTTCAACAGCGGCGACAGCACACAGCAAAGGCAGCGCCAGCAACAGCAGCAAGCTTAACTTCTCACGCCAGCATCAACCGTTTCAGCTCGGCAGCAACTGGTTTTCCTCACGCCAGCAACTTCTCACCGGCGACAATGGCAGCAGTTGTCTTACGGTCGGACAGCACTCCAACAGCTTGCATGCACGATCTGAAGAGCTCAGATCTGCCTTGCATGTCTTCTTTGGCTTCCAGATTTGCTCTCGGTCATCTCTTGCATCAACTCGGCCTGAAAACTTCTTCCACGAGCTCGCGTCCTTCTCTTGTTTTCCATACACGAGCAGCACTTCTCACATTTCAGTTTCTGTTTTGAAATGAAGAAGAAGAAGTTGACAGCTTGCTTTAGATGCTCTCAATCTCGTTCTCTCTCCATTTACTCATGAGCAGCAGCTCATTTTCGGTTTGCATGATGACCGAGCGTAGCATCTTCCTCTCTTTTTCTCACTTTGGATGCTGTTATGAAATGAGACCGTTGCAAGCTTTGTTTGTTTTATTTATAAACAATTTCTTGTTTGACCGAGAGCCATCAATAGCCATAATAACTCTTCTTTTATTAATAATATTATATTAACAATATAATATTATATACTAAAAGCCTTCCATACGTTCTTCCAAGCTCGAATTCCGTTCGTCCGTCCGTCCTGGAATCCGCTTTTGATTAAACCTCGGGTTCGCATTCTCGAAATTGTTTAATAAATCTCGAATCCGTCTCACGAACTCGAATTTATTTCTCTAAATCGAAAATAATTATTCCAATTATTTTTCGGACTCGATAATTATATTTTTCCAATCAGACGCGATCCATCGGAAAAATATTTCGCTCTCCGACGAACGCGGTTTTGGATTTTACATTATGTATATGAAAATGTGCAAGAATTAAAGATTTTAGGCTTACTGCCTTGAGATTTAGAATATTTTAGTGTATTAAGAAAAAGAAATTTTAATAGTCTATGATTTACCTTAGTCCCAGTTTAGTATCTAGTCAAATGCCCTATGCGTGATACGGTAGATGAGAGAAAGTTAGTCAATGAGGATTGAGTCTAGTCAACTCATGTGTGAGTGATCCATATACACATATAGGGTCTGTAGCCGGTCCGTAGCGTGGGCCCGCTTTCAGTGACTATACATAATAGATTCTCACTTCTAGTGGTTAGCTAGATTTTATATGCTACCACACCAAGAGTAAATATTCCCTGGGTTACCATTTAGGCGAGCATCAGAAAATATTTTAAGAAAAGATTGTAAGACAAGATTTCAGAAAGTATTTTAGTTTTTAAAAACTGTTTTTGGGAGAATATTTTATACAAAAATGAATGTTATTTTATATAAATTATACCACTCACTGAGTTATACTCATATTTTTCTTTAAATATTTTTCTTAAAAAAATTCTCCCACAGGTGCAGGAGCTAATCGTCCAGCCGACAAGGTTCAGTTAAACATGTAGGCAAACGTATATGACGACACCTACTACATATATATATTTTGTTATTTTGATCATGTATATGTTGATGTATATAGTTGTAAATATTTTGAAGAAATAGTGGATGCATTAATTAAAAACGTTTTATGAAATTTAGTGTTCAAATTTTATTTACTTGTTTGTGGTTGTGTTATGAGAAATGAGTCGGAGGCTCTCGAAGTTGAGAAATTGACTTTATAGAAGTGTTTTTATAAACTGTATTTGAAACTTACAGGGTGGCATAGTTTAGAAAATAGACAGCATGCTGTTGAAATTTTTATTAAAAAGCAAAAAAATTTTATCGTTGTCACCTTGTAAAAGAAGTTAAAATATCTCGTTAACTGATTTTCTGGTGCCCTGAAGAGGTTCCTCCGGGCTGAGTATAGGGTTCGTGAGAATTCTTTCGGGGTGCTACGGGGTCTTTCTCGGGTCCAGAGGAGAGATTCGATAAGGGTCCAATCAAAATGTATTTTAGAGGTGTATTTGTTTCCCCTGCAAGTTTTGTAAATTTTGAGTTTTTCAGAAAAATAAAGAAAACTCTACTGGATTTTTATTAAATTCAAATGAACATTTTAACGAAATTTTTAATAACAAAAATTGAGTGAAAAGAATAAATGATAGACCTCGATCCTAGTTTCCTCAAAGAATTCATTTTCAACGATCGGATAAAGAATAAAGAGTCCAGAAATAATGCAAGAGGTCCGGTTAGAATTCGATTATATTTATAAGGCCTTGAGTATCGTGTTAGGAAAAAATAAGAATTTTCAGTAAATAGTATTCGGATCCAGATAAATAGTTTTTTTTTTTTTTTAAATATCCAAAAGTTTATGTTTAAGATCGAATTTGGACCCAGTTATATTGTCTAGGATCCAGATAAATAGTTTTTTTGGTGAATAGTATTTTTTCGGACGAAAATTTCTAAATGAATAGTAAAATTTTCATAAATTGACCTTAAGGGTCGAAAAAGTTCAAAAATTGCAGGAGAGTATAGAGAAACAGAAAAGGATAAAAAAGAAGACTATTTGAATCAGTTTTAAGCGATCCGAAGAAAATTACGATATTACTCTTTTGAGAGATTAATAGGTTTTAATGAGTTTAAATCCAATTGAATTTTTTTCGAAGCATGAGACTGATAGATAAGACACAATTAGAGTATTTCATGGTCGATTTGAAGATTAGATGACCATGGAATATTTTCAGAATATTTTTCGGTCAAAGTGAAATTATATCATAGAAAGGGCAAAATGGATATTTTAAGTTAAGTATACATGGATCACACATGAGAATAATATGCGGAAGTTTCAAGGAGTGTAATCTAAGTGAATGAGAATGAGTGTTTAGTATTTAAGCTATAGATACGTATAAAAAAATATGGGTTGATTTGATCAGATTTTGGTTAGAAACATTTCCTTTATCAAGTATATATGAGAGGTATTAGACCTAAATTAAAGTTTATAAAGTCGAATTGGCCATAAGATGTGTGTAGAATATTTGTGAAATATTTTTCAGAAAGTTTAGGTATTGAAAGTTCTATTGAAATGAGAATTTACCAAGTGTAAGCTCTCACCCAGATTTATTATTTTATGGTATTAGAAATCTTCGAATTGAGTTACGGTCGAATCATATACCTCCAATAGTGTTATTTGAAGCTTATTATGTTTTTGTATCGCAAGTCGGATGTCATTTGGTTGATCCCGGTACGATTATAAAGTGATTAGAAGAGATTTACGTGTTAATCAAGAGATGTGAGCTTACAGAATAAAGTAAAAGATATTTTAATTCAATCAATGAGAAATGAGATAAATGATTTGAAAAGTAGTGGTTATGGTTGTGCCACGTGTCATCCATAGATTGGTTGAAGAAATAAATGGACTAGAATGTGGCAAGTGGACCAATAGAATATAAAATCATTTATTTTTGGGCACTAGTGAAATTAGTGAAAGTTTGATATTATTAAGTGAAATTTTCTTGAAGGATCTTTTAGTAATTAAGCAATAAAATATATATATGTGAGTTTTGTCTCATTTGAGACATTTTTGATCGTGCAAATAAGAGAGAATAGAGAGAGAAGCTGAAAGTGGCCGAGAGAGAGGCCGTGAGTGCGCATGCGAGAGAGAGGAAGGAAGAGAAGGTGATCCAATTCGATGGTTGTCACGGTTTCTTCACGAAAGTTGTTCCTCATCTCCTCTAGCTAACCCAATAAATTTGAAGCAAAACGATCGCCTATTTGGTGAGTTATCTCAATTTTAAGCTTGATGCTTCATATGAAACCCATTTTTTTTCTTTTGTTTCTTTTCGAATTCGAGATTAGGGGTGGTAAGAGGGAGATATGAGGATGATTTTGGTATAGTTTATGAGTGATTTGATGGAAGAAAAATAGATAAAATGAGAGAGAAAAGTCATGGTCAAAAATGGGTTTTTTATGAAATCCTATCTCGTTTTTGATTCAAAGGTATTAGATTGATGTTTTAAAGGTTAGAGAAAAATCTTTTGAAGTTAGATTCCGAAAACTAAAAGTTTATGATAGATTTCGAAGCTAAACGGACGAGTTGAAGGGCAATTTTTGAAACCCTTTGAAAAGCGTTCGTTTAATGTTCGAAACAGTTTATTTAATCATGGTTGAGTATTAGAACACTAAAGGATTGATTTTTGAAGTTGTTGGAAGTCCGGAGCAAAAAGTTATTTTCGTTAGTAAGCGAATCCGATCGAATTTCGTTCCGAGTTTTCGACGATGAGATTGGGTATTCTGAGGTATTCCTAGGAAAGAATAAGTAGGATTCATGTAAAGAAAACGGATTTCAAAAACCCCGGTTGAATAGAAATTGATATTCGAAAGTTTAGGCATTAAAGGATATAAATAGAGATAATTGGATTTTTATTGATTTTGAATATTATTTGAATGAGTTAAGTGACTTTAAATAGATATTTGATGTTTTAGGGTAAAAACGGAGACTTCCAGAGTCATTCGGAGGAGGATCGGATTCTATCCGAGGACGTGTTGTGATTGGAACTATGAATTTCTAACATTTATATATTTTTAAAATTTATTTTAAGTTAAAAGAATTTATTTTCTATAGTTATTTATTTATGAATTGAATTAATATTATAATTCTAGTATAAAGATTTTAGTTTATATTTATGTATATGAGAATGTGATAGAATTAAAGATTTTAAGCTTACTGTCTTGAGATTAAGAATATTTTAGTGTAATAAGAAAAAAAAAATTAATAACCTATGGTTTACCCTAGCCCTAGTTTAGTACCCGGTTGAATGCCCTATGCGTGATACGGTAGATGAGAGGAAATCAGTCAGTGAGATTTGAGTCTAGTCGACTCTTGTGTGAGTGAGACATGAGTGATCTGTATGCACGTATAGGGTAGTGTAGTCGGTCCACAGCGTGGGTCTGCTTTCGGCGACTACACATGGTAGATCTCCCACTCCTAGTGGTTAGTTAGAGTTTATATGCTACCACACTAGGAGTAAATATTCCCTAGGTTACTATTTAGGCGAGCATCAGAAAAAATTTGAAGAAAAGATTTCAGAAAGTTTTAGAAAGAAATTTAGAACAAGATTCAAAGGCAATTTTAAATGAGTTTTAGAAAGTATTTTAGAAAAATACTTTAGTTTTATTAAACTGTTTTTGGGAGAAATTTAAGTGTAGAAATGAGTTTTAGTTTAAAAGCTACTACCACTTACTGAGTTATACTCACGTTTTTCTTTAAATATATATTTTTTTTAAATTCTCCCACGGATGCAGGAGCTAGTCATCCAACTGAAGAGGTTCAGTCAGACGTGCAGGTGGACGTATAGGACGATACCTACTACATGTATATATAGTGTTATTTTGATCATGTATATGTTTATATATATAGTTGTAAGTATTTTAAAGAAATCGTTGATGTATTAGTTAAAAATGTTTTATTAAAGTTTCATATGAATCAGTTTTCTGATTTTAATTATTTGGTTGTGATTGCGTTGTGACAAATGAGCCGGAGGCTCTGAAAGTTGAGAAATGAATTGCATAGAAGTGTTTTATAAACTGTATGTGAAACTTGAAGGGTGGCATAGTTTAGAAAACAGACGGCATGCTGCTGAATTTTTAATAGAAAAGCAAAAAATTTGTACCCCTGCCACCTAGTAAACAAGTTTAGAAAGAAGTTTAAAGTAGGTTTTGGTGCTCTAACGGGATTTCTTCGGGCCAAAGTTAGGGTTCATTAGAGTTCTGACAGGGTGCTACAAGGTCTTTCTCAAGTCCAGAGGAGGGATTTGGGAAAGGTCTCGTCAATAAACTTTTTCAATGAATTTTAACAAATGAATAAAACAATTCAGGTAACATCCTTCGACTCGATTTCTATCTTAATAGGAATCGGGTGGAGGGTGTCACAATTTAAGTCTCTTAGCACTATTAAAGGAGGTATAATTATGTTGTCATAGCTTAAATGAAACCAAATTTTAGCTCTGTCGTTGTGCAGTTCAGCCGACCAAAAAGAAGAAGAAGAAATTGAGCTATCGTGAGTCATTCCAAGTGGTCTAGGTGTGATACTTCATCATCTCTTCCTCTTGCCTTCATTAAAAGTGTTCAAGAGTGTAAATGGATGAATTTAAGCAACAAAAAATAAAAAAATAAGTAAGTTTTTAGGCTAGGGTTTTATGGGTTTTCATGAATTTTGTTTAGTTTTCTAGTTTAAGTTGTTCATTGAGTTCTTGGTGTGCTTGTAAGCCTATTTGTACCGTAATTGGACTTGGAATTTAAGGAGTTCAACAAAAAGAATTATTCAAGTGGTTGTATCAAAGTGAGAACACTAATCCAATACCTACACTTTGATTTGAATTATGTTTAAGTGTTAGGGAAAAATCTTGCATGATTTGATACAATTACATAACAAAAAAATGAAATAAAAATTATTGTATCTCACCAAGTAAAATTTTCAACCATGTGTATATTCTTTGGTTCAAATTTTGCTTGATGATTTTGATAGGGGTTTCATACTTATTTATATACATTTAAGTTGATTGGAATCAAGAATTATGAAAATGAAAGTCATATGTATATATATCCATTACTTTTAGCCAAGACGGATGATTATGGTTCATGTTGCAATTTGAGTCTTAATAACTTGATATATGTATGAGTTCTAAGTGAAAATTTTGCTCGTATTAAAGTGCAGGAGGAGTGAAGAGCTAAAGCTTGAAATAGTGGTTTGCTAGTTGGATAGCAAGTTATGAATATGATTATTTTTTAAACTTTTATGAATTTTATTAGTTGAAAATTGATAATTTCAAATGTTTGTTTTTGTGTCTGGAATTGATTAAACTTTTGTCATGTTAGCACTTTCTAATACTGCATGTAAGTTTTTAAATTTACATTATAAATGCATATATATATTAGTAGTAAAGCAATTTGGTAAGTTTGAGTGAAGTATATGCATAAAAGAGACAAGCTAAAAGCATTTGTAAAGTTTTAGGCTTTTACCTTAGAAAAATAGTATTTTGGTTGTAAACCATATACTAGAGAAAATAATATATATATTTTTAATCAAATCAAGATACTTTCATGCCTAGTGTATGTAAGATTTCTAAGTATCTTGAAATGATTTTAAATATCTTTGGTTTACCCTAATCCCTAGTATACTCGACCGAAGTACCCTATACGTGTATAGCAAGAGGTAGGGCGAGTTACTAACTTGGGGGGTTGAGTCAGTGTGTTGCCATTTGCACGTGTAAGGTAGTATAGATCTACCTAATATTGAGAGGAACCATGATTTCAGAGTTCACATATCTACGACTAACATAGTAGCTTTCCCTAATTCTAGTGACGTGTATACGTACCATTATATAAGAATGAGTTTCCCTGGGTTACCTTGTACGACAAGCTTTAGAGGGAAAAACACGTTATTAGATGTGAAGTTTCGAAAATGAAAATATTTATGCTTTATGAAATTTATTATTAGATTTTGAGCAGTAATATTTATATGTTTTATGTCAATTTTACAGTTTATAACGTTTAGTAAAAAATTATTAGTTTTCCAACCTATTTTGGAATGATATATATAATTAGAAAACAAATATTATAGTTTAAAAGTTTACCTACCCACTGAGTTTAAATACTCACAACTCTTTTATGTTTTTAAAAACAAATCCTCTTCAAGTATGGGTTTGAGCCATCAAACGAAAGGTGCTCCATCGGATGTACAGGTGACTTGTTTACTTTTGAAATGTCATGTTCATGCATAACTACTTAAGATTTGATGTATATTTTGTAAACATTATTTTTGAAAGATATATATACTTTTATAGTTTATATTTAAAAAAAGAATCCTATGTACATCGTGCTTTTATGTCAATTAAATGATTTGCAAATTGTATTTTAAACTAAAAGCATAATTGTGGTTGATTGTGGAAAAAGGAAAAGAGAGTCTGAGGCTCAGAAGTTGAGAATTTTGTTATTATAGAAGTATACATATTTTCTATAAATTTTTGCATGGTAGAATTTTAGAAAAATAATCATTATGTTGCCAAAATTTTTAAAAATCCTGTTTTGCAAATGTACACTAAAAAAAAAAAGCTTCCATCAATTTTCACTAGAAAAGAAATTTAAAATGAGAGTGATACCTCTATGGGGCAGTTTCAAACCAAAGTGAGGGTTCGATTGAGTTTTATCGAGGTGCTATGAGACTCCCATCGAGTTCCAAAGAGGGACTTGGGGTGGGTCCTGTCAAAAAGAGAGGTCGAAAGTTCAAACAGTAGTTTGCCTAAGACAAAGAGTGATCAAACACTAGAATGTGAACTAAAAACAAAAAGTGAGAAGGTCGAGCGCAAAACAGAAAATGAGAGAAAAAAATGTGAGAAAAAAAACCATTGCTTTCAATAATAATACCTAAAAAAAAACCCTCGACCATTAATGATTTAAAATCAAATAGTGATTTAGGGTTAAAAATGATAATTCTATTAGTGGTTAAGGGTAAATGATAATTCTATTAGTTGTTAAGGGTAAATAAGTAAATTTATCAGGGCTTTAAATATACAAAACCCTAACTCACTTCTTCTCTCTCCATCTTTCTCTCTTCTTTTTCTTTCTCTAATGTCATCTCTCTTCTCCCTTTAACTCTCCATTTTTCTCTCTTTTGCCTTAGCTAGAACTTCACCGGCTTAGGAGAAGCCTTTGTTCAAGAGAGTAGCCTCATTTAAAGCCTTCAAGAACCAATAGTTGAACTTGGTGGTGCTCTCAATGGACTGTAGGGCCTTTAGTTAGGTTGAACTAATAAGAGACAGAGGTGGCATGACTTCTTGACAGAACCTGTCCCGAACTTCCTTTGAGGAGCCCAGGTACCCGCACGACACTCCCCGAAATGCTTCTGGACTCTAACTAGTAGGATTAAAAGAATTCCATTGAGCAAAGACTGAAATTTAATCTTTACTAAAATATATAACTTCTAAGTTGAAAAAAATTGCTTAATTATTAAAATTAACGTTTTTCTAAAAATTTTGACAGTACAACGGCTATTTTTTGGTGTTCCCAAATCTTCTAAAATCATCTAAAAATAAAACTTTAAGCACTTCAAAAATTCCAACAATTTTCTCAACTTCTAATTTAGATCACAAGTCCGATTCGCATCAACCATAGCCATAATTTGTCTAATTCAATAGAAATCAAATCAAATTTTTGAAAATATATTTTTCATACATTCACTCAAAAGTATTTACAATATTTATATGCAAAATAGGTATCAAACCATTCCATTTACATCAATGCTTTACAACAAAAAATTTTATACAATGTGCTTAATTACAATTAAATTAAAATATGCATAACATGATTCCATAGAGTATCGTCCATATCCAACCCGCGTAATCTGAAACAGGAAATCGAGCACCTTGGTCACTTGTACTTGCATCTGGGGAGATTTTCAAAACACAATTTTGCAAAGGAATAAGCTAAAGGAGCTCAGTGAATGTTTAAATTTTCTATTTAAAATATTTCTTTCTAAAATTTATCTCCTAAAAACATTTGAAACATAATTTTTTTTATTTATTAAACTACTTCATTCATTGAAAACTATAAGTTTTAATAATTTCACGAAAATCTCATTTTTCTTTCATAAGAATGTAAAATACTAAAATTTCTCATAAACTTTCTAAAGCATTTAAAATCTATCTTTCTAGAATCTTTTATGCCAATATTCTCTTTCCTTTCTAAAACTGAACCAATGGAAGCCTAAATAATCTATAATCACATGGCAACTAATCTAGCATCGCTCAATGTGAGGTCATATGGTGATTAAGCTAGCATGGCTTTTACCGTGCAATCTATAAAGACATTCCACAATCACCCAGTGGAATTCTATATCGCATACATAAAACAAGATAATACCTGACATATGTAAAGGGCGACACGACAGACTCGGACTCAATCCCCCCCGATATTAGTGACATGTGCTCCCAACATTTGTCATATATATATAGGGTATACCGGTCAGGTCTGAATCTTAATCTTTAAGATTGTGTAACCCATTGGCATTTGAAAACTTTCTTTATTCATAATAAAAAATTAATCATTTAAATTCTATAGGTATGAAAATATAACATATCACTTAAATTCACATATGTAGTGCAAGCTTATTTTTAATTTCAAAATCACATTAACCATATTGAAATGCTTTGAAAAAAATAGTAGGGTTTCATTTACCATTCTTAAAAATATATTTACACTCACATTGGCTCTAACTTAATAGAATGTTCTTTAATGACTTCTCTCTCGATTCCTTTGCTCCCTTTCACCTATAGTATATATTCTAATTTAGGATTCATCACCTAATCATTTAGAACCATAACTAATTCACCTAGTTCCAAATTAAATTATCAAATACACTTGTTATGAGTGTTTTTATGATTAGACCAAATGGGTTGACAAAAGCCCAAAGGATGGGCTCAACAACAAAAAGACCCAACTCTCTGCTTGTCTATCTTGCTCAATAGCCTGCTCGATAACCTACTTGTGAATGTGATCGTTTATCAACTTTTCTCATGTGATCGTTTATCAGCTCATGAATGAGCTCATTTAAAGGATTGATCATTTGCTCGTCAATCTGCTCATCCAACTGCTCAGCCCTTTCTGCATGTACTCGCTTATCAGCTCGTTTATGAGACCTATTGTCTGCCAATTCATCAAATCATAGGGTAGCTCGCTTATGACCTTTATCAACAACCTTTAATAAGATCAATTCGGTAGAGCCTTATTTGTTCGTCTACTTGACAGAATATTTTTCTTACTAAAGGGCTCGCTTTTGCCACATCTCTAGGACTACAAGTCAACAGAAGTCAGAGTTGTCTAACCGATTATAGTTTAAGATATACTGTACATGCCAATCTCGTCAGAGATTATAGCATGGATTAAGAAAATTTCACCTAACCAGTATGGGGTTGCCGTCTAAACCTATGCTTTGGCAAAATTAACCTAACAATGTCAGCTTTATTAAATGTAACTCATCATTTCAGTTTGACTTTCTGTATTTTGTCTTATTACATTTTATTGTAGCACTTCCATTTTCTCTATAAATAGGGGACGAAATTCCTTGTAAAAGGGGGAATCTTTGAGTGTCGTTACTGTACAAAAATAGTGAGAAAGTGAACAGTGGACGTAGGCATCAATTGAGCTGAACCACTTAAAAATCCTCGGGGCACCTTGTTCTTCCCTGACCTTCTTCTTTGCTTCTTGTTTACTTGTTACACTGCTTTGATCGAAACTGTAGGTTGGGTCTAAGTAGAACCTAGTCGGCTAAATCCAGATATCAACAACACTTTAATTCCATAATTGACATTAACCTAATAACATTTTTTCCTTGCATTTTCTTGATTCCAACTTAGTCAATTACAAGCACAAACTCATAAAAACTCATTAAATTAATTAAACAACCATTTGAACACAAACTTTCTCCCTTGGCCGAATGGCATAACATTCTTATCCAATAATCCTCTTTTCAATTTCTTGATACATATCAATTTAAAATCATGTGAACTATCTTACAAACACATTAAAACATTAAGATCAATTCATAGGCATATGATTTCCATTTTGGCCGAATTCATCATCCAACCATCCAACATTATTCTTTCACTTTTATAACCACTAATACAATAAATTCACTCTAATAATCATCAAACATCCTAAAATCAACTCAATTAAATTTTCCTTCAAAAATTGCACAAAACCTAAAATACTCACCTTACTTTCTTGCTTGCCAACTTGTTTCCTTTTAATTCCAAGCTCGAATTCAAGTTTATCTACTTCTAAACATACCAAAAATCACATAAACAAATCAAGTTATCACTCACCTAATAAACCATCAAAACACCATGAATTATCAAGTCACTTACCACTTTTTCTTCACTTTTCTTGCTCAATCTTCTTCCCTAACACTTATTTTGTGAAATCAAGTGAATTTGGGATGCAAAATTGGTTGAAAATTCTCTTGGTCTTCTTCCCCTTGCTTGGTTGAACACACTGCCTTGCTCTCACCTTCTTTTTTTTTTTTCTTTTGCCATCCAACCTTCTCTAGAAAACTCATCCAATTCAACTTTATATAGTCTTCAAATTATTTGACCAAAATGCTCTTCATCTAATCTCCAAATGACCATCAAATCCTTTAATTAGTTTTACCATAATGCCCTTAATTATAACTCATAGTCATTTATTTATCCAAGGGCAAATTAGTCACTTGACCATTAAAGCATTCATAATTATTAGTGCATGACAACTAATTTTCAATAATTCAAAAGTTTAATTTGATGTGTCACACTCTCATTGGTTAATATTACATGACATGGATTGTACTTCTTATTTAATTTTTTTTCATATAACGCTCACACCATTTCCATTCATGCTTGAAGTTGAAATGACCATTTTGCCCTTAATGCATTTAATTATCATTCACACTCAAATAAATTTAAAAAAAATATTCTATGGTCATCCTATCATCAAATTGACCATATAATACTCTAATTGAGTATCCTAGCCCTCAATCTCTTGCTTAAAAAATTCAAATGGGCATAAAATCATCAATACCTATTATTCCCCGAAAATGACATTTTCATCCATTAAATTTCGAACCATTTAGAACCTATTCAAATGGATTTATTTTCAACTCGTTTTAACTTTTAATAACTCTAATACCTATTCTAGGACTTCTGATTTTCGAGGTCCATTTTTCAAAAATGACTATTCTCAAGGACACTATTCTTTCGAAAATACTATTCACTTAAAAAATTTTATTTTTCATAAAAAGAAGAAATTCTAGGTTCTACACTTCTATAAGTTGGAGGAGGTCCGCTTGTGCTCTTCGATCTTGTTCTTAAGGACCTCATTGGTCATCATCAGCAAGGATGATCGACAGCCTCCTTATTAGCATTGACTAAGAGGGAGAAATGGAGAGATCCAGATGGATTTATTTGATTTTTTTTTTTTAATTTTTTTAGTGTTTGGTTGTAGAGAAATTGATGGAATTTTTTGTGATTATATGTTTTATTTATTTATTTGTATTTTTTGTTGAGAAACTTTGATTGTGACCCATAACTTCAACATGATTTCAATATCTGGAAACTTTGTATTTTTTTTTTGTTTGTATTTTTTTCATTTATTTTTTAGTTTTTTTATTGTGTTGATAGATCTGAGTTTGAACCTAGATCTTTATCATCACGTTGAAAATCTGGATTCAAACTTAGATCTTTTGTTTGGTTTCATTTTTTTTTTAATTTACTATATTTGTTGGATTAATATTAATATTTTAAAAATTGATGTCCACATTGGATGATTGAGATCAATTTTTATAGAAGAATTTTTGTAATTAATTAATAATAAAGATAAATTTATTTTATTATATTTTAACAAATAATAATAATAACTAAAAATTTTTATTTTTTAATTTATTTTATTTTGGTTATGAAATGATAGTTTAGTAATTGATTAATTTGTTTATTTTTATTTTTTAATTTTTCAATATAATAAGGGTATTTTGGTCTTTTACTATTTTTGTTTCAAAATCATTACAAATTTGGATGAAAACCGTTTTTGGCTTATGCTAGAAGTTTTTTTTTACTAATATTTCAAAAAGTTGGGATAAATTAAAATTATTTATCATTTTTATTTTTCTCTCTGTTTATAATATCTGCGCCTAAAATATTGTCACTACTAGCATTAGCAAGGTTGCCGCCATAAGCCTATTGGTGTACTTGGCGGTGCAATCTTTTACCATCGTATTAGCGTATCTTTAAGTGTAGTTGGCCAACGTTTCGTTCCAAGTAATGGGTAAAGGGAAAAGTAATAACAATTGTTTTTATAAAAAAATAAAAATTTGCGGAACACTGAGTTTTAAAAATTTTTTAGAAAACTCAAGAACCTTAGATCCATAAAACAATGAAATAAAATAATATAAATAAATAAAAATAAGATTTTTACCTTATATATTGATATCTGTGAATTGTTCACCACCTAGTCTTCCTTGATATGTCTCTACACCAAGAAACAAGTGAATGTGTACAATTATATAGAATTGTGTTCACTTTCTATTGATTTCTTTTCTAAAAAAAATAAACAATATATGTAAAAGGTGAGTTTTAATTTTGGTTATACAGAGAAGAAAGATACATATTCTTCTTCTCTGTATTATAGTGTAGAAAAAAATATTTCTTTTTGTTTTAAAGAACGTACAGCAAAAACCAAAATAATTTTTATTAGAAAAAGAAAATTATTTATTTTCTATTTATAGACAACTACTTAGAGTTTTAATTAATCAAAATTAATATTAAACCTCATGTTTATTAAAATTAAACTTTTGTCCCATATAACATAATTAATTCAAAATTAATTCTTGTTATATTGTGAAATCGAAGTTAGGATCTCAAATTAATTCATAATTAATTTATACCTGATCACTGTTGATAATCAAATTCAAGACCTCTAATAAAATTAATTAAATAATTATTAATTCATAATTAATAATTAACTAATTAATTGTTAAATAATTTGAATAATCAATATTATTCAAATACCAAGTGAACACAAATTTTGCTACTTATGTAACAATTGTAATTAGACAATCCAATTACAATATTCTATATACAAGTTTCTTATTGTGAAATGAGCTATCAAGATCCCAAATTTTAGTGTCTATTGTTTTAATCACTATATATGATTTGATCCTTTATAAATAGTTTATAATTAGAGTTAGGTCAAAATGTGCATTTTACCCATTTAATTATTTCTTGATCCTTAAGTATAATTGATTCTCTAATGAATAATATATCCATAACAACTTATGAATTTATGTTTTCGTTTTTATATGAACGAAAAGTTGAGCGCTCTTATTGTTCAACACTTAAATCAACCCTTAACAGAACTACTTCTCTACTTCTTGTAAGAAGAAGTAGATTTCACTATCGTGTAGAATGTTCCCAACTACTTCCTAAATCATATCCCCAAAGTATGAAGTTATTGACCGAGCATCTACACCGATCTCACCCATGTAAATTAAAGGATACAACTCAACAAACAGGAGTCCATAATACACTCGGAATTAAGATAAATTCATATATGATCATCTGGTCGATAAATATAAATCTTTAAGTTTAATGGATATTAATAAGAGCCTTATATTTATCGTGGTCCAGTCTTATATAATCTTTATTATATAAGGTGTCTCCATTTCCATATCACTATATGAATAATCTCGGATAAAACTATCGTATTGAATACAAAATGGACCACAATTGTAGATTTATCACAAGTAAAGTACCTAGCTTCGTTTGCTTTCTAGGGACTCTTTAAATTACTTATCTTAAACTAAATCCGCTTGCATATAATACTTATATACTTAATTTGAAATCACATCAGTAATCAAGGATGTTTATCATGATATATATAATTTTTGTAAAATATATAAATTGAATAAAATGAATACTTTATTATTTATAAAACTATTTACATTATTACAAGTTCTTAGAGTACAAAACCCAACAATGGGACCAATGCCCACTACAGCACGAGCTGACTTGTGTGCATCTACGTAGTATTGAGGAGCGTCTTGTGTGTGTACGGAGGAGCAATTGGAGCTCACAAGCCAATGAGATGAACAGAAGTTAATGAAAATGGAAATGACATTTTAGTTTGGTAAGTATCGCACTTAAGCCAATGTATGATACTAAACTTTGCATGCTAGTAATCTCCCTTATTCTCTCTGTGCATTGGTATTTTTCCTAATTCAATATATTATTTGAGGAAAAATCCCAAACACCCCCTAATGTATGAAATATGTAGATTTTACTACTCATTATTTCATATGTATCCAAAACACCACTTAATATTAATAAAAATAGTCAAAATATCTCTTGGAGGCGTATGAAAAGATAATAATATTTCTAACGGTCAAGAATTCTACTAGGTTAATATAGTTGATTGTTTGACTCTATGAGCAACAAGGAAAAAAACTATGAAAAATTAATTAAAATATAAAAAATCAAATAAATAACATTAAATATAAAATCATAAAAATTAAGACATTTTTATTTAAAAATTAAAAAAATAAAAAAGCTCAACCAATGAGCCAACAGTTTTCACCTACACCCCTTTCTCATTCTCAACTGCAACATACCCTCCGATTCTAATATATATTGAGGTAATAAAATAAACAGAAGTATCCGCAATGCAAAACCCAAAGTTCGTTCAATGAAAAACGAATTATTTTTTGCTGACCAGTGTTTTCGAATGGAAAGTATTCGCAGAAATGATAATTTCTCGAAAAGCGGACTTAGTGAATAAAAAGTTTCAAAATTTATTTTCGAGTGAATAAAAGTGATACAAATCGAAATCGAATCTCTTTGGATAGATTTCGAATGATTCAAAAATTTATTGGACGGAAGAATATATATATTTATTTTTATAATTCGGATCGTGCAAAATATTTGAGAGAAATAAGAATAATTTCGAGTGTGCGAAAACGAAATCGAGTTATAAGAGGATTTCCTGACGAACGGAAATGAGTTGGATTTCGAAAGCAGAATAGGAGACATGGAAAGCAAGACAAGTGGCAAGAAGTCATATGCATGGGTGCCACTTGTCAAGCAATCGTATAGTATATATATATATCAATTGAAAAAGCAAAAATTGAATGAAAATGTTGCAAGTCATTTCGGTCACCCATTTAGTTTCAAATCAAGAGAGAGTTAAATGAGAGAGTGAGAGAAAAGCTCAAGCACAAGTCTTCATTCGGTCTCCATTGTCTTCAATCAACCGAGAGCCCAAGTGTGAGAGTGAGAGATCGTGAGAAAGAGAGAGAGCTCGTGAGACCAAAAAGCAAGCCGAGACATCACCAAGCTAGCCCAAGCTGATCGTGCATGCAAGGATAGATCCAAGAATATTGGCTCATGTTTGCAACAAGAGAAGAGTGAAATCTGAAACCAGGAGCTGCATGCACTTTCAATCCGTGAATCATCTTTAATTCGTGAACTAATCCAAGAAGTGTAGCAGTGAGCTTGTGAAGAGACGAGAGGAATGAGCAGCTGCTATCAGGCCGAGAGCAAGAAGAGCTGCTTTGCCTTGAGAAAGAAGACCGAACAGCAGTTGAAAGGTAAGTTTGGAAGCTAATCTAGAAGTCCTTTCACTCATGTAGCAAGCTGCCGTGCAGAAGGGAGAAAAGAGAGTGTTGTTGTCATGACCTGCACTTCAAATTTTTGAGGGAAGGTAGTGCATGCAGCAAGTGTTTGGAAAGAGAGAGAGAAGAGCAAGTTGTTTGGAGCTGAAATAGAAGATAGCTCGCTGTCTTGGACATTTAGAAGCTGTTTATGAGCAAATTCAGCTCATTCAAAGGATAAGTGCTATCCCATTAGCTTTGTTGAGATGTTTTGAGTGGCTTTGAAAGCTTACATGTCAATTTTGGATTGAAGGAAGCTCGATTAAAGGTGAAGTATAAGGGCAGTACCTTAGCGAGTAGTTTTGGAAGTTTCGAATTGATTTTCGAGAGATACGTTGAGTTTTTATTGATTTCATTTTAATGAAAAATAGTTAGGATGAGTTTTGGATGATATTTAATAATGTTATGATTGATTTTTAGGATTTAGAACCTCGTTAGTACGGAGGTTCATTCGGTTGAAATGTTAATGCGATTTTGGATGATTTTCGATGTTGGAATTGTGTGAAAAATATGTTGTAGGGGCTGTTATGTTATATTTTTACTTTCGAGTTCGTCATCTTGAAAAATTATGCATAATAGTGTCTTTTAAAGGATCCAATAGTCGTTCAATAATCGAAAAATCGTTTCCGTGTGATTCGGATAATGTTTGTTTTCGTACGAACGCATTTAGTTGCGATTTTCCTTGATGAATTTAAAAATGGATATGACATTAGTAGGCTGCCATGATATGTGTCTGAGGTTGTTAAAATGATAAATATTGACGTTAGGACAAATTGAATTATGTTAGAGTCACACAGATAGTTTTCTTTGCTAGTGAATGTAATTAATTGTTGATTTTTGAAGTCAAAGTGGAAAGCGAATGAAAGTTTAGTAAGCTACCATGACTTTCGTTTATGTGTATCTAAGTGTTCGAATATTAGTTTTACATGTATTGAATGAAATAATAAATTGTTTGACGTTGAGTTGGAATTTAAAACGAAAATAATATCGCGAATGGTTAAAACGAATAACTCGCGATAAAACTTTTCGAAATCACAAAATATTTAATGTTTATGGTTTTTATTAGAATGTTAAATTATATAGGTATCGATAAGGCCAAGGAAATCGAAGTTGAGGAAGTATCACAAATTAGAAAATCGGGAAGTTTCCGTGAGTTAGAAATTGGTGAGTGTAAATTGTTTATGAAATGATAAATGCACTATAAGTAGTATGTTTTATGAAAGCTTGAAGCATTTTTAGTATTTATCGATTATAAATGTTTTTATATATGCATCTAAAGAAATATTGATTGTGTGAATTTATTATTGAAATGCGCTTTTATGTTTTAATATCTAATCAAAGAAATATGTTTTACAATAATTACTTTAGCTTGTAGATGTAATTTTTAAGAAAAGTTAAAGACAATTTTCAAAACCGATGGTTACCCTAATCCCCATTATATAACTGTTATGCGGCCGAAGTGCCTTATTACGCATATGGCATGTCCATGGGCGAAAGTCCACTAACTATAAGGGGGATCAAGTCTGTCATGTCACCCTTTGTGCGTATATAAGGTACTATTATGACTGATGCCCTATGTGCAGTAAGGTACCATATGTGTCTTATGATTGAGATTGACCATCCCCACCACCGGTGTTCTAGGACCGAACGGTGATCATGATTTCCCTAGATCCCATTGGATACATATGTTATGACTGAGGATACGATTTATAAATTTATGATTATGTTATGCATGAATTTCAAATGAGGTATATTACGGAAGGAATTTTTGTGATGCATATAACTTGTTTTCAAGCAAATATGTATATAAATGATTATGTAATACTATGAAATTCATGTTTTGAACAACTTATTACGGAACTTAGAACTCTTTCAAAGGATTTTAGAGAGGATATTAAAGGAAAGCTTATTTAGAAATGCGTAACACTCACTGAACCTTTTTAGCTCACTATTTTCTTATTTATTTATTTTTTAAAACCTCCCCATGTGTAGGCACGAGTCCTCAAAGCGATAAATCTCCAGTTCAAAGTTAGGCGAGCTTATCAAACGACCGTCACTGTGAAATTAAAATAAAATTTTTAATGTATAACGGATTTAGTATAATGTAAATGTTTAAATTTTATAATAACGATTACGATGTCGTGCATGTGAAATATTTTAAGTTTAAAATGGTTTTGTCTTGAATACTTAATTAGGATTGAATATGAATTTTGAGATGGACCTAAGGTCCCATTTAGAAGTGAAAACGAATGTATGCATTTAGAAATGTTTATAAATTATTTTACAGGTGTTTGAAAAAGTTAGAAATATCGAAGAAACAGTCGTTGTGTTACCGAAATTTTTTCACCCTAAATTTTTAATGATTAAGAAATGAAATTGTTTTATGGCTTTACTTCACAGAGTCATTTTGAGTCACCTGCATAAAGACTGCAAGGATTCTGTGGGGTGTCGGGAGGGCTCTGCTCGAATCTCTATAGGAGTAATCCAGGTTGGGTCCTTTCATCAACTCTCTCACTCTTTCATGTTCTCTCTCTCTAGCTCCCCTTTTCTCTCTCTTGAGTGACAATGGAAGAAAGAGTACAAGCAGCAACCATCGCCATTGCCACCATATAACACCGTTCTGGTCACCGCCTTCAACAACGATGATGGGTGGAGCCACCAAGTGAGGTGACCAAGGCCGGAAGGGTGAGTCAGGCAAGTTCCATGGTGGCAGAAGAGAAGAAGGAAGAGAAAGACCTCGTTAGACTGGTCAGGACCTAGGGCGACACTGATGACCCCTTCCAGCAGCCATGCATACTGAGTTAGAACCTTTCGACTCAATGGGTGACCAAGTTCTAGTTCGTATGTTTTTTACATTATATTTTATTTTTTTGAAATTTTGATTTTTTTATTATGTTGACCTAGGTTTTTTTTTTCCTTCAAAAAAAAGAAAAATCAAATTGGTGGCCAGAAATCTAGGTTCATGGCTGGTTATTGTCCTTTTATTTTATTTTTTATTTGTTGTATTAATCTCCATCGTCTATCTCATATATGGATGGTGGAGATCAAAATTTTATTTATAAATTTCAATTTTTTATTCTAAAATATTTTGTATGTTTTTATTTTTATATTTTTTTATTTATTAAATTTGTTGTGTTGATGGACAGTAACGATCGGTTTTTATTAATATATATTTTTATTTTAAAATATTATGTTATGATTATTAAATTTTTTAAATAAAAATTTTAGAGCTAAAAATATATTTTTAACTTTTGTCAAACTTCTCTATTAAATTGTAACATTTGTAGTATTTTGGATAAAAATAAAACAATGGATGACAAAATAAAATTGCTTCATACCTTAGGTGGATTTTTAGGATTTTCCCAAAATTTAACTTGTCCATGTGCAGGGTTGCAGCAGATACCAAAGGAGGATTTATATAAAAATACACATCTAGAAAAATAAGCATTGCTAGACTAATTAAATAATGATATAAATTTATTATTCAAATAATATAATAAACTTATATATAATTATTTATTATTAATATATTAATCCAAAATTATTATGATAGATACAAATAAGTTTATCATATGATTTAAGTTAAATTTTTGGATAAATTTTTTTAGAAAAAAAAAATATTTCTTAAATAATGTGCACACATATGACCCTCCTATTACGTGTGGACCCCATCGACACCACCGCGGCTCCCTCTCTTCCCGTTTTTCCTTTTTCAAAAACATGTGCACAGATACCTCTCCTCGTTCAATAAATTATTTGTTTGAAAAGCATTGGCCCCAAATTCACGCAAGACATTTAACTACGCTCTCCATTGCAAAAGTCCAGGCTCCTTTTCGGTGAACAACGGCTTGGAAGCCCCCAACCCCCCCTGGCCCCCGCCGAAAATCATGGGAGATTATTGTTCTATGTTAAGGTAAGAGCCCGTCAAGGTGCGGGGATGGGTCCATCCGTTTGCTTTTCTTTTCTCCGTCACATGTTAAGGAGAAGGAAATTAAAGCGTATGGGGCCTCTTGTTTATTTTCTTGCACGGCAGGGCTTGGACTTTTTCACCGTTACCCATCGGTCTTTCGTGACAAAAGAATTTAGTGTTCCCCCGTACAGCAAATTTATGCTGCATTTACTATCACAAATTAAAATGGTTTGAAATCAAAATTATTCAAAATCGATTAATCTGAAATCAAATTAATGTATCAATATCAAAATAAATTATTTACTTGGAATCAATAATATTTCTATTAGGGTGTTAACTTTAATTTGAAATACGAATAAATTGTTTATAAGTTATAAAAGTATTTTTAATTAAAATTATGTATTTCATAAATATTTTTTTAAAGAAATTACGTATTTTTTTTTTGTCATCAAGAAGTATTCATTTTATTATAGTGATATTTTGCTTATAAAACTATTTTTCAATAATAATAATGATGGGAGAAAAACAAAGACAAACAAATTGCACAGCGGAACTTTTTCTGCCCCTGAATGAATCCTATGAAAAACCACTAAGTGATGCACAAATCCATCACAATATATAAATACCACCAATGATCAAATAATGAGCAATTAAATCACCATCACATGCATAAATAACACAAGCCAATTTTTACGTGGAAAATCTCCCCAATACGAGGAGTAAAAACCACGGGACCATAGTCCACCTCGACTAATAATCAAATGTGAGAGTAACAAACTGTTTTAACACCTAATAGGGACCAAAACCAAGCAACAATTATCTAAGTTCCCTAATAACACAAATTTAAGTTTAAATAACAAGTGAAGAGAAAAAACACAAACTCAACAAAATATTCTGGACTGCGTCGCTCTTTACTGAGATCTAGAAATCCGATCTCCACCGTCCAGAATTTAGAATCACAAGTGTTGAGTATAAATTTGAGCTCGATCCAACGGTGAACGAAAGAGATATCGGTCTTACAAAACTACTGCACTGACAGTGACCGTGAAAACCTGACAGCTCTGTTACGGGCTGTATATCTCACAAACAACAACTTCGTTTCCGATCTCCACCGTTCAGAATCAAGATCCAGAAGAGATGAATGTGATGTCCAAATTTCAGCACGATCCAACGGTTAACAAAAAAGATATTGTAGTAACTCCAAAACTGTATGGGATGAATTTCTGTGCAGAAAATTCACTCTTTTCTTTCCTCCTCTCTTCCACACAATTTTCTCTCTTTACACTTGATTTTGTATTATTTTCTGCCTCCAAAACCCTAAATTCTCACCAGCCACCAAACCCTCTTTTTTCTTATTTATATTGATCAAGGAAATAAGATTTAAATAGGGTTACAATTCCTAATTACATTAGGATTTCCATATGGGCTCAATCTTATTAAAACTTGTTGGGCCTCTACATATGAAGGAACCCAACCCAACAAATAAGTCATTGGATGATGTCGTGTTTATGTCAAAATATTATTTCTTTTAAGTTTTAACAATTCTTAAAAGACTTTTTTTTTTTTTTTTTTATAATTTTAAGAAGTAATTGGATTGGGAATGCAGGCGGGGGCGTGAGGATGGGGAGGTTGGATGCCAGTCCTATTCACAACTCCCAAATATTTATAGGATCTATAATTTCATTATCATTACAAATTAATTTATAGTAAATAAATATCAATAATTATACTCATTTTTCATTCACAGTCTTTGATCCCACAAATAAAAACACCATAGACTTACCTTACGTAGAAACTAAATGAAGCAGAGGATGAAGCATTGTTGTTTTTGTTAGTCTGGTTTTCATTTGGCCCCTCTAAAGAAGAAGTTTGAAGCTGGAATGGGACCTAAGAATTTTTCCTATCATGAATTAGCTAATGCAACTTTTGATTTTGGGGAAAAGAAGCTTGGACTGGATGTGTATAGGGCTTTTTATAAAAGGTTCCTGAGAGACTTGAATACTTTTGTTGCGTTGGACGAGCTTTTGTTGATTTTGGGGAACCAAGGAAGTAAGAACTATGTTAGAAAAATAAATGTCATTAGTAGATTAAGGCATCAAAATTCAATAAATTACGCATGTCAAATGATGTAATAAATAGAAACTAATTAATCTTGTTTATGAGCCTAATGGTAGTCTAGATTCCAATATGTTTAAATCAAGGCCTGTTGATATGGGATGTGAGATCCAGAATTGTTCAAGCCTAGGCCTCAGATTTGCTATAACTACATGTAAAAAGTGCATCTTTGTGTGCTACATAAGGATGCAAAATTAAGCAAAATTATGTTGGATTCAAATTTCAAAGCTAAAAGTAAATCGATTACTATTTTTTTTAATTAATTTATTTTTTAATAATTTAAATTTAACATATATCCCATCAATAAATCATAAATTCGTAAACTTTAAGTTATTTTATTAAAATTGTCCATGTATTATCAAGATTCAATTTATTTATTTTTAATTTATTTTTTTCTTACTTTAAAGTTTTACTTTGTTCAGAATCAATAAAAATTAGAAGACTAAGAAAATGAATCAAAAAGGCAACTTTTTTTTTTTTTTTTTATTATATAGACACTACACTACTCATTGGGATTAAAGGAAAGGATAATGATGATTGGCAGAAATCCAACAGATGGGGAGAAGCCTACCGGTGTTTCCGTATGGCTAAAATAAAAATAATTTCCCATTCATGAACACGATGCTTTAATGAGAAGTGACAATAGTAGCTATTGGTTGATGTTTGTTCGCCAACTTGTAAGAATGAAAACATTTAAGCTTTCAATGTGATAGAAATGGCCAACTCGTGTTAAAAAGCTGGGGGAACATATGTTGCGCCCAAAATCAACATTATGGGTAGTGGTAAAAAAATAAAAGCCGATAAAGGCTCAAAGGCTCAACGATCTAACAAGCCCAAACATCTAGATGAAGAATGAAGCAGTTCAAAACCCATCGTACCATGACATGTCAACGAAATGCTATGCCAGCAGAAATACCAAACGAATTTATTCACACCAAGAGAATGAATCAGCTTAGGATAAGAAACTTGCATAAGGCACAACTTGAGGTTACAGTCATGAAGCAGCTCATGATATGTCCTTAGCACGTTATTTCCTTAATAGTATTAAATACCCAAAAAATGATTTCTTCTATAAAATGGTAAAAGTAGGCATTTTGCTCTATTTCAACGATATTTTAGAAAAAGGAAAATATAGACGTGATTAATTGCAGTTTGATTTAGTATCCAGGTGTTTAATGAAGTTTCATGTAAAATAGGATAGAGGAATTGTAGTTTTTCTTATATTGTGGTAACTAAATTGTATGTAAATAAGGAACCCTAACACTATATAAAGGATTATTCATATGTGCAATCTTACAAGTCTGCTTACATTCCGAAAGAGTTCTTATACACTCGTTAGCATCCACTCTCATAACAAAAACTCTATTAACCCAGCTTCCTCTCAGCAATAACATAATTATGGACGTAGGCATAATCCTTTGGGCCAAACCACGTTAAAAACCCACTTGCTTCCTTCATCTCTTTATTTCTCTCTCTTTTTTATATCTCTATTACTTCACTATACTTATTTGTATTTATTTTATTTTTCTTTTTGATTATCATATTAACATTGTGAAAGATTTCGTTTAACCCACCGAATTTTGCACTATTCACTATTTTTACATTAATATGAGTGTTAGACTGATTTTCACTTCAACAATAATCATATAAATGGGCAAAATGGGGTAACCGGGACGGTTGTGGCTTCCCCATCCCCGTCCTTGTCCCCATTTGTTTATTTAATTTAGTAATATGGGTTTGATATTCAATGCTTTAAGGAAGTCAAGTAGAGCTGTAATAGCCTTATTTTGTGTTTATATTTTGTTTGGTTGATGTGAAAATATTTGAGAAATTGGAGAAAATAGAAGAAAAATTGGAAGCAGAATTTTTTTTTTTTTTTTAAGGGTTAGGCTGTATTAACGTAAAATATTGATTTAAAAAATTGACCTTAACATCTATGCATGTATTTTCCCTCAATCCTAGGGTTGTTACTAATATTGAATTCATCCACTTTTTTGGCCCTTGAATTGAGTAAAAATGGAAAAATAGATGTTAATGTTACTTTTTTAAGTTATTCCAACTTAACCCTTTTTTCAATCAATAATTTTATGGTGCGTTTACTTTAATTGTAAGAATCGGAATATGAATCGAAATGATTTATAATCGGAATGACTTGGAATCACTATGATGTATCAGAATCAGAATAAGTTATTTACTTTAACTGTAAGAATCGAAATCAAAATTAGCAGTATTTCCATTAAGCTGTTTACTTTATTTAGAAATTTAAATGAATTAATTATAAGTTATAAAAATGTCCTTGATTAAAATTATAAATTAATTACAATATACAAAATTATGGTTAAAATTTAGTGTCATCTTTTGTCATATAATTCGTCATAACAAGCTAATAAAAAAAAAATCTTAATAATATTATTATAAACATATTATGTATCTATTTTTTTTTTTTTCGAAAGAACATATCATATACCAAGACATTTTCTTTTTTTTTTTTAATAGAAAATGTTATCTAAAAATATGTTTACAATAATATTATTAAAAAACTTTCTTAACAATATTGTTGTAAGTATATTATATATATATATATATATATAAAATCATGATTTAATATGTATTATGTACCTATATTATTTATTTTTTCAAATTAGGGTATAAGAGATTTTTTAATTTGTAAAAGGGAATGAGAATGAAATTCTCAAATAGGGTGGGAGGAATGAGATTCTTATTCCCCAACTCCAAATTCATGTGAGACCAACAATTTCATTCTTATTATAGAATGATTTTGGAGTAAGTAAATATCATCAATCATTCTTATTCCTCATTCCTATTTTCTAATCTATGAAATAAACACACCATGATTTTCATTGTTGTAGTTTGAAATTATTCATAATTTTTACATCAGTTTATTGAAATACCTATTCAGGTTGTTTTATAACTTTATGTAGTTTTGATTAGTAATAATTATATGAAAAGATAATTATTTTACCCTAGGATCAATTAGTTAGTCAATTGTTAATTAATGAATTCCAAGGGTATTTAAGTAATTATGATAAAATTTACCACTGCATGCAATTTTACTTAAAATTGGAAGGGTCTATGCAATTGGCCCTTATAAATTCCTACCATTGGATTATTTTTCAATAAACACAAATATTGATTAATTATAAAATTAGTAAATCAAAACAACCAATCATTTAAATAGTATATAAATGTTTAATGTATACTTTTTGAAAATCTATCTACTATAGAGATATATACAATCGGATACCTGTGTTCACAATTTGTTATTTCTTCTCTCTAACGTGTGGGGACCCTTTCTCGTCAAAGGGGACTACTGTGACATCCATTGCTTTCTTCTTAGTAATCTCTAACGTGTAGACTTGGCTGGTCATCATTATATGTTTACCTGGCCATCTTGAGATATATACAATCCGATACCTGTGTTCACAATTTGTTATTTCTTCTCTCTAACGTGTGGGGACCCTTTCTCGTCAAAGGGGACTGCTGTGACATCCATTGCTTTCTTCTTAGTAATCTCTAACGTGTAGACTTGGCTGGTCATCATTATATGTTTACCTGGCCATCTTGAGATATATACGATCCGATACCTGTGTTCACAATTTGTTATTTCTTCTCTCTAACGTGTGGGGACCCTTTCTCGTCAAAGGGGACTACTGTGACATCCATTGCTTTCTTCTTAGTAATCTCTAACGTGTGGACTTGCCATTGGTATGTCGGCTGGGCATCATTATACCGTTACCTGGCCATCTTGAGTGATATTTTGATAAGTGGGATAGTGTCTCTTTGATGATTTTCTTGCTGTTCGGTCAGAATCAAAGGAGACTAGTAAGCGTTTTACCAGCCGACAATTTCAACTGAATCAAAATAGTGGAAAAGCAATAGTAAACAGAGTCGTTCGGTGCTTTGTTGATCTGCAAATGTAAGCTTTGTTCGGAAAATATGTGTATTTCCTCCTAGTTTTGTAATTATTTTCTTGTGTAACTCTTTTTATTAATAGGTATGCATATTTAAACTACAAATGCTTTGTCATGGTAGAATTATCTTGCTCATGTTTGTCTTACTGATAAACTTGTACAATGGTCATATTCTATTGATATCTCATATAAAAATAAGGCTCTAAGTAATTGAATGGTTCTTTTAAGCAAAATAAGTTTCTGTTCGATTTTTTGCAGCATCTTGAAAGATATGTGTTGTGTGCACGTACACTTGTCAGTTTGAAGTTTCCTTTTTTTTTTTTTTTTTGTGACAATATTGCTACTTCTTTCCAGAGAAACTAAAATGGTGGCTAAGATTCTGTTATCTCTTGGTTCTGTCTTGAGTTTTGCTCTTCTCCATCCTATCTATGCTCAAGACTCACCCCAAGACTACCTAAATGCACATAATGCGGCTCGTGCAAAGGTGGGTGTTGGTAATTTGACTTGGAATAGCACGATTGCAACCTATGCACATGATTATGCCAATGCAAGTATGTACGACTGCGTGCTGATGCAGTCACGAGGGCCATATGGTGAGAACCTTGCTTGGAGCAGTGGTGATCTTTCCGGCATACAAGCTGTTAGCCTTTGGGTTGACGAGAAGGCCGACTATGACGTCAATTCAAATACCT
This sequence comes from Dimocarpus longan, assembly GCA_022984855.1. NCBI lineage: Eukaryota > Viridiplantae > Streptophyta > Magnoliopsida > Sapindales > Sapindaceae > Dimocarpus > Dimocarpus longan. The sequence goes on from CM041013.1 coordinate 10,968,050, forward strand.
GTAGCCCTAGCAAGATGTGTGGGCATTACACTCAGGTTGTCTGGCAAAACTCGCAACATCTCGGATGCAGTAAAGTGCGTTGCGTTACTGGGGGAACTTTCATCAATTGCAATTATGACCCTCCTGGCAACGTCGTTGGTTTGCGCCCATATGAATCTTCACAAAATCAAACAGCTCCTACTCCTGAAGCAGTAACGCGTAACTCGTCTTCTCCACCACTTTTAATTTTTTCTAGTCCTAAAGCAGTCCCACCAAATCTTTATTTACCTCCTTCGCCTTATCCTGTTGTTAAAGGAGTCGCGCCAGTTTCCAATCCTCAAGACAAAAGAAAGAAGATAGAACTTATAGTAGGCATAATTGTTGGAGGAAGTGTGTTTATTATTGGATTAGGGATAATTAGGCTTGTTTTAAGATGGAAGAGAAAGTGGAACGAGACTGATTCCATCTGTGATGTGCCATTTGCTGATGAATTTGAAAATGGAATGGGACCTAAGATGTTTTCGTATGATGAATTGGTTAAGGCCACTAATAATTTTGCAGAAAAAGACAAACTTGGAGAGGGTGGTTTTGGGGCAGTATATAAAGGATTCCTGAAAGATCTGAATTGTTTTATTGCAGTGAAGAAGGTCTCGAGGCACTCTAAACAAGGAAGTATGGAATTTGCCTCAGAAGTGAAAATTATTAGTCGATTGAGGCACAAAAATATGGTAAAGCTTATAGGTTGGTGTCATAAAAGAGAACTGATACTTGTTTACGAGTTCATGTCTAATGGCAGCTTAGATTCCCATCTTTTCAAAGGGAAAAGCATGCTGCCATGGGATGTAAGATACAAAATTGCACAAGGTCTGGCCTCGGGATTGTTGTATCTACACGAAGAAGGAGATTAATATGTACTGCATAGGGACATAAAATCAAGCAACATTATGTTGAATTCAAAATTTGATGCTAAACTGGGGGATTTTGGGCTGGCTAGACTTGTTGACCATGCAAAAAGGTCTTAAACTACTGTCTTAGCTGGAACCATTGGATACATAGCTCCTGAATGTTTTACAACAAGAAAGGCTAGCAAGGAATCAGATGTCTATAGTTTTGGAATTGTTGCACTAGAAATTGCATGTGGGAGAATATCAATTGAACACAGAGCTGAGGAAGCTGAGATTTCACTGGTGTCTTGGGTTTGGGAATCATATGGAGAACAAAAGCTTCTTGATGTTGTCGACAAGAAGTTGTGCATGAACTTTGACCAAAATCAAATGGAGTCTTTGTTGATTGCAGGATTGTGGTGTGCTCATCCTGATAGAAATATTAGACCATCTATAGGACGAGCTATACAAGTACTTAATTCTGAGTCGCCATTGCCGATCCTTCCTTCCAAGATGCCCATTGCTAAGTATGATATGCCAACTGCCCTTGCTATAAGCTCAGGTTCAGGTCAGTCTTGCATGTCTTTAACTGTCCCTCGTTAAATTTTTTTAGTAAATCGGCTCACTGCAATAATTTATATGAGAGTTGTAGTACCAAACTTCTATCATGAAGAGTTGGTAATAATTTATAAAACCTTACCCATAGTCATTTGGTGAGTTTTTTTTTTCTTTTTCTTGGGTCATTTCAAACTTTTGGATTTGTAATATGTTAAAAAATAAATAAAAAAAAGAAAAGGTTTGTTAATTACTAATATGGTATCGGAGTTTAGATTCTTCCAAGGATCTAGTATTCAATTCCTCCCATATGATTATAGTTGAATTTGTTATTTGATACTTATATTTATTGTGTGTTTAAATTTGGATTTGGTGCACATGCAAAACCATTCGATGTGCTACTCGAAAGGCTATGTTATAGCATTTTGGTTAGTCCAACGAGGCACATTAGCAACTCTCTCGATTAAGAAAACTACAGTAACTTCCAGTTGCTTTTCCTATCAGAGCTCTCTAACGTGTGCACATGGGTGAATTGGAACAATTAAGCATTTGAAACCTAAAAGTCAAGGGTAACCTAACATAACGAGTTAGGAACTTTTGTTTATTTATTTATTTGAAATGGTGTTAGTAGTTAGGACATTTCCATTATTTGCTTTCTTCTCTCAACCATGTGGGCTCTTGTACCTATCAATTTATACCCTTAGTTGGATTGAAATGCATGAGATGGAGATTAATTGTATTGAATTAAATATAATATTGTGGTGGACTCAGAAACTTATTCTAGAAAGGGAACTTTGATTATTATGTTTAATTTTTCTCAAAAGATGTTAACAACTCAAGTGTCAAATTTGTTCTTTTAAATTATGGTTTCTCTTAACTTGTACTAAAGAGTTTATAATAAGGATTCAAAAGTATAATTAAAAAAATTATAATTTTTTTCTAACATAATAATAAATTATTATGTAATTATTAAAATGTTCATATAAGACATTAATACAATGCTTCTAATATATATATATATATATATATATTTATGTTTATAGTTTGAAAAAATTTATTATCATTTACAAGTTGGTAATAAAACTTTTAATTATAAAACTTATATTTTACATTAATTTGTTTTTGATATCAATATGTGGCAAACCAACATGTTGCCAAGTCAATAAAATTGCTTTATAAACTTGTGCTTGATTTGTATTTTTCATTTAATGCTTTTCAAATTTTTTATTGACATTTAAATAGATTGAAAATATTAAAAATAGGAGAGAAAAATAATTTATTAACTATAACTTAACAATTTTGATCTAACAAATAAAAATATATAAATTTAATTCATTAATTAAATTGGAAAAATCCATAATCATTCAATTAAAAGATAAAAGTAAATAAGTACAAATTGAAAGCAAGTAGAAGAGATAATTTAGAAGACTGAGAATTAAAATTGTTTAGAAATGAAGGTCACAAAAGAAAACAATAAAAGTTAAATGAAACGATATATTCATAATTATCTTTAAAATCTACAAAAAATTTCAAAACTTTGAGGAGAGGCTGAGGCATGTGCCCCTGCTGGGCCCTACCTAGGTTCTCCTCTTTACAGTGATGATCTTGGACAAACTCATTTTCTATTGCTTTCATTAATTATAAAATGCTGGCTATTTGTTTTGACACACAAATGTAGCCGTTTCTATGCTGAAAAACAAGAAAATTTGCTTCTAAAACAGGGGACAGCAGAGTTGTTTTCTGCCGTTCACCCTTGATCAAATTTCCTTTCTTTTTTTTCTTGGTCTGTGTTTGCTGCTGTATTTTTTTCAGCTACTTACGAAAGTTATCAAACCAATTTTTGTACTAGTTCTTCACATCCTAAAACCACTACACAAGTGTTTTAATTTTATCCATATAAAATGTAACATAAGTTAACTTAACACAACCTTAGTTAGCTAAACTAACACAAGTTAAATACATTAACACATAAACTACAACAGCAACAAAAAGCATAACATATTAACTTCAACACTTCCCCTTAGTATGTTGTGCTTGAACTTGTAAAGCTCCTATGAGTTGCTGAAATTTTTCTCTTGGAAGTGTCTTGGTTAAGATGTCTACAACTTGATCTTTGGACGTGCAAAATTCCAGCTGAATTTCATCTTCTATATAGCTTATCTTATAAAGCGGTGCTCAAGTGTAATGTGATTGCTCCTATTGTGATGGACTGGATTTTTGGTCATAACTGATAGGCCTCGCTTCTATACATCCATTTCCGTACAGACAATAGTCCGCCGGCAACCTTACGGTGGCCCTCCAATCGATATTTGATCTGACTGAAAAGTTCCCGTGAAGCTAAACCGTTCTCCTTTTGACAGGCCCCTTTCTAACTACTAGCTAGGCGACCTGCCCGGCAACCCCACGGTGGCTCCCCAGTCGAGATCTGCTCTGACTGGAAAGTTCCCGTGAAGCTAAGCCTCTTTTCTATTCTAAAATACTTGAAATCCTTTTTATTCTGAAAAAGGATGGGAATTTTGTTCGTTGAAAATAACTTTATGAAAATAGGATTTTCACAGAAAACCGGCAGCACAACGGCTGTTTTTCTAAAATTCCACCCTGTAAAATATCTCATAAAACCTGTATAATTGTATTCACAAACAATTTCTATAATCAATAGGCCTCCGGCCATTTTCAAACTCATAATCATGCAATTAAGCGGAAGTAACTTGAATAAATCTTAAAAACGACATGCATGATCTTACATAAAATCCTTAACTCAAAATAATATTTACCAAACTAGAGAATCTGGAAAATGATATTAAATACAATACATGATGCTATGCTAGAAAATAGTGCAGTCTGGTCACGCGTGTCTAGCTGGCCTGTCCGTGGCCTGTCCGTCCGAAGGAGATACGTCAACCGCGCTACTCGCACCTGCCCCTGAGGGAGGTTTTTAAGAAAACAGGAAAACAGTGGTGAGAATAACTCAGTGAGTGGGTAAGTTTACATAAACTGTACTTTTGCTTAAAAATACTATTCCTCCCAAAAATAGATTGGAAAACTATTACTTACTTACTTTCTTTTCCTAAAAACTGTAAACTCGTTTAAAAGCTGCGAAAGTTATTTATCAAACTTTTCTTAAAACTTTTCTTATTTTCTTACTAGCCTTATCTGGCAACCCAGGGAAATCTTGTCATTCGTGACGGTGCGAAAACACGCCACTAGGATAGGGGAACTCTCACCATGTGTAGTCGCAGATGTGGATACAACTCTGGGATCGCGAATCCCTCCAACATCAGGCAGATCTACACTATCCCATACGTGCAGAGGGTGACTGACAAACTCGATCCCCCCAAGTTAGTAACTCCCCCCAACTACCGTACACGTATGGAATACTTTCGACCGGGTGTAATCTTAGGGGCTAGGGTAAACCATAGGCATATATATAAAAATGAAATCTCGGCAATATACTATAATATCGCAAAATAACTTTCATAAATACTATCTCTATGCATGTATATAATTTCAACTTGCTCAATTACTTACTGAAGAATATAAACATATTCATAGCATAAACTTTAAAGCTATACATGCATTTATAGATGATAAACTGAAAACTATAAACTTTTACTAGAATCTCAAAACCTTTTACTTGTTAAAACTGATTGCATTCAATAACAGAATGTATGAAAACTTTTAAAAATCCACACTCACAACTTGCTTCCAAAATACTTATCACCGCTTCCCGTTACGGCTCTTGTTCGATTCCCGATTCACCTACAATTGATTTCGATCGAGATGTCGTTAAAACATAACTCGTGCGCAACTAAACTTTAAGCCATACGAGGATTTATAAGCACAATAATTCAAGTGACTATCCTCGCACGATAACATAACGGAAAACTCATATTCGCACGCGAAAACTATTTCAAACCGATTCGTTATCGCGACTTAAACTAGTCGGAACTCTACGGTTACAAAACTGACAACTATGCCCTTCGAATCTAATGTAACATCATCAAAATCATATTTCAAATGAATTCACTAAACAAAAGATTTGAAACCAAACGACAAACTTAAAGCTTACGCGATTTCAACTAATTATCGCGTTTTATCGTTTTAAGCGTTTCGCGCGATTTCTTTGTTTCCGCTTAAACTTATCGTTAATATCAGCTCGTGACTTTACTTAAACACGGCAAATGAATATTTAATCATGATTAAGCACAAAGAAGAAAAAACATGGCAGCAAGCTTAATGCATAATCATTTCCGTTTTCAACTTCGAAATTTCGACGATTAACGATTTCGCGCGAAACCAACAATTATGCGATTAACTCTATTGAAACTCAAACTATCTTAACTTCAACTTAAACACTTTAACGGGCTTAATAATAAACTCGGGGCAACGAGCTAACATCATATTTACTATGATATTCAACAATGAAAATCACAAACTAACAACGCTCGCATTCGCGGAATATTCAACCGAATCTCTCGGAAACGATTTCTAAATATCCGAACGATTACCCGACACTTTATAACACTTTAATATTATCTATTTTCCGCGATAATGAATGCGAAACTAAAAACATAACTCAATAGCCCCTACACATCTCATAACAGCCCATAACATCAAACACAACGAACACGATCAATGATAAAAACACAATCGCAACACCAACGAGCGAACCTCCGCACTAGCGAGGTTCTCGATCCTAATCCCAAGCATAATATCATCATTTATCTCCACTTTATTCACATGATTGCTTACTAATTACCAAAACGACTCAACAATAAAAATGGGCAGCGCTTACCTTACTAGTTTCGTTCGAAACAACTTCCGAACGGCGACGAATTATTCGCGGTAGCAAGCTTCTTCTTCTACCAGCAACTGGCGTCTTTTCTTGCTGTTCCACTTCAAGTCTGAATGTATAATTCACGGACAGACTTGACAGCAGCTCTGCACGGCAGCTTCAGCTTTCATGACAGCCTAGCAGCAGTAAGGACAGCGCCTGGCAGCAGCTTTCACAGTCAGGCAGCAGCAACAACGGCAATAGCCAGCAGCAGAACAGCTCCAGCTCGACAGCAGCTCCCGTCCACGGCAGCGGCAGCAGGTCGCATCTGGCAGCAGCAACCTCAACTCCACGCCAACAACAGCACAGCTCCAGCTCGGCAGCAACAGCGTCTTCACCATGACAGCAGCAGTTCTACACACAGCCGTGACAGCAACTCACTGCTCCTTCATGCTTGCATGCATACTTTCTAGTTCAGATCTGCATCCTTAAACTGCCTATCCTTCCATTCCATGGTTTTCACATCTGTCAACACTTCCACAACTCAAGATCGGCTCTCCATCAGCTCACAAATGGCGACAACAGCTGGAGCTTCATGGGCAGCAGCTATATTCAGCTCACGGCAGGGCAAGGCAGCAACTACATCCACGTTGACAGCTTCAGCTTGTACAAGACAGAGATAGCAGCATCACCAGCATCTTCCTTTTGCTGGCAGCAGTTTACGCTCAGACAACAGCCATGGCAGCAAGCTCAGCTCAACCTCCTCCAGCTTGCATGCACGGGCAGCACACTCCTTCTCTATCTCTCACTATCTCTCTATCTCTCTTTTCATTTTCACACTAGGTTCTCTCTAACACACGAGCAGCACCTCTCTGTATTTTGGTTTCTGTTTTGAGCTTGAAGAAGAAGAAGTTGACAGACTGTTTTTCTTGGATTCGGATTTTGAAATAGAAAAAGAATTTGTTGACCGAATGATAGCTTCTTTGGCCGAGAATGCTATAATTGATGACCGTTTTTTTTTTTTGATAATTTTGCTCCCTTCTTTTTCAATTCCAATTTCATATAATAATATATAATTGCTTCTCCAATGCATGTGTGACACATGTCACCAACATGCATTCTTGCTTTTTAAATACCAAGCTCGGATTCCGTTTCCGTCCGTCCATCCTGGAATCCGTTTTTTTTTTTTTAATCGCTTTCGCCTTTGGAATAATTAATAAATTCCGAACCCGTCTTCGCGAACTCGAATTTATTTCTCTAAATCGAAAATAATTATTCCAATTATTTCCGGACTCGATAATTATATTTTTCCGATCGGACGCGGTCCATCGGAAAAATATTTCACTCTCCGACGAACGCGATTTTGGGTTTTACACCTTTATTGAAAACATTTTAGAATTTTCTTTTCTAACGGAAATAAGTGATTTTTTTTTTTGTTATTTTTATCATATGATTGCAAAACGAGTTTATAAAAATTTTGGCAACAAGACGCCTATTTTTCCAAAAATGCCACCTTATAAGATTTTTAAGAAAAATGTACATTTATAATGCAAACAATTTCCCAAACTTCTGGGTCTCAGATCCTCACTTCCTCAATCCATAAGCAACCATAAACATACAACCAGCTATAAAGATAAACTTAATTATATTTACCAGTCATGTATATATACTTTTATACATTTTCCAAAATACAAGTAAATTTACACAATTATTGTTATACATATTTTCAAAAATATTTAAAGCAAATATACATAATCACAACAACACCCACGACTCAATCCATCTAACTCTGAGTCCCTGCTACTCCCGTTTCTATACCTCTATTTTTGTATGATCGGTAGCCCACCAACAACCCCACGATAGTCTTCCAAAGGATATCTAATCCAATTGAAAGGTTCCCGTAAAATTAAACCGTTTTTCCTTACTATAAATCTTTTTACAAATTCCTTTTGGAAATAGAAACGGGCGAAAATTTTTCTTTTTATCATACATTTACAAAATAGATTTATTAAAAATTTGGACAGTTTAACGACTGTTTTTCTAAGTATGCCACCTTATAACAAATCACAGAAAATTTGCACACTTTTAAAAAAAACATTTTCTCAACTTCCAGACCTAAGACCCTTCTCATTTCAAAACCACAAACAACCCAAATGTACATGCAGATTCAAAGATAAAGTTGAAAACCATTCACATGTCATGCATATATATACATTTTCCAAAATATATACAAATGAGTATATATAATTTACAAGCATTCAATTCTTTTAAAAACTTCTATAATGATTATGTATAAATATAACAGCACGCACAACTCAGCCCATCTAATCCTTTGTTGGAGTGCTTGCTACGGAAGCACCAGTACTTGTACCTATCCTTAGGGAGGTTTTATTTATAAAAACATAAAATATGGGTGAGTTAAATGAGTTCAGTGAGTGTCATAAAATATATCATAGTTTTTCTTTCTAAAAATAAACCTCTGTAAAATTCTTTAAACATGTTTATAAACCTTTCAATACTATGAAATTAAAAATTGATTTAATTGAAAATCAATCTTCGAGTTTAAATGCTTTAATTGTAAAACCAGAACCCTCGTTTTCTAAAAAATAATATTTTTGTTTGGTGAATAGTATTTTTGGATGAATAGTGACTTTCGAAAACTGATCTCGAAATCAAAATTTTTGGAATAAGGTTTTCGATTTTTTGATGAATAGTATTTTCAGACAGAATCGATCTGCGTGTGTTATAATTTTCAAAAATAGAACCTTGTGAGTTAAAAAGTTTCGAAATTAATATTAAAGTTGAAGGGAACTGAAACGGATCAAAAAATAGTCCATTCAACTAGATTAAGTGCGATCCGAGAATTTATGGACGAAATGCCCTTCGATTATTTTGGGAGTAATATTATTTTGGGAGTTAAAATGTTCGGAGGCATAAATCAAATTCTAGTACAATCCCTGGATAGATCGGAAGTAATTTTTGAAGTCACAGAAATAAAATATAGTAAAGTGACCGGATTTGGATGCATATTCGGAATTCCGTGAAGTTTTCGGACATGTCAATTTAATTATAATAAAACTTTCGGATGAACTAAAAATGATTTTTGAGTTCGAGATTGACACGAGGATTAATTACGGTTTAAAATGAATTTAGCGTCAAAGGAAATTACCAAAAAGGGCATGAGTTATTAAGTTGTTATAAATTAATTGCAAGGGCAATTTAGGAAAGCAAAAGTGTGATTGGAATGCTTGATGTGTTGGAGTGAATGAGAGTGCATGAGAGATAAATAGATAAAGTGATCCATGCATGCTTGCCATGTGGAAAGTGTGTTATGCAAAAATAGGACATATGAGATCCATGTGGGAGCCATGCATGAGCCAAGAGTATAAGAGTTTGACAAATGTAATTTATGCATGAATGGAGCCTTGAATGAATGTCATGTGGAAGGGTAGGTATTTAAGTGAAATTGAAAAGCAAATACATGAGGGAAAAGTGTGCCCTCGGGTAAGGGGGCTGCTCATAGCCAAAGGAGAAAAAAAATGGGAGTTGTGAGCGAAAGGGAGAGTCACCAAGGCAACAAGCTATCCATCCCCTTCCCAAGCCATTTTTGAATGACTTTTCAAGCTAAAAAGGGGTGTGTCTTGGTCAAGGGATGAAAAGGAGGGCTACATGTTGTCTTTGAAGCTTTGTAAGCATTTTTAGGAGGTTCAAGCTATCAAAGTATTTAACCATGAAAGGAAAAGGAGGGCAGTTGTAACGCCCCGATATTTATTTTCATCCGATTAATATTCATTGATTTCATAAGTAATTTATTAAATGAGAATAAATTTGAATTTAATTAAATTTGTGTGATTGTAAAATGTTTTGATCGTAATAGACGAAATTGAATATTTTCGGAAACGTTTTTCTACGTAAAGAATTATTTTCAAATTTAAGTAAAATAAGTCAAAGAATGGAAGAGTTAGGATTGGAAAATGAGTAAGTGAAATTTGATCGTATCGGATGGGATAATTTTGGATTGAATAAAGAATTTATTATTATTATTTATTTTTAAACAAAATTGTTAATGGAAATTAAAATAAATTAATTATTTTTAGATAAAATAAGATTATGGATAAGTTTGAATGAGATAGTGGGATAGTGTGTGTGGCAAGGGTGTTCAATGGTATGGTGACAAGTGTCATTAGGGGGTCAAATCACAAATAGAGAAAAATTTGGGCCAAAATGTAAATAAAAAATTTTGGGGGTAATTTCATAAATATGAAAAGTTGGTTAATATAAAAATGGTTGTTTGCCCAGAGTTTTTTCATTTCCTTCTCTCTATTTGCGGACTCTATTTTCCACTTCTGCCGTTTGCTTCATTTTATTCGTTTCTTCAATTTCTTTGTTATTTTCATTATTTAATTCATCAAATCATTTATTTTTTTCACCATCTACCCATTCCAAACTTTAAATTCATCAAAATCTATCCATTTTTCAAGTTAATTTTTGCTCAAAATGGGTGCAATCAAAGGTATGTTTATGGGATTTTGATTTCTTATGATGGGTATAGGTTAAAAATGGTTTAAATAATTTCTAGAGCATGTAAATTTAACTATTTTTGTATTTGATCAATTTTATGTGAATTTCTTTGTTGAGATTTGTTTATTTTGAACCCTAGGTGAGGCTTTGAATGCTTGAGGGCTTAGGGAAGGCTAGGGAGGCATGAAAACCTCTCCTTATATGTGTAGAAAACTAGTGAAAAGCCCACAAAAGTTGATGTATACTTGTCTTGAATTTTTGCTTTTGTAATAAAATAAAAATTTATCTTGAAATTTTGTGATTTTGTTTCTTGGATGAAATAACTAAGTATGAATGGGTTCTATATGTTATTTGGATGATTTTTGAATCGATTTTGAGGTGAAAAACAATTTGAAACAAAAAATTTGAAATTTAAACTCCTTTTTCGCTGAATTTGAAACATAAAATATCCTAAGGGTATTTTGGTCATTTCAAACACATTTACGTCTTATTCTAATAATGTTTGAATGGTTTTTGTAATGAAATATGAAGTTAAACAAAATTTTAAAAATAAATCACCTTTGATCGAATATGAAGCATAGGATGACCTAGGACTATTTTTGTCTTTTTGCACCCATTTACATGATAATTATATAATATTTTGATAATACGTGTGATGAATTGAGGTTTCGTAATGAAACTTTTGAAAATTTCTTCTTCAAAGTCGAATTAAAACTAAAAGAAAATATGTGGTTTTGACATAGTGTGATATGAAAACTAGGGTTAAAATGGTCATTTGAAATGACCATCAGTGTTTCTTTGAAGAAATTCAAACAATATATTTAAATATATATTAAAAAGTTTACGCGACTAAAGTTTTGTTAAAAATTTATATGTTTTGTAATTATGAAAACTTAAAAGGGCCCACGCAAAACTAGTCACCAATAGGTGGTAATTGATAGTTGGCTAGCCAATAAAGTGAGTATTAGCAGTACTGTACAATTACGATTGTTTACAACCGTTGTATGACAGACCTTGAGAGACACAAAACGCTCGGTCCTGAAACAGAAACAGATTATGATATGCGATCCGGTGGATAGTCACCGAGCGGCCATTACCGAGGTCATCATTTAGTTTGGTCGATGCTAAGAAATCCGTTATCGATCTATGGTATCATGATAAAATTTTACAAAAGACTCTAATTAAAGAAAAAAGGTAAAATCGTAAATATGTTTGCAAAATATGTTTGACAAAGTGAAATGTGTACTATGTGTGAAATATGTTATAAAGAGAAATGATATGTGAAAAAGGGCAATAATTAGGTGTGACAAGTAAGATTTGACATGATTAATCTTGACATTTTTATTTATTAATCGATATTGATATTATGTTATTAACTTTACGAATGGTTAAAATTTTAAATAGGTAGTTTATGTAATAAAATATATATATTATTGAAATTCGTATATTGTGTTTTGATTTTTATTTGATAATAACGTACTGTTTTCAAAAATATAAATCTGATTATGATATGAAATTAAGTTTGAAAGGATACTGGTGTAAATGTGTTTAATAATAGATTTCGGAAAAGTTTATGTGGATAAAATTTATATGGAATCATGTCTGATATATGTGTTTTTGATGAAAACTTATCGTTTAGGTAATTCTTTTGTTTTTACTATTGTAAAATTGGAATTGAGTTATCGTGTTAAAAAAAAAAAAAAAAAACAAAATCAAACTGAAACTTATTATGATTTATTATAAATATTGAAAAAATTATGAAATCTGGATTTATGACTTGAGTTGTGAGAAAATAAAGAATAATTGGTGAAAATAATATAGTTAAAACTGAAAAGGAATGATTGATGTATTTTGTTTGTATAATTGTTGATGATATGATCGATTAGTAACTTTTAAACAAAAGTTTACAATGGGCATTAAAAATATTAATTGAAAAATTATGTGAATCGTAAATCGATATAAATGATTTTATACGTTTTGTATTGGTAATTGTTAGTAAATTGAGTAATTAGAGAAATTGATAAAGTTTGAAAACTTATGAAATATTAAAAAGCGGCTGGTATTTCAAGAGGAAAATTATTAACGAAATAATGTTATATTAATTAAAGAAAAATATATTAGAGATATATATGTATGAAAAATGATTATTACGTATTTAATGAAGTATAATTATTAGTAATTTGTTTCATTGGGATTTGTAATAAAATTCTTACAAATTGAATTGATAGAATTAATAAGATATAGCCTGTATATTAAGTATATAATTTAGATATTTGAAACTTTTAATAAAATGTCTTCGTTAGGATTTGTTATGAAAAAATTAAAAAGAATATATATATGTATATATATATATATAATCAGATTGCTACGATTAATAACAAATTTTAGATGTTGGATATGTGAAGTCAGTTGTAAATAGATGAAAAATGATTATTATGTAGTTGATATGTATAATTAGTAGTAAAGTATTTTCATAGTAATGTAGAATAAAATTTTTACAGATATACATGATATGCCTAATAATAAATTGTATGTATTTTATATGTGTATTTATTAGTAAATTAATTCAATTGTGAATTTTAGTAACAAAACATATTTGGTGAAAAAAAATGCCGTTAAAAGAAATTTTATGTTTATATCTATTTATCAGTTAATAAATATTAATGAGTTATGTAAGGTTTATTTAAGACTGAGAAAACTGAATTTTATACATTCATACTTGAAACAAGATTTTTATGCACTTCATAACTTGTGTTTTGAGAAAAATTAAAATATGGTGAAGGTTTTATTTTATTATTTTTCTAAACTCTCAAATATTGTTGAAAAGTTTTATGAAATTATATTATGAGAAACTAAAGTTTTATGACTTTTAAATTAAGTGTACACCCACTAAGTAAAAATACTTAACGCGTTGGATTTACCACACGCAGGTAGGTGAGTTGGGCTTATAGATAAAAATTGAAGATGATGTACCTGCAGTTCTTTATGAGTCACAACATCATATTTTGGGTAACCACCATTTTGTACTATATATATATATATATGCATATTCGTGTGTATGTTCACGTGTATGGACATTGTTGTGAAATTTTGTAAAGTTTAACATTTTGTAAGTGTTATAAATTATATCTTGTATTATGTTTTGTAAATATTATAACATTTGTGACTTTTATATATTATTTGGTAAATATTTTGTGTAATGTGTTTCGTTGTGAAATGTAAAATTTAAAACAAAAAAATATATTATGATTATTATATTGTGTGGAATCAGATAGGAGGTTCGAATTGTAGTTGAGAAAATGATTATATAAAAGTGTTATCATTTTCTTTACAGGTTTTTAAATTTAGGTTTTCAAAAAAACAGGAAAAAATTTGCCGAATTTTCTCAAAACTAAAATGTTTTAAATTACTATAAGTGTTTTAAATAAACAATTTTATTTATAAACCATTTCAAATAAAACTTCTGTTTTAAGATGTTTAAGAATTTCCTAAATAAATTTTGTAAACGAAAGAAAAAGCGGTTTCAATAAGAAATGTAACGTCTCTTGCCTTGATTCTCGATCTCATGGGAAGTCAGGGTAAAGGGTGTTATAGCAATAGCTTTGTTGGGTAATTTGAATGTGAGTGTAAGCTATCTTTATGCCAAGAAAGTTACATGCAAGGCTAGGAGAAAGGCAAAACCTTTGCATGTCATTTTGAGAAGGTGAGAACTTGATTTCCATGAGATTTTGTTATGAAAATGTTGGAATTATTTTGTAATGGGCTAGTTATGGTTTGGTGTTGATGTTTGATGGATTTAAAGTCTCAAAATGATGATTGAAGTGTTGCATGTGATATTGGTGTAAGATTTGAAAAAAAGAAAATTGATGATTGAATGCATGTGTGTTCGACCATGAAAGGATTTTGGTGTCTAGCTTAACTTTGGTTGTTTTATAGATAATTGATGTTATTTGACGTGAATGGTAATGTAAATCTTGAAATATGTGGGAATGTGTTTGCTTGAGTGTTCAGCCAAGGATGGTTAATATGATCCAATCTAAGTTTAATTTATTTTAGTATTTTTCATGCATTTATATGTGTTAGAAGAAAGAATTTTGGTATTGAAATGAAAAAAAAAATGGAATATGATTATGCTATGGTCAACCATGGAAGGTTTTGGATTGGGAGTTGAATGTTGCCATGATTTATGATGATGGCCATGATGGAAATTTATGATTTAAAGTGAAGAAATGATAGTGTTGTATGCATGCATGGTTTCGGCCAAGGATAGGTGGTGTAATTCAAAATGTTGTTTGATTATTTTGTCATGATATATGAAGTGAATTTGGTATGTATGTAAGTGTGGAAGAGAAGAAAAATTAGTATTAGGTGTTGTCTTGATGTTGAATTCAACAAGGAAATTGTTTTGGATATTTTAAATGATATTAGGGAGTTGTTTTGATATTGAAAACTTAAAGCAAAATTTTGGTATGCAAGCTGTCATGAGTTGTTCTTGAGTATATTTAAGTGTTATGCAATTAATTTTGAAGAATTTGAATGAGTTTATAAGTTATTTAATGATAGCAGTAACTTGGAATGGAAAGGATTTGCGTTGGGTGTCAAATAGTCATTTCACGGCTAAGTATTGTTCGCAATTGTGTCAATGTGGTGTTTGATGGATTTATATTGAATTTATATCATATTTCATGTGTTCGAATATGTTTGCGATAATAAAAATCGAAGAGGATGGATAATGTGAAAATCGATGGGTATTCGGCTATAATAGGCCAAGTTGATGCTAGAATGCATTTAATGCGTTAAAAATGATATTTAGCTTTGAATTGGCATTTTTCTTTTCCATGTTTAGAGGTTAGGAATTTCGAATGGAAATTTCGTGTGAATGATTGAAGTTGTAGTGGCTTAGAAAAGGGTATTTTGATATCCTTGGATAGTTAGAGGTTATTGTTGTCACATGTGTAAGTACTAAATGGAAGTCATGCTTGTGTAAAGTGTAGGTAAATCGATGAGTAAAAAGGAGGACGTGGAAGAGTGGGTTACTTAGGAAGCAGGTAATGAGTGTGGAATTTTATAAGTTTAAATACATTTTAATGATTGAATAATCATAATTCAATATTATGTTGTTTTCAAAATTTTGTGTTTATTCATGCAAGCTTTTATCATATTATAATTTTTGTAGTGATGCATGCATAAATTTCTTCAAGGTATGATATAATTGTGTTTATTTTAATATAAAGTAAAGTAGAAAGTATTTCGGTTATAAGCCGTATGTAAGCCCCTGTATTCGATTTTATGTTTCCTAACTTTAGAAAATTAAATTATCCAATAAAAAGGGCGAAATGGTCATTTAGTGAATAAGAAATATAAATGGATGACAAAGTTGTAAAACTTTAGTTTAGTGAATTTAATAATTCAATTTTATGAGAAATGGGAATGACTTAAAAACCACTTATGTTTATTAGAAAATAAAATGACCAAGGACAATATGGTAAATTAGGATAATAAAAGGAAGTCAACAAGGACATAGGGGTCATTTTTTTAAAAGCTTTCCATAAATATGGTGGGATGTGGTGTTACACGGGTAACACTTAACAAACATTTAAAAGAAAAAAAAAGAGAGAGTTGAGAGGGAGCAAGTAATAGGCGGCAACAACAAGAAAAGGAAGATACCAAGCAATTTTTCATCATTTCTCAAGCTTCTAATTCATCTCCATAGTTAATTCAAAACTAAGACATCAAGTCTCAAACACAAATAAGGTAAGATATCCATGTCTCTACAAGTTTTGATGGTAGTTAGAGTTGTGTAAAGTGTAATGTTGGGCTTGTGACATGATGATGAATGGGATTGTTTCCTTAGAATATTATTCATAGAATGTTGTTGCAATTTCATGCCTTAGTATGGGATAAATGAAAAGGAAGCTTAAACAATAATTAGGCATGTGTATAAAGATAGCTAGGGTTTTGTAAGTAAAATCAAAGTGATGATTAAAACATGGTTATAGTCAAAGTTTTATTGTAGATCAAGTGTTTGATGAAATGATGTAGGAAAAAAAATAATAAATAGCATGAGAAATTAAAAGAAACTATGATTGTGTGTGTGTAAGTGAGGGTCATGGCCCTATGAGAGATGTGTAATAACATGTTGTTTTGACTTAAATAAGCTTAGATTCATGCAAGATAAATGTTAGAAAAGCATGTAGAAGTGATAGGATTTCAAAGAGAGAAATATAAAGGTAACTTGGAAATCCCGAGCTTGATAAAGGGTCTGGTGAGACCTGACCTCTTCTCGCTTAATTTGGGTTTTTCTAGACCTCAAAACATGCCTCGGGAACATAGCAAACCATAGGAATTGGAATGGAATCATTCCGATAAAAATTGGCGAAGTTATGGCCAAAATAATGCACATAGAAAGTGTCATAGAGTAAAAGTGGAATCCCGAGCTCAAACCATGAGCTAGAGAAAACCTGACCAAGTCTGACATGTATGGGGATGTTCTACACCTCAAATGATGCCTAGGAGTCATAGAAAACCATAGGTTTTGGAACGGATCGAATCCGATAAAAATTGCGCAAGTTATGTGCAAAATAATGCCGTTAGAGAGTCGATAGGTGAAATAACTATGCGAATGAAATTTTTATTACATGAAATAAGTTTAGATGATCATAATGAGGAAAATGAAGCTTAGATATGAAAGAAAAACTACCGTCGCTAATCCGAAACGAAAAAGTGCATAAAACGCACACTAAAAGTGCCCAAAAATGTGTGTTTTCTTAGATTTGACATAGTAAACGATAGAATTTTTCAACGAAATTTGACGTGTGACCAGAATGTGAGATAAGTGAACCGTAGGAAAAAGAATGAAGGAAAACGGAGCCCCGAGCAGTGAGCTGTCATGCATTCTGTTATGGGCTATCGATTGAGCCTAAAAATTTGATTTGTCGTTTTGAGCCTCTAACAATTATATGGACAGCATGGGGCTATTCCTAGGGGTCTAAAAGTAAGACTATTGTAAGGAAATTAGAATTTGAGAGTCTCGGTTGAGTTAAAATCGAGTCGGAAAAATTATAGCGTAACGGGTTTTCAATAGGTTGATTTATATTGAAAACTCTAATGTTACGTTTTATTTGAGTAAAATATAATGGGAAATTAATGTGTAGGTGACGAGCACGCAAGCGAGGCACGAGAGGCTCGTTGAGATCGTTGCATTTGTGCGGATTGAGGTAAGTATTACATCACTTACACTAGTTCAATTGTAATTTCAATTATTTTAATTGTTGCTAAAGAGTTTTATAAAATAACTTTCTGATCGTAAGTTTGGTTTAAGTAAAACCTTGGAAGAAAGGACATTTTGTGCTTTTTGCACATAAGAGAAAAAGAGTTGTAAAAACCATGTGTAATCCCTTGATTCTTAGAGTATATATCGATACGTTGTGACGTAGTAAATTCCACACGTAGTCGAGTATATTGAGAGCTATTGGCATTACATTGCGAAGTAGAAATTCCGCATGTAGTCGCCAAAATCTGATTTATGGGCACTATGGTTGCGATGAAGAAATTCCGCACGTAGTTGCTAGAATTATAAAAATTTAGTACTACAAATGCGATGAAGAAATTCCGCATTATAGATGTTTACAACTGAGATAATTTTACCCCACTCGGGTGAGGAAGTAAATTCCGCACGTAGTGGTCTAAATACTATAGTAGCTTCAAGATGCACATGGTTGTTTCATAAGGAATAGTTTGCAAAGATTAACCTTTAAATATTTCTTTAAGTTATGCTTTACTATGAACTTGAAAGGGTTGTATTATTATGTAACGAACTAACGATTTATTTTGTCGTGTAGCTCGCTTGTTTTATCCAGAATAATTATAGGTGATTTTGTGGCCGAGGAAGCGACGTTCCACTTATAGGTGGGGATGAATGAATGGACTATGTGAATATTAAATATATTTTGAGATTGTTGTAAATGTTATTATCTAAATGATCGCATGTTTGATATATGAATGTTTGACAGATTGTAACTTATACTTAAATATGTATATATAAAACTGTACATTCACACTTATTGCATTCACACTTATTGCAGAATACACATGATATATCTGTATAGGTTGTGATACCCATGGAATATGTATACATGTTGTGAATGGTTGGATATGAATGAATGTCATATGACATGTATGGATGTGAAATTTAATGTGAATTGCATGTTTGTGGAAAAATCGAAGTTGGCTGGTGATTTCTATAGTTCGAAGTGTGTTTATTTTACAGGTAAAATTTGGAAAATGTTCAATTTTATGCCGTTATGCTGCTGAATTTTTTTTTATAAAAGTAATTCACTCCTAACCGATTTAAAGAAAACTGAGTTACTAAGTTTTAAACGAGTAAACCGGTTAAGAAAGTTAGGGTTCGCTTCTCGGATTAATTCGATCCGACGAGTCGGGTTCGATAAGTCCGTTGAAGTGCCCGGTAGGATCCTCCAGACAAGAGCATAGATAAGGTCTGGGAAGGGTCGTGTCACCGCAAGCCAAAGAGTAAACATTCACGAACTAGATAAATATGCTTTCATGCTAAGTAAAAATATTAAAGTTGTAAAAATAAGTTCAAGCTTATGGAAAGAACTTTAAATGTTAGCTAAGGCCTAGAATCCCTTGAAGGCTAAAGCCTAAGAAAGGGGCCCAAGGAAAACTGTTCAGCCAAGTTGTGGTACCATCCTAGAATCCTTTGAGGACTAAGGTCCAAGAAAAGGGGTGAGCCACATTCCGTTATTGTGATGCCACCCTAAAATCCCTTGAGGATTGAGGTCTAAGAAAGGCGAATGGGCCACATTTCGTTTTTGTGATGCCACCCTAGAATCCCTTGAGGATCGAGGTCTAAGAAAGGGGGTGAGCCATATTCTATTGTTATGATACCGCCATAGAATCCCTTGAGGATCGAGGTCCAAGAAAGGGGGTTGAGCCACATTCGTTATTGTGATGCCACCCTAAAATCCCTTGAGGACTGAGATCCAAGAAAGAGGGTAAGACACACATCGCAAAGGTGGTGCCATCTTAGAATCCCTTGAGGGTCGAGGCCTAAGAAATGGATGGGCCACATTCCGTCCTGACATGAATAAGTTCCCTAGGTTACCTCGTAAAGTTAGCTATAGAATGGAAGTACATCATTAGACATAAGATTTAGAAAATGAAAAAGATTTACATCTTATAAAATTGTTATTAAATTTACAAGCAAAAATATTTTTATGGCATACTAGACTACAGTTCTTACCAATGCGAAATAAATCATTAGATTTACAAACTATTATTAGGAAATTATATTGTATTAGTAAATATCCTAATTTTATGAAAGTTGTTCACTCACTAAATTAATACTCACTACTCTTTTCGTGTTTTATAAAAACCTTCCCTAAGTGTAGGTGTAAGTTAGCATTTAGAAGGAGCTCCGTCGAACGCATAGGTTGGCCGAAAACACGACACTACTACATTAGTTGTCTTTGTTGGAAAAATCATGTATCTCCGTAACTTTTAAGACTCATTACATATTTGTAATATTATTTTGAAGGTACATACTTTATGCTTGAATTGTGTCTATATTACGTGGGCACATTAATTATTTAAGTTCAATGATTTTCTAATTACCTTGAATTGAAAGTATATTTGTGGTTGATTATGAAAGCGAATAAAGGCTTGGACTTTAAAGTTGAGAAAGTGTGGCTTTTAGAAGTGCACAGATTTTTATGTGTTTTTGCAAGGGTGAAAATCCTTGAAAAACAATCGATGTGTTGCCGGATTTCTACTAGTATCCTATTTTGAAAAATGTTAATTTAAAAAGAAAAAAGTTTCTATCCATTTTGGTAACTCAATGAGATTTCAAGGAGTTTTAAAAAGTTTTCATTAAAGAAAAAGGTTTAGTTTTATGAGAACTTTTCAGTCAGAGCAGATCCCGTTTGGAAAGTCACTGTGGGTGACGGGAACCTTCCCGAATCTCTCAGCTAGACCCGAGAAAGACCCCGTAGCACCCCGACAGAACTCCAATGAACCCTAACTTTGGCCCGAAGAAATCCCGTCCGAGTATTGAGACTTAGTTTAAATTTATTTTCTAAATCATTTACTTGGTGGCAGAGGTAAAAATTTTTTATTTTTCTAATGAAAATTCGACAGCTTACCGGCTATTTCTTAAACTATGCCATCCTATAAATTCAAAGAAAATTTAAATACACTTATAATGGTAATCAATCTCAACTACCAAGGGTCGAAGTTTTTTGCATGGAAAACCCCAATCACAACATTTGATTTAAAACTAAAACATTTTAACCTTCATTTTCGTAATACTACTTTATAAAGTTATGCATCCAAAAACTTGTATTTACATTGACAATTTGTAAAACCCAAAATCTCGTTCGCCAGAAAGCAAAATATTTTTCCGATGGATTGCATTCGATCGAAAAAATACAATTATCGAGTCCGAAAATATTCGAAATATTTATTTTAGAATAATAAAAATAAATTCGAGTTCGTGGAGACAGATTCGAAATAATAAAATAATTCCGAAGACGAAAAAATTAAAAGCGGATTCCCAGGCAGACGGACAGAAATAGATTCGATGTCGGAATCAAAACAAGAGAATGCATGGAAGAATTTAAATAAAATAAAGCTAGTGCATGAAAGTGACACAAGTCACACATGCAAAGGGTGAGCAAGACAAGTGGCTGGATATTAAAAGCTTGCATGACAAGTGTCCAAGATGGTATGCAAATGTCATTCATGCATGGAATCAAGTTAACATGTGTCATCCAAGGAATAAACAATATATATAAAAGCAAGGATTAAAGGCAATAAACTTCATTTGGTCATCACTCACCATCAAGAGACAAAACTGAAAACAAAAATGAGAGAGTGAAGTAAAAACTTAAGCAAAAGGTATTCGGTCTTCAGTCATTTATAATCCTTACCCATGAGCAAGAAAGAGAGAGGGAGAGAACTCACCATTCGGCCTCCATTCTTCAAGCAAAATCGAGAGTTGCATGTCACCATCCCTTAAACTCCAAGAGCCGAGAAAGATAGAGAGACTGAGAGTGTGAAGGAAGAGGTAAATCTATTCGTCATAAAGAGAACAAGAGAGAGATTGAGAGGAGGGAGATCCACTCGGTCAAGAAGCAAGCTGAGAGAAGGAAGAGAGATTTATGTGTGCTGCTCGTGAAAGAGAGAACCGAAAGCTGATCAGAGCAAGAACCTCCATCCTTCTTCCTTCCCATTCCGTCTTCAGCTAGATCTGGAAGTGACCCCTTAAGTGCAGCAGCTGCATGTGTTGTCTAAGCAAATTTGATTGTGCATGCAAGTTAGAAGAAGTACTGCCGTAAGCTGAGGAGTTATTGTCGTGTCCTACTACTGTGAAGCTACTGCTGCTGCCTTGAGGAGTTACTGGCGTAAGGAGCTGCTGGCAAGAGGAGCTACTATCGCCGTTGTGAGCAATTGCCGAGCAGCTGCTGTCAGGTCAGGTCGTGAGCTGAAGTGCTGCTGCTGTTGTTGTCGAAGGTGATGTCCAAGCTGCCCGTGACCTACAGCAAGAAGACAGTGAGTTGCTGAGTGAGTTGAGTGTTGTCAGGTGAGGTTTTAAGTGCCATCGAAATAATTTCAGCTTGATTGTGTATTGTTTATTGCCGTGAGCTTAAGTGAGAGTCGTCTCGCCGTCACGATTGTCCGAGAGTTAGTTCGAAACGAAAAATAGTTCGAGTTGAGGTATGTGTTGTCCCGTTAACTTTGTTAAGATGTTTCAAGTAATTTTTAAAGCATGCATGTGAATAAGAATTGAGATATGGATTAAATTGATATTGTTATGATTGGATTTTAGGATTGAGAACCTCGTTAGTGCGGAGGTTCGCTCGATAATGTTTGGTTGTGTTTTTGGAATGATATTGTCATCGATTGTGTTCGTTGCGTTTTGGTTACGAGATGTTATAGGAAAAGTTAGGGGCTGTTATGTTATGCTTTTAGTTTCGAGTTCATTTTCGTGGAAAATGGTTAGTATTGGTATGTTTTAAAGTATCGGATAGTCATTCGGATATTGAGAAATTGTTTCTGAGCTATTCGGATGAGTTTTCCGCGAATGCGAATGTTTTTAGTTTGTGATTTTCGTTGTCAAATGTGAAAGTGTTGATGATATTATCAAGATGCCTCGAGACGTAATTAAACCCGTTAAAGTGTTAAAGTTTAATGTTAGGATAGTTTGAGTTATAATAAAGTTAATTGGATGGTTTTCCATTCGCGCGAAATCGTTAAATTATTGAATTCAGAATTGAATCGGAAAATGAATATTGGTTAAGCTTGCTGCCATATTTTTCATGTTTATGCTTTAAAGTGTTTGAATATTCGTTTGTCATGTTTTAAGTAAAGTCATGAGATAAGTTTAATTGGAAACGAAGAAATCGCACGAAACGCTAAAAGCGATAATTCGCGATAAATAGTTGAAATCGTGTAAGTTTATGTTATTCGTTTAGCTTCGAATATTTCTTTTATTGAATCCATTAGAATGTGATTTCGATGATGTTACTTTAGATTCGAATGGCATAGTTGTCAGTTTTGTAACCGTAGAGTTTCGAGAAATCCCTAGGTTTTCTTCATTCATTTTCGCTCCAATCATCTCCCTAACACATATTTAGGTTAGCCATGAAGCGAATTCAGAAAGAAACGATTGCCGAGTGGGTGTTCCTAGCCAAAAACTTATTTTTTCAACACTTTGTAATGCACATTTTGACCTCAAACCTACAATAAGCGCATTTCATTCATATCCAACATTCTTTCACTCAAATATAATTAGACATATTGATTTCATGCATCAAAAAAGGCTTTTACAAGGAATTTCTTAATGCCCTTCAAGTAAGCTTAATAACACTCATTTGTCTCTACACTTTTGTTTATTCAATTCTGACACTTCCATATGATTTTCTAACTTCTGACATCTAACATGCATAAATTTAAGCTCATACGGATCAAAACTCGATGAGACCACAAACCCTTATTATTGTCGTGACAACACACACGCACACCCAACACATTGCTTCATTCACTTTCCATGATTTTTACTTGAGTACTCACTTAGACATTTCATCAAATACCTTATCGACAAAGCCAATCACTTCGTACAAGTCTATATCAAGAGTTAGGGTTTTATCTACATAAACCCTAAGTTTCATTTCTTACATGGTTCTTCTTAATTCAAACTTCCTTTTTAGTTTAATAGGTTTCTATGTTTGATTTGAAGTAAAACCCCATCAATTTACCTATCAAAAACTAACCCAACCATCAACCTCCATATAAACCCACAAACATCAAACTTAAGAAAAAAAATGATGTTAACTAACCTTAATCTTGTCTAGGTTTTGATCTTCTAGCTTGGATTAATACAAAAACTTTATAAGAAGCTTGAAATTGATTGGAAATAGCTTAGGTCTTATTCTCCCTTTGATTGTCATCCTCTGGACTGGAGAAAGACTCTGTAGCACCCTAACAGAACTCCAACGAACCCTAACTTTGGTTTGAAGAAATCCAGTCGGAGCACTGAAACTCAGTTTAACTTATTTTCTAAATCATTCACTTAGTGGCAATGATAAAAACGTTTGATTTATTCTAATGAAAATCTGATAGCATACAGCTATTTCTTAAACTTTGCTACCCTGCAAATTCAAAAGCAGTTTAAAGACACTTCTATGGCACGTAATCTCCACTACCGGGGGCCTCAGGCCCTCATCCAAATTCAATCACAACATAAATCATCACATTTATGAAATCAGTAAAAATCTAGAATTTTTTTATGCATACAATTCACGTCATTTATACCATGATTTATATACAACACATGTATGGAAAAAATATGAGCTATACAATAGGGTATAGTCATTCGTCAGTTTATCCGCGCATCTATCTAAGCCTCGTATGTTAGACGACTCGCTCCTACACCTAAGGGTAAATTTAAAGAAACACATAGAAGCAAACTATGAGTATAACTCAGTGAGATAAAAAACTTATAATATAAAAGTATCTTTCTTAAATGGTTTTTATAAACTCATTCGAAAATTATTTCTGAAATTCGTTTTGAAATTTTTTTCTAAAACTTTCTCATTTCTCGCCTTGATTGTAACCCAGGGAAACTACTCCTGTCGTGGTAGCTTAAATCTCTAGCTAGCCACTAGAAATTAAGGAATCTACCCTGTATAGTCACCGATGTGCAAACTTTGGGCACGCGTTACCCCTACACAGTCGGTCTAAACTACACTACCCTATACGTGCAGAAGATGACTCAATTGACTCTTTTTCTATCTAGAATCGTTAGGAATCCACTCTCTGTTAGTAACTCTTTTACATCTACCATGCACGCATAGAGTATCCATTTGGGTACTCAACTGGGGCTAGGGTAAACCATTGGCGTACTAAAATATCTTTATTCAATCTTTTTAAAATCTTATTCTCAAGGCAGAAAGCCTAAAACATTTATTTCTAGTACGTTCTCGGTAATAATATAAATTCGGTTTAAAACTCACGTGCTAAAATCTCATTATAATTTCAATATTCTCATATAAACAATAAATGGATACAATCATTATATATAAAAATTAATAAGAAATAAATATAATAAAGCTTAAAATAAACTAGTTTTCTACTCACAAAACGTAATCCGATCGAAAGCGAGTCTTCTTTGAAATCCTTCGAAACCTTCCCCTTTCAACCTAAAATATTGAATACTCATTTAGAATTACTTGAATCATCAACACAAAGCTAGAAATCACTAAAAACTCAACTAATTCTATTAACTTCATTTTACGCCTACATAGGTGCACTTTCAATTTTTATCGGAATTGCTCTCTTTCAATTTCTATGGTTTGTCATGACATTTAGGCATGATTTGAGGTCTAAAATAACCCCATTTAATGGCACACATTCCAGCCCTCTATAACAGCCCCTATCTTCCCAATTTTTGCTCACAATTTATATGTTATTACACTAGCATGCATGCATTTATTTACTTCCACGCATGTCCATTTTATTTTCTTTGAATTTCATTAATTCAAACACATATTTAGGGTTATTATTACACCTTAAACTCAAACAAAACACATGAATAATAATCAGCCCTTAATCTTGGCCGAGCATACTAAAATACACAACTATTCTCTTTTTCAATTTCCATCATCATCTATCAAATTAACACCTTCATTTTCATTTCTCATGGATTTAATCACTTGAAAAACTCCTCCCACTCAAGAATCACAAGCTAGCCAAAATCATCTTTCACCAATCTTTTCATATTCATGACATAGATTGCATGAAAACTATGTCAATTTCCTAATTAACATATTAACTACTTTAATTACAATTTCCATGAAATTTTCAATATTAAACCCTAGCTCAAACTTACCAAATCTTTAAAGTTAATGTCTCCACTTGTTGTAAGCTTGAATTAAAGCTTAAATCCAAGAAACCCAAGCTAGAAAACACAAAACCAACCATTAATCTTGACAGGCCCCGTTTGCCTTATCCTAGTACGTCTGGTGACCCGCTCGGCGACCCCACGGAGGACCTCCAGAGGATACCTAATCTAACTAGAAGGTTCCCGTGAAGCTAAGCCTTTTTCTTAATAACTTGAAATATAACTATACAAATAGTTTTGGTAACCTAGGATTTATATAAAAGCGGAAGTTTAAATATATTTTCATACATTTAGAACTTTATAGTAAGATTCAAATCGAGTAATTAAAACAAAAGACATCAAAGTAGAATTCAAAACAGTTTAGAATTCACATATAGATAGGTTTACAACTTTTTCAAAATGTAGTTAATATAATTCAAATGTTAATATTTACAATCCAAAAATATTTATAACAAAAGTCGTAGATAAACACGCATAATAATTATAATGCAACCAAGTCTTGTTATTCATGAGTCGAAGTTTCAGCGGCTGAAGCTGTAGCACCTAAAGCTGCACCTTGACCTGCAGAGTTTGATTTTATAAACATATAATAGGGTGAGATAATATCATCAGTGAGTGTTATAATATTCTAAATAAAATCCAGTTCAAAATAATCACCATCCTATTATTTATGAATTTATTCATAAAACATGATTGAATAATTTCACTTAACTTTAAATATATTCATAAAACATAATTTATGAATTCGGGAACGAAATTCAGCAGCTTATATCATTTCAATATAACATAAACTTGTAAATTAAAATGGTGGTAAACGAATTAATAAGAATTTATTTCAATAAAAATATAGTAAATTAACCACCAATATTTAAATCGCCAAATGGTATACCCAGGCATATGGCAAAGCGGAATCCTACATCGTAAGGCCATATAATCGGTAACTAAGTAGCGGAATCCTACATCGCTCAGGTAGTAAGCTAGCTCATAATATACCCTGGGGAGAGGCGGAATCCTACATCGAAACTCCTAAGCAGAATCCTATGTCGCTTTAGGGTATTCTACCATTACTAACAACATCATAAAATCGTCCTAAGAAATACCATAGGCTGGATAAAAGATTTATAAATAAGCTGCACTTCATATAAAATCCACATTTCATTCTTGAACATAAAAATTCGTAAAGGAGGGTATCATAATTAATATAATTCATATCGTAACATATATGATCATAGAATATAATGTCGTGTAAAACTTCGTAACTTTAAAATCTTATAACGTCATTTAACTTAAATAAGCTCGCATGAAATTATAAGACTTAAAATAAATTCATTCATGCCAAAACGTTTATAAAATTCAAATGATTTAAAATTAAACAATAGTTTTGAAACAATTTAATAAGACTTACAACTTGCTTCCAAATACTTTATCACCACTTCCCGTTACGGGTCTCGTCCACCCGCCGGTTCACCTACAATTGATTTCGATCGAGATGTCATTAAAACACGGTTTGTAAACAAACTAATCTTACACCACACAAGGATTTTCCAATCACAAAAATTCAAGCGATTATCCCCACATGACAACAATACGGAAAACTAATATTCGCACGCGGAGACTATCTCTAACCAATTCATTATCGCAATATAAACTACTCGAAACTCTACGGTTACAAAACTTACGACTATGCCATTTGAAACCAAAGTAACATCATTGATATCACATTCTAAAGGACTTCAATAAAAAGAAGATTCGAAACCAAATGAATAACATAACACTTACGTGATTTCAACTAGTTATCGTGAATTATCGTTTTTAGCATTTCGCGCGATTCTTTCATTTCTAATTAAACTTATCGTCAATTTCAACTCATGACTTTACGTAAAACACGCCAAACGAATATTTAAACACTTTTAAGCACAAACAAGAAAAATATGGCAGCAAGCTTAACGAATATCCATTTCCGGTTTCAACTCTGAAATTTCGATAATTTAACGATTTCGCGCGAAACAAAAACTATCTGATTAACTCAAATACATTTCAAACTATCCTAACATCAACTTTAACACTTTAATGGGCTTAATAACCTATCAAGGCCGCGAGATAACATCATAAACACTTTCATCATCGACAACAAAAATCACAAACTAAAAACATTCGCATTCACGAAAAACTCAACCAAATCGCTCGAAAACGATTTCTCAATAGCCGAATGACTATCCGATACTTTAAAACACACTAAAATGCATCATTTTACATAACGACGAACTTGAATTTAAAAGCATACTATCACAACCCTTAACTTATCTTCTAACAACCCGAAAAAGATTTCACAACAAAACCAACCATTTACAATTTCATTCCAAACACAACCAAAACAACAATAACGAGCGAACCTCCACACTAACGAGGTTCTCAATCCTAAACCCAATTACATCATCATCAAAATTCGTCCTCAACTCAATCTTAATCATTATTGAATGAAACAAAATCAATAAAATCACAATGTACCTTTCGAAACTCACTTCGAAACTTCGAAAAACACTTGCAAACAATCGTGACGGCGACGATGCTCTCACGATGGCAAGCAATTGCCTTGCCAATTGTCTTCTCTTGATGCTGTTCCACTTTAGGTCTGAATGATTGTGCTCCGCCTGACTTGACAGCGGTTCAGCAGCAGCTCACGATGACAACGATGACAGCACCTGAGGATGACGACAGCAGCTCACGGTCTTCCTCTTGTTTGCTCACGAGCTGCACCAGCACACCTAACAGATCACGGCAGCACTTCAGAATGTTGATAGCACCTAAGGACGGTGACAACAGCTCACGGTCTTTCTCACTTCAGTAGCAGTAGCTTCACGGTAGCAAGACATGACAGCAATAGCAGCAGCTCAGCTCCTCACGGCCAGACAGCAGCCCACCATCCCTCCTTGCTTGCATGCACGATCTCTTGGTTTAGATATGTTCCTGGATGACTTAGATGCTACATGCAGCTGCTGCACCTAAGGATTTACTTCCAGATTTAGCTGAAGACCGAGTGAGAGAGAAGAATGTTGGTGGTGCTTACTCTGATCAGCTCTCAGTTTTGCTTTCTTGACTGAGTGGGTCTTTCTCCTCTTAATCTCTTCAAGCTTTTCTCTTCCTTCTCTCTATGAAAGCTCTCGGTCCTCTCTTCTTCCAAAAGCATCACACACACACACATAACTCACTCTCGGATTTAGGATATGGTAAAGAGGTTGACCGAATGCAATATCTTTCTTCACTTTCATTTTTAATATTTATTTCATTTACCATTGATGCCACTTGTCATGCTAGTTCTTTCGCATATGTTACACATGTCCGTCGATTATAAACTTGTTAACTTATTCCATGCATTCTCCCATTTTCGATTCTGAAATCTAATTCCCGCTTCCGTCCGTCCATTCGTCCAGGAATCTACTTTTAATCGCTTTAGCCTTAAGAATTATTTTAAAATTTCAAATCCGTTTTCACGAACTCGGATTATTTCATTACTCTAAAATAATTATTTCGAATATTTTCGGACTCGATAGAAATATTTTTCCAATTGAACGTGATCCATCGGAAAAATATTTCGCTCTCCGACGAACAAGGTTTTGGGTTTTACAAATCTAACATGGACAGCATGTAAGCATGATTTTCCACTTGAAATATCATTGAACTTACTTGTTTTCTTGGTTCTTTTCTTACTTGATCATGCACCCAGCTGATTGCCCTTGTTCTAAGTTTGAAATCAGCTTGATTCACTCATCTTTTTCATGTTAAAAACTGCCGAGATCAGATCTGCCTTGCCTTGACTTGCAACCCCCTCTTTTGCTTTTTCTTGTTGCTGAATGAGAGTGTTTTTAATTGTCTCGGGTCTGATATGTTTTTGTGACTGATTTCCAACTGAAATCTCATTTATATATTCCTCTAATCTTGCCAAAATAGCCCCTCAATCATAGCCTAATCACAAGTTTGCCATTAGTCAAAAATAAACTCCTATTATTGGACAAAATCTAACTAGCTTTTATATTAAACAAACTAATCCAATTGCTAGTTACTTTTCATCATCTTTTGACTTGGTCTTTGAAAAGACCCAACCTGGATTACCCCTGTAGAGATCCGAGCGGACCCCTCCCGGCACCCCACAGAATTCTTACAATCGTTATGCAGGTGACGCGAAAGGACTCTGTGAAGTAAAGCCGTAAAACAATTTCATTTCTTAATTATTTAAAAATTACGATGGAAAAATTTTGGCAGCACAATGGCTGTTTCTCTGATATTTTCAACTTTTTAAAAACACCTGTAAAATGATTTATAAACATCTCTAAATGAATACATACTTTTCCAGTTCCAAATGGGACCTCAGGTCCAACTCAAAATCCATTTTCAAACACAAAACAAGTATTCAAAACAAAATCATCTCAAACTTTAAAACATTCACATGCATGACAGCGTAATCATTATTATGAAACTTAAACATTTACATCATATTAAATTCATTATACATAAAAACATTTACTTAAATTTCACAGTGATGATCGTCCGATAGGTTCGCCTATTCTTGAGCTGGGGATTTGCTGCCTGGGGAGTTTTATAAAATATACAAGAAAATAATGAGCTAAAAAGGCTTAGTAAGTGTTATGCATTTCTAAATAAGTTTCCTCTCAAAATCCTTTAAAAATTTCTAGGTTTTAAAAAGAATTGTTCAAACATGAATGTCATACTTGAAAAGAGGATTACATGCATCAAAAATTCAGTTCATAACATAACTCAATTGAAATTCATTCATAACATAATCATAAATTCATAAATCGTATCCTCAGTTATAAAACATATATCCAATGGGACCCAGGGAAATCATGATCACCGCTCGGTCCTAGGATGTCAGTGGTGGGGACGGTCAATCTCAGTCATAACCACTATGCCGCGGAATGTTACCTCGCTGCACATAAGGCATCAGTCATAATATGTGGGGTCCCTCACCGTCGTATCAACCTCGGGTCTCGGTCCCACTCAACGGTACTGTCCCAGTCAAGATAGGTTTTTCTTTCGCCCCCCCCACCTCTCGAACCTGGCCCTTGACCCTTAAATCCAAATTCTTAGAGAGGTGAGTACCAATTGAGCTACTAGCTCAATTGGTACTCACCTCTCTAAGAATTTGGATTTAAGGGTCAAGGGCCAGGTTCGAGAGGTGGGGGGGGCGAAAGAAAAACCTATCTTGACTGGGACAGTACCGTTGAGTGGGACCGAGACCCGAGGTTGATACGACGGTGAGGGACCCCACAATAAAAGGCACCTTTTATTGTGGGGTCCCTCACCGTCGTATCAACCTCGGGTCTCGGTCCCACTCATAGGTACTGTCCCAGTCAAGATAGGTTTTTCTTTTGCCTCCCCCACCTCTCGAACCTGGCCCTTGACCCTTAAATCCAAATTCTTAGAGAGGTGAGTACCAATTGAGCTAGTAGCTCAATTAGTACTCACCTCTCTAAGAATTTGGATTTAAGGGTCAAGGGCCAGGTTCGAGAGGTGGGGGAGGCAAAAGAAAAACCTTTCTTGACTGGGACAGTACCTATGAGTGGGACCGAGACTCGAGGTTGATACGACGGTGAGGGACCCCACATAATAGTACCTTATGTACGTGTAGAAGGTGACATGACAGACTCGATCCCCCTACAGTTAGTGGACTTTCCCCCACAGACATACCATACGTGCAATAAGGCATTTCGGCTGCATAACAGTCATATTTCAGTCATATAATGGGGATTGGGTAGCCATCAGTTTTGAAATATATTTACATGCTAAAATAATTGTTGTATAACAAAATTCTTCGATTAGAAATCAAAACATAAGAGTGCATTTCAAAAATAAATTCACACAATCAATATTTCTTTAGATGCATATATAAAAACATTTATAAGCGTACATCATTCACATAAATTCATTTAAATATTAAAAACGTTTCATTCTATCATGAAAGCATAGTAATCATAGTGCATTTATCATTTCATAAAAAAATTTACACTTACCGATTTCTAACTCACGAAAACGTTCGAATTTTCTACCTCGCATCACTTCTTCAACTTCGCTTTCCTTCGCCTTATCGCCTATATAATTTAACATTCTAATATAGGCATGTCGTAACTATGCTATTCGAATCTAAAGCAACATCATCAAAGTCACATTCTAATGGATTCAACAAAAAGGATAAGCGAAGCTAAACAAATAACATAAAACTTACGCAATTTCAACTAGCTATCGCGAATTATTGCTATTAGCGTTTCACGTGATTCCTTCGTTTCCAATTAAACTTATCGTCAATACTATTCGCGACTTAACTTAAATCATGGAAAATGAATTTTCAAACACTTTGAAGCACAAACATGAAAAAAAAAATATGGCAGCATGCTTAAACAATATTCATTTTTTGATTCAACTCCGAATTTCGACAATTTAACAATTTTGCGCGAAACAAAAACTATTCGATTATCTTAAATGTATTTCAAACTATCCTAACATCAACTTTAACGCTTTAACAGACTTAAATACGTCTCAAGGTAGTGAGTTAACATCATAAACACTTTCATATTTGACAACAAAAATCACAAACTAAAAACAGTCGCATTCGCGAAAAACTCAATCGAATCGCTCGGAAACGATTTCTCAATATCTGAACGACTATCCGATACTTAAAAACACAGTAAAATGCATCATTTTCCATGACGACGAACTTGAATTTAAAAGCATAACATAACAGTCCTTAAATCTTCCAATAACTGCCCATAATCATGTCGAAATGAGAACAACCATAGACAATTTCATTCCAAAAACACAACCGAGCAATAACGAGCGAACCTCCGCACTAATGAGGTTCTAATCCTAAAACCCAATCATAGCAATTTCAATTTAATCCATATCTCAATTCTAAATATTTTCCATTCAACTAAAACCATAAATCAAAACTTACCTCTCTAAAATTGTTCGAAAGCTTGAAACTTCGAAAGAAAACTTGCGCGAATGGGCTGTCCTTATAATTCACTTTAAATCGATCTTCCTTCAATCCAAATTCACATGCACACTTTAAGAATTACTCGAAAAACATAACAAAACCAAATGGAATAGCATTTACCTCAGCTAGAACTGATTTTCACTTCAAACCAACTCTCAAACACTCGCGATGGCGAGACGACGCAAAAATTAAGCTCACGGCAGCAGCTTCCTCTTCTTCACCTCCTTTCTAACTTGATGAAGCTCCAATGAAGGATGGGTTGTTGGTCTAAATCTGTTCGGTCTTCACTTGATGCGGTCTCGGCCTGACAGTAGCTGCTCGACAGCAGCTCACACAACGACAGCTCATGGTAGTGGACACGACAGCAACGGCAGCACTTCAGCTCATGGTCTGAGCCTTCTTTGTTGTATACACGATTAGATTCACTCCTGGATTGCTTAGATGCTACATGCAGCTACTGCACTTAAGGATTTACTTCCAGATTTAGCTGAAGACCGAATGGGAGAGAAGAATGGTGGTGGCTCTAGCTCAGATCAGCTCTCGGTTCTGCTTTCATCTCCAAGGCCAAGCAGCTCTTACTGAGCAGGTCACGGCTTCACCTTTCTTGCATGCACGATCAGACCTCTCACTCTCAGGTTTTGCTTACCTTGTTTCCTCTTTTCATGCACAACACACACAGATCTCTCTTCCTTCATGCTCTCAGTTTTCTCTCTTGTTCTCTTCTCTATCTCTCTTGGTTTGGAACTAATGTTGTTGACCGAATAACTTGCCTTGGCTTTGATTCACTTTACTTCACTCTCTCACTCGGTTTCTCTTGATTGCTTTACCTTTTCCCAAAAACAAAATGGCCTCACTTGTCTTCATTTCTTGCTTAAACTTCACTTTATATATATTTTATAATTTTCTTACACTTGTCACTAATTCATCATGGAAAGTCAACACTTGTCTTACTTTCTTTTTACATGTGTGACACGTGTCCCATTCATGCACTAATTTTATTTTACTTAAATTCTTCCATGCATTCTCTCGCTTTAAATTCAAACTCGAATCCATTTTCATCCGTCCGTCCGGGAATATGCTTACGACTTGATTTCGTCATTGAAATTATTTTTATTACTCTAAAATAATTATTCCGAATATTTTTGGGCTCGAGAATTATATTTTTTCAATCGAAAACGCGATCCATCGAAAAAATAATTCACTCTCCGATGAACGAAGATTTTGGGTTTTACAGTCTTAATAACCTCTTATTAGTTCATTTTGGTTCACATGGATCATGGTTTTCGTAGGAAATCTTACACATAAACACTCACATGGAATCTGTTGCATACTTTAGTGAATTTATTCCACATTCAATCGAAATAAGTTCCAAAAATATTCCACACTTATCCAATCACCAAGTTGGCTCCAAAACAATTAAATTGAGTGTCTTACGGCTCACGTGCATCATAAAAAAAATATTTCTAATAGAGGCAAAATCGATTAAAATTGCGATTCATTTTTATACTATATACCGAACTTTACATTTCTATCATAAATATGAATCGGGTTTTACACCTTGATTGCTTTTTTGTTTCTATACTCGGTCCCTGATACTCTGTACCGTCCTCTTTGTTAGATCCAACTTAGACTTTATTACGAGTGGTTTCGATCGAGCCTCGATTTGTGAATCATTCACTGCCTTATTCACTTGCTCCTCAACCTCCTATGGAGCTGGTAGAGCCTCAGTTGCAGCTTTCCGTGTACAAGAACTGCCGACACGACGCATAACTAACTACACTCAAAACATACTAAATGTCATGTAATGCATGATATCCAAAAATGCAAGAAAAACGCTCTGAAAACATGTATTGCACTTAAAACCTCGGCTCTGATACCACCTTGACATAACTCGGTCACTACTCTCGACCTTTGGCTTCCAGTTGTAGCTCAGACTTGATTTTTTGCGTAGCCTCTCGACTGCGCAACCGGCATAGAAGGCTCTACCTATCCAGACGTGTCGGGGTAAGAACAAATACTTCACCAGATACTCACACTGTGAGAACCCCCGATCACATAAATTGATTATTCTATCTGGCCCTCAGGTTAACTCGCTTTGATACCACCTTGATAAGACCCTATCCAAATTTCTCCTACAGGAACTCAAGCGATCCTGCCTGGCACCCCACGAAATCCTTCTGGAGTTTAGCTAGCATCATCAAAAGGATGTCGTGGAGCGAACCTTTAAAATATGAGCATTTCTAAACATAAGAATTATAAATTCTTTAAAAATTTACTATTTCTAAAATCAATGTTTTCAAAAATAATCGGGTAGCATAATGGTTGTTTTTCTGAAATCCAACCTGTAAAACACAAAACACTTGTAAACTTTTAAAATCACTTTTTCTTAACTTCTAGACCTCAGACTCTCTTTCAATTTCACAATCAACTCAAACAGAGTTCTAATTTAAAAAACAATCCAAAAATCATTGATTTACATAAAACAATTATGCATGCATAATCACAAAACATTATACAAAGCATAAGTGTATAAATAGCTTCTAAAATAATTTTTACAAAACATGCATAAGCTTAAGAGACATGCATGTACATGATATTTCCAAAATAGAAACTAGTGCAGTGACATCATGTCTTTAGTCGATCTGCACGTATGATGGAGCACTTTCCCCTTGATGACTCCTACCTACACCTGGGGAGGATTTGTATAAAACAGAAAAATGAGTGGTGAGTATAAACTCAATGACTGAGTATACTTTAGACTTTGAAATTCTCTTTCAAACTATATATTGATCCTCGCAAAATAATTTTGAAAACTATTAATTTATCTTAAACTGATAAAAATATAAATCAAGCATATTTAATAAAAGTACTTTTGTTTTAAATTTATGATAATTTTTGTAACTTGTAAAAACTTTCTCTTTTTCTAAATCTCACATATAGTGACGTGCTTCTCTTTCCTAAAACTTGCCTTATAAGATAACCCAGGAAATCTCACCCTTACATGACTGTACGTCTACACATCATAGAACTCAGGCTATGGAATACTACCTGTGTAGTTGCACGGATGCAAGGATTCTAGGGTCGCAATTTCCCCCTTAACATCGGCGAATCTACACTATTGTATGCGTGTAGAGGGTGACACACTGACTCAAATTTCCCCCAAGTTAGTGACTCTCCCAACCAAACTACCATACATGCACACAGTACTACGACCGAGTATAACTGGGGACTAGAGTAAACCAAAGACATTAAAATCTTTTCAAGCTACTTAAAACTTTCTTTACTCTTTATCTTAAAAACACATTGATTGAGCTCAAAAATATTCTATAACATGTCTTTTATTAGCATGTAAATAAACGTAAATAAATTGCTTTGCTTCTAAAGTTTATAAACATTTATATTATAAATTTCATAAACTTATATACATTATATTTAATCAATTCGATATAATAACTTATATACATTATATCTAAAGACATGCTAAAAAAATAATCAATTCGATATAATAACTTGTATACTAAAATAAACAAGTATAAATATCTATAGTCAATTTATGAATTTGTAAAAGCTTTGAAAATTAACCACACTCACAACTTTTTCTTAACTAGTTCACCACTTCCTCGATTTGTCTCCCTCGCTTGATTTACTTGCTTTTCACCTACAATATACACCCTAGATTAAAATTCATCACTCATTTAAATAAAATTAGAAATCCTTCATTTATTTTCCATTTAAAACACTATCTCCATCTTAAACCACAAAATAGATGTAAACTAATACATTCATGATTCCATTCATTTCTTTTCCATTTTTTTTTTCTTGATTTCAACCCAATCCATTACATTTATATAGACATTACAACTTATTAGAATAATTAAACAATCATTTGTACATCAATCACTCTCTTGACCAAAATCACACAATTTTCCATCCATCAATTTCTTTTCACTATCTTGATTTAAATCACATTAAATCCTTACAAAACTTCATTCAAATGCATCAAAATATCAAAATCAGCTCATATACACATTATTTACATTTTGGTCGAATTTATACAAAAATCAAATACAACATTCTTTTCATTTCAATAATTCATAACAACATAAAATCATGTCAAATATCATATAATTTCATCAAATCTCAAAATCAATTCAAACACATACCAAAACTAGTTTTGGCCAAACACTAACCCTAATGAACCCACTATATTTTCTTCACTTTCATGGTCATCAAACATCTTAAAATCACACTCTAATCCATCTAATACCCAATAGCATCTCAAATGAATTTTTTCTAAAAAAATCACATAAGCCCAAACTTACCTCACTAGTTTGTTTATGCTTCCTTTTGAGTTTTCTTTCAAATCCAAGCTCAAATGACAGGCCCCGTTCACCTTATCCTAGTACGTCCGATGACCCGCCCGATGACCCCACGGAGGATCTCTAGAGGATACCTGATCCAACTAAAAGGTTTCCGTGAAGCTAAGCCTTTCTCCTGATAACTTGAAATATAACTATACAAATATTTTTGGTAACCTAGGATTTATATAAAAGCGAAAGTTTAAATATATTTTCCTACATTCAAAATTCTATAGTAAGATTCAAATCGAGTAATTAAAACAAAAGGCATCGAAGTAGAATTCAAAACAGTTTAGAATTCACATATAGATAGGTTTATAAATTTTTCAAAATATAGTTAATATAATTCAAGTGTTAATATTTGCAATCCAAAAATATTTATAACAAAAATCATAGATAAACACGCACAGTAATTATAATGTAACCAAGTCTTGTTATTCGTGAGTCGGAGTTCCAACGGCTGAAGCTGTAGCACCTAAAGCTGCACCTTGACCTGGAGAGTTTGATTTTATAAACATATAATAGGGTGAGATAATATCATCAGTGAGTGTTATAATATTCTAAATAAAATCCAGTTCAAAATAGTCACCTTCCTATTATTTATGAATTTATTCATAAAATATGATTGAATCATTTCACTTAACTTTAAACATATTCATAAAACATAATTTATGAATTCGGGAACAAAATTCAACAGCTTATATCATTTCAATATAACATAAACTTGTAAATTAAAATGGTGGTAAATGAATTAATAAGAATTAATTTCAATAAAAATATAGTAAATCAACTACCAATACTTAAATCGTCAAATATACACCTAGGCATATGGCAAAGCGAAATCCTACATCGCAAGGCCATATGATCGGTAACTAAGTAGCAGAATCCTACATCTCTCAGGTAGTAAGCTGTAATATCCTAACCTTTAATTTTGGGTAAATAGTGAATTTTTATGTGAATAGTGACTTTCGATGAATAGTATCCGGATGAATAATAAATTTCAAAAATTTTACTTTCGGATTCAAAAACCCTGAAATGAATAATGGAGTCCATAGAAACTGAAATAGATTAAAAATAAGTTCATTTGAATAGATTTTGAATGGTCAAAACAAAAATTATTAAAAACGTCCTTTTTGAGTTATTAAAAATAATAATGATCCGAAGACCGTTTGAATTTTTTTTCAAAGCTTAAGATTGATTAGTTAGATACCCAATTAGAGTACCCCGTGGTTAATTTGATGATTAGATGACCATAGAATATTTTTGGAATTTTATTGACTTGGAACTTGAAATTAAATTATAAAGATGATTTGAGTAAATTATAATTTAAGTGTATATGGATTTGATGTGAGTAAATGGGAGTAATGAAATCCTAGAAGAAATATAAATCCATGTGAAAGTTTATTAGCCAATAAGAGTTTGCCAAGAAAAAGTGGAAAATGATGGAAGTTAACTAAGGTTAATTGGAATTTAACATTAGTTAAAGTTAACCAATGGGTGTTATGTAATTAGGCAATATTTGAGGCACTTTTTAATAAGTTTTGGAGGGCCTATATAAAGACACTCTCAGTTGGAAATTGAGGCAGAAACCTTCACTCATTCAGCTCACCAAATCGTGAGAAACAAAAGCTGAAACGTGAGAGAGAGCTAAAGCAGAGAGCTATCTGCATAGGTTTCAGAGAATCGGGATATCTCCTTCATCTACTGTTGCATCGAGCTAAAATTTGTTGAGTATGTTAATCACACATGGTTCTTACTTATGAACGGTTTGATTTTCAGTTGAATCTATTTAGGGTGAGTTATGGCTTTCGAAACAGGGCTGGCTGGATAACAGGGCATAACCAGGACAATCTTGCTTATTTCGCCATATCTCCTTTGTTAGCCATTGGATCGGCTTCAAATTTGGTCTGGAGGTTCCTCAGACGTTGTTTATCAATCTAAACGATGGGATTCTTGACAAAATGTTTCTGTAGAGAGAAAGAAATCCATGACCAATACCTTTAGGTTTGTGGTATTATCATTTTTATTTTTTTTAAAGTTTAAATTGTTTGATTTATAATTTGGGTTAAAGTTGGAGATGTTTTAAGTGGGTGGTGAAAATGTTTTTTTGAGGATTAAATTGAATCTAAATGAAGTGAATTAAGGTAGTATCTAAGAAAGGACTCAACTCGAATATCCCCTGAAGAGATCCAAGCGGAGCCCTTCCGGCACTCCACAAAATCCTTACAGTCTTTAAGTAGGTGACTTAAAAGGACTCCGTGAAGTTAAGCCATAAAACAATTTCATTTCTTAATCATAAAAATTTTAGGGTGAAAAATTTTTCGGCAGCACAATGGTTGTTTCTCCGACATTTCCAACTTTTTCAAACACCTGTAAAACAATTAATAAGATTTCAAAATGCATACATTCATTTTGACTTCCAAATGGGACCTCAGGTCCATCTCAAAATCAACATTTAAACACAATTTAAGTATTTAAAACAAAACCATTTCAAACTTAAAAATAAAAAATTTCACATGCATGACCACGTAATCATAAATATGAAACTTAAATATTTACATCACATTAAATCCCTTATACATCAAAAATTTACTTTTGTTTTCACAGTTTCAGTCGCCTGATAATCTTGCCTACTCTTGAGCTGGAGATCTGCCGCCTGGAGGACTCGAACCTGCGCCTGGGGAGTTTTTAAAACAAAATAAACAAGAAAATAATGAGCTAAAAAGGCTCAGTGAGTGTTATGTAGTTCTAAAGAAGTTTCCTTTCTAAAACGTTTTAGAATAACGCTAAGTTTTGAAATAACTTAATTAAAAAGTGCATTTCATAATATTATAAACTCATTTTTATACATAAATTTGCTTGAAAACACGATACAAGATTATAAGCATTGAAAAATTTATTCATAACGTAATCATAAGTTCATAAATAAACTCATAAAATCATAAATCAATCTTCAGTCATAAAACATATATCCAATGGAACCCAGGGAAATCATGATCACCACCCGGTCTTAGGTCACCGGTGGTGGGGACGGTCAATCTTAGTCATAAGCCACTATACCGTGGAATGTTACCTCACTGCACATAGGGCATCAGTCATAATAGTACCTTATATACACATAGAGGGCGATATGACAGACTCGATCCCCCCATAGTTAGTGGACTTCGCCCGATAGACATGCCATATGCGCAATAAGACACTTCGGCAGTATAACAGTCAAAATGAAGTCATATACTGGGGATGGGTAGCCATCGGTTTTGAAATACATTAACATGCTAAAATAACAATTGTAAAACATGTTCCTTCGCTTATAAAACAAAACATAAAAGCACATTTCAATAACGAGTTATACGATCAATATTGCTTTAAATACAAATATAAAAACATTTCGAAGCGTATAACACTCCTGTAAAGCGTATATCATTCATAAAAATGATTATTTAAATATTAAAACGTTTAAATCTTTCATGCAAGCATAGAAATCATAGTGCATTTATCATTTCATAAAACAATTTACACTCACCGGTTTCTAACTCACGGAAACGATCGGATTTTATACCTCGCGCTACTTCTTTAACTTCGCTTTCCTTCGCCTTATCGATGCCTATATAAGTTAACATTCTAACATAAGCATGACGGAACTACGCTAATCGAATCTAAGGCAACATCATCGAATCCACATTTTAATGGATTCAATAAAAAGAAAAAGCAAAGCTAAACAATTAACATAAATCTTATGCGAATTTTAACTAGCTATCACGACTTATCGCTTTAAACGTTTCGCGGGATTCCTTCATTTCCAAATAAACTTATCATCCATACTACTCGTGACTTAACTTAAATCATGAAAAAATGAATTTTCAAACACTTTGAAGCACAAACATGAAAAATATGGCAGCAAGCTTAAACAATATTCATTTTCCGATTTAACTCCGAATTTCAACAATTTCTTATAATCGCGCGCAACGAAACTATCCGATTGACTCTATTCCAATTCAACTATCCTAACGTTAACATTTATCGTCCTAAAAAGCTTAATAACATAAATGGCAGCTTGATAATCATCAATTTCTTATTCACATTCGACAACGGAACATCGCAACCAATTAACATTCACATTCGCGCAAAACTGATCCAAATCGCTCGAAAACGATTTTCCAACACTCAAACGATTATCTGGTACTTTAAAACACACTCAAATGCATCATATTTCATGCTAACAAACTTGGAAATAAAAGCACAATATGACAACCCCTAAATCATATCATAACAGCCCGTACAATGAAGTTTTCACGAAAATTCAACATCGAAAATCAATCGTCAACATACCGAAACAAAATCGAATGAACCTCCGCACTAATGAGGTTCTCAATCCTAACCCAAACATAACATCATCCATTATTATCCATAACTCAACATCATCATAATCCATTCAAATGAAATTAATAAAACTCAATATACCTCTCGGAACTTGACTCGAACTTCAAAACAATCGCGCGAGGGTACTGCCTACTCTATCGCTTTTATCTGCGAGTTCCCTTCAATCCAATTAACATGCAACCAATATAAATTTATCGAAACGTGAAAACGAAACCAAACGGGATAGCATTTACCTTCGAGAGAACTGTCCTTCGCTTCGAAACAACTCTCAAACGTTCGCAACGGCCAAACGGAGCCAAGATCCCTCACGGCAGCAGCTTGAATACAATCTGGCAGCAACGGTTCCAGCGTTCAACAGCAACACTAAACCCAGACAGTAGCTCTACACGGCAATAGCTTCAACTCTCACGGCAGCATGACAGCAGTAAGGACAACTTTTGGCAGCAGCTCTCACGGTCTGGCAGTAGCAGCTTCAACACTAGCCAGTAGTAGGGACTTCATCACAACTGCACCAGCATCTTCACGCCATCACCAGCAGCCTCTCAC
This sequence comes from Dimocarpus longan, assembly GCA_022984855.1. Classification (NCBI taxonomy): domain Eukaryota; kingdom Viridiplantae; phylum Streptophyta; class Magnoliopsida; order Sapindales; family Sapindaceae; genus Dimocarpus; species Dimocarpus longan. The sequence continues at coordinate 11,010,477 of CM041013.1, forward strand.
CATCAGCAGAACAATTCCAACTCGACAGCAACAGCTCTACACAGCAGCGACAGCCTCAACTCCACGCCAGCAGCTCACCCACCTTGCTGCTCCTCTATTTCACGGCCTGTATCCTCTTCTCCTTGAATCAGCCTTTGCATGCAAGCTTAGATCTGATCACTTTGGGTGGCTTGGACAGCACATACAGCTGCTGGAAGTCACGCTCAGAACAGTCCTTCTTTCCTTCCCCAGCTCACGGCTTCAACTTGCATTCCTAAGTATTCGTTCACAAATCCTCACGAGCTGCCATCTCTCCTTGCATGCACGGGCAGATCTGGTCTTCTCCATCAACACTGCTTCATCTCGGTCTGCACAGCTCTTGATTTCACTTTGAGTTTTGTCTTTGACCGTGCTTCATGCTTGCTTCCTTTGAAATGAAATGAGGCCGAGAGAGTATTTGATTGAGAGAGAGGAAATGATTTTAGTTGATGACCGTGAACTTCTTGGTGACTTCACTTGCTTTATGGTTTATTTTCATTTAAATATTTATATGCTTAATAATCTCCTTACACATGTCATCTTTCCTTGTAAATCTCCATACATTTGTCACCCCATGCATGACTTCTTTGACACTTGTCTTCATTCACCTTTGCATTCCTTACACGAGGCACACAAGCGATTGTCTCGCTTATCGATTCCAATGCATTCTCCCATTCCGCTTCCAAGCTCGAATCCGATTTCGTCCGTCCGTCCGGGAATCCGCTTACGACTTGATTTCATCTTCGGGATTATTTATTTTTTTATTATTTTTTTTTATTTTTTTACTAATTTCGCATCCGTCTTACACTCTAAAATTAATTTTATTACTCGAAAATACTTATTCCAAATAATTTCGGACTTGAAAATTATATTTTTCCGATCGAAACACGATCCAATCAGAAAAATAATTCGTTCATTGATGATGAGGATTTTGGGTTTTACAATTCACCCCTCCTTATAAAAATTTCGTCCTCGAAATTTCAAGATCTATACCTCAAAAGAAGGTACACTTAGGCCCTTAAACCAATCAAAATTCAATCATCAATTATTCATTGCACTCTTAATTCACTACCAAGTCAAATATATAAACACTTAATTACGAAGATCATACCTGATATTAATTTTGGAGTAGCGTCTGCATCTTGCTGGGTCATCACAAAAACTCTAGCTTGAGCCTGAGGTCTGCCTGTCGGTCCTCTAGATGATTTATCCTTATTTATTGGTTCGCTAGGTTTACTGGATGAAGAGGGGCCTTTAGCCTGAGCACCTTTCTGCTCCTGGTCTCGTTCTGCTGATCCCACATTCGATCTGCCACCGAAAGCTAACTGTGGGCAATCTCGCACAAAGTGACCTCTCTGACCACATTTATAACATATGTCTGAGCCCAATCTACACTCGCTAGGATGACATTTACCACATTTCACACATTCTGGCCAGGTTCTCTGCGAGCTTCCAGTATTTTTGAATCCAGTCGATGCTTTTACGGAGCCTTGGCTGGATTGCGCCTTGTATCCGGACTGATGACCGTCAAACCATTTTAACTTTCCTCCACTCTTGGCTTGCTTGCTAGCTCCTCCTTGAGTCCAGGTTGATCCGCCGCGCTTCAGATTCTGGGTGCCACTCTGAAGTTTCTCTTCCATACTCCTTTCGACCCTAACTGCAGCCTCTACCAATTGACCATACTGATCATGCACAATCGATGCCACGAAGGTCCTGATTTTTGGATTTAGTCCTACGACGAATCTTTTGCTCTTCTGTTCCTCATTATCTTGAATAAACGGGACATGCTTCACCAATGCTGAAAATTTTCTTTCATATTTTGATACCGAAAGAGTACCCTGTTCCAACTTGAAAAACTCTTCAACCTTGGCATCTTTATAGCTTTTAGGGATGAACTTATCCGTGAACTCGCTTTTAAATTGAGTCCAGGATACCCCTTTTGGATTTTGTCTCTGCAACGCCTTCCATCAATCATTAGCCCTATCTTTCAATAGGAAGGTTGAAAAACGTCACCATCCGCTTTTCTGAACATTCCATAACCTCAAAGATCCCCTCATTATTTTCTAACGAAGATAAAGCTTCTTCCGGTTCACTAGTTCCGTCAAAATTCCTGGCTCCTAATTTCCTAGCCCTTTCAATAGAACCCCTTGCTTCTCGCGGTTGACGAAGTGCCGTGGCCAACAATTGAGCCATCTGTTCCATTTGCGCATTTCTGCCTTCAGGTTCAGCGGGTTGAGATGATCTTGATAGGGACAATTCGGATGGGACTGTGTCTTGAGGAACATTCACGGACTCATTCATTTGTTCCTCTACAGGCGAATGAGTCTCTGCGACAGCTCTTCTAGTAGGTGGGCGACCTCGACGACGCATTTCTATGAAATTTTAAACTCATATCATCATGGAATATATTTGATTCTAAAGGAAGGTTGAAAACAAAATCATGCAAGAAATCATGCAATTTTTGAAAAAACATAAAATCATTTTCAGAAGTGGGTTTTCGTAATTGATATATATTTTAAAAAAACAATCAGGCTCTGATACCACCTGAAAGGACCCAACCCGGATATCCCCTGAAGAGATCCGAGTGGAGCCTTCCCGGCACTCCACAAAATCCTTACAGTCTTTAAGCAGGTGACTTAAAAGGACTCCGTGAAGCTAAGCCCTAAAACAGTTTCATTTCTTCATCATAAAAATTTTAGGGTGAAATATTTTTCGGCAGCACAATGGTTGTTTCTCCGACATTTCCAACTTTTTCAAACACCTGTAAAACAATTAATAAGATTTCAAAATGCATACATTCATTTCCACTTCTAAATGAGACCTCAAGTTCATCTCAAAATCAACGTTTAAACACAATTTAAGTATTTAAAACAAAACCATTTCAAACTTAAAAATAAAACATTTCACATGCATGACCACGTAATCATAAATATAAAACTTAAATATTTACATCACATTAAATCCGTTATACATAAAAAATTTACTTTGTTTTCACAGTTTCGATCGCCTGATAATCTTGCCTACTCTTAAGCTAGAGATTTGCTGCCTAGAGGACTCGAACCTGCGCCTGGGGAGTTTTTAAAACAAAATAAACAAGAAAATAATGAGCGAAAAAGGCTCAGTGAGTGTTATGCAGTTCTAAAGAAGTTTCCTTTCTAAAACGTTTTAGAATAAAGCTAAGTTCCGAAATAACTTAATTAAAAAGTGTATTTCATAATATTATAAAGTCATTTTTATACATAAATTTGCTTGAAAACACGATACAAGATTATAAGCATCGAAAAATTTATTCATAACATAGTCATAAGTTCATAAATAAACTCATAAAATCATAAATCAATCCTCAGTCATAAAACATATATCCAATGGAACCCAGGGAAATCATGATCACCACCCGGTCTTAGGTCACCGGTGGTGGGGACGGTCAATCTCAGTCATAAGCCACTATGCCGTGGAATGTTACCTCACTGCACATAGGGCATCAGTCATAATAGTACGTTATATACGCATAGAGGGCGACATGACAGACTCGATCCCCCCATAGTTAGTGGACTTCCCCCGACAGACATGCCATATGCGCAATAAGGCACTTCGGCCGTATAACAGTCATAATTCAGTCATATAATGGGGATGGGTAACCATCGGTTTTGAAATACATTAACATGCTAAAATAACAATTGTAAAACATGTTCCTTTGCTTATAAAACAAAACATAAAAGCACATTTCAATAACGAGTTATACGATCAATATTGCTTTAAATACAGGTATAAAAACATTTCGAAGCGTATATGACAGGCCCCTTTCTAACTACTAGCTAGGCGACCTGCCCGGCAACCCCACGGTGACTCCCCAGTCGAGATCTGCTCCGGCTGGAAAGTTCCCGAGGAGCTAAGCCTCATTTCTGTTCTAAAATACTTGAAATCCTTTTAGTTTTGAAAATGGGTGGGAATTTTGTTCGTTGAAAATAACTTTATAAAAACAGGATTTTTATGAAAATCCGGCAGCACGACGGCTATTTTTCTAAAATTCCACCCTGTGAAATGCTTTACAAAACCTGTATAATTGTATTCACAAACATTTCAATAATCAATAGGCCTCAGGCCCTTTTCAAACTCATAATCATGCAATAATACGGAAGCAACTTGAGTAAAATCTTAAAACGACATGCATGATATTTACAATGAAATCCTTAATTCAAAGTAATATTTACAAAACTAGAAAATCTGGAAAATGATAATAAATACAATACATGATGCTATGACTAGAAAATAGTGCAGTCTGGTCGCGTGTCTAACTGGCCTGTACGTCCGAAGGAGATACGCCTGCCGTGCTACTCGTACCTGCACCCGAGGGAGGATTTTCAAGAAAGACAGGAAAAACAGTGGTGAGAATAACTCAGTGAGTGGGTAAGTTTACATAAACTATGCTTTTGCTTAAAATACTATTTCTCCCGAAAATAGATTGGAAAACTATTACTTACTTATTATTTCTGAAAACTGTAAACTTGATTTAAAATGTGCGAAAGTTATTTATCAAACTTTTCTTAAAACTTTTCTTATTTTCTTACTAGCCTATCTGGCAACCCAGGGAAATCTTGTCCTTCGTGACGGTGCGAAGACACGCCACTAGGATAGGGGAACTCTCACCATGTGTAGTCGCAGATGTGGATACAACTCTGGGATCGCGATTCCCTCCAACATCAGGTAGATCTACACTATCCCATACGTGCAGAGGGTGACTGACAGACTCGATCCCCCCAAAGTTAGTAACTCCCCCCAACTACCGTACACGTATGGAATACTTTCGGCCGGGTGTAATCTTAGGGGCTAGGGTAAACCATAGGCATATATAAAATTGAAATCTCGGCAATAAGCTATAATATCGCAAAATAACTTTCACAAACAATATCTTGATGCATGTATATGATCTCAACTCATTCATTTACTTTACTAAAAATATATATATATATATGCATATACTCATAGCATAACTCATTTTAAAATATACATGCATTCATAGGAAATGTAATGATATCATAAAAGCTTACTCGAATATCAAAACAATTCACTTGCTAAATGATTCACATTTATATAATAAAATGTATGAAAACTTTTAAAAATCCACACTCACAACTTGCTTCCAAAATACTTATCACCGCTTCCCGATACGGCTCTCGTTCTATTTCCGATTCACCTACAATTGATTTCGATCGAGATGCCGTTAAAACATAACTCGTGCGCAACCAAACTTTAAGCCATACTAGGATTTATAAACACAATAATTCAAGCGACCATCCTCACACGATAACATAACGGAAAACTCATATTTGCACGCGAAAACTATTTCAAACTGATTCGTTATCGAGACTTAAACTACTCAAAACTCTACGGTTACAAAACCGACAACTATGCCATTCGAATCTAATGTAACATTATCAGAATCAGATTCCAATGAATTCACTAAACCAATTATTCGAAACCAAACGACAAACTTAAAGCTTACGCGATTTCAAATAATTATCGCGTTATCTCGTTTTAAGCGTTTCGCGCGATTCCTTTGTTTCCGCTTTAACTTATTGTCAATTTCAACTCGAGACTTTACTTAAAACACGGAAAATGAATATTCAAACATGATTAAACACAAAGAAGAAAATATGGCAGCAAGCTTAACATATTCATTTCCAATTTCAACTTCCGAAATTTCGACAATTAACGATTTCGCGCGAACCAAAAACTATCCGATTAACTTTATTGAAACTCGAACTATTATAACTTCAACTTAAACACTTTAACGACTTAAAAACAATCTCAGGGCAGCGAGATAATATTCACATTCCTTTTTATATTCGACAACAAAAATCACAAACTAACAATGCTCGCATTCGCGGAAAAATCAACCGAATCGCTCGGAAACGATTTCTAAATGTCCGAACGATTATCCGATACTTTAAAACACTTTAATACAATCCATTTTCCACGACCACAAACGCGAAACCAAAAGTATAACTCAACAGCCCCTAAATATCTCATAACAGCCCATAAACAACACTCAACGAATACGATCGATGATAAAAACACAATCGCAACATCAACGAGTGAACCTCCGCACTAATTATGTTCTCAATTCTAAACCCAAACATAATATCATCAATTTATCTCAACTCTAATCACATCGATGCTCACTAATTACTCAAAACTTCTCAACAAAAACAAAGGGACAACACCTTACCCCAGAAGTGAGCTATTTTCGACTTCGAAACAGCTTCCGATCGGCGATGATCTCTCGTGCGCAGCAAGCTGTCTCCCTTTGATAATGGCCTGACAGCATCAACACAACTCACGGCTTCAGCTCTGAAATGATGCACTCGGACAGCCTTGACAGTAGCTCGCACAACCTCAACACTTGATTCATGATGACAGCACAGCAGCAACTACATCAACAGCAAGCTCACAACGGCGATAGCAACAAGACAATGGCAGCAACGTGACAATGGCGACAGCACCGGCTTCAGTTCACGGTCAGCACTAGGCAGCGACGGCAACACCAGCACAACCTCGAGGTAGCTCAGCTCTTCAGCTTGCACAATATAGTACCAGAGTACGAAGACAGCAGCTCACCACTGTCTAACTCACACCAGCAGCTCCCTTCACCGGCAACAGCGACAACAGCTTCAACTCCTCACTCGGCGACAACTCACGACAGCTCACTCTCTCTTTCTTGCATGCACGGTCTGCTTGCAGATCTGTCCTTGCATGTCTTCTTTGGCTTCAGATCTGCTGTCTCCTTCCACTTTGCTTCACCTTGGTCTGTCAACAGCTCGATCCTCTCTCTTTTCACCAGCTCACGGTCTGATTTCTTCCACAAGCTCTCTTCTTTCTCTTGCTTTCAGTTTCCGTTTTGGAATGAAGAAGAAGAAGTTGACAGATTGCTTTGCTTTGGTTCTGGTTTTGATTGCTTCTTTCACCAGGGGCAATGGTGCTCTCGGTCTCTCTCTAAACTCACGAGCAGCAACTCATTTGTTTTTGGTTTCTGTTGCAATGAAGTGAAATTGACCGAGCAAGCTTTTATCATTTCTAAATTTTTAATCTTGTAATATTATCCTTGCTTTAAAAATTTTGGGACAATTGTCACATTCCACCATTGCATGTGTGACACTTGTCACAAACATGCATGTCTTTATTATTTTATTTCTCATGCATTCTCACTTTTATATCTCCAAGCCCGGTTTCCGTTTCCGTCCGTCCTGGAATTCGCTTTTGATTTAATTTCGGATTTGTATTCTCGGAATTATTTTAAAATTTCAAATCCAATTCACGAACACGAATTTATTTTTCTTAATCGAAAATAATTATTCCAAAAATATCCGGACTCGATAATTATATTTTTCCGATCGGACGCGATCCATCGAAAAAATATTTCGCTCTCCGACGAGCGCGGTTCTGGGTTTTACAGTATCACATTTCTGTAAAGCGTATATCATTCATAAAAATGATTATTTAAATTTTAAAACATCTAAATCTTTCATGCAAGCATAGAAATCATAGTGCATTTATCATTTAATAAAACAATTTACACTCACCGGTTTCTAACTCATGGAAACGATCGGATTTTCTATCTCGCGCTACTTCTTTAACTTCGCTTTCCTTCGCCTTATCGATGCCTATATAAGTTAACATTCTAATATAAGCATGACGGAACTACACTAATCGAATCTAAGGCAACATCATCGGATCCGCATTTTAATGGATTCAATAAAAAGAAAAAGCAAAGCTAAACAATTAACATAAATCTTATGCGAATTTTAACTAGCTATCGCGACTTATCGCTTTAAACGTTTCGCGCAATTCCTTCATTTCCAAATAAACTTATCATCCATACTACTCGTGACTTAACTTAAATCATGAAAAAATGAATTTTCAAACACTTTGAAGCACAAACATGAAAAATATGGCAGCAAACTTAAACAATATTCATTTTCCGATTTAACTCCGAATTTCAACAATTTCTTATAATCGCGCGCAACGAAACTATCCGATTGACTCTATTCCAATTCAACTATCCTAACGTTAACATTTATCGTCCTAAAAAGCTTAATAACATAAATGGCAGCTTGATAATCATCAATTTCTTATTCACATTCAACAACGGAACATCGCAACCAATTAACATTCGTATTCGCGCAAAACTGATCCGAATCGCTCGAAAACGATTTTCCAACACCCGAACGATTATCGGGTACTTTAAAACACACTCAAATGCATCATTTTTCATGTTAACAAACTTGGAAATAAAAGCACAACATGACAGCCCCTAAATCATATCATAACAGCCCATACAACGAAGTTTTCACGAAAATTCAACATCGAAAATCAATCGTCAACATAACGAAACAAAATCGAATGAACCTCCGCACTAATGAGGTTCTCAATCCTAACCCAAACATAACATCATCCATTATTATCCATAACTCAACATCATCATAATCCATTCAAATGAAATTAATAAAACTCAATATACCTCTCGGAACTTGACTCGAACTTCAAACAATCGCACGAGGGTACTGCCTACTCTATCGCTTTTATCCGCGAGTTCCCTTCAATCCAATTAACATGCAACCAATATAAATTTATCGAAACGTCAAAACGAAACCAAACAGGACAGCGTTTACCTTCGAGAGAGCTGTCCTTCGCTTCGAAACAACTCTCAAACGTTCGCGACGGCCAAACGGAGCCAAGATCCCTTACGGCAGCAGCTTGAATACAATCTGGCAGCAACGTTTCCAGCGTTCAACATCAACACTAAACCTAGATAGTAGCTCTACATGGCAATAGCTTCAGCTTTCATGGCAGCATGACAGCAGCGAGGATAGCGTCTGGCAGTAGCTCTCACAGTCTGGCAGCAGCAGCTTCAAAACTAGCCAGCAGTAGGGACTTCATGACAGGACCCGAACCAGACCTTCTCTAAGCTCTTGTCTAGAGGGCCCTATCGGGCACTTCAACGGACTCCCCAAACCCGATTTGTCAGATTGGAGAAATCCGGGAAGTGAACCCCTTTACTTTACTTAACTAGTTTACTCGTTTTAGATTTAAAAATTTTATTTTCTTTTAATATAGTTGAAACGGTGTGAATTTTTCGCATTAGATTGAAAACTAATTTTATAAAAATCGGACAGCATAACGGCTGTAAATTTAACATTTCCAAAATCAACCTGCATAAGAAATACACTTCAAACTATTTTAATCACCGTCCAACTTCTTTCAATCTCAAACATGCATTTTTCATTCATTTCACAAACATGCAATTCTTTTACAAACATAATTCACATATGTAGCTAACATATAACAACTCATACTTATATGAAATATGTGCCTTGTCCAATATGTGCATATAAAGTGTAATGGTTTATATATATATATATATACATATCAAAATATGATTTATAATCCGTCAAGTAGCTCATGTCAACACATAATTATTTGATTCAATATATACACATGTACATAATGTCAAAATACATTAACATCCATATATTTCGTCTCATTATTTCCCCCACCTAAAGTTAATCAAAATAATGTCTTTGATGCAAGAGCGTCCGTGCCAACGTCCACTAAATTATACAAGCTACACAAAACAAAGAGAGGTTAGGCAATATATATATAAAGGTATAACTCCGCATAGACATTACTTAGAAAATAATCGACTTTACTATTTTTTTTTTCTTTTGAAAACCATTTCTCATAAGACAACCATGTGCAAAGCCACTACGAACGGAATTTGCTACATCGCGACGTCATCGTTAATTATCGTGTCAACAATGCAAAAATACGGCCTTCTCATAACAACGTCTCGCCGCATATTGTTCACCTCGCACGACGCCGACTCCGCTGGCCGTCGGAAACTTGATCATTAAAGCTTTGGTTGACATGACCATATCCAGGTTAGGCTCTATTATGGAATCTGGCAAGGGAGTAATAAATAAATAGCAAGGATTCGTTACATCTTTAGATAATTTTATATGATGTCGGCCAGAGGTTATGGCATGTTTATTACGAAGATATTGTTTGATTTTGGTTGGTTCAAGTTCAATGGCAGAACTTCTGGAATGAGCCACCTACAGATTTTAAGTTGATATAGAAATTTCGTCAATTAATTTTTCAGATGGTAGTATTTAGAATGTCATCTATCTATCCCTCATGCACACCATCTCTTGTTAGTAAATCCTCTGACTAGGGTTTTATCTTGGTCAAAGATATAAGAATATTTCAGCAAAATTCATTCTATATTTAATTAAAGCTGACCAAAAATTTCATTTAGCTACAATAATTCACTACAAAAATCTTTTAACTTCATATAAAATTTTCAAGGATAAACTCATCAAAGGAAAAGTAAAATACAAATATGTCAATGAGTTTGAAACCTAGTAAACTATATACCGGAGATTATATTCGAGAGGTAAACCAATTGTTATTTGTAGAAATTGTGGTTATGAAAAAGATAAAAAAAAAAACAAGGGTTTAAGGCATACCTTATTAATTAAGAAGGGAAAACCTAAAACAAAAATAAAAAATAAAAAATAATTAATTTAATGTTTTACTATTTTGAAACTTGTAGAATAAATTAATTACTTTCTTAAATCAAAAAAATTATATGCAATAATTATAAGCTTAAAAAGTTTAATTATTCACATTTAGGGAGTTAAACTCTAAAGTATCCACAATTTTATGCTTTTTATTAAAAAAAATCAATTAAAAATTTATTAAAACATAAAATTTTTCATTCGCCTAGGGGGTCATGCCCCCGCTAGGCTATATATATAGTGGCCTCACCAATGTATCTAATGCAATATAATTTGGGAACCATTTGGACCTTTAAATTAAATAACCGTTTACAAGAGAAAATTTTTTCTGCCTTTAATAGAGTGTATTGGGCTGTAGGTAAATAAAATTTATCGCCACACTCTTTGTCATGAATATCATGCCTAGTGCCTAACTATTGTAAATTTCTATGAGAATTCATACCATTTTTTGTTTTTTCATTCATTATCAAAAGTGTGGTAACAAGACTCTCACAAATATATACATATATATTTATTTACTTTTTATATGCATCGATATCACATCTAAGTTATGCAACAAATATAATTCTTGCATATTAAATAAATAAATTAAATTTATTTCTAAAACTATAAGATGTGGAATACAATAAATTTTCCTTCTAATAGGATTATCTCACAATATGTTAGGTTAAAGAAAACTAACTCTATTTTTTTTTTTTCCATAGAGAATTACAACTACTCTTTTTTCTTTTTTCTCCTCTTTTTCTTCTTTCTAAAATCATTTTTAGCTTCTACACATGCTAGTTGTACTGGATCATTGAAACTTATACTAGGCTTAAGATTCATTTATTCTTTCCCATCAAACCAAAATATCTCTTTTCGAAATGTATGATCCATTAGAGGGAATCACCAATGATCCATATATACATTTTTCCTATTATAGTGCAAATATTTAGAACATGTATTCAAACTAAATACAAGGCAACATATTTATCTATTCACACAACACTCCACCAAGTTTCCATAGCTAGAAAATCATTTATGGTCCATATTAACACGATTTGTAAGTTAAAAGTAGAATTAGTATATCCATCATACACTTCTACTGCTTTTTCCATAATTTATTTAAATCTTTCACTAATGGTTGCAAGTACATATCTGTTATGGGTATTTTCTGGATTTCTCAAATGGGCTAGTAAAGGCCCATCAAAATAGTGGCCCAAGATTGCCAAGGCCAAGTATGAAGCACTGATCCACCAGATCGTGAGATCGCGCCAATAGTCGACGAGGTCGAGCCTAGCAAAGGCAGGTCAGATAAACCAATTGCCTTCTTAGCGACGTCAAGGTCGCAGGTCGGTCATACGACGTCGAGACCGTCAGGTCGGCGTGACATCGAGATCGTCACAAGCTTCAGTCCGTTTTTATTTCAGATCGCCTAGTTTCAGTGTAAGACAGTTAAATGACGTGTCTTATACGATAAGTAAGGGTTTTTCACCTAATGACAGCCTAATTTCGGGAAATCTCACCTAACCAGCATGGGTTAGCAGTCAGAAGCCAGAGTTGACCTGGCAAAAGTCAGAAGCATTAAAGGCATGTCAGCAGCATTAATTACGACAAGATCAGCCCTTTTGTCTGTTTATTCCATTTGTAGCCTCGCCTCTTCTATAAATAGAGGGAGGCATTTATTATTCAAGCATCCAGAAATTGTGAGTGTTGTTACTCTGCAAAACTACCGAGAGAGCAAATATTTGAGAGAGAGAGACTGCTGTTTATAACAGAAAAGTGGATGTAGGCCATTCTAAAAGGGCCGAACCACTTCAAACTTGCTGTGTGTGTTCTTCTTTCTTCTTCCTTCTCCTTCTTCTTTGCCATTATTTGGTGTGTGTGTTGCAGGTCTCCTTATCAATGCGGCATTGGGCTCAAGAATCTGGTTGGCTGGTTTACCACGTCAATATTTTGGCGCTAGAAGAAGGGCCCAACTGTAAGTGAAGCTCTGTAATCGCCATGGCAAAGAGAAGGACGACCAGGAATTCTGTAGACGAGCGAGCTGAAGAAGCCGAGCTGCGGTGCTAGGCCAAGATGACTGATGTAGGTGCAGGACCTTCTCAGGGAGGATGCGACGCCGTGCATCACCTGGCCCGGCGTCAGGAGAGGTTGGAAACTACAATGACGCAGATCGCAGATACGTTAAGGACGTTGGTGCGGGGTCATGATCAGAACGTTCCCAGGACGACAGTGATCCCACCGTCCGGAGCAGAGATCGCGAGGGGGATGCATGTTCTAGAGGGATCCATTCATTCATCAAATAGACGACCTGAGGCCCGGAGTCAGCAAGCTCGGGAGAATGAAGATGCAGCTCGACCTTCCGATATGAGGATAAAGATCAGCCAGGATGGTCATAGGCAGGTCGAAGTAAGTGACAGGCATCACCGGGTTTCAGTTCGGAGAAGTGAGAATGAGCTGCGGCAAGGCCAGAAGGACCGGCGTAGGGAGAATGAAAATTACGAGGTCGGCCAAAGACGTAGGAGGCATGATCAGCGCTCTCTCACAGGGAAAGCCAAAGAAGTGGGAGATCCCCTGTGAGGCAGCTTGGAGCTCGGGACCCAATCATTGAGCAGCTCCTGGAGAGAATGCAGCAGCTCGAAGCGCTACCTGGGGCTCAGTCAGCGGTAGAGCGGAGTGAAGATAGAAGCCCTTTTACAGCAGAAATAGATCGGGAACCGCTCCCTACCAGGTTCAAAATCCCCGACATCCCGAAGTATAATGGAGATTCCGATCCATATGATCACTTAGACGCCTTCAACGTTCAGATGAACCTGCAAACTTCCAGTTTGCTGGTGAAGTGTCGTGTTTTCCCAGCGACGTTTGGAGAAATACCTCGGACTTGGCTCAGAAATCTTCCACCTCGCAGCATCAACAGCTGGGAAGAGTGCCAGCAAAAGTTCCTCGATCAGTACAAGGCCCTGAAGAAGCAGCTCGCTCCGGCTTGTCATCTCGCTACAATTTTTCAACGATCAGGGGAATCGCTAAAGGAGTATATCGGTCGATTCAGAAGCGAGATCAATAATGTGAAAAGCCCGTCTGATGAAGGGATCCTGACTACGATCTCGACGGGATTGAGGAAGGATGGTAAGCTCTATGAGAGCACCTATAAGACGCCTGTTAAGAACCTGAGCGAGTTTTATGAGCGAGCTAATAGAGAGATCAGATGGGAAGAATCTTTCAGCTCGAGGAAGACTGGTCACCCTAAGAATGAAGCAAGAGGATCCCATTAGCGCAAGAAGAGGGATCAGATCGGTAATGAAGATAGAAAGAACCAATCCAATAATCAGGTGGCAAAGCGAGCTAGAAAAGAACCCAGAAGAAATCGCTCTACACCTCGAAGTCACTTTAGTCGTTATAGCACCCTATCGGACAGACAGGACAGGATTTTTCAGATCGAGAAGCATAGGGTGAATTTCGGGAGACCAAACCCTACCAATGCTACTATCAAATTCAAGAATTCTCGCAAGTATTGGTCCTATCATCAGGAGGTCGGGCACAATACGTCTGACTGTTGGGACCTCAAGGACGCCATTGAGGAACTAATAAGAAATGGCCGTTTGAAGGAGTACGTGGTACAGCCCAGCCACGAGAGGTCCCAGAACCAGCGTCCTCGCAGAGATCATCAGCTCTAGCAGAAGAGCCAGCAGAGCCAAGAGCGGGAGGACGATCTGACAGTAAAGACAATCTACACCATCCATGGTGGTCCCCACATCGCTGGATCCTCCGATAAGTCTCATGAGCGGTATGTCCGGGAAGCAAATCATATCCTACTGGCGGGGCGAGGTGATCAGGAGGGGCCGACAAATAAGGCCAGAATGACTTCGGAGGACATAGTTTTTACGTAGGAGGATGCAAGCGGTGTGCGATATCCTCATAATGACGCCCTTGTCATCAGGGCGAAAATCAGCAATGCAGAAGTCCTGAGGATTATGATAGATACAGGCAGCTCGGTGAACGTCATGTGCAAAGCATGTTATGATCAGCTCGGGTTAGGAGCTAATTAGCTGAAGCCATCTCCGAAACCTCTCTATGGCTTCACCAGAGACACCATCATTCCTTTGGGCCAGGTTAGACTTCCGCTATCAATAGGGGATCCAGCTCGCCAAGCGACTATTTTAGCGGACTTCCTTATTATTGATGGCCCATCTGCTTATAATATGGTCCTGGGGAGGCCTGCGATGAACGACCTGGATATGGTCGTGTCAACCAAAGCTTTAATGATCAAGTTTCCGACGGCCAGCAGAGTCGGCGTCGTGCGAGGTGAACAATATACGGCGAGACGTTGTTATGAGAATGCCGTATTTTTTTTTTCTTGTTGGCTAATACGATGTCGAGTTGAATTTTTGGAGATAATATCATTTGATGTTCAATCATAATAGATATTAAGAGAGAAAGATGGATGATCAAAATGTCCACCAAGGGAATTCACAAAAGAAGTTATTATGAGAAATAAGGGTGATTGAATCACACATCGTATTAGCCAACAAGAAAGCAAAACTGAATATCAGAACAACAACGTGAGAAATAAAGTAATAGCAAATTTGATGTTAAAATCAAAGTTCCAAATCGTGCTTGGCAAAAGGTCAATAGCAAACCAAGATGAAAATGAGAACAAGAACACAACCAAGCAATAAGGAACTAAATTAAAGTAATAATATGATAAATAATCAAAGATACAAAACAATTCAATCATTCGAATCCATCAAAGAAAGGGTTACCAAAATAAAAGAGCTCTTGTGGAGTACAAAAATTACACTAGTAGAATATACCTAAGGTATCTTTTCTTGAGTATATTACAAGTCATCACTGCGGTTAAGATGCATGCGATAATGGCTTCCATATTTCACGGAACATTACGATGACTAGCGCCTATGTGCAAGGCCTCCTTGGTTGTCCTGTTGGGGTTACTCCTCTACTTGATACTCTGTTGGGCTGGCTGGAACTAGTTGTACATCTAGCTTGGAAATTCCTCTGTTCTGGCTCCCGGCCTCAGCTTGATTGCCCTGATACTACGGTCCTAATCTCTAGTCTGAATGCTGCAGCTGTCATCAAATAATCCATCATAAAATGGCCCTTTTGACCGCATCTAAAACATCCAGTGTTACCTTGAAGACACTCACCTTGATGCATCTTTCCGTACCTCCAGCATACAGGCCAAATCTTTCATCTCTCATTACTGTTTCTGAATTCGACTGACTGCCTTACTAAGCTTTGACTCGATTGTGACCCTTGGTTTGATCTTCGGCTACCCGATCTAGTTGATGATTCCCCACTTCTGGTGAATTTGTTGAGCCCTCCTAAAGAACCTCCGGTCCATCCGTGCTTTAGAGTCGACTACCCGAGTCTAAGAATGGCCTTCATGCTCCTCTTTACTCTGACCGCAGCCTTTACTAGCTCTTCATACTGAGTATGGGTTGTTAAAGAATGTAAGCTTGGATTGTCTTATTCAAACCGACTGTGAACCTTCTGGTCTTTTGTTTTTCATTGCCCGCGATGAATGGCACTACACAAACTACCTATGAAAATCTCAGCTCGTAGTCGGCTATAGAAAGGTTGCCTTGCTCTAATCTGCAAAATTCTTCAATTTTAGCGCCCTGGTAGCTTCTCGGATAGAATTTGTTTGTAAACTCTTGCCTGAATTACGCCCAGGGCACTCCAGCTGGATTTTGCCTCTTTTAGCTCTATCTTTAAATAGAAAGACGACGAAGGGTACCATCTGGTCTTCAGAGTAACCCATCACTTGAAAAATTTCCTTCCTATCCTCTAACCATGATAGGGCACTCTTCGAGTCTTCGGTCTCATTGAAAGATCTAGCGCCTAACTTTTGAGCACGTTCGATGGTAACTCTTGACTCCTACGACCAAAGCAACATCGCTGCTAAGGCTCAAGGTAACCGCTCCACATCTACATTCCTACCTACGTGCTCCGCAAGTTGCCAAGATCCAGCTTGATTAACAAGCATGTTGACAGACTTATTGACGGGACCCATCCCGAATCCCTCATCTGGACTCGAGAAAAACCCCGTAGCACCTCGAAAGAATTCCTACAAACCCTATACTTAACCGAAGGAATCCCGTCAAGGCACTGAAAATCATTTAGCTAGACATTTTAACTTCCTTTACAAGGTGACAGTGATAAAAATTTTTCTCTTTTTAATAAAAATTTCAGTAGCATGCCGTCTATTTTCTAAACTATGCCACCCTGCAAGTTTCAAATACAATTTATAAAAACACTTCTATGAAATCCATTTCTCAACTTCTGGAGCCTTTGGCTCCTTTCTCACAAAAAACCACAAACAAGTCAATAAAACTTGAACACTGGATTTCATAAAAAGTTAATAAAACATTTTAACTAATGCATCTACTATTTTTTCAAAATATTTATAACTATATACATCAACACATATACATGATCAAAATAACAAGATATATAGATGTAATAGGTGTTATCCTATATGTCCGCCTGCACGTCTGACTGAATCTCGTCAACTGGATAATTAGTTCTTACACCTGTGGGAGAATTTAAAAAAAAAAAACATTTAAAGAAAAACGTAAGTTTATACTGAGTGAGTGGTATAATCTATATAAACTAAATTTCTAATTTTAAAATTTCTAAATTTTTCCCAAAGATATTTCATAACTAAAAGTATTTTTCTGAAATACTTTATAAATCATAATCTAAAAATTATTTCGGGAACTCATTAAGAAATCATTTCTTAAAATCTTTTCTGATGCTCGCCTGAATGGTAACTTAGGGAATATCTACTCCTGGCATGGTAGCATATAAAATCTAGCTAACTACTAGGAGTGGGGATCTACCATGTGTAGTCATCGAAAGTGGGCCCACGCTGTGGAGCGACTACACTACCCTATATGTGCATACGGATCACTCATACCTCGCTCACAGATAAGTCGACTAGACTAAAATCTCATTGACTGACTTCCTCTCATCTACCGTATCATGCATAGAGCATTCGGCTGGGTACTAAACTGGGGCTAAGGTAAACCATAGGCTATTAAAATTTCTTTTTCTTAATACACTAAAATATTCTAAATCTTAAGGTAATAAGCCTAAACTCTTTAATTGTAGCACATTCTTATATAAATAAATAATAAACTAAAATATTTATGCTAGAATTATAATATAAATTCAATTAATAAATGAATAACTATTTATAATAAATTCTTTTAATTTTAAAAATAAACTTTAAGACGATATAAATAAAAACTTATAGTTCCACTCACTACACGTCCTCAATAAAATCTGAGCTTCATCTGTATGCCTCCGGAAGTCTCCGCTTGTACCCTAAAACATCAGATATCCATTCAGAGTCACTTAACTCATTCAAATAACATTCAAAATCAATAAAAATCTAATTATCTCTATATATATCCTTTAACGCCTAAACTTTCGGATCTCAATTTCTATTCAACCGGGGTTTTCGAAATCCATTTTCTCTACATGAACCCTACTTATTCTTCCCTAGAAATACCTCAGTATACTTAATTTCATTGATGAAAACTCTGAATGAAAATCGATCGGATTCGCTTACTAACGAAAATAACTTTCGCTCCGAATTTTCGACAACTTCAAAAATCAATCCTCTAGTGTTCTAACATCTAACTATGATTAAATAAACCGTTTCGAACATTAAACGAACATGTTTCAAAGGGTTTCAGAAATCACCCTTCAACTCATCCGTTTAGCTCCGAAATAGATTCTAAACTTTTTGTTTTCGAAATCTAACTTCAAAAGATTATTCTCTAACCTCTAAAACATCAATATAGTGCCTTAGAATCGAAAATGAAATAGGATCCCATAAAAAACCCATTTTTTCCCACGACTTCACTCTCTCGTTTTATCTATTTTTCTTCCATCCAATCACTCCAAAATCATACTAAAATCATCCTCACATATCCCTCTTATCATCCCTAATCTTGGATTCATTGATGATAAGTTCATTATAGTGTTCATTGATGATATATTGGTGTATTCTGGCAGTAGGGAAGAGCATGCTGAGCATCTGAGACTAGTTGTGCAGAAGTTAAAAGAGTAGCAATTATATGCCAAGTTCAGCAAGTGTCAGTTCTTATTGAATGAAGTTTCATTTTTGGGCCATGTGGTTTCAGCTGATGAGATTTGTGTTGATACGTAGAATATTGAAGGTATTGTGAACTGGAAACCGCCTACAATCGTAACTGAGGTATGAAGTTTCCTAGGTTTGGCAAGGTATTACAGGAAATTTGTTGAAGGATTTTCCAGGATTACCATCCCATTAACGAAGCTCACCAGAAAGGAATCGAAGTTTGAGTGGTTAGAAGCTTGTCAAAGAAGTTTTGATGAATTGAAGACAAAATTGACCACAACTCCAATGCTTACTCTTCCTTCCGAAAATGAGGGCTTTATGGTGTACAGTGATGCTTCGAGGTAGGGTTTGGGTTGTGTTCTGATGCAAGATGAAAAGGTGATAGCTTATGCTTTAAGGCAATTAAAGAAGCACAAGTAGAATTACCCGATCCATGATCTAGAGTGGCCGCAGTGGTGTTTGCACTCAGGATCTGGAGGCATTACTTGTACGAAGTTCAATGTAAGATATTTACATATCACAAGAGTCTTCAGTATTTGTTTACCCAGAAAGAGCTGAACATGAGGTAGAGGAGATGGTTGAAGCTAATCAAGGATTATGATTGCACCATAGAGTACCATCCCTAGAAAGCAAATGTAGTAACCGATGCATTGAGTAGAAGACCCTCCAGCTCAGTAGCTCATTTAAGAGCTAGGTATCTTCCATTGTTAGTAGAAATGAGATCTTCGGGAGTTAATTTGAAAGTAATATATTCAGGTGCATTGTTAGCTACTTTTCAGGTTCGATCGGTACTCGTGGATAAAATCCGAGAGTTACAGATTTAGGATCCTTAGTTAATTAAGATCAGACAGAAAGTAGAGTCAGGCCAACAGGGAGACTTCTCAATCAAGGATGATGGTACGTTGAGGATGAGACAGCGATTGTGTGTTCCAGATGTGGCGGAACTTAAGAAAGAAATCTTAGATGAAGCTCACTCCTCAGCATGCGCTATGCATCCGGGAAGTACGAAAATGTATCATACCTTGAAAGATCATTATTGGTGGAAAGGTATAAAAAGGGAGATAGCTGAATTTGTGTCAAGATGCTTAATTTGTCAACAGGTAAAAGTCGAGCACCAGAGGCCATCAGGACTTCTTCAGCCACTCTCCATCCCGGAGTGGAAATGGGAGCGTATTACAATGGACTTTGTGGTAGGATTTCCTCGGAGTCGGAATGGTTATGATAGTATCTGGGTGATAGTGGATCGACTTACAAAGTCAGCTCATTTCTTACCTATCCAAAGTACATATTCCCTAGATAGATTGGCTAAGTTATATGTTGATGAGATCGTGAGATTGCATGGGGCTCCAGTGTTGATCGTATCCAATAGAGATCCGAGATTTACAATACCGATTTTGTCCTAGTCTACAGAAAGCTTTGGGTACTCGATTACATTTTAGTACAACATTTCATCCGCAAACAGATGGACAGTCTGAGCGTACTATTCAGACTTTAGAGGATATGCTCAGGTTTTGTGTGATGGAATTTGGAGGAAGTTGGGATACTCATCTGTCATTAATCGAGTTTGCCTATAACAATAGCTATCAGGCTAGTATCGGTATGGCATAGTATGAAGCACTGTATGGAAAATGGTGTAGGACGCCGGTATGTTGGGATGAGATGGGCGAGAGAAAGTTAATTGGGCCCAAGCTTGTTCAGATGACTACAGATAAGATCAAGGTTATTCGGGACAATCTGAAGATAGCCCAAGATCGACAGAAAAGTTACGCAGATAAGCGTAGGAAGGATTTGGAGTTCCAGGTCGGGGATAAGGTATTTCTATGGATATTGCCATGGAAAGGAATAATTCGTTTTAGGAAGCGAGGTAAGTTAAGCCCTCGGTATATCAGTCCCTATGAAGTGATTGGCAAGGTAGGTAAGGTAGCATATTAACTTGAGTTACCAGCCGAACTTTCCAAAATCCATAATATATTCCATGTCTCAATGCTCCATAAGTATATAGCAGATCCTTCGCACTTGTTGTCAGAGCAGCCAATGGAACTCAAGGAGAACCTAACTTATGAGGAAATCCCAGTTTAGATTCTTCACAAGAGAGAACAGGTTCTTCGCAGTAAAGTTATTCCGTTGGTTAAAGTGTTGTGGAGGAATCATGTAGTGGAGGAAGCCACATGGGAGCACGAGGAGCTGATGCGCAGCTAGTATCCGCATCTTTTTGAAGCAAGTAAGTATATTTAGTTATTCAAGCTAAGAATTTTATAATTCAAGAAATTATTGAGTATGTTTGATAGATTCTAGTGTTGAAATGCATTGCATGAAAGTTGTGTATTAGATGAGCAATGGTAACATAGGCTTGATTGTTAAAGTGAGAATCATTACCCAGTAAAGAAGTTATGTAAATTTTGAGGACGAAATTTTTATAAGGAGGGGTGAATTGTAAAACCCAAAATCTCATTCGGCGGAGAGCGAAATATTTTTTTGATGGATCGCGTTCGATCGGAAAAATATAATTATTGAGTCCAAAAATATTCGGAATAATTATTTTAGAATAAGAAAAATAAATTTGAGTTCGTGAAAATGGGTTCGAAATTTATTAAAAAATTTCGAAGGCAAAAGCAATTAAAAGTGGATTCCCTAATGGACGGATGAAAACGAAATTCGATTTCGAAATTTAAAATGGGAGAATGCATGGGAGAAATAAAATAAAGTAAAAATTTATACATGAAAGTGACACATGTCACACATGCAAAGGGTGAGCAGAACAAGTGGTATCATTTTGTAGCTTTTATATTAAAAAAATTGAAAAGCAAATATCTTATTTTGGTCATCCATTCCAGCAAAAATCAAAATCCATTATGAAAGAGTGAAGTAAGGTAAATCAAAACCAAGGCAAGCCATTCGATCAACATCATTTATCATCCAAAGCTGAGAGAGAGAACGCTTGAGGGAGACGTGCAAACTGAGAGTTTAGCAAGAGAGGGGGAGAGTCGATCTTCTTCTTCTTCCTCCTTGTTTCTTGACCGAGAGAGAAGACCTTTGTAAGTGAGCTCGTGAGCTCGTGAAAGAGAAAACCGAGAGCGAGAAAGTGATCGAGAGAAGAAGAGAAATTGAGGGAGCTATCAACAGACTAAGATGATGCAAGGTTGAAGGAGAAATTCAGATCTGAAGCAAACTGGATGCATGCAAGGACAGATCTGAGAACTCCAGCCATGCATGCAAACAAGAGAAAGACTGTGAGCTATTGTCGCCATCCTGAGAAGTTATTGTCATTGCTGCCGTGTCCACTGTCTTGAGCTGCTACTATCTTGAGGAGTTGCTGCAAGAAGTGCTGCTGCTATCGCCGTTGTGAAGTGCTGTCGTGAACCAAGTGCTATCGTGTGTTGTCATCGTCGCTGCCATTGTCGAGTAGCTGTTGTCAGGCCGTGAGTTATCCAAGTGTAATAGTTGTAGCAGCCATTTGAGGAGAAGTACAGCACATGCAAGCCAAGGAAGGGCGTGAGATTCAAGTGCAGCAGCTAGTTGGAGAGGACATGTAAAACCCAAAACCTCATTCGTCGGAGAGTGAATTATTTTCCAATGGATTGCGTTTCGATCAAAAAAATATATATATAATTTTCGAGTCCGAAAATATTTGAAATATTTATTTTAGAATAATAAAATAATTTCAAGTATGAGGAAGCAGATCCGAAAGGAAATAAAAAAAAAATTAAAAATATTTCCGAAGGCGAATGCATTTATAAGCGGATTACCCAGACGGACGGAATCAAATGAGAATGCTAAAGTAAAATGAAATCTAGTGGCAAAGGTATCTTGAGTGTGTGACAAGTGGCATCGAATTATAGCTAATATATTTATATGTTTCTTTGCTAGACAATCCATGAGAATAAGTCACGGTCACTTAAAAGCTAAATTAAAATTTCGGTCTCTCATTTTGCAAGCTGAACCGAGAGCAAGAAAATTGAGAAATGGAGAAATTGAGAGCTTCAAGTAAGACCCATTCTCGATCTCCCTTTTGCAACCAAAACCCGTGAGCTTAGAGTGAGAGAGCGAGAACTTGAAAGCTGAAATCAGAACAAGTGCAGACCGAGAGCATGCTCTAAGCAGACCCGAGCAACAATAGCCATCACATCCTCTCCCATTCGACTTTCAGCTAGATCTGGAAGAGAACCTGTGACATCCCGACTGCCAAGATCGCCACTTCCTGTGACATCCCGGCTCCCAAGATCGCCACTCAATCGGTACTGTTCCCTCCCCTGGGGATTTTTCTCGCCTCCCCCACCTCTCGAACCTGGCACCTGGGGCTTAATACCAAATTCTTAGAGAAGTGGGTACCAATTGAGCCACTAGCTCAATTGGTACCCACTTCTCTAAGAATTTGGTATTAAGCCCCAGGTGCCAGGTTCGAGAGGTGGGGGAGGCGAGAAAAATCCCCAGGGGAGGGAACAGTACCGATTGAGTGGCGATCTTGGGAGCCGGGATGTCACAGGAAGTGGCGATCATGGGAGCCGGGATGTCATAGAACCTTTAAGTGCAGCAACTACATTAGCCATTCGAGGAAAAGTTCATTGCATGCAAGCAAGGGAAAGGCGTGAGATCCAAATGCAGCAGCTGTTTTAAAAAGGACAGCTCGTGCAAGCCTCCAAGTGCAGACCCGAGCATGAATCACCCTCACTTCTCCTCTTCATTCAGTTTTCAGTGGTTTTGAGAGTGAGTTTTCTAATTCCAGCAACTTGGGTATGACTTGGAGACTTGTTTTAGAGTGTTTTGAACTCATGCATCAACTTGTGATAATTTGAATGCAGTTTTGAAAGTGTCATCCGTGCAACAGCTTGTGAAGGAGATCTGAAGCTGTTTTGAGGTGAAGGACGGCACATCAAAGGTGAGATTGCTATTCTTGAGAGTATTTAGGTTGAATTTGAGTAGTTCTAAGCGGTGCATGTTGATTTTGGATTGAAGGAAGCTCGGTTGTAAGGAATACTTGAAATTAGTTTGCATGCATGTTGGTTTACGGGCTGTTTTTGAATTTTTGGACAGCCTTGAGGTAAGCTGCTGCTATTGAGGAGGTTTTGTGTATTTTTGATACTTGAGTAGATGAAAAATTTGATGCTTGGAGGCTTGTATAGGTTCGGTCAAGAGAGATTATAAGGACAGCATTTCGTGAGTGATTATCGAAGCTTTCGAAGTGATTTTCGAGAGGTATGTTGAGTTTTTATGGACTTTATTTTGATCGAAAATGTTTAGATTGAGTATGGAATGAGATTCGATAATGTTATGATTGGGTTTTAGGATTTAGAACCTCGTTAGTGCGGAGGTTCGTTAGATTATGTTTCGTTGTAATTTTAATGCGATTGCGGATGATCTCATTGTTGGGATGGTTGTGTAAAATCTGTTTCTAGGGGATGTTTTTGATTGATTATGGGCTGTTAATTGGTTACTTGATGGACTGTTAAAATGCACTTAGTTGAGTTGTCTAAAAACATCGCAAAACGAGCCACTAAAACACTACATTATATGCTGTTTTGAGGACAGTTTTGCATGCTGTTTGCACGCTGTTTTGGTGCTGTTTTAGAGGTAATTTATGGGCTATTGTGAAGTTGTATCATGCTGTTTTGGTTTAGAATTACAAGGTACTTTGACATCAAAGCTGCCACGATTAATCGCGTACGCTAGTTCGACGAATATAAGCTATTTTGAAGTGATGTTAAGTGATGTTTTTGCACCGAAACTATTAGTTTGATTGTTGCGTGTTGTTTTGATGATAATCATGGTTTCAAATGAATGTTATGCGCTCTTTTAATGCGCAAGCTACTTTAAGTTCATTTAGAGGTATTTCGACATTGCTATGTAGTAGTTATGTTATTGATTAAGCAATTGGATTCTCATGCGGTGTTACCTAAAGCGTTATCGTTAAATGTATAGGTAACGCAGAGGCAAAATCAAATAAGTTGTGAGCTTCGGAATAGGGCATCCTGTGAGAGTTATGAAATTGATTTGAAACTATTGTTTAATTCTAAGTTATATGAATTTTTATATAAACGTTTTGGCATGAATGAATTTATATTGAGCTTTATGGTTTCATGCAAGCTTATTTAAGTTAAAGGATATTATAAACTTTTCAGTTATGAAGTTTTACATGACATTTAAATTCTATGATCAAATGTGTCATGATATTAATTAAATTATTTATGATATCCTCCCTTACGCATTTTTTTTTATATTCAAGAATGAAATGTGGATTTTATATGAAATGCAGCTTATTTATAAATGTTTTGTTAAGCCTATGGTATTCCTTAGGATGATTTTATGATGTTGTCGGTAATGGTAGAATACCCTAAAGCGATGTAGGATTCCGCTTGGGAGTTGCGATGTAGGATTCCGCCTCTCCCTAGGGTATATTATAAGCTAGCTTACTACCTGAGCGATGTAGGATTCCGCTACTTAGTTACCGATCATATGGCCTTGCGATGTAGGATTCTGCTTTGCTATATGCCTGGGTATACCATTTGGCGATTTAGTAATGGTGGTTGATTTATTATATTTTTATTGAAATGAATTCTTATTAATTCGTTTACCACCATTTTAATTTACAAGTTTATGTTATATTGAAATGATATAAGCTGCTAAATTTCGTTCCCGAATTCATAAATAATAGGAAGGTGATTATTTTGAACCAGATTTTATTTAGAATATTATAACACTCACTGATGATATCATCTCACCCTATTACATGGTTATAAAATCAAACTCTCCAGGTCAATGTGCAGCTTTAGGTGCCACAGCTTCAGTCGCTGGGACTCCGACTCACGAATAACAAGACTTAATTGCATTGTAATTACTGTGCGTGTTTATCTATGACTTTTGTTATAAATATTTTGGGTTGTAACTATTAACACTTGAATTATGCTAACTATATTTTGAAAAAAAAAAAAAGTTGTAAACCTATCTAAATATGAACTCTAAACTATTTTAAATGATGTTGTGAATTCCACTTTGATGCCTTTTTATTTTAATTACCCGATTTAAACCTTACTACGAAGTTTTGAATGTATGAAAATATATTTAAATTTCCACTTTTATATAAATCCTGGGTTGCCAAAACTATTTGTATAGTTATATTTCAAGTTATTAGGAAAAAGGCTTAGCTTCACGGGAACTATCTAGTTGGATTAGGTATCCTCTGGAAGTCCTCCGTGGGGTCGCCAGGCAGGTTACCGGATGTACTAGGATGAGGCGAACGGGGCCTATCAGGACAGCTCGGTAGTAGCTTGTTGGGCGAGTTCAAAGCTGTCTTTGGGTGAATTTCACTCATTCAAGGTGAGTTATTGTCCCGTTTGTTTTTGTTGTGAGGTTTTGAGTGAAATTTTTAAGTTTGCATGTGTGTTTAGGTTTAAGGAAACTCACAACAAAAGGAAATATATGGGCAGTACCTTTGCGAGTGTATTCCGAAGCTTTCGAACGATTTTAGTGAAGTAAGTTGATTTTGTGGTTTTAGTTTGGATGGACAAGAATAAGAGTTGAGATATAGATTAAATTGATATTGTTATGATTGGATCTTAGGATTGAGAACCTCGTTAGTGCGGAGGTTCACTCGTTATTGTTTGGTTGTGTTTTTGGAATGAAATTGTCATCGATTGTTTTCATTACGATTCGAGTACGGGCTGTTATAGGAAAAGTTAGGGGCTGTTATGTTATGCTTTTAGTTTCGAGTTCGTTGTCATGGAAAATGGTTAGTATTGGTATGTCTTAAGGTATCGGATAATCGTTCGGATATTGAGAAATTGTTCCAAGCGATTCAGTTGAGTTTTCCGTGAATGCGAATGTTTTTAGTTTGTGATTTTCATTGCCAAATATGAAAGTGTTTATGATGTTATCTCACTACCTCGAGACGTAATTAAGCTGTTAAAGTGTTAAAGTTAATGTTATGATAGTTTGAAATATATTGAGTTAATCGAATAGTTTTTGTTTTGTGCGAAATCGTTAAATTGTCAAAATTTTGGAGCTAAAACCGGAAATGGATATTCGTTAAGCTTGCTGCTATATTTTTCATGTTTGTGGTTTAAAGTATTTGAACATTCGTTTTCCGTGTTTTAAGTAAAGTCACGAGTAGAAATTGACGATAAGTTTAATTGGAAACGAAGGAATCGCGCGAAACGCTAAAAATAATAATTCGCGATAACTAGTTGAAATCGCGTAAGTATTATGTTATTCGTTTGGTTTCGAATCTTCTTTTTATTGAATCCCTTTAGAATGTGATGTCGATAATGTTACTTTAGTTTCGAATGGCATAGTTGTCGGTTTTATAACCGTAGAGTTTCGAGTAGTTTATGTTACGATAACAAATTAGTTTGAGATAGTCTCCGCGTGCGAATATATGTTTTTCGTATTGTTATCGTGTAAGGATAATCGCTTGAATTGTCATGATTAGAAATCCTCACGTGGTTCAAGATTAGTTTGAGCATGAGTTGTGTTTTAACGAAATCTCAATCGAAACCAATTATAGGTGAATCAGAAAGCGAACGAGATCCGTAACTGGAAGTGGTGATAAAGTATTCGAAAGTAAGTTGTGAGTGTGAATTTTTAAAAGTTTTCATACATTTCATTATATGAATACAATCATTTTTAGCAAGTAAATTTTTTTTATATTCGAGTAAGATTTTATAGTTTTCATTATATTTTCTATAAATGCATGTATAGCTTTAAATGAATTTTGCTATGAATGTACATATATTCTTCAAGTAAAGTAAATTAGTAAATTAAAATGATATACATGCATCGAGATATTATTTGCGAAGGTTATATTACGATATTATAGTATATTGCCGAGATTTCATTATCTATATGTCTATGGTTTACCCTAGCCCCTAGTTTACACCTGGTTAAAGTATTCCATACGTGTACGGTAAGTTGGGGGGAGTTACTAACTTTAGGGGGATTGAGTCTGTCAATCACCCTCTGCAAGTATTGGATAGTGTAGATCTACCTGATGTTGGAGGGAATCACAATCCCAGAGTTGTATCCATATCTGCGACTACACATAGTGAGAGTTTCCCTAATCTTAGTGGTATGTCTTCGCACCGTCATGAAGGATAAGTTTTCCTTGGGTTGCCAAATAGGCTAGTAAGAAAACAAAAAAAAGTTTTTAAGAAAAGTTTGAAAAATATCTTTCGCATTCTTAAAACGAGTTTACAGTTTTCAACAAAGTAAGGTAAAGTAAGTAAATAATAGTTTTCCAACCTATTTTTGGGAGGAATAGTATTTTAAGTAAAAGTATAGTTTATATTAAACTTACCCACTCATTGAGTTATTCTCACCATCGTTTTTCCTATTTTATTAAAATCCTCCCTAGGTGCAGGTGCGAGCATTGCAGTGGAAGCATCTCCATCGGACGTACAGGCTAACTAGACACGCGACCACGTTGCACTAGTTTCTAGACATATTATCATGTATTTTATTTATTATCTTTTTCAGTTTTCTCCAGTTTTGTAAATATTATTTTGGTCAATATTTTATGTAAATATCATGCATGACGTTTTAAGATTTTAATCAAGTTGCTTTCCGTATCATTGCATGATTGTGAAATTGAAAAAGGGTCTGAGGCCTATTAGTTATGGAAATGTTTGGAAATGAAATTATACAGGTTTTATGAAGTTTTTACAGGGTGAAAATTTTAGAAAAACAGCCGTTATGTTGCCGGATTTTCATAAAACTCTATTTTCAAAAAGTTATTTCTAACGAACAAAATTCGTACTCATTTTCAGAATTAAAAGGATTTCAAGTAATTTCAGCAAGAAAAGAGGCTTAGCTCCACGAAAACTTTTCAGCCAGAGCAGATCTCGATTAGGGAGCCACTGTGAGGTGCCGGGCAAGTTGCCTAGCTAGTATAGTTAGAAAAGGGCCTGTCATCGCATGTAGGATGTCGTAAGTGTGCATCAAAAGTGCCTAAAAAAGGGCGTTATTCTTACAAAGCAAACGATAGAATTTTTTGATAAAATTTTGTAAGTGACCAGAATGTGAGATAAGAGGACCGTAGGAAAAAGAATGAAAGAAAACGAAGTCTCGAGTAAGGTTGTGCGATACATTCTGGTTTGGGGTGTCAAAAGAGGCTTAAATTTTCAATTCTTTGTTTCGGGCCTTCAAAAATTATATGGACCATATAGGGATGATCCTAGGGGTCTAAAAGTAAAAATTTTACAAAGAAATCAAAATTAGAGAGTCTTAGTTGAGTTAAAAGTGAGTCGGGAAGGTTATAACATAACGGGTTTTCAATAGGTTGATTTATATTGAAAACTCTATTGTTACGTTTTAAGTAATGTAATTGAGCAAAGTATAATGAGAAATTGATATATAGGTGAAGAGCAAGCTAACGGCGCACGGGAGGCTCGGTGACTAGTATAGCTCGCTTGGTTTGAGGTAAGTGTTCTATCACTTGCACTATTTCAGTTTTTCATTTAGATATTTATACATTATTGTAACTAAATGATTTCAAAAACGATTTTCAAAACCATGAGTTAAAGTATTGCAAAATAATAATTATGTCGGATTTAGAAAGGAGAAATTGAAAATAAAATATTTTTGAAAGAGATGAGTAAAGAGTTTTGTAAGCCCATATATATACTCTTAGCTTATTCGAGATTTAGTGCTACACGGTGATGCAGAAAATTCTATCCGTAGTCCTTCAGTTTTTAGACTATGTAGCGTGATATGTATGATACAGAAAATTTCGTACATGATCGCTGAGATACAGAGAGATTTCTAGCGATACGTTACGATGTAGTAAATTTTGCACGTAGTCGTTTAGATTTCAGTTTTGGCACTACGTTGTGATGTAGCAAATTCCGCTCGTAGTAGCCCAGAGTTTTAGTACTACAATTGCGATGCAGAAGATTTCGCATTATAGTTACTCAGATTTTAGGTCGTCTCACACTAAGTTTGCGATGTAGTAAATTTCGTATCGTAGTAGTCGAGATATCTCATTAGCTTCACGTTTGGCGTTAGTTACAAATCGCCACGTGATGGTTCAAGAGCATTAGAGGTATACATGGTGTTTTTAGAAAAGGAAATTTTCAGAAATCAAACATGATAGTTAACTAAATTAAAAAAAAAAAAAAAAAAAAAAAAAACTATGTGATTATGTTACTAATATTTATGTATGTTGAACTAAAGCATTTTTGCTTTTGTGTAGTTTGTATATTACATCAAATGGTGTACAGGTGACTTTACATAAAGGGAAATATTGTCGAAATTTTTAGGTGGGCATCGAATAATTGTGTTGCATAAACATTCCCACATTTTTTATGTTGTAAATACTATAATCATAAGGATTGCATGATTTGAATTATAGTTATATGAATATTTGAAAACTGATGTGATGATATGTATATATATATTTTGTAACACTTGCACATAATATACATCCTACACATGAATATTGTTATTTGAAATGGTATTGTAAAATGTGATCGAAATGTATGTTGTGGTAATGTGTATTTATGAATCAAAATAAGAAAATGCATGTTTGGGTATATAAAAGAAGTTGGGTGGTGATGAAATTATAGTTGAAGTGTATTTACTTTACAGGTAAAAATTTGGAATGTTTAATTTGTAGCTATTATACTGTCAAAATTTTTATAAAAATCGTTTTGAGAAAATGCGAAAAATTTACACCAATCCCAACTATTATAAAGAAAACCAAATTTTTAAGTTTAAACGAGTAAACCAGCTAAGAAGTTAGGGGTTCGCTACTCGAGTTTCTTCAATCCGATGAGTCGAGTTCAGGAAACTTGTTGAAGTTTCCTGCAGGATCCTCCAGACAAGAGCCTAGAGAAGGTCTGGTTCTGGTCCTGTCACTCTCTCTCTTCACTCTACCCTTCCTCCTCTCCATTGACTCACCACTCATGTTTATTTATAGGTGTGAGTCAAGCTTGTCCTTAACCTTTAGATTTTCTGAAAATTATGAAATTGCCACATTCTAAAGAATTCTCTCAAAAATATTTGACATTTTTCTCATATACCCCTCAACCTTAATAATTTACACTTATTTCCATATATTACCAAAATTTTACAACATTAAATTTTCACTTCTAAACACTTAAAAATTCTTTTTATTATTTCTCCAAAGGGGCATATTTGTACATTTCTATATTCTGTACAAATGAACAACAATATCCTTAGGAGAGGGTATTATAATATATGTTAGTAGATGGTGATGGAGAAAAAAATAATAATAAAATAATAGAAAAAAAATACAAGTGGATGAGAAGAGGTGGTGTGTAGAACTTGAGGTGTCATTTTTGTGAAAAATAATTTTTTCGGTAAATACTGTTTTCGGATGAATAGTATTCGTGTGAATACTGATTTTTTGGAAAGCGGACCCCAAAACCAAAGGTCTCAAAATAGAATTAGAGTTATTAGAAACTAAAATGGATTGAAAATGAGTTCATTCGAATAAATTTTAAGCGATCGAAAATAATTGATGAAAATGCCTTTTTGACAAATAATTGGTATTAGTGGTTTAAAACCCATTCGAATTTTTTTAAAACATGAGATTAAGAGGTTTTATACCTAATTAGAGTATTATATGGTCAATTTGGTGATAAGATGACCATGGAATATTTTTGGAATTTATTTGAGTTTGAATCATAATTAATTAGATTAAGGGAAAAATGGTCATTTCAAGCTCAAATAATACGTGGATTTGGTGTGAGCACTACATGGAAAGAACTTGAGCAAGAAACACAATTCATGTCATGTAAAGATTAACCAATGGAAGAATTACACATCAAAATTAAATTATGGAATTAATGTGTGATAGTTGGCATGCATTAAAAAGGTAGTAATAGTTTAATGATTAAGTTAGTAATTGACCCTTGGATGGATAAGTTACTATGAGATAAAATTAAGGGCATCAAGGTAAAATAAATTAAAGGATTTGATGGCCATTTAGTGATTTAATGAGGGGCATTTTAGTTAATTACATGGAGCACTATATAAAGTGAAGTGGATGGTCATTGTAGAGGCGTTTTGGATGGCAAAAAGGAAAGAAATTTTGAGGGCAGTAGTTGGTGTGTTCGGCCAAGCAAGGGAAAGAAAGAGCAAGAGAAGTCCAACCAATTTTCATGCCAAAATTCATCAAGTTAGTGTTAGGAAAGAAGATTGAACAAGAAAAGTAAAGATTAAGTGGTAAGTAATTAATTTTAGTGTTGATTTACATGGGATTTTCATGGATGTGTGATGGTTTGATAGATTTGTGGAATTTTTGGTGTGATTAGAGGTTGATTAAATTGCATTTGAGCTTGGGATTGAAAGGAATTATAAAGGAAGCAAGTTGGCAAACAATCTAGTGAGGTAAGTTAGGGTTTATGTGAATTTTTTAAGAAAAATTTCAATTGAGTTGCTATTATGTATTAGATGGATTAGGGTGTGATTTTAATGTGTTTGATGACTATGAAATTGAAGAAAATATATATTGGATGCATTAGGGGTAGTGTTCGGCCAAACTAGCTTTGTTATGAGTTTAAATTGATTTTGGTATTTTGATGCAATTATATGATATTTGGCATGATTTTAAGTTGATATGTGTCATTGGAATGAAAAGAAAAAGCTTGTGATTGATTTTTGTATGATATCGGCCAAAATGGAAATAATGTGCATATGAGTGAATTGTGATATTTTAAGGTAATTACATGAAGTTTAGCAAGGTTCTAATGTAATTTAAATCAAGAAATTGAAAAGAGAATTGATGGATGAGTAATGATTTGTGTTTCGGTCAAGGGGGGTAATTGATGTGCAAATAGTTGTTTAATTTATTGGATGAGTTTTAATATGTTTATTCATGTAATTGAGTATGTTGGAATTAAGAAATTGCAAGGAAAAACATGCTAGGAAGTTAGAAAGAGTTTATGTCAAGCAAATGAATTAAAGTGTATTTGATTATTTACTTTTGTTTTGGGTGAATTTGTTATGGTTTTAAGCAATTTAGGTGATGAATCCTAAATTAGTATGAGTAAATTCTAAATGGGAATCATGTTATACTAAGTGTAAGAGAAGTTCAAATGAAAGAAAAGCAAAAAAAAGGGCTCGGAGAAGTGGTATACTAGTTCCAATAAAGTTGTGAGTGTGGTTATTTTCAAAGTTTTTATGAATTTTGTTGTTTGATGATTTATATTCGCAAGCATGAACTTTAGTATCCGATTTAACTAATTAAACTTTTAGCATGTTAGAAATTTTTATGATACAAGTGAGTTTTTATATTTATCTTACAAAATATATATATATATATATATTAGAAATAAAGTGAATTAATAAGTTGAGCGAAATACATGCTAAGAGTGTTTACAAGTATTTAGGCTTTTGCCTTAGAAATTAGTGGTCAAATTTTAACTATTTTTATGCCTAGCGTGGTTAAGAATTCTTTAGTAAAGTAAAAGAATTTATAAATGCAAGGTTTACCCTAATCCCCAGTATACCCAATCGAAATACTCCAGCGTGTATGACAAGTTGGTTGGGAGAGTCACTAACTTGGGGGTTGAGTCAGTGAGTTGCGCTCTGCATATGTGGGGTAATGTAGATCTGCATGATGTTTGAAGGGAATCATGACCACAAAGTTTCCCACCTCTACGATTACATATGGTAGCTTTCCCAAGCTCTAGTGACAATGAGAAATTCTATCACGACAGAGCAAGTTTCCTTAGATTGCTTAGCTAGTTTTTGAAAGAAAAAGAGTGCGTCATTTGGCATGAAGTTTAGAAATAAAAGAATTTTAAAAAGCGATGTATTTTATGCTTTACTGAAGTTATATTATTTATTTATACTAGTTTTTCAGTTTTATAAAGTTTAATGAGAAAATATAAATTTCCTAAAACTATTTTGGGAGGATACTAGTATATTTCAAAAAGTAGATTATTGTTTGAAAAGTTTACCCACTCACTAAGTTATATACTCACCACTCTATTTTTATGTTTTCTGAAAAATCCTCCTTAGATGCAGGAACAAGCTAGCAATCAGACGCCGCTCCATCAGACATGTAGGTAGGCCGCGAACACGATACTATTGCACTTGTTTAATTTCTTCAAATGTTTACATGATTTCATTCATGATGGAATTTCACAGTATCATGCATCGTCGAGATCGTCTAGCCACAAGAAGGGCAACTACTAAGGCACTTGCACTGGAGGGAGGTCGCGTTGACAAGTCTATCAATGTGCTTGCCTATCAAACTCAAGAAGGACCCTCCCAGCCTATAGGGTCAACAGGGGGAAATGTAAATGTTAAGCAGATGACTCAAGCTTTATCAGTGGCACTTCATCAACCGTGGGAGATAAGAGGTTCAATTGAACGCACTCGTAAATTGGGCACTAAACCTTATGATGGTACAGGTGATCCGAAGCACGCTTTATCTTGGTTGGAAACAAATGAAGAAAATTTCCAGGTCATGGGGTACTCAAAGGATTAGATGGTGACATTCTTCGCCTTTTTACTAAAAGATAGAGTTAAGGATTGGTGGAAGGCATTACAAAGGCAGGACATGGGAAGAGTATCTTGGGCGCTATTCAAGAAAGAATTCATAGCTAAATTTTATTCGAAGAGCTACCAACATGCCAGGATAGAAGAGTTCCTCAAAATGGAACATGGGGCGCTTTCGATGATCGAATATGAAAGGAAATTTTCATAACTAGTCAGAGTTGTCTCCTTTATTGCAGATAATGAAGAACAAAAGGCAAAAAGGTTCACGGTTGGCCTAAATCCCAAACTAAGGGCCTATGTAG
Organism: Dimocarpus longan; assembly: GCA_022984855.1. Taxonomy (NCBI): domain Eukaryota; kingdom Viridiplantae; phylum Streptophyta; class Magnoliopsida; order Sapindales; family Sapindaceae; genus Dimocarpus; species Dimocarpus longan. Next base: position 11,044,943 of record CM041013.1, read on the forward strand.
CATCCATAGCTCACACCCAGTATGGCGAGTTGGTGGAAGTAGTAATCAGAGTGGAAAGGAGCGTGGAAGTGATACCTAAACCGAGAAAACCAACTAAGAAACACGGATGGTCAAGCAACTTTACAGGATAGCCATCTAATGAGAGACTGCCCAAACACAGCTTCAACCTCTAAACCAGAGATTAGAATGGCAACATCGAGACAATTTAGTGGAGGCCGAGGATAAGATTGGAGAGATCCTCATATTAGAGGGTCTACTAGTTCGGAGTAGCCCAACGGAGCAGCAAGTGGAGGTTTGCCACCCAAAGGTCAACCGAGTAGACCTTGTACTCAGGCTCAAGTGTTCGCGGTGACACAACAAGATGCAGACAGAGGTTATGATAGGTACAATTGCAATAGCTGACCGAGATGTATATGCATTAATAGACCTAGGGGCTACTTATTCATTTGTGTCTATAAAATTTACTGAATTAGTGGGTCTAGAGTCAAAACCTCTAGATTGTAGCCTGAGAGTATCTGTTCCTACTGGGGATTCCCTTTTTATAGTAGAGTATTCATGGATAGTAAAGTGGTTATAGAGGGTCAAGAATTCTCGGTGAATCTGATTCTGCTAGACATCCGTGATTTTGATGTAATCTTTGGAATGGATTGGTTGTCAAGGCATCACGCTACGGTAGACTATTTTTGAAACGAGGTTAGATTTATGAGATCAAAAGAGTCTGATGTTATTTTCTGGGGGGTACGAAAATTACTTCCTACCAATATGATTAATGTAATGAAGGCTAATAAAATGCTTAGGAAGTCATATTTGGGGTATTTAGTTTATGTAGTAGAAGCAAAGGATAATGAAGTAAAGTGTAAGGAAGTCCTAGTGGTTAGAGATTTCCCAAACGTGTTTTTAGAGGATCTTCCTAGTTTACCACCTGATCAAGAGATAGAATTTGAGATAGACTTGGTTCTCGAAACACAACCGATTTCTAAAGCACCTTACAGAATGGCTCCCTTAGAGTTAAAAGAATTGAAGGTACAACTGGAAGAGTTATTAAATTATTTGTCAGGGTGAGTACTTCACCTTGGGGAGCAACAGTTTTGTTCATGAAGAAAAAGAATGGAAGCATGAGATTGTGTATCGATTACAGATAACTGAATAAGGTAACAATGCGTAATCAATACCCGCTTCCCAAAATAGATTATCTATTTCATCAGCTTTAGAGATCTAGGGTGTTTTCCAAGATTGACTTAAGGTCAGGCTATCATGTAAAACCCAAAATTCTCATTCGTCGGAGACCGAATTATTTTTCCGATGGATCACATTTTTGATCGAAAACATATAATTCTAAAGTCCGAAAATATTCGAAATAATTATTTTAGAGTAATAAAAATAATTTTTGAGAGCATGAAGACGGATTCGAAATGTAAAAAAAAAAAATATTCTGAGTGTGCGAAAACGAAATCAAGTTGTAAGCGGATTGCACGGATGAATGAACGAAATCGGATTCGAGCTTGAAATTAGAATGGGAGAATGCATAGGAAGCAATAAGTGAGATAATTGCATGTGTGCCATGTGTAAGGAATGCAAAGGTTGAGTGATGAGAAGTGTTAAAATGGAAAGGAAATTGGTGACAAATGGCATGAAACCATGGATGATATATAAGGTGTATGTTAACTGAATGAATGGAATAAAGGAAATTCATTGTTCTCGATCAAGCAAAAGCTAGAGAGAAATAAGTTGTGAGTGTTTCAACCATTTCCAAGTCCAACCGAGAGAGATAGAAAGGAGAGAGTGAGCAGTAAGAGAACTTCAAGCAAATCCAATATTCGGTCTAGAGAAGAAGACAAGCTACTCCTGCTTGCAACAAGAGGAGCTCATCCAATCGTGAACCAAGCTGAACCGTGAGCTAACTGGATGTTGAACATGAGTTGGTGAAGGAAATCGAGCAACATCAGTAGCTGCAAGTGTCATCCAAGCAAGCCAGGAGGAGAATCTGTTCATGCATGCAAGCTAGGAAGGGCGATCAACTGCTGTCAGGCCATGGGTGAGCTGCTGCCGTGACCTGTTGCTACTGCCAGATCGTGAACTGTTGCTGCTATGGAGCTGCTGTCAGGCCTTGATAGGAGTTGCTGTCAAGCCTTGAGGAGCTATTGCCATGACCTGCTGTTGAGATTTAAGCTGTCCGTGACCTACACTTCGAAGTAAGTGGTTGTTGAGTTTTTGTTTGAATGCAATTTTAGGATGGCAAACAACAGTTTATTTGAAGGTTTTAAGTGTAGTTTTGAGAGAGGGCAATGCTTGCAGCAAGTAATTGGAAAGAGAGGGAGAAGAGCAAGCTGTTTGGAGTTGAAAACAAAAGATAACTTGTTGTTTTGGACGTTTAGAAGCTATTTTCGAACAGATTCAACCCACTTGACAGGTAAGCGCTGTCCCATTAGCTTTGTTAAGATGTTTTGAGTGAATTTTTAAAACTTGCATGTCAATTTTGGATTGAATGAAGCTCGGTTAAAGGAGAGGTATAGGGGCAGTACCTTCGCGAGAAGTTTTCGAAGTTTTGAATTGATTTTCAAGCGATACGTTGAGTTTTATTAATTTCTTTTTGATGGAAAATAGTTAGGATGAGTTTAGGATGATATTTGATAATTTTATGATTGGGGTTTAGGAATTAGAACTTTGTTAGTGCGGAGGTTCGTTCAGTTGAAATATTAATGCGATTTTGGATGATTTTCGATGGTTGAATTGTGTGAAAAATGTGTTGTAGGGGCTGTTATGTAGAGATTAGGGGCTGTTATGTTATGTTTATGCTTTCGAGTTCGTCGTCTTCATAAATGACGCATAATGGTGTATTTTAAAGGATTGATTAGTCGTTCATTAATCGAGAAAATCGTTTCCAAGCGATTCGGATAAGTTTTAAGCGAATGCGAATGTTATTGAGTTGCAAGTTTCGTTGTCGAATGTGGAAATGTAATCGATGATTAGCAAGCTATCATTTATGTTATTAAGCTCTTTAAGATGATAAATGTTGACGTTAGGATAGTTTGAATTATAATAAAGTTAATCGGATAGTTTCGTTACGCGCGATTATATGAAATCGTTGATTTTCGGGGTCGAATCGGAATATGAATAATCGTTTAGCTTGCTGCCATGATTTCCATTTTTGTGTTTTAAAGTGTTTGAATTTTCGTTTTCCATGATTTAACTATAGTCGAGTAGTATCAATGATAAGTTTGATTAGAATCGAAGTAATCGCACGAATCACTAAAGCGATAATCCGCGGTAAATTGTCGAAATCGCGTGAGTTTTACATTATTCATTTTGATTCGAACATCCTTTTTGTTGAATCCATTAGAATGTGATTTTAATGATGTTGCTTTAGGTTCGAATAGTGTAGTTACATCATGCTTATATTAGAATGTTAAATTATATAGGCAATAAAGTGGAGAAAAGCGAAGTTGAGGAAGTATCGCAAGGTAGAAAATCTGGATGTTTTCGTAAATTAGAAATCGGTGAGTGTAAATTGTTTTATGAAATGATAAATGCACTATGATTACTATGCTTACGTGAAAAATTGAAACGTTTTTAATATTTAAATGAATTTACATGAATGATATACGCTTATAAATGTTTTTATATATGTATCTAAAGAAATATTGATTGTGTGAATTTACTTTTGAAATGCGCTTTCATGTTTTGATTTCTAATCGAAGAAACATGTTATGCAGCAATTATTTTAGCATGTCAATGTATTTCAAAACCAATGGCTACCCAATCCCCATTTTAGGACTGAAATATGACTGTTATGCGACCGAAGTGCCTTGTTGTGCGTATGGCATGTCTATGGGGGAAAGTCCACTAACTATGAGGGGAATCGAGTCTGTCATGTCGCCCTCTACATGCATATAAGGTACTATTATGACTGATGCCCTATGTGCAACAAGGTAATATTCCGCGGCATAGTGGTTTATGACTGAGATTGACTGAAAAGACCTAACCCGGATTTTCTATATTTGAATTCGAGCGGAACCCTCCCGGCACCCCACAAAATCCTTGTAGTCTTCGTATAGGTGACTCAAAAGGACTCTGTGAATTAAAGCCGTAAAATAATTAAAATAACAATTTTCCAGTTCAAGAATAGACGAGCTTATCTGATGACCATCACTGTGAAATTAAAGTAACTATTTTGATGTATAACGGATTTAGTGTAATGTATATGTTTAAGTTTTATAATAACGATTACGATGTCACGCATATGGAATATTTTAAATTTGAATTAGTTTTGGTTTTGAATACTTGATTTTGTTTGAACATTGATTTTGAGATGGACCTGAGGTCCCATTTGGAAACGAAAAGAATGTATGCATTTAGAAATGTTTATAAATTATTTTACAGGTGTTTGAAAATGTTGGAAATATAAGAGAAACAGCCGTTGTGCTGCCGAAATTTTTCCACCCAAATTTTTTTTAAAACGATTAAGAAATGAAATTGTTTTACGGCTTTGCTTCACAAAATCCTTTCGAGTCACCTGTCTAAAGACTGTAAGGATTTTGTGGAGTGCCAGAAGGGCTCCGCTCGGATCTCTTTGGGGTTAATCCAGGTTGGATCCTTTCATATCATTGGTTGAAGATTCGTAAGGAGGATGTTCCTAAGATAGCTTTTAGAATGCAGTATGGGCATTATAAGTTCTTGGTCATGCATTTCGGATTGACCAATGTCCTTGTAGCATTTATGGATTTGATGAATAGGGTTTTTCAGCCCTACCTTGATAAATTTGTGATATAATTTGTGATATGTTCATAGATGATATTCTCTTGTATTTGAGTAGTCAGAAAGAACATGTAGAACATCTCAGAATTGTTTTATAGACTTTAAAGGAACATCAGTTGTATGCTAAATTTTGTAAATGTCAATTTTGGCTTGATCAAGCAGCATTTCTAAAACACGTGATCTCCGCGAAGAGAATTTCAATAGACCCCCAAAAAATTGAGGCAATACTGAATTGGAAATAGCCTACCAATATGACAGAGGTTAGAAGCTTCTTAAGGTTGGCTGGTTATTATAGAAAATTTGTAGAGGGGTTTTCCAAGATAGCTACTCCATTGACCAGGCTGACCCGAAAAGAAGAAAAGTTCATGTGGTCAAATGAATGCCAACGAAGTTTTGATGAGCTAAAGAAAATATTGATCTTAGCTCCTATACTTACACTTCCATCAGGGAAGGATGGGTTCACGATTTGCTGTGATGCCTCTAAACAGGGTCTAGGTTGTGTCTTAATGCAGCAAGAAAAAATAATAACATATGCTTCTAGACAACTAAAGAAGCATGAGCAAAATTACCCAACACATGAGCTAAAAATTGTAGTCGTGGTGTTTGCTCTGAGAATATGGAGGCATTATCTATATGGAGTCCCTTGCTGAATTTTCATTGATCATAAGAGCTTACATTACCTGTTCACTCAAAAAGAGTTAAATATGAGGCAGAGGAAGTGGATGGAGCTCATTAAAGATTATAATTAAGTACCACCCCGGAAAAGCGAACGTGGTAGCAGATGCTTTGAGTAGGAAACATACATGTTCAATCTCCCAATTAAAGGCCATATGCCTTCCATTGTTGGTGAAGTTGAGGTCATTGGGAGTACGACTAAACATGACAAATTGGGGAGCATTACTAGCTACATTCCACGTTCGCCTTATTTTGGTGGATCGGATAAGGGTATTACAATCTCAAGATCTATACTTGATGGAATTAAAAAGTAAAATAGGGTCTGATCCATGAAAGGAGTTCTTATTGAGGGATGATGGTACTTTAACCTTGGGAAAAAGATTTTGTGTACCAAATGTGAAGGAACTGAAGAAAAAGATTACGGATGAGGCTCATTCTTTAGGTTATGCTATGCATCCAAGGAGCACAAAAATATACCATATCCTAAAGGAGCATTACTGGTGGAATGGAATGAAGAAGGACATAACAAAGTTCGTATCTAAGTGCCTAACTTGCCAACAAGTAAAAGTTGAGCACCAGAAACCAGCTGGATTGTTACAGCCATTGTCTGTTCCGAAATGAAAATGGGAAAAGATTACAATGGATTTTGTGGTAGGACTCCCGTGTACATATAGCAGGCATGACGCCATATGGGTGATTGTGGATAGATTAACAAAGTCTGCCCATTTCCTATCAATCAGAAACAATTACTCATTGAAAAAACTGGCCCAATTGTATGTAAACAAGATTGTGAGATTGCATGGTACACCCATTTCCATATTGTCAGATAGGGACCCTAGATTTACTTCCAGATTCTAGCTAGGTTTACAAAAAGCTCTAGGTGCCAATGTAGGTGTAAAGAAGGCATGGAAACTAGGTACCGATGGGTCGGGGGGCCTGGAGGTTGCAATTGAGTGGTTAGACAACACCGAGAAGGTGTTGGAGCAGATAGAGTGTACTGATCCCAGAAAGTATCTATTGCTTCATTCCTACTAAAGGCTTCTGCTAGAGATTGGTGGGACTCCGTAAAGAGGAGAGCAGCCGTTCCGATCACATAGGAGAAATTTAAGGATGATATTAATGAGAAATTCTACCCAAGGGTGTACAAGGACGCTAAAATAGGAGAATTCTATAATTTGGTGCAAAATGATATGACAGTTGAGGAATACAAGAAGAAGTTCACCGAGTTATCGCAAGTGGCACCATTTATAGTTGATGATGAAATGAATAGGTGCCGCAAGTTCAAATAGGGCTTGAATCCAAAGATCAAGGCATATGTAGTAGTCGTAGAGCACCGAGAGTATGGGCAACTAGTAGAGGCAACCGTGAGGGCAAAGAGGACTATGCAGAATAACAGGGATAGAGGACAGAAAAAAAAGCGCAGTCAGGGTTCAGGGTGACACTTAGGGGATTCCAGTAAGGTCCTTTAGGCTAGAGGTAAATCTAGGTGGTCTGGTAGTAAGTTATAGAGTCATGAAGCAGTGTAGAGTCAGGATTCTATAAGGCCACCATCAGGGTCCCAGGGCAAGGGTGGTACCCAGAGTAGATCAGGGCCGTAAAAGAAATGCTACAAATTTCATCAAGGAGAGTGTTATATGGGCATCACAGGTTGTTATTGACACGACCCCTCTCGCTTTTACGATGAGGCAGTCTGTACTCAGCAACCCCACGGTAGTCTTCCAGTCGAGATCTACTCTGGCTGAAAGGTTCCCGTGAAGCTCAGCCTTTTTCTACTAGAAATCCTTGATGACTTTTTAGAAATCTATTTTACAATGGAAGTGGTTGGAAATTTTTTTTTTTTTAATGTACATATGAAAAATAGAGTTATCTAAAAATTTTGGTAGCACAACGATTGTTTTCTAAAATTTCCACCTTGTAAAAGTTCATAAAAATTTGTACACTCCTATGTTAAGAAAAATCCTTAACTTCTGGGTCTCAGATCCTCTTCTCAATAATCAACCACAACCAAATATTCAGTTTAAAATACGAATTTGAAATCATTTAATTTATTTAAAAGTTTTCTACGGAAGCATTTACGTAATTGAAATATCAATATGTCATTAAAAAATATTTACATATCATGCACGTTTTCCAACACTATATCAATTTACGTACAAATATTAATATACAAGTTATCAAAAGCATATATGACAAATATACATTGACATAGTAGCACACAACGTCATTCGACTATTCTAGGGTTGAACTTTCTGCTACCAAAACACATGAACCTACACCTACCCTTTAAGAGGTTTTGTTTATAAAATATAAAATAACATGTGAGCTACACGAGCCCAGTGAGTGTCATAAATTTTTATTTCAAAATTTAACTTTATAAAATGAACATCCCTTAAATTTTAAAAACGTTTTATAACCTTTAATCAATGTGATACTAAAAATTGGTTTTTCTCATAAAACCATATTTCAAACAATTGCATGGATAAACAATTTTCATAATATAATTCGATTAATTGTAAAACTGAATAATAAATCAATATGTTGTGTGCTTTTAGTTTTCTACTAAAAAATGTAAATATTGGTGATGTTATTGTTTTCAAAAAATCTCTGAATAAAACAAGTCAACCATTAATAGTCCGTACTACATGGTATCCTAGATATGGAGCGGAATTTTGCCTCGCTCCGACCTTCCTAGAATTTTCCCTCGTTCAGGCCATCCATCCAGTTTTATGTAGTGAAATTTTTCTCTTGCTACGGAACGACACTTTTCCTCGCTCAGGTGGAAGCTAATTAACAATATACCCTGTATATGCATTAGGCAACACACAAAACTGAACTGACATGACACAGTTTCCCTCTTGAGAGTTTCCTCCCATTGTTAGTGACAGGCACTCCTGACATAGCCAATGCACACTTAGGGTACTTAACCTCAACTGAAGATATCTTATACATATAAGGCATACCATAGGTTTACGAATACATCTCTAGTAATCTTCTTTTCATCATAAAACACATCATTCATACAAACTTTTCTAGTTCTGAAAATCCATATCTCGTATAACAATTTTCATAACCTATGCAAAATATTTCAATAGAATTCATTTATTGCAAAGTCAAATTTTAACATATCATGGCATCAATTTTCAATATATTATATCAAAATGTTTTTAAAGAGACACTGACTTTGCCTAATTGTTTCCTTTCTCAAATATTTTCTGAATATCTATATAATTCTAAATAAAATTTTTTTCTCAAAAATGAAATCAATATTCTTTTTCAAAATATAAAATCACATTATTTAAAACATTCTAAAATCTTTCTAAAAATAACAAGAAAAAATAAAATTCTTTATGGAATTTCTTATACGAATTCGTAATAAACTTTATTTTTATCGTAAAACATAATTTATAATCTATAAAATCAATTAATTCAACAAATTTATTTACTTGAAATAAATAATAAAATCTGGAATATAAATAATCATTACTCAATCAATTTAATTAAAAATAAAACTATCCACTCACATAACTCCTTTACTCAAATCTAGATCTAAACCAAGTTTCCCTTTGATTTTCTCATCATCCTGGATCGACCCTAAAATCACATAAACTCAATTTAAAACTTATAGAAAAATAAACTAATTTTATGGAATCCAAATCTTATTAAAATAAACTTACTTATCTGGATAAATTGGACCCCAAATATCTTTATTTTCTTTTCTTCTTTTTTGTTTTTCTTTTCAGCTTTACCATGCTCGTTTGCTTTTCTTTTTTTTTTTTCACTCCTCGGTTCTGCATCTGGATAAACTGTACACCCATATATATATATATATATATATATATATATATATATAAAAGAACCACTGCCTCATTGTTACGTTACAACCACTTCTCCTTTTGGCTTTTTTTTTCCTATTATTTTATTATTATTTCTTTCTCAACAACCTCCACTAACACATATATATATTATTTTTCTTCCAATGGGTCTCATCACTAACTTATATATATATTTTCAATGGAACCCACCATCTTATATTATTATTATTATTATTATTATATTTATTATTTAGAAAAATCTTACCAACTAGTTGATATTTTTGCCCTTTAATGTATTTAATTCACATTCATACCTAAATAAATTCCAAAAATATTTCATGGTCATCCAATCATCAAATTGACTATGTAATACTCTGTTGACGTCAAAATCTGGTAAGATAATCCGGATCTCTAGTCAACGAGATTCTTGAGCCCAATGCTGCAGATCAATGGAAAACAGAACAAAAACAAGAGACCATAGGCAAAGAGGAAGTAGAGTAGAAGTAGAGGAGGAAGAAAAGCACACAAGAATCTACGTGGTTCGGCCCTTAAGCATGGCCTACGTCCACGGTGCCTCCACCGTTGGTGGTGGTAGTCACTGTTATTACTGTATTTTCTGGGTACAAAGAGAGAGAGAGAGCAGAGAAAAACCATCCCTATTTACTAAGATTTGGCTCCTATTTATAGAGAGAGGGGAGGTGTTACAGTAATAGGAAAGCATTAAATGCATAATACAATTTTCAAAGCCTACTGTCAAGAAGTCTGAGTCTTCTGACACTACCCACGCTGTAGTGGTTGAGTAAATCACGTTGCTATTGATCTGAAATGGCTGGACGTGCACGTCACGTTATCGCGTGAGCTAGAGCTCAAAACGAACTCACAAGGTAATTTTGGGCGAGCTGATGAGATGATGAGGTTATGCCTGCGAGCTGGGAGCTGAGCATCTTGGGAGCTGAGAGCTGATGAGTCGATGTGCTATTGGAGGAGCTTGTGCGACCTGAAGGAGCTCAGCGACCTGAAGATCTCACGACCTGGAGGATCTTGTGACCTGGAGAAGCTCAGCGACCTTGAGATCTCATGACCTGGAGGATCTCACGACCTGAAAGAGCTTAGCGACCTTGAGATCTCACACGAAGAGTTAGAGCCTGGTAATTGGGCTTCTGTCTGCTGGGCCTTTGGGCTTTTACCAGCCCATTTGGGGTATCCCAAAAATACATATAACACAAGCCCCTCAACTCCTAGTTCGTTCTACGGACTGGGAGCTTGAACTTGTTGGTAAAAGCTATTGTGCACAAGAGCTTGCTGTCTCGATGAGATGGAGAAATACTAGAAGCATGTTGCTGACTTGCCTGGCGGTGAGGTCTACTAGGCATTTGCGTCATTTGAGTTTCTTGTGGACTTAAAAGTAAAAACATCAGTAATAACAAACATCTCGCGTTGTGCCGATGGGGCGTAGGGGCCTATGGCATGGCGAGAGGTGAACAGATAGATATATAAACTCCAGCTGTGCTCAAAAGACCGTGACCTGAACTACATATAATGAAAGTTATTGAGGTCGTAACCTTAACTATGCTTTAAGGGTTATAGCCCGAGCTGTGCAACGTAATGCTGACTAGGCTGATCGATTAGGTAGTTTGGAGGCCTGCTAGTCTTCACACCTTTTGGCCATATGGCATGGCAATTCGGACCCTTTCACCTTTAACCCCCATCCGGGGGACCCTCAGGAGTAGGCAGGGCACTCACGAACCAGATCAATAAGAAGAAGCATAACGCATAAAGTATATGATAGAAGCTCAGAAAATGTAATTCATTTAGATGCAGAAAATTAAACTTAGCATCAAGTGCTTCAGCTCAAAATTTTACCGTATATATAAATATGCCTCTACAATGAGGGTGAATGAGTGGCATGTTCATGCTTCTTGTTCGAGAGCTCATCGCTTAACTGGTTGAGAGCTCATTGAGGTTAAGAGCTTGAACTGAGCATCCTGAGACCTGAGAACTCATACCTACGAACTAGAAGCTGAAAGCTCAAAATGAGCATCCTGAGACCTGTGAGCTCAACCTGAGAACTTGGAACTGAAAGCCTGGGACCTGGAAGCTCAACCTGAGAATTGGGAACTGAAAGCTTGACCTGCGAGCTCAACCTGAGAATTGGGAGCTGAAAGCTTGACCGGCGAGCTCAACCTGAGAGCTGGGAGCTGAAAGCTTTACCTGCAAGCTCAACCTGAAAACTGGGAGCTGAAAGCTTGACCTGCGAGCTCAACCTGATAATTGGGAGCTGAAAGCTTGACTTGCGAGCTCAACCTGAAAACTGGGAGCTGAAAGCTTTACCTGCGAGCTCAACCTAAAAATTACAAGTTGAAAGCTTTACCTGCGAGCCCAACCTGAAAACTGGGAGTTGAAAGCTTGACCTGTGAGCTCAACCTGAAAACTGGAAGCTGAAAGCTTTACTTGCGAGCTCAACCTGAAAACTGGGAGCTGAAAGCTTTACCTGCGAGCTCAACCAGAAAATTGGGAGCTGAAAGCTTGACGAGCTCAACTTGAAAATTGGGAGCTGAAAGCTTGACCTGCGAGCTCAACCTGAAAATTGGGAGCTGAAAGCTTTACCTGCGAGCTCAACCTGAAAGCTGGGAGCTGAAAGCTTGACCTGCAAGCTCAACCTGAAAATTGGGAGCTGAAAGCTTGACCTGCAAACTGGGAGCTGAAAGCTCAACCTGAGCATCCTGAGAGCTGAAAGCTAATACCTGCGATCTGTGAGCTGGGAGATGAAAGCTCAACGATGGTTCCTTCCAGGACTTGGGCGATGAGTCTACAGGAGACCATCGCTTCGTCCAGAGCGTTGCGAGCTCACAAGAAGCGATGGTTCCTTCCAGGACTTGAGTCCACAGGAGACCATCGCTCCGTCCAGAGCGTTGTGAGCTCACAGGACGCGATGGTTCCTTCTAGGACTTGTGAGCTCAAACCTGCGAACTGGGGGCTGAGAGCTTGACTTGCGAGCTCAACCTGAAAAATGGGAGTTGAAAGCTTTACCTGCGAGCTCAACCTGAGAATTTGGAGCTGAAAGCTTGACCTGCGAACTCAACCTGAGAACTGGGAGCTGAAAGCTCAACCTCCGAGCTCAACCTGAGAATTGGGAGCTGAAAGCTTAAACTGAGAATCGGGAGCTGAAAGCTCAACCTGCGAACTGGAAGCTGAAAGCTCAACCTATGAGCTCAACCTGAGAACTGGGGGCTGAGAGCTTAAGCTGAGAATCCGGAGCTGAAAGCTCAACCTACAAACTGGGAGCTGAAAGCTCAACCTACGAGCTCAACCTGAGAATTGGGAGCTAAAAGCTTAAGCTGAGAATCGGGAGCTGAAAGCTCAACCTACAAACTGGGAGCTGAAAGCTCAACCTACGAGCTCAACCTGAGAATTGGGAGCTAAAATCTTAAGCTGAGAATCGGGAGCTGAAAGCTCAACCTACGAATTGGGAGCTGAAAGCTCAACCTACGAGCTCAACCTGAGAACTGGGAGCTAAAATCTTTACCTGAGCATCCTATCTTTGATGCAGCTCTTGAAGCCCCCTAGTTAGTGGGACTGTTGGATCTGGTTGTTAAGGGGCTAGAAAGAGCTCGTTTTGCGTGAGCTGGCCTTCAGCTTGCCCAAGAATTCTGGTTCACCTGCAATTGCTGCGTTAAAGCTCTTAGTCTTTCTTCCCCTTACCATGGTTGCCTGAAAATTTGGAGAAATCTGCAATTGGGCCCTCCTTCTAGCGCCAAAATGTTGACGTCAAAATCTGGTAAGATAATCCGGATCTCTAGTCAACGAGATTCTTGAGCCCAATGCCGCAGATCAATGGAAAACAGAACAAAAACAAGAGACCATAGGCAAAGAGGAAGTAGATTAGAAGCAGAGGAGGAAGAAAAGCACACAAAAATCTACGTGGTTCGGCCCTTAAGCATGGCCTATGTCCACGATGCCTCCACCGTTGGTGGTGGCAATTACTGTTATTACTATATTTTCTGGGTACAAAGAGAGAGAGAGAGCAGAGAAAAACCATCCCTATTTACTAAGATTTGGCTCCTATTTATAGAGAGGGAGGAGGTGTTACAATAATAGGAAAGCATTAAATGCATAATACAATTTTCAAATCCTACTGTCAAGAAGTCTGAGTCTTCTGACACTACCCACGCTGTAGTGGTTGAGTAAATCACACTACTATTGATCTGAAATGGTTGGACGTGCACATCACGTTATCGCGCTAGCTAGAGCTCAAAACGAGCTCACGAGGTAATTTTGGGCGAGCTGATGAGGTTATGCCTGCGAGCTGGGAGCAGAGCATCTTGGGAGCTGAGAGCTGATGAGTCGGTGTGCTGCTGGAGGAGCTTGCGCTGTAACGCCTTTCGCCCGACTTCCGTTACGGTCGGAAATCCAGAACGGAGAACGTTACTTTCCTTTATAAATCCGTTTCTGTTACCTTTTTAAAAACTTATTATCAAAATTATAAAACTCATTACCAAGATAGCGTAATTTTTTTTTTTTTTTTTTTTGAAATAATTTCGGCAGATTTTCCTCTGTTTTTCTTAAATCCAAAATTCATTCCCTGTAAATAAAACTCTAACATTTCTAAAACATAAATTTCAGAATTTCCATTTCGGACCTCCGGTCCATTTTCCAAACATTACATTACTCAAATATATCATAAATATTTATATGCATACATAACCAAAGTAAGCTTTTAAGAAATATAGATATGCTTTTATACAGAACTTTGTTATAATTAAGTGGAAAACAATAATTTACACAAATATACATGTATCCCAAAAATGCATGATCATATGCAATATATCTATATATTTACCAAAGGCATGGAGTGGATGGTGACTATCTGAACTTCTGCGTATCAGCTACTTCCCTGTCTGGGAAAGGAATCACAAGGTTCAACCTGCGCGCGGTAAATCAACGCGCTAAGCATATTCGCTTAGTGGTATACACATAATCTAATTTCTCAAATTTCAAATATAATTTCATTCGTAATTAAAAGCATTATAACTTACCATTCATAAACATAGATATATATATGCTGCATAAAAATATTTAAACATATGATTCACACTTTTTCGAGTTCAACATATTTCAAAACATTAAACATTTCATATCATGTAACAATTTCATTTCATCGCTTATCACATTTTTCTCAGTGCCCCTTAGTAAACATATATTCGATACTCATGTATTGGCATATGGGTTTCCGGCATCGGACACGTGGTAATATCCGTCGAAATAACGGTCGACCCCGGCAACGGCCGCTCGGTGATTATCCACCGGGTCGTATATCATAACACATAATCGTTTAGGATCGGACACGTAGTGCCTCTCATAATCCATAACGAATCAATGTAAATAAACGGTGCAGCTGCTAAGTTCCCTATTGACATATCAATTACCAATTTCCATTTATCGATATCTATGTTTACAAGGGCTATTTGTATCATAACGTTTGTATCACATATTTTTCACTTTGATTTTAGTAACAAGATTTTCTTAACGAATCAATTTCGTATCTCATTTCAAGTGTAGTAAAATACGTTTGTAAATGCTTTGTATTAAAACGGTATATTTTTAGTACCAAGGTTTTCATAACAAATCAATTCCAATTTTTCATTCAAGTATAGACAAATAGGTTTGTAAATACATTGTATTAAAACGATATATCAATCTCATTTAATGAAAATCATTTCACAATGAAAACACTTTCAAGTAAAATTAAAGATAATGTGTATACCGACCTCAAAACGATTCGATCTTTGAATCGAATGCTCCCCTATGTTTTGCTCTTATTCTCGGGTCGAGAATCCGGTTCGCCGGGTTCTCCTTGACCTTTCATTAAACAAACATAGCAAAATCTATTTAGCAAGTTTCTAGCGTTACAAAATGCGCTATAACTATATACTTTTCTATGATGCAACCTAAAAACTTCCAATGGTTATCATCTCGAAACAACTTATAATATTCTTTTTATGACTGTCTTTATCGTATTGAAAATAATCTCAAAACAACCCATTAAGATAGCTTATAATGGCTCAATAATCAATACGAATATAGCATTCAAATAACTCAAAACAGCGCAAATAATGTTATAAAAACATCACGCTACTCCTCACTTACATTCCATAACTAGCATGTTTATAGCTCATAAGATAATACTTTATCGGCTCATTCAAATAGCATGGAAACAACCTTTAAACACTTCAAAACAATCCTTAAAACATGCTAAAAACAATGCCTAATTTCCATGTAAACTGTATGCCCAAAACAACCCAAAAATCGTCATATCGTTTTTCATTTACGTAATTTAATTCTATCAAACCCTTATGAAACCTCTCAATCAATTTCATCATAGATATTCATTCGACTCACATTCAAATATCGTTTGACAACATGGCATCTTAATCACAAGTCATTTAACATTAACTCGCAAACTAACGCCTTTCGAAATCACAAAAAAACTAGATCGAAACACTTGAAAACATTGTAACGATATTCAAATAACTTTCCCATATTCTAATGCATATCATTGCGAACCATTTTTCATGCCGACCATTTCAAAACGAAAAGCAAAACATCACAACTCATCCTTCCTAACATAACAGCCCCTATACGGCTTCGCAACGTAAATTTCAACATCATAGAATCATTCGAAAACACGTCAAGGCTCAATCAAACGAACCCCCGCACTAACGAGGTTCTAAAATCCTATTTCCCAAGCATATTATCATCACAATTTATCCTCAACTGAAGCTCAATCATTATTTAATCGAGACGGAAATCAAATAACTCATAACGTACCTTTCGAGGCTTACTTTGAAAGTTTCGAAACTAGCGCGAAAAAGCTGTCCCAATTAACTCCTTTTATTAACGAGCTTCCTTCAATCCAAACGGACATCATTAATGTCCAAATATTATTTAAATCATGATTACAATACTAACGGGGCAGCGACTTACCTTCGTTTGAGCTGTTTTTCGCTTCAAAACAGCTCGCGAACAATTTCGATGACAAAGACAGCAACTCAGCAGTGGTTCGCACAAAAACAGCAACTTGTTTTCGATGACAGCACACGACACAGCAGCGGCACGACTTCAGCTTGACAGCTCGCAGCAGCGTCGTCGATTTCAGCCACCAGCAGCTCACACCAGCAGCAAGGCAGCGATGACAGCACACAGCACCACAGCGCACAGCAAAAACAACACAACAGCACAACAGCGCGACAGCAATGGCAGCACTTCGCGACGCAAACAGCTTCGCGACAGCAGCAAAAACAGCACGTTATCGACAGCACGACAGCACAACAATTACAGCAACTACAGCACAATCGTAACCATGACAGCAAGCAACAATCACGACAGCTCAACAACAAGCTCGACAGCACTTCGACAACAACGACAACACAACAACAACGAAAATTCCAGCAATAACAACAGCACAACCAACCTTGAAACTGCCAGCAGCTCACGGTCAGCTTGCAATCTCACTAAGGCAGAACAGCTCACGGCAGATCTGGTCACGTCCAACATCACCGAACAGATCTGTCTCTCTCTTCTTCACTTCGGTTCTTGCATGCACGAGCTTCGTTAAGATCTGGTTGTTTCAGACCTCACCGAACAGCACTTTCTCCACGGCTCAGCCTTTGCATGCACGAACAGCTCTCTTCCTTCTTGCTTCTCATGGTCAGCCCACACTTCTTCCACGAACAGCTGCTGCCCTTGCTTCACTTCCAATTCTGGTCACGTCCAACAGCCCGAACAACACTTTTTCTTCTCTTCCACGAGCTGCAAGCCTTCGGTCTCTCTTTTCTCTCTCGGTTCAGATCTGTTTTTGTTGCTTTATTTGCTTTTCATTTCATCTTTTGCCTTTTGCTTTGGTTGAATAATGAAAGAGTGGCCGACCAATACTTCCTTCACTTAACATTTCTTTTGTTTCATTTGTTTATTATTTCATTTTGTTTCATTTATTTACATTCATGACACATGTCATTAACTTCTTTTTGCATGCTTGCCATGTGTCCCACATGGGTCCACTCATTCAATTTAATTTTTCCATTCCATCAATTTCCATTCTAAGATTCCGCTTTCCGCTCGGATTCGCTTCGGAACAATCTTGGAAATTTAATAAAATCCAATTTCACAGACGTAAACTTTATTAGGTTCCGAATAAATATTTAAATCCGGACACACTAATTTATTTTACGAGATTAGATTAAATAATTATCCCCGGATCCGTCTGGAAAGTTTTATAAAAATTTCATTACTCCTCCGGACCCGAACGGGTAATTATTTACATCGTCCTTTAATATATAATTACTATTTAATAAATTATGAGGCATAATAACGGAATGTTACATGCGCGACCTGAAGGAGCTCAGCGACTTGAAGATCTCACGACCTGGAGGATCTCGCGACCTGGAGGAGCTCAGCGACCTTGAGATCTCACGACCTGGAGGATCTCGCGACCTGAAGGAGCTTAGCGACCTTGAGATCTCACACGAGGAGTTAGAGCCTGGTAAATTGGGCTTCTGTCTGCTGGGCCTTTAGGCTTTTACCAGCCCATTTGGGGTATCCCAAAAATACATATAACATACTCTAATTAGATATAAGACCTCTCAATTGCGTACTTTAAAAAAAAAATCAAATGGATGTAAAACCATTAATGCTTATTATTCTCTAAAAATGACATTTTCGTCCAATAAACTTCAATTCACTTAAAACCTACTCAAACGGATTCATTTTCGATCCGTTTCAATTCTTTTAACGCTAATACTAATTTCAAAACTTTTGATTTATAAGGTTCACTTTATGAAAAATACTATTCACATGAACACTATTAATACAGAAAAACTATTCATCGAAAAAATCACTATTAAAGATTTTCGGGATCTATTTTTCAAAAATCATTATTCACTCGAAAATACTATTCATATGAAAATACTATTCATCAAGAAATTTTATTTCTCATAAAAAGAGAAAATTCTAGGGTTTATAGTTATCACTATAGTCAAGAGGGACACTATATGAAGGAATGCCCGTAGAGAGCTGTTACGGATAGTGGTGAGTCAAGACCGACGGACGTTAGTCTCAGGACATGAGAGGTTCATAGATGAGAGGGCCAAGGACTCCTAATCAATCTAGCAGAGGTACAGATATAAGGGCTCCACCCAAAGCGCAGTTAGGAAGACCATGTACACAGGCTAGGGTGTTTGTAGTGACATGACAGGATACTTAGGCTACACCCGATCTGGTGACAAGTATAGTGATAGCATTTGGTACTGATGCATATGCTTTCATAGACCTTAGAGCTATGCACTCTTTTGTTTCTAAGGATTTTGCTTAGCAGGCTAGTGTGGAGTTAGAGCCTTTATAATGCAGTATAATAGTAGTTACTCCCACTAGAGATGCATTAGTAGCGGAGAGCATTTATAGAGATAGTGACATAGTGATATGGGGTAGAGCCTTTCCAGTTAGTTTGATTTTATTAGACATATATTATTTTGATATCATGCTAGGCATGGATTGGTTAGCTATGTATTATGCCACTATGGATTGTTTTTGAAAGGAAGTTAGGCTCAGTACACAAGGGGAGTTGAATGTAGTATTTCGAAGGGAATGTAGAATCCTTCCATCTCGTATCATGTCAGCCATGACAGCTTGAAAGATGCTTAGGAAACAGTATACGGGTTATTTGGCTTATGTGATAGATAAGACAGAGGGGGAGGCACAGATAAAGGATATTATAGTGGTTAAAGAGATTCCTGACGTGTTCCTAAAAGATCTTCCTGGTTTACCCCTAGACAAGGAGATTGAATTTGAGATTAATTTGATTCCGAGAATAGCATCTATTTCCAAAGCGCCTTACTGAATGACACCCATCGAGTTAAAAGAATTGAAGGTTCAATTAGAAGAATTGGTGGATAAGGGTTTCGTTAGGCCGAGTGTATCTCTCTGGGGAGCACCAATGTTATTTGTTAGGAAAAAGGACGGGAATATGAGGTTTTGTATTGATTATCGAAAGTTGAATAAGGTAACTGAACGAAATCAATACCCACTTTTGACGATCGATGACTTGTTTGATCTGCTCTAAGGGGCAGAGTTGTTTTCCAAGATAGATCTGAGGTCAAGATATCATCAGTTGAAAATTAGAGGCGTAGATGTTCGTAAAATTGCTTTTAGGATGCACTATGTACACTATGAGTTCTTGGTTATGCCTTTTGGGCTAACTAATACACTAGCAGCATTCATGGATTTAATAAATCGAGTCTTCCATTATTTTTTGGACAAGTTTATTATAGTGTTCATAGATGACATTTTGATGTACTCAGGTAGTAAAGAGGAGCATGCGGAGTACTTAAGAGTATTTTTACAGACAATAATGGAGCAACGACTTTATGTCAAGTTCTATAAGTGTTAATTCTGGTTAGATAAAGTTACATTTTTAGGATATATTGTTTCAGCTGATGATATTATTGTTGATCATCAAAAGATAGAGGCGAATGTAAATTGGAAACCACCAACCACCGTAACAGAAGTTAGGAGTTTCCTAGGGTTGGCATGGTATTAAGGAAAGTTTGTCGAGGGATTTTCCAAGATTTCTATTCCATTGACGAAACTCACAAGAAAGTAGACTAAGTTTGTGTGGTTAGAGGCCTATCAGTAGAGTTTTGATGAATTGAAGGCAAGGTTAACTACATGTTCCATACTTACACTCCCTTTAGGAAATGAGGGCTTCATAGTGTATAGTGATGCCTTGAGATAGGGTTATGTTTTGATGCAAAATGGAAAGGTGATAGCTTATGCTTTTAGACAATAAAAGAAGCATGAGCAAAGCTACTCGTCTTATGATTTAAAGTTGGTCGCAGTGGTGTTTGCACTCAGAATCTAGAGACATTACTTCTATGGAGTTCCATGTCAGATATTCATTGATCATAAGAGTCTCCAACATTTATTTACTCAGAAAGAATTAAATATGAGGTAGTGGAGATGATTAGAGTTGATCAAAGACTATGATTGTACCATAACATACCACTAAGGAAAAGAGAATGTAGTAACTGATGCATTGAGCAGAAGACCCACTAACTCAATAGCACACTTAAGAGTAAGGTACATTCCGTTATTAGTGGAGATGAGGTCTTTGGGAGTCACTTTGGAAACGACGGATACTGGTACACTACTATCTATATTTTAGGTTTGATCGGTACTCATGGATTGTGTCTAAGAGTCACAGATTCAGGATCCTCGGTTGGTTAAGATGAGACAGGAGGTAGAGTCGGGTCAATGGGAGAACTTTCATTGAGAGGTGACAGTAGATTGATTATAAGTAAGAGATTGTGCATACCAGATGTGGCTGCACTTAAGAAAGAGATTTATGGTGAAAAGGTATGAAGAGAGAGATAGCTAAGTATGTATCAAGGTGCTTGATATGTTAGTAGGTTAAGGTTGAGCACCAAAAACTAGTGAGACTTCTTCAACCATTCCCTATCCCATAATGGAAATGAGAGCATATTACGATGGATTTTGTGGTAGGATATCACTGAGTCGGAACGGATATGATAGTATATGGGTGATAGTGGATCGACGTACGAAGTCCGCCCATTTCCTACCCATCCAAAGTACATATTCCCTTGACAAATTAGCCAAACTGTATGTAGATGAAATTGTACGACTATATGGGGCTCTAACGTCGATTGTATCAAATAGAGATCTGAGATTTACATCTCGGTTTTGGCCAAGTCTATAGAGAGCTTTACGCACTCGATTACATTTTAACATAACATTTCATCTGCAGACAGATGGACAGTCTGAACGTATAATTCAAACTTTAGAAGATATGTTTAGATCCTAGGTGATGAAGATCAGAGGGAGTTGGGATACTCATTTACCATTGATTGAGTTTGCCTACAATAACAATTATCAGGTTAGTATCAGCATGGCACCATATAAGACGCTTTATAGGAGATGATACAAGACACCGGTATGTTGGGATGGATGAGTGAGAGAAAACTAATTGGGTTCGAGCTTGTGCAGATGACTACAGATAAGATTAAGATTATTTGGGATAAATTGAAAGTCGCCCAAGATCAATAGAAAAGTTACGTAGATAAGCATATGAAGGATTTGGAGTTCCAGGTTGGGGACAAAGTATTTCTACGGATATTACCATGCAAAGAGATAATTGGTTTTGGACGACATGGTAAGTTAAGTCCACGATACATTGGTCCCTATGAGGTAATTGGCAGAGTGGGTGATGTGGTGTATTGACTTGAGTTGGCAGCAGAACTCTCCAAACTACACAACGTATTCCATGTCTCGATGCTTCGTAAGTATTTTGCTAATCTTTCACATGTTTTGATTGAATAGCCTGAAAGGACCCAACCCGGATTTCCCTCCGAAAAGATCCGAGCAGAGCCCTCCCGACACCCCACAGAATCCCTACAATCTTTATGTAGGTGACTTAAAAGGACTTCGTGAAGCTAAGCCATAAAACAGTTTCATTTCTTAATCATTAAAAATATAGAGTGAAAAATTTTCGGCAGCACAATGGCTGTCTCTCCGACATTTCCAACTTTTTCAAACACCTGTATAATAATTAATAATATTTCAAAATATATACATTCATTTCCACTTCCAAATGGGACCTCAGGTCCATCTCAAAATCAACATGTAAACACAATTTAAGTATTTAAAACAAAACCAGTTTAAACTTAAATTAAAACATTCCACATGTCATAGCGTAATTAAAATTATAAAACTTAAATATTTACATCACATTAAATCCATTATACATCAAAAATTTACTTTGATTTCACAGTTTCGGTCGCCTGATAAACTTGCCTACATTTGAGCTGGAGATCTGCCGCTTGGAGGACTCGAACCTGCACTTGAGGAATTTATAAAATAAACAGGAAAATAATGAGCTAAAAAGGCTTAATGAGTGTTATACAGTTCTAAATAAGTTTCCTTTCTAAAACGTTGTGGAAAAATGTTAAGTTCCGGAAAAACTTAATTAAAACGTGCATTTCATCATATTATACAGTCATTTTTATACGTAATTTGTTTGAAAACAAGATACAATATTATAAGCATCATAAAATTAATTCATAACATAATCATAAGTTCATAAATAAACTCATAAAATCATAAATCAATCCTCAGTCATAAAACATATATCCAATGGAACCCAGGGAAATCATGATCACCGTTCGGTCTTAGATCACCGATGGTGGGGACGTGCAATCTCAATCATAACCACTATGCCGCGGTATGTTACCTCGCTGGACATAGGGCATCAGTCATAATAGTACCTTATATACGCGTAGAGGGCGACATGACAGACTCGATCCTCCCATAGTTAGTGGACTTTCCCCGATAGACATGCCATACGCGTAATAAGGCACTTCGGCCGTATAACAGTCATAATTCAGTCATATAATGGGGATGGGTAGCCATCGGTTTTGAAATACATTAACATGCTAAAATAACAATTGTAAAACATGTTCCTTTGCTTATAAAACGAAACATAAAAGCACATTTCAATAACGAGTTATACGATCAATATTGCTTTAAATACAGATATAAAAACATTTCGAAGCGTATATCATTCATATAAATTCATTTAAATATTAAAACGTTCAAATCTTTCATGAGAGTATAGAAATCATATAGAAATTATAGTGCATTTATCATTTCATAAAACAATTTACACTCACTGATTCCTAACTCACGGAAACGACCGGATTTTCTACCTCGCGCTACTTCTTCAACTTCGCTTTCCTTCGCCTTATCGATGCCTATATAAGTTAACATTCTAACATAAGCATGACGGAACTATGCTAATCGAATCTAAAGCAACATCATCGGATCCACATTTTAAGGGATTCAATAAAAAGAAAAAGCAAAGCTAAACAATTAACATAAATCTTATGCGAATTTTAACTAGCTATTGCGACTTATCACTTCAAACGTTTCGCACGATTCCTTTGTTTCCAAATAAACTTATCGTCAATTTATACTTGAAACTTTACTTAACACAAGACAACGAAGATTCAAACATTTTAAAGTGCAAACGTGAAAAAATATGGCAGCAAGCTTAAACAATATTCATTTTCCGACTTAACTTCAATTTCGACAATTTAACGATTTCGCGCCAAACTAAAACTATCCGATTAACTTAAACGTATCTCAAACTATCCTAACATCGGCTTAACACTATAATGGGCTTAAACACATTTCAAGGCAGCGAGTTGACATCATAAACACTTTCACGATCGACAACGAAAATCACAAACTAAAAACATTTGTACTCGCGGAAAACTCAACCAAATTGCTCGGAAACGATTTATCAACACCCGAACGATTATTCGATACTTAACACACACTAAAAATTGCATCATTTTTCATGTTAACAAACTTGGAAATAAAAGCACAACATGACAGCCCCTAAATCATATCATAATAGCCCATACAACGAAGATTTCACGAAATTTCAACATCGAAAATCAATCGTCAACATAACGAAACAAAATCGAACGAACCTCCGCACTAATGAGGTTCGCAGTCCTAAAACCAAACATAACATCATCAATATTCATCCTCGACTCAATCTTAATCATTATTCAATGAAATGAATTCCATAAAATCACAACATATATTTCAAAACTCACTACGAAAGCTTCAAAACGTAAAAATTCACTCATGAACGATCGTGACGGCGACGAATCTCTCACGAGAGCAAGCTATCCCTTTCACAGCAACAGTCTTCACTTCAGGTATGTTATGTAGTTCACGACTTGACTTGGTAGCAGCTCGCACAACGTCAGCTTGCGACAATAGCGGCTCACTAAGGCAGCAGGATAGTAGCAAGGACAGCGTCTGGCAGCAGCAGCTTCAGCACTAGCCAGTAGTAGGGACAGCATCACCATCACTTTCATGCCAGCAGCAGAACAGCTCTAGCTCGGCAACAACAGCGCTTTCACGCTAGTAACAGCTCCTCCAGTGTTCGTTCGGCAGCAACAGCACTTGCACCACGACAGCAGCAGCTCCACGAACAGCAGTGATAGTAGCTCACTGCTCCCTCATGCTTGCATGCAGAGCCTCTAGCTCAAATCTGCATCCTTGAACTGCCAATCCTTCCATTCCATGTGTGGGGTCCGGGATTTGCCTATACTGGGGTCCTCTCGGGCTGGCCCAGGTTTGCCTCGCGAGCCCACTTACTAGGTACTGTCCCTGGTCAGGGGATTTCTCTCGCCTCCCCCAGCTGCCACTCGAACCTCTGACCCTCAAGGATAAGAGTGTTTAAATTGCAAGCTGGGTACCAATTGAGCTACTAGCGTCAGATCGAAAAAATATAATTATCAAGTCCGGAATTATTCGGAATAATTAATTTCGATTAAGAAAAATAAATTCGAGTTCGCAAATACGGATTCGAAATTTATTAAAATTATTCCGAAGGCGAAAGTGATTAGAAGCAAATTCCAGGACGGACGGACGGAAGCGGAATCCGGGATTGGATTAAAAAGCAAGAAAAGCATGGAAGATTTTTAAATGAAATAAGATAATGCATGGTTGTGACACTTGTCACACATGCAATGGTGGAATGTGACAAGTGTCCAATTGAAAGAAAATGCAATTATAAAAGTTGAAAAGCAAGAAGTGATGATGAAAAAAAAAAAAAAAAAACAAAAGCCCATTCGGTCACCTTTATGAGAAAACGAGAGAGAGAGCATATTTGAGAGAGAGTAATTGACCATCAGCTTTTCATTTCAAAACAGAATCCAAACAAAAGAGTTGCTGCTCGTGAGTTAGAGAGAGGCCGAGAGCAAGCTTGAGAGAGGTCCGAGCGAGTGAGATAGAGAGATCGTGAGAGATAGAGAAGACGTGTACTGCTCGTGGAAGAAGTCATCAGGCCGTGATGATGCAAGGAGAAGAAGAGATCAGATCTGAATCATCCAGCCACATGCAAGATCGAAATTGAGGCCTTCAGACCGTGCATGCAAGCTGGAAGAAGTCGGACTGAGCTTGCTACCGTCGCTGCCTTGTGCTGACCGTGAGCTGAAGTAGGTGCTATCGCCGGTGGAGGGAGCTTGCTGGCGTGAGGTTGTGCTGCTGCCGTGCTGCCCTTGCTGTCGCCGGTGAGAGGAAGCTTGCTGCCGATTGCTGCCATTGTGTGCTCACGTTGCTGCCGTGCTGTCGTCGCAAGCTGCCGTTGTGTGAGCTGTTGAGCTGAAAGTTGCTGGAGCGAGGTGCTGTTATTGTAAGCTGCTGCCGATCAGTGATCAGGCCAAGAATCCATTTCAGATGAAGCGAAGCATCATCTAAGGGGACAGCTTGCTGCCGAGAAAGTGCGAGAGTTTCGTCGCCGTTCGGAAGTTGTTCGGAGCGAAAATAGTAAGGTAAGTGCTGCCCCATTTCCGTTATTGAGATGTTTAGTAAATAGTAATGTGAATTGAGTTGAAATAATTGATGATATTATGTTTGGGACTAGGATTGGAAACCTCGTTAGTGCGGAGGTTCGCTCGTTGATGTTGCGATTGTGTTTTTATCATCGATCGTATTCGTTGAATGTTGTTTATGGGCTGTTATGAGATATTTAGGGGCTGTTGAGTTATACTTTTGGTTTCACGTTTGTGGTCGTGGAAAATGGATTGTATTAGAGTGTTTTAAAGTATCGGTTAATCGTTCGGATAGTTAGAAATTGGTTCCGAGCGATTCGATTGATTTTCCGCGAATGCGAGCATTGTTACTTTGTGATTTTCGTTGTCGAATATAAAAGGAATGTGAATATTATCTCGCTGCCCTGAGATTGTTTTTAAGCCGTTAAAGTGTTTAAGTTGAAGTTATAATAGTTCGAGTCTTGATTAAGTTAATCGGATAGTTTTTGGTTTGCGCGAAATCGTTAATTGTCGAAATTTTGGAAGTTGAAATCGGAAATGAATATGTTAAGCTTGCTTCCATATTTTCTTCTTTGTGTTTAATCATGTTTGAATATTCATTTTCCGTGTTTTAAGTAAAGTCTCGAGTTGAAATTAACAATAAGTTCAAGCGAAATTAAAGGAATCGCGCGAAACGCTAAAAACGAATAAATCGCGATAAGTAGTTGAAATCGCGTAAGCTTTAAGTTCGTCGTTTAGTTTTGAATCTTCTGTTTAGTGAATTCATTGGAATCTGATTTTGAATATGTTACATTAGATTCGAATGACATAGTTGTCGGTTTTGTAACCTTAGAGTTTCGAGTAGTTTAAGACGCGATAACGATTTGGTTGGAAATAGTATTCGCGTGCAAATATGAGTTTTCCGTTTGTTATCGTGTGAGGATAGTCACTTGAATTATCGTGCTATTAAATCCTCGTATGGCTTAAAGTTTAGTTGCTCACGAGTTATGTTTTAACGACATCTCGATCGAAATCAATTGTAGGTGAATCGAAAACCAAACGAGAGCCGTATCGGGAAGCGGTGATAAGTATTTTGGAAGCAAGTAGTGAGTGTGGATTTTAAAAGTTTTCATACATTTTATTATATAAATGTGAATCATTTAGCAAGTGAATTGTTTTGATATTTGAGTAAACTTTTATGATATCATTACATTTCCTATGAATGCATGTATATTTTTAACTGAGTTATGCTATGAGTATAAGCATATATATATATTCTTTAAGTAAAGTAAATGAATGAGTTGAAATCATATACATGCATCAAGATATTGTTTGTGAAAGTTATTTTGCGATATTATAGCATATTGCTGAGATTTCAATTTATATATGCCTATGGTTTACCCTAGCCCCTAAGATTTCAGCCGGCCGAAGTATTCCATAAGTGTATGGTAGTTGGGGGGAGTTACTAACAATGGGGGGATCGAGTCTGTCAGTCACCCTCTGCACGTATGGGATAGTGTAGATCTGCCTGATGTTGGAGGGATTCGCGATCCCAGAGTTGTATCCACATCTGCGACTACACATGGTGAGAGTTCCCCTATCCTAGTGGCGTGTCTTCGCACCGTCACGAAGGACAAGATTTCCCTGGGTTGCCAGATAGGCTAGTAAGAAAATAAGAAAAATTTTTAAGAAAAGTTTGATAAGTAACTTTCACATGATTTAAACGAGTATCTCGTTTTCAGAAATAGTAAGTAAGTAATAGTTTTCCAATTTATTTTTTTGAGGAATAGTATTTTAAGCAAAAGCATAGTTTATGTAAACTTACCCACTCACTGAGTTATTCTCACCACTGTTTTTCCTGTCTTTCTTAAAAATCCTCCCTCAGGTGCAGGTACGAGCAGCACGGCAGGCGTATCTCCTTCGGACGTACAGGCCAGTTAGACACGCGACCAGACTGCACTATTTTCTAGTCATAGCATCATGTATTGTATTTATTATCATTTCCCAGATTTTCTAGTTTTGTAAATATTACTTTGAATTAAGGATTTCATTGTAAATATCATGCATGTCGTTTTAAGATTTTATTCAAGTTGCTTCCGTATTATTGCATGATTATGAGTTTGAAAAGGGCCTGAGGCCTATTGATATATTGGGAATATTTGTGAATATAATTATACAGGTTTTCTGAAATATTTTACAGAGTGAAATTTTAGAAAAACAGCCGTTGTGCTGTCGGATTTCCGTAAAAATCCTATTTTTATAAAGTTATTTTCAACGAACAAAATTCCCACCCATTTTCAAAACTAAAAGGATTTCAAGTATTTTAGAACAGAAATGAGGCTTAGCTCCTCAGGAACTTTCCAGCTGGAGCAGATCTCGACTGGGGAGCCACCGTGGGGTTGCCGGGCAGGTCGCCTAGCTAGTAGTTAGAAAGGGGCCTGTCACCACATCATGGTTTTCACGTCTGTCAACACTTCCACGAGCTCAAGATCGGCTCTTCATCAGCTCACGATCGGCGACAACAACACCAGCTCACGTCCTTCCTCTTACTTGCCTGAATGGTTTCTTGGCTCGGATCTGCTATTGCATGAATCCAGATGCTTCAGATCTGAAGTCTCATTCAGTTGAGCATCATCTTGGTCTGCTGACAATAGCAACTCATTCCTCAATTTCTTTCTTTCTTGCCATCACTCTGTCGCTCAAGCTCTCTCTCTAGTTCTTGAAATATGGTGACTGAAATGAGGTTTGAAGAAAACTGCCTTATTTCTCTCTCAGTCAAGAAGAAAGAAAAATAAAAAAGAAGAAGGTCGCATGCAATTGCTTCTCGTTTCTGGTTTGCTTTGGGTCTGCCTCTCTCTCTCATTCTATTCCTTCACTCGGTTCACTCTCTATTTGGTTCTCGGTTAAAAGATAAAGGGGCTGACCTAATTTGATTTTCTTAAATATTGGTGACCATGAGATTACTTTATTCATTTCAATATTAATTCATGCTCAATATATAATTCATGCTTTTTGGCCACTTGTCACCATTCCTATATGCATGCATGACATTTGTTTTGCTTCCTAACCGCATGCTTGACACGTGTCAAAGCCATGCACCACATAAGCCACACGTTGATTCTTGCGTTCTCCCATTCTGATTCCAGGCTCGAATCCGATTTCGTCCGTCCGTCCGGGAATCCGCTTATGACTTGATTTCGATTCCGCACACTCGATTTTTTTTTTAAAATTTTTCAATCTGACTTCACACTCTCAAAATTATTTTAATTACTCTAAAATACTTATTCCAAATGTTTCCGAGCTCGAAAATTAAATTTTTCCTATCGAAACGTGATCCATTGGAAACTAATTCACTCTCCGACGAACAAGGATTTGGGTTTTACATAGCCAATGGAACTCAAAAAGAACCTGACGTACGAGAAGACACCAGTTCAGATCCTGGATAGAAAAGAATAGATTCTACGCAATAAAGTTATCCCATTGGTGAAAGTGCTGTGGAGGAATCATACAGTGGAAGAGGTCACGTAAGAGCACGAGGAGCAAATGTACAGTCAGTATCCACACATTTTTTAGACAAGTCTATTTAACTTTCAAGGGTGAAATTTATATAAAGAGGGGTGAATTGTAAAATCCAAAATTTCTTTTTTTTTTATGAAAATTAGTTTATTTATTTTTTCGATGAATAGTATTTTTGGATGAATTGTGTCTATGTGAAAAGTGATTTTTGAAAAGTCGACCTTGTAAATTAAAATTTTTTGAATAAGTATTAGAATTAAAAGAAACTAAAATGAATTAAAAATGAGTTCATTTGAATAATTTTTAAGTAATTCGAAGTTTTTTGGACAAAAATGCATTTTTTGGGAGAATAATAGGTATTGATGATTTTACACCAGTTTGATTTTTTTTTTTAAAGTATTAAATTGAGAGATAATGTAACAGGCCTACCGTACGATCTTAGATCTTGC
Source organism: Dimocarpus longan (assembly GCA_022984855.1). Lineage (NCBI taxonomy): Eukaryota > Viridiplantae > Streptophyta > Magnoliopsida > Sapindales > Sapindaceae > Dimocarpus > Dimocarpus longan. The sequence goes on from CM041013.1 coordinate 11,074,547, forward strand.
ATCCTCATGGCCTTGGCAGGCTAGTCCAGTACGGGCACCACCCAACTCGTAGCTCGAGCAGCCTTAGCCCATTGGACAGGTACTGTCCTCTCCTCAATGGGGTTTTACTTGCCTCCCACACCTACTCGATCCTATGATCTAAGGGCTAAATACATAAGGAATGTAGGGTGTGTACCATTTGAGCTAGTGCTAACTCTACTTCTTATTTTATCTTGATCAGCTAAGGATCTTGAATCTATAATTCTTGAATACGATCCACGAGTACCGGTCGAACCTGAAATGTAGCTAATAGTGCATCTGTATCTATCACTTCCAATTTAACCCCCAAAGATCTCATCTCCACCAGCAACGGAAAGTACTCTGTTCTTAAGTGTGCTACTGAGCTAATGGGTCTTCTGCTCAATACATCTGTTACTACATTCGCTTTTCCTAGGTGATATTCGATGGTACGATCATAGTCTTTGATTAACTCTATCCACCTTTTCTGTCTCATATTCAATTCCTTCTGGGTGAATAGATATTGCAAACTCTTGTGATCGGTGAATATCCAACACGGAACTCCATACAGATAGTGTCTCCATATCCTTAGTGCAAATACTATCGCGGCTAACTCTAAATCATGGGTTGGGTAGTTCTACTCATGCTTCTTTAATTGTCTGAAAGCATAAGCTATCACTTTTCCATTCTGCATCAAAGCACAACCAAACCCTGCTTGAGGCGTTGTTGTATACTGTGAATCCCTCGTTTCCTATAGGGAGTGTGAGCACAAGAGCTGTAATCCGTCTTACCTTCAGTTTATCAAAACTCTTCTAATAGTCTTTTGACCACCCAATTTGGGTTCTTTTCTATGAGTGGTCGGTACACTGAGAATGGGTCAAAAATTATGTGTACCAGACATGACAGAACTTAAAAAGAGATATTAGATAAAGCCCATTCATCTGCATATGCTATACATCCAAGGAGTACAAAGATCTACCATGCTTTGAAAGAACATTATTCGTGGCAAGGCATGAAAAGGGAGATAGCTGAGTACGTGTCAAGATACTTGATATGTCAATAGGTTAAGGCTGAACACCAAAAACCAACATGACTTATTCAGCCACTCCCCATCCCAGAATAGAAATGGGAGAACATCACAATGGACTTTGTAGCAGGACTTCCGTAGAGTCGGAGTGGATATGATAGCATATAGGTGATAATGGACCGACTCACTAAGTCCACCCATTTCTTACCCATCCAGAGTATTTATTCGCTAGATAGGTTAGCCAAATTGTATATAGATGAAATTGTACGGCTACATGGAGCTCCAGTGATGACCGTATCTGATAGAGATTCAAGATTTACATCCCAATTTTAGCCTAGTTTACAGAGGGCTTTGAGCACTCGACTATAATTCAGTGTAGCATTCCATCTGCAGACAGATGGGCAGTCTGAGTGTACTATTTAGAGTTTAAAGGATATGTTGAGATCCTGCGTGATGAAATTCAGAGGGAGTTAGGATACTCACTTGCTTTTGATCGAGTTTGCTTATAACAACAGTTATCAGGCTAGCATCGGCATGGCACCGTATAATACACTTTATAAGAGGCGGTGCAGGACACTTATATGCTGGGATAAAATGGGCTAGAAGAAGTTGATTGGACCTGAGCTTGTACAGATGACCACAGATAAAATCAAAATTATTAGGGACAGATTGAAAGTAGCCCAAGACCAACAGAAGAGCTATGCAGACAAGTGCAGGAAAGATTTAGAATTCCAAGTTTGGGATAAGGTATTCCTGCGGATATCACTATGGAAAGGGATAGTCCGATTTAGAAAGTGAGGTAAGTTAAGCCCATAATATATTGGCCCTTATGAAGTGATTGATAGAGTGGGAGAGGTGGCATATCGCTTGGAGTTACCAACAGAACTCTCCAAGATTCATAATGTGTTCCATGTCTTGATACTCTAGAAGTATTTAACGGATCCTTCACACATGTTGACAGAACAGCCAATAGAACTCAAAGAGAACCTAACAATTAAGGAAGCACTAGTTTAGGTTCTTGATAGGAAGGAGAAAGTTCTACGTAATAAGGTCATTTCATTGGTAAAAGTGTTATGGAAGAATCATGCACTAGAGGAAACCACATGGGAGCACGAGGAATAGATGCACAATCAATATCCATAACTATTTGAGACAAGTATGTCAATTTAAATTTCAAGAATGAAATTTTTATAAGGAGAGGTGAACTTGTAGAACCTTAGGTGCCATTTTCTCAAAAAAAATAATTTTTTCAAGTGAATAGTATTTTCGGACGAAAAGTGTCCAGGTGAATCATGATTTTTGAAAAATAGACTCTGAACATCAAACGTCTCGAAATAGGAATTAGAGTTATTAGAAACTGAAACAGATTGAAAATGAGTTCATTCTAATAAATTTTAAGCGATCAGAAAGTAATTGATGAAAATTCCCTTTTTGAGAAATAATGGGTATTAGTGATTTAACACCCATTTGAATTTTTTTTAAAGCATGAGATTGAGAGGTTTTATACCTAATTAGAGTATTACATAACCAATTTGATGATAGGATGACCATGAAATATTTTTGGAATTTATTTGAGTGAAAATGATAATTAATTACATTAACGGCAAAATAGTCATTTCAAGCTAAAATAATACATGAAAATGGTGTGAGCATTATATAGAATGAACTTAAGCAAGAAACACAATCTATGTCATGAGATGTTAATCAATGAATGAGTGACAAATTAAATTTAATTATGTGGTTATTTGGAAAATAGTTGGCAAGGATAAATGGATTTATGATATTTTATTAACCAAGTGACTAATTTGTCCTTGGATGGATAAGTTTCTATGAGATAAAATTAAAGGGCATTAAGGTGAAATTAACTAGAGGATTTGATGGTCATTTGGTGATTTAATGAGGAGCATTTTAGTCCATTACATGTAACAATATATAAAGTTGAAATCGGGTAATCTTTTAGTCATTTTAGACAGCAAAAAAGAGAGCAAAAATTTGATAGTGTAGGGTAGTGTATTCGGCAGCAAAGGGAGGAGAAAACAAGATGGTTTGAGCCATTTTTTTGTGGTAAAATTCATCAAAAAAAAGTGCTAGAGTAAGTTTGGAGCAAGGAAATTAAAGATTTAGTGGTAAGTAATTGATTTTAGTGTTGATTTATATGGTATTTTCATGGGTTTTCATGGATAGATGATGGCTTGATATATTTATGGAATTTTTGGTGTGCTTAGAAGTTGATGACCTTCTATTTGAGCTTGAAATTGAAAAGAGATTCAAGGGAGTAGATTTGTCAAGCATACTAGTAAGGTTAATGTTAGGGTTTGTGTAATTCTTTTGAAAATTTTGAGCATGAATCACATTTTGCATTTTGACGTATATGTTGTAATTGCTTCTATTGAAATATTTATAAATCTTTTGAGAATTTTTATTTGCAAATTAAATTTCGAGTGTAAATGAGAAATTTATGAAAATGATGTTATTTTCAAGTTTATTTTGAATTGAAAGTATGTTTGCATTTGATTGTGAAAATGAAGGCCTAAGGCTTGGAAGTTGAGAAATATGTATGTCATAGAAGTGTTTTCTTTAAATTTGTAGGGTGGCATGTTCAAAAAGTAGTTGTTATACTATCGAAATTTTTATAACTCAGTTTTACTATTTACCCTACATGAAAATATTTTATTTATTTTCATGAGAAAAGAGTTTTAAATTGAAATGGGTATTTCCATGAGGCCCTTTCGAGCCAAAGTGAGGATTCGATTAAGTTCCGTCGGGGTCCTCCATAGGAACTTCTGTCTGGTTTAGTAGAGGGATCTGGGGTGGGTCCCTACAGATAAAATACCCAATTAGAGTATTGCATAGTCAATTTGAAGATTTAATGACCATAGAATACTTTTAGAATTTATATAGGCTAGAATGTAAATTTAATGCATTAAAGGGCAAAATGGACTTTTAGACATGAATGAGAATTAAATTCATTAAAGGGTAAAATGAACATTTTTAAATTCAAGCACATATAGATAATATGTGAGTATTACATGGAATGAAATCTAGCAACTAAGCACAATCTGTAAAACCGAAAATCCTCGTCGTCGATGAGCGAATTATTTTTCCGATGGATCGCGTTTTCGATCTAAAAAATATAATGCTTGAGTCCAAAAATTTTTGGATTTATTTTTTTTAGAGTAATAAAAATAATTTCGAGAGCGGGAAGACGGATTCGAAAGGTAAAAATAATTTCGAGTGTGCGGAAATCAAAAAGTACGAAACGAAGAAATGATATAGATTGCATATGTGACAAGTGTCATGCAATTGAAGTAAAGAATGGGACACTTGGCATGCAAATGGAGAATGACGGTGTGCATAAAGGACAAGTGTCCTTAAATCGTGAATTATATATCAAATGTAAAATGTGTGAAGCAAAAATCAAATGGCAAGCACTAGAACCATTTCAGTCAAATGAAATCCGAGAGAAGCAAGGTTATATTCAGTCATCAAAAGGGGCATTTTGGCTAACAAAAGAACAAGTGAGGGTCAGTTATACTCAGTCAATTACAAAGGAAGAAAAACTCATCCCATTCGGTCTTCTCTCATGAAAGCCAAGAACTTCTATCTTGTTCTTCTTCTAGCTACCCAAACCGAGAACTGCATGTGTCTTTTTGTTTGTTTTCAAAGAGCTGAGAGACTAAGTGAAACCATTAGCCTAAGTGAGCAGATCTGATCTTGCATGCAAGGGTAGATCCAAGGAGAAGAGAATCCAGGCCGTGAAGTGGAAGAGCAGTAAGGTGGGTGAGCTGTTGCCAGACCGTGGAGTGGTGCTGCCGAGAGATGAAGCTGCTACTGCTGGCGTGAGGCTACTGCTGTTGGCGTGAGGCTGTTGTTGCTGACATGGAGTTGCTGTTGCTGACATGGAGGTGCTAGTGCTACCGTAGAGCTGTTGTTGCTGCCGTGGGTGAACTGCTGTCGTGGGTAAGCTGCTGCCGTGAGTTTCCGTTGACATTAAATTTCTGTTAAGAAAGTGTGGATGCTGTTTTGAAGGGAATCAATGCATTTAAGCTGCTGTCGTGTCGTCTCGCCGTCGCGAACGTTTGAGAGCCGTTTCGAAACGAAGAACAGCTCGTGCAAAGGTAAATGCTGTTCCGTTTGGTGTCGTATTGATGTTTCGATGAATTTTTATTGGGTGCATGTTAATTGGATTGAAGGGAACTCGTGGATACAAACGTTAATGTAGGCAGTACCCTTGCACGATTGTTTCAAAGTTTCGAGTCGAGTTCCGAGAGGTATATTGAGTTTTATTAATTTCATTTGAATGGATTATGATGATGTTGAGTTATGAATAATAATTGATGATGTTATGATTGGGTTTAGGACTTTGAACCTCGTTAGTGTGGAGGTTCGCTCGATAATTGTTTGGTTGTGTTTTTGGAATGAAATTGTTATCGATTGTTTCGTTGCGTTTCGAGTGCGGGCTGTTATAAGAGACATTAGGGGCTGTTATATTGTGAATTTAAATTTGAGTTCGTGGTCGTGAAAAATGGTTTGGTATGTTTTAAAGTATCAGATAGTCGTTCGGATATTGAGAAATTGTTTTCGAGTGATTCGGTTGAGTTTTTCCGCGAATGCAAATGTTTTCAGTTTGTGATTTTCGCTGTCAAATATGAAAGTGTTTATGATGTTATCTCATTGCCTCGAGACGTCATTCAGCTCGTCTAAGTGTTAACGTTTAATGTTAGGATAGCTTGAGTTATATTAAAGTTAATCGAATAGTTTTTGTTTCGCGCGAAATCGTTAAATTGTCGAATTTCGGAGTTGAAACCGGAAATGAATATTCGTTAAGCTTGCTACCATATTTTTCATGTTTGTGCTTTAAAGTGTTTGAATCTTCGTTTGCCGTGTTTTAAGTAAAGTCACGAGTAGAAATTGATGATAAGTTTAATTTGAATCAAAGAAATCGTGCTAAACGTTAAAAACGATAATTCGCTAAAGCTAGTTGTAATTGCGTGAGTTTTTTTGTTATTCGTTTAACTTCGCTTATCCTTTATGTTGAATCCATTAGAATGTGACTTCGATGATGTTGTTTTAGATTTGAATAGCATAGTTACGACATGCTTATATTAGAATGTTAACGTATATAGGCATCGATAAGGCAAAGTTGAAGAAGTTACGCGAGGTAGAAAATCCGAACGTTTCCGTGAGTTAGAAATCGATGAGTGTAAATTGTTTTATGAAATAATAAATGCACTATGATTTCTATGTTTTTATGAAAGATTGAAACATTTTCAATATTTAAATGAAGTTATATAAATGTTGCATGCTCATAAATGTTTTATATATGCATCTAAAGAAGTACTGATTATATGAATTTATTATTGAAATGCGCTTTTTATGTTTTACTTTTTAAATCAAAGAAATACGATATATAACAATTATTTTAGCATGTTAATGTATTTCAAAACCGATGGCTACTCAATCCCCATTATATAACTGAATTATGACTATTATGCGGCCGAAGTGCCTTATTGTGCGTATGGCATGTCTGTGGAGGAAAGTCCACTAACTATGGAGGGATCAAGTCTGTCATGTTGCCCTCTACGTGTATATAAGGTACTATTATGACTGATGCCCTATGTGCAGCTAGGTAACATTCCTCGACATAGTGGTTATGACTGAGATTGCCCGTCCCCACTACCGGTGTCTTAGGACCGGGCGGTGATCATGATTTCCCTAGGTCTCATTGGATACATATTTTATAACTGAGGATTGATTTCTAAATTTATGAGTTTATTCATGAATTTATGATTATGTTATGAATGAATTTTACGATGCATATAATCTTGTATCTTGTTTTCAAGCAAATTATGTATAAAAATGACTTTGTAATATTATGAAATGCACATTTTAATTAATTTATTTCGGAACTCATCATTCTTCCAAAAGGTTTTAGAAAAGAAACTTATTTAGAACTGCATAACACTCACTGAGCCTTTTTAGCTCATTATTTTCTTGTTTATTTTATAAAACTCTCCAAACCCAGGTTCGAGTGCTCCAGGCAGCAGATCTCCAGCTCAAGAGTAGGCAAGCATATCAAGCGACCGAAACTATGAAATCAAAGTAACTGTTTTGATGTAAAATGGATTTAGTGTAATGTAAATATTTAAGTTTCATAACTATGATTACGTTGCCACACATATGAAATGCTTTATTTTCAGTTGAAATGGTTTTGTTTTAAATACTTGAATTGTGTTTAAACGTTGATTTTGAGATGGACCCGAGGTCCCATTTGGAAGTGGAAATGAATTTATGCATTTTAAAATATTTGTCAATTATTATACAGATGTTGAAAAAGTTGGAAATATCAGAAAAACAGCCGTTGTGCTGCCGAAAATTTTTCACCCTAAATTTTTAATGATTAAGAAATGAAACGTTTTACGGCTTTGCTTCACGGAGTCCTTTTAAGTCACCTGCATAAAGACTGTAAGGATTCTATGGGGTGCCGGGAGGGTTCCGCTCGGATCTCTTCGGGGGAAATCCGAGTTGGGTCATTTCACAATCTATGTGAAACAAAATGGACCAATGAGAGAAGGCTACATGGAATCCACTAACTTGACTGTTTAGTTCTTATGCAACTAAAGATTGGTGGGATTTAGTTAGTTTATTGATTAGTTAGCCTATGGACCACTCAAATGCCATTATTTATATCTAAGGATTTGTTTGACATTATGGAAATAGTTCAAGGGAATTTTTGTCAATTAATGGGAGGACTATATAAAGTCGATTTGTGCATGAAATGATAAGAAAAAATTGAAAAAAAAAATGAGAGAGAGTGAGGAGATGTTTCGGCCAAGGAGAGAAGGAGAAGAGCAAGAAAAGGTTAACCCCTTTTTGATGCCAAACTTTATTTATCTTCACTAAATGGGTGTTAAGGCAAAAACTTGAGCAAAAAAAGTGAAAAGAAATTGTTAAGTGGTTTTTATGGTGTTTTGATGATTTATTAGATGTGTGACAACTTGATTAGTTTATGTAATTTTTGACATGTTTAGAAGTATATTATCTTATATTCAAGTGTGGAATTGAAAGGAAACTCAAAGGAAACAATTAGGCAAGGAAGTGATCAAGGTATGTATTCTAGTGTTTTATGCAATTTTACAAAGAAACTTAGTTGAGTTGATATTAGAGCATTAGAGAAATGTTGGTGTGATTTTAATGCCTTTGGTGGTCATGAAAATGAAAGAATTAGATTGAATGCCCTTATGTGCAAATTCGATCAAGATGACATTTTGGTGTTCAAATTGGAAATTCAATCACTTGATGTGTTTTCATGAGATTATGCATGTAGTTAAGCAAGTTTACACAAAGAAAATGAAAAGAAAATAATGCCATGATGTTAGTATAAGTTTATGCCAAGTATGTGATTTATGAGGTAGTTAGTATTTTTAAATTCAATTTGAGTTTAATAGCTTGATACATGTCTGAGTTCTAAGTGAAAATTATGCTTGTAATTAAGTGTAAGAGGAGTGAAGAGCTAAAAAAGGGTTTAAATGAGTGGTTTGCTAGTTTGGATAGCAAGTTGTGAGTGTGGTTATTTTTAAAGCTTTTATGAGTTTTATCAATTGATAATCTATAAATTGCAAATGTTTATATAGTATTTATTTTATTAAGTTAAATTGATCAAACTTTTAACATGTTAGCATTTTCTAATGATGCATGTAAGTTTTTGAAGTTATGTTATAAATGTATATATTTTAGTAGTAAAGCAATTTAGTATGTTTGAGCAAAGTACATGCATAAAAGAGACATGCTAAGGGTATTTGTAAAGTTTGATGCTTTTGCCATAGAAATATAGTATTTTGGTTGTAAACCACATGCTAAAGAAAAGAATATCAAATAGTTAAATCAATACACTATCATGCCCAGTGTATGTAAGATTTTTTAAGTGTATTGAAAGGATTTTAAATGCCTTTAGTTGACCCTAATCCCCAGCATGCTCGGTCGAAGTACCCTATGCATGGCTGGCAAGAGGTGGGGAGAGTCACTAATTTGGCGGGATGAGTTAGCATATTGCCCTTTTCACGTATATAGTAGTATAGATCTGTCTGATGTTGGGGGGGGAATCGTGATCTCAGAGTTCCCACATGTACAACTAAACATAGTAGTTTTCCCTAGTTCTAGTGACATGTATACGTACCGTCACGTAAGAATGAGTTCCTTAGGTTACCTTGTAAGGCAAGCTTTAGAAGAAAAAACGTGTCATTAGACATGAAGTTTAGAAAACAATAACTATTTACGATTTATGAAATTTATTACTAGATTTCGAGCACTATTATTTATATGCTTTACACCAGTTTTACAGTTTTATAAACATTAGAAAAAAAATTATTAGTTTTCCAACTTATTTTGGGAGGTTGTTTATAATTAGAAAGCAAATAATATTGTTTAAAAGTTTACCCACTCACTGAGTTTAATTACTCACCACTCCTTTTATGTTTTTGAAAAATCCTTCCCAGGTGCAAGTATGAGCCATCAAACGGAAAGGAACCCTTCAGACGTGCAGGTGGGCTGAGGACATGATGCTATTGCACTTGAATACTTTTGAAATGTCATATGCATGCATGACCACTTTAGAATTGATGTTGATTTTGTAAATACTATTTTGGAAGGCATATATATACATATACTTTTGTAGTTTACGTTTTTGTAAAAATCTTATATACATCATGCTTTTGTTTAAATTAAATGATTTTTAAGTTGTATTTTAAACCGAAAGCATGATTGTGGTTGATTGTGGAAAAAGGAAAATATGGTCTAAGGCCAAGAAGTTGAGAATTTTGTTGATATAGAAGTGTACAAATTTTCTATAAACTTTTTGTAGGGTGAAATTTTTAGAAAAACAATCGTTATGCTGCCAAAATTTTTAATAAATTATTTTGTAAACATACATTAAAAAGAAAAAGTTTTTATCTATTTCCACTAGAAAAAAAAATTAAAGTGAGAGCAGTACATTCATGGGACTCTCTTGAGCTAGAGTGAGGGTTCAACTGAGTTTCGTCGGGGTGCTACAGGACTCTTATAGGGTTCCACAGGGGGATTCAGGGGCGAGTCCCGTCACTAAGGTCTAATTTAGAATTTATCATAATAATCCGTCAATTCATATCAAAGAATTAAACATCAATTTTAATAAAAAATGTCAAAGAAGTTCTCAATCAATAAACAACTATAATATCTCTACACCAAACCTCCAATTTAGAATTCATCATAATAATCCATCAATTCATATGAAAGAATTAAATGTCAATTTTAGTAAAAATATCAAGAGAAAACAATTAAAATATTTAAAAATTAATATCAATACCATCAAAATAACGAAAATTTTCATCAATATTTATTATATTTTATAATTGGAATAAATATAAAAGAAAAAAGATTATAGAGCATATACACAAAAGAAGAACACAATACCAAATTTTATGGAAGCATAAGCCTGAGCAATGTCTCCGACCATGGCAACGAGCAAAGCGATGTCATGCTCAGTGGCAACGATGATATTGGCAGTGGCAACCTAACGAGTAGTAAGTACTCGGCTATTCGCGATTACTCGGTTTGACTATCGATCAAATATTGTAACACCCTGAATCCTAGCCGATCTAAAAAATTATAAATATATATATACATGGAACTCTTAAGGAAGCTTAGGTGGGGCTCAATTAGAAACTTAAATTAAAAAGCCCAAAGAGAAAATAACTCAAGTGAGTCTAATTAGGAACTATACTACTATGGCCTAATTGTTTTCTAAACACATCTAAATGTTTTTCTAAATACATCGACATAAGGTCAAATATGTAATGAGGAAGTGAGAGGGGTAAAATTGTATAGAAAGGGTATATAAGAAGGGTAAAATTGTCTACCACACAAGATGAGGAATAATAGGATTTTTGAAGGTCAATTAATGAAAAAAGAAAGAATTCTCTATAAATGACAGGAATGGAAATGAAATATTATAAAAGGGCAAAATTAGAAATACAAAGGAAAGAAATCTCTAGAAGGGATAAGAATGGCAGTAAAATGTTATAAAAAGAGTAAGATTGGAAAAGCAAAATGACACTTGGTTAGATTTTTATTTGATAGAAAAATGAGTGGTGGAAAAGGTGGCTCGGTGTACAACATTTCGGTCATGTATGAGAATATATATAAATGTGATTTTATGTGAAATAAAAAGCAACCCCACCCATATTTCATAGCTTGCCCAAACACCCCTCACAAGAAGGAAGAACAATCAATGGCAAACGAGGAGAAAGAAGGAAGGAGAAATAAGAAGAGGTGAAGGAAATCAAGAAAGTTTCGAGAAGGAATTGTGGCAAAAAGAGTTTCAAGGAGAAGAAGTACAAGAGAATTTTCATAAGGCTTGGGAGTAACCGAGTGGGTGGATATTTTCCGTTGACTTGATTTATGAAAGTATAGGACCTGACCCGGATTCCTACTAATAAATCTAGCGATCCTACCAGATACCCCACGAGACCTGCCTGAAACCCAACTAATAAGGCCTAGAAGGATATTGTGGAGCAAACTCGAAATCTATAATAATTTTCTAAACATGTACTTTAAAATATTAACATGAATCATAAATCATAAATATCAGGGTCTAAAACATAAATGCATTCATAAAAGTGTCACAATATTTTTGTTCATAAGTCTAATTATATGCAAATTACATGATCCAAATCTAAATTACAAACTTAACACAAGAATGCTAAACTGCGTCGTCGGTCGGGACTCATCTATTCCACATGTGGCGCTCTGGTACATGAATGTCCTGCACCTGCACCTGGAGAGGTTTTTGGAATAAAACATGATGAGCTATAAAACTTAGTAAGTGCATATATATTTATATATAAATTATTTCCCAACGAAATATTTTTTTTTAAAGTCATTTTATTTCCAAAATTTTATTAAAAAAGATTTATTATAAAAAATATATATATTTTTTTTCATTCGAAAATCTGTTTATAATGGTGATAGGACCCGACCCAGATTCCTATTAGTGAATCCAACAATCCTGCCCCCGTTTACAGCCCGTCTAATAAGGCCTAAAAAAGGTACCGTGAAGTAAACCCGTAACTATTTAACTATTTCTAAATCAATCTTTATTAAAATTATCTTTCCTTACATCAAATAATTTAAACATCGTATTAAAATAAAATGTGAATATCTAAAACATGCATTTATAGAAGTGCCACAATATCTAATCATAAATCTGAAAAATATGCAACTTACATGAGCAAATCTAAATCGTGAATTTTACATAATAGATTATGCTGCGTCGTCGATCAGGACCCAACTGGTTTGATCATGGCTTTCTGGTACCTAGCTCACCTGCACCTACATCTGCACTTGGGGAGGTTTTTGAAACAAAAATATAATGAGCTATAAAGCCCATTGAGTGCATACGTTTATAAGAATTTCCTCCCAAAAATGTTTTGAAAACATTTTTCTTTGGTTAAAACCATTTTTATTTCTAAAAGATAAAATCATTTTAAATTTCTAAAGCTTTGGGATTTTTATAAAATTTCTATAATTCTTAAAGTCTTATTTAAAATGTTTACATCTTTCTAAAATTATTTTCTTTCCAAAATCTGTTTTAAAAATGGTATGCTAGTTATTGCTAAAAGCTCTAATGGCCACCCAAGAAAGGTAAAATCACAAAGGCAGTCGGACTAGCTCCTCCTAGTGTTGGGTAGGGTCACATGACGCAAAGGCTAGTGTCGCGCATCATGACAAATGCTACTAAGACGTCTTATACACGCGTGGTGGAACTATCATCGCTCATCGTGCATCGAGAAATACTCCACGAGTGTAGAGGGTGACAAACTCGATAGACTCGATCCCCTCGATGTTAGCTTGACTAGCCCTCCTAATACTATGCCATACATCATGGAGTATACGAGCCGGGTCTAAAGCTAGAATGTCACGCTATAAATACTAGGGTCGTCCACTAGGTTTGAAACCCTTTTCTATTTTGCTATAAATTAAATCTATTTTTTTTTTCATGCTACAAAAACATATACTGCATACCATATCTAAATAAATCATTATTTCCTTTTTGAGCTAAAACATAAATTATTCATAAGCTTAATAAAAATGTGAAATTTGCAAAGTAAATTAAATATAAATGAAAAGTTTATTTTGCCAAATAAATTAAAGGTATTTAAAATAATTTCACACTCACAACTCGCTACCCAGCTACTTGATTTCTGCTCTCCGCGACCTCCTCTTCTAGCTTGATGTTCCAACCTTCTTAGCTCAGGCTACTTATGCAAGCTCCAGCTCTAGCTCTAACTCTAGCTCGCATCCAACTCTAGCTCTAGCTCTAACTCCAGTTCCAGCTCTAGCTCTAGCTCCAGCTCCAGCTTCAGCTCTAACTCTAGCTCCAGCTCCAGCTCCAACTCACATCCAGTTTTAGCTTTAGCTCTAGCTCCAGCTCCAGCTCTAACGAGCTCCTCCACTCAGCTTAGCTCAAATGAGCTCCTCCACTCAGCTCACCCACGGGAGCTCTTACTTTCAACTCCACTTACGCGAGCTCTTACTCTCAGCTCACCTACACGAGCTGCTCAACTCCACTCATACAAGCTCTTACTCTCAGCTTACCTATGCCAGCTCCTTTACTGGCTGACAGCTTCTCTCTCCTCACTCTACCTTTTCTCCTCTCCACCGACTCACCACTCACGCCTATTTATAGGCGTGAGTTAAGCTTGTCCTTAACCCTTGAATTTTCTAAAAATTACGAAATCGCCATATTCTAGAGAATTCTCTCAAAAATATCTGATATTTTCCTTTTACGTCCCTCAACTTTAATAATTTACACTTATTTCCAGATATTTCCAACATTTGACAAATCTTAAATTTTTTTCACTATTAAACACTTAAAATCCTTTTTATTATTTCTCTAAAGGGGTATATTTATACATTTCTATATTCCGTACAAATAAACAGTAATATCCTAGGGAGAAGGTATTACATCTTTCCCCCTTTCAATAAAATTTAGTCCTCGAAATTTAAATATCTCTATTGGATTCAGCACATTATAGCTCACCATGCTTTCGCTGCACCACTCTAATTTCGAACTGTCACTCTACTTGGTTGTTTATGACACCTTGATCAACCTTTAGGGAAATTTATGGCTGCAAAGGTTGCAGGGCTCATTTAAAGAAAGAAATCTCATCTGTCATAAAGAATGTAACGCCCTTCGCCCGACTTCCGTTACGGTCGAAAATCCAGAACGGAGAACGTTACTTTCCTTTATAAATCCGTTTCTGTTACCTTTTTTTAAAAACTTATTATCAAAATTATAAAACTCAATACCAAGTAGCGGGAATTTTTTTTTTTTTTTTTTTTAAATAATTTCGACAGAGTTTCCTCTGTTTTTCTGAAATCCAAAATTCATTCCCTGTAAATAAAACTCTAATATTTCTAAAACATAAATTTCAGAATTTCCATTTCGGACCTCCGGTCCGTTTTCCAAACATTACATTACTCAATTATATCATAAACATTTATATGCATATATATTCAAAAGTAAGCTTAAAGGAATATACATAAGCTTTTTACATAAGTGAAATACAATAATTTACATATTTATACATGTGTTTCAAAATGTATGATCCTACGCAATATATATATATATATATAACTACCAAAAGTGTAGGATGGATAGTGACTATCTGAACTTCTGCGTATCAGCTACTTCCCTGTCTGGGAATGGAATCAAAATGTTCAACCTGCGCGCGGTAAATTAACGCGCTAAGCATATTCGCTTAGTGGTATACACATAACCTAATTTCTCAAATTTCAAATATAATTTCATTCGTAATTAAAAGCATTATAACTTTACCATTCATAAACATAGATATATATATATGCTACATAAAAATATTTAAACATATGATTCACACTTTTTCGAGTTCAACATATTTCAAAACATTAAACATTTCATATCATGTAACAATTTCATTTCATCGCTTATCACATTTTTCTCAGTGCCCCTTAGTAAACATATATTCGATACTCATGTATTGGCATATGGGTTTCCGGCATCGGACACGTGATAGTATCCGTCGAAATAACGGTCGACCCCGGCGACGGCCGCTCGGTGATTATCCATCGGGTCGTATATCATAACACATATAATCGTTTCAGGATCGGACACGTAGTGCCTCTCATAATCCATAACGAATCAATGTAAATAAACGGTGCAGCTGCTAAGTTCCCTATTGACATGTCAATTACCAATTTCCATTTATCGATATCTATGTTTACAAGGGCTATTTATATCACAACGTTTGTATCACATATTTTTCACTTTGATTTTTGTAACAAGATTTTCTTAACGAATCAATTTCGTATCTCATTTCAAATGTAGTAAAATACGTTTGTAAATGTATCATATTGAAAAGATATAACAATATCATTTAAAAATATTCACTTAACAATCTCATTTAAGAAATTCATTTCATAACAAATCAATTTCGCGTTTCATTTCAAGTATAGTCAAATACGTTTGTAAATGCTTTGTATTAAAATGATATATTTTTAGTACCAAGGTTTTCATAACAAATCAATTCCAATTTTTCATTCAAGTATAGACAAATAGGTTTGTAATGCATTGTATTAAAACGACATATCAATCCCATTTAATGAAAATCATTTCACAATGAAAACACTTTCAAGTAAAATTAAAGATAATGTGTATACCGACCTCAAAAACGATTCGATCTTTGAATCGAATGCTCCCCTATGTTTTGCTCTTACTTTCGGGTCGAGAATCCGGTTCGTCGGGTTCTCCTTGACCTTTCATTAAAATAAACATAGCAAAGTCTATTTAGCAAGTTTCTAACGTTAAATAATGCATAATACTTCCCTATTATGCAACCTACCAACAACCAATGAATATCACCTCGAAACAACACGTAATATCACACTTTGATTGCTTATAAACTTAACCGTATCGTCTTTCCTTTACGCGAATTATTTCCAACCAACTTTTTCATGTCAACCATTTTAAAACGAAAAGCAAAACATCACAACTTATCCTTCCTAACATAACAGCCCCTATGCGGCTTCACAACTCAATTTTTTAACATCGAATAATCATTCGCAAACACGTCAAAGCTTAATCAAACGAACCTCCGCACTAACGGGGTTCTAAAATTCTATTTTCCAAACATATTCATCATCACAATTCATCCATAATCCATCCTAAACATTTTCTATTAAAAATCATCTTAATAACATTCAACGTACCTTCCGGAAATCGAGACAAACACAACCAATTTGTTTTCGAAGGACTGCCCAATAACTCCTTTTATTAACGAGCTTCCTTCAATCCAAACGGACATCATTAACGTCCCAATATTATTTAAATCATGATTACAATACTAACGGGGCAGCGACTTACCTTCGCTTGGGCTGTTTTTCACTTCGAAACAGCTCGCGAACAAGTTTGATAACAATGACAGCAACTTGGCAGTAGTTCGCACAAAAACAGCGCCTTATCTTCGATGACAGCACAACAATAACAACAATTTCAGCAACTTCACTCACAAAAACACACATGCAACACTCTTGAGGCTCTTATCTAAGACAAATATCGAAAGGAGAGGAAGTTAGGGGCTGTTCTTACCTGAATCAGCCCTTCAGCTCTCGGACAGAACTCCACACGAGCTGCACTTCCACCTTCTTTCACGGGTTCACGATTTTACCAACTGCTGCCCGAGCTTCACTTCTCCCTTGCTGCACTAGCTTCAAGTTCAGATCTGGTTGGTCTTCCAACCTCACCGAACAGCTCACTTGCAGCTTGCTTCTTGCTCTTACATGCACAAGCTCACATCAACAGCAACCTCACGGTGACAGCAAGCTCTCGGCAATGGCAGCGATGGCGACAGCGCACGGCAGCGATTTCACCTTTCGCCAGCAACTCCCCGAGGCAGAAACAGCTCACGGCAGCTCCTCCAAGCTTGCATGCAAGAGCAAGAGGTCTCAGATCTGACCTTGCATGCATCCAGATTTGCTTCAGATCTGAATATTTTCCAACACTGAACAGCAGCTTTCTTTCTTGCTTCTCACGGTCAGCCCACACCTCACGGCTTCACGAGCAGCTCCTTCTTGCTGGTTTCTTCTTCCACGAACAGATGCTGCCCTTGATTCACTTCCAGTTCTGGTCACGTCCAGATCTGCTCAACTTCTCTCACTCACGGATGGCAACAACAGCTCGGCAGCAAGGCAGCAGCTTCCTCTGTTTGCATGCACGAATTGCTCTCTCTTCCTCACACGACTGATCTGTTTTTCTTCACTTCAGCTTTTGTTTTTGTTTTAACTCTCACTCACTTTCTCTCTCTCGGTCAGCGAGCAACTTCTCTCCTTTTTCTGTTTTGATTTACTTCACTTTATCATTTCAGCTTTTGTTTTATTTATTTCATTTCTTTTCATTTGTTTATTATTTCCTCTCTTGGCACATGGCATTGCTTTACTTTGCATGCAAGCCATGTGTCCCAATGGCCCACTCATTTTATTAAATCCTTCCATGCCACCAATTTTCGCTTTAGGATTCCGCTTTCCGCTCGGATTCGCTTCGGGTCCATCCTGGAAATTTAATAAAATCTAATTTCATAGACGTAAATTTTATTAGGTTCCAAATAAATATTTAAATTCGGACACACTAATTTATTTTACGAGATTCGATTAAATAAAAATTCCCGGATCCGTCTGGAAAATTTTATAAAAATTTCATCACTCCTCCGGATCCGATCGAATAATTACTTACATCGTCCGTTAATATATAATCAATATTTAATAAATTATATTGATATAATAACGGAATGTTACAACTTTCCCCTCTAAAAGAAATTTCGTCCTCGAAATTTACCTTAACTGAATAGATGAGGATATTGATTCTGCATTATCTCTTCGCTCTCCCAAGTAGCTTCTTCAACTTTATGGTTCCTTCAGAGAACTTTCACTAATGGAATCTTTTTGTTCCTGAGTTCCTTGATTTCCCGATCTAGGATCTTTACTGGTTCTTCCTCGTAAGTCATGTCGGGCTGAATTTCGATAGCTTCATGAGAGACTATATGAGATGGATCCGATCTGTATCTCCTCAGCATGGATACATGAAACACATTATGTATCTTGTCTAATTCCGGTGGTAAAGCAAGTCTATAGGCTACCGGTCCTATACGCTCAATGATCTCGTACGGGTCAATAAACCTAGGACTTAACTTTCCTTTCTTTCCAAATCGAAGCACTCGCCTCCACGGAGATACTCTAAGAAAGACCTTGTCTCCCACTTGATATTCAATATCTTTCCTTTTCAAGTCCGCATAAGACTTTTGTCGATCGGATGCAGCCTTTAATCTCTCTTTAATGATCTTCACTTTTTCTTTAGTCTGCTTCACCAGATCAATCCCTACTAACTTGCTTTCACCCAACTCTGACCAACATAAGGGTGTTCGACATTTTCTCCCATATAAAGCTTCATACGGTGCCATTTGAATACTTGCTTGGTAGCTGTTATTATAAGCAAATTCTATCAGTGGAAGATGGTTATCCCAACTTCCTTCAAAGTTAATCACACAGCTCCTAAGCATATCTTCAAGCACCTAAATTACCCTTTCTGATTGTCCATCAGTCTGAGGATGGAAGGCCGTACTGAAATGTAACTGAGTACCCAAAGCTTCCTGCAATTTCTTCCAAAACCTGGATGTAAATCTTGGGTCTCGGTCAGAAATGATAGATATGGGTACCCCATGCAATCTGACAATCTCGCTAATGAATAGCTCAGCCAACCTATCCAATGAGTAATCAACCCTGATAGGAAGAAAATGTGCTGACTTAGTTAAACGATCCACAATTACCCAAACTAAATCATGCTTGCTCTTGGTAAGCGGTAGACCAATAACAAAATCCATAGTAATTCGATCCCATTTCCATTCTGGTATAGAAATCAGCTGTAGAAGACCTGATGTTCCGCCTTTACTTGCTGACATGTCATACATTTATTCACAAAGTCCACGATCTCCTTTTTCATTCCAATCCACCAGAAATGATTCTTCAAGTCTTGATACATTTTAGTACTCCCTGGGTGCATAGCATAGGGACTACTATGGGCTTCTGTAAGAATAATCCTCTTTAATTCTTCATCTTTCGGAACACAGATTCTGTTTCCAAAATATAGGGAACCATCATCCCTCACGGAGAACTCAGTCTTTTTCCCTTGTGAAATCTGTTCTCGAATAGCCGCAAACTTTTCATCGAATTTTTGCTTTTCTTAAATTTGCTGCAAAAGACTCGGCTTTGCTTTTAACTCTGCCACTAAAACATTGTCTTGAGTCATTTGCAAATCGGCATTCATGACTCTCAAAGAAACCAAAACTTTACGACTCAAAGTATCGGCTACCACATTAGCTTTCCCTGGATGATAGTCGATGATACAATCAAAGTCCTTGATTAACTCCATCCATCTCCTTTGTCTCAAGTTCAACTCTTTTTGAGAAGGCAAATACTTTAGACTCTTGTGATCTGTAAAAATATAGCATCTTTCCCCATATAGGTAATGTCTCCATATTTTCAATGCAAAGACAATAGTTGCTAACTCCAGATCATGCATCGGATAATTCTTCTCATGAGTCTTTAGCTGTCTAGAAGCATAAGCAACTACTTTTCCTTCCTGCATTAGAACACATCCCAGTCCTTGATGAGAAGCATCACTATAAACCACAAAATCCTTACCGGTTACTGGCTGAGTAAGGATTGGAGCCTCTACCAGCATCACCTTTAACCGATCAAAAGCTGTCTGACACTTTTCAGTCCATTCATACTTAACATCTTTATGGAGCAATCGAGTCAATGGAGTCGCTATGGATGAAAATTCTTTGACAAATCGTCTATAATATCCAGCCAAGCCCAAGAAGCTTCTGATTTCCGAAACATTCTTCGGAGGTTGCCATTCCATAACAGCTTCTATTTTCCTTGGATCTGCACGGATTCCCTCAGCGGATACAATATGTCCCAGAAAAGCAATTTCAGAGAGCCAAAACTCACACTTATCCAATTTGGCGAACAATTACTTTTCTCTCAAAGTCTGCAAAACTACCCGAAGCTGTCTATCATGATCCTCTCGGGTCATAGAATACACCAAAATATCATCAATGAATACCACGATGAACTGATCCAGATACGGACGGAAAATACGATTCATTAAATCCATAAAAGCTGCAGGCGCATTCGTTAGTCCGAATGGCATCACCATAAATTCATAATGTCCATATCTAGTCCTGAATGCGGTCTTGGAAATGTCTGACTCTTTTACTCGCAATTGATGATAACCGGATCGAAGATCAATCTTAGAGAAGACACTCGCTCCCCTCAACTGGTCAAATAAATCATCAATCCGAGGCAAAGGATATTTATTCTTGACTGTAAGCTTATTCAACTGTCGATAATCCACACACAGTCTCAAAGACCCATCTTTCTTTTTAACAAATAACACAGGTGCACCCCAAGGTGACACGCTCGGTCGAATAAAACCCTTGTCAAGCAACTCTTGCAACTAAATCTTTAATTCTTTTAATTCGGCAGGAGCCATTCTATACGGAGCCATAGACACTGGCGCAACGCCTGGCGAAATATCAATGACAAACTCAACTTCCCTTTTCGGAGGCAAACCTGGTAATTCATCTGGGAACACATCAGGAAAATCACACACTGTGGGAATATCTTGAAGTTGAGATCCAGCCTGACGAGAATCAATTACATGAGCCAGATAAGCTTCACACCCTTTTCTTACCAATTTTATAGCAGACACGACTGAAATCACATTAGAGAGATAATTAGATCTCTCTCCCACCATAACCACTTCATTACCATCCACAGTCTTAAGTGTGATTCTTTTCAGACGACAATCAATCACAACTTGGTGCCTGGATAACCAATCGATACCCAAAATTATATCAAACTCCCGTAATGGTAACACCATCAGATCACCCGAAAACTCATGTCCCTGAAGCCAAATGGGACAATCCTTATATACCCTATTCACGATCACACTGTGACCTAAGGGGTTACTAACCACTATTTCATTCTTAGTAACATCAGCTTGTAAATTCTTATCACTAGGTATGGAAGTGCAAATGTATGAATGAGTAGATCCTGGGTCTATCAATGCACAAATAGAAATATCAAAGATGGAAATGATACCAACTATCACATCCAGAGCAACCTGATCATCCTGGGCCCTAATCGCGTATGCACGAGCTGGAACACGGGTATCACATCTCTCTGCGGAGTCTGGTACTCCCCTCAGCCTGCTGATCTGAGCCTCTGACTTATTAGGACCTGGTCTCCTCCCCTTATGGACTGAAGGAGTTGATGCTTCTGATTAAGGAGCGGAAACGACTCTATTCTTTGGACAATTTCTCTGAATATGGTAAGGTGATCCGCATATATATATAACATGCTCCTGACACTATTCAGCATTTACCCTCATGCTTTTTACCATATTGCTTACATGGATACGGAGTTGGTCCTCTCACAAATGCTTCCTGGGTGCAGCTCTAGCAACATACTTAAAGAACTCATCCATCTATTCCACGAAATTTGGTTGACCCTATGCCGCCGGTCTTGCCCTTTGAGGACCTACGGAGCCCTCTAACATACTTCCAGCCACACTAGTTGGATTACCTTACTCAGACTCACCACCGCCCTTGGCGGTTCTAACATGGGAGGGTTCTATCCTACACTCTTACATAAGACAGAGAAATAAATCCGCAGGTCAGAGTCACATCCTTTCCACTTTGGTAGTATGCAATGCATGTATATGTATAATGCAATTATTTATCGGAAGCTTAGGTCTAGAATCGCCTAAACCACGGCTCTGATACCAATAACTGTAACGCCCTTCGCCCGACTTCCGTTACGGTCGAAAATCCAGAACGGAGAACGTTACTTTCCTTTATAAATCCGTTTCTGTTACCTTTTTTTAAAAACTTATTATCAAAATTATAAAACTCATTACCAAGATAGCGGGAATTTTTTTTTTTTTTTTTTTTTTAAATAATTTCGACAGAGTTTCCTCTGTTTTTCTGAAATCCAAAATTCATTCCCTGTAAATAAAACTCTAATATTTCTAAAATATAAATTTCAGAATTTCCATTTCGGACCTCCGGTCCGTTTTCCAAACATTACATTACTCAATTATATCATAAACATTTATATGCATATATATTCAAAAGTAAGCTTAAAGGAATATACATAAGCTTTTTACATAAGTGAAATACAATAATTTACATATTTATACATGTGTTTCAAAATGTATGATCCTACGCAATATATATATATATATATAACTACCAAAAGTGTAGGATGGATAGTGACTATCTGAACTTCTGCGTATCAGCTACTTCCCTGTCTAGGAATGGAATCAAAATGTTCAACCTGCGCGCGGTAAATTAACGCGCTAAGCATATTCGCTTAGTGGTATACACATAATCTAATTTCTCAAATTTCAAATATAATTTCATTCGTAATTAAAAGCATTATAACTTTACCATTCATAAACATAGATATATATATATGCTACATAAAAATATTTAAACATATGATTCACACTTTTTCGAGTTCAACATATTTCAAAACATTAAACATTTCATATCATGTAACAATTTCATTTCATCGCTTATCACATTTTTCTCAGTGCCCCTTAGTAAACATATATTCGATACTCATGTATTGGCATATGGGTTTCCGGCATCGGACACGTGATAGTATCCGTCGAAATAACGGTCGACCCTGGCAACGGCCGCTCGGTGATTATCCACCGGGTCGTATATCATAACACATATAATCGTTTCAGGATCGGACACGTAGTGCCTCTCATAATCCATAACGAATCAATGTAAATAAACGGTGCAGCTGCTAAGTTCCCTATTGACATGTCAATTACCAATTTCCATTTATCGATATCTATGTTTACAAGGGCTATTTATATCACAACGTTTGTATCACATATTTTTCACTTTGATTTTTGTAACAAGATTTTCTTAACGAATCAATTTCGTATCTCATTTCAAATGTAGTAAAATACGTTTGTAAATGTATCATATTGAAAAGATATAACAATATCATTTAAAAATATTCACTTAACAATCTCATTTAAGAAATTCATTTCATAACAAATCAATTTCGCGTTTCATTTCAAGTATAGTCAAATACGTTTGTAAATGCTTTGTATTAAAATGATATATTTTTAGTACCAAGGTTTTCATAACAAATCAATTCCAATTTTTCATTCAAGTATAGACAAATAGGTTTGTAATGCATTGTATTAAAACGACATATCAATCCCATTTAATGAAAATCATTTCACAATGAAAACACTTTCAAGTAAAATTAAAGATAATGTGTATACCGACCTCAAAAACGATTCGATCTTTGAATCGAATGCTCCCCTATGTTTTGCTCTTACTTTCGGGTCGAGAATCCGGTTCGTCGGGTTCTCCTTGACCTTTCATTAAAATAAACATAGCAAAGTCTATTTAGCAAGTTTCTAACGTTAAATAATGCATAATACTTCCCTATTATGCAACCTACCAACAACCAATGAATATCACCTCGAAACAACACGTAATATCACACTTTGATTGCTTATAAACTTAACCGTATCGTCTTTCCTTTACGCGAATTATTTCCAACCAACTTTTTCATGTCAACCATTTTAAAACGAAAAGCAAAACATCACAACTTATCCTTCCTAACATTACAGCCCCTATGCGGCTTCACAACTCAATTTTTTAACATCGAATAATCATTCGCAAACACGTCAAAGCTTAATCAAACGAACCTCCGCACTAACGGGGTTCTAAAATTCTATTTTCCAAACATATTCATCATCACAATTCATCCATAATCCATCCTAAACATTTTCTATTAAAAATCATCTTAATAACATTCAACGTACCTTCCGGAAATCGAGACAAACACAACCAATTTGTTTTCGAAGGACTGCCCAATAACTCCTTTTATTAACGAGCTTCCTTCAATCCAAACGGACATCATTAACGTCCCAATATTATTTAAATCATGATTACAATACTAACGGGGCAGCGACTTACCTTCGCTTGGGCTGTTTTTCACTTCGAAACAGCTCGCGAACAAGTTTGATAACAATGACAGCAACTTGGCAGTAGTTTGCACAAAAACAGCGCCTTATCTTCGATGACAGCACAACAATAACAACAATTTCAGCAACTTCACTCACAAAAACACATATGCAACAATCTTGAGGCTCTTATCTAAGACAAATATCGAAAGGAGAGGAAGTTAGGGGCTGTTCTTACCTGAATCAGCCCTTCAGCTCTCGGACAGAACTCCACACGAGCTGCACTTCCACCTTCTTTCACGGGTTCACGATTTTACCAACTGCTGCCCGAGCTTCACTTCTCCCTTGCTGCACTAGCTTCAAGTTCAGATCTGGTTGGTCTTCCAACCTCACCGAACAGCTCACTTGCAGCTTGCTTCTTGCTCTTACATGCACAAGCTCACATCAACAGCAACCTCACGGTGACAGCAAGCTCTCGGCAATGGCAGCGATGGCGATAGCGCACGGCAGCGATTTCACCTTTCGCCAGCAACTCCCCGAGGCAGAAACAGCTCACGGCAGCTCCTCCAAGCTTGCATGCAAGAGCAAGAGGTCTCAGATCTGACCTTGCATGCATCCAGATTTGCTTCAGATCTGAATATTTTCCAACACTGAACAGCAGCTTTCTTTCTTGCTTCTCACGGTCAGCCCACACTTCACGGCTTCACGAGCAGCTCCTTCTTGCTGGTTTCTTCTTCCACGAACAGATGCTGCCCTTGATTCACTTCCAGTTCTGGTCACGTCCAGATCTGCTCAACTTCTCTCACTCACGGATGGCAACAACAGCTCGGCAGCAAGGCAGCAGCTTCCTCTGTTTGCATGCACGAATTGCTCTCTCTTCCTCACACGACTGATCTGTTTTTCTTCACTTCAGCTTTTGTTTTTGTTTTAACTCTCACTCACTTTCTCTCTCTCGGTCAGCGAGCAACTTCTCTCCTTTTTCTGTTTTGATTTACTTCACTTTATCATTTCAGCTTTTGTTTTATTTATTTCATTTCTTTTCATTTGTTTATTATTTCCTCTCTTGGCACATGGCATTGCTTTACTTTGCATGCAAGCCATGTGTCCCAATGGCCCACTCATTTTATTAAATCCTTCCATGCCACCAATTTTCGCTTTAGGATTCCGCTTTCCGCTCGGATTCGCTTCGGGTCCATCCTGGAAATTTAATAAAATCTAATTTCATAGACGTAAATTTTATTAGGTTCCGAATAAATATTTAAATTCGGACACACTAATTTATTTTACGAGATTCGATTAAATAAAAATCCCCGGATCCGTCTGGAAAATTTTATAAAAATTTCATCACTCCTCCGGATCCGATCGAATAATTACTTACATCGTCCGTTAATATATAATCAATATTTAATAAATTATATTGATATAATAACGGAATGTTACAAAGAAACATAAATGAGGGTATTGAAACAAATTTAGATCGATGATAAACACTCGTTTAAAAGCAACTGAAGCTGGTTGAATTTCTGAAGATAATGTCATTTGATGTTCAATCACAATAAATATTAGGAGAGAAAGACGGATGATCAAAATGTCCACTAAGGGATTCACAACGAAAGTTGTCACTATAACATACCCTTCTCGATTCTAGTACGAGATATGCACGGAATAGTATATGCCCATATTATTGAGATAATAAAGTAAATTAAAGTGCCCAAAGGTGAACTTGAATTTCAATATGATTCTCGGATAGTACAGAGGTGATTAAGAAAATTTCTGGTTAGTCGGGAAGATGATTTATAAAATTTTTGAAATGCCTATAAAGGATTTAATAAGATTCTCAAAGAGTTTGAATGCATAATTTAAATTCGATAAAATTCCTGATCATCCAAAAAGGATTTAATAAAATTTTCGGATAGCCCCAAATGTATAAGTTTTGCTCCTGATCAAAGAATAATAGAATTATTTTAGTATTCGGATTTGGATGTATAATTAAATTTTTATGAAATTTTCGAATGGATCCGGGGATAGTTTTTAATTTCAAAATCATAAAATAATTCAGAACGATCGGATCCGAATAAATAATCGAATACTAATGAAGTTTTCGAACGTAAAATTTGATTATAATAAAATCTTCAGATGAACCTGAGACGATTTCAATTACAAAAAGATGGAGATCGAATTGAGTGAATGAAATCATGAGATTGTATGCATGTATGACAAGTGTCACACATTGAAATAATCAAGAAACAAGTGGGCATTCATGCAAAGGGAATAGTGTGACACTTGGCATGAAATCATGAGGTATATATATTGTGTAAATGAAAGTAAGAAAGTAAGGAAGAGAGCTATTCTCACATTCAGTTATCATAAACAAAAATCACTTTCTCTCTCTCTCAATCAAACTCTCTCTCGGTCTCATGTCAAAGGAAGCAAGCAATTAAGAAGTGTTAGGACCAAGTCCTTCATGCTTAAGACTATATATAGATATCGATACAATACGTTAAATGTGATTGTATTTTTAAAAATATTCCACCGTTGTGGGAAAAAAAAATTGTTTTTATGATGGAAATGAACAATTATAAGTCCAATTGAATGTTTATGAGGTTAATTTGATGAATTGATAAGGGTGGAATATTTTAGAAATACTCTTGAGAGAAATAATGATTAATTTTAATCGATATTAAAATCGTTATGGAAATTGACGGATTTAATGTATTTATTTTTATGAAATAATTTTTTTTTATGAAAAATATAAGTGATGAGGATTAAAAGAGGTCATTAGGAAGTGTTAATGATAGATTAAAAATAAGTAGGGACATGAGTGGAAAAGGATAAGAAAAGTGAATAAAAATGTTAATAAAAGAGGAGTTTAAGTGCAATATTTGGATTGAAGGTTAAGCTGTTATAATTGAAGAAAGTTTAGGGGTGTTCGGGCAATTGATTAAGTAACTAATCATGTCTTCTTCTTCCAGCTCAAATCTGGTCTCCAGGCAATCATAAAACAGACCCGAAGACAAACCCGAAGCAGACCATATCTCTCTCTCGCGCGATCGTCTCTCTCGGCCAACAAGTGCAGCCATCAAGACCGATCCTCCAAGGGTTCTTCACGGTCAAAAGGAGGCTTGAAGAAGCAAGGTTAGCATCTGATTTCCAGCCCAGAAAAACCAGATCTGGAAGTGAGGAAGACAGCTCGAAAACAGGAAGAAGTTGAAGTCGTGCGTGGGTGTTGACGAGCTCGGTAGGCCGAGTGAAGGAAAAGCAGTTTCAGGTCAGCTGGAGCAAGCAAAGGACGAGTTGAAAGCAGCTGGAAGAAGCCAAGGAATGGAGGAAAATGGCAGGGGTAGGCGTGAATGATGATGGTCAACAGTGGGTAAGAGAAATAACTTGAGTTTGTGTGATGTTTTCTTGAGCTGTGCTGTCCATTTCATGTTATTGTTCGTTTTGTTGTTGTAGCTCAAGTTAGATTCGAAAATGGAAGAATTTGGACTTCCATGAAGCCTCTGATTAGCTACTGATATCAAACACCAGTAAGTAAGGTTGGGTTTTAGTTGATTTTATCTTATTAAAGCTGAAATGGAATGGTTGATTGTGTAGAGTTATGTGTGATGTGTGTGCCGTGAATCAAATGAAAATGAGTGAGTATGTGTTATGTGTTCTGCCGAGCAGCAGGTATTTGTGTGTGTATGGGCTGTATTTTGTTTGGTTAAATGAGAATTAAGTGATTTATAAGTGTATAAATGCATAATGAAATATGAAGACGCGTTGGAACCGAAAGAAAATCGCGTAAGGTGTTATTGTGTGATTTGCGACTAGGATGAAGGGCAGTTGCGTGTAGTTGAAATTGGGTGATTTTAAGTTGATTTTAAGGTCTTAAACATGTGCTTGAATGTGTAATTGAGTGTGACTAAGTCATAGGGAATGAATTACATTGTATAGAACGCGTGTAACACTCAAAGATAATCGTTTGAATAAATGATGCGCAAGCTGTCCCATTTTTATTTTCTTTCAATTTGGTGGGTTCAAGTATGTATTTAAATATATTAGGACATGGAAATATCATGGAAATGAATGGTATTAAGATAAGAGCATGTAACGGAAAGAATATTGCTTAATAGTTTGAAAGGTTGTTAAGGAAAATTTTATTGTTATTTGAGTTGTGATTTGAGGAGAATTTTAAATAAATTGGTGATTAAATGTTAGGTGAATTAGAAATGCTTCGAACGGGAACGGAGACATGCAAGAGGTGAAGGAGGTTCTTTGAATCGAAAGCTAACGGACGGGAATAAGTTGTGAGTGTAAAACTATATATATATGTTTTAGTTAAATATATATATTATGTTGAACTATATATTTGTACATATGTGTTTCTTTTAAGTATATGTTGATATATGCATAATTTATATATGTTTATGTTTTGAATATAATCGTTTTGATTATATAAATGTTTTAAGTTTCGATATGAAGTTTAAAGAAAAAGAATCAAGTGTTAAGATTTTGATTTTAAGAAAAATCTTGACAAATCAAATGTTTATGGAAAGTATAAAAGAAATTGTTTAGTTTTTAAATGAAATGTTGTTGTAAAAGGATTTTTAGCCGATGGTTACCTTAAACCCTATCATGACTGAAATGAATGAAATGACTGGATAATCGACCGAGATACTTTAGATGTGTAAAGGTACGGGTAAAGAAATAGGTTACTAACCAAGGGAAGGGATAGAAATTATAGGATTTCCTTTACACATTATAAAGTATTCTTATGACTGTTACCCTGCGCAAGGCGTGATTTGTCCACAGCGTAGTGGTTTTATGACTAGAAATGGATCGTCCCGCCACCGTCGCTTTTAGGTCGGTTGGTGAATTATTCCCTGGGTTCCATTGGTAGTGACTGAAATGTTAAAGGTTATTTCAAATATATATTTATGATTTTTATATGAATTGATAAATGAAATGAAATGTTGTATTTATTTATGTAAATGTTATGATTTCACTGAAAGATGTTGAAAGGTATTTTGCTATTAAACTGTACACTCACTGAGCTATTTTTAGCTCACTCTTTCAAAATGTTTTAATAAACTTTTCAGGAACTGAGACTAGGGAGCAGTCTGAGCATCCTGCAGGGCAGTCGTAGGCGGCCTACTGTAGACGATGACGACTTGAAAATATGTATATAATTTTTGGTTGTAAATATGTCATGTTATGCTTTTGATACATACGTCATTATTTTTGTATTGTATATACGTATATGCATATCTAAACTCTGAACTACGAGGGTTTTGATCCTCTGTAGATAATTGAGGTACGTAGGCGTTTAAGAGTGCCCAAACTCAAGCCCAAAATATTTCAGAAAATATTTTGAATTGTTCATAATGCATACGTTTTGTTTTATGGATGAAAATGATTTTACTAAAAGTTTTTATTTGTTCTTGTGATTAAATTGTGGTGGACCTGAGGTCCTGAAAATGGCAGTGGAGAAAATGAATGAATTTTCGAAGTGTTTATGATTATATTTGCAGGTTTTGTAAAATTGGAATGTCCGAAAAACAGAGGAATCTCTGTCCGTTTTTCTGTAAAATTTTCATTGAATAAATGGTTTATTGGTTTTAAAAAAATAATAATAATTTCCCACCACATTTTCTATTAGTTTACGAAAAGAATAAATGTTTTAAATGGGTTCGCTCCACGGATTCCTAAGTTAATTGTTTAAAAAAAAAAGGTTTTCGGAGTCCGTTGGAGTGCCGGGAGGGCTTCCCACGGATTCAAGAGGTTAAATCCGGGTTGGGTCCCTTAAACGTGGTATCAGAGCAAATGGTTTTGATAGTAATAAAAATGGTTTTGAAAAGTCTCCACTTCCTGAAATGATTTAATGTGTTTTTCAAAATTGCATGACTCATTCATTTATTTTGAAATCGCATGTGTTTTACATGATAATGAATAAGTTTTATTTAACAGAAATGCGTCGTCGAGGCCGACCTCCTACTAGGAGAGCTCCTGCTCGAGAGCCTATACCAGAGAAGGAACGCATAGAAGAGTCCTCACATGTTCCTCCACCTTCCGTTCCTTTTGAGCCGTCCCAGGCAGGACCTCCAGTGCATCCAGAGATGGCAGGAGGAAATATACCCGTTTAGCAAATGGCACAGATTTTAGCAACCGCCCTTCGGCAACCTCGTGAGCCCGGAGTGTCTATTGAAAGAGCACGGAAATTGGGGGCAAGAAATTTCGATGGTACAGGGGATCCAGAAAAAGCCCCTGTCATGGTTAGAAGGAAACGAACGTGTCTTCCAGGTGATGGATTGTATAGAGGAACAAATGGTGACTTTCTCGGCCTTTTTACTCAGAGATAGAGCAATAGATTGTTGGAAAGCAGTGCAGAGGAGATTTCCCGAAGGACTGTCATGGAACCAATTCAAGGAAGAATTCACTAATAAGTTCTTTCCAGCCAATTACCAAGATGCAAAGATTGAAGAATTTTTCAGATTGAAGCAAGGAATATTCTCAGTGACGAATTACGAGCGAAAGTTTTCAAAGTTGGTCAGACATATTCCTTTGTTTTCAAAGGACGAGGTACAGAAAAGTAAAAGGTTTGCTGTGGGTTTAAACCCTGAAATCAGAAGTATTGTAGTATCAACTGCGCATACACAATATGGTCCATTGGTTGAAGCTGCAGTCAGGGTAGAGAGAAGTTTGGGATTGAAGTCTCAAGCTAGTACCGTCACTCAAGGACAGAAACGAAGTAGGTCAACTTGGGTTCAAGGAGGCTCCAGTAAACAGACAAAGAGTGGAGGTAAACCGCAGTGGACAGGTGGCAATAGGCCTAGTCAGTGGGCGCAATCAAGTCAGAGTTCCGCGAAATCATCGACTGGCAGCACACAAGGTTTGAGACCAGAATGTACACAGTGTGGAAAGAGACACTTCGGAGACTGTAGATTTGGTACAGACATTTGTTTTAAATGTGGGCAGTCTGGTCATTTTGCTAAAGAGTGTCCACAGATTGTTTCGAGCAGTGGATCAGGTGCAGAACCAGTAGGACAGAGACCTTTTAGTGTTGGTCGAGGCCAGGATCAGAGAGGTACACCGACTAGAGGCCCCATACCCCCCAGCAGACCCAGTGCATTTGCAGGTAGAGGTCAGTCATCCAGAGGACAGATTGGTAGACCTCCGACTCAAGCCAGAGTATTTATAGTTACTCAGCAGGAGGCAGATACAGCTCCAGAGGTCGTGATAGGTACAATTACAATCTTTGATCAGAATGCTTATGTGTTGATTGATCCAGGTGCTACTCATTCCTTTATTTCCAAGAATTTTGCTATAAATATAAATGCAGAATCTCAGCCCTTAGGTTGTAGTATGGCAGTATCTTTTCCTACAGGGGATTCAGTGATTGTAGATAGAGTTTATCTGGGTAGTACAGTTATTATTGAGGGTAGAGAATTCTTGGCAGATTTAGTTATGTTGGACATCCAGGACTTTGATGTGATATTGGGTATGGACTGGTTATCGAGACATCATGCAACTGTAGACTGCTTTCGAAAAGAAGTCAGTTTTGGTAAAGTAGGGGAGTCAGATGTGATCTTCCGTGGGGTACGAAAAATGCTTCCTACTAGTATAGTGTCAGTTATTACAGCTAGAAAAATGCTTAGAAAGTTATGCCAGGGATATCTCGTTTATGCAATGGAGGTGAGGGACTCTGAAATGAGACTGGAAGATATTCCGGTGGTTCAAGAATTCCCAGATGTGTTCCCAGAGGATCTTCCGGGATTACCTCCAGATAGAGAAATTGACTTTCGAATAGAATTAGCCCCTGGGACTGAACCAATTTCTAAAGCACCTTATCGAATGGCTCCTTCGGAGTTGAAAGAATTAAAAGCACAGATGGAAGAGCTAGTAAATAAGGGCTTTGTCAGGTTGAGTACTTCCCCATGGGGAGCACTGATTTTGTTTGTGAAAAAGAAAGATGGAAGCATGCGGTTATGTATTGATTACAGGGAATTGAACAAGGTAACGATACGTAATCAATATCCACTTCCGAGGATTGATGATCTCTTTGATCAGTTGCAGGGAGCTAGGGTATTCTCTAAGATCGATCTGAGGTCAGGTTATCATCAGCTGAAAATTCATGCAGAGGATGTTCCCAAGACTGCCTTTAGGACACGGTATTGACATTATGAGTTCTTAGTCATGCCATTTGGACTCACTAATGCCCCAGCTGCTTTCATGGATCTCATGAATAGGGTTTTCAGACCTTATTTAGATCAGTTTGTAATTGTGTTCATCGATGATATACTGATCTATTCTGGCAGTAAGGAAGAACATGCAGGACACTTAAGGATAGTTTTACAGACATTAAGAGAACATCAGTTGTATGCCAAACTCAATAAATGTCAGTTTTGGCTGGACAGTGTCGCTTTTCTGGGACACATGGTTTCTGCAGAAGGGGTCTCCGTAGATCCACAGAAAGTAGAGGCTATAGTGAATTGGAGACCGCCTACTAATGTGACTGAAATAAGGAGTTTTCTGGGTTTGGCAGGGTATTATCGAAAATTTGTTGAGGGGTTTTCAAAAATAGCCGCTTCATTAACTAAGTTGACACGAAAAGAGGAAAAGTTTATATGGTCAGAGGCGTGCCAGCAGAGTTTCGATGATTTGAAAAGGAGATTGACTTCAGTTCCTGTGCTTACACTTCCGTCAGGAAAGGACGGATTCTCAGTATATTATGATGCTTCTAGGTAGGGTTTAGGTTGTGTGTTGATGCAAGATGAAAAGGTGATAGCATATGCTTCCAGGCAATTGAAAAAGCATGAACAAAATTATCCTACGCATGACCTAGAATTGGCAGCTGTAGTTTTTGCCTTACGGATATGGAGATATTATCTGTATGGAGTGCTTTGCAGAATTTTCACAGATCATAAGAGTCTGCAGTACCTGTTTACATAGAAGGAATTAAATATGAGGCAGCGAAGATGGATTGAGCTCATTAAGGATTATGAGTGTACCATTGAGTACCATCCAGGGAAAGCTAATATAGTAGCAGATGCTCTCAGTCGAAAGCCTATAGGTTCAGTAGCTCATCTTAAGACCACGTATCTCCCTCTTCTAGTAGAATTAAGGTCTTTAGGTATGAGACTAGAGCCGACAAAATCAGGAGCATTGCTAGCTACATTTCATGTTCGTCCCATTTTGATAGACTGAATCAAAGAGTTACAGACTCAGGATCCATGGTTAGTAAAACTGAAAGGAGAAGTGGAGTTTGGAAAGAGGATAGATTACTCAGTTAAGGATGATGGTATAGTGGTATTGGGACAGAGATTGTGTGTACCGAATGTTCCTGAATTAAAAAGAGAAATTATGGAAGAGGCTCACTCTTCTGCTTATGCAATGCATCCGGGTAGCACGAAAATGTATCATACCCTGAAAGAACATTATTGGTGGAAGGTATGAAGAAAGAAATAGCAGATTTTGTTTCTAAATGCCTTACGTGTCAGCAGGTTAAGATTGAACACCAGAAGCCTGCAGGACTTTTACAACCTCTTTCGATACCTGAATGGAAATGGGAGAGGATTACGATGGATTTTGTGGTAGGACTTCCGCGTAGCCAGAGTGGTCATGACGCGATATGAGTGATTGTTGATAGATTGATAAAATCAGCCCATTTCTTACCCATCAAGAATACATATTCTATGGATAAGTTGGCTCAGGTATATGTGAATGAGATTATACGACTTCATGGTACGCCAGTGTCAATTGTGTCAGACAGGGATCCAAGGTTTACTTCTCGATTATGGCCCAGCTTACAGCGAGCTTTAGGCACCAAGTTGAATTTTAGTACAGCTTTTCATCCGCAAATAGATGGGCAATCTGAGCGGACTATTCAGACATTAGAGGACATGCTTAGAGCCTGTGTTATGGATTTTAAGGGAAGCTGGGATACGCATCTACCTTTAGTGGAGTTCGCATATAATAATAGCTATCAGTCTAGCATTGGAATGGCTCCATATAAGGCTTTGTACGGGCGAAAATGTAGAACTCTAACTTGTTGGGATGAGGTAGGTGAGAGAAAATTGATTGGTCTGGAGATTGTCCAGCTTACATCAGAAAAAGTTAAAGTTATCAGAGACAGACTGAAGATAGCAAATGACAGACAGAAAAGTTATGCGGACAATCGAAGGAGGGACTTAGAGTTTCAGGTTGGAGACAAAGTATTTCTGAGGATATCACCCTGGAAGGGGGTGTTAAGGTTTGGAAAAAGAGGAAAACTGAGTCCTAGGTACATTGGACCCTATGAAATTACAGGAAGAATTGGGAAAGTGGCGTATAGATTGAAGCTACCTAGTGAATTGGCCAGGATTCATGATGTTTTTCATGTGTCTATGCTTCGTAAATACATTCCAGATTCTTCGCATATTCTAAGGGATCAACCGATAGAATTGAAGGAGAACTTGACTTACGAGGAGAGATTGATTCAAATCTTAGATAAGAAAGAACAAGTTCTTCGCAATAAAAGAATTCCCTTGGTTAAGGTGTTATGGATGAATCACGGAGTTGAAGAAGCTACATGGGAGCGCGAGGATCAAATGCAGACACAGTATCCACACTTGTTTACTTAAGGTATGCATATTTAAATTTCGAGGACGAAATTTATTTTAAGGAGGGGAGAAATTGTTAGGACCAAGTCCTTCATGCTTAAGACTATATATAGATATCGATACAATACGTTAAATGTGATTGTATTTTTAAAAATATTCCACCGTTGTGGAAAAAAAAATTGTTTTTATGATGGAAATGAACAATTATAAGTCCAATTGAATGTTTATAAGGTTAATTTGATGAATTGATAAGGGTGGAATATTTTAGAAATACTCTTGAGAGAAATAATGATTAATTTTAATCGATATTAAAATCGTTATGGAAATTGACGGATTTAATGTATTTATTTTTATGGAATAATTTTTTTTTATGAAAAATATAAGTGATGAGGATTAAAAGAGGTCATTAGGAAGTGTTAATGATAGATTAAAAATAAGTAGGGACATGAGTGGAAGAGGATAAGTAAAGTGAATAAAAATGTTAATAAAAGAGGGGTTTAAGTGCAATATTTGGATTGAAGGTTAAGCTGTTATAATTGAAGAAAGTTTAGGGGTGTTCGGGCAATTGATTAAGTAACTAATCATGTCTTCTTCTTCCAGCTCAAATCTGGTCTCCAGGCAATCATAAAACAGACCCAAAGACAGACCCGAAGCAGACCATATCTCTCTCTCGCGCGATCATCTCTCTCGGCCAACAAGTGCAGCCATCAAGACCGATCCTCCAAGGGTTCTTCAAGGAGGCTTGAAGAAGCAAGGTTAGCATCTGATTTCCAGCCCAGAAAAACCAGATCTGGAAGTGAGGAAGACAGCTCGAAAACGGGAAGAAGTTGAAGTCGTGCGTGGGTGTTGACGAGCTCGGCAGGCCGAGTGAAGGAAAAGCAGTTTCGGGTCAGCTGGAGCAAGCAAAGGACGAGTTGAAAGTAGCTGGAAGAAGCCAAGGAATGGAGGAAAATGGCAGGGGTAGGCGTGAATGATGATGGTCAACAGTGGGTAAGAGAAATAACTTGAGTTTGTGTGATGTTTTCTTGAGCTGTGCTGTCCAT
The DNA here is from genome assembly GCA_022984855.1 of Dimocarpus longan. Classification (NCBI taxonomy): domain Eukaryota; kingdom Viridiplantae; phylum Streptophyta; class Magnoliopsida; order Sapindales; family Sapindaceae; genus Dimocarpus; species Dimocarpus longan. Next base: position 11,110,325 of record CM041013.1, read on the forward strand.
TTCATGTTATTGTTCGTTTTGTTGTTGTAGCTCAAGTTAGATTCGAAAATGGAAGAAGTTGGACTGCCATGAAGCCTCTGATTAGCTACTGATATCAAACACCAGTAAGTAAGGTTGGGTTTTAGTTGATTTTATCTTATTAAAGTTGAAATGGAATGGTTGATTGTGTAGAGTTATGTGTGATGTGTGTGCCGTGAATCAAATGAAAATGAGTGAGTATTTGTTATGTGTTCTGCCGAGCAGCAGGTATTTGTGTGTGTATGGGCTGTATTTTGTTTGGTTAAATGAGAATTAAGTGATTTATAAGTGTATAAATGCGTAATGAAATATGAAGACGCGTTGGAACCGAAAGAAAATCGCGTAAGGTGTTATTGTGTGATTTGCGACTAGGATGAAGGGCAGTTGCGTGTAGTTGAAATTGGGTGATTTTAAGTTGATTTTAAGGTCTTAAACATGTGCTTGAATGTGTAATTGAATGTGACTAAGTCATAGGGAATGAATTACATTGTATGGAACGCATGTAATGCTTAAAGATAATCGTTTGAATAAATGATGCGCAAGCTGTCCCATTTTTATTTTCTTTTAATTTGGTGGGTTCAAGTATGTATTTAAATATATTAGGACTTGGAAATATCATGGAAATGAATGGTATTAAGATAAGAGCATGTAAAGAAAAGAATATTGCTTAATAGTTTGAAAGGTTGTTAAGGAAAATTTTATTGTTATTTGAGTTGTGATTTGAGGAGAATTTTAAATAAATTGGTGATTAAATGTTAGGTGAATTAGAAATGCTTCGAACGGGAACGGAGACGTGTAAGAGGTGAAGGAGGTTCTTTGAATCGAAAGCTAACGGACGGGAATAAGTTGTGAGTGTAAAACTATATATATATGTTTTAGTTAAATATATATATTATGTTGAACTATATATTTGTACATATGTGTTTCTTTTAAGTATATGTTGATATATGCATAATTTATATATGTTTATGTTTTGAATATAATCGTTTTGATTATATAAATGTTTTAAGTTTCGATATGAAGTTTAAAGAAAAAGAATCAAGTGTTAAGATTTTGATTTTAAGAAAAATCTTGACAAATCAAATGTTTATGGAAAGTATAAAAGAAATTGTTTAGTTTTTAAATGAAATGTTGTTGTAAAAGGATTTTTAGCCGATGGTTACCCTAAACCCTATCATGACTGAAATGAATGAAATGACTGGATAATCGGCCGAGATACTTTAGATGTGTAAAGGTACGGGTAAAGAAATAGGTTACTAACCAAGGGAAGGGATAGAAATTATAGGATTTCCTTTACACATTATAAAGTATTCTTATAACTGTTACCCTGCGCAAGGCGTGATTTATCCGCACCGTAGTGGTTTTATGACTGGAAATGGATCGTCCCGTCACCATCGCTTTTAGGTCGGTTGGTGAATTATTCCCTGGGTTCCATTGGTAGTGACTGAAATGTTAAAGGTTATTTCAAATATATATTTATGATTTTTATATGAATTGATAAATGAAATGAAATGTTGTATTTATTTATGTAAATGTTATGATTTCACTGAAAGATGTTGAAAGGTGTTTTGCTATTAAACTGTACACTCACTGAGCTATTTTTAGCTCACTCTTTCAAAATGTTTTAATAAACTTTTCAGGAACTAAGACTAGGGAGCAGTCTGAGCATCCTCCAAGGCAGTCGTAGGCGGCCTACTGTAGACGATGACGACTTGAAAATATGTATATAATTTTTGGTTGGAAATATGTCATGTTATGCTTTTGATACATACATCATTATTTTTGTATTGTATATACGTATATGCATATCTAAACTCTGAACTACGAGGGCTTTGATCCTCTGTAGATAATTGAGGTACGTAGGCGTTTGGGAGTGCCCAAACTCAAGCCCAAAATATTTCAGAAAATATTTTGAATTGTTCATAATGCATACGTTTTGTTTTATGGATGAAAATGATTTTACTGAAAGTTTTTATTTGTTCTTGTGACTAAATTGTGGTAGACCTGAGGTCCTGAAAATGGTAGTGGAGAAAATGAATGAATTTTCGAAGTGTTTATGATTATATTTGCAGGTTTTGTAAAATTGGAATGTCCGAAAAACAGAGGAAACTTTGTCCGTTTTTCCGTAAAATTTTCATTGAATAAATGGTTTATTGGTTTTAAAAAAAAAAAAAAAAATTCCCACCATATTTTCTATTAGTTGACGAAAAGTATAAGAGCAAATTTCAATTTAACTACCCAGTTAAAACACTTTCACAGGCGGAGCAATAGTTTCGATTTTATTACAATTTACCCTTAACCGTTAACCTTTTTTTGTTAAAATTGACTATATAAGGGGTAAAATTGTCTTTTAACTTTATTTTTAATTTTTTAAAATAAATTTTAAAAATTTTAAATAATATAAATAAAAAATATCAATCAGATCTCCACCGTCCATATCAATATGGACGGTAGAGATCAATTTAAGAATATAAAAACAATTAAATAAAATCAAAAGTAAAAATTAAATTTGATTTTGTTTAATTTTCTCCGTTCTGTTCAATCATCATCACCTTCAATCCATTAATTTTCTACCATTCTCTTCAATCTATCATTTCAATCCATCATTTTCTTGGTTCACCATAAAAAAATCACTAGTTAAACATATTAATCAACCCAAACAATCACCAATTCAATAAACCAAAATCTGAAAAAAAATTTGAAAAAAAATTAAAAACCAAAAATGAGATTCTGGGTTCTTAGAAAGAACCCAGAATCTCTGGGTTCGTGAGAACCCAGAATATCTCGTCATCTTCGCCCTCTCACAAGCAGTCCTCAATCTTCTAACAGTTCTAGGACTCCCGCTAATATCCTTCTTGTGCTTCCTCTTAAACTCCTGAATAAAGTGGTTCACCATCCTATTATCAAAATCCTCACCACCAAGATGAGTATCTCCAGCAGTGGCCTTCACTTCAAAAATACCCTCTTCAATGGTGAGCAAAGAAACATCAAACGTACCACCTCCCAGATCAAAAATCAACACATTCTTCTCTCTGGGTTCTCACGAACCCAGATCGGAGTGAACCCAGATCGGGTTCACTCCGAGGAAGAAGAATGGCAGAAGAAGCGGAAGAAGAATGACAGGAGAAGAAGAAGAAGCGGGAAGAAAGGAAGAAGAAGAAGAAGCGAGATCTGGGTACTAGCAGAAGAAGCGGAAGAAGAATGACAGGAGAAGAAGAAGAAGCGGGAAGAAAGGAAGAAGAAGAAGAAACGAGATCTGGGTACTAGCAGAAGAAACGGAAGAAGCATGACAGGAGAAGAAGAAGAAGCGGGAAGAAAGGAAGAAGAAGAAGAAGCGAGATCTGGGTTCGTCACGAACCCAAATCACGAACCCAGATCTGGGTTTGTCCGTCACGAACCCAGATCGGGTTTACTCCGAGGAAGAAGAAGAAGCGGAAAAAAGGAAGAAGAAGGAGAAGCGAGGAGAAGAACAAGCAGAAGCAGGGAGAAGAAGAAGAAGCAGAATGACAGGAAGAGAGAATGAGAGACTGAGTTGACTATGATTTATGATCGATCAATTGGTCAACTTAGTCAAAGGGCAATTTTGTCTTTTCGCTATTTTGATACTATTTACCGTTAAATGTAACGAAACTGGTTAACGGTAGAGGAGTAAATTGTAATAATATTGAAACTGTTGCTCCGCCTGTGAAAGCGTTTTAACTGGGTAGCTAAATTGTAATTTGCTCAAAGAATAAATGTTTTAAATGGGTTCGCTCCACAGATTCCTAAGTTAATTGTTTAAAAAAAAGGTTTTCGGAGTCCGTTGGAGTGCCGGGAAGGCTTCCCACAGATTCAAGAGGTTAAATCCGGGTTGGGTCCCTTCAAGAAGCATTTTCATTTTTCTCAAAATCAAAAAGCTTCATTCGGTCAACACCAAAAGTGTGAGAGCAAAAATCGAGAGGAATCAAGGGAGTTATGGGCTGTTTTGTTTGCTGAGAGGGAGACTTGAAGTGCGGCAATTATTTTGAGTGAATTGAGTGCATTTTGGGAAGATTTCAGCTTGCAAATGGAGAGGAACTAATAAGAGAGAGTGCAGCTCGGTCTTAAAGGAGGAAGAAGGAGCTCACGATTTTGAGAGTGAGCTGTGTTCTACTGTAAACCATCCTCCCTAATATGAGTAGTACCATACTTATGTGTGGTAAATTAATGAGTAGTGTTAGAGCATGTCGATTTAGATTCGAATGCTAGAATGTAAATGCTAGAATTTTAATTAATGTGAGAGATAGTCTTAGAATTTGGACCAATTAGAGAGGAACACATCACTCAATGACATTTTGAAATAAGAAAACAAATGAAGGGCAAAGTAATTAAGGCCAACCTTAGATATATATATATGTGTGTAGAGATATGTTGGGTTTAATTGAAAATTTATTAAAAGTTAACATGTTTATGTTATTGTTTTATTAAGAGTGGTAAATTTATAATATTTGAAAGATAAGGGAACAAGTAACAATTGTAAGTCTCTATATAAAGAAGAGAAAGTGCTAGAAAATTGGAGAAGTAAAGCAAATAGCAACCAAGAGCAAGAAGGGAAAGAAAATCAGCCATGGAGCAAGTGATCTAAGGGTTTTCAAGATTGAATCCTAAGCTTTTAAGCTCAAAAATCAAGTCTCTAGCCTTCCTAGTCTATTCTCTACAAAAATTGGTAAGTTTGAGTGTTGATTTCATGAAAAATTTAGTTGTTGTGGAGGCTTGAGTTGGGTTCATAGTAATCTAATTAATTAGTGATGTTCTTGGCATGTGAAAGATTAGATTTGTAGCTTGAATTGGTGTGGAGGTTGGTTTAGCAATTGAAAGCACAAAGGGGTAAGAAACTAGTAAAATTCTTATGTTAGTGTAGAGATTTTTTTTAGTGCCCTCCATGTGTTTGATTTAATGTCTAAGTGAAGTGAATTAATTTTATGATGTGTTTTGAGAATTTAAGTGAAGCAATATGATGATTAGAGGCCATATAAACTTCATCCCTAGCAAGAAGTAGAAGAAATTATATTAGTTTGAGTTGTTTTAATGTTGAAAGGCATGGAAATTAGTAAGGAAATCATGAAAAATTTGTAAAGATTAATTAGGACTCATGAGGAGTTTGAGTGCTATGTCACTTGCTGATTTTAGTATATGATGTATTAGTACTTTGAGAATGATTTTGAATAAGTTAGAGGCATGTGGGAAGGATAGCTTATGCATGGAAGTTGTTAGAGTTGAAAAAGAATGTTAATTAAGCAAAGAAGGGGCTGTTTGGTCATGATGATACCAAGCTGTCCAGAATTTTTATGTTGTGTGTTTAAGGATTTTAATGCTTATTTAGATGATATATGAAGGTAGAAATTGAAAGAAATTGAATTGGTATTCAAATGACAAAAAATTCGGCAAGTAAACTAGTTTAATGACAAATTGTGTTAATGTATTTCAATGAGCTTTAGGAAGATTTTAAAGTGTGTTTTGAATATGTTTATTATGAGGATTTATATGAGAATGAAAGCTTGTAATGTAGACAAGCATGAGATGAGTTAATTAGTATAAGCACTCATAGAGAAATAAATAGAAAAATTGGCATGAAGTTGCCTAAATGAGAATTTGTGAATTGGTGAGTAGAATGTGTGAAGTAATTAATTTTAATGAGCTCTATTGAATGATTGGTGTGTAATTAATGTAGGTGAGCCATCAAGTGATCCATAGACAAGATCAGATCGGATGAAATCGCAAATTAGTGAGTGTCCTTTTTTAAACTAGAATTTACGAACAAAAATGTGTTTTGAAAATAAATTAAATTTTAGTTTAATCTCCTTTTATATAGTAAATTCATTATGCTGAAATTTATTTATTTTATGCAAAAGAATTATGTTTTGGTACTTCGTAAGGCATTAGAGATATTACCGGTCAGAGTACTCCTATCGTGCATGGCATAGTCGGGGCGTGTCACTAACAGCGGAAAAATGGGACTTTAGTAGTCAGTCAGTCCAGAGTCGCCCTCTGCACGTGTGGAGTATATAGAGTTAGCGCGCTATCTATCTTGTGGTGATGTAGAATTCCACCATATTTACCGGATTTTGACTTGAGCGATGTAGAATTTCGCCTTGTCACCCTATACGGTATTAGTGATGTAGAATTCCACTTTGCCGTGATGCCTAAAGTACCATTAGAATATGATTTACTAGTAGAAAAATAGAAAAATGCTATGAATTTGATTATGAGTTTAGATAGCAGAAACTTATTTTAGAAATTTATAATTTAGTATTTGTTATGAAAAGAATTTTAATTCATAGTTAATGCAATAGAAATTTTAGTAATGTATTTTAATAATTGTTGCAATTTAAATGAAATCTTATGACACTCACTGGGCTAGTAGCTCATTCCCCACAATTCCCAAAACATTTCAGGTACAGGTACGGGTGCATCATAAGCTGGGACCACGACTCCAATAGAATAAAAGTGCTGTGGTGTACATAAATAAATAGTAGAAATAATGTAAGATTTTGGCATATTGATAGAAGTTAAAGTTTTATATAAAGTCTGTGAATTTATACGTATAAACCAGTTAATAGATATAGATTATTATTTTATGAAAATGAATTCATTTAGTTATGAATTGTTGCATTTATATAAACTGATGTGGTTGATTGTGATTACCGAATTTTAATCCGATGGCAGTAATTGGCGTGTTTGAAAATTTAGAAGTGTTTTAAAAGTTTTCTTACAGGAAATAAATTTTTGGGATTACAAAAACACAATTGTTATGCTGCCAAAATTTTCTTTAAACTCCAAATGGATTTTATTACAATTATATGATTATTTAGTAGTTAAATCGGCTCAACTTCACGAAAATTCTTCAATCGACCTAGATATCGGTTGGAGGGTGACCGTGGGGTGCCGGCGGGATCCTTATTCTATAAGAAGAGTAGCTTAGAAGGGTAGGGACCCGTCATCTACCGTGAGCTACACCAAGGAAGATAGAATGCTGCCTAGAAGGTTTGAAAGTTGTTTTTGAGTGAATCCATCACATGCAAGAGTTGTTAACTAAGCTAGAAGCAAGATTTATACATTCTTAAAGGTAAGCTCTAAGTTTCCATGAATTTTATTGAAGGAATGGATGGATTTTGTGATGTTATGCTTGGGTTTTAGGACTTGAAATCTCATTGGTGTGGAGGTTGAAATGCATGTGGAATTTGTGTAAAAATCAAGTGAAATAATGACATGCATGTTGATGATATGCTCGGTCAAAGAATGAAATTGTAGGATTGGATGAGTTTTGATGTTTTGCCATGATGTTTGGATGAAAATTCAAGTGTTAAAACATGATGAAGCATGGATTGTTAATGCATGTTAGAGTTGAAGTTTATGCAAGTGAAATTATTGAGAGTTGTTCATAGCAAGTCTCGGTTAAGTGATGGAAAATGATATAAATGTAGATTTAATGATGAATTAAGCAAGAAAATTGGTTTGCATGTTGTTATGGTTTCGGCTAAAAGAAGAGCTTGTGAGTTGGATGGAAATTAGTTGCATTGCTATGCTATTTTGGTGTTTTAAAATCTGTTTTGATTGAGTAGCATGAGCCGTTTTGTTGATAATGTTGTCTTGGGTGAATACATGAGCTATTTTGACGTTGTAAGCTGTCTTGAATAAGTTGTTTGTGCTGTTTTGATGTTAAGTGCTGTTTTGAAGGAGTTATTTATGCTGTTTTGGTGTAGATGCTGTTTTAAATAGATGACATGAGCTATTTTAGTTTTAAACATTGTTTCGAATGAACGTTACGAGCTATCTTAATGTTGCAGACTATTTTGATAACGTTTAGGGGTGTTTCGAAACCATTATAAAATATAATTATATAGTCGATGAAATGCGAAAGCGATATTATACTAAGCAAATGCTATTATGTGATTAAATGTACGATTGAAAGTTGCTTGCGACATTACCTAAATAATTAATCTTAAATGTATAGGTAACGCGAAGGCAAAAGCAAATAAGTTGTGAGCTTTGTAATAGGGTATTCGGTGAGTGTCCTAAAATGTTTTGAGATTATTGTTTAATTCCAAGTGATGTAAGGATTATAAATGTCTTAGTATGAATGTTCTATTTTAAGCTTATTGGTTTCATGAAAGTTTATTTAAGTTAATTGATGTTATTAAATTTCAAGTTCTAGAATTTTATATAACATTTAAATTCTATGATCAAATATGTCATGGTAAAAATTTAAATTAATTGTGATAACCTCCCTTATGAATTATTATGTTCTAGTATGAAATGTGGATTTTATATGAAATGTAGTTTATTTTATAAATACTTTATCAAGCCTATGGTATTCCTTAGGATAATTTCATGATGTTATCGGTAATGTTAGAGTACCCTAAAGCGATGTAGGAAAATCGCTTGGGAGTTACGATGTAGGATTCCGCCTCTCCCCTAGGGTACATTATGAGCTAGCTTACTACCTGAGCAACGTAGGATTCTGCTTGGGAGTTGCGATGTAGGATTTCGTCTGTCCCCTAGGGTACATTATGAGCTAGCTTACTACCTGAATGATGTAGGATTCCACTACTTAGTTATCAATCATATGGCCTTACAATGTAAGATTCCGCTTTGCCATATGCTTAGGGTGCCATAGGTGAATAAATGATTGATGGTTGATTTACCTTATTATTATGCAATGAATTTTTATTAGCTCGTATACCACCATTTTTATTTTACAAGTTTATGTTATATTGAAACGATATAAGCTGCTAGATTTTATTTTAGATTTACGAATTATGTTTTATGATTATGTTTAAAGTTTAAGTGCAATGATTTAATATTTTTTTATGTAATGAACAACCCCAACCTCAATAGCGAGCTGTCCGGTCAGTCCCGCTGCCCGGCGTCGGTCATGCGATTCTTCTGGCAGGTACTGTCTCCTCCCTTATGGGGTTTCTTTCGTCTCCCATACCCGCTCTAACCCATGATCTAGAGGCTAAATACATAGGGAATGCAAGGTGTGTATCATTTAAGCTACTAGCTCAATTGGTACACACATTCATTTAAGAATCCATCTGTACTGTAAAGGCTAGGTTTGAGGGGTGTGGGAGGTGAAGCAAAGCCCTATGGCTTGGGGACAATACCTAGTGAGTAGGGCAGGCACGAGGTCGGTATGTAGCGCCCTCCCCCATAAGAGGGTCCCACAATAAAAATGTGTATTTTTATTTAACGAACAACCCCAACCTAGCGTCGCAAGCTGTCCGGCCAGTCCTGCTGCCCAGCCTTGCGCCGCGTAATTTTTCTAGCAGGTATTGTCCCCTCCTTTAAGGGGTTCTCTATCACCTTCCACACCCACTCAAACCCAGGACTTAAGGGCTAAAGTACTTGGGGAATTCTGTAAAACCAAAACCACGTTCGTCGGAGAGCGAAATATTTTTCCGATAGATCGCGTCCGATCGAAAAAATATAATTATCGAGTCCGAAAATATTCGGAATAATTATTTTCGATTAAGAAAAAAAAATAAATTCGAGTTCGCGAATACAGATTCTAAATTTATTAAAATTATTCTGAAGGCAAAAGCGATTATAAGCGAATTATCGGAAGGTCGGACGAAAACGGAATCCGAGCTTGAAAATTAAAGCGAGAAGTCATGAGAAATAAAATAAAGTATTTATGCATGGTAGTGACACGTGTCACACATGCAATAAAAGGAAATGTACAAGTGTCCAAAAGTTGATAAAGTAAAGATATTTTAAAAATGAAAAAAAAAAAAAAAAAAAAAGTGAAGCAAACAAATAAGCTATTCGGTCAACATTTCATTTGAAGCAACCGAGATCAAAAACTTGCATGAGAGCTTAGAGACAAGAGAGTTAGAGAATGTGTGAGGGAAAGAGAGTGGGAGAGAACTCCATTCGGCCTTGATGTCAAGCAAACCGAGATCGAGAGAGAGAGATTGAGAAGGAAGTGAGACTTGTGGGCATGCCCAAGCAGAACCGAGTAGATCAGCTATCATCCTCCTCTCCATTCGGCCTTCCACCAGATCTGAGAGTCATTCTTCAAGGCCAGCAGCTGCATGTGTCCCCCAAGTAACCCCGAGAGCAAATCTGATCGTGCATGCAAGCTAGGAGGAGTTGTTGCCGAGCTAAGCTTGCTGTCGTCGTTGTTGTCGCCGTAGTGGAAGTGCTACCTTACTGCCTTCGCTGTCGCTGGTGAGAGGAGCTGCTGGCGTGAGGTCATGCTGCTGCTGTCACCGTCATCAGGTACTGTTGATATTCTGAAGTGAGGTGCTGCCTTGGTGAGCTGCCATCGCTGTTGAGGTCTTATCGTGCTCACGTTACTACCTTACTATGTGCTGTCACCGTGAATCAAGTGCTGAAGTTGTGCGAGCTATTGAGCTGAAGCGTGATTGGTGCTGTCGACGTTGTGCAAGCTACTGCAGAGCTGTCAGGTCAGGCCAAGAACCCATTGCAAACCTGAAGCGATTCATCTAAGGAGACAGCTTGCTGCCGCGAGTGATTCGTCGCCGTTCGGAAGCTATTTCGAAGCGAAGAACAACTTGCTCTTCGGGTAAGTGCTGCCCCATTTCTTTTGTTGAGTTGTTTTGAGTAATTAGTAAGCGTGCCTGTGAATTAGAAATTAGATATGGTTGAAAAGTGATGATATTATGATTGGGTTTAGGATTGAGAACCTCGTTAGTGCGGAGGTTCGCTCGTTGATGTTGCGATTGTGTTTTTATCATCGATCGTGTTCATTGTGTTTTGTTTACGGACTGTTATGAGATGTATTGGGGCTGTTAGAGTATGCTTTTAGTTTCGAGTTCGTTGTCGTGGAATATAGTTAGTATTAACGTGTTTTAAAGTATCGGATAGTAGTTCTGATATTTAGAAATCGTTTCCGAGTGTTTCGGTTGAATTTTTCCATGAATGCGAGCATTGTTAGTTTGTGATGTTCGTTGTCGAATATGAAAGGATTTGTGATGTTAGCTCGTTGCCCTGAGATTGTTATTAAGCCGTTATAGTGTTAATGTTGAAGTTAGGATAGTTTGAGTTATAATAAAGTTAATCAGATAGTTTTTGTTTCACGCAAAATCGTTAATTGTCGAAATTTCGGAGTTGAAAACGAAAATGAATATGCATTAAGCTTGCTGCCATATTTTTCTTCTTTATGCTTAATCATGTTTGAATATTCGTTTTCCGTGTTTTAAGTAAAGTCATGAGTTGTAATTGACAATAAGTTTAAGCGAAAACGAAGGAATCGCGCGAAACGCTAAAAACGATAAGTCGCGATATCTAGTTGAAATCGCGTAAACTTTAAGTTAGTCGTTTGGTTTCGAATCTTCTGTTTAGTGAATTCTTTAGAATCTGATTTTTATGATGTTACATTAGATTCGAATGGCATAGTTGTCGGTTTTGTAACCGTAGAGTTTCAAGTAGTTTAAGTCGCGATAACGAATCGGTTTGAAATAGTTTTCGCGTGCGAATATGAGTTTTCCGTTTTGTTATCGTGTGAGGATAGTCACTTGAGTTATTGTGATTAGAAATCCTCGTATGGCTTAAAGTTTAGTTGCGCGCGAGTTATGTTTTAACGACATCCCGATCGAAATCAAATGTAGGTGAATCGGATACCGGACGAGAGCTATATCAAGAGTGGTTGATCAATTATTGGAAGCAAGTTGTGAGTGTACATTTTTATTAAGCTTTCGCGAATTCTGTTATATGACATTATTAATGCAATGTAGTTTATTATTTATGTTATTCAAGTAACATTTTAGAATATTATCGCTTTCCCTATAATGCTCATATAGTTGTATATATGTATTTAGTCATAAAGATACTTGAGAACGTTATTTCAATAATTGAGTTTTCGCTCTAGAAAGCAAGTTTTTCGGTTTTAAATCATAAGTAGAAAACGAAACACTTATGAGATAATTTTAAAGGTAATTTATATCTCTTTAGTTTATCTTAACTTCTAGTAGAACCCCGCCGAGGTACTCTATACGTGTATAATACTAGACGAGGGGAATCGTAATCCCAAGTTTCCGTACGCCTAATAGACGGGGGGAATCGTAATCCCAAGTTTCCCGTACGGCTTAACATTCGGGGGGAATGGTAATCCCAAGTTCCCGCATATTTCCAAATGTTGGGGGGAATCGTAATCCCAAGTTCCCACATCTGAGTACACGCAAACAGAAAAGTTCTAGTATTTCATGTTATGTAGATATTTAATTTAAGAGCTTAAGAGAATAAGTTGTTCTAGAGTTACCCTTCTAAGTTGAAATACGTCAATAGACGTTAGTTTAGAATAAAAAGAATCTTTTGCTTATATAAGCCGTATCATTTTCTAAATACTAATGAAATCAAAATTTATTATTTATGTGCACTCACTGAGTTATTCTCACTATCATTTTCTGTTTTATTTAAATTCCTCCCTAAGTGTAGGAGTGAGCATCACGGCAGAGGTATCTCCATCAAATGTATAGGCGAGCTGCAGACGCGACCACACTACACTAGTTTTAAACACGCTATCATGTATTGCATTTATTATCGTCTTTCAGATTTCTCAAGTTTTGTAAATATTATTTTGGATAAAGCATTTTATGTAAATATCATGCATGTCGTTTTAAGATTTTATTCAGTTACTTTCCATTTTATTATATGATTATGAGTTTAAAAAGGGCTTGAGGCCTATTGATTATTGAAATATTTGTGAATACAAATATACAGCTTTTGTGAAGCATTAAACAGGGTGGAATTTTTGAGAAACAGCCGTTGTGCTGTCGGATTTTCGTGAAAATCCTATTTTCATAAAGTTATTTTCAACGAACAAAATTCTCACCCATTTTCAAAACTAAAAGGATTTCAAGTATTTTAGAAAAGAAAAGAGGCTTAGCTCCACGGGAACTTTCCAGCCGGAGCAAATCTCGACTGGGGAGCCACCTGAGGTTGTCGGGCAAGTCGCCTAGCTAGTAGTTAGAAAGGGGTCTGTCAAATTCAATGTGTGTACCAACTGAGCTAGTTGCTCAGCTCAGTTGGTACACACCTTGCAATCCCTAAGTATTTTAGCCCTCAGGTCTTGGGTTCGAAGGAGTGTGGGAGGCGATATAAAACCTTTTGAGGGAGGGGAAAATACCTGTCAGAAGAACCACGCGGTGTAAGGTCGGGCAACCGGATTGGCCAGACAACTAGCGACGCAAGGTCGGGGCTGTTCATTACAAATGGTATGCTAACTTTCTAAAAGCTCTAATGGCCACCCAAGAAAGCTAAAACCACAAAGGTGGCTGAACCAGCTTTGATTAGTGTGGGGGGTCACGCGGTGCAAATGTTAGCATTGCTTGCCGTGACAATGCTACAAAGACATCTCGTATACACATGTGGTAGAACTATCATCGCTCGCCATGTGTTGAGAAATACTCCACACATGTAGAGGGCGACAAACGTGACAAACTCCATCATCCCTAATGTTAGCTGGACTAACCCTCCCAGTACTATGTCATATATCGTGGAGTATACCGATCGGGTCTAAAGCTAGAAGGTCACACTATAAAGGCTTGGGCCGTTCACTAGGTTTGAAAACTCTTTTTCTTTTTCTTTTAATTTAAATCTATTTCTTTATAATACTATAAAAATAAATAATGTAAATTACATACCCTATCAAAATAAGTTATTATTTCCTTTTGTGCTAAAGTATAAATTATTGATGAGCTTAATAGTGCAATAATTAAATAAATAGAAATAAATGGAAATATAAAAGTTACTAAATAAAATAAATTAAAAGTATTTCGAAATATTTTCACACTCACGACTTGCTTCCCAACTTACTTGAATTACTTCAGCTTTGCTCAGCAACTTCCTTAGCTTGTTACATCCACCTATACCCATCTATACAAAAGAATCTCTCTTAGCTCACGAGTTATTTCAAGCTACCTTTACAAATCGCGAGCTACAGCAGACGTATTGCCTTTCCAGCTCGAGCTGCAAGCTCCAGCTCACTTCTAACTTAAACCACGAGAGCTTATTCTTTACTCAATTTTGCCTAAGCGAGCTCACACTTAGCTCAGTCTGTAAAACCTAAAACCTCGTTCGTCGGAGAGCGAATTATTTTTTCGATAGATCGCGTTTTCGATCAGTAAAATATAATTCTCGAGTCCGAAAATATTCGAAATATTCATTTTAGAGTAATAAAAATAATTTCGAGAGTGTGAGGATGGATTCGAAATTTAAAAATAATTCCGAAGACGAAATGAAATCAAGTCGTAAGCGAATTACTAGGACAGATGGAAATGGATTCGAATTCAGAATTGAAATGGGAGAACGCATGAAATAACGTGTGGCATAAATGGTACATGGCTTTGACACGTGTCAAGCATATGAAAAGGAAACAAAACAAATGGCACCAAGTCAGTTTGCATGCATGCCAAATGTCAAATTTTTAAGATATATATATATAAGAATTAAAAGAAGAATGAAGAAAGGTCTCAGTCATTTAAGAGAGAGCTTATGAGACAAGAGAAACAAATGAGGCACACGATCATGAATCAAAATCGAGAGAGCAAGAGATAGAGAAAGAGAGACCGAAAGCATAATCCATACCTCTGGTAAAAGAAACCATCAACCCAAAGTGAGAGATCTACTCATGCATGTAAGGAGGAAGTGAAGCCGTGAGCTGGTGTGGATGTGGAAGTGCAGCGAGATACCGTGAGCTATCCAGTGCAAACCAGAAAGTAAACCAGGAGCAGATCTGATCATGCACACAAGGATAAATCCAAGGAGAAGTGGAACCGGACTATAAAGTGGAAAAGCAACAAGGTGGGTGAGCTACTGTCATGGATGAGTGCTGCTACTGTGGAACTACTGTTGCTGCCGTGGAATTGCTGTCACTGCCATAAGCTACTACCGAAAGTGATATCCAAGCTGTCCGTGACCTGGAGGAAGGAGGAGGTGCACTGGTGAGTGCAAACCTGAGCAGAACAGCCATCGTTTTTCCATCTCCACTCGGTTTTCATCAGGTCAGTGACTGAAATTGTATTTCCAGCAACTTGTGAGTAAATTTGAGAGCTTAATTGAAGTATTTTAAGCTCATTCAATAGCTTGAATTAGTGTTAGGTGCATTTAGATTGATGTCAGCTTGTGCTTGTAGTTATAAGAGGTGTTGAGAGCTACCGTGGACTACCATTAGAAGGACAGCTTGCTGTTCGAACGTGTGGGAGCTGTTTCGAAGCAAAGAACAGCTCACACCAAGGTAAGCGCTGTCCCGTTTGGTTTCTTGTTGATGTTTTGATTAGTTTTTATTGGTTAAAAGTTAATTTGGATTGAAGAGAACTCGTGGATAAAAGCTTTAAAGTGGGCAGTACCCTCGCGCGATTGTTTTGAAGTTTTGAATTGAGTTCCGAAAGGTATATTAAGTTTTATTGATTTCGTTTGGTTGGATAATAATTATGTTGAATTATGGATGATAGTTGTTATTGTTATATTTGGGTTTTAGGATTTAGAACCTCATTTGTAACACCTTTCACCTCGATGTCCCATCGAATCGAGATTCGAGGCGAGGAGCGTTACAGTTTCGAACTGAAAATTCATTTATTTATTTATTGGAAAATTTTTTTCTATTAAAAGAAATTGAATCACTACTAAAAGTTTTACGATATGAAAAAAAAATTTAATATCATTTTCTCATATATAATTTTAGAAAATCCGACAGAGTCTCTTCTGTTTTTCTGAAAGTCCAAAATTTAACCTGTAAAGAAAATAATGACACTTCTATAAAAAATTCATTTCTCAACTCCAATTCGGACCCCCCATCCGATTTCAAAAATCACTTCAACATGCAACCAAGTAAAATCAATATTTAATCAAAATTCAAAATCCATCACTATAAAACTTTTCACTACATAATTATCAAATAATATACATGACTTAAAAATTATTTTAAAACTTTAATACAAATCATACTTTACAAATATTTAAATTTAAAACTTATACACATACATACACATATATGATGGTACCCATACCTATATACACATGATGTAAAATGAATATTACTCTAAAATTTATGACGGGATGTGACTCGTAGATTATCCGCAGGAGCTTCGTTTTCGTCTCAATAACAAGCCCAAATTCAATTATCTACGCGTGATAAATCCAACGCGCTAAGAATTTCTACTTAGTAGATATACACTTAATTTAAAAATCATAACACTTTATTTCCTCATAATACAATTTCACAAAACTTTTCAACAATATTTGAAAGTTCAGAAAAATAATAAAATAAACTTTTACCATATCTTACTTTTTTTTTTTTTTTTTTCAACGTAAAAGTAATAAAGGGCATCAAAATCATATTTTGGATATGCCTTTGGCGTACACAATTCAATTTTCTCAATTTCCAATAATCATTTTATAACTCATTAAGAGTTATTAACTAATAAATATATATTTATATATAAGAGCATAAAATTATTTTCAATGATCATTCTGAAACGATTTTTTTTTTTTAATCAAATAATTTTTCTTTATTAAAATTTCACAATAAAATCAATTTACTACATACAAGTAGTCATATCGATTTTCATTTATAACAATTCTATTATATATTGCTAGAAGAACACTTTATTATTGATTACACATATCAAATACATATATATATATATAAAATATCATTTCCCATCCATGTACTCATAATCTATTCATAACTTTTATATTTATATTTACTGATTTCTAAAGTTACTATCGATTTCATATCTCAAATATATAAAAGTATTTCTTTCCATTTACTTCAACACGATTTTTATCATATGCGCACCTTTATCAATGTTTACTAAAAATCATAATCAAATCGGTTTACTCATAAATAGATCTTCAAAATACATATATTTTATTCTTTATTATCTAAGTTCGATTTGAAAGGCCATTTTATTTCAAATTCCTATTCAAACACATTACCAAGAATCACACCTATTAAACGTTTAATGATCATTTTCTATACATATATATATTTTACAACAAATCCTAATGACGACATTTTATTATAAGTTTTAATTTCCTAAATTATATACTTAATATGCAGATTATTTCTTATTAAACCTATCAATTCGATTTGTAAGGATTTTATTACAAATCCCGAAAAAAAACATATTATTACTCATAACGCTTATCAATTACATAATAATCATTTTTCATATGTATATATATTTATATATATATATCTCTCTCTAATATATATGTATATATATATTTTAATTAATATAGCACAATTTCATTTAATAATCTTTAATTCTCTAACTACCAGTTGTCAATCTATATTTCACACAATTTCAAATTATTGTTAGTTCCACTAATGATCTAAGTTACTAAAAATTCTAAATGCAAAACATATAATCATTATATCTATTTATAACTCACATATTTTCTCAATTAATATTTTTAACATCCCTTTTTAAACTTTCGTTTAAAAATTATTAATCAATCGCTTTATCATAATTATACGGACGAAATAAATAAGTCATTTCTTTCCAGCTTTTTATCAACTTATAATCAGATCAAACGAAATACATAAATGATCAATTTCTTTAAAAAAAAAACACCTCTATCCAACATGGTTCAATATAAAAACAATATGTATCAATATAAACTCTAATTACATGAACTTTCTGAAATCCGTTATTAAATACATTTACCCCATTATTCTTTCAATTCAATTTCCTATCATATTTCCAAATTATATTTTCGAAACCAACATATTATCGTCAAATAAAAATTAAAACACACTATATAGATTTCAATAATATTTGTGTAATATATATAAACTAATCATTTAAAAAATATAATAAATCAGAGAATTCATCACATATTATCAGTTAATAACTAAAAATCTCAACATTAATCTTTTCAAATGTCATTTGTCACACAAAATTACAATATTGCCTTTTTTCTTTAATTAGAGCCCTTTGTAAAATTCTGTCACGATACCATGGATCGATAACGGGTCTCCTGGCATCGACCACTCGGTGGCTACCCGCCAGAATAAACAGTGACCCCGGCATCGGCCGCTCAGTAAATATCCATTGGGTCACATATCACAATCTATTTCCGTTTCAGGATCGGACACTCGGTGCCTCTTAGGGTCCATCATACAACGTCTGTGATCAATCATAACGGTGCAGTACTACTAATAATTACCCTATTGGCTAATCAACTATCAATCCCCACCTACCGATGACTAGTTTTAAGCGGGCTCTTTATATTTTTCAAGATTTCAAAATTTTCAATTTAAAAATGAAAACTTTAATCGCGTAAAACTTTTATTGCCTATTTAACTCAATTCATCAAATTTCTTCTGGGCATCTCGCCCCAGTTTTCATATCATATAGTAACACAATACTTATCATAGTTCTCATGTTCTAATTTAATTTCAAAAGGTGAGAATGTTAACCTTTCCATTTTCAATTCTAAATCCATTATATGTACTATCAACATATGATATAATGAACACAACAACGAAGGCGAGAAGACAAAAATACCCCTAAAACAAGATATGTCGAATTAAGCCATAAAAGGATTTATTTTGCGAAATTATTTTTGAAACCATTTTTCATCAAACAAACTCATTCAATGACATGCAATTGTTATATTTTTAACACCCAAAACCAATTGATATCTGAAAAATCAAAACAAACAATTTTTAATAGGATTTACACATAAATTTCAAACTAATAAACATAAATTTTCATTTCAACCACTTTATCATCATAAAAATTATTCCGTCAACATTAAATTAACATGAAATTCAAATTCAAATTATCAAAATATCCCTAATTACACTAGAGTTCAAATTTCACCCATAGAGGCTAATTTCCAAATTTTTATTTCCGCTTTATTTTTCTTTTCAAAATGCATTTCATAAGCATCCACATAAGTCAATAAAGATTATCTAAACAATTATATCACAATCTAATCACAAAATAACTAATTCGGAAAGCATTTAGTAAACTAATAAAATAAACTTTTTAGGATAAGTGTACACCAACCTATTTGGGCTTTCCAATAACTTTTCACTCACCCAATGGGAGGTTTTCGCGCCTCCCTAACCTCCCATAAATTCCTCACACGATCAAACCCTCGCCAGAAGAAGCAGCGCACGGCAGAGAGGAAGAGAGTCGGTTCTACAGCTGACAGAACTAAAAATTCTGGAAAAAAAAATGGTTTTATAGACACCAACTTTTTGAAATTACGAAATTGCCCCAAAGTTTTCATTATTTACAAATTGACCCCAAAACTTTTTATTTTCTGCACTTACACCCCTACTTATATACCAGCATCCCATTTGACATTTTTGACACCTCACATTTTCAATAACTTATTCAAATTTATTCATAACCTTATTTTATCCACAAATACTTAATTTATTTTAATGGAAAATAATAATAACAATAATAATAATGATAATACTAATAATTATATAATAAATCATTTATTTAACTCAAAAATTATTCTCATAATACAATCTAATTTCACCATCCTAACATTCCCATTTTGTTACTTATTTTATTTAAATTTGAAAATAATTCTTTATGGGGAAAAACGTTTTCAAAAATATTAAATTCTACTAATTAACAATCAAAATATTTTACAATCGCGTGAATTTCATTAAATCCAAATTTATTCTCATTTAATAAATTACTTTTGAAATCAACGAATATAAATCGGACGAAAATAATTATCGGGGCGTTACATCATTAGTGCGGAGGTTCGCTCGATATTGTTTGGTTGTGTTTTTGAATGATAATGTCGTCGATTGTTTCCATTGTGAAATCGATTATGGGCTATTATAAGATGATTTAGGGGCTGTTAAGTTATGCTTTTAATTTTCAAGTTCGTCGTCATGGAAAGTGATGCATTTCAGTGTATTTTAAAGTATCGAATAATCGTTTGGATGTTGAAAAATTGTTTCTGAGCAATGCGGATAAGTTTTCCGCAAATGCGAATGTTATTTAATTGCGAGTTTCGTTGCCGAATATGGAAATGAAATTAATGATTAGCAAGCTGCCATTTATGTTATTAAGCTCTTTAAGACGATAAATGTTGACGTTAGGATAGTTTGAATTATAATAAAGTTAATCGAATAATTTCGTTGCACGCGATTATAAGAAATCGTTGATTTTCGGAGTCGAAACGGAAAATGAATAATCGTTTAGCTTGCTGCCATGATTTTCATTTTTGTGTTTTAAAGTGTTTGAATATTCGTTTTCCATGATTTAAGTAAAGTCGCGAGTAGTATTAACGATAAATTTGATTAGAATCGAAGTAATCGCGCGAATCGCTAAAATCGATAATCCGCGGTAAATCGTCAAAATCACGTGAGTTTTACGTTATTCGTTTAGATTCGAATATCCTTTTTGTTGAATCCATTAGAATGTGATTTCGATGATGTTGCTTTAGATTCGAATAGCATAGTTACGACATGCTTATATTAGAATGTTAAATTATTTAGGTATCGGTAAGGCGGAGGAAATCGAAGTTGAGGTAGAATCACGAGGTAGAAATTCGGGAAGTTTCTGTGAGTTAGAAATCGGTGAGTGTAAATTGTTTTATGAAATGATAAATACACTATAATTACTATGCTTTCATGAAAGATTGAAACGTTTTTAATATTTAAATGAATTTATATGAATGATGTACACTTATAAATGTTTTTATATACGCATCTAAAGCAATATTGATCGCATAAATTATTATTGAAATGCGCTTTTATGTTTTGATTTCTAATGGAAGAAATATGTTATACAACAATTATTTCAGCATGTCAATGTATTTCAAAATTGATGGCTACCC
This sequence comes from Dimocarpus longan, assembly GCA_022984855.1. Taxonomy (NCBI): domain Eukaryota; kingdom Viridiplantae; phylum Streptophyta; class Magnoliopsida; order Sapindales; family Sapindaceae; genus Dimocarpus; species Dimocarpus longan. Next base: position 11,131,154 of record CM041013.1, read on the forward strand.
AATCCCCATTATATGACTGAAATATGACTGTTATACAACCGGAGTGCCTTATTGCGAGTATGGCATGTCTGTGGGGGAAAGTCCACTAACTATGGGGGGATTGAGTTTGTCAAGTCGCCCTCTACGTGTATATAAGGTACTATTATGACTGATGCCCTATGTGCAGCAAGGTAACATTTCGCGACATAGTAGTTATGACTGAGATTGACCGTCCCCACCGCTGGTGTTCTAGAACCGGACGGTGATCACAATTTCCTTGGGTTCCATTTGATACATATTTTATGACTGAGGATACGATTTATGAATTCATGATTTTGTTATGAATGAATTTTTATGATGCATAAAATCTTGTTTTCAAGCAAATATGTATATAAATGATTATGTATTAACATGAAATTCATGTTTTGAATAACTTATTACGGAACTTAGAACTCTTTCAAAAGATTTTAGAGAGGATATTAAAGGAAACTTATTTAGAAATGCACAACACTCACTGAACCTTTTTAGCTCATTATTTTCTTGTTTATTTTTGAAACTCCTCAGGCGCAGGTGCGAGTCCTCCAGGTGGCAAATCTCCAACTCAAGAATAGGAGAGCTTATCAGACTACCGTAACTGTGAAATTAAAGTAAATATTTTGATGTATAACAGATTTAGTATAATGTAAATGTTTAAGTTTTATAATAATGATTACGTTATTACACATGTGGAATGTTTTAAAGTTTGAAATGATTTTGTTTTGAATACTTGAATTGTGTTTGAACATAGATTTGAAATGGACTTGAGGTCCCATTTGGAAGTGAAAAGAATGTATGCATTTAGAATTATTTGTAAATTATTTTACAGGTGTTTTAAAAAGTTGGAAATATCGGAGAAACAGCCGTTGCGCTATCGAAATTTTTCCACCCTAAATTTTAAATGATTAAGAAATGAAATTGTTTTACGACTTTGTTTCACAGAGTCCTTTTTAGTCACCTACATAAAGACTACAAGGATTCTGTGGGGTGCCGGGAGAGCTCCGCTCGGATCTCTATAGGGTTAATCCGGGTTGGGTCCTTTCACAGTCTAGGCTTGTCCTACTCAAGCTTAGCCCAAACAAGCTTATACTAAGCTTAGCTAAAACGAGCTCTTTCACTTAGCTCAGCCTAGCTCAGCTCGAATTGAGAGCACTTCCTCTACTCAGCTCATCCTCTTCAGCGAGCTATTACTCTTGTTCAGCTGTACACTGCAGCTTCTAGGGTGAGCTTCTACCTCAGTCCTGGTTGGACTAGCTATAAGATGAGCTGGACCTTACTCAGTTTCACTCCTTGCGAGCTCGCGCTTGGCTAACTTGACCAACGTTGACAATGTGCTGGGGAGGGTCTTCCACCAACTCGCATTCAATGAGCTACTACATGACCTCATGTGAGCTCACTTTTAACACCCCCCCTCCAGATCACACACACACACACACACCAATGGCATATGCTCATTTTTGACCTCAAACACATAAACACATACAACTTAGCATTAATTCCTACTCCACTCAGGCTGCAACCTCACAGATCTCACCACCGAACTAAAACATTCTATACCATAACACATAATCAATTATATGATACCCCAAAATAACTTATTTTCTTAGCCACACTACTTACCAGCTTCTTCTACCTTCAGCTTGGTTCTCCAGCTCGCTTGCTGTTTCACCTTCTCACCAGCTCATAAGCTATTTTAATACCCAGATCTATGTAGTCCACAAATGCAGTCCATGAACTGCTCAACAGATTTCTTCATGAAATCTTGCTCTTACTAGATCTATCCTTCTTCTTTCTTCAGCTCAATTGGAACTCTTTACACGGTAGAGATCTAGCCTTGATCAACAACGACAGCTTCTCTTTCTCATTCTCTTTCTTATTCTCCTTCTCTCTCTCTCTCATTCAGTCTCTTTTTCACCTAGTCTTTTTTTTTTCTCCATTGACACACCTCTTACACCTATTTATAGACGTGGGACAAGTTCACTCTTAAACTTTATTAAAATTACGGCTTTACCAAGCTTCTGGAGAATTCTCTCAAAATATCTGGAAATTCTCTCTTAAGTCCCTCAATTTCTTAAAATTTTACTTTATTCTAATTATTTTCAAAATTTTCAAACATTAAATTTTCACTTCAAAATACTTAATAAAAAATCCATTTTTATTATTTTACCAAGGGTACATTCGTACATTCCATCTTTCCATACTTATGTACAGTAGTATCCTCGGGAAAGGGTATTACATTATTCCCCCCCTTATTAAAAATTTCATCCTCAAAATTAATATTATACTAAAAAAGATGAGGATATCTCTGATACATCTGGTCTTCATGCTCCCAAGTTACCTCTTTTACTTCATGATTCCTCCATAATACTTTCACCAAGGGGATAACTTTATTCTGCAAAACTTACTCTTCATGATCTAAAATCTGAATCAGTTCCTCTTTATACATCAGGTTCCTCTTTAGCTCAACTGGTTGTTCCCCAAGTATGTTGGAGGAATCAAGAACGTATTTACGGAGCATGGAAACATGAAATACATCATGGATCCTATTAAACTATGGCGGAAGCTCCAATTTATACGCTACGGGTCCCATTTTTTCCATGATCTCATATGGCTCGATATAACGTGGACTTAACTTACCGCGCTTTCCAAATCTGAGCACACCTTTCCAAGGGGATACCTTAAAGAAAACTCTATCTCCAACTTTGAATTCGAGGTCCATGCGATGATTATCCACACGGCTATTCTGTCTATTGCTTTCCACTTTAAACTTGCCCTTAATAATCTTAATCTTATCCGTAGTAATTTGGACAAGCTCGGGACCTATTAGTTTTCTCTCACCTACCTTGTCTTAATATATTGGAGTGCGGCTCTTTCTTCCATATAAGGCCGCATAAGGCTCTATGCCAATGCTGAACTGATAACTATTATTATATACGAACTCCATGCATGGTAGGTGCGTATCCCAACTCCCCTTGAATTCTAAGACGCACGATCTGAGCATATGCTTAAATGTTTGAATTACTCTCTTAGACTAACCATCCATCTGAGGGTGAAAGGCAGTGTTGAAACTCAATTGAGTGCCTAAGACTTTCTGCACTTTGAGCCGAAATCTTGAACTAAACTTGGGATCACGATCTGATACAATCGAAACGGGCATACCATGGAGTCTAATTTTCTCATATATGTAGAGCTGCGCTAACTTACTTAGAGAGTAGCTACTCTTGATCGACAGAAAATGGGTAGACTTAGTCAGTCTATCTACTACCACCTATATAGCATCATGCCCCCTCTGGGTTCGCGGAAGCCCTACAACGAAGCCGATGGTAACATGCTCCCATTTTCACTTTGGGACCGAGAGTGGCTATAGTAATCCCACCTATTTCTAATACTCTGCCTAGGCACTAGGATAGGAATTCTACGACCTCTCTCTTCATTCCTTTCCACCAGTAATACTCTTTTAGAGTACAATACATCTTGGTGCTGCCCAGATGCATGACATATGCTAAGGAATGAGCTTCTTCCATGATTTCCTTTTTCAACCCGCTTACATCGGGCACGCATAATCATCATCCTATCATTAGTGTACCATCTCCCTTGACTACGAAGTCTGTTCTTTGGCTCGCTTCAACTTCTTACTCTTGCCACTGTATTTCCCTTATCTGATCCACCAAAATAGGATGAACATGGAACATAGCTAACAATGCCCTAGAGTTTGCTATATCTAACTCGGCTCTCAACGACCTTAACTCCACCATAGAAGGAAGATATACCGACCTTAAAAGAGCTAGGGAACTCGCTGGTCGTTTGCTTAGTGCATCTGCCACTACATTAGCTTTTCCAAAGTGGTATTCTATCGTACAATTATAATTCTGAATTAGCTCTAACCACTTTCTTTGCCTCAAATTTAACTCTTTTTGAGTGAACAGATATTGCAAACCCTTATGATCTATAAAGATCTGACAGAGAACGCCATACAAGTAATGCCTACAAATCTTTAATGCAAAAACTACTGCTACGAGCTCTAGATCATGGGTAGGTAGTTCTGCTCGTGCTTCTTCAGCTGCCTGGAAGCATATGTTACTACTCTACCATTTTGCATCAGAACACACCCTAAACCTTGCTTTGAGGCATTATTGAAAATGGTAAATCTGTCTTCCTTGATGGTAACGTTAACAATAGAGCTGATATAAGTCTCCTCTTCAGCTCGTCAAAACTTTACTAGTAGGCATTCGACCACTAAATCTTTCTTATTTTCTGGTCAATCTAGTCAACGAGATGACTATCCTTGGAAACCCCTCTACAAACTTCCTGTAGTAACCCGCCAAACCAAGGAAACTCCGAACCTCTGAAACATCGCTAGGTGATCTCTAACTCGTTATTGCTTCTATCATTTGAGGATCCACGGTTATTCCTTTGGTAGATATCACATGACCAAAGAAAACAATACCATTTAGCCAAAATTGGCATTTGCTGAATTTCACATACAACTGATGCTCTTTTAAAGTTTGTAATACTATCCAAAGATGCTCTGTATACTCATCATAATTGCTCGAATACACTAAGATGTCATTGATGAAAACTATCACGAACTTATCTAGATACCGCCTAAAGATCTTGTTCATTAAGTCCATGAAAGCTGCTGGAGCATTCGTCAATTTGAGCGGCATGATAAAGAACTCGTAATGGTCGTAATGAGTTCTAAAAGCAGTTTTCGAAACGTCTTCTCCATAGATTCTTAGCTGATGATATCCTGACCTTAGGTCGATCTTCGAATAAACTCTAGATCTTTACAGTTGATCAAACAAGTCATCGATCGTCGAGAGTAGGTACTGATTCCGAACTGTCACTTTATTCAGTTGTTTATAGTCGATGCATAATCTGAAGCTCCTATCTTTCTTCTTAATGAAAAACACTGGAGCCCCCCATGGCAAATGGTTGGGTCTCATAAAACTTTTATCCAGAAGTTCTTCCATTTGCAATTTCAGTTCTCTCAACTTGGTTGGAGCCATTCAGTAGGGCGCTATGGAAATTGGCTCAGTCCTGGGAATTAGATCTATCTCGAACTCTAATTTTCAGTTTGGAGGTAAACCTGAAAGGTCCTTCAGAAACACATCTAGGAATTCTCAGACCACGGGGATATTCTCCAATCTCACTACATCATCTCTGGTCTCCACTACGTAAGCTAAATATCTCTAGCATAACTTTCTAAGCACCTTGCTAGCCTTTATTGCTGACATGATGTTGAACGAGAGCGATCTTTGTACTTCTTGGAAAACAACATTTGGCTCCCCTACTCTTAATAACCTGACTTCCTTTTCGAAGCAGTCTACCGAAGCTCGATGTACGAATAACCAATCTATTTCTAATATGACGTCAACGTCATGGATGTCCAACATAATCAAGTTCGCCAGGAATTCCCTACCTTCAATGACTATTATAATGGACCTAAATACTTCCTATGCCGGAAGGGAATCCCTAGTAGGGATAGATACTATCATACTACACCCTAGAGGTTTTGGTTCAACATCAATGGTCCTAGCAAAACTCCTGGACATAAAGGAATACGTAGCCCTTGGATCTATCAATGATACTTATCATAACGTTTGGAAAGGCATTTGAACCCTCTTAGGTCACTGCGAACACTCTAGCTTGAGCACGGGGTCTTCCTGGTTGACCTTGGTATGGAACACCTCTATCTGATGCTCTGTTGAGCTGGCAGGAATTAGAGACTCCTTGAGCTTGGGAACTTCTCTGGTCTGGTCTCCGACATCCACTAGGTAGTTATGTCATTACGGGCCTAATCTCTGACTGAAATGCTGAAGCTGCTATCAAACAATCCTTTATGAGATGACCTTCTTGTTTGCATTTGAAATATCTAGTATGCCTCTGAAACACTCGCTCGGATACCTCTTCACACATGATATGCATACCGACCAATTCTTCTAGCTCTCGCTGTTGCTCCCAGATCTAACTAATTATCTCATGGAGCTCTGACTCGATTGTGACCCCTAACTCGATCTTCAACTACCTAATCCAGTAGATGATTCCCTACTTCGGGTGAACTTGTTGGGTCCTCTTGAAAAGCCTTTAGTCTATCCGTGCTTCTGACTTGGTTGCTTAGGTCTAGGAATGGCCTCCATGCTCTTCTATACTCCGACCAAGCGTCTACTAGCTCTCCATACTGAGTATAGAGCGTGGAAAAGAAGTAAGCTCGAATTGTCGAATTCAAGCCTGTTGCAAACCTTTTGGTCTTTTGCTATTCATTGTCGACGATGAAACGTACTACAAGAACAAGATCTAAAAATCTTTTCTTGTAATCAACCACGGAAAGATTACCTTGTTCCGACCTGAAGAATTCTTTGATCTTGACACCTTGGTAGCTCCTCGGATAGAACTTGTTTATAAACTCTTGCTTAAATAGCGCCTAGGGTACTCCGACTGGATTTCGCCTCTATAATGCCTTCCACTAGTCTGTAGCTCTGTCCTTCAATAAGAATGAGGCGAATGCTACCATCTGGTCTTCAAAGCAACCCATCACTTGGAAAATTTCCTCACTAGTCTCTAACTATGATAGGGCAATCTCCGAGTCTCCAATCCCGTCGAAAGACCTAACGCCCAATTTTTTAGCGCATTCAATGGAGATTCCTAATTCCCACGGCTGATGCAATGTCACTGCCAACACTCAAGCTAGGTGCTCTACATCCACATTTCCATCTACGTGCTCTACAGGTCGAGAAGGTCCAACTTGGTCTACAAGCACGTTGACATACTCATCAACGTGTCCCTTCCTCGATGCTTGTATCTCAATCGCTGCTCTCCTAGTAGGTGGATGATCTCAACAACGCAAGATTCTGTGAAATGAATAAAAATCATATAATTCATAAAGTGAGACATGGTTTCATAAAAATATATAGCTATGTGAAAACTCTTTCTAAAAATCACATTTTCTAACTTTATCTTAAAATGGTTTAAAACTTTGGCTCTAATACCAATCCGACAGGACCTGACCTGGATTCCTACTAATGAATCAAGCAATCCTACCAAACACCTCACAAGTCCCGCCTGAAACCTAACTAATAAGGCCCAGAAGGATATCGTGGAGTAAACTCGAAATCTATAATAATTTTCTAAACATGTACTTTAAAATATTAACATGAATCATAAACCATAAATATCAGGGTCTAAACCATAAATGCATTCATAAAAGTGTCACAATATTTGTTCATAAGTCTAATTATATGTAAATTACATTATCCAAATTTGAATTACAAACTTAACACAAGAATGCTAAATTGCATCGTCGGTCAGGACCCATCTATTCCGCATGTGACAATTTGGTACCTGAATATCCTGCACCTACACCTGGGGAGGTTTTTGGAATAAAACATGATGAGCTATAAAGCCCAGTGCGTGCATATATATTTATTTATAAATTATTTCCCAATGAAATATTTTTTTTTAAAGTCATTTTATTTCCAAAAGTTTGTTAAAAAGGGTTTATTATAAAAATATATATATATTTCTTTCGAAAATCTGTTTCTAATGGTATGCTAACTCTTTAAAAGCTTTAATGGCCACCTATGAAAGCTAAAACCACAAAGACGGTCAGACTAGCTCCGTTCAGTGTGGAGGGTCACGCGGCGTAAAGGCTAGCGTCGATAGCCTTGACAATGCTACAAAGACGTCTCGTATACACATGTGGTGGAACTATCATCGCTCACCGTGCTTCAAAAAATACTTCACGAGTGCAGAGGGCGACGGACATGATTGACTCTATTCCCCCCGATGTTAGTTGGACTAGCCCTCATAATACTATGTCATACATCGTGGAGTATACCGACTAAGTCTAAAGTTAGAAGGTCACGCTATAAAGGCTTGGGCGTTCACTGGGTTTGGAAACCCTTTTTCTTTTTCTTTTAATTTAAATCTATTTCTTTATAATACTATAAAAATAAATAATATAAAAGGCATACAATTTCAAAATAAGTTATTATTTATTTTGTGCTAAAGTATGAATTATTGATGAGTTTAATAGTGCAATAATTAAATAAATAGAAATAAATGGAAATATAAAAGTTACTAAATAAAATAAAATAAAAGTATTTCGAAATATTTTCACACTCACGACTTGCTTCCCAATTTGCTTGAATTACTTCAGCTTTTGCTAGAACAAACTGTACTACCCTTTCAGTTTGAGCTGCGAGCTCCAGTTTGCTTCCAGCTTAAACCACAAGAGCTTATTCTTTACTCAGTTCTGCCTAAGTGAGCTCACGCTTAACTCGGTCTAGGCTTGTCCTACTTGAGTTTAGCACAAAAGAGCTCGTATTAAGCTTAGCTAAAACGAGCTCTTTCACTTAGTTCAACCCAGCTCAACTAGAATCGATAGTAGTTCCTCTACTCAACTCACCCTCTTCAGCAAGCTGTTACTCTTGTTCAGTTGTACATTGTAGCTTTTAAGGCGAGCTTCTGCCTTTATCCAACTTGCACAGGCAATAAGATGAGCTGGGACCTTACTCAACTTCACTCCGTGTGAGATCGTGCTTGGCCAACTTGACCAGCATTGACAATAAGCTTGGGAGGGTCTTCTACCAGCTTGCATTCAGTGAGCTGCTATGCGACCTCATGTGAGCTCACTTTTAACACCCCCCCTTCCCCCTCTTCCAGATTACACACATAAAGACACATACACACCAGCAACATATGCTTATTTTCGACCTTAAACACACAAACACATACGACTTAAAGATCAATTCTTACTCCACTCAGGCCGCAACCTCACAGATCTCACGACCCAACTAAAATACTCTATACCACAACACATGATCAACTATATAATACCATAAAATAACTTATTTTCTTAGCTACACTACTTATCAACTTCTTCAACCTTCAACCTGGTTCTCCAGCTCGCTTACTGCTTCACTTTCTCACTAGCTCGTGAGCTGCTCCAATATCCAGATCTACGCAGAGATTCACCAACAACAAATACAGTCCATGAACTGCTCAATAGATTTCTTACTAAAATAAACTCATGAAATCTTGCTCTTACCAGATCTATCCTTCTCCTTCCTTCAGCTCAGTTGGAACTCTTTACACGGTAGAAATTTGGCCATAATCAGCGACGGCAGCTTCTCTTTCTCTTTCTCCTTCTTCTTTACCTTCTCTCTCTCTCATTCTCTCTCTTTTTCACTCTGTCTTTTTTTTTTCTCCACCGACACACCACTTACACCTATTTATAGACGTGGGTCAAGCACGTCCTTCACTCTTAAACTTTCTTAAAATTACGACTTTACCAAGCTTCTGGAGAATTCTCTCAAAATATCTGAAAATTCTCTCTTATGTCCCTCAATTTCTTAAAATTTTACTTTATTCCAATTATTTTCAAAATATTCAAACATTAAATTTTCACTTCAAAATACTTAATAAAAAATCCCTTTTTATTATTTTACCGAGGGTGCATTCGTACATTCTATCTTTCTATACTTATGTACAGTAGTATTCTCGAGAAAGGGTATTATAAAAAGTATTTTTGTTATATTTCAACTTTTATTAGTTTTGAGATTTAATTATGTCTTGTGATTTATGAATTTTGATGTATGTTCTAAGGTTTTGTAGTATGTTTTAAGATTTTGAATTATGTTTCAAGATTTGAGAAAGATAGATTATGTTTTAATATGCATGTTTTATGAGATATAAATTTTAGAATATCTTTTGATATTTTTAAAAGTATACTTAGAATCCATAAACTTTAGATTATGTGTTATTAATTTTAAGATGTGACTTGTAAATTATGAAGTATGGATTTTATTTTGAAACCTTAAGATATACTTTATGATTTATAGGATTTAGATTATAACTCACAATTTTAAAGTACGTTTTATGGTTTATAAATTAGAAATATATTTTTGGTGATTCTAAAATATATTTGAGGATTTGTAAATTTTATAGTTTGTGTTGAGTTTTCAATGTGAGTTTTATGATTTAATAAAGTAAATTTATATTTTGATTTCCAAAGTATATTTTATAATTTAACAAAGTGAGTTTTGATCTTATGATTCCCAAAGTATGTTTTACAATTTAACAAAGTAAGTTTTGATATATGGTTTCCAAAGTATGTTTTACAATTTAATAAAGTAAACTATATTATATGGTTTATAAATAAATTATTTGATTTTGAAATCTTAAAGAGTATTTTGAAATTTATTGACCTAAGATTATGTTTTGTAATTTTAAAAGTATACCTTATGGTTTGAGAAGTTAGAAATTATGTCTTTAGTTAACTCTAAAGTATGATTGATGATTTGTGAATCTTATAGTTTATGAATTGAGTTTCCAAAGTTTGTTTTATAAACTAATAAAGTAAATTATGATTTATGGTTTATGAAAAACTAGTTGATTTGTGAAAGTTTATCTTCTGTTTTATAAATTGCACGAAAAACTATGATTTTGATAAATACATGCATGAATGAGACTTTGTTGGAAACTAAATTTTTAGTATAGAACATTTTACAAGAAGTACTTGGAATTTTACTTGCAAAAGTGTTTTTGGAAAAGATTTAAGAAAGGAAAGAGAAATACAAATATTTTTAGAACACCAAAGTGTACCCTTCCCTCTAATGGTCAGAGTGAGCATCACATGAGTAAAACTGTAAAACCCAAAATCCTCGTTCGTCGGTGAGCAGATTATTTTTTTGATGGATCATGTTCGATTAGAAAAATATAATTCTCGAGTCCGAAAATATTCGGATTTAATTATTTTAGAGTAATAAAAATAATTTCAAGAGCGTGAAGACGGATTCGAAATGTAAAAATAATCTGAAGACAAAATCAAGTAAGCGGATTCCTGGATGAACGAACGGACGAAATCGAATTCGAGCTTGAAATTGAAATGGGAGAATGCATAGGAAGCGATAAGTGAGATAATTGCATGTGTGCCACGTGTAAGGAATGCAAAGGTTGAGTGATGACAAGTGTTAAAATGGAAAGGAAATTGGTGACATATGGCATGAAACTATGGATGATAAATAAGGTATGTTAAATGAATGAATGGAATAAAAGGAGATTCATTGTTCTCGGTCAAGCAAAAGTTAGAGAAAAATATGTTGTGAGTGCTTCAACCATTTCCAAGTCCAACTGAGAGAGATAGAAAGGAGAGAGTGAGAAGTAAGAGAACTTCAATCAAATCCAGTATTCGGTATGGAAAAGACGACAAGCTGCTCGTGCTTGCAACAAGAGGAGCTGATCCAATCGTGAACCAAGTTGAACCGTGAGCTGTTGTAATTGTGGAGGTGCCGCCGAGAGCTGGTGAAGGAGATCGAGCAACACTAGCAGCTGGATGTGCTGTCTAAGCATGCAGGTGAAAGATCTGACCTTGCATGCAAGCAAGGACTGAAGATTTGTTGCTGCCAGACCGTAACCTGCTGCTGTTGCCATGGATGGAGCTGCTGCCGTGACCTGGAGCTACTGTCAAAGCCTTGAGTGGAGCTGCTACCAGGCCTTGGGGAAAGCTGCTGCCGTGAACTGCTGCCAAAATTGACACTCAAGCTATCGTGACCTGCACTTGAAGTAAGTGGCTATTGGGTTTTGTTTGATGTAGTTTTGGGATGTCAAATAACAGTTTATTTAAAGGTTTTAAGTATAGTTTTGAGAGAAGGTAATGCTTGCAGCAAGTAATTGGAAAGAAAGGGAGAAGAGCAAGCTGTTTGGAGCTGAAAATAAAAGATAACTTGCTGTTTTGAGAGTTTAGATGCTATTTCTGAATAGATTCAGCCCATTCGACGGGTAAACGCTGTCCCATTAGTTTCATTGAGATGTTTTGAGTGAATTTTAAATCTTGCATGTCAATTTTGGATTGAAGGAAGCTCGATTAAAGGAGAGGTATAGGGGCAGTACCTTTGCGAGAAGTTTTCGAAGTTTAGAATTGATTTTCAAGCGATACGTTGAATTTTTATTAATTTCTTTTTAATGGAAAATAGTTAGGATGAGTTTAGGATGATTTTTGATAATGTTATGATTGGGTTTTAGGAATTAGAACCTCGTTAGTGCAGAGATTCGTTCGGTTGAAATGTTAATGCGATTTTGGATGATTTTCGATGTTAGAGGTGCGTGTAAAATGTGTTGTATGGGCTGTTATGATGTGATTTAAGGGTTTGATGTTGTGCTTTTATTTTCAAGTTTGTTAACATGAAAAATGGTGCATTTTAGTGTGTTTTAAAGTATTGATTAATCATTCGAATGTTGAAGAATCGTTTTCGAGCGATTCGGACAAGCTTTTCGCGAATGCGAATGCTAATTAGTTGCAAGTTTCGTTGTCGACTATGGAAATGTAATTGATGATCAGGAAGCTGCCATTTATGTTATTAAGCTCTTTAAGACGATAAATGTTGACGTTAGGATAGTTTGAATATTAATAGAGTCAATCGGATAGTTTCGTTGCGTACGATTATAAGAAATCGTTGATTTTCGGAGTCGAAACAGAAAGTGAATAATTGTTTAGCTTGCTGTCTTGATTTTCATTTTTGTGTTTTAAAGTGTTTGAATATTCATTTTCCATGATTTAAGTATGGTCGAGTAGTATTAACGATAAGCTTGATTAGAATTGAGCTAAATCGCACGAAATGCTAAAAGCAATAATCCGAGATAAGTCGTCGAAATTGCGAGAATTTTACGTTATTCGTTTAGCTTCGTTTATCCTTTGTTGATTTCATTAGAATGTGACTTCGATGATGTTGCTTTAGATTCGAATAGCGTAGTTACGACATGCTTATATTAGAATGTTAAATTATATAGGCATCGATAAGGCAGAGGAAAGCGAAGTTGAAGAAGTAGCGCGAGGTAGCAAATTCGGACGTTTTAGTGAGTTAGAAATCAGTGAGTGTAAATTGTTTTATGAAATGATAAATGTACTATGATTACTATGTTTTCATGAAAGATTGAAACATTTTTAATATCTAAATGAATTTATATGAATGATGTATGCTTATACATATTTTTATATATGTATCTAAAACAATATTGGTCGCATAAATTATTATTGAAATATGCTTTTATGTTTTGATTTTTAATCGAAGAAATATGTTATACAATAATTATTTTAGCATGTCAATGTATTTCAAAACCGATGGCTACCCAATCCCCATTATATGACTGAAATATGACTGTTATGCGGTCGGAGTGCCTTATTACGCGTATGGCATGTCTGTGGGAGAAAGTCCACTAACTATAGGGGGATCGAGATTGTCATGTCGCCCTCTACGCGTATATAAGGTACTATTATGACTGACGCCTTATGTGCAACGAGGTAACATTCCGCGGCATAGTGGTTTATGACTGAGATTGACCGTCTCCATCACCGGTGTCCTAAGATCGGGTGATGATCATGATTTCCCTGGGTCCTATTGGATACATATTTTATGACTGAGGATCTGATTTATGAATTTGTTTATGGCTTTTATTTTGTATGATTTACCATATTGCCACTTCTTTAGTTTATTTCACCTTTTTGTTTAAAATTTACTAAGTGTTGGATGATAAATATTCATTTATCTACATAACACTAACTTTTAATTTGACAATTTTTATTTTGCCATTTATGAGTACATATATGACTCTTATGTGCAAAAAGGCTATTTTACCCTTTTTTTTTTTACTTTTCTTATTATAATGGGCAAATACTTTCTACAATTAACTCTTAGCACTTCAATCCCACGTATAAGGTTAATATCTATGAAATTTATCGTCAATACACTAAACTTCACTAACTATTGCTAATGAGTTTCTACTTAAAGATAAGAGCTTACAATTATCTCCCCTATAGACCAAGATAAACAATAACAACAACTACACTGCCCTTATAAATTGATGTACACTATTAGTTGAGGTCTCTCTTTCTATTTTATCTCCATTTTATTATTTTTTTCAACTTTGGAGAATAATTATTAGGGGAAACATGTTAAAAACCCCTTAAAATTTAAAGTATTATCATTTCATTTCAACTTTTGAAAATATTAACCAAAAAACCCTCTATCGTCAATCTAATTGTGAAATCCTGGATTTCAGATAGTAAGAAAAATGTTTTCCAAGGAATAATAATAGTGAAGCAATCGATCCGAAACTGGCATTGAGGACTAATTTCGGATTCGACTAGACGTTTAGATTCAAGATAAGAAGTATATATGATATGATGTTGAGTTTTATAAGAAACAAGAAATCTCCAAATGAATAGTGATTATGATGAATAGTGATTTTCAAAAAATGGGCCTCGCAGATTGAATTGTTTCGGAATAAGTAGTAGAGTTCAAATAAATAGAAATAAATTAAAAACGAGGCCGATTGAATAAGTTTAAGTTATCTGAAGATTAATAGATGAAAATGCCCTTTTTGGAAAATAATGGATATTAATAATTTTACATCCATTTGAAAATTTTTAAAAGCATCCCATCAAGAGATCAAAGATCTAATTAGACTATTTCATGGTCAATTTGAAGATTAGGTGATCATGAAATATTTTTGGAATTTATTTATATATGATATTGGGAATAAAAATTATAAAGGGCAAAATGGGCATTTCCAAGATAGGTGTAGTTTAATGACAAGGAGTTGGCATGTAAAAGTGTAATCCATGATATTTAGAAGAAATCAATGGGAAATTGCCAATCAAGAGAGTTACTTTATTTGAGCTAATTAAACCATGCCATTTTTAAGTTAGGTAAGGATGAATTTTCTTAATTAGATTTAAGTTAGTATGGTTAGTGAGTTTATGGTTAAAATTGGTAAATAAAAATGTGTCAATCAGAAGGTATAATGTGGGATATTTATAGGTGATTTTATGGAGAATTAATTAGAGTTAAATTAGATGAGTTAATGTAACCAAGGTTGGATAAGTTAACCATGGTTAATTAATAGCCAATCAAATTGTAACACATAACTCATGGCAAGTTAGTAATTAAGGTTTCATAAATTGACAAAAATTTGCAAAATAAATTGATAGAAAATGAAGGGAGAGGTTCGGCCAGAGAGAAGAAATAAAAGAAGAAGAAGCAGAGAGTTATCTACACAGTTTTCAGAGAATCGGGATATCTCTTTCATCCATCGTTGGATCGAGCTGAAATTTGGAAGGGCTGGTAGGATAACAGGGTACAACCAGAACAGTCTTGCTTATTGAGCCATATCTCCTTCGCTAATCATTGGATCGGCCTCAAATTTGGTCCGGAAGTTCCTTAGAATTTGTTTATCAATCTGAACGTTGGATCCCTTGAGGAGATTTTTCTGTAGAGAGAAAGCAATCCGGGACCAGTACCTTTAGGTGAGGAGCAAGCAAGTGGAATGAGAGAAGCCTATTAAAGCTCTTCAATAAGCTTGGAATCAAGGTAAGTGTTAAAGACTTACTCTACAAATATTTGTAATGTAAATTATCAAGTTTATTGTTTGATAATGAATGACCTATTAATGTACAAGCTATTTTTTATTTAAAAATATTCTTATGTTATTCAATGAAATTTAGAACTAAAATAGTTTTAACGAGAATTGAGCTTAAAAGCTCTCGTTTAAAGTTTTAACGAGAAAAGCTATTTTGTGCTCATTGCACTTAGTGGAAAAAAGTTTTAAAGGCTATTCGTATACCTTCAGATTTACAGACTGTCTTGCACTATAACTTGTGATGTAGAAAATTTCGCATGTAGTCACTAAGATTTATATATCATCTCACACTATGATTTGCGATGCAAAAAATTTCTCACGTAATTGTCAAGATGTCTCAATAATGTCACAGTTAGTGTTAGTTGAAAATCACCACGTGACATAACATATAGAGCTGTAATAGTTTAGTCATCGTGTGGTCAGAATAGTTAGGGGTCTGAATGGTGATTTTAGAAAAAAAGGGGGTTATGTTGAGATTTATGCATATTTAAATAAGTTACAATTGCTTATTTAACAATCACTAAATTGCTTTAATTATTTTGAGATTACATTCCTCTTCGTTGTGTTGTATAAACTCTCCTCAAGTACTAGCGCAGGTAGACATAACCACGGTTCGGTTCGGTTTTGCTTCCGATTCTGAACCTATGGTTCCGGTTCTAAAAAAGCTAGAACTGGAACCTTAACCGAAATAAAATGATTCCGGTTCGATTCTGGAATAGTTGGTTCTATAACGGTTCCGGTTTCAGTTTCTGTTCCAGTTCTATAATGGTTTCAGTTCCGGTTCTGGAACCTTTTTTTAAAATAATAATTTGAAATTTAAAAATTAATATTAAAATATATTTTAAAATTAAAAAAATAAATCAATACACAAACAAAATAAAAAATTTAATTATTTGAAGATCAAATTACTCACAAGTCACAACTAGCCACTAGGTAACTAGCCTTAATTTATAAAATCCATTACCTCCATTTACTGATTTACCCTCAGACTCACGTCACTCACTCTTCTCTCTCTGTCTCTCTCTCTGACTCTCTCTTCTTTTTCTTCTCCAGTTCTCCGGTTCTCCTCTTCTTTTCTATTTCTCTGTTTCTTCTCTCTCTCTCTCTTCTCCTTCTTCTCTTTGATTTTTTTGTTTTCTTCACCAGCCAATCTGGGTTTTGGTGCGTTCCAGCCCAGATCGGCGTCTGGGTTTGGGACCTGGGTTCTGTTCGGCGTCTGGATCTGGGTTTTGGAAACCCAGACGTCGAACCAAAACCTAGATCAACGTTTGGGTTTCGTTCTAGGTTTGGAAACCCAGACGTCGATTTGGGTTCTGGAACCCAGATCGACGTCTGAGTTTCCAAAACCCAAATCCAGATGTCAGTTCAGCGTCCAATCTGGAAACCCAGATCTATCTGGGTTTCCAAAACCCAGATCCAAGCGCCAATTCGGTGTCCAAACTGGCATCTGGGTTTTGGAAACCCAAACGCCGTCTGGGTTTCGAAAACCCAAACTAAAATCCGATCTAGGTTTCGGAAGCCCAAATTGGGTTTCTAGATGGAAACCACCCAGACGGGCGTCTGGGTTTCCATCTGGAAGCCCAGTTCGGCAGTTCCAGATCGAAAAGCCGATACCGGATGGGTTTTCCATCCGGAAACCCAGATCTAGGCAAATTTGGAAACCCAGATCGATCTGGGTTTCTGTTTGGAAAACTAGGTTTCATTGATTTATACTGTATTATTGATGATGATTGTGTCTATGATGCTGTTGATGATTGTGTATTTGTGTTTATTGTAGATGGTATTGATGTTTTAGGTCTGTTTAATGCTGGATTAATGTCTGTTTGATGTTGGATTAATGTTTGTTGATGAACCAGAATTAGAAATCCAGGTATCATGAACAAACAAATGAACTAGATCATCATGAAATTTTTTTTTTTATTTTTTTAAATATTATTTTTTTTATAAATTGATCTAGACCGTTCATCTCAAAATGGATGATCTAGATCAATTTGAAAAAATTTTAAATTATTTTTTTATAGTTTAAATTTAATTTTTTAAAATATTTAATTTTAAAATATCATAAGTTTTATAATTTTAAATTATTTATTTATTAATAAATTAATATAATTTTTTTAAAAAAATAAAAATCAAATAAATTGATCAAAATATCCATTAATCCATATAAGTTTATAACTTTGACGGTGAATCATGGTTAAACATTAATAGAGAGGAGATCATTATTACAAAAGGTAAAAGTGATTTTCGATTGTAATAAGGTAAATATGGAGAGGGTTTACACTTTACAGTAATTTATTCACTATTTAAACTTTGATTGAATAAAAAAATAAAATAAAAATATTGGGCTTGCACTTAATTTATTATCATAATTAAGTTGCATACGTATTACCATAATTAAGTTATATACGTATCCTCTCAAATTTTAGAGGAATCAAAGCCCACGTAGTTCTCTTATCTTTTATTACATGGAGATGGAGTTTATGAAAATTTGTGACTCACTTAATCGTCACTTGTGTTTCCAGTGCCCCCGGTGGTGGTTTAATCAGTATCTTCAAAAAAATCATAAATTTCACATTGAGCTTTCATTTCATCCATCTCTTGCTGTCTCAATTGTGCCTTCGTCCAGTCGTGGACACAAACTTCAGCTTGTGTAGACTCTGGACTCATTAAGGACCGTTTGAGATCTAGAATATTACTGCTAGAGCTAAATTCTTGTTCCACTACCACAGTTGAGATGGGGGTCCCAAGAATTTGTTTGGCTATTATAGACAAAATTGGAAAATGTTTCTCATGTTCCTTCCACCACTCTAAGATATTAAATTCAATGTTATCACTGTCCATAAACTCGAACTGCGTCTTTAAGTAGACGTCAACCTCGGTGGTGGAGAATGAAGACAAAGTTCGACCTTTTTTCATTTGTTTGGACATCAACATAAAATCTAACTTCATAAATGATGAAGAGGATTCTCGACTTTTAGAACCAGAAGTATTTTCAGATGTCTGAACGCCAGTAATGTTCATTGATGGACCGTATAGTATAAGGTACTCATCATACAATTCATAAAATAAAGTTTTAATATTATTAGCTAGAACAACTGGATCTACATTAGTTATCCCTAAACATTGATAATAATTGCTATAATAAATAAATAAATTTTCAAATTTACATCGTGGGTCAAAATATAATGCAATTGCATAAATTAAAGGAATTTCTCTATAATAATTTAACCATTTTTGCTTCATAGCTACTACAACATTACCTAATAATTCATCATTCTTACATGCAGAAAATGCACTTACAATATTAAGAGCTTCTTCAAAAAATAATGGGTGGTAGGATAATAAATGCCCGATAAATTATGAGTACTATTATTAGAAACTTTTAATAATTCACAAATTTGTGTGCAAACATCCCAATGTTGAGGAAACAAAGCAATTTCTGAACAATTATATTGCATAAAAGTAACTAATAAATCCTTATATGTATAACTTTCAGAAAACAATTTATAGGTTGAGTTCCAATGATGTGGAACATCACGAGAAAATCTAATAGAATGCATTCTATTAGATTTACAAAATTTAGCTCATTGTTTCATGATATTTGGATGTTTCCATAAATAATAAAGTGCATTCCTAATTGGGATAATACTATCTTTAAGTAAAGTTAAACCGATTTGTACACATAAATTTAAAACGTGACAAACACATCTTTAGTGAAAATATCTACCGTCAAAATAAGGGTTACATAAATTAATTAAATGAGGAATAGCAGCAGTATTATTTGCAGCATTATCAAAACCAATTACAAAAATTTTATTTTCAATAGAATATTCTTCAAAAATTATTTTCATAAGTTTACAAATATTTTGTGCAGAATGAGAATCATTAAAAACTCGAAACGCAAGAACTCTTTTTTGCATAATCCATGAATTATCTATAAAATGACAAGTAACACCTAAATATGAATGTTGTTGCAAATTATCACTCCAAATATCAGCACAAATTGTAATACGACTTTCATATTTTAAAAAAAATCTAATTAAACTTTTTTTCTCTCTTTTGTAAATATCATATAATGTACGTGTGAGAGTTGTTCTAGGTACTCTACATGCAGCAGGATTTAAAACTTTATGACAATAATTAAGAAAACTTATTTTTTCACCAAAACTAAAAGATAAGCTTTCGGTGGCTACAAATCTAGCTAATTCTTCCCTATTTTGTGCATCACTATAATTAAATAATTGATTAGTAGGACTTGCAAACCTGGAAATTTGTTGTTGTCCGCTTGAACGATTCGCTTCGATCGGATGTTGAGATCTTATGTGTTTCCAATGCGAGTCATATCCTCCAGATTTGTTCCATTTGAATTCTGCCCCACAATAGTTGCATACAGCCTTGATCGTACCTGATTCTTTTTCAACCTTCTTCATGTGTACCTTAAAAAGATCAGATCTGTACTTTTTCTCATCATCAACATCAGCTGCATCATAATTCCCAAGCCCAATGTTAGACATATTAGCGGAATTACTTCCAAAATTAGACTGATGAGACGTCGGTGTCTCAGGTTGGTCCTCCTAGCCTTGGGGTTGGGGGTTTTGCGGAGTAGCATGAGGAGGATTAAGATTAGGAGGATTTTGGGAACTAAACATTTCTAAAAAATCTGCTTGTCGTTGTATAAAATCATAATAATTTTCCTCATTGAAAAGACCAAGATTTAAAAGATCTGTATTTGGTTATGGATCTTGTGGTGTTTCTTCGATATTAATAAGATCTTTACCCTTGTTCCTAGAAAATGATTTTCTTGAACTAGAACTAGCCATTAAAATAATTTAATAATAATAAATAAAAAATTTAATATTTAAAAATAATAACTAATAAATTAAAAATTTAGATTTAAAAATATAAATTGAAATCAAAATTTATAAGTTAAAAAATATTACAAATTAAAATTTTGAAATTTATAAATAATATAGATTGATAATTTGAAATTTGAAAATAATAAAATAAAATTTAAAAATAATAAATTAAGAATTTAAAACTTCTAACAATAAATTAAAAATTATAATTTATAGATATAAGTAAAATAAATTAAAGAAAACTAAGATTGAGAATTAAGAGAATATTTTGAAATTGAGAGAAAATTGAGATTAATGGAGAGAAAGAGAGTTGAGATTGAGAGAGATAGATGTGAGAAAAAATTAAGAATGGGAGAGGAATTTATAGGGGAAAAAAAAGGGGTTAAAAAAGAAATTAAATGAGGGTTTAAAACGTAAAAAAAAAAAATGTGACCGTTTTTAGCCTAAATGGCTAATTGCTAAACCAACCGTTGGGGCCAACGGTCGGGCCACGTGGCCCCAACGGTCTAACAGTTAGTGGTCTGATTGCCCGTTGGGGCCACGCGGCCCGAATGTTGGCCCCAATGGTTGAACTTTGTATTTTGGCTTTTTAAAAAAAAAAAAAATTTAAGAACCGGAACTGCAGGTTCAAGTCGGTTCCGGTTCCACCGGTTCTTTGAACCGGCGGTTCCGGTTCTAACCGCTACAGTGATGGTTCCGATTCGGTTCTGAACCGAAACCAAAACCTTATGTTCTAGTTTCGGTTTTGCAGTGACGGTTCGGTTCGAACCGCACGGTTCAAACCGAACCGTGGTCATGTCTAAGCGCAAGTGATCGAAACAAAAGAACTCCTTCGTCAATATAGGTTGAAGGAGAAGCTAAGAAGTTTAAGAAGGCTAGTAAAGCAATTCTAAGAAAATGGATTACAAGTAGTGAGTGCAACTTATATATTTTTATATAAGTGCAGAAATTTATTTTTCTATGAATATCAAATTTTATTAGTTAATTTTAAAGAAAAGTTAAGTATTTAATAGTTTATATTCAAAAAAAAAAAAAAAGCATAAGTTATTGTAGTAAGATGTTCAAAGTATATTTAGAGCTTATTTATAGTAAGTTTTCAAGTATGCTTAAAGTAGTTTTGAATGTTTTAAGATATGAATTCAATTTATTTATATTTCTAAGTTATTCAAATTTTGTTATTAGAAAGTTTTAAAGTACATAATATATATATATATATATATATATATATATATATATAACAAGCCTTTTAGGGCTTTTACATGAAATAGTTTTATGATTTCAGAAAAAAATTGAGTTTTCAACCAAGAAAGAAGTTTTTCAGAAACAGGGTCTGCCCAACCTCTTCTAGCTCACCCTTAGATAAGTAAGCTCGATTGGCGCCTACTATGAAGGGTCCTTGCGTGAAGTGGTAGGGGGCCGTCGTAAGTAAGTTTAGACCCTACCGTAATGTCCTACATGTGCATGGCTAGAGTTAGAGTTAGAGGGAGGGAGAGAAAGGGGGGGGGGGAGCGCCTGCTATTTATACATCATTTGCATCATATGCACTATAGGGCGAATCTCTTATCTGGACCCGTGAAAGATCTCGTAGCACCCCAACAGAATTCCAATGAACTCTAACTCTAGTCCAAAGAAATCCCGTCGGAGCACCGAACTCCATTTAAACTTATTTTAAATTTATTTGTTAGGTAGTAAAGCTAAAAAATTTTCGTTTTTCTACTGAAAATTCGGCAGCATGCTGGCTGTTTATTGAATTGTGCCACCCTGTAAATTCAAAAGCAATTTAAAAACACTTCTATAGCAAACAAATCTCCACTACCAGGAGCCTCTGGCCCTTATCTAAAATCAATCACAACGCAATTAATCACATTTATGAAATCGATGGAAATATGAATTTTTCTTTTCAAAACATTTTCATGAAATGTGCATCCAACAACTGATATTTACGTTTACAAATTTTATATCATTTACAACATGATTTATATATATACAACACATGCATGACAAAATGATGAGCTATATGATGGGGATATAGTCGTCTGTCAGTCAATCCGCGCATCGGTCTAAGCCTCGTCTGCTAGATGACTCGCTCCTGCACCTGTGGGTACATTTTAAGTAACACATGAAAATCAAACGGTGAGTATAACTCAGTGAGATAAACATTATACAACTGCATAAACTAAAGTATTTTTCTAAAATATTTTTTATTGATTCATACGAAAACTATTTTTGAAACTCTTTTCGATTTTTTTTCAAAACTTTCTCATTTCTCACCTTAATGGTAACCTAAGGAAACTACTCATGTCGTGGTCGCATAAGACTCTAGCTAGCCACTAGAAATTAAGTAATCTATCCTGTGTAGTCGCTGACGCGTGAACTCTAGGCACGTGTTACCCCTATGCAATCGGTCCGAACTACACTACCCTATATGTGTAAATGGTGACTCGACTGACTCTCTCTCCCTCTCTCTGGAGTCGTCTGGACTCCTCTATCAATTAGTGACTCTCTCACATCTACCATGCACGCATAGAGTACTCAACTGGGGCTAGGGTAAACCATCAACGTACTGAACTACCTTTGTTCATTCTTTTAAAATAACTCATTCTCAGAACAGAAAGCCTAAAACATTTATTTCTAGCATGTTCTTGGTAATAATATAAATCTGGTTTAAAACTCACGTGCTAAAATCTCATTCTAATTTCAATATATCACATAATTATATGATGAATACTTCTCACATAAACAATAAATTAAAATATATAACAACTAATGAGAAATAAATATAATAACACATAAAGAACTAGTTTTCTACTCACAAACCGCCCTCCGATGGAATGCGAACCTCCTCTGGAAGTCTTCGATACTTTCTGCTTTCACGCTAAAACATCAAATATCTATTTAGGGTTACTTAACCCATTCAAATAACATTCAAAATCATTAAAAAATCCAATTATATCTATTAATATCCTTTACCGTCTAAATTTTCATATCTCAATTTCTATTCAATCGAGGGTTTCGAAATCTGTTTTCTTTGCATGAATCCTATTTATTCTTTCCTAGGAATACCTGAAAATACCCAATCTCATCGTCAGAAACTCGGAATGAAAATCGTTTACTAACGAAAGTCAATTTTCACTTCGGACTTCCGATACTTGAAAAATCAATCCTCGAGTGTTCTAACACCCAACCAAGACTAAATAAACCATTTCGGATGTTAAATGAATACATTTCGAAGGGTTTCGAAAAATACCCTTCAACTAGTCCGTTTAGTTCTGAAATCGATTCTAAACTTTTCATTTTCGAAATCTAACTTCAAAATATTGTTTTCTAACCTCTAAAACATCAATTTAATGTCTTTGAATCGAATCCCATAAAAACCCATTTTTGGCGTGACTTTCTCTCTCTCTCTCTCTTATCTATTTTTCTTTCATCAAATCACTCACAAATCACATCAAAATCATCCTTACACCTCCCTCTCATCATCCCTAACCTCAAATTCGAAAAGATACCAAAGAAAAAAATGGGTTCCATGAAAAATATCAAACTTTAAACTGAAATAACTCACCAAATAGGTGATCGTTTTGCTTCAAATTTGTTGGGTTAGCTAAAGGAGATGACAAAGAGCAACTTTCGTGAGAACCACAATGAAATTCGGACCGAATCACTTTCTCTTCCTCCCTCTCTCTCTCGGCGCGCCTCACAGCCTCTCTCCCTCTCACCCGAGTAATTCTCTTTTCTTTCTCTCTTATTCACATCAAAATGCACTAAATAAGACAAAATCGCACATATCTATACCAATGCTCAATTACTAAAAGATCCCTAAAGAAAATTTCATTTTATCACCTCAAACTTTCACTAATTACACTAGTGAAAGATAGATAACTATCAATCCTATTGGTCCACTTAGCACATTTTAGTCCACTTATTTCATCTACCAATCACTAAATGACATGTGGCACATTTATGGCTACTATGGTTCAAAGTCACTTATCTCTTTTCTTATTGGTTGAATTAAAATATCTTTTACTTTATTCCGTGAGCTCACCTCGCTTGATTAACATATAAATTACTCCTAATCATTTTGTAATCGTACCGGGGTCAACCAAACGACATTCGACTTACGATATGAAAATATAATAAAACTCAAATAACACTACTGAAGGCATATGATTCGACCATAACTCAATTCGAAGATTTCTAATACTATAAAATAATAAATCTGGGTGAAGGCTTACACTTGGTGTATAAATTCGAATTCTCATTTTCATAGAACTTTCAATACCTAATCCTTTTGAAAAATATTCTACACATATCTTATGACCAATTTGACTTTATAAACTTCAATTTAGGCCTAATACCTCTCACATATACTTGATAAAGAAAATATTCCTAACCGAAATCCGATCGAATAAACCGATATCTTTTTATATGTATATATAGCTTAAATACTAGTTTTTTATATCCATTCTCGTTAACCCATTCTCATTCACTTGGGCTGCACTCTTTGAAACTTCCGCATATTATGCTCATGTGTGATCCATGCATACTTAACTTAAAATGTTCATTTTGCCCTTTTTATGATCTAATTTCACTTTAATCGAAAAATATTTTGAAAATATTCCATGATCATCTAATCTTTAAATTGATCTAAAATACTCTAATTGGGTGTCTTATCTATCAATCTCAGGCTTCAAAAAATTTTAATTTAATTTAAATTCATTAAAACTCATTCATCTCTCAAAAGGGCAATATCGTAATTTTCTTCGCCTTGCTTAAAACGGACTCAAGTGATATTCTTTTTGATTTGTTTCTGTTTCTCTATACTCTTCTTTCATTTTCAGACCTTTAAGGTTAATTTTCAAAAATTTTACTATTCATCCAAAAATTTCTGTCCAAAAAATACTATTCACCAAAAACTTCCGTTTCCTATCAAATTTCAATTTATGATCCAGGACAATATAACTAGGTCCAAATTCGATCTTAAACACTAATTTTGGATTTTTTTTCGAAAAAATCATTATTTATTCTTAATCTGAATACTATTCACCAAAAACTCTCATTTCTTCCTAACACAACGCTAAAGGCCTTATAAATATAATCGAATTCTAACCAGGCCCCTTACACTATTTTCGGATTCTTTATTCTCTATCCGATAGCTAGGAATGAATTCTCTGAGGAAATAAGGATCCGGGTCTATCATAAGTAGAGTCGCCCTCTGCACATGTGAGATATTATTTCATTATATGTAAGCGATGCAAAATTCCACTGCATAGGCAGTGAGGTGTCTTTATAAGTTTTTCACGGTGTGCGGTGCTATACTAGACACCACGTGAGACTAGACAAGATAAGTGTACCACTAGTGTCACGACTCGAGCCCTGGGCCGTGATAAAATCGTAAATATTAATAAATAGAAAATTTCTGTAAAACCCAAAACCGCGTTCGTCGGAGAGCGAAATATTTTTCGATGGATCGCGTCCGATCGGAAATATATAAATATCGAGTCCGGAAATAATTGGAATAATTATTTTCGCTTTAGAGAAATAAATTCGAGTTCACGAAGACGGGTTCGGAATTTTTATTATTCCAAAGGCGAAAGCGATTAAAAAGCGGATTCCAGGACGGACGGACGGAAACGAAAATCCGAGCTTGGAAGTTAAACCGAGAATGCATGGAAGGCTTTAAGAATAATAAAGGGAATGCATGTTGGTGACACGTGTCACACATGCATTGGATAAAAAAAAAAAAAAGAAGCAAATTATAGCATTCTCGGTCACCAAAGAGAAAGCTAACAAGCTTGGTCAACAAATTCTTATTATATCAAAAACCAAGCAAAGCATTATATTCATCAAGCTCGGTCACCTATGCATTCAAAGACAAAATCATAACCAAAGCCATCATTCGGTCACCATTCATCTTCATTTCAAAACCGGATCCAAGCAAAACATCTGCCAACTTCTTCTTCTTCATTTCAAAACAGAAACTGAAGACAAGAGTTGCTGCTCTTGAAGTTTAGAGAGAGGCCGAGAGCATTCAACTTCTTCTTCTACCTCGTTCTTCCTTGCTCGTGAGAGATAGAGAGATCAAGAGAGGGCCAGCATCTGCATGCAACATCTGATTCATCCTTGAGTAGATCTGAGCAAGCTGGAGCAAGCAAGGTAAGCTGCTGTCACCAGGTAAGAAGCTGCTGTCAGCGAGAGAGCTGCCATGCTGCCTTTGCTGTGTGCTGTCGCCGCTGTTGAACAAGGTGCTGTTAGCGTGAGCTGCTGCCGGCGAAGGGAAGCTGCTGTCACGTTGCTGTCGCCATGCTGTCTTGCTGCCTGGTGCTGCATGTGCTGACCAGCTGCTGTCAGTTGCTGCTGTGAGCTGAGTTGCTGCTGAGCTGAGTTGCTGCCGTGAGCTGAGTTGCTGCTGAGCTGAGTTGCTGCCAGGTGCTGTGTTGCTGCTGTCTGGACGTGAATGTGCTGCTGCCTGACTGTGAAAGCTGCTGCCAGGCGCTGTCCTTGCTGCTGCTAAGCTGTCATGAGAGCTGAAGCTGCCGTGCAGAGCTGCTGTCAAGTCTGTCCGTGAATTATACATTCAGACTTGAAGTGGAACAGCAAGAAAAGACGCCAGTTGCTGGTAGAAGAAGAAACTTGCTGCCGCGAATAAGTCGTCGCAGATCGGAAGCTATTTCGAAGCTGAGAACAGCTCGCTTCTTGGGTAAAGTGCTGTCCCCTTTTGTTTTTGTTGAGTTGTTTCAAGTAAGTAGTAAGCGTACGAATGATTAGAGTTGAATTAAGCGAGCATATCCCAATGCAATTAAGTTTTTGCGGGCTGTCGTCATGTGCAGTTTTTATGCTCGTCATACGCAGTTTCTTTATGCTCGTTTTGTGCAGTTTTTATGGTGATTCAGGATTGATTTTAGGTGCAGCTTTTATGCTGATTTAAGGTTAGATAATGAGCTGTTATAGGGCTGTTTTGTGAGCAGTAAATGTGCTGTTTGTGGCCTGTCGAAGCGTGATGTTGCATGCTGTTTTGGTGCCGTTTGCATGCTGTTTTGGTGCCGTTTGCATGCTGTTTTGGTGCCGTTTGCATGCTGTTTTGGTGCAGTTCTGCATGCTGTTTTGGTGCCGTTTGCATGCTGTTTTGGTGCAGTTCTGCATGCTGTTTTGGTGCCGTTTGCATGCTGTTTTGGTGCCGTTTGCATGCTGTTTTGGTGCAGTTTTGCATGCTGTTTTGGTGCCGTTTGCATGCTGTTTTGGTGCCGTTTGCATGCTGTTTTGGTGCAGTTCTGCATGCTGTTTTGGTGCCGTTTGCATGCTGTTTTGGTGCAGTTTTGCATGCTGTTTTGGTTTAGAATTACAAGTTACTTTGACATCAAAACTGCCCCAATTAATCGCGTACGCTAGTTCGACAAATATAAGTTGTTTTGTAGTAATGTTAAGCGATGTTTTTGCATCGAAACTATAGGTTTGATTGTTGCGTGTTGTTTTGATGATAACCATAGAGTTTCGAGTATTTTAAGTCGCGATAACGAATCGGTTGGAAATAGTTTTCGCGTACGAGTATGAATTATCCGTTTTGTTATCGTACGAGGATAGTCACTTGAATTATTATGTTTATAAATCCTCGTATGGCTTAAAGTTTAGTTGCACACGAGTTATGTTTTAACGACATCTCGATCGAAATCAATTGTAGGTGAATCGGGAATCGAACGAGAGCCGTAACGGGAAGCAGTGATAAGTATTTTGGAAGCAAGTAGTAAGTGTGGATTTTTAAAAGTTTTCATACATTCTATTTTATGAATGCAATCAGTTTTAGCAAGTAAAAGATTTTGAGATTCTAGTAAAAGTTTATAGTTTTCAGTTTATCATCTATAAATGCATGTATAGCTTTAAAGTTTATGCTATGAATATGTTTATATTCTTCAGTAAAGTAATTGAGTAAGTTGAAATTATATACATGCATAGAGATAGTATTTGTGAAAGTTAATTTGCAATATTACAGCATATTGCCGAGATTTCATTTTATATATGCCTATGGTGTACCCTAACCCCTAAGATTACACCCGGCCGAAAGTATTCCATACGTGTACGGTAGATGGGGGGAGTTACTAACTTTGGGAGGATCGAGTCTGTCAGTCACCCTCTGCACGTATGGGATAGTGTAGATCTGCCTGATGTTGGAGGGATTCGCGATCCCAGAGTTGTATCCACATCTGCGACTACACATGGTGAGAGTTCCCCTATCCTAGTGGCGTGTCTTCGCACCGTCACGAAGGACAAGATTTCCCTGGGTTGCCAGATAAGGCTAGTAAGAAAATAAGAAAAGCTTTAAGAAAAGTTTGATAAATAACTTTCGCAGCTTTTAAACGAGTTTACAGTTTTCAGGAAAAGTAAGTAAGTAATAGTTTTCCAATCTATTTTTGGGAGGAATAGTATTTTTTAAGCAAAAGTACAGTTTATGTAAACTTACCCACTCACTGAGTTATTCTCACCACTGTTTTCCTGTTTTCTTAAAAACCTCCCTCAGGTGCAGGTGCGAGTAGCGCGGTTGACGTATCTCCTTCGGACGGATAGGCCACGGACAGGCCAGCTAGACACGCGTGACCAGATTGCACTATTTTCTAGCTTAACATCATGTATTGTATTTACTATCATTTTCCAGATTCTCTAGTTTTGAAAAATATTATTTTGAGTTAAGGATTTTATGTAAATATCATGCATGTCGTTTTTAAGATTTATTCAAGTTACTTCCGCTTAATTGCATGATTATGAGTTTGAAAATGGCCGGAGGCCTATTGATTATAGAAATTGTTTATGAATACAATTATACAGGTTTTATGAGATATTTTACAGGGTGGAATTTTAGAAAAACAGTCGTTGTGCTGCCGGTTTTCTGTGAAAATCCTATTTTCTTAAAGTTATTTTCAACGAACAAAATTCCCACTCTTTTTCAGAATCAAAAGGATTTCAAGTATTTTAGCATAGAAAAGAGGCTTAGCTTCATGGGAACTTTCCAGTCAGAGCAGATCTTGACTGGGGAGCCACCGTGGGGTTGCCAGGTAGGTCGCCTAGCTAGTAGTTAGAAAGGGACCTGTCAACGTTGGTATCAGAGCAAAGGTTTTAAATGCATTACATGATTTTCAAACATTTTCATAGTATTTCTCAAACATTATACGAAGTGCAGTGAGTCATGCGTCGTGTCGGTCGTCCGCGTACAAGGAGAGCCGCGGAAAATGCTCCACCTCTTGCTCCAGAAATAAGGGAGCAAGTAAATGAGTCCGTCAATGATCCTCAGCCAGGGGTTCAAGTTGAGCCACCGGCAGTAGAACTTGAGCAGGATCCGATGGAGAGATTAGCCCAGGTTATCCAAGGGCTAAGGCCTCGTGCACCAAGTGCCACCATTGAGAGGGCAAGGAAACTAGGTGCCGATGCTTTTGACGGAACATGTGGTCCAGAAATTGCATCAGAGTGGTTGGATAATACTGAAAGAGTGTTGGAACAGATGGAATGTACCGATCTTCAAAAGGTGTCAATTGCTTCATTCTTACTTCGAGCGTCAGCTAGAGATTGGTGGGATTCCGTCAAGCGAAGAGCAATCGAACAAGTCACATGGGAAAAGTTCAAAGAAGAGTTTAATGAGAAATTCTACCCCAGGGCATACAAAGACGCAAAGATTGAGGAGTTTTACAGTCTTGTGCAGGGTAACATGTCTGTGGAAGAGTATGAAAGGAAGTTCACTGAATTGTCTCGAGTGGCACCGTTTATAGTTAATGATGAGGTAAACAAGTGCCATAAGTTTGTGCAGGGCTTGAATCCGAAAATCAAGGCATATGTGGTAGCTGCAGAGCATAGAGAGTATGGGCGGTTAGTCGAAGCAGCTTTGAGGGTAGAAAGGACAACAATAGGTGACAAAGAGCAGGCACAGAAATCAAAGCGCAGTCAGGGGTCAGGTTGGTATTCAGGAGGCTTCAGCAAGGCACCGAAAACTGGAGACAAGTCTAGATGGTTAGGTAGCAAACAGCAAAGTCAGGGAGCCGCGTCTAGTCAGAGTTCAGTCAAACCTCCATCAGGACCCCAAAGCAGAGGTAATACTCAAAGCATAGAGCCGTGTAGGAAATGCAACAGGACACACCGAGGAGAGTGTCATATAGGTAGCACTGGATGTTATCGTTGTGGTAAAGAGGGACATTTTATGTCTGAGTGTCCACAGAGAACAAGAGGAGCCAGTGGGTCGAGACCGTATACTCAAGGGCAGTTTAGCGGGGGTCAGTCACAGGATCAGAGAGGTCCACAGATGAGAGGACCAGGGACTACAGTTCAATCCGGAAGAGGTGCTGAGAGAGGTTTGCCACCCAGAGGACAATCAGGGAGACCTCGTACTCAAGCCAGGGTGTTCGCAGTAACGCAGCAAGATGCTGAAGCTACACCAGAGGTGGTGACAGGTACTGTAATAGTTTTCAACTCTGATACTCATGTTTTAATAGACCCTGGTGCTACGCATTCTTTTGTTTCTAAAATTTTTGCAAGGCATGTTAATATGAAGTTAAAACCCTTAGAGTGCGATATGATAGTAGCTACTCCTACCGGAGATTCCTTAGTAGCAGAGAGTGTTTGTAGAGATTGTGATTTGTACTTGGGGGTAGATCCTTTCCAGTTAGTTTGATGTTGTTGGATATATGTGATTTCGACATTATACTGGGTATGGACTGGTTAGCTACGCATCATGCCGTAGTGGATTGTTTTCAGAAAGAAGTCAAGTTTAGTTCAGTTGGAGAGTCAGATGTAGTATTCCGAGGAAAGCGTAAAATGCTTCCATCCCGTATCATATCAGCCATGACCGCCAGAAGAATGTTAAAGAAGCAATGTGCAGGTTACTTGGCTTATGTGATAGATTCGTCCGAGAGGGAGACTCAGCTAGAAAATATTCCTGTGGTTGCAGAGTTCCCTGATGTGTTTCCGGAAGATCTTCCAAGTTTACCTCCGGATAGAGATATTGAATTTGAGATAAATCTGATGCCGGGAACATCACCAATTTCCAGAGCACCGTACAGGATGGCACCTCCAGAGTTGAAGGAATTGAAGGTTCAGTTGGAAGAATTGGTAGACAAGGGTTTTGTTAGATCCAGTGTATCTCCTTGGGGAGCACCAGTGCTCTTTGTTAAAAAGAAAGATGGAAGTATGAGATTGTGTATCGACTACCGAGAATTGAATAAGGTGACTATTCGGAATCAATATCCTTTACCGAGGATCGATGATCCGTTCGATCAGTTGCAAGGTGCAAGGTTGTTTTCTAAGATAGATCTGAGATCAGGGTACCATCAGTTGAAGATCAAGGGAGATGATATTCCTAAAACTGCCTTCAGGACGCGTTATGGACATTATGAATTCTTAGTTATGCCTTTCGGGCTAACCAATGCCCCAGCAGCATTCATGGCATTGATGAATCGGGTGTTCCATGAATTTTTGGATAAGTTCGTCATAGTGTTCATTGACGATATATTGGTGTATTCGGGCAGTAGGGAAGAACATGCTGAACATCTGAGACTAGTTTTACAGATGTTAAGAGAGCAGCAATTGTATACAAAGTTCAGCAAGTGTCAGTTCTGGTTGAATGAAGTTTCATTTTTAGGCCATGTGGTTTTAGCTGATGGGATTAGTGTTGATCCTCAAAAGATTGAAGCGATTGTGAACTGGAAATCGCCTACAACCGTAACTGAGGTTCGAAGTTTCTTAGGTTTGGCAGGTTATTATAGGAAATTTGTCGAAGGATTTTCTAAGATCGCCATTCCTTTGATGAAGCTCACCAGAAAGGAAGCAAAGTTTGAGTGGTCAGAAGCCTGTCAGAAGAATTTCGACGAATTGAAGACAAAATTGACTACAGCTCCAGTGCTTACTCTTCCTTCAGGAAATGAAGGCTTTGTGGTGTACAGTGATGCTTCGAGGCAAGGTTTGGGTTGTGTTCTGATGCAAAATGGAAAGGTGATAGCTTATGCTTCCAGGCAGTTAAAGAAGCACGAGCAGAATTACCCAACCCATGATCTAGAGTTGGCCGCAGTAATTTTTGCACTCAGGATTTGGAGGCATTACTTGTACGGAGTTCGATGTCAGATATTTACAGATCACAAGAGCCTTCAGTATTTGTTCTCCCAGAAAGAATTGAATATGAGACAGAGGAGATGGTTAGAGCTACTCAAGGATTACGATTGCACCATAGAGTACCATCCCGGAAAAGCAAATGTAGTAGCCGATGCATTGAGGAGGAGACCCTCTAGCTCGGTAGCTCATTTAAGAGCTGGGTATCTTCCATTGTTAGTAGAGATGAGATCTTTGGGAGTTAATTTGGAAGTAGGGAATTCAGGTGCATTGTTAGCTACTTTCCAAGTTCGACCGGTACTCGTGGATAGAATCCGAGAGTTGCAGATTCAGGATCCTCAGTTAGTCAAGATCAAACAGGAAGTAGAGTTAGGCCAGCAGGGAGACTTCTCAGTCAGGGATGATGGTACGTTGAGGATGAGACAGAGACTATGTGTTCCAAATGTGGCGGAACTCAAGAAAGAAATTTTAGATGAAGCTCACTCCTCAGCATACGCTAAGCATCCGGGAAGTACGAAAATGTATCATACCTTGAAAGAGCATTACTGGTGGAAAGGTATGAAGAGAGAGATAGCTGAATTTGTGTCAAGATGTTTGATTTGTCAGCAGGTGAAAGCCGAGCACCAGAGGCCATCAGGACTTCTTCAGCCACTTCCCATTCCGGAGTGGAAATGGGAGCGTATTACTATGGATTTTATGGTAGGATTTCCTCGGAGTCGAAATGGTTATGACAGTATTTGGGTAATAGTAGATCGACTTACGAAGTCAGCTCATTTCCTACCTATCAGAAGTACTTATTCCTTGGATCGATTGGCTAAGTTGTATGTTGATGAGATTGTGAGATTACATGGGGCTCCAGTGTCGATCGTATCAGATAGAGATCCGAGATTTACATCCCGATTTTGGCCTAGTCTCCAAAAAGCATTAGGTACTCGATTGCATTTCAGTACTGCATTTCATCCGCAGACAGATGGTCAGTCTGAGCGTACCATTCAAACTTTAGAGGATATGCTCAGATCTTGTGTGATAGAGTTTGGAGGAAGTTGGGATTCTCATCTGTCCTTAATCGAGTTTGCCTATAATAACAGCTATCAGGCTAGTATCGGTATGGCACCGTATGAAGCACTTTATGGAAGACGGTGTAGGACACCGATATGTTGGGATGAGATGGGTGAGAGAAAGTTGATTGGGCCCGAGCTTGTTCAGATGACTACAGATAAGATCAAGGTTATTCGGGACAATCTGAAGATAGCCCAGAATCGTTAGAAAAGTTACGCAGATAAGCGTAGGAAGGATTTGGAGTTCCAGGTTGGGGATAAGGTGTTCCTACGGATATCTCCATGGAAAGGAATAATTCGTTTTGGGAAGCGAGGTAAGTTAAGCCCCCGGTATATTGGTCCCTACGAAGTGATTGGCAGAGTAGGTAGGGTAGCGTATCGACTTGAGCTACCAGCAGAACTTTCCAGGATCCATAATGTATTTCATGTCTCGATGCTCCGTAAGTACATAGCAGATCCTTCGCACGTAATTTCAAAACAACCAATGGAACTCAAGGAGAACCTATCCTATGAGGAGACCCCAGTTCAGATTCTTGATAGGAGAGATCAGGTTCTTCGTAGTAAAGTTATTCCGTTGGTTAAAGTGTTGTGGAGGAATCATGCAGTGGAAGAGGCCACGTGGGAGCACGAGGAGCAGATGCGCAGTCAGTATCCGCATCTTTTCAATACAAGTAAGTATCCTCAGTTATTCAAGTTGTAAATTTTTTTAATTCAAGAAAGTATTGAGTATGTTTGATAAATTCTAGTGCTGAAATGCATTGCATGAAAGTTGTGTAAATTTCGAGGACGAAATTTTTATAAGGAGGGGTGAATTGTAAAACCCAAAACCGCGTTCGTCGGAGAGCGAAATATTTTCCGATGGATCGCGTCCGATCGGAAATATATAAATATCGAGTCCGGAAATAATTGGAATAATTATTTTCGCTTTAGAGAAATAAATTCGAGTTCACGAAGACGGGTTCGGAATTTTTATTATTCCAAAGGCGAAAGCGATTAAAAAGCGGATTCCAGGACGGACGGACGGAAACGAAAATCCGAGCTTGGAAGTTAAACCGAGAATGCATGGAAGGCTTTAAGAATAATAAAGGGAATGCATGTTGGTGACACGTGTCACACATGCATTGGATAAAAAAAAAAAAAAAAGAAGCAAATTATAGCATTCTCGGTCACCAAAGAGAAAGCTAACAAGCTTGGTCAACAAATTCTTATTATATCAAAAACCAAGCAAAGCATTATATTCATCAAGCTCGGTCACCTATGCATTCAAAGACAAAATCATAACCAAAGCCATCATTCGGTCACCATTCATCTTCATTTCAAAACCGGATCCAAGCAAAACATCTGCCAACTTCTTCTTCTTCATTTCAAAACAGAAACTGAAGACAAGAGTTGCTGCTCTTGAAGTTTAGAGAGAGGCCGAGAGCATTCAACTTCTTCTTCTACCTCGTTCTTCCTTGCTCGTGAGAGATAGAGAGATCAAGAGAGGGCCAGCATCTGCATGCAACATCTGATTCATCCTTGAGTAGATCTGAGCAAGCTGGAGCAAGCAAGGTAAGCTGCTGTCACCAGGTAAGAAGCTGCTGTCAGCGAGAGAGCTGCCATGCTGCCTTTGCTGTGTGCTGTCGCCGCTGTTGAACAAGGTGCTGTTAGCGTGAGCTGCTGCCGGCGAAGGGAAGCTGCTGTCACGTTGCTGTCGCCATGCTGTCTTGCTGCCTGGTGCTGCATGTGCTGACCAGCTGCTGTCAGTTGCTGCTGTGAGCTGAGTTGCTGCTGAGCTGAGTTGCTGCCGTGAGCTGAGTTGCTGCTGAGCTGAGTTGCTGCCAGGTGCTGTGTTGCTGCTGTCTGGACGTGAATGTGCTGCTGCCTGACTGTGAAAGCTGCTGCCAGGCGCTGTCCTTGCTGCTGCTAAGCTGTCATGAGAGCTGAAGCTGCCGTGCAGAGCTGCTGTCAAGTCTGTCCGTGAATTATACATTCAGACTTGAAATGGAACAGCAAGAAAAGACGCCAGTTGCTGGTAGAAGAAGAAACTTGCTGCTTAATAAGTCGTCGCAGATCGGAAGCTATTTCGAAGCTGAGAACAGCTCGCTTCTTGGGTAAAGTGCTGTCCCCTTTTGTTTTTGTTGAGTTGTTTCAAGTAAGTAGTAAGCGTACGAATGATTAGAGTTGAATTAAGCGAGCATATCCCAATGCAATTAAGTTTTTGCGGGCTGTCGTCATGTGCAGTTTTTATGCTCGTCATACGCAGTTTCTTTATGCTCGTTTTGTGCAGTTTTTATGGTGATTCAGGATTGATTTTAGGTGCAGCTTTTATGCTGATTTAAGGTTAGATAATGAGCTGTTATAGGGCTGTTTTGTGAGCAGTAAATGTGCTGTTTGTGGCCTGTCGAAGCGTGATGTTGCATGCTGTTTTGGTGCCGTTTGCATGCTGTTTTGGTGCCGTTTGCATGCTGTTTTGGTGCCGTTTGCATGCTGTTTTGGTGCAGTTCTGCATGCTGTTTTGGTGCCGTTTGCATGCTGTTTTGGTGCCGTTTGCATGCTGTTTTGGTGCAGTTTTGCATGCTGTTTTGGTGCCGTTTGCATGCTGTTTTGGTGCCGTTTGCATGCTGTTTTGGTGCAGTTCTGCATGCTGTTTTGGTGCCGTTTGCATGCTGTTTTGGTGCAGTTTTGCATGCTGTTTTGGTTTAGAATTACAAGTTACTTTGACATCAAAACTGCCCCAATTAATCGCGTACGCTAGTTCGACAAATATAAGTTGTTTTGTAGTAATGTTAAGCGATGTTTTTGCATCGAAACTATAGGTTTGATTGTTGCGTGTTGTTTTGATGATAACCATAGAGTTTCGAGTATTTTAAGTCGCGATAACGAATCGGTTGGAAATAGTTTTCGCGTACGAGTATGAATTATCCGTTTTGTTATCGTACGAGGATAGTCACTTGAATTATTATGTTTATAAATCCTCGTATGGCTTAAAGTTTAGTTGCACACGAGTTATGTTTTAACGACATCTCGATTGAAATCAATTGTAGGTGAATCGGGAATCGAACGAGAGCCGTAACGGGAAGCAGTGATAAGTATTTTGGAAGCAAGTAGTAAGTGTGGATTTTTAAAAGTTTTCATACATTCTATTTTATGAATGCAATCAGTTTTAGCAAGTAAAAGATTTTGAGATTCTAGTAAAAGTTTATAGTTTTCAGTTTATCATCTATAAATGCATGTATAGCTTTAAAGTTTATGCTATGAATATGTTTATATTCTTCAGTAAAGTAATTGAGTAAGTTGAAATTATATACATGCATAGAGATAGTATTTGTGAAAGTTAATTTGCAATATTACAGCATATTGCCGAGATTTCATTTTATATATGCCTATGGTTTACCCTAACCCCTAAGATTACACCCGGCCGAAAGTATTCCATACGTGTACGGTAGATGGGGGGAGTTACTAACTTTGGGGGGATCGAGTCTGTCAGTCACCCTCTGCACGTATGGGATAGTGTAGATCTGCCTGATGTTGGAGGGATTCGCGATCCCAGAGTTGTATCCACATCTGCGACTACACATGGTGAGAGTTCCCCTATCCTAGTGGCGTGTCTTCGCACCGTCACGAAGGACAAGATTTCCCTGGGTTGCCAGATAAGGCTAGTAAGAAAATAAGAAAAGCTTTAAGAAAAGTTTGATAAATAACTTTCGCAGCTTTTAAACGAGTTTACAGTTTTCAGGAAAAGTAAGTAAGTAATAGTTTTCCAATCTATTTTTGGGAGGAATAGTATTTTTTAAGCAAAAGTACAGTTTATGTAAACTTACCCACTCACTGAGTTATTCTCACCACTGTTTTCCTGTTTTCTTAAAAACCTCCCTCAGGTGCAGGTGCGAGTAGCGCGGTTGACGTATCTCCTTCGGACGGACAGGCCACGGACAGGCCAGCTAGACACGCGTGACCAGATTGCACTATTTTCTAGCATAACATCATGTATTGTATTTACTATCATTTTCCAGATTCTCTAGTTTTGAAAAATATTATTTTGAGTTAAGGATTTTATGTAAATATCATGCATGTCGTTTTTAAGATTTATTCAAGTTACTTCCGCTTAATTGCATGATTATGAGTTTGAAAATGGCCGGAGGCCTATTGATTATAGAAATTGTTTATGAATACAATTATACAGGTTTTATGAGATATTTTACAGGGTGAAATTTTAGAAAAACAGTCGTTGTGCTGCCGGTTTTCTGTGAAAATCCTATTTTCTTAAAGTTATTTTCAACGAACAAAATTCCCACTCTTTTTCAGAATCAAAAGGATTTCAAGTATTTTAGCATAGAAAAGAGGCTTAGCTTCACGGGAACTTTCCAGTCAGAGCAGATCTCGACTGGGGAGCCACCGTGGGGTTGCCGGGCAGGTCGCCTAGCTAGTAGTTAGAAAGGGACCTGTCAACGTGACTCAATTGGTACCCAGCTTGCAATTTAAACACTCTTATCCTTGAGGGTCAGAGGTTCGAGTGGCAGCTGGGGGAGGCGAGAGAAATCCCCTGACCAGGGACAGTACCTAGTGAGTGGGCGAGAGGGGCAAACCTGGGGTAGCCCGAGGGACCCAGTATAGGCAAATCCCAGACCCCACAATAAAAAGGCGCCTTTTATTGTGGGGTCTGGGATTTGCCTATACTGGGTCCCTCGGGCTACCCCAGGTTTGCCCCTCTCACCCACTCACTAGGTACTGTTCCCTCCCCTAGGGACTTTCTCTCGCCTCCCCCACCTCTCGAACCTGGCACCAGGGGCTTAATACCAAATTCTTAGAGAAGTGGGTACCAATTGAGCTAGTAGCTCAATTGGTACCCACTTCTCTAAGAATTTGGTATTAAGCCCCTGGTGCCAGGTTCGAGAGGTGGGGGAGGCGAGAGAAAGTCCCTAGGGGAGGGAACAGTACCTAGTGAGTGGGTGAGAGGGGCAAACCTGGGGTAGCCCGAGGGACCCAGTATAGGCAAATCCCAGACCCCACAATTTCAATTTTTAAAAATGTAAGGAAAATTTTCCTGTTTTGGATACTCCGGAGTACTAAAATAAAATATTATGAACGATGAAACGAAAATATTCAAAAACACCTTAATTTAATCCTAGTGGGGACCATACCCACAGATATGTAAACACCTGCTAGAAATCATAGATTCTGAGTAAATAATAAAATCATAAACACTTAGTCGTGTAATTAACTTGTCATAATTAAACATTCTCATACATTTAGAATCTCAAATGAAATTTCAACACTCTGGTGTTCGTAACACAATGTATTAAATACATTTGATGTAAGTCCCTTAAATGAGTTGCAAGGACATTCAATTCCAGATATTAAACTTGAAATGAAATAAACTAAACATCCATATCACGGGCATAATCCCTGATTTCCTTGGTCCTCTACCTAATCCACCTGATGGCCACCTAAATCACCCAGCACATTTCCTAGAAGGGAAAAAATAAAGTAGGGGTGAGCTAGTGCTCAGTAGGATTTTAAACCTAATAAGGTTTTGAAAACCGCTTTCTAAAATCATTATTAAAACTCTACATGCTTAATTATTTAACAAATTCAATAAATCATTTCATAAAATATATAGGCTACTAGAATAGTCATACAACAGTTAAGCGTTTATATAAAGTCATGTCATTTTCAAAACAAGGTAAATCCCGTCCACTAGTCATATACCCGGTGGCCTACAGTTTTTAGTAAATTATTTTGAATAAGAAAACAACATTTGGCACACCGTGACCCTGGTAGCAATACCAGAAAAAACTCTGCGCAATAACCCGCGTAGTAACCCCGACACAAAGTCGTATCATATGAATAGCAGAAAATACAGTGACCTGGTAGCTATACCAGAAAATACCACGTGCAGTAACCCGCGTAGTAACCCCGACATAAAGTCGTATCATATGAATAGCTATTGATAGAATTACACAATGACTAGGACGGTGGATTTTACCTTAGTTAAGTTAACAAAACGATTCAGATAAGTTACCATGCAATCAATACAATATATATATAATTCACTGCTAATTCAATAAGCCAAAATTTATAAACCTATTATAAAGCCACAAATTTTGACCAAACAAACCACAAATACTTCCAAAAGCAATCGACAATATATATCCGCACATAATCAACATACTTTCAAAATTATACATATATATTTTAAATAAATTCCACTTTAACATAAAAATTACTAAAATATTAGGATAGAACTCCTACCTCAATACAAGTTATTAATCACTCAAAAAACCTCGACTCTTAAAGTAATTATCGCCATTTCGAATCGAATCTACAAAGTAACATAATATAAATAATTGTTAACACGGCTGCCCTATAAGGAAATTACCTATAAAAATGGATTCTACACTTAAAAATGAGTTCGTAGATGTGTCCGGAACTAAATTTCAAGTTCGGGAGGTCGAAAACTCACCTTCACCGTATATGGCGGTCGACGACCACTTTTCGACGACGGATTTCGGCTACCACAGTGGTGGGACGTGCGGCTAGGCGAGTTTTGTTGTCCTCGACATGCTTGTCACGAAAATGGGGTTGGTCGGAGTCGAAATTGCCTAGTTTCACCGGGATCTAGAAAAATAAAAGTTGGTTAATGGCTGACCTTCCTCTGTTGGAACAAACACCCAAACGAGAATAAAACTTGACAAAATTGGTACCTATAGAATCTACGTCGCACAAGCTTTCCAACG
This sequence comes from Dimocarpus longan, assembly GCA_022984855.1. Classification (NCBI taxonomy): domain Eukaryota; kingdom Viridiplantae; phylum Streptophyta; class Magnoliopsida; order Sapindales; family Sapindaceae; genus Dimocarpus; species Dimocarpus longan. The sequence continues at coordinate 11,171,294 of CM041013.1, forward strand.
GTACCAAATTTGGCCAAAACGGAGGTTGGATGAGGTCAGAACGATAACTCAAAGTCGAGCTCGGGGGAATGGATCAACTGGTGAGAAAATAAGGAGAGAGAGAGAGAAAGTGACCGGCTGATGGTTGAAAAAGACTGTGTAATTCAGCCAAATTACAATTTGGCCCCCTCAACTTTTTAAAAATTATAATTTTAATCTCAAACTTTAAAAATCTAACTTTTTAATTTTTACACTTTTACACAAATTTTTATAATATTTTCAATTTTATCCATAGGTAAATTTGAGGTTTTACATTCTACCCTCCTAAAAGGAATTTCATGCAACCTCAAGGCAAATTTCAAATAGAGGAGGGTACTTATGATACATCTCTGACTCCAGCTCCCAAGTAGTCTCATCTCCAGTACAATTCTGCCGCAATACCTTGACCATAGGTATTTCTCTATTTCATAACACTTTAATCTCTCTTATTAGGATTCGTACCGGCTGTTCTTCGTACGTCATATTATCTTGTATAGGAATCCCAGTGTAGGGAACAATGTGAGATGGGTCTGCAGCGTATTTCCTTAACATGGACACGTGAAAAACATTGTGAACATGTTCTAAATGGGGCAGCAATTTCAATCGATAAGCAACCTCTCCGATTATTTCCATGACCTTAAATGGCCCAATGTACCTGGGGGCTAATTTTTCCCTTAACTCCAAACCTAGTTACACCACACATAGGAGTCATCTTCAGGAAAACATGGTCACCAACCTCATATTTCACCTCACGACGGCAAAGATCAGTATAACTCTTTTCGCGACTCTGGACTGTCTTAAGTCTTCCCTAAATGCTCTTAACCTTATCTGTAGTCTCTTCAATAATCTCTGGTCTAATGGTAACTCGCTCGTCTGGTTCAACCCAACACAAAGGTGATCTACAGGGCCTTTCATACAAGGCCTCATATGGGTCCATACCGATACTGGCCTGGTAACTATCATTATAAACAAACTCCACCAATAGTAGATGTTCACACCAATTACCTCCGAAGTCCAAAATGCAAGAACGGAGCATATCCTCCAATATTTGGATAGTCCTCTCAGACTGCCCATCAATTTGAAGGTGATGAGTAGTACGAAGATTTAGTTCTATCCCCAAGGCAGTTTGTAAGGCTTTCCAAAATCTAGAAGTGAAACACGAACCTCTATCTGAAATAATATTAGAGGGTACACCATGCAATCGGACGATGTTCTCAACATAAAGTCTAGCTAGCTTAACGAGCTTGTAGTTCTTTCTTATGGGCATAAAGTAGGCTGTCTTAGTCAATCGGTCCATAATGACCCATACTACATCATGCTTTTGTGAGGTCAAAGGTAATCCCATCACAAAGTCCATAGTGATCCTATCTCATTTCCATTCTAGAATCAGTAATGGCTGAAGTAACCTCGACGGTCGCTGATACTCAGCTTTGATCTGTGACATATCATGCATTTAGTAACAAACTCAACTACATCTTGCTTTATTTCGAACCACCAATATTGTCTCTTCAAATCTTGATACATCTTTATGCTACCAGGATGCACCGTGAATTTTAACTTGTGAGCCTCGACCAAACAGCTTCTTTAAGCTTTGGATTGTTGGCAACTACCACTTTTCCATGGTGATACAAAAATCCGTCTATCTTAATCTCCCAATTCTCCTATTGTTCTCCATTTTGTAGACGATTCCAATTAGTCCTTAATTCTTCGTCTTGCCACTGGTTTTGTTTAACAGGTTGTAGGGTACTAGGAGTGGCCACCATGTTGCAAATATAACTTGCGGTACAGTCCTTATATAAACACAAATTGTAATCTCCAATGACCATTGTCCTCTTCCAATCATCTAATGCCAAGCTTGCTAATGTCCCATGCGATTGACTCAAGGCATCTGCAACCATATTTGCTTTTCTCGGATGATACTGAAGATTGAAGTCATAATCCTCCATATACTAAACCTATCTCCTTTGTCTCAAATTTAAGTCCCATTGGGTGAAGAGATACTTCAAACCCTTATGATTAGAGTAGATATCAAACTTTGCCCTATAAAGGTAACACTTCTAGATTTTTAAGGCAAAAATCACATCAGTAAGTTCTGGATCATGAATGGGATAATTCTTTTCATGTGGTTTCAATTGACGAGAAGCATAAGACACCACTTTTCCCTTTGCATTAGAACAGCACCTAAACCGGTGCCTGAGACATATGTATACACTACATAGGGTTCATTACTATTTGGTACGGTAAGAACAGGCACTGTGGTCAACCTTTGTTTTAGCTCCAGAAAAGCAGCTTCACATTCTTCATCCTATAAAAACTTTACATCATTTCTTGTCAACTTGGTCAATGGTATAACAGTTCTCGAGAAGTTCTCAACGAAACGATGATAATAACCAGCTAGACCAAAACAAACTACGAACTTTCGTTACATTTTTTGGTCGTTCCCATTCGAGAATAGCTTCTACCTTTGCTGGATCCACGAATATTCCTTCTTGAGAGATCACATGACCCAAGAATTTGACCTCGGTCAACCAGAAGTCACACTTGTCTTTCTTTGCATACAGTTGGTTCTCCCTAAGTGTTTGTAGGACTATTCTTAAATGTTCTGCATGTTCCTCTCGAGTCTTGGAATAAATCAAAATGTCATCAATAAACACCACCACGAACTTATCTAAGAACGGTCTTAAAATCCGATTCACAAGGTCCATAAAAGCTGCAGGGGCATTAGTCAACCCAAACGGCATAACAAGAAACTTAAAATGACTATAATGGGTTCGAAAAGCTGTTTTAGGAACATCCTTCTCTCAAATCATTAGCTGGTGGTTACCGGACCTCAAATCAACTTTTGAGAAGAATTTTGATCCTCTTAGTTGATCAAACAACTCATCTATCCTGGGCAAAGAATACTTGTTCTTCACTGTTAGTTGATTCAACTTTCGATAATCCACACAAGGTCTCAGGGAATCATATGCTTTTTTTGCAAACAAAACAGGGCTCCCTAAGGGGAAGTACTTTTTGAAATAAAACCCTTCTCTAGAAGCTCTCCCAATTGTTTCCTCAATTCCCCCAACTCTGCTGGTGCCATGCGATAAGGAGTTATGGAAATTGGTTGAGCTACAGAGATTAAATCAATATAGAACTCGATCTCCCCATTCGGTGGTAACCCTGGCAACTCATCGGAAACACATTTGGGTACTTCTTAACTACATACAATGGGGAATACTAGTTCACCATTCCCGTTTCTCCATTAATAGCAAACAAACTCCCATAAGTCTCCAGCATTCTTCTTCCACTAACAATGGTTTCAAAATTGGACTTGGTTGTCACACCTTATGAGTCGCTTGATAAACGACCTTATCATTCTTTGTGTGAAGTATCACTCTCTTATTATAACAATCAATTATAGCCCGATACTTTGCTAACCAATCCATACCAAAAATCACATCAAACTGCTCTATAGGCATCACAATCAAATCATCAGAAAACCTCCTACCACCTATCCCAATGCTCACTGTTTTACAAAAAGTTGTCAAATCATGAACTCTACCCAAAGGGGTTCTTATACTTAAAGGCTTACTAAGGTTCTCAACACCCAATCCTAAAGTATTTGCGAACAACATTGATATAAAAGAATAGGTTGAGCCAGTATCAAATAAAGCAAGAGCCCAAGAACAGAAGATAAGAATCATACCATCAATTACCCCTCTACCAGATTGATCATATGTCTCTTCAGCACTGGCAGTATAAGTTTGTCCAGCCCTTCCCTTTCCTTTTCCTCTTCCATTCCCTGAACGACCTCCACTAGCACTTGAACCCATGCTGTAGTCATGATTACCCTGACTCCCAGATGCTTGTGGGGTCTGAAAACTCTGAGAAACATTCTGATTAAACCCCATGGTAGGCGTGCGGTATTGATGATGGTATTAAGAAGGAAAGGTGAAAGCTGGAGATGATGTATGTGACTGATTTAGCACGGGCTGACCCTGGAAGAAAATGGAATCTAAATGACTCCCTGAAACTCCCCTACGGGATGATGACGACCTCTTCGGATAAGGGCAAGCTCTCTTTAAGTGACCCTGTTGTCCACAATTAAAGAAATTCAATTCCCATATGGCACATTTTGCCCGAAGGATCCACTACTGGTGCCACTCCCACTAGTAGTATTACTATTGCCATGCCATCCCCTTTGATTTTTCTTGGTCATTTTCCTATCTCTACTGCCACGGTTTTGATTTCGGTGGGAGGAACCATCTCCAACGATTGTTTCAGTTAAGGCGACAGTAGCTAAACAATCTGTGAATGATGAAACGAAAATATTCAAAAACACTCTAATTTAATTCTAGTGGGGACCATTCCCACAGATAAGTGAACACCTGCTAGAAATCATAGATTCTGAGTAAATAATAAAATTATAAACACTTAGTCGTGTAATCAACTTGTCATAATTAAACATTCTCATACATTTAGAATTTCAATTGAAATTTCAACACTCTGGTGTTCTTAACACAATGTCTTAAATACATTTGATGTAAGTCCCTTAAATGAGTTGCAAGGACATTCAATTCCAAATACTAAACTTGAAATGAAATAAACTAAACATCCATATCACGGGCATAATCCCTGATTTCTTTGGTCCTTTACCTAATCCGCCTGATGGCCACCTAAATCACTCTACACATTTCCTAGAAGGGGAAAAATAAAGTAGGGGTGAGCTAGTACTCAATAGGATTTCATTCCTGATAAGGTTTTGGAAACCGCTTTCTAAAATCATTATTAAAACTCTACATGCTTAATTGTTTAACAAATTCAATAAATCATTTCATAAAATATATGGGCTACTAGAATAGTCATACAACATTTAAGTGTTTATATAAAGTCATGTCATTTTCAAAATAAGGTAAATCCCGTCCCTTAGTCATATACCCTGTGGCCTACAGTTTTTAATAGATTATTTTGAATAAGAAAACAACATTTGGCACACCATGACCCTAGTAGCAATACCAGAAAATACCCTGCGTAATAACCCCGACATAAAATCGTATCATATGAATAGCAGAAAATACAGTGACCTGGTAGCCATACCAGTAAATAACCTGTGCAGTAACCTCGACATAAAGTCGTATCATATGAATAGCTATTGATAGCATCATACAATGACTAGGACGGTGGATTTTTACCTTATTTAAGTTAACAAAACGATTCAGATAAGTTACCATGCAATCAATGCAATATATATAATTCGATATTTTGAAAGCTTTCCTATTTATTTATAAAATTTCGGCAGCATAACAATTGCTAATTCAATAAGCTAAAATTTATAAATCTGTCATAAAGTCACAAATTTTCACCAAACAAACCACAAATACTTCTAAAAGCAATCCACAATATATATCCGCACATAATCAACATACTTTGAAAATTATACATATATATTTTAAATAAATTCTACTTTAACATAAAAATTACTAAAAGATTAGGATAGAACTCCTACCTTAATACAAGTTATTAATCACTCCAAAAACCTCGATTCCTAAAGTAATTATCGCCGTTCCGGATCGAATCTACAAAGTAACGCAATATATATAATTTTTAACACGGTTGTCCTATAGGGAAACTACCTATAAAAATGGATTCTACACTTAAAAACGGGTTCGTAGACGCGTCCGAAACTAAATTTCAAGTTCGGGAGGTCGAAAACTCACCTTCGCCGTATATGGCGATTGGTGATGACTTTCCAATGACGGATTCCGACGACCATAATGGTGGGATGTGCGACTAGGCGGGTTTTGTTGTCCTCGACATGCTTGTCACGAAAGTGGGGTTGGTCGGAGTCGAAATCGGCTAGTTTGATTAGGATCTAGAAAAATAAAAGTTGGTTAATGGCAGACCTTCCTCTATTGAAACGAACACTCAAAAGAGGATAAAACTTGACAAAATTGATACCTATAGAATCTACATCGCACGAGCTTTCCAACGGTACCAAATTTAGCCAAAACGGAGGTTGGATGATGTCAGAACGACAAATCAAAGTCGAGCTTGTGGGAATGGAGCGACTGGAGAGAAAATGAGGAGAAAGAGAGAAAGTGATCGGCTGAAGGTTGAGGAAGACCGTGTAATTCGATCAAATTATAATTTGGCCCCCTCAACTATTTAAAAATTACAATTTTAATCTCAAACTTTAAAAATCTAACTCTTTAACCCTTACACTTTTACACAAATTTTTATAATATTTTCAATTTCATCCCTAAGTAAAATTTGAGGTTTTACAACTGGGGCATTAGGAGCTAGGCGCTGGATGGTACTTGTTAAGTTTCAAGCTACTAGAAAGATGTTATAAGCAGAGCAGATTTTAAAAGAAGCTTTATAAGCTATCAGATTTTTAGAATTTTCAGATTTAAAAAGTTTTTTTTTAAGCTAAGTTTTTAAGAAAAATTTTATAACTTTATAAGTTTTTAGCTCGGAAGTTTTAGAAGTTTTCAGCTTAGAAATTTTTAGAAGTTTAACGCTAATAGATTTAAGAAGCTTTCAGTTTCTATTAAGAGATTTCCAAGAGTTTTCTATTTGATTTTATGATATATTTTGCAGATTATAAACTTTCAAATAAGAAAAGTATTATGATAAGAATTATGTTTTACGAGTATTCTTATTTGCCATAAAGTTTGAAATATTATCGATTATTAAGAAAATAAGTGATTTTTATAACCTATATGCACTCACTAAGCCTCTTAGCTCATTGTTTCTTTTTATGTTTTTCAAACCACCCCAGGTGCAGGAATAGATAACCAAGGCGTCGGCTCTTCGACAGCAAGCTTAGCAGGGCGAAGGCAAATGATGCAATTATTTGGATTAAATTTTCATGTTAGTTTATATTGTCTTATAATAAACTAAGTAGGGTAATAGTAAGTAATTTACATTTGAAAATATACTTTTATTAGTTTTATTAAGTTGCTTTTTCTTGGATATGCTTTTCAATTATGAATGTTTAAGATGTGTTTGTGTGAAATATGATGATGGACCAAAGGTCCAAACAGAAGTTGAGAATAGTAATTTTAGAAGTGTGTTTTTCTTAAAATTGGGAAAGTTAAGAAAAGAGACGAAACTCTACCGAAATGTTTTAAAAAAAAAAATTATAACCCTCATTTTAAGCGTTTTTAAGAAAGACTATAAGATTTTCACGGCTTTGCTCCACAGAATCTTTTGGAACTTGTCAGAGAGAGTTCTGGAAGACTTCTATTGGGTTGTTGGGTAGGGCCCACTAGATCTCGGAATAGGGGATCTAGGAAGAGTCCTATCACCAAAAGCGGATTCATCTAAAATTTGAGTCGTTTTGTGCAAAACCATGAAAAGATGAAAATACCCTTACTAAATTGGAAAATAAAATTAAAAAAAAAAAACAAAATTTGACGCAACCTAATTCGAACCTCTCTAGGCTAGTGTCTGGTAGGTCTCACCTGGTACCCCAACAGAGCTCTTTTAAACCCTACTAAAAGGCTAAAAGAAATTCGCAGAGCGAACCCTTGAAACTTACCTGTTTAAACTTTATTTTAAACTAATTTAATTTCATTATTTTGAACCAATCGTGTTTGATTTATTTTAAACTCAATTTGGTTTCATTGTAGTTGAATTAAAAACCATAAAAGTAACCACTTTCATTTCAATTTTAAAGTTCAATTTTTAACAAAAATCCAGTAGCATATCGGCTGCATTTATAAAATTCCCAAAATTTCATGCAAAGCAAACACATTCCCAAATGATTTCGATCACAACCAAACTTCTTGTTTTCCTAACCATGGATTTCAACCATCATTTAGCCGTAAAAAAATAAAGACCATAAATGATGATCAAAGTCTTTCATGCCATAATAATTCAACAAAAATTATTTACATTACCAAATACTGTATTACAAGTTTTTTTTCGAATGATGTCACAAAAGATGCAAAAGTGATGCATGCAATTAATTGATTTCTAGTTGTCACAAAATGAAATTATAATTTCATGCAATGAATTCGTCTAGAGTGCCCACCTATTTTAATGACAAGGTTCTTTTAAGTTGATCACCTACAATTGTACCTGAGGAGGTTTTTCACAATATAACAATGGAAAATGTAATCTCAATGCAATTAAGGCAATTTAACGATAGTTAAATTAATACTTATAAACCTAATTGATTACACATGAATCTTGACATAAATCTTATCTTTCGAAGACTTGTCATTTGTACCCCTAATTATTTTGACCACAAGGCGACTAACTGAGGTCGCTCAATGTGGTATGTCACGTGGCGATTTTCAACTGACACCAACTGTGACGCTGCTGAGACATCTTAGCAACTACGTGCGAAATTCTCTGTATTGCAAATCGTAGTATGAGATAATCTATGAATCTGAGCAACTATATGTCGAATTTTTTGCATCGCAAGAGTAGTGCTAGGGAATCTCTATATCTTAGCGACTACATACGAAATTTTCTGTATCGCCACATAGTGCTAGATAACATGTAAAGCTAAAGGGTACGCTTGACCTTAGAAAACCTCTTTTGCTAAGTGTCATAAGCACAAAACAATTTTTCTTTCAAAACTTTTCAACTCGCGATTTTATTCTCAATTCTTGTAAAATCCACTTGGTTCTCGAATCTATTTTGTAACAAATGAAATGATCTTTTTGCAAAATTAAGGAACTTACGTTATAATAATCATTCATAAATTTTAAAATAAGCAATAAACTTTACAATTCAAAAAATAACATTTGTAAGTACACGTTTAGCACTTACCTCGATCCAACGCGTGTTTAAGTGCTTCAACGGGCTTCTCGTGCTCCGTTTGCTTGCTTTTCACCTACATATCATATTCTCATTCAAAATATACTCAAATAAACTACTCAAGTTACAAATAGAGCTTCCATTTCAAATGCTTTTTAGACACTTTTTGGTGTCCGTTTTCACTCAAACTTTCGCCCAATTGTTTCTATTTCAATTCTCCATCAAACTCGCATTAATTTTAACTCATTCAAACACTTAAAAGCATTCAAAATCTTCCGAAACAACCTTGGGACAGCAGCTACATTTATTGCCCTTCACCAACTGAAATCAATCCAAACTTTGCCCAATGGAGAATTTAGAATCACATTTACACTAATAAAATAATCCATATAGTGCTATAAAAACACTTGATTTAATTAAATATCCACCTAAACACAATTGCCCTTCATCTAACCAAATATTACTAGGATAGCTTTCATACTAATTCTTCACCATTCTTTGACTTAAATTGCTTATTTACAACCTAATCATCACATAATTGATAACATAGAAATATAGTATTTAACAAAACATAATTATCTCATTATTTACTCTATAGTAACTTGAAACTTAACAATTTCTTTCCTACACTTTTCCTTCCAATTCCAACATTTAAATTTGATATCTAAGCACATTACTATGTCTTAACATATCAAATAAACGATATATAGATCAGCCCTCATCGCAGCCCCCATCACAGCTACACAACATCTCTTTATCTTAAATTACCATACTCATTTTTAGTCATTCCAAGGCATAACTACTTACTTAATTTACTTCATTTACACTCAATTAATCCTCTAAAAACATTTTAACCAGCCACTTAAAACATCTCCAACTTCAACCCAAATCATAAATCAAACAATTCAAACTTTAAACAAAATAGAAAGGATAATATCACAAACCTAAGGGTACTGGTCACAGATTGCTATCTCTCTACAACAAAATCGTCGCAAGGATCTAACCGTTCAAATTGATAAAAAACTTTTGAGGAACCTCCACACCAAATTTGAGGCCGATCCAACCGTTAATGAAAGAGATATGGCTTAATAAGCAAGACTGTCTTGGTTGTACCCTGTTATCTGGTCAATCCTGTTTCGAAAGTCATAACGCACCCTAGACACCTCCAATTACAAAACAAACCATTCAGAATTAAGAACCATGTGTTTTAACATACCCTACAAATTTAAGCTCGATCCAACGGTGGATGAAGGAGATATCCTGATTCTCTGAAAACTGTGCAAATAGCTCTCTACTTCTTCTCCTTCCTTCTTCACAGCTACAAATCTTTTTTCTTCTTGGTTCTGCTTCAGCTCTCCCTCACGATTTCAACTAGTTCACCGAATGTATCTCCTTGCTTCATTCATTCATGCAATTGACTTTATATACTAATACTCACAATTGTCTAAATTGCCCATTAACTCACTTAAAAATCGCACAAGTTCCACTAGTTATAAATACTCTGATTTGATTGGTCACACAATTCATCTCATTAATTTCCAAGTAAATACCTTAAACTTCAATTCAAAATCAACCCATGACTCTTCCTTTTTGACTTAAAAGTGTCCACACACTATTGGCTCTCACTTAATCACATCGATTGTGCTTCTTTAGATGGTTATCTTCTCATTAATCTCTTAATAATTCACTAAACTTAAATTTAATTCCTCATTTAACACTAATAAATTTCAAAAATATTCTATGGTCATCCTATCATCAAATTGATCATGCAATACTCTAATTGGGTGTCTTAACTTTCAATTCATGCTTCGAAAAAATTTCAGTTAGATTTAATCTCATTAAAATTCACTATGTTTCCAATGAAGGTATTTTTATCGATTATCTTTCGGAACTCTTAAAATCTACTTAAACGGACTCCTTTTCGCTCCGTTTTAGTTTCATGAGACTCTATTACTCATTCTGAATATTTTCGATATTTTTTTTTGGGATCGAACTCGAAACGTTACTATTCATGCTTACTGTTTATCCGAAAATCACTATTTCTCTTCGAAAATGAAATTATGGGTCCTACAACATTAATTTTACTAATCCATCAATTCATATCAAAGAATTAAACATCAATTTTAATAAAAAAAAATGTCAAGGAAGTTCTCAACCACTAAACAACTATAATATATCCCTACACCAAACCTCCAATTTAGAATTCATCCTAATAATCCATCAATTCATATGAAAGAATTAAATATCAATTTTAGTAAAAATATCACGAGAAAGTATTAAAATATTTAAAAATTAATATCAATACCGTCAAAATATCGAAAATTTTTACTAATATTTATCATATGGCAAATTGCACAAACTTGAGGTTTGACGAAATTGCATAAATATGATGATATTTAGGTAGCTTTTGTAAAACCCAAAACCGAGTTCGTTGGAGAGTGAAATAATTTCCAGTGGATCGCGTTCGATAAAAAATAATAATAAAATAAAATAAAATAATTATAATATATATAATTCTCGAGTTCGGGAATATTCGGAATATTTATTTTATAATAATAAAATAAATTTGAGTTCATCGAGATGGATTCGAAATAATGAAATAATTTCGAGTGTGCGAAGTCGAGATTAAATTAAAGCAGATTCCCGAACGGACGGACGGAAGTGAGTTGGATTTCGAAAGCGGAATGAACTCAAGTGGCTCGGAAGGAGATAAACAAATTTAGTGGTGGCATGCAAGAATGATCAAGGACAAGTGGCATAATTAAGTGTGCATGATTGACACTTGTCAAGATATATATTTATATATAAAGTAAAGTTGGAAAAGGAAATAAAAGCTTAAAAAGAAAAGCTCTTGCATTCGGTCTTCTTGGTTTGAAAAAGTGACCGAGAGTTAATTGAGAAAGGGAGAGAGGCTCGTGAGAAGTTGAGAGACTCAAAAGACAGTGCAGCTCATCCAAAAGCAAGCTGAGACCAGATCTGAAGCAAAGAAACCAAGGAGCAGATCGGAACCAAGAGGAGGATCGTGAACTGAAAGTTGAAGCCGTGAGCTGTAAGGGATGAGAGGAGCGACAGCATCTTCAATCCAGAAGCTGCATGTAACATCTGAGCAAGCTAGGAACAAGTTGGAACAAGCAGATCGTGCATGCAAGCAAGAGAAGGTGAGTTGTTGCCATTGTCGCTGCTGTTGAACCAGGTGCTGTCAGCGTGAGCTGCTGCCGGCGAAGGGAAGCTGCTGTCGCGTTGTTGTGTGCTGTCACGTTGATGCCTTACTGCCGTTGCTATGGCCGGTGAGAGGAGCTGCTGGTGTGAGGTATTGAAGCTGCTGCCATTGTCACCGTGAAGCACCAGCTACTGTCACCGTTGTTGTCTTGCTGCCGAGCTGTTGCAAGTCAAGCCGTGCTCATGTTGCTTCCGTGCTGTCACCGTGAATCAAGTGCTGAAGTTATGCGAGCTGTTGTCAAGCTGAAATCAACATCCAGTCTTGAAGTGGAACAGTAAGAAAAGACGCCAGTTGCTGGTGGGGAAGACAGCTTGTTGTCGTGAGAGATTCGTCGTCGTCGAACTTGCTCGAAAGTTGTTTCGAAGCGAAACTGTTAAGGTAAGTGCTGCCCTATTTCTCTTGTGAAAATGTTTCGAGTAATTTAGTAAAGTGACCATGTGAATAGAGTTGAGATAATTGATAATTGCTATGATTGGGTTTAGGATTGAGAACCTCGTTAGTGCAGAGGTTTGCTCGTTGATGTTGTGATTATGATTTTATCATCGATCGTGTTCGTTGCGTTTTGTTTGCGGGCTGTTATGAGATGTATAGGGGCTGTTAGAGCATTCTTTTAGTTTCGCGTTTGTTGTCATGGAAAATAGTTAGTAATTATCGTGTTTTAAAGTATCGGTTAGTCGTTCGGTTATTTAGAAATCGTTTCCGAGCGTTTCGGTTGAATTTTTTCCTCGAATGCGAGCGTTATTAGTTTGTGATTTTCATTGTCGAATATGAAAGGATTTGTGAGTTTATCTCGCTGCCTCGAGATTGTTATTAAGCCCATTAAAGTGTTAAAGTTGAGGTTAGGATAGTTTGAGTTATAATAAAGTTATTCGGATAGTTTTTGTTTCGCGCGAAATCATTAATTGTCGAAATTTCGGAGTTGAAAACAGAAATGAATATTCATTAAGTTTGCTACCATATTTTTTCTTATTTATGCTTAATCGTGTTGAATATTCGTTTGCCGTGTTTTAAGTAAAGTCACGAGTTGAATTGACGATAAGTTTACTTAGAAACAAAGGAATTGCGCGAAACGCTAAAATCGATTAATCGCGATAATTAGTTGAAATCGCGTAAGCTTTATGTTAGCCGTTTGGTTTCGAATCTTCTTTTCATTAAATCTTTTATAATCTGATTTTGATGTTACTTTAAGATTCGAACGGCATAGTTGTTGATTTTGTAACCGTAAGAGTTTCAAGTAGTTTATGTTACGATAGTGAATCGGTTTGAGATAGTCTTCGCGTGCAAATAGAAGTTTTCCGTTTTGTTATCATGTGAGGATGGTCACTTGAGTTATTGTGATTAGAAATTCTCGTATGGCATAAAGTTTAGTTTGCGCACAAGTTATGTTTTAACGACTTCCCGATCAAAATCAATTATAGGTGAATCGAAAACCGGACGAGAATCGTATCGGGAAGCGGTGATAAGTATTTTGGAAGCAAGTTGTGAGTATGCATTTTTATTAAGCTTTCGCGAATTCTTTTATATGACATTATTAATGCAAAATAATTTATGATTTATGTTATTCAAGTAACATTTTAGAATATTATCACTTTTCCTATAATGCATATATAGTTGTATATATATGTTTAGTTGTAAAGATATTTGAGAACATCATTTCAGTAATTGAGTTTTCGCTCTAGAAAGCAAGTTTTCTGTTTTAAACCGTAAGTAGAAAACGAAGCACTTATGAGATAATTTTAAAGGTAATTAATATCTCTTTAGTTTATCTTAACTTCTAGCAGAACTCGACCGAGGTACCCTATGCGTGTACAGTAATAGACGGGGGGAATCGTAATCCCAAGTTCCCGTACGGCTTAACATACGGGGGGAATCGTAATCCCAAGTTCCCGTACGCCTAATAGATAGGGGGAATCGTAATCCCAAGTTCCCGTACGGCTTAGCATTCGGGAGGAATCGTAATCCAAAGTTCCCGCATATTTTAGATGTTAGGGGGAATCGTAATCCCAAGTTCCCGCATCTGAGTACACGCAAACAGAAAAGTTCTAGTATTTCATGTCATATAGATATTTAGTTTAAGAGCTTAAGAGAATAAGTTGTTCTAGAGTTACCCTTCTAAGTTGAAATACGTCAATAGACGTTAGTTTAGAATAAAAAGAATCTTTTGCTTATATAAGCCGTATCATTTTCAAAATACTAATGAAACCAGAATTTATTATTATGTGTACTCACTGAGTTTTTCTCACCATCATTTTCTGTTTTATTCAAATGGCTTCCCAGGTATAGGAGCGAGCATTACGACGGAGGTATCTCCATCGGACGTACAGGCGAGCTGCAGACGCGACCACGCTGCGCTAGTTTTAAACACGTTATCATGTATTGCATTTATTATCGTTTTCAGATTTCTCAAGTTTGTAAATATTGTTTTGGGATAAAGTATTTTATGTCAATATCATGCATGTCATTTTAAGATTTTATTCAGTTATGTTTCGCTCTATTGTATGATTATGAGTTTAAAAAGTGACTGAGGCCTATTGATTATTGAAATATTTGTGAATATAATTATACAGGTTTTGTGAAGCATTTTACAGGGTGGAATTTTAGAAAAACAGCCGTTGTGCTGCCAGATTTTTGTGATAATCCTATTTTTATAAAATTATTTTCAACAAACAAAAATTTTCACCCATTTTCAAAACTAAAAGATTTCAAGTATTTTAGAAAAGAAAAGAGGCTTAGCTCCACGGGAACTTTTCAGCCAGAGCAGATCTCGACTGGGAAGTTACCGTGGGGTTGCCGGGCAGGTCGTCTAGCTAGTAGTTAGAAAGGGGCCTGTCAGCTTTCACTAACCTCCCCTGAGATCCTAAAAAATTAACACAAACCTCTCCTATTGTTAGTCAACCACAGTTAAATTCACACGGTCAACGGTCAAATATATAAAAAGACTAAAATACCCCTCAAGTCAAATTTAAAGTCAAACTTTTTATTTTTTGTAAATTTAACACTAATATTATATGTTTTTTTAAATTTAATTAAACAATTAAAATATATAAAAATATATTAAAAAAAACGAAGTCTCTATGGTAGACTATTTGGTCTCTCATGGAGACCATGAGACCGTATCCATCGCTGAAGACTTCTAACAATGGAGATTGTCTTCGTCATTGGAGACCTTCTAGAGATGGCGATCTCAATTGCTGGAGACTTCCAGTGATGGAGCCATTATTGGAGACATGCCCAGCAATGAAGATGTCTCCATCGTTGGATACACCCCCAGCAATGAAGACCACTGGTCTCTTGGTTTTCTCTGTCCTGGTCTCCGACGATGAAGACCCGATCTGGTCTCCAAAGAGTGATTTTTTTTTTAATTTCATGAACTTCAAGTTTTTTTATTTGAGTGATATTTGGTTTGACGATGATGATTGATTTGGATGATTTTGGTGTGATGAAAATGATGGAGATAATGATTTTGATGAAAATAAGAAATATATGATAACAATCATCATTTTTATACAAGTTTTTGAAACCTCCAGGAAGGTCAGTATAGGTTACCTAAACATCATTATTTTTATACAATTTCGCTAAATCTCATTGAGATTTGTGCAATTTGCCCTATATAACATATACACAAAACAAGAACAGAATATTATATTTCATGGAAGCATCGGCCTAAGCAACATTTTTGGCCATGGCAGTGAGCAAAGCGATACTATGCTTGGTTGCGGTGGCGGTGTTGGCAATGTCGACCTAGTGAATAGTCAGTACTCGGCTATTCTCAAATACTCGATTTAACTATCAATCAAAAGTCAACTCATTGAATGATTGTCAAACTTGTAAAAAAAATATAAAAAAATTATTATCTCCCCTCCAAACCAAGATAAACAATAACAATAATAATAACTGAGCTACCGCTATAAACTGATGTACACTATTGGTTGAGGTCTCTCTTTCTATTTTATCTCTCTTTTATTATTTTTTTCAATTTAAACAATAATTATTAAGGGAAAAATCTTAAAACCTATTGAAATTGAACGTATTGTTAGTTCACCTCAATTTTTGAAAATATTAGCCAAAAAATCCCCTATCGTCAATATAAAAGCATATTCATTCAAAAATTAAGTAGTTTTATGACAAAACCATAAATTATGAAAATACCCTTACTAAATTGGAAAATTATAAAATAAAAACAAAAAATATATATAATTAAACAATTATAATTGAATATAATTATCTAGTATTGAATAATTAAAATTAAGAAATAATTAATTAAAACTAAAAATGAATATCTGGATTGAACTTAAATCTTTTGACAGGCCCCTTTCTAACTATCCTGGCTAGGTGACCTGCCCGACACCCCATGGTGGCTCTCCAATCGAGATCTGCTTCGGTTGGAAAGTTCCCGCGGAGCTAAGCCTCTTTTCTTACTTAAAATTCTTGAAATCCTTTTAGTTTTGAAAATGAGTGGGAATTTTTATTCGTTGAAAATAAATTTGTGAAAATAGGATTTTTACGGAAATCCGTCAGCACAACGGCTGTTTTTCTAAAATTCTACCCTGTAAAATACTTCACAAAACCTATATAAGTTTATACACAAATATTTCATAATCAATAGGACTCAGACCCTTTTTCAAACTCACAATCATGCAATAATACGGAAGCAACTTGAATAAAATCTTAAATATCATGCATGATATTCACATAAAATACTTTATCCCAAAACAATATTTACAAAACTTGAGAAATCTGAAAAACGATAATAAATGCAATACATGATAACGTGTTTAAAACTAGTGCAGCATGGTCGCGTCTACAGCTCGCCTGTACGTCCGATGTAGATACTTCCGCCGGGCTGCTCGCTCCTACACCTGGGAGGGAATTTAAAGAAAACAGAAAATAATTGTGAGAATAACTCAGTGAGTGCACATAATAATAAATTCTGCTTTCATTAGTATTTTGAAAATGATACGGCTTATATAATCAAAGGATTCTTTTTATTCTAAACTAACGTCTATTGATGTATTTCAACTTAGAAGGGTAACTCTAGAACAATTTATTCTCTTAAGCTCTTAAGCTAAATATCTATATGACATGAATTACTAGAACTTTTCTGTTTGCGTGTGCTCAGATGCGGGAACTTGGGATTACGATTTCCCCCGTAAATTAAGCCGTACGGGAACATGAGATTACGATTCCCCCCATCTAAGAGGTGTACGGGAAGTTGGGATTACGATTCCCTCCGAATATTAAGCCGTACGGGAACTTAAGATTACGATTCCCCTCGTCTAATAAGCGTACGGGAACTTGGGATTACGATTCCCCCTGAATATTAAGCCGTATCAGAACTTGGGATTACGATTCCCCCCGTTTAATAGGCGTACGGGAACTTGGAATTACGATTTCCCCCGAATATTAAGCCATACAGGAACTTAGGATTACGATTCCCCCCGTCTAATGGGCGTACGGGAACTTGGGATTACGATTCCCCCCATCTAGTATTATACATGCATAGGGTACCTGGACGGGTTCTGCTAGAGGTCAAGCTAAACTAAAGAGATATTAATTACCTTTAAAATTATCTTATAAGTGTTTCGTTTTCTACTTACGGTTTAAAACATAAAAACTTGCTTTCTAGAGCGAGAACTCAATTATTGAAATAACGTTCTCAAGTATCTTTACGACTAAATACATATATACAACTATACATGCATTATCGGAAAAGCGATAATATTCTAAAATGTTACTTGAATAACATAAATCATAAATTAAAATAGTATCGCATTAATAATTTCATGTAACAGAATTCGCGAAAGCTTTGTAAAATGCACACTCACAACTTGCTTCCAATAACTGATCAACCACTCTTGATATAGCTCTCGTCCGGTTTCCGATTCACCTACAATTGATTTTGATCAGGATGTCGTTAAACATAACTCGCGTGCAACTAAAATTTAAGCCATACAAGGATTTCTAATCACAATAACTCAAGTGACCATCCTCACATGATAACAAAACGGGAAACTCATAATCGCACGCGAAGACTATTTCACACCGATTCGCTATCGCAACATAAACTACTCAAAACTCTACGGTTACAAAACCAACAACCATGCCATTCGAATCTAAAGTAACATCATCAAAATCAGATTCTAAAAGATTCAATGAAAAGAATATACGAAACCAAACGACTAACATAAAGCTTACGCGATTTCAACTAGATATCGCGATTTATCGATTTTAGCGTTTCACGCGATTCCTTTGATTCCAATTAAACTTATCATCAATTTCAACTCGTGACTTTACTTAAAACACGGCAAAAAAATATTCAAACACTTTTAAGCACAAAGAAGAAAAATATGGCAGCAAACTTAATGAATATCCATTCCCGTTTTCAACTCTGAAATTTCGATAATTAACGATTTCACACGAAACAAAAACTATCCGATTAACTTTAAAACTATTCTAACATCAACTTGGCTTAATAACATGTTGAGGCAGCGAGATAACATCACAAATACTTTCATATTCGACAATGAAAATCACAAACGAAAAACATTCATGTTCGTAGAAAATTCAATCGAATCGCTCGGAAACGTCCGATACTTTAAAACACACTAATACTAACCATATTCCACGATAACAAACGCAAAACTAAAAACATAATTCAACAGCCCTTAACTTTCCTATAACAGCCTACACTCGAATCGCAATGAAAACAATCGATGATAAAAACACAATCGAAACAACAACGAGCGAACCTCCGCATTAACGAGGTTTTCAATCCTAAACCCAATCGTCATATCATCAATATCTCAATTCTATTCACATGTATTCTTTAACAATTACTCAAAACGCATAACACAAACAAAGGAGACAGCACGTACCTTAACAGTTTCGCTTCGAAACAACTGTCGAGCAAGAGCGACGACGACGACGACGACGCTCTCACAACAACAAGCTTCTTCTTCCACCAGCAAGTTATCTTCTCTTGTTGCTGTTCCACTTCAAGTCTAGATGTTGTTTTCAGTTTGATAGTAGCTGCTTGGCAGCAGCTCACAATGACAGCCCAGGGTAGCAGTTGGCAGCAATGTGACAACAACTGGTTCAGCTTCGCATGGCAGCTCCGCACGGCTTCAGCTCTTCAGTTCATGGTTCAGTTCATGGCAACAAGATTGCACTTGGTTAGCACCAGCACACTTACCAGACCACGTTAGCACCTGAGGACGACGACAGCCACAGCACGGCCTCCTTACGCCAACAGCTCTTCTCACCGACAACAGCCCACAATGAAAGCAACAACCTCACGATAGGACAAGGCAGCAACGGCAACAGCTCCTCACGGTCGAACAGCGCTCCTTCTAGCTTGCATGCACGATTAGCTTACTCCTAGCTTGCTCAGATGTTACATACAGCTACTGGATTGAAGATTACTCTCAGATCTGGTCTTCCTCTTTTCACTCTCGACTCTCCTTCACTCACGAGCAAATCTGTCTCTTCCTTCACTCGTGCACTCTCGGTTTGCTTGATATGGAGGACCGAATGGAGTTCTCTCCCTCTCTCTTTCTTGCTCACTGTTAAGGATGATGAATGACTGAATATGGAATTATGAGAGCAAACCTCACCTTTAATTCTCTTTGCCACACTCTCGGTTCTCTCTCTCTCTAAGGATCTCAGTTTTTGGTTGATAATCAATCCTCGAATGCATTTGCTTTTCTTAAACTTCACTTTCAATTTTTCTTTTTGAATTTTTAATATATATTTGATATAAAAGGATGCCACTTGTCTTGCTATTTCTTGCATGCGTGACACGTGTGTGAACATGCATTATCTTTATTTTACTTTCATGCATTCCTCTTTAATTTTCAAGCTCGGATTCTATTTCCGTCCGTCCGTGAATCCGCTTTTAATTAAATCTCGAGTTCGCACTCTCGGAATTATTTTAAAATTTCCAATCCGTTTTCATGAACTCGGATTTATTTTATTTATTCTAAATTAATTTTTAGATTAATTCCAGACTCAAGCATTATATTTTTCCGATTGAACGCGATCCATCGGAAAAATATTTCGTTCTCCGACGAACGAGGTTTTGGGTTTTACAATTCACCCCTCCTTAAAAAAAAATTTGTCCTCGAAATTTACCCAACTTCTTTACTAGGTAACGACTCTCACTTTAACAATCAAATCTTATAAAATTCTTAGCTCAAAATGACTAAATATACTTTCAAGATTAATGCATCATACTTGCCATAAATTTGGCACAGCCTTAGCCTTCTACTGAGTTACTACAATACTCTAGCTTGCACGAGGTCTCCCTGACGGTTTTTGGGTGGAAAACGTCTACCGGTACCTCTTCTAGATTGAACTGTAGTCCCTGGTTCTCTCATTTGCGAACCTATCTTATCTCGCAATTGACTTCCGCTAGACTGTTCCTGAGCAAGCGGTCTCGATCCACTAGCTCCTGTTGCTTTCTACGGACAATCTTTCATATAATGTCCCTCCTGACCACAGTGGTAGCAACCTGAAATACCTATATGACATTCTCCTCGATGGACTCTGCCGCATTGCTTACAGATCCTTGTTCTCCTTTGGCTATCACCTTTGTCCTGGGATCTCGAGAGTGATCTCGTCGAACTCTGACTCGACCTTGCTTGGTGACTCTTGAGGTTACTATCTGACCATTTGGATCTGTCTCTAGCTTTAAGGGACTCGTTGGAACCTCCTGTATACCATCCTGAACCTTGACTGGGCTTCGAGTTTTGCACTTGTTCTTTATCACCCAACACAGTCCTTTCTACCCTCAACGCTGCCTCAACTAGTCGTCCATACTCTCTGTGCTCTACGGCTACCATATATGCTTTGATCTTCAGATTTAGTCCCTGCACACATTTATGGCACTTGTTCACCTCATCACTCACTATAAACGGTGCCACTCGAGATAGCTCAGTAAACTTCTTTTCATATTCTTCCACTGACATGCTGCCTTGAACGAGACTGTAAAACTCCTCAATCTTGGCATCCTTGTACGCCTTTGAGAAGAACTTTTCATTGAATTCTTCCTTGAATTTTTCCCATGAAATCTGATCAACTGCCCTCCGCTTAAATGAATCCCACCAATCCCTAGCTGATGCTCTAAGCAGAAATGAAGCAATGGACACCTTTTGGGGATCGGTGCACTCAATCTGATCCAACACCCTCTCGTTATTGTCTAACCATTCTGTTGCAACCTCTGGACCACATGTGCCATCAAATGCATCTGCACCTAATTTTCGTACCTTCTCTACGGTGGTGCTTGGTACTTGCGGCCTTAGCCCTTGAATAACTTGGGCTAGTCTCTTGATTGGATCTAGCTCGGACTTTACTACTGTAGGCTCAAATGGAAACTCTGGCTGTTGATTATTTATAGATTCACTTACTTGCTCTTCTACCTCCGGGGTAGCAGGAGGAGCGTCATCTGCAGCTCTTCGTGTACGCGGATAACTGATGCGACGCATGACTCACTGCACTTGGACCAGATATTCAATCATAAAATGTATGATGTTGAGAAATACTATGAAAAAGCTTGAAAATCATGTAATGCATTTAAAATATTTGCTCTGATACCAACGTTGATAGGCCTCTTTCTAACTATCCTGGCTAGGTGACTTGTCCGGTATCCCACGGTGGCTCCCCAGTTGAGATCTGCTCCGGCAGGAACATTCCCGCGGAGCTAAGCCTCTTTTCTTACTTAAAATTCTTGAAATCCTTTTAGCTCTGAAAATGAGTGGAAATTTTTATTCGTTGAAAATAAATTTATGAAAATAAGATTTTCACGGAAATCTAGCAGCACAACTGTAACATTCCGTTATTATGCCTCATAATTTATTTAATAGTGATTTTATATTATAGGACGATGTAAGTAATTTCCCGTTCGGATCCGGAGGAGTGACGGAATTTTTATAAAATTTTTCAGACGGATTCGGGGATTATTATTTAATCGAATCTCGTAAAATAAATCAGCGTATTCGGATTTAAATATTTATTCGGGACCTAATGAAGTTTCCGTTTGTGAAATTGGATTTTTATTAAATTTCCAGGATGGACCCGAAGCGAATCCGAGCGAAAAACGGAATCCTAAAGCGGATATTGGTGGCATGGAAGAATTAAATAAAAAGAGTGGGGCCATGTGGGACACATGGCAAGCATGCAAGAAGATCAAGGACAAATGGCATTCATGCAAGAGGGAAGTGGTGACATGTGTCATGAAACCAATAAACAAATGAAAGAAATAAAAATGAAATGATGAGAATAAATAAAAGAAAAAGCAATAAATGAAATGAAAAAGTAAACAAAAAGAAGAAGGAAGTTGTGCTCGGCCACCACTCACATCATCCGCCCAAAACAAAATAAAACAAACAAAGCAAAGGAAAGCAAAACAAATCAGATCAGTGGTGTGAACCGAGAGAGAGAGAGAGTGAGTGCAGCACGAGCAAGAGAGAAAACAGATCTGATTGTGTGAGAGCAAAAGTGAAGAGAGAAGAAAAAGAAGAAACTGTACGTGCATGCAAGGGCTGAGCCGTGAAGGAGCTGCTGTTCGGTGAAGAGGAAAACGACCAGATTTCTGCTCGTGACTTGCTGCCATCGCCGAAGTGGTGTCCAAGCTGTCTCGATTCTACCTCTGACCTTGCATGCAAGCTTGGGAGAGAGATCTTGTTGCTGTCAAGCCTGCAGGAGCTGCTGTCGCCATTGGGAAGTGCTGCCGTGATCTGGTAGAGGTGCTGGTGCAGCTCGTGGACTCTAACCAGGTGCTGTCGTTACTGCCGTTGTTGTCATCATCACTGTCGTGAGCAAGCTGTTGGAGACGAGAGCTTGCTGCTGGGACGTGAGATTGCAAGCTGACCGTGAGCTACTGGCAGTTTCAAGGTTGGTTGTGCTGTTGTTATTGTTGGAATTTTCGTTGTTGTCGAAGTGCTGTCGAGCTTATTGTTGAGCTGTCGTGATTGTTGCTTGCTGTCATGGTTACGATTGTGCTATAGTTGCTGTAATTGTTGTGCTGTCGTGCTGTCGATAACATGCTGTTTTTGCTGCTGTCGCGAAGCTGTTTGCGTCGCGAAGTGCTGCCATTGCTGTCGCACTGTTGTGCTGTTGTGCTACCGCTGTTGTGCGCTGCCGTGTGCTGTCTTCACTGCCTTGTTGCTGTACGTGAGCTGCTGGTGGCTGAAATCATCGACGCTGCTGCGAGCTGTCAAGCTGAAGCCGTGCCGCTGCTGCGTCGTGTGCTGTCATCGAAGATAAGGTGCTGTTTTTGTGCGAACTGCTGCCAAGTTGCTGTCATTGTTATCAAACTTGTTTGCGAGCTGTTTCGAAACGAAAAACAGCTCAAGCAAAGGAAGTTCGTTAATAAAAGGAGTTAATTGGGACAGCTTTTCGCGTTAGTTTCGGAACTTTCAAAGTAAGCTTCGAAAGGTACGTTGTGATTTATTTGATTACGTTTCGTTGAATAATGACTAAGATTGAGTCGGGGATGAATTTTGATGATGATATGTTTGGGAACTAGGATTTAGAACCTCGTTAGTGCAGAGGTTCGTTTGATTAAGTTTTGACGTGTTGGAAAATGATTTTTTGATGTTGAAATTTACGTTGCGAAGCCGTATAGGGGCTGTTATGTTAAGAAATATGGGCTGTTATGTTTTGTTTTTCGTTTTGTAATGGTCGGCATGAAAAATGGTTCACAACAATATGCATTAGAGTATTGGAAAGTTATTTGAATATCGCTAGATTGTTTTCAAGTGTTTCAATCTAGTTTTCCTTGATTTCAAAAGGCGTTAATTCGCTATTTAGTGTCGAATGAGTGGTGATTAAAGATGCCATGTTGTCAAATGATACTTGAATATGAGCTAAATGAATATCTATGATGAAATTGGTTAAGTCGCTTCATAATGGTTTGATAGAATTAATTTGCGTAAGTGAAAGACGATGTGACGAATTATGGGTTGTTTTGGATATCCTGTTTTCATGGAAATTATGTGTTGATTTTAGCATAATTTAAGGATTCTTTTGAAGTGTTAAAAGGCTGTTCTCATGCTATACGAATGAGCCGCTAAAGTATTATTATGTGAACTATAAACATGCTGGTTATGGGATGTTAAATTAAGAAATAGCATGCTAGTTTTAGGACGTTATTCGCACTATTTTGAGTTCGTTAAATGCTATTTTCATATTGATTTTTGGACTATCACAAGTTATATGAATGTGTCGTTTTAAGGTTATTTTCCATACAATAAAGACAGTCATAAAAGAATATTATGAACTGTTTCAAGTCATATCCATGGGGAGTAATTAGAATGCATCATGGGATAGCATATAATTATAGCGCATTATGTAACGCTAAACATTATTAAATAAACTTTTGCTATGATTGTTTTAATGAAAGATCAAAGAGCACCCGGCAAACCGGATTCTCGATCAGAGAATAAAGGTAAAGCGTAAGGGAGTATTCGATTCAAAGATCGAATCCGTTTGAGGTCGGTATACACATTATCTTTAAAGTTTTATGAAAGTGTTTTTGTTATGAAACGAAATTCTTAAATGAGATTGTTATGTGAATTTCTTAAATGATATCATTATATCTTTTCAATATGATGCATTTACAAACGTATTTGACTTTACTTGAAATGAAATGCGAAATTGATTTGCTATGAAAATTTTGTTACTAAAACCAAAGGAAAAATGTGATATAAACGTTCTATTGTGAAAAGCCCTTGTAAACTTAGATATCGATAAATGGAAATTGGTAATTGACATGTCAATAGGGAAATTAGCAGCTGCACCGTTTATTTACATTGATTCGTTATGGATTATGAGAGGCACTACGTGTTCGATCCTGAACGATTATGTGTTATGATATATGACCCGGTGGATAATCACCGAGCGGCCGTTGCCGGGGTCGACCGTTATTCCGACGGATACTACTGCGTGTCCAATGCCGGAAACCCATATACCAATACATGAGTATCGAATATATGTTTACAAAGGGCACTGAAAAACGTTATAAGTAATGAGATGAAATGTTCAATGTTTTGAAATATGTTGGACTCGAAAAATTGTAACTTATGTGTTCAAACATGTTTATACAACGTATATATATATTTATAAATGTTGAAATTAGAATACTTTTAATTATGAATGAAGTTATATTTTAAATTGAGAAATTTGATTATGTGTATACCTATTAAGCAATTATGCTTAGCACGTTGATTTACCGCGTGCAGGTTGAATCTTTTGACTCCATCTTCAGACAGAGGAAATAGCTTGTTTGCGAAGGTTCAGATAGTCACCATCCACTCCATGCCTTTGGTAGATATATAGATATATTGCATATGATCATGCATTTTTGGGATACATGTATATTTGTGTAAATTACTGTTTTTCACTTAATTATAACAAAGTTTTGTATAAAAGCATATCTATACTTCTTAAAAGCTTACTTTGGTTATGTATGCATATAAATATTTATGATATATTTGAGTAATGAAATGTTTTGGAAATGGACGGGAGGTCCGAATGGGAGTTTAGAAATCGATGGTTTTAGAAATGTTAGAGTTTCAATTACAGGAAACGGATTTTGGGATTTCAGAAAAACAGAGGAAACTCTGCCGAATTTATGTTTTAAAAAAAAAAAAAAATATTAGTAGAGAGTTTTAAAACGATAATAGTTTTTCAAAAGTAATAGAAACGGATTTATAACGAAAGTAACGTTCTCCGTTCTGGATTTTTCGATCGTAACGGAAATCGGGCGAAGGGCGTTATAACAATGGCTGTTTTTCTAAAATTTCACCCTGTAAAATACTTCACAAAACCTGTATAAGTTTATACACAAATAGTTCATAATCAATAGGCCCTTTTTCAAACTCACAATCATGCAATAATACGGAAGCAACTTGAATAAAATCTTAAATATCATGCATGATATTCACATAAAATACTTCATCCCAAAATAATATTTAGAAAACTTGAGAAATCTGAAAAACGATAATAAATGCAATACATGATAACGTATTTAAAACTAGTGCAGCGTGGTCGCGTCTACAGCTCGTCTGTACGTCCGATGAAGATACTTTCGCCACGTTGCTCGCTCCTACACCTGGGAGGGAATTTAAAGAAAACAAAAAATAATGGTGAGAATAACTCAGTGAGTGCACATAATAATAAATTCTGCTTTCATTAGTATTTTGAAAATGATACAGCTTATATAATCAAAAGATTCTTTTTATTCTAAACTAACGTCTATTGACGTATTTCAACTTAGAAGGGTAACTCTAGAACAACTCATTCTCTTAAGCTCTTAAGCTAAATATCTATATGATATGAATTACTAGAACTTTTCTGTTTGCGTGTGCTCAGATGCGGGAACTTGGAATTACGATTTCCCCCGTAAATTAAGCCATACGAGAACTTGGGATTATAATTCCCCCCGTCTAATAGGCGTACAGGAAGTTGGGATTACGATTCTCTTCGAATATTAAGCCGTATGGGAACTTGAGATTACGATTCCCCCCGTCTAATAAGCGTACGGGAACTTGGGATTACGATTCCCCCCGAATATTAAGTCGTATCGAAACTTGGGATTACGATTCCCTCCGTCTAATAGGCGTGTACGGGAACTTAGGATTACGATTTCTCCCGAATATTAAGTCATACGGGAACTTGGGAATACGATTCCCCCTGTCTA
Organism: Dimocarpus longan; assembly: GCA_022984855.1. Classification (NCBI taxonomy): domain Eukaryota; kingdom Viridiplantae; phylum Streptophyta; class Magnoliopsida; order Sapindales; family Sapindaceae; genus Dimocarpus; species Dimocarpus longan. Next base: position 11,197,984 of record CM041013.1, read on the forward strand.
ATAGGCGTATGGGAACTTGGGATTACGATTCCCCCTGTCTAGTACTATACACGCATAGGTTACCTGGACGGGTTCTGCTAGAGGTCAAGCTAAACTAAAGAGATTAATTACCTTTAAAATTATCTTATAAGTGTTTCATTTTCTACTTACGGTTTAAAACCGAAAAACTTGCTTTCTAGAGCGAAAACTCAATTATTGAAATAACGTTCTCAAGTATCTTTACGATTAAATACATATATACAACTATACATGCATTATCGGAAAAGCGATAATATTCTAAAATGTTACTTGAATAACATAAATCATAAATTAAAATATTATCGCATTAATAATTTCACGTAACAGAATTCGCGAAAACTTTATAAAATGCACACTCATAACTTGCTTCCAATAACTGATCAACCACTCCTGATATAGCTCTCGTCTGGTTTCCGATTCACCTACAATTGATTTCGATCAGGATGTCGTTAAACATAACTCGCGTGCAACTAAACTTTAAGCCATACAAGGATTTCTAATCACAATAACTCAAGTGACCATCCTTACATGATAACAAAACGGGAAACTCATAATCGCACGCGAAGACTATTTCACACCAATTCGCTATCGCAACATAAACTACTCGAAACTCTACGGTTACAAAACCAACAACCATGCCATTCGAATCTAAAGTAACATCATCAAAATCATATTCTAAAAGATTCAATGAAAAGAAGATTCGAAACCAAACAACTAACATAAAGCTTATGCAATTTCAACTAGATATCGCGATTTATCGATTTTAGCGTTTCGCGCGATTCCTTTGATTCTAATTAAACATATTGTCAATTTCAACTCGTGACTTTACTTAAAACACAGCAAATGAATATTCAAACACTTTTAAGCACAAAGAAGAAAAATATGGCAGCAAGCTTAATGAATATTCATTCCCGTTTTCAACTCTAAAATTTCGATAATTAACGATTTCACGCGAAACAAAAACTATCTGATTAACTTTAAAACTATTCTAACATCAACTTTAATACTTTAACAGCTTAATAACATATCGGGGCAGCGAGATAACATCACAAATACTTTCATATTCGATAATGAAAATCACAAGCGAAAAACATTCACGTTCGCAGAAATTTCAATCAAATCGCTCGGAAATGATTTCTCAATATCTGAACGACTATCCGATACTTTAAAACACACTAATACTAACCATATTCCATGATAACGAACGCAAAACTAAAAACATAACTCAATAGCTCTTAACTTTCCTGTAACAGCCCACACTCGAATCGTAATGAAAACAATCGATGATAAAAACACAATCGAAACAACAACGTGCGAACCTCTGCACTAACGAGGTTCTCAATCCTAAACTCAATCATCATATCATCAACATCTCAATTCTATTCACATGTATTCTTTAACAATTACTCAAAATGCACAATACAAACAAAGGGGACAACACTTACCTTAACAGTTTCGCTTCGAAACAACTTTCTAGCATGAGCGACGATGACGACGCTCTCACAGCAACAAGCTTCTTCTTCCACCAGCAAGTTGTCTTCTCTTGTGGCTGTTCCACTTCAAGTCTGGATGTTGTTTTCAGCTTGATAGCAGCTGCTTGGTAGTAGCTCACAATGACAGCCCACGGTAGCAGTTGGCAGCAACGTGACAACAATTGGTTCAGCTTCACACGGCAGCTCCGCATGGCTTCAGTTCTTCAGTTCATGGCAGCAAGATAGCACTTGGTTAGCACCAGCACACTTACCAGACCACGACAGCACCTGAGGACGATGACAGTCACAGCACGGCCTCCTCATGCCAGCAGCTCCTCTCGCCCGTAGCAGCCCACGATGAAAGCAGCAGCCTCAAGGTAGGACAAGGTAGCGACGGCAATAGCTCCTCACGGTCGGACAGCACTCCTTCTAGCTTGCATGCACGATCAGCTTGCTCCTCGCTTACTCACATGTTACATGCAGCTGCTGGATTGAAGATTACTCTCAGATCTGGTCTTCCTCCTTTCACTCTCGGCTCTCCTTCACTCATGAGCAAATCTGCCTCTTCCTTCACTCGTGCACTCTCGGTTTGCTTGATATGGAGGACCGAATGGAGTTCTCTCCCTCTCTCTTTCTTGCTCACGGTTAAGGATGGTGAATGACTGAATATGGAATTATGAGAGCTCACCTCACCTTTAATTCTCTTTGCCACACTCTCGGTTCTCTCTCTCTCTAAGGGTCTCGATTTTTGGTTGATAATCAATGCCCGAATGCATTTGCTTTTCTTAAACTTCACTTTCAATTTTGCTTTTTCAATTTTTAATATATATTTGATATAAAAGGATGCCACTTGTCTTGCTATTTCTTGCATTCGTGACATGTGTCCGAACATGCATTATCTTTATTTTACTTTCATGAATTCCTCTTTAATTTCCAAGCTCGGATTCTGTTTCCGTCCGTCTGCGAGTCCGCTTTTAATTAAATCTCGGGTTCACACTCTCGAAATTATTTTAAAATTTTCAATCCGTTTTCATGAACTCGGATTTATTTTATTTATTCTAAATTAATATTCCGATTAATTCTGGACTCAAGCATTATATTTTTCCGATTGAACGCAATCCATTGGAAAAATATTTCGCTCACCGACGAACGAGGTTATGGGTTTTACATCTTCAAACTTTAAAATTTGAGTTAAACCCAAATCTTCATTTTTTCTGAAAAATAAAAAAAAAATCAAAATTTTGAGCTAAAAGAATTGAAGATATGAGACCATATCTTCATTAAAACAAAAATAAAAGGGAAAAAAAAAAGGAAGGAAAAAAATTAAAGATTTGGGAAACCAAATCTTTAACAAATCGAAAAAAAAAAATGAAGATCAGCAACTTTCAACTAATAAAAAAAAAAAAAAAGTTAAAGATCTAAGTTAACAACGGTTGAAGATTTAGGTTGTTAACCCAGATATTCAACAAGTAAAAAAATAAAAAAGAAAAAAATTGAAGATCTAGGTTCAACAAATAATAAAAATATTTTATTTTTTTTTTAAAAAATAAAGATTCTGATTCAACCCAAATCTTTAACAAGGGTTAAAAATCTAGGCTCAATAAAAAAAAAAAAAAAAGTTAAAGATATGGATTGAACCCAGGTCTTTATTAAATCAAGCCAACATAGCTGTCACTCACTATAAAGCCACCTAACACTACCCAACATAACCATGCTCATACAACCTAGCCTTTATACACCCAAATAAACTACACCCATGCCATCCACAATTACAACCAAACTTCAACACAACCATACACACACACACAAAGAGCATTATCACTACCACACACCCATACCTATACCATTAAACAACACCCATCCTAACCTATAAACACGACAACTTTACCAACCTAACCATATGCAAAGAAACAGAGAGAAAGGGGGGCAAAAGAGAACGAAAAAGAAAGAGATTTGGTTTACCAACTCCATGTCTAGCGATCTGGTTTCATGGAAACCAGATCGATGGTTGTTAATCTAGTTTCCACAGAAACCAAGTTCGATCGATGAGCCACAGTGAAAGAGAGATGGTGAGAGATTATGAAAGAAATGAAGAGAAACAGTGAAAGAGAGATGGTAAGAGATTGAGAGAGAGGAAGTGAAAGAGAGAAATCGATGAGATTGATAGAGAGAGAGAGAGAGAGAGAGAGAGAGAGACCGGTGAGATGTTGAATAAAAATTAATTAATTTTATTTTATTTAATAGTTAGAAAATTCATTATTCCATCCAGTTGTCCATTATAAATGTATTTACCTTTATACCCTTACTTCTTAACCGAATCATTAGTTTATTGATGGAAATCACCAGCCTTGTAACGACTAGGCCATTTTGGATAATATTTTCAATACCCAAGGTAGTTTGACATTATTTTTAAATTTAGGGATTATAATGATAATATCCCTAATTATTAGCTTTAATCCCTGATGCAATTAACATATGAAAATAACAAAGAAAACTTAATGTGCATATGATTTTAAGTTATATAACATAAGAAAAATAACAAACAATTAACAAAGGAAAATAAACAAACTATTAACATAATACATTACATAATACATAAAGAAAATAACAAACAATTAAGTGAAAATAAAATTCAATCTCCACCATTGATCCTTTATTTATAAATTAATACTTAGTTCGCAATCACAAATAAAAGAAAACACTTGTGTTGGGAACTAACTTAGTTCACAAACAAAGGGAGGGTGATATTCATAGATATATATATATTTCATAGTTTGATATAGTTTTGAAATTCACAATAATTTTCGCATTATTTGTTGAGATTTTCAAAAAAAAAAAAAAGTATTTATGATAATAACTCATATTTTTATGGCATTAAAATATAAATTTTAATTACAAATCCTAAACTCAAGGGAGATCTAGATCTTTATTTATTTATTCATATTTTTGTTAACTAATAAAATCTAGACATCCTAATTTATAGGGATAAATCTAATTTCCCTATTATAGTTTGATATAATAACCAAAAAACTCCATAATTTCAGAAAATCATTAAAGACCCCCTTATAGTTTATCAAAATAGCCAAAAAAAAACCCACCTACTATTTATAAAAAAAAGCCAAAAAAACTTCCTATTGTCAACTTGGACATTAAAAGTTAATATTTGACCGTTAATGTGGAAGAGTAAACTGTCAAAATAAAATATAATATATAATATTACTAAGTAATTAATTAATTGAATTAAAAAATATTTTTTTTGAAAAAACAAAATGTCATCTCCACCATCCATCACAAATATGGATAGTGGAGATGAAAAAAAATAAAATAAAATAACAATATTAAATAACATTAAAAAAGGAAAAAAAAAATTAAAACATCTTTTTTTAAAAAAAATTAATGTCATCTCCACCATTCATCCTTATGATGAATGGTGGAGAATGAAAAAATAAATAAATAAATAAATGAAAAATGATTATTAAAATGAAAAGAAAAAAAGGTTTAAAATCTAACACCCAACACTCAACTTAGTTACCCAGTCGCCGTATTTTTTGTAACGCCCCGAATTTTTCTCTATTTAAAAAAAAAAAAACGAAAATATATCAGGATGAATAGTATTTTGGAATGAATAGTGATTTCTAGATGAATAGTGATGAGTGAATAGTGATTTTTGATAATTAGATCCCGAAAATCATTGAAAGTACAATTTTTGATGAATAGTATGTAACACCCCAAAATTTATGTCCGTATAATTAGTTTCCGTTAATTGAATAAATAAATTCGATAAATGGGATTAAATTGAAATCGAGCGAATTAGTGTGATATTATATATATTCTATTCGTTATTTAGGGAATTTAATAATTTTTGAAGATATTTATTTTGGTAATTGATTTAATTAGAAATTTAATGAAAGAGATTGAGCAATGGAAAAATATTATTTAATAATCAAATGAGAGGAAGTTAGAATACATTTCATGAGATTATTTTTGGAACAAATGGGAATGTACAAATAGAAGTCAAAAGTTGGAATAACAAATAAAAATGCAACGAATGTGCGGTGAAATGAAGTTAGTGGAAAAGTGAGGTGTCAAGGTTATCCAATAGGGACTTAACAAGTGTAATGTGGGGGTCTAAATGTAATTAAAGAAAAATTGGTGCAAGGATGTAAATTCAAGAAGTTGATTAGTATAAATAGTGAGCCAAATTTTCAAAATTTCATTTCTCTTCTTCTTCTTCCTTTTGCCATGAGCTTCTATAAAACCCAAAACCTCGTTAGATGGAAAAACGAATTATTTTTTGATGGATCGTATTTTCGAACGGAAAGTATTCGCGGAAATGATAATTCCTCAAAAAGTAGACTTAGTGAATGAAAAGTTTCAAAATTTATTTTCGAGTTGAATAAAAGTGAAACGAATCGAAACGAACCTCTTCAGATGGATTTCGAGCGATTCAAAAATTTATCGAATGGAAATATTCTTTTCAATTCAAGATTGTATAATATATTTTTAGAGAAATAAAATAATTTCGAATGCTCGGAGGTGAAACCGAAATGTAAAAATAATCCTGGAGGTGGAATTGAGTTATATTGGGATTTTTGGATGGACGGCATTGAATTTGAATTCGAAACCGGAATGAGAAAATGTATGAAATTAGAATGACGCATGGCAAAAAGGATGCATGAGAGGGACATATGTAGGACATGCAAATATAGAGATAGGACAAGTGTTAATCATACAAGAAAAGTTCATGACAAGTGTCAAGCAGTCATAGAGAAAGGATGACAAGTGGTGGCATTTTGTGAAGCATACAAATAGGAAATTCAAAGAAGAAATGAAGAAAGAAAAGTCATTTGCATTCTCGGTCTCCAAAATCAAATAAAAATCGAGTGTAGGAGTTATTAATGAGAGAGAGAAGCAAGATTCATCCCATTCAGTCCAAGTAAAAACCAGAGCAACCAGAGGGAGAGAAGCTCATGCTCATGTCTATTAGGTCATCAACCATCAAGCTCAACTCGTGAGAATCAAAGTAAGAAGGAAAAGAAAGGCTCAGTCAAGAAGCGAAGCTGTGAGCTGGTGAGGGAGAACGAGCAGCACCATCAGCTGCATATGTCGTCCAAGCAAACCAGGTGGAGGATCTGATTGCGCATGCAAGCAAGGACGAACAATTAGCTACTGCCATGAAGTGCTGCTGTTGTGGATAAGTGCTGCTGCTGTGAGGAGCTACTACAGTGGGTGAGCTACTGCTATGGTGATTTCTTGGCACCATCTTGCCATCGCGAACACATGGGAGCTATTTTGAAGCCAAGAATAGCTCACGCAAAGGTAAATGCTATCCCATTTAGTTTCGTATTGATGTTTCAATTAGTTTTTGTTGGTTACAAGTTAATTTGGATTGAAGGGAACTCACAGATAAAAGCTTAAAAGTGGGCAATACCCTCGTGCGACCGTTTCGAATTGAGTTCCGAAAGGTATATTGAGTTTTATTGATTTCATTTGGATGGATAGTGATTATGTTAAGTTATGGATGATGGTTGATATCGTTATGATTGGGTTTTAGGATTGAGAACCTCGTTAGTGCGGAGGTTCGCTCGATATTATTTTGTTGTATTTTTGAATGATATTGTCGTCGATTGTTTCCATTGTGAAATTGATTATGGGCTATTATATGATGATTTAGGGGATGTTAAGTTATGTTTTAATTTCAAGTTCGTCGTTGTGGAAAATGATGCATTTTAGTGTGTTTTAAGGTATCGAATAATCGTTCGGATGTTGAAAAATCATTTCCGAGCGATTCGAATAAGTTTTTTTGTGAATGCGAATGTTATTTAGTTGAGAGTTTCGTTGTCAAATGTGGAAATGTAATTGATGATTAGCAAGCTGCCATTTATGTTATTAAGCTCTTTAAGATGATAAATGTTGACGTTAGGATAGTTTGAATTGTAATAAAGTTAATCGGATAGTTTCGTTACGCGTGATTATAAGAAATCATTGATTTTTGGAGTCGAAACGGAAAATGAATAATCGTTTAGCTTGCTGCCATGATTTTCATTTTTATGTTTTAAAGTGTTTGAATATTCATTTTCCATGATTTAAGTATAGTCACGAATAGTATTAACGATAAGTTTGATTAGAACCGAAGTGATCGAGCGAAACGCTAAAAGTGATAATCCGTAGTTAATCGTCGAAATCGCGTGAGTTTTACGTTATTCGTTTAGATTCGAATATCCTTTTTGTTGAATCCATTAGAATGTGATTTCGATTATGTTGCTTTAGATTCGAATAGTATAGTAACGACATGCTTATATTAGAATGTTAAATTATTTAGGTATCGGTAAGGTGGAGGAAATCAAAATTGAGGAAGTATCACGAGGTAGAAATTTGGGAAGTTTTCGTGAGTTAGAAATCGGTGAGTGTCAATTGTTTTATGAAATGATAAATGCACTATGATTGGTATGTTTTCATGAAAGAATGAAGCATTTTAATATTAAATGAATTTATATGAATGATGTTCGCTTATAAATGTTTTTATATATACATTTAAAGCAATATTGATCGCATAAATTATTATTGAAATGCGCTTTTATGTTTTGATTTCTAATCGAATAATTATTGTCATACAACAATTATTTTAGCATGTAAATGTAATTCTTAAAAAAAAATTAAAAAAAAAAAATTCAAAACCGATGGCTACCCAATCCCCATTATATAACTGTTATGCGGCCGAAGTACCTTATTGCGTGTATGACATGTCTGTGAGGAAAAGTTCACTAACTATAGGGGGATCGAGTCTGTCATGTCACCCTCTATGTGTATATAAGGTACTATTATGACTGATGCCCTATGTGCAGCGAGATAACATTCTGCGGCATAGTGGTTTATGACTGAGATTGACCGTCCCCACCACTGGTGTCCTAAGACTGGGCGGTGATCACGATTTCTCTAGGTCCCAGTGGATACATGTTTTATGACTGAGGATATGATTTATGAATTTATGATTATGTTATGAATAATTTCAAATGAGATATGTTATGGAATGAATTTTTACAATGCATATAATCTTGTTTTCAAGTAAATATGTATATAAATGGTTATATAATAACATGAAATTCATGTTTTGAATAACTTATTACGGAACTTAGAAATCTTTCAAAAGATTTTAGAGAGGAAGTTAAAGGAAACTTATTTAGAAATGCATAATACTCACTGAGCCTTTTTAGCTCATTATTTTCTTGTTTATTTTATGAAAACTCCTCAGGCGTAGGTACGAGTCCTCCAGGCGACAAATCTCCAACTCAAGATTAGGCAAGCTTATCAGGCGACCGTAACTGTGAAATTAAAGTAAATGTTTTGATATATAACGGATTTAGTATAATGTAAATGTTTAAGTTTTATAATAATAATTACACTATTACGCATATGGAATGTTTTAAGTTTGAAATGGTTTTGTTTTGAATACTTGATTTGTGTTTGAATATAGATTTTGAGATAGACCTAAGGTCCCATTTGGAAATGGAAAAGAATGTATGCATTTATAAATGTTTATCAATTATTTTACAGGTGTTTGAAAAAGTTGGAAATAATCGGAGAAACAGTCGTTGTGATACCGAAATTTTTCCACCCTAAATTTTAAATGATTAAGAAATGAAATTGTTTTACAGCTTTGCTTCACAAAGTCTTTTTGAGTCACCTGCATAAATACTGTAAGGATTCTATGGGGTGTCGGGAGGGCTCCGCTCGGATCTGTACGGGAGAAATCCGGGTTAGGTCCTTTTAGGTGGTATTAAAGCTAGGTTATTTAAATATATATATTACGAAAACCCACTTTCGAAAATGATTTAATAGTTTTCAAAAATTGCATGATTTCTTTCATGATTTCTTTCAACGTTCTTTTAGAATCAAATATATTACCTAATGATATAAGTTTAAATTTCATAGAAATGCATCGTCGAGGTCGCCCGCCTACTAGAAGAGCTGCCGCAGAGACTCATTCGCCATCAAAGGAACAAATGAATGAGTCCGTGAATGTTTCTCAGGTTGCAATCCCATCAAAATTGTCCCAATTAGCCCCCAGAACCTGAAGAAGGAAATGCACAAATTGACAGGCCCCTTTTTAACTATACTAGCAAGGTGACCTGTTCGGCACCCCACAATGGCTTTCCAGTCTAGATCTGCTCCAGCTGGAAAGTTCCCTTGGAGCTAAGCCTCTTTTCTTCCTGAAATTACTTGAAATCTTTTTTATTTTTTTTTATTTTGAAAACGGGTAGGAATTTTATTCGTTGAAAATAGCTTTATAAAAATAGAGTTTTACAAATCCGGTAGTACAATGGCTGTTTTTCTAAAATTCCACTCTGTAAAATACTTTACAAAACCTATATATGTTTATTCAATATATTTCCATAATCAATAGGCCTTAGGGTCTTTTTAAATTCACAATCATTCAATGATACGGAAAGTAACTTGATTAAAATCTTAAAACGTCATGCATGATATTTACATAAAATCCTTAATCCAAAACAATATTTACAAAACTTGAGAAATCTGAAAACAATAGTAAATGCAGTACATGATAACTTGTCTAAAACTATTGCAGCGTGGTCACATCTGTAGCTCACCTATACGTCCGATGAAGTTACTTCTGCCGCGCTACTCGCTCTTGCACCTGGGGAGGATTTTTAAATAAAACAGAAAACGATGGTGAGAATAACTCAGTGAGTGTACTTAATAATAAATTCTACTTTTTTTATTATTTTAAAAACGATACGACTTATTGCGCAAAAGATTCTTTTAGTAAACCTTTTACAATTGAAATTTTCTTATTATTCTAAACTAACGTCTATTGACGTATTTGATTTCTTTACTAACTTAGAAAGGTAACTCTAAAAAAAAAAAAAAAAAAACTCATTCTCTTAAACTCTTAAGCTAAATATCTATATGACATGAAATACTAGAAATTTTCTGGTTGCATGTGCTCAGATGCGAGAACTTGGGATTACGATTCCCCCCAACATTAGGAAATGCAAGAACTTGAGATTACGATTCCCCACATCTATTAGACGTATGAGAACTTGAGATTGCGATTCCCCCTTTCTATTACCATACACGCATAGGGGTACCTCGACCAGGTTCTGCTAGAGGTCAAGATAAACTAAAGAGATATTAATTATCTTTAAAATTATCTCATAAGTGTTTCATTTTCTAGCTATAGTTTAAAACAAAAAAAAAAACTTGCTTTCTAGAGCAAAAACTCAATTATTGAAATAACGTTCTCATGTATCTTTATGACTAAATACATATATACAATTATACATGCCTTATAGGGAAAACGATAATATTCTAAATTGTTACTTGAATAACATAATAATCATAAACTAAAATAGTATCGCATTAATAATTTCATATAATAGAATTCGCGAAAGTTTTATAAAATGCACACTCACAACTTGCTTTCAATAACTGATCAACCACTCCTGTTATAGCTCTCGTTCGCTCGTCGGTTCACCTACGATTGGTTTCAATCAAGCTTTCGTTAAAACATGACTCGTGCACAAACTAAACTGAAACCACACAAGGATTTCTAATCATGACAATAAAAGCGATTATCTCCACACGATAACAATACAGAGAACTAATATTCGCACGCGGAGACTATCTCGAACCAATTCATTATCGCAACAAAAACTACTCAAAACTCTACAGTTACGAAAGTAACTAAAGTAACATCCTCAACATCACATTCTAATGGATTCAATAAAAGGAAGATTCGAAGCTAAAGTATAACATAAAACTTACATGATTTCAACTAATTATCACAAATTATCGCGAATTAGTCACGATTCTTTTGTTTCCAATTAAACTTATCGTTATTTTCTGCTCGAGACTTTACTTAAAACACGGCAAACGAATATTTAAACACTTTAAAGCATAAACATGAAAAATATGGCAGCAAGCTTAACGAATATCCATTTCCAGTTTCAACTTCGAAATTTTGACAATTTAACGATTTCGTGGGAAACAAAAACTATCTGATTAACTCAAATATATTTCAAACTATCCTAACATCAACTTTAACACTTCAATGGCTTAATAATGTCTCGAGGTAGTGAGGTAACATCTCAAACACTTTCATAGTCGACAACGAAAATCACAAACTAAAAACATTCACATTCGCAGAAAACTTAATTGAATCACTCGGAAACAATTGCTCAATATCCGAACGACTATCTGATACTTTAAAACACACCAATACTAACCATTTTCCACAACAACGAACTCAAAACTAAAAACATAACTCAACAGCCCCTAACTTTCCTATAATAGTCCACACTCGAATCGCAATGAAAACAATTGATGATAAAAACACAATCGAAACAACAACGAGCGAACCTCCGCACTAACGAGGTTTTCAATCCTAAACCCAATCATAATATCATCAAAATTCACCCTCAACTCAATCTTAATCATTATTCAACGAAACGAATTCAAATAAAATCACAACATACCTTTCCAAACTCATCGAAAGCTTCGAAACTTCAAAAAACACTCGTGAACAATCGCAACGGCGATGACGCTCACGTACACTCACGGCAGCGAGCAACACCTCCTTTCTCCCTTTCCAATTTGATGATGAGCCAAAGGAGGATAGGTTGAGGTCTCGGCTTGACCTGACAATTGCTCAGCAGCAGCAGCTCCCATAATGGCGATAACACCAGATCACGGCTTCAGCTCAATAGCTCACAACAGCGACGGTTCACGGTAGCACCTGGTTCACTGTCCTTGAGTGTCCACGAGTTGCACCAACATACAAACAGATCACCGCAGCACTTCAGAACGTCGACAATAGCTGTACCTCTCGCTAGTAACTTCTCAATGCAGCAGCAGGAGCTTCACGATAGCAGGACTCGGCAGTAACTCCTCAGGCCTAACAGCAGCTCACGGTCCTCCTCTTGATTGCATGCATGGATTGTCATTTTTGGATGAAGGTGTATGCAGTTTCTGGCATCAGATCTGACCCTTACCTTCCTAAAATCATGAGCTGAGACCGTCCAAGGAGAGTGATTGCAGCTGCTGGAACACTCCTTCACGAACAGGCCACGGCTTCACTTCTCTTTGCATGCACAGGCAGATGTTCTTAGATCTGGTTTTCTCCCTCAGTTGTGCTTCACCTCAGTTCTGCTCTCTCAACTTCTCTTCTTCTCTGGTTCTCTATCTTTCTCGATTCTCCCTTTCACTCTCGGCTCTTGGATGATGAATGATTTTGACTGAATATAATGCCCATTTGCTTCCTTTCCTTTTCACTTGATATATAAATATAGATATATATGATTTAATTGCTCTCGGTTGAGCATGAGAAAGGTGACTGAATGAGGATTTATTTGCTTTTAAATCCTTCACTTTTAATATTTTTCTTTTCAATTACTTATATATTATTTAATGCATAGCTTAACATGTGTCATTCATGCATACTATCACTATGCCACTTGTCTTTGCTCACCCTTTGCGTGTGTGACATGTGTCACTTTCATGCACTAATTTATTTTATTTCTCATGCATTCTCCCATTTTAATTCCAAGCTCGGATTCTGTTTTCGTCCGTTCTTCCAAGAATCCGCTTTTAATTTAATCTCAACTTCGCACTCTCGAAATTATTTTATTATTTTGAATCCGTTTTCATGAACTCGAATTTATTTATTATTCTAAAATAAATATTTCAAATATGTTTGGACTCGATAATTATATTTTTCCGATCGGACGCGATCCATCGGAAAAATATTTCACTCTCCGACGGACGAAGTTTTGGGTTTTACACAAATGAAACAGATGGCTCAATTATTAGCTGCAGCACTTTGTCTGCCATAAGAAGCAGGGGGTTCTATCGAAAGGGCTAGAAAGTTAGGAGCAAAGAATTTTGATGGAATTAGTGAACTGGAGGAAGCTTTATCTTGATTAAAGAATAATGAGGGGATCTTCGAGGTTATGGGATGTTCAGAAAAATAGATGGTGACGTTTTCAACATTTCTATTGAAAGATAGGGCCAATGACTGGTGGAAGGCGTTGCAGAGACGGAATCCAGAAGGGGTATCCTGGACTCAATTCAAAAGCGAGTTCACGAATAAATTCTTTCCTAAAAGCTATAAAGATGCCAAGATTTAGGAGTTCTTCAAGCTGGAATAGGGTATACTTTCTGTATCAGAATATGAGAGAAAATTTTCAGAATTGGTGAAGCATGTTCCATTTATTCAAGATAATGAAGGACAGAAGAGCAAAAGATTCGCTGTAGGTCTAAACCCAAAAATCAGGACCTACGTGGCATCGACTGCACATGATTAGTATGGTCAATTGGCAGAGGCTGTAGTCAGGGTTGAAAGGAGTATGGGAGAGAAACCTCAGAGTGGCACTCAAAATCTGAAGCGTAGTGGATCAACTTGGATACAGGGAGGAGCTAGCAAGCAAGCCAAAAATGGAGCAAAGTCAAAGTGGTTTGATGGTCATCAGTTAGGATACGGGGCATAATCTAGCCAAGGCTCCATAAAACCACTGACTGGATTCAAAAATACTTGAAGCACGTAGAGAACCTGGCCAGAATGTGTGAAATGTGATAAATGTCATCCTGGTAAGTGTAGATTGGGCTCAAATGTATGTTACTAATGCAGTTAGAGAGGCCACTTTGCGCGGAATTGCCCGTAGTTAGCCTTCGGTGGTAGACCAAATGTGGGATCAGCAAAACCGAGACCATTTAGTGTTGGACAAGGCCAGAAGCAGATAGGTACATAGGTTAAAGGCTCCATTTCATCCAGTAAACCGAGCGGACCAGCAAGTAGGGATAAATCATCCAGAGGACCGGCAAGCAGACCCAAAACTTAAGCTAGAGTTTTTGTAATGACCCAGCAAGATGCAGACACTACTCCAAAAATAATATCGGGTATGATCTTCGTAATTAGTGTTTATATCTTTGACTTGGTGGTGAATTAAAATTGTTATGAATAATTGATGACTGAATTTCGATTGGTTTATGCGCCTCAGTATACCTTCTTTTAGATATATTAGATCTTTGAAATTTCGAGGACGAAATTTTTATAAGGAGGGGTGAATTGTAAAACCCAAAACATCGTTCAACGAAAAAAATGAATTATTTTCTGATGGATCATATTTTCGAACGGAAAGTATTCGCAAAAATGATAATTCCTTGAAAAGCGGACTTAGTGAATAAAAAGTTTCGAAATTTATTTTTGAGTTGAATGAAAGTGAAACGAATTGAAACAAATCTCTTCGGATGGATTTCAAGCAATTCAAAAATTTATTGGACAGAAATATTATTTTCGATTCAAGATCGTATAATATATTTTTAGAGAAATAAAATAATTTCGAATGCTCGGAGGTGAATCCGAAATTTAAAAATAATCCTGGAGGTGGAATTGAGTTATATTGGGATTTTTGATGGATGACATCGAATTCGAATTCGAAACCGAAATGAGAAAATGTATGAAGTTGGAATGACGCATGGCAAAAAGATGCATGAGAGGGACACATGTAGGACATACAAATATAGAGATAGGACAAGTGTTAATCATACAAGAAAAGTTCATGACAAGTGTCAAGCAATCATGGAGAAAGGATGACAAGTGGTGGGATTTTGTGAAGCATACAAATAGGAAATTCAAAGAAGAAATGAAGAGAGAAAAGTCATTTGCATTCTCGGTCTCCAAAATCAAATAAAAATCGAGTGTAGGAGTTATTAATGAGAGAGAGAAGCAAGATTCATCCCATTCAGTCCACGTAAAAACCAGAGCAACTAGAGGGAGAGAAGCTCATGCTCACGTCTATTAGGTCATCAACCATCAAGCTCAACTCGTGAGAATCAAAGTAAGGAGGAAAAGAAAGGCTCAGTCAAGAAGCGAAGCTGTGAGCTGGTGAAGGAGAACGAGAAGCACCATCAGCTGCATGTGTCGTCCAAGCAAACCAGGTGGAGAATCTGATTGCGCATGCAAGCAAGGACGAACAATTAGCTACTGCCATGAAGTGCTGCTGTTGTGGATAAGTGCTGCTGTTGTAAGGAGCTACTACAGTGGGTGAGCTACTGCTATGGTGATTTCTTGGCACCATCTTGCCATCGCGAACGCATGGGAGCTATTTTGAAGCCAAGAACAGCTCACGCAAAGGTAAATGCTATCCCATTTAGTTTCGTATTGATGTTTCGATTAGTTTTTATTGGTTACAAGTTAATTTGGATTGAAGGGAACTCGCGGATAAAAGTTTAAAAGTGGGCAGTACCCTCGTGCGATCCTTTCGAAGTTTCAAATTGAGTTCTGAAAGGTATATTGAGTTTTATTGATTTCGTTTAGATGGATAACGATTATGTTGAGTTACGGATGATAGTTGATATCATTATGATTGGGTTTTAGGATTGAGAACCTCATTAGTGGGGAGGTTCGCTCGATATTGTTTGGTTGTGTTTTTGAATGATATTGTTGTCGATTGTTTCCATTATGAAATCGGTTATGGGCTATTATATGATGATTTAGGGGCTGTTAAGTTATGTTTTTAATTTCAAGTTCATCGTCATGGAAATGATGCATTTTAGTGCATTTTAAGATATCGAATAATCGTTCGGATGTTGAAAAATCATTTCCAAGCGATTTGGATAAGTTTTTCCATGAATGTGAATGTTATTTAGTTGCGAGTTTCGTTGTCGAATGTGGAAATATAATTGATGATTAACAAGCTACCATTTATGTTATTAAGCTCTTTAAGACGATAAATGTTGACGTTAGGATAGTTTGAATTATAATAAAGTTAATCGGATAGTTTCGTTGCACATGATTATAAGAAATCGTTGATTTTTGGAGTTGAAACGGAAAATGAATAATCATTTAGCTTGCTACCATGATTTTCATTTTTATGTTTTAAAGTGTTTGAATATTCGTTTTCCTTGATTTAAGTATAGTCACGAATAGTATTAACGATAAGTTTGATTAGAATCGAAGTGACCGCGCAAAACGCTAAAAGCGATAATCCACAGTAAATCGTCGAAATCGCATGAGTTTTACGTTATTCGTTTAGATTCGAATATCTTTTTTGTTGAATCCATTAGAATGTGATTTCGATGATGTTGCTTTAGATTCGAAAAGTGTAGTTATGACCTGCTTATATTAGAATGTTAAATTATTTAGGTATTAGTAAGGCAAAGGAAATTGAAGTTGAGGAAGTATCGCGAGGTAGAAAATTGGGAAGTTTCTGTGAGTTAGAAATCGGTGAGTGTCAATTGTTTTATGAAATGATAAATGCACTATGATTAATATGTTTTCATGAAGGAATGAAGCATTTTAATATTAAATGAATTTATATGAGTGATGTTCGCTTATAAATGTTTTTATATATGCATCTAAAACAATATTGATCGCATAAATTATTATTGAAATGCGCTTTTATATTTTGATTTCTAATCGAAGAAATATGTTATACAACAATTATTTTAGCATGTAAATGTAATTCTTAAGAAAAAATTAAAGAAAATTTTCAAAACCGATGGCTACCTAATTCTCATTATATGACTATTATGTGGCCGAAGTGTCTTATTGCGCATATGACATGTCTGTGGGGGAAAGTCCACTAACTATGGGGGGATCAAGTCTATTGTGTCGCCCTCTACGTGTATATAAGATACTATTATGACTGATGTCCTATGTGCAACGAGATAACATTCCGCGGCATAGTGGTTTCTGACTGACATTGACCGTCCCCACCACCGGTGTCCTAGGACTAGGCAGTGATCACGATTTTCCTAGCTCCCATTGGATACATGTTTTATGATTGAGGATATGATTTATGAATTTATGAATTTATGATTATGTTATGAATGAATTTCAAATGAGATATGTTACGGAATGAATTTTTACGATGCATATAATCTTGTTTTCAAGCAAATATGTATATAAATGGTTATGTAATAACATGAAATTTACGTTTTGAATAACTTATTACGGAACTTAAAAATCTTTCAAAAGATTTTAGAGAGGATATTAAAGAAAATTTATTTAAAAATGCATAACACTCACTGAGCCTTTTTAGCTCATTATTTTCTTGTTATTTTATGAAAACTCCTCAGGCGCAGGTGTGAGTCCTCCAGGCGACAAATCTCCAGCTCAAAAATAGGCGAGCTTATCAAGCGACTGTAATTGTGAAATTAAAGTAAATGTTTTGATGTATAACAAATTTAGTATAATGTAAATGTTTAAGTTTTATAATAATGATTACGCTATCACACATGTGGAATGTTTTAAGTTTGAAATGGTTTTGATTTGAATACTTGATTTGTGTTTGAACATGGATTTTGAGATGGACCTGAGGCCCCATTTGAAAGTGGAAAAGAATGTATGCATTTATAAATGTTTATAAATTATTTTACAGGTGTTTGAAAAAGTTGGAAACAATCAGAGAAACAGTCGTTGTGCTGTCGAAATTTTTTCACCCTAAATTTTAAATGATTAAGAAACAAAATTGTTTTACGGCTTTGCTTCACAGAATCCTTTTGAGTCACCTGCATAAATACTGCAAGGATTCTGTGGGATGCCGAGAGGGCTTCGCTCAGATCTCTATGGGGGAAATCGGGGTTGGGTCCTTTCAGCTTCTTCCTCTTCTTATTCAATTTTTCTTCTTCATTTAAGCCTCTAAATCGCTCCAATTTCTTACATCATCCGTCATCCACCCATCTAAGAGCATAAAATCAACAAAACCTACCAAGTTATCAAGTTTGGTTTTACTAGAAAAGATACAAATCAAGGTATGTTGATATGGGTTTTTTATTTTGTGATAGGTTTGGGTTAGAAATGATCTAAAGCATCTCATGAGCATGTAGATGAAGTTATTTTTACATTTGAATTTTGTTGTTTTGATTTTTATGTTAAAAATTGTTTCCTTTGAAACTGTAACGCCCTTCGCCCGACTTCCGTTACGGTCGGAAATCCAGAACGGAGAACGTTACTTCCCTGATAAAACCGTTTCTGTTACTTTTGAAAAACTATTATTGTTCTAAAACTCTTTACCAATAATTTTTTTTTTTTTTTAAACATAAATTCGATAGAGTTTTCTCTGTTTTTCTGAAATCCCAAAATTTGTTTCCTGTAATTGAAACTCTAACATTTCTAAAACCATCAATTTCTAAACTCCCATTCGGACCTCCCGTCCGTTTCCAAAACATTTCATTACTCAAATATATCATAAATATTTATATGCATACATAACCAAAGTAAGCTTTTAAGAAATATAGATATGCTTTTATACAGAACTTTGTTATAATTAAGTGGAAAACAATAATTTACACAAATATACATGTATCCCAAAAATGCATGATCATATGCAATATATCTATATATCTACCAAAGGCATAGAGTGGATGGTGACTATATGAACCTTCGCGAACAAGCTATTTCCCCTATCCGAAGATGAAGTCAAAAGATTCAACCTGCACATGGTAAATCAATGTGCTAAGCATAATTGCTTAATAGGTATACACATAATCAAATTTCTCAATTTAAAATATAACTTCATTCATAATTAAAAGCATTCTAATTTCAACATTCATAAATATATATATACGTTGTATAAACATATTTGAACACATAAGTTACAATTTTTCGAGTCCAACATATTTCAAAACATTGAACATTTCATCTCATTATTTATAACGTTTTTCAGTGCCCTTAGTAAACATATATTTGATACTCATGTATTGGTATATGGGTTTCCAACATCGGACATGCGGTAGTATCCGCCGGAATAACGGTCGACCCCGGCAACGGTCGCCCGGTGATTATCCACCGGGTCGTATATCATAACACATAATCGTTCAGGATCGGACACGTAGTACCTCTCATAATCCATAACGAATCAATGTAAACAAACGATACAGCTGCTAATTTCCCTATTGACATGTCAATTACCAATTTCCATTTATCGATATCTAAGTTTACAAGGGTTTTTCACAATATAACGTTTATATCACATTTTTCCTTTGGTTTTAGTAACAAGATTTTCATAGCAAATCAATTTCGCATTTCATTTCAAGTAAAATCAAATACGTTTGTAAATGCATCATATTGAAAAGATATAACGATGTCATTTAAGAAATTCACATAACAATATCATTTAAGAATTTCGTTTCATAACAAAAACACTTTCATAAAACTTTAAAGATAATGTGTATACCGACCTCAAACGGATTCGATCTTTGAATCGAATACTCCCTTACGCTTTACCTTTATTCTCTGATCGAGAATCTGGTTTGCCAGGTGCTCTTTGATCTTTCATTAAAACAATCATAGCAAAAGTTTATTTAATAATTTCTAGCGTTACATAATGCGTTATAATTATATGCTCTCCTATAATGCATTCTAATTACTCCCAATGGATATGACTTAAAACAGTTCATAATATTCTTTTATGACTGTCTTTATTGTATGGAAAATAACCTTAAAACGACACATTCATATAACTTGTGATAGTCCAAAAATCAATATGAAAACAGCATTTAACGAACTCAAAACAATGCGAATAACGTCCTAAAAACAGCATGCTATTTCTTAATTAAACATCCCATAACTAGCATGTTTATATCTCACATAATAATAATTTAACGGCTTATTCGTATAGCACGAGCACAACCTTTTAACACTTCAAAACAATCCTTAAATTATGCTAAAATCAACACATAATTTCCATGAAAACAGTATATCCAAAACGACCCATAATTAGTCACATCGTCTTTCATTTACGTAAATTAATTCTATCAAACCATTATGAAACCACTTAATCAATTTCATCATAGATATTCATTTAGCTCATATTCAAGTATCGTTTGACAACATGACATCTTTAATCACAACTCATTCGACACTAAATAGCGAATTAACGCCTTTTGAAATCAAGGAAAACTAGATTGAAACACTTGAAAACAATCTAGCGATATTCAAATAACTTTCCAATACTCTAATGCATAACGTTGCGAACCATTTTTCATGCCGACCATTACAAAACGAAAAACAAAACATAACAGCCCATATTTCTTAACATAACGGCCCCTATACGGCTTCGCAACGTAAATTTCAACATCGAACAATCATTTTCCAACACGTTAAAACTTAATCAAACGAACCTCCGCACTAACGAGGTTCTAAACCCTAGTTCCCAAACATATCATTATCAAAATTCATCCTCAACTCAATCTTAGTCATTATTCAACGAAACATAATCAAATAAATCACAATGTACCTTTCAAAACTTACTTCGAAAGTTCCGAAACTAGCACGAAAAGCTGTCCCAATTAACTCCTTTTATTTACGAGCTTCCTTCAATCCAAACGGACATCATTAACGTTCAATTATCCTTCAAATCATGATTACAATACTAGCGGGGCAGCGACTTACCTTCGCTTGAGCTGTTTTTCGTTTCGAAACAGCTCGCGGACGATTGCGATAACAACGACAGCAGCTCGGCAGCAGTTCACACAATGACAGCAACTTATTTTCGATGACAGCACACAACGCAACAGCGGCACGGCTTTAGCTTGAAAGCTGGTCGATTTCAGCCACCAGCAGCTCACGCCAGCAGCAAGGCAGCGATGACAGCACACGGCAGCACACAGCACAACAACGCAACAGCAATGACAGCACTTCGCGACACCAGCAGTTTCGTGACAGCACGATATCGACAGCCACGACAGCACAACGATAACAGCAACTTAGTAACAACAGCACAACGACAATCGCAACAATGACAGCACAATATCAACAGAAATTTCAACAATAACAACAGCACACCAACCTCAAAACTGACAGCAGTTCACGGCCAGCTTGCAATCACCGTGAGTTCTCCTTTACTACACTTCCACTCACGGTCTCAAGGCAATGGCAGCGACGGCAGTACCTGGTTCATGGCAGCAAAGACACGGCAGCGATTTCACCTCTCGCCAGTAACTCCCCAAGGCAGAAACAGCTCACGGTAGCTCCTCCAAGCTTGCATACAAGGTCAGATTCACCATTGGAGGAGCTTGGACATCACTTCGGCACCAGCTAGCTTCTGCCCGAGCTTCCTTCTTCTTTGCACGCACCAGATCACGTCTAGATCTGGTTGGTTCCAGTGACCGAACAACACTTCTTCTCTCGCTCTTCACGGCTCGGCTTTCTCCTCTTCTCGTTCTTCACTTCCACGAACTGACTTTGTTTTCCATTTCGGTCTCTCTTTTCTCTCGTTCTCTATCTCACACGACCAAATCTGGTTCTCCTTCACTTCAGCTCTTGTTTTTGTTTTAAACTCTCACTCATTTTCTCTCTCTCGGTTCACACGAACTGATCTGTTTTTGGTTTTGTATTTGATGAAAACAAATGGTGGCCCGAACACAACATCTTTCTTTTTTTTTTTTCATCATCATTTTCATTTTTTTATTTTTGTTTCATGACACATGTCCAACAATCATCACCCATCACATGTTATTTCATGCCACTTGTCATTGTTTTCCTTTGCATGCATGCCATGTGTTCCACATGGCCCCACTCTTTATTTAATTCTTCCATGCCATCAATTTCCATTTTTACGTTTTCGCTTTTCGCTCGGATTCTCTTCGGGTCCATCCTGGAAATTTAATAAAAAATCCAATTTCACAAATGGAAACTCCATTAGGTTCCGAATAAATATTTAAATCCGGACACACTAATTTATTTTACGAGATTCGATTAAATAATTATCCTCGGATCCGTCTGAAAAATTTTATAAAAAAAATTTCGTTACTCCTCCGGATCCGACGGAAAATTATTCACATCGTCCTATAATATAAAATCAATATTTAATAAATTATGAGGCATAATAACATAATGTTATAGAAACCCTAGGTGAGGGTTTGGTGCAAGGGAACTTAGGAAGGCTAAAGAGAAGTGATAAGCTCTCCTTGGAAGTGTGAGAAAGCTTCTACCAAGCCCAAAAAGGTTGGTGTACACAAACTTTATAAATTTGACTATTTTAGTAAACATAACAATGAAGTTTCCTTATATAAGTTGTTGATTTCATTTCTTCGATATGGAAAGTAGATACGAATGATATTTATGTGTCATTTGGATGTTTTTGGATTGCTTTTTGGAATAAAAATCAAAGTGGAACGAAATTTCAAAAAAAAAAAGGGTCTTTTAGGTCGAATTCACATCCTAGAGTAATCTAGGGGTACTTTCGTTTTTTCAGTCCTATTTATGTCTTATTCTAATGTTGTTTGAATGGTTTTTATGATGAAATATTGATTAGAACAAAAATTTGAAAAAAATAAACCCCTTTAGCCGAATGGTGTGCATAGGATAACTTAGGGGTATTTTTGTCATTTCGTACTCATTTATGTGTTAATCATATGATATTTTGATGATACATGTGATGGATTAAGATTTTGAAATGAAACTTTTAAAAATTCCTTCTTTAGAGCCGAATGAGAGTTAAGAGAAAATATATGTGGATTTGTTAAAGTGTGATATGAAAACTATGGGCAAAATAGTTATTTGAATTGACCACAAGTGATGCTCCGAAGAATTTCGAAGAATAGATTTAAATATGTGTTAAAAAGTTTATGCAATTAAAAATTTAATTTTAAATTGAAAATTTTGTAATTTTAAAAAATTAAAGGGCCCGCGTAATACTATTTACCGGTAGATGTGAATTGGTGGTTGGCATGCCAATAGGGTGATTGTGAGACTATGAGCTTCAAGCTTGAGGTCGTTCTAGAAGTATGGTATGCGAGGTAGGCCTCATTGTTAGAAAATTTGAATTATGAATAAGACTGACTCGATGATAGAAGAGTAGTAACCGACGAGCTGGGAAATCTCGCGGACTGTCCAGCTGCGAGTTGGACGAGGCATGAAGTAAGAACTGAATGAAATAGACTCCATAATTTAATGTGAATAAATGAAGAGCTCGATCTGTGAGTTGTAAGTTGGTGAAATGAGAAACTGAGCTACGAGCTCTAATTTAGTATAACACAAGTTGAGAAACTCATTATATAAGCTGTAGGTTGGTGAAATAAGAATCTAAGATGCGAACACTAAGTTTTAAGATAAGAAGCTCGTTATATGAGTTGTAAATTGAATAAGAGCTTGCTCTACGAGCTATTATTAGCAAAGATCAGAGGATATGTTGAGAATTGAAAAGTTAGTTAGTTAGATAGCTTATTCAGCAAGTTGAATAATTAAAACAAATTATTAGTTTGTTTGGTAAAATGAATTTTAGTGACCTGAACAATTAATAGGCTGACAGCTTGTCCAGTGAGCTGAATTATTGGCAATTACTAGTTGGTCAACTAGATAGACTTTAGCAACTTGAGAATTAGAGATTAGGAATCTGAAAACTTGTTATGCGAGCTATAATTTAGTAGCGTAGTGTAAGCCCCAAAGTTCTAATAAAGAAGCATGAGAGAATATGGTTTTCGATCCTGAGAAGGAAGCGAGCTGCCAAGAGCTTAAATGTAGATTCAGCTCACTTTAACAAGTTTAGCTTGCAACAATAAAAATGAGTTTACTGCAATAGAATTCAGCTCGTTGTAATAAAGTTCAACTAGCTACATTAGATTTCGACTCACAGCGAAAGGATTTGGCCGTTGCATGAGAGTTTGATCATAGCAATAAGAATCAACTCGTTGTAGATGAATTTAGATCGTGATAATAAGGTCCAAGTAGCTGCAAAAGAGCTTGATTTGTAGCAATAAGTTTTAGATCGCTAAAGGGGAGTTTAGCTTACTGCAATAAGATTCAGCTTATAGTAGTAGAGTGTAGCTCGTTGTGCTTGTTTAATGGTATTAAGAGATTTTAACTGCCTATAAGCATAAGCACCAGTGAACCTAAAACTTGTATGTATTGAATGATTAGAAAATTTAGAGCTCGCCCTGTGGTAATAGAGTGTTTATTTTCTAGCGATATGTTGGTTCGGCAAGCTAAACAAGATCAATTGAGAACTTGTTGTGCAAGCTGGTTGTTAGTAAAGAGATGAAAAAGAAAATAACCTTCTAGAATGGTCCTGAAAGTTATGAAAAGGATAGTCTGGATAAGTAAGGAATTATGTAGAAAATGGCCTAGATGTAAATTGTAATAACTTGAGGGACAATCTTGCAAAGAAACAAATGGTCTATATATATATATATATATATATATATACATGGACCAAGGCTAGAAAAATCGGGAAGAAAAAGAGAGAAGAAGAGAAGAAGAACTAAAAGACTCAGAGAGAGAAAGAAACAGGGAAAGGGAAAGACTAAGGTGGATGGCAATCAAGGGAGAAGAGGATTCAACCATTTACAAAACTTCACATCAAGATTCTGAAGTGGATTAAGCTAGAAAATCAAAGTTTGAGCAAGATTAAGGTAAGTTACTATGACTTTAACGAAGTTGATGTTAGTTAGGGTTAGTTAGAGTTATATGTATATTAAATATTTGCGTTAGTTTTTGATATGGAATTGATGTGGGTTTTCATCTAAATCAAGATAAAACTCTAGTTATCTAGAAATGAAGTTTGATTTAAGAGAAATCATGCATCAGATGACAGTTAAGGTTTATGGAGGTGAAATCCTAAAACTTCATATAAGCTTATATCAAGTAATTTGAATTGTAGTTAAGATGTTTGAAGAAATGAATAAGAGAGTGAAAGAAATAGATTGATGTAGTTGTGTGGGTAACCGTTCACGGCCACTAGAAAGAACGTATGTTTTCATTGAGTTTTGATGTAAATGAAATTATAAATCTATGAGATAGTTCACGAATTTCATTGATTATTAATGAGATTTTGTGCATAGATCGAGAGATTTAAAGTAATTAGATTGTTGTTAAGAGTTAGCTTAAGTAAGGGCAAAAACTCGCCTGGAGCCAGCTAGGTAATGCTTGCAGCCCTCGTGTCAGAGTTTGTAGAACAGTGCATAAGGAAAATCTAGAAAAGAAGTGTTAAAGCATAATATACATGAATTAGGGCTAGAACTCGCAATAAGCAAGTTGGGCATTGCCCATGGTCCTTTTACAACACCCGTTGAGTTGGCTAGCACAAGAGTTCGCTATGAGCGAGCTAAGTGATGTTGCGTTCCTTTGTAGTTTGTCCAAGTGAGACTAAAGCAACAACTCGCTAAGATGGCTGAGTGATGACGCAGCTCATTATAGTGTTTATCTGAGTTGAACTAAGGCACCAGTTGTAGAAAAGAGCAAGCTGGATAAGCTGGTTGGAGCTCGCAGCTCGAGCTAGACTAAGCAGTGTGTAGTTTGTTACAACCTAGATAAAATTAAAGCTATATTTAGAGAAAATTAAAGCTATATTTAGATAAAATTAAAGCTATATTTAGAGAAAATTAAAGCTATGCTTAGATAAAATTAAAGCTATATTAATAGTAGAATTAGAAAAAGGTAAGAAAGGATCGTTAATAGCAAAGTAAGAAACAAGAGGTGAGTACTAGGCACTTGCTTTACATATGTTATATTATGAAATGTAAAGTTTATTATTTGTTGAAAAGATTGTGAATGAATCATTATTATTTCTTTGCTTAAGAAAATCCTTATAATTGTTCAAAGAAAATTGGACATAAACTTTCTTTTATAAGAATTGAATTTAAAAGCTTTAGCCTAAAAATTTTGAAAGAAAGAGTTATTTTGTGCTTATTGCACTTAGTAGAAAAGATTTTCAAAGGTCATACGTACACTCTCAGATTTATATATTATCTTGCGCTACAATTTGCGACGCAGAAAATTCCACACGTAATTGCCAAGATTTATAGATTATCTTACGCTACGATTTACGATACAGAATGTAAACCCTCGATTCTAGATATAGTGGAATAGTAACATTACAGTAATAGTTTTAAAGTTAAAATTATTGTCACATCACAAATAGGAAGTCGATTAGAGGACCCAAGAGAATTAGAGAATGAAATGGGAGAGTATAGAATGAGATGAGTTTACTTTTCAAAGTTGAAAAGTCAAAAAGTCCATCAACTGAGAAACTTGCAAGTGTGATAGAAATGTGTGATGTTTAATTAACCAATTGGAGCCATTTCATTGGTGGAATAACTAGTGGTTTTTAATGGGACAAATGGACCAATTAGAATTAAGTTTATCTAGTTAGGGGTCAAGATGAGATTAGATGAAATTTAAGGATCACTTTGGTGATTTTCAAGAGGAATCATTTGGCAAATTTGACTCCATTATAAATAGACAACTCTCTTGCAAATTTCATTTGCTTCTCATGTTGGAAAACTGAGTGAGTGAGGGATTGAGTGCCATCCAAAACAAGAGGGGGAGACAAGGAATTTCAAGCAATTTTCTTCAAGATCAAGTTTAGAGCAAATCTTACCTTGTCATCAACAAAAGCTACTAGATCAAGTTTAGAGCAAAAGCAAAGCATAAGTAAGTGAGTGTTTTTGTGTTCAATTATCTTAGATCTCATAGAAACCCATTTTAATCTTGCTTCAAAAGTCAAATTTTAGTTTAAAGGTTGAAACTAGAATGGTTGATGATGAGTTTGGTGTGTTTAGTGTGCTAGAAATTGAAGGATGGATGATGGTTCCTTATCGATCTCAATTTTAGCCATGCTTAGGGTTTGTTTAAGCTATGTTGCTTTCATCCATTTGAGGCTTAAATCATACATTTTAGATGCTAAGAAACCTATTAGAAGTGTTAGAATCGAAAAAGGAAGAACATAGAAGCAAGTTGGGAACTTCGAGCTTAAATGAAGGGCTATAAATACCTGACCTATTTGAGCTTATTTGGGGTTGTTCTAGACCTCAAAACATGCCTAGGGGTCATAACAAACCATAGAAATTGGAAGGGATAGATTCCGATAAAAATTGAGGAAGTTATGGCTAAAATAGTGTACATATGTAATCGTAATATGAAATGATTATGTAAATGCATTCTTCAATGCTTGAAATGAATGTATTTGATCATATTTAAGTAAAAGAACCTTAGATATGAAAGAATTGAATTTGTCGCATGTAGGATGCAAAAATGTGCACCAAAAAGTGTTGAAAAACTTGTGTTTTTCATAGGTTTTGACCCTCGATACTTAGAATTTTTTGAAATCGTTTTATGGACGACTTAAGTCTAGTTAGGAAGATAATTTGAGTGAAAATGGAGTGAAGAAAATCACTCAGAAGGGGCTTAAATTAGTCTCGATTTTGGAGGGGGTTAAAAACAAGGATTTTGCGTTCTGTGCTTCCAGTGACCATTTTAAACATTTCAGAGTGTCCCTAGATATTAATAAATAAGACCTGTGTAAAAAAATCGGATTTCGAAAGCCTCAGATAAAGAAAAACCTAGTTATGAAGGTTTAGGCATAAAAAGACTTTTATAGTGTTAATTGTGTTAGAGAAGTTATTTATAACTTTGTTTTCATAAATTTGCCGATTCTAAATGAGTATTGGATATTTTAGGGTGAAAGCGGAAAGTATCGGAAGATTTTAAGGGAGGTTCGTATTCGATCGGAGGGCGTTTAGTGAGTACAAATTCACTTTTCTCAAGCGTAGTTTAATTAACGTTTATTTTATGGTTACCTGCACTTATTTCGTTATGTGATTAGTTTGTGTAGTGTAGTATAATTAGATTTTATTATATGAATTGTAAGCTGAATATGTATTCATGTAAAGAATTTATGAGAACTTAAAGTTTTTAGGTTTTTTTCCTTAAAACGAGATAAATTGAGAATATCAAGAAAAGTACTTTATTACGCTAATGGTTCACCCTAGCCCTAGTTGAGTACCCAGTGGGATGCTTTATGCGTGCATGGTAGATGTGAGCTAGTCACTAACTGAGAGTGGAGTCTAGATGACTCTTGAGAGATGAGAGTCAGTTGAGTCACCCTCTGCACGTATAGGGTAATGTGGTTTAGACCGATTGCGTAGGGGTAACGTGTGCTTAGAGTTCGCGCATCGGCAACTACATAGGGTAGATCCCTTAACTCCTAGGGTAAAGAATTTATGCTGCCACGAAAGGAATAGTTTCCCCTAAGTTACCATTAAGGTGAGAAATAAGAAAGTTTTAGAAAGAAATTCAAAATGAATTTCAGAAACGGTTTTCAAATGAGATTATATAAAGTATATCAGAAAATACTTTAGTTTTATTAAGTTGTTTATCTCACTGAGTTATACTCATAGTTTGTTTTCCTTGTATTCTAAAAATGTTCCCTTAGGTGTAACAGCGAGTCGGTCGGCGGACGAGGCACAGACAGACACACAGAGAGACTGACAGATGACTTAGATATCATTGTATACCTCAATTTTTGGTCATATGCATATTTTGTAGTAAAGTATGATGTAGATTGTAAATATGAATACAAGTTGTTGGATGCATGTTTAGAAAACTATTTTCATAAGAAAATTATAGTTTTTCCACCAGTTTTTGCGATTGTGGTTTTTTGTGCTGGAACTGAATTTGAGATTCGGGCTGGAGGCCCATAGTAGTTGAGATTTGTATGTTATAGAAGCATTTTTGAATTGTTTTTAAATCTCTAGGGTGGCATAGTCTAATAAACAGTCGGCATGCTGTCGGATTTTTATCAGAAAAATAAAATTTTTTACTTCTGCCACATAGTAAATAATTTAATAAATAAGTTTTAAATAAGTCACGGTGCTTCGACGGGGTTTCTTTGGGCCAAATTTAGGGTTCATTGGAATTCTATCGGAGTGCTACGGGGTCCTTCTCGGGTTCAGATGAGGGATTCAGAAATGGTCCTATCACAGAAAATTTCACATGTAGTAGTTAAGATAATTAGATTATCTCGCACTATGATTTGTGATACAAAAAATTCCACTAGTAATTGGTGAGATGTCTCAGCAGGGTCATGGTTGGTGTCAGTTAAAAATCGCCACGTGACATACCACATTAAGCGACAATGGTAGTCATCATATGGTCAGAGTATTTAGGGGGTACAATTGGTACACTGTTGTGATTGTATAACTATTTACATATGCATGATATATAAATGGTTTCAAATGATTTTAGAATTTAAGTATGTGAGGAGTTAATAAAATTTTGAGTTGTATTTAAAATCTAAAAGCATAGTTGTGTTTGATTGCGATTCGTTGAAAATTTTATAGAATTGCTTTGTAAAAGAAATATTAAAAAGCAAAAAATTCTCATTGCTTCTGTTAGAAAAGAAATTTTATAAAGTGATGTTAGAAAAGAGAATGACTTAACTTCATGGAAACTTTCTAGTCAAGTCTAGCTATTAACTGGAGAGCTACTGTGGAGTTGCTGACAAGTCGCCAAGTGTATGATATCAGCTTTAGAAAGTTCGAGGCTTGACTGTGATTATTAGCAGTACTGCGCTATTATGATTTCTTACTGATATTGAATTATGGATCCTGAAAGGCAGCAAGTGTCCGGTCTAGAATATGGAAAAATTATGAAAAATGCTCCGATAGGGAGGCATTGAGTGTTCGATGTCAGGGAAACTCGTTGCTGATCCATTGTATCATCTTAGATTTTACAAAGGGCTCTAAGAATGGTCATAAGGAAAAAATTTGTAACTTTGTATGATAATTGATATTATAAGGATAATATCGTAAATGTGATTAATAAAGGATTTCTAGAAAGCTTTTGAGATTGAAGTTCAATCTAAATGATGTTTGGTATATATATATATATATATATATGTTTTCGAAAAGTTGATCGTTTGTGCATGTGATTTGATTTTATTATTGTATTTTCGAAAACGAGTTTGGTTTATTGTTGTATATATACACCCACTAAGTAGAAATACTTAGCACATTGGATTTACCACGCGTAAGTAATTGAGTCAGGCTTAAAGTTAAAGACGAAGACAAAGTACCTGCAATTTTCTTACGAGTCATATCCGACATCATCTTTTTGGTAATAACTAGTTTTGTATCACATGTGTAAAGTCATGGGCACCATCATGATTGTGTGTATTTCTCTAAAGAGTAAACTTTTGTAAAGAATAACTTGTATAAGTTTACAACTTGATGTAAATGATGTAAATTATTTAACTAAAATGTTTTATGTTGTATTATTTGCGCAAAGTTCAAAATTTTAAAAGAAGTATTTACTATATATGTTTGTATGGGGAAGTGTAATTGAAATCGGACGGGAGGTCCGAATGGAAGTTGAGGAAATAAAGATTTTAGAAGTGTTATTGTTTTCCCTGTAGGTTTTAAATTTGGGTTTTCAAAAAAACATGGGAAACTCTATCGAATTTTCAATAAAAATAAACTCAACGTTTTAAAAGGATTTTTATAAAGAAAATTTTTTAAAATGACATAATACCTTTCGTCTCGATCCTCGTACCGTTGAGGATTGAAGGGATGGGTGTTACATAGTATTTTCAGATGGAAAGTGTTCGCATAAATAGTAATTTTCGAAAATGGGTTTTTTATATTAAGAGTTCTGAAAATTATATTAGAATGAATAGAAACTGAATCAGATCAAAAACGAGTCAGTTTGAGGTAAAACAGAGCAGTTTTCAGATCCGATTGAAAATTCTGATAGATTTTTGAAAAATTTTGAAAACATCGAAAAGTTTCAAATGAGTATTAAAATGCTTATGAAGTATTTTAGAGACTCAAACGATATTTCCAAGGGAGGTTTGGGTTGAAATGGAACCAATCCGAAAATCGTCAAAGGCGATTTAGTGAATTACGAAGAGGCAAAAAGAGACACGGAATAATTTTTAAAGGTTATGAAGGTTACTAGAAATATGTAGGAAGTTCAAATATAGGCCCCGGTAAATTTGAAAAGGATTCTAAAAAGTCTCGAAAATATTGAATCCAGGTGTCTCAAAAAATCAAAATAAAAAAGAAATAAGAAGTGATAAGCATGAGGAAAAAACACTCAATGGATGAGTGACAAGTGACATAGTGGATGAGGATGATGACACGTGTCACAATCTTATGGATGGTTTTCTTGTGATTTTATTAAGTTTTAAGGGTAAAATGGACTTTTGCATTGAATATATATATAAAGTGAAAGATGAAATGAGATGAGAGAAAAGTGGTGGTCGGCCAAAGAGAGTAGAAAATGTGAGAAAGAAAGAAAAAGAAAGGAAAGCCGAGAGGGAGAGTGAGGCCGAGAGAAGAAGAAAAAAAGGAAAAGAAAATGAAGACCGCAAAGAGGAGAAGAAGAAGAGGTGATCTAGCATCCCTAACCTCTCAAACCCATCAAGATTTCATAAGAAAAAGTGAAGGTAAGTTGATAAAGATTTATGTTTAGTTGATGGGTTTTTATTTTAGTTTGGTAATTTAATGAGCTTTGATGAATTTATTGCATGAATAAAGATTGATTTTCATCAAATTAAGCTTGGAAGTGATGGAGAATTTAAGCAAGCCTTGGGTCATGGAAATTAGTACGATATGAGTTATGGTTTTTAGATGATTTTTGTAGAAACTTAATTGATTTTTGAGTTTAAGGTTTTAGGTGGATATTTGATGATTATTTGATATGTTTGGATGTGATTTTTAATTTGATATGAAGAGGATGAATTGATTTGGTCATTATTAGTATGTGTATAATTTGGAAAAGTTTGTGTATTTGAATGGATTTTAGTGTTTGAATTGATTTTTGGGTGTTGAATAAGTTTTGGAGTATTTTGAGTGTGATTGATGTAGTTGGAAATGAAAAATGATAGATGAGGTGTGTGTGTGTGTTCGACCAAAGGGTATAATGCTGGTGAATTTATAGCCTTTTGATGTTAGATGAATTTATATGAAAATTTAAGTGAATTTGAGTTGGTTTGTTGAAGAAATCGAAAAATGAATGGTTGGAAAGTTTGTTGATGAATTTGGTTAGTGTAGGAACTTTTATGTATTGAATTAAATTTGGATGATTTAGATTGTTTTGGTGATGATTTAGGTTGATTTGAGGTGATATTTAGAATAAAAATGCAAATGGATAAATAGATGAATAATTATATTAGTATGTGAACAATTTGTATTTTTGTATGTATTGAAGTGATTTTAAATGTATGAACTAGTTATTTAATGTTTCGGAATGAATTTAGAGTGGTTGGAATTAAAAGAATGAAAGAAAATTGAAAATAGAAAGTTTGGATGTAAAGTTGGGTTGAGATTAAGAATTGGTGTAAATGTGTTGTTTCGACTATTTTGAAGTATTTTTGTGATGTTTAGGATGTATTTAAGTAAGCTGACGGAAAATGAATTAAAGAAATGGATGAATTTTGTATTCTTAAACCTAGATGTGGATCTAGCTCGAGGGAACTATGAGAAGAAGCAAGGGAAGTTATAATCTCGAATTGAAGGAGTGGAAGAGTCTTAGAATCTTGCCCCAAAAATGTTAGTGTACACTTCCTTTGAAAATCTAATTTTATTAGTACCGTTTAGTATTTACGAGTTTTTTGAAATATTATGAATTTGATTAAATTGATGTGGCAATTATGCTTGAATGTTGATTTTATGTAATTTGGATATACTTTGAATGATGTTAGAATAATATTTAAGTTGAAAACAAGATTTTTAAAAGAAAAGAATGGAATTTTTATTAAATTTGATGCAAATGCGTGATCAAATGTTTACACCATTAAGAATTTTGTTTAATTTTAAAATACATGAAATTATTCTTATAAATTGAAATAAAGGGTGTTTAAATATGATTTTAAGGAATTTCGAATGGAAACAGAAAAAGAAATGGAAAGGAACAGATAAGTATAGTTTTTTAACCTAACGTATATCGGAAGAAGAACATGAATGTTTGAAAAGATTTGATTAGTTAATTGAATGCAAAAATAAAGTTTTGCGATGCTTATATTGATAATTTGAATTTACAGGAAAAATCGTAACTGAAATTATGTTTATCGCTTTCCGAATGAAATTTTTATTTAAAAATAAAAGTTACCAAAAATATGAAATTTTTTATAATTAATAAAACTAAAAAAGCCCGAGTAAACCTAAACATTTGTAGATAGTGAAAATTGGCTAATCAATAAGGTGATATTAGCAATATTATGTTATTACATCGATACACAGTTTTTGAGGGATGGATTATGAGAGGCACTAGGTGTTTGGTCTTAAAATCGGAACCGTTTATGATATGCAACCCGGTGGGTAGCCACCGAGTGGTCAATATCGGGGACGCCGATTGTTCTGGTAGATAGCCAACGAGTGGCCAATGCTAAGAGACCCGAATCCGATCTATGGTATCGTGTCAGAGTTTAAGAAGGGCACTGAAAAATGTAAAAGAAAACCATGTTAAAATAACTGCAAATGAAAATTTTTGTGTTTTATATATGCATCAATTTATAAATTGAGTCCTTTGTAATGTATTTGTAAAAGTTTGAAAAATTGTGAAAATTTTGATTTACAACTTGAGTTTTGAGAAATGAAAAATATTTGGTGAAAATCGTGAGGTTACAAGTAGAAAGAAATGATTTTATATATTTTGTATGTGTAGTTTTTAGTAAATTGAATTACTATATGAACTTTAAAAGTGATTTTTAAATTTCTTTAGTTATTTACTTGTTATTTTGTTATATTCTAAAATTTGAAAAAATCAAAATTGTAAATTTATATTATTGTGAAACAAAGTTTTATGACATTTAAATTAAGTGTACACCCACTAAGTAGGAATACTTAGCGTGTTGGATTTTTCCACGCGTAGGTTAAGATTTCGATACTGTAGATAGAGATTGACGAAAAGATAGTTACCGCGCTTCCTGCGAGTCATAATTCTCCACATTTAATGACTTTATTTTTCTATATTCATGGACATATGTATATTCTGTATATTTCGTATACTTGTATAAAGAAATTGTAATCCGTAACACCTACGACGGTGCATGTGATGAAGTTCTGTATTTTAAAATTAATTTTTGTGGCTTGAAATGCTTTTGAAAACTTTGGTATGCTGCTTTTGATTTGTTGATAAAGTTTAGTGATAATATTATTTTGAAAAATATTTGTGTGTTGAAGTAATTTTAGAGTCGGACGAAGAGTTCGAAAAAGTGAATGTATTTTAGAAGTGTTTTTTTATCAATTGCAGGTTTTTAAATTTTGGATTTTCAGAAAAATAAAGTAAACTCTGTCGAATTTCCGTTAAAATAAAATAATTGAGTAAAATAAAATAAATTTTTTAAAGGAATTTTTAGTAAATGAATTTTTAACGAATAAACTTTTAGTAAAGAAATAAATTTATAACGTAGCATCCTTTGTCTCAAGTTTCCTAGAATTGGGAATTGAGAAAATGGTGTTACATTCTTCTTCTTCTTCAAACCCAACACCTAACACTCATGTAATACACCTTCTCAGTTTTAATATTGTAAATGTGTTATACAAGTATATCATCATTTATAAAATAAAGAAATAATTTAAAGTGTCCAAAGGTGTAATCGGATTTTGGTAGAATTTTCGTATGTGAAATGGAATTTCAATAAAATTTTTGAAGTAAACCGGAACCGATTTCAAATTCGAGAAGTGGTATGATAATCACTTAGGGTTTAAAATTGAATCGATATTAAAGAAATTTCCAATGAATGACAAGAAGTACTAAACTAATTGGAAACACATAAGAGAGCATTATTAGAAAATTTAAAAGTGTAGAAATGTGTAGAGAAAAGAGTGGCAATTTTGTAAAATTATGTCAATGACATTGCTTGTAATTATATTTCAAACTTGAATGGCAATTTATAAAGGTCATATATATATATATGTATGTATATAAGTGAAGTTCCTAGAAGAATCAAGAGAAAAGTGAGAGAGAGTGACAGAGAGCAGTTTCGGCCAAGCAAAATAAGGGCAAAACAGCAGCTATTCTGAAAGGACCCAACCCGGATATCCCTTGAAGAGATCCTAGCGGAGCCCTCCCGGCACCCCACAGAATCCTTACAGTCTTTAAGTAGGTGACTTAAAAGGACTCCATGAAGTTAAGCCGTAAAACAGTTTCATTTCTTAATCATTAAAAATTCAGGGTGAAAAATTTTCGACAGCACAACGGCTGTTTTTCCGACATTTCAACTTTTTCAAAACACCTGTAAAACAATTAATAATATTTCAAAATGCATACATTCATTTTCACTTCCAAATGGGACCTCAGGTCCATCTCAAAATCCACATTAAACGCAATTCGAGTATTGAAAACAAAACCATTTCAACTTAAAAGAAAACATTCCACACGCATGATAACGTAATTAAAGTTATAAAATTTAAATATTTACATCACATTAAAATCCGTTATACAACAAAATTTTACTTTGATTTCACAGTTTCGGTCGCCAGATAAGCTTGCCTACTTTTGAGTTGGAGATCTGCCGCCAGGAGGACTCGAACCTGCGCCTGGGGAGTTTTTTAAAAACAAATAAACAAGAAAATAATGAGCTAAAAATGCTCAGTGAGTGCTATACAGTTCTAAATACGTTTCCTTTCTAAAACCTTTTGGCAAAATGCGAAGTTTTGAAATAACTTAATTAAATCGTGCATTTCATAATAGTATACCGTCATTTTTATACATAATTTACTTGAAAACAAGATACAAAATTATAAGCATCGTAAAATTCGTTCATAACATAATCATAAATTCATAAATAAACTCATAAAATCATAAATCAATCCTCAGTCATAAAACATATATCCAATGGGACCCGGGGAAATCATGATCATCGCCCGGTTTTGGGTCACCGGTGGTGGGGATGTGCAATCTCAGTCATAACCACTATGCCGCGGTATGTTACCTCGCTGCACATAGGGCATCAGTCATGATAGTACCTTATATACGCGTAGAGGGCGACATGACAGACTCGATCCCCCCCCATAGTTAGTGGACTTTCCCCCGACAGACATGCCATACGCGCAATAAGGCACTTCGGCCGCATAACAGTCATAATTCAGTCATAATGGGGATGGGTAGCCATTGGTTTTGAAATACATTATCATGCTAAAATAATACTTGTAAAACATATTCCTTCGCTTATAAACGAAACATAAAAGCACATTTCAATAACGAGTTATACGATCAATATTGCTTTAAATACAGATATAAAAACATTTCGAAGTGTATAACATTCCTGTAAAGCGTATATCATTGATATAAATTCATTTAAATCTTAAAATGTTTAAATATTTCATGAGAGCATAGAAATCATATAAAAATCATAGTGCATTTATCATTTCATAAAATAATTTACACTTACCGATTCTTAACTCACGGAAAAGACCGGATTTTCTACCTCGTGCAACTTCTTCAATTTCGCTTCCCTTCGCCTTAACGATGCCTATATAAGTTAACATTCTAACATAAGCATGACGGAACTACGCTAATCGAATCCAAAGCAACATCAAGAAGCCATAATCTAATGGATTCAACAAAAAGAATAAGCAAAGCTAAACGAACAACATAAAACTTACGCGATTTAACTAACTATCGCGACCTATCGATTTTAACGTTTCGCGCGTTTCCTTCATTTCCAAATAAACTTATCGTCCATATACTCGTGACTTAACTTAAATCAAGGCAAACAAAGATTCAAACATGATAAAGCGTAAGCTAGAAAAATATGGCAGCAAGCTTAACAAATATACATTTTTCCGATTCAACTCCAAATTCGATAATTTAACGATTTCGCGCGAAACTAAAACTATCTGATTAACTTAAACGTATCTTAAACTATCCTAACATCGACTTAACATCATGATGGGCTTAAACACAACTCAATACAGCGAGAAGACATCATAAACGTTTTCACAATCGACGATGAAAATCACAACTAAAAACATTCGCACTTGCGGAAAACTCGACCAAATTGCTCGAAAACGATTAATCAACGCTCGAACGATATTTCAATACTTTCAAATACACTAAAATGCATCATTTTTCATGTTAACAAACTTGGAAATAAAAGCACTACATGACAGCCTCTTTATCATATCATAACAGCCCACACAACGAATAATCCACGGACTTTCAACATCGGCAATCAATCGACAACATAACGAAACAAAACAAACGAACCTCCGCACTAACGAGGTTCTCAATCCTAAGCCCAAACATAATATCATCACTTTATCTCAACTCAAACTTAATCAATATTCGTTGAAATGAATTCCATAAAATCATAACATACCTTTCGAAACTCAATACGAAGCTTTGAAACGACAAAATTCACTCACAAACGATCGCGACGAAGACTAATCTCTCACGATAGCAAGCTGTCCCCTACCACCAACTACTGACTTCTCTTCAGGATTGCTGTGCAGCTCACGGCCTGACTTGGCAGTAGCTCGCACGATGTCAACTTGCGATGACAGCAGCTCACCCAGGCAGCAAGACACTGCGATAACACTAGGCAGCAGCAAGGACTTCATCACGGCAGCACCAGCACTTCCACGCTAACAGCAGAACAGCTCCAGATCGGTAGCAGCTCCCATCCACGGCAGCAACAGCAGGTCGTGTCTGGCAGCAGCGACCTCAACTCCACGCCGACAGCTGCAACTTCTCACCAGCAATTTGACGCCAACAGCAGCTTCAACTCTGACAGCACCTACCTTTCCTTAGATCAAACCTTGCATGCAAGCTCTAATCAGCTCTCTTGGGACGGATCTGCACTTAGATTACACATGCAACACTCGGTCTCTCCCTCTTGCACTCTACAAAGCTCACAGCTACACTTCCCTCTCCAACTCAACTCACGAAATCAGCAGCTTGCAAAACCTATTCAAGCTTTTGGGTCGCCCACAATCAACTCTCGGATCTAGCTTGAACAAATGAGGCCGAGAACTTGCTTGTTCTCCTCTCTTCCCATTTCTCACGCTTGGTCTCTCTCAATATCACTCTCTCTCGGTTTTGATTAAATTGAAGAATGGGTTGACCGAATGAAGATTATGATTTTCCTTCTTGATTTTCTTCATTCAAAGATGAATATAGATGCTTGATAGATTTCGGACACTTGTCAAAACATTTCAAATTTCTTTAACACTTGTCATGGCTTCCCATGCATGCATGACACGTGTCTTATTTCCATATCACTAGTCACATTCATTTCATGCATTCTCCCATTAATTCTAAACTCGAATCCGATTTCGTCCGGGAATCCACTTACAACTTGATTTCGTTTCCAGAATTATTTATTTATTTATCCTTATTATTAATATTCTAATTTCGCAGCCGTTTTACACTATAAAATAAATTTTATTACCTGAAAATACTTATTCCGAGTAATTCCGGACTTGGGAAAATATATATATATATATTTTTTCCGATCGAAACACGATCCAATCGAAAAAATAATTCGCTTATCGACGATCAGGATTTTGGGTTTTACATATTCTTCAGCCATTCCAAGCCATTTTAAGAGGTTTACAAGCCATTAAAAGATGAAGAACAAGTCTGGGAAGGTTATCTAACAAGGATAAGTGAATTTCAAGTGAAAATAGTTGAGTTTCCATGAAGTTATTATATGAAAAATTGATGGGACCCTTCCCGAATCCCTACTCTGGATCCGTGAAGTATCCCGTAGCACTCCGAAAGAGTTCCAACGAACCCTAGCTTGGCCTGCAGAAATTCTGTAAGAGCATCAGGACTTACTTTAGACTTCTTTTTACAAAACATTTATTATGGGGCAAGGGTAAAAATTTTTCGTTTTCCTAATGAAAATTCGGCAGCATGCCGGCTATTTATTAAGATATGCTACCCTGCAAGTTCAAAGCAATTTAAAAACACGTCTATGGCAAATGATTCTCAACTGTCAGAGGCCTCTGACCCTCATCCACAATCAGCCACAACATGAATATATATAAAATTTCAAACTTTTATGGAAACTCAATTTTCTGAATTAAAATATTTTCATAAAACGTGCATCCAACTACTAATATGTAAACTCTATTTAAACTTATTTTAAATGTACATCATTTACACCATACTCTTGTACAACACATGCATGATTAGAAGTGTGAGCTATACAATAAGAAATAGTCATCCGTCACCCGATTCGAGCGTCGGTCTGAGCCTCATCTGCTGGACGACTCACTCCTGCTTCTGAAGGAACATTTTAAGAAATACATAGCAAACAAACGGTGAGTATAACTCAGTGAGATAAATAATAAATAGCTTTATAAACTAAAGTATTTTTCTGAAATATTTTTTATTTCTTTCAATTAAAACTATTTCTGAAATTCATTTTGAATTTCTTTCTAAAACTTTTTCATTTCTCGTTTTGATGATAACCCAAGGAAACTATTCCTATCGTGGCCGTATAAATCTTTAGCTAAGCCACTAGGAATTAGGGAATCTACCCTGTGTAATTTTCGATGTACAACTCTGGGCACGCGTTACCCCTACACAATCGGTTTAAACTACATTACCCTATACGTGTAGAGGGTCGCTCAATTGACTCCCTCTTTCAGTTAGTAACTCTCTCACATCTATCATACACACATAGAGCATTCTATTGAGTACTCAACTAGGGTTAGAGTAAACCATCATCGTAAGGAAATACTTTTTCTCGGTATTCTCAAATAATCTAGTTTTTAAGGCAAAAAGCCTAAAACTTTAAAGTCTCATAATTTCTTTACATGAATATATATTTACTTTAACAATTCATATAATATGATCCAACTATATTAAAATCTATAAATCAATTACATAATGAAGTAAATACATATAACATTAAAATAAGCTTTAAACAAACTAAGCTTAAGGAGAAGTAGATTTCTACTCACAAAGCGCTTCCCGATCGCTAACTTCCAATTCGAGGAACTCTCTTCACCTCTTACACGTCTCGGTGTCCGTTAGAAAAACTTCCAATTCACTTGAGTTTGATATCAGTCACTCCTTTGAGATTCTCACGGCATCCATATCTTTCTATTTCAGCTGTCAAACTTGAACTACAACTAAAACCAACCATAACTCTTGAAATTGACAGCAAAGAACTCAAGAAAACAACTCACAAACTCAATTGATTCCTCTTACCTACTGTTGATCATCATCTTCACGCTTACCCCTACCATTTTTCGTCATTTCTTGGCTTTATCCAGCTGCTTCCAGCTCATTTTTTTTTGGTCTCAACTCACCCGAAATCGCCTTTTTTCACTCGCGGTCTGCTGAGCTCGTCAACGCCCGTCGCGACTTCAGCTGTCTTCCCGTTTTCTTGTCTGACTTCCTTACTTCCAGATCTAGTTTTCTGGCCTGAAATCAGCTGCTCATCTAGCTCCTTTAAGCCTCCATCTCAGTATTACAAAAGCCCTTAGATGATATGTCTTCTTGCTTCTTTACTTGGCTGCCGAGAGCTGTTGAAATTGCCGAATGAGGGAGATTAATTTCGAGTTTGATTTTTCGGGTCTGTTGGAGTGTGTTTTCTGTGCCAGATCTGAGTTGGAAGAATACACATTTAATTGCTTAACAAATTGCCTAAACACTTCTCAACTTTTTTCAATTATGCTAGCTTAACTTTCAACCAAAGTTTTACACGTTTACCCCTCTTTTACTAACATTTTTATTACCCTCACTTATACTTTTCCAATCATGTCCCTACTCATTTTTAACTTATATTTAACACTCCCTAATAACCTCTTTTAATCCTCATAAACTTATATTACGCATAAAAATTTTATCCCATAAAAATAAATACGTTAAATCCATCAATTTCCATAACATTTGTAATATCGATAATATTAACCATTATTTCTCTCAATAGTATTTCTAAAATATTTCACACTTATCAATTCATCAAATTAACCTCATAAACATTCAATTAGACTTATAATTATTCACTTTCATCACATAAAATAATATCTCACAATGGTGGAATATTTTAAACATACGATTGCATTTAACGTTTTTATCTCTGTATAGATATATATTCCTAAGCATGAAGGACTTGGTCTTAACAAAAATTGAGTCCAAAGCTGTCCCTAGATTGCATGTGCTATTAATAAAATTTTTATGTGTTAATTTAGAGTTTTGGAGCCTTAAATTTGAGGGAAAGCCAAGCAAGGAATCAAGGACAAATTTGGTAAACATACTAACAAAGATGATTTTGATTTAAGCTTGGATTGGTGATGTTTAAGATGTTGAATTTCATGCCATAAAAATTGATATGATTTTGTATGGATTTTCAGTGAAAAACTTGAAGAGATCTTGAGGTGTGTATGGATGTGTTACATGGCCAAATGAGGGTTTTGATGATTCAAGTTGTGTTAAATGGTTTGAAGTGATTTCATGTATAAAACTATATTAAAATATCAAGTTAAATTGTTGAAATGAAAATTAAAACCATGGTAGACTAAGTGCTATGCATTCGGCCATGGGATGGTTATCATGATAGATGATTGTTTTGATTGCTTTGGATGATTTTATGGGTTAAAAGAATAATGGATTTAACATGAATATGGAAAGAAATTCATTAGGTGACAAATAATGATAGGTTCGACCAAACTAGGCCATGTTATCTAATTTTGATGGTTTGTGAGTTTGGTTAAATTATATGATATATTGCATGTCTTGGGATGTAATTTTGGGAAGGAAATTAAATTTATGGCCTGAAGGAAACCCGACGGAGTATCGGGACTCAATTTAAACTTTATTTTAAATATCATTTACTTGGTGGCAAGGTTAAAATTTTACATTTTTCTGATAAAAATCCAGCAGTATACTGGCTGTTTATGGAACTATGCCACCTTACAAATTTAAAAAAACAATTTCAATACACTTCTAAGGAAAAATAGTCTCAACCACCAGGGGCCTTTGGCCCTCATCCAAATTCAATCCCAACATGAGCAACCACATAAAAAGATTTCGATGGAAAATTGGATTTTCTTTTCAAAATATTTACATAAAACATGCATCCAATGAATTATCTTTATATTTACAAATTTACATCATTTACACCATGCTTTATGTACAAGACATGCATGACAAAAGTGTGAGTTATACAATGGGATGAAGTCGTCCGTCAATTGATTCGCACATCGGTCTGAGCCTCGTCTGCTGGACGACTCGCTCCTACACCTGAGGGTAAATTTTAAGAAATACATAGAAGCAAACTATGAGTATAACTCAGTGAGATAAACAACTCAATAATATAGAAGTATTTTTCTTAAATGCTTTATATAAACTCATTCGAAAACCATTTCTAAAATTCGTTTTAAATTTCTTTCTAAGACTTTCTCATTTCTTACCTTGATGGTAACCCAAGGAAATTACTCCTGTCTTGGCAGCTTAAATTTCTAGCTAGCCACTAGGAATTAAAGAACTTATCATGTGTATTCACCGATACGCGAACTTCAAGCACGTGTTACCTCAACATAATCGGTCTGAACTACATTACCCCATACGTGCAGAGGGTGACTCAACTGACTCTCTCCCTCTTAGTTAGTAACTCTCTCATACCTACCGTGCACATATAAAACATTCTATTGGGTACTCAACTGGGGTTAGGGTAAACCATCAGCGTAATAAATTACTTTTCTTGATATTCTCAAATAATCTCGTTTTCAAGGCAAAAAGTCTAAAAACTTTAAATTCTCATAAGTTCTTGATATGAATATATATTCAACTTAACAATTCACATAATAGAATCTAGATATACTATAATACACAATCCAATACATAATGTAATAAGTGCATATAATCATAAAATAAACTTTAACCAAAACTACGCTTGGGAAAAGTGGATTTCTACTCACAAAAAGTCCTCCGATCAAAAGCGAATCTCCTTTGAAATCCTTTGAAACTTTCCTCTTTCACTCTAAAACATTCAATACTTATTTAGAATTAGTAAATTCACTAAAACAAATCCATAAATAGTTTATAACATAACTAACTCTATGAAGGCCTTTTTACGCCTAAACCTTCACAACTAGGTTTTAACTTATCAAAGGGTTTCAAATTCCAATTTCTTTTTACAAAACCTATTTATTATCCTCTAGGAACACCCTGGTAGACTCGAAATAATTTTCTAAAACTCAACGAAAAATCACAAATTTAGACCCCCTTAAGCCGAAATGCATGCTAGGGAGCAATCCCTAGCTTTTCTTTGTTCCTTTTTTGCTCCAATCACCTCCCTAACTCTTGTTTAGGTTAGCCATGAAGCAAATCTGGAAAGAAACGACCATCGAGTAGGCGTTTCTAGCTAAAAACTATACTTTTTCAACACCTTTTAAAGCACACTTTTATACCAATCATGCAATAAGCTCAATTCTTTCATGTCTAATGTTCATTTACTCAAATATGATCAAACATAGTCAATTCAAGCATTAAAGAACCCTTAATCATAAGAACCATTTATGCCCTTCAACTAACTCAAAAGCACT
This sequence comes from Dimocarpus longan, assembly GCA_022984855.1. Taxonomy (NCBI): domain Eukaryota; kingdom Viridiplantae; phylum Streptophyta; class Magnoliopsida; order Sapindales; family Sapindaceae; genus Dimocarpus; species Dimocarpus longan. Next base: position 11,241,723 of record CM041013.1, read on the forward strand.
AGATTTACCTCTACACTTTAGCTTTTTCCATTCTATCACTTCTATAAGGTTTCTTAGTCTCTAAAATTGTAACATGCTGTTTCGGTGTCCAAATAATTTATTAAATGTTGATTATTAATTAAGGGATGATGTAATTAACTATCCGTTCGGATCCGGATGAGTAACTGAATTTTTATAAAATTCTCCAGACGGGTCCGCAGATAATTATATAATTTAATCTCATAAAATAATTTAGAGCGATCGGATTCGAAATGTAAAAATAATTTCGAGTGTGCGAAATCGAAATCAAGTCGTAAGCGGATTACCTAGATGGATGGATGAAATCGGATTCAAGCTTGGAATCGGAATGGGAAATGCATAAGAAGCAATAAATGAGATAAGTGCATATGTGCCACATGTAAAGAATGCAAAGGTGGGTGATGACAAGTGTTAAATGGAAAGAAAATTGTGTGACAAGTGGCAGCTTCATTATATGAATAATTAAATAAAAATCAAACAAAAAGCATTCATAAGAAAAGCAATTTCAGTCGCTAGCAAAGCAAAAAGCCGAGTGAAGAAATAGAATGAGAGAGGGAGGTAAAACCAAGGCAGTTATTTGGTCACCTTTGTCTGAAGCCAAGAAGAAGAAATAAAAGAGAGAGAACCGAAAGAGATAGAGAACGAGAGAGTGAGAGAGTAGAAAAAGAGAGCACTAGGTCACCCATTCTCCAGCAAATCCGAAAGCCCAAGCAAGAGAAACCATCAGTCCGAGAGTGTAAGCTTATCCGTGAGCTGTTTGGATGTTGAGTGTGAGCTGGTGAAGGAGATCCAGCACATGCATGTGTTGTCCAAGCATCCAGATGGAGAATCTGATCTTGCATGCAAGCTAGGAAGGGCGATCAACTACTGTCAGGCCATGGGGGAGTTGCTGTCGTGACCTATTGCTACTGCCAGACTGTGAGAGCTGCTGCCAGGTGCTGTCACTACTGAATGCTAGAATTGCTGCTACCAGATCGCGACCTGCTGTTGCTGCCATGGACGAGAGCTGCTGTCATAGGAGCTGTTGCAATAACTGCTGCCAGACCGTGGAGTGGTGCTGTCGAGATCTGAATCTGTTGCTGTTGGCGTGACAGTGCTGTCGCTGCCAATCGAGGAGTTGCTGCTGCCGTGGTGTAAGTGTTGTTGCTGCCAAGAGCTAGCGTGAGAAGCTACTATTGTGAGGTTCTGTCAGGCCGTGAGTCACCAAGTGTAGACCGGGCAGCTTTGAATCCATTAATCCATCCCCCATTTGGTTTTTCTCAAGATTAGAAGGTGAGTTGAAATTGAATTTCAGTAGTTGATTGATGTTGTTTGAATGCCTTGGAAATAATTTCAGTCTGAGTGTGTGCGTGAACTGCTGTTGTCATGAGTCGCATTAATGTTAACTTGCTATCAAGAATTCTAATTTCAGCTTGTGCATCCAAGTAAGGATGATAAGTGAGCTGTTGCCGTGGAGATTTCTTGGTACCGTCGTGCGTGTGAGGGGCTGTTTCAAAGCGAAGGGCAGCTTACTCGAAGGTAAGTTGCTGGCCCATTGGTCTTGTTATCATGTTTCGATTAATTTGTAAGAGTTAATCGTGTTCGTTTAGATTTAGGGAAGTTCGTGGATAGGAGAATCGATTTAAGCAGCCCATTCGCGTGAGTCCCGTAAAGTTTCAAAGCTTTTGAATTGATTCCAGAGAGGTAAGTCCGAATTTATGGATTTCGTTTGCAATGGAAATATTTATGATTTAGTTATGGATTAAATTGATGATGACATGATTGGGATATAGGATTTAGAAACTCGTTAGTGCGGAGGTTCGTTTGATTAAGTTTTGACGTGTTTGCGATTGATTTTCGATGTTGAATTTACGTTACGAAATCCGTATAAGGGCGTTGTGTTAGGAAAGCATGGGCTGTTACGTTTTGCTTTTTGTTTTAGAATTGTTGGCATGAAAAATGATTCACATCGATATGCTTTAGAGTATTGAAAAGCTATTTGAGTATCGCTTGATTGTTTTCAATTATTTTGATCGAGTTTTTCCATTTTTTTGAAAGGCGTTAGTTTGCGATTTAGTGCCAAATGAATTATGATTAAAATGCCATGTTGTTAAACGATATTTGAATGTGATTCAAATGAATATCTATGACGAAAATGATTGAGAGATTTCATGATGGTTTGTTAGAATTAATTCACGAAAATGAAAGACGACGTGACGATTTATGTGCTGTTTTGGACATGTAATTTTCATGGAAATTGTGTGCAGTTTGTTGGCCTGTTTAAGGACTATTTTGAAGTGTTTAAAGGCTATTTTCATGCTATACAAATGAGCTATTAAAGTGTTATTATATGAGCTATAATATGCTAGTTATGGGATGTCAAAATGAGGAGTAGCATGCTGTTTTTAGAACATTATTCATGCTGTTTTGAGTTATTTGAATGCTATATTCGTATTGATTGTTGGGCTGTCATAAGCTATTTTAATGGTTGTTTTGAGATTATTTCAATACGGTAAAGACAGTCATAAAAATGATATTATGAACTGTTTCGAAGTGATATCCATTGGAAGTGTTCAGGATGCATTATAGGAGAACATATAGTTGTAGTCCGCTAAGTAACGCTAGAAATATATTAAATAAACTTTCGTTGTGTTTGTTTTTATTGAAAAGTCAAGGAGAACCCGGCAAACCGGATTCTCAACCAAAGAATAAGGTTAAAGTGTAAGGGAGTATAAGATTCAAAGATCGAATCCGTTTGAGGATGATATGCACCTTATGTTTAAATTTTACTTGAAAATGTTTTCATTGTGAAATGACTTTCTTAAATAAGATTGTTATATTATTTCAATATGATGCATTTACAATCGTATTTGACTATACTTGAAATGAAACGCGAAATTGATTTGTTATGAAAATCTTGATATAAAACCAAAGTGTAAAATGAGATACAAACGTTATGTTATAAATAGCCCTTATAAACTTAGATATCGATAAATGAAAATTGGTAATTGACATGTCAATAAGGAAATTAGCAGCTGCACCGTTTATTTACCTACACTAAATTGATTCGTTATGGATTATGAGAGGCACCACGTGTTCGATCCTGAATGATTATATGTTATGATATACGACCCGATGGATAATCATCGAGCGACCGATGCCGAGGTCGACTGTTATTCCGGCGGGAAACCATCGCATGTTCGATGCCGGAAACCCATATACCAATACATGAGTATCGAATATATATGTTTACTAAGGGCACTGAAAAATGTTATAAGCAATTAAATGAAATTGTTATGTGAAATGAGATGTTCAATGCTTTGAAAAAAAAATGTTGAACTCGAAAAATTGTGAACTATATGTTTAAGTATTTTTATGCAACGTATATATATATTTATGAATGTTAAAGTTAGAATGCATTTAGTTACGAATGAAATTACATTTGAAATTGAAAAATTAGATTATGTGTATACTTATTAAGCAATTATGCTTAGCGCATTGATTTACCATGCACAGGTTGAATCTTTTGACTCCATCTTCAGACAGAGGAAATAGCTTGTACGCGAAGGCTCAGATAGTCACCATCCACTCTATGCCTTTGGTAGATATATAGATATATTGCATATGATCATGCATTTTTGTGATACATGTATATTTGTGTAAATTATTGTTTTCCACTTAATTATAACAAAGTTCTATATAAAAGCATATCTATATTTCTTAGAAGCTTACCTTTGGTTATGTATGTATATAAATGTTTATGATATATTTGAGTAATGAAATGTTTTGGAAACGGACGGGAGGTCCGAATGGGAGTTTAGAAATTGATGTTTTAGAAATGTTAGAGTTTCAATTACAGGAAACGGATTTTGGTATTTTAGAAAAACAGAGGAAACTCTGTCGGATTTATGTTTAAAAAAATATATATATTTCTCTATTGGTAAAGAGTTTTAGAATGATAATAGTTTTTCAAAAGTAACAGAAACGGTTTTATCAGGTAAGTAACGTTATCCGTTCCAGATTTCCAACCGTAACGAAAATCGGGTGAAGGGCGTTACAAAAATGCATGAATTAAACCTCAAATGAATGAAAGCAAAATGGGTTACACAAACCCTATTAATGGTCGAATTCAACATCACAAGGAATCATCATCTTTCTTTCAATTTCTAACACAAAAATCACCCTCATCACCAATTCATGTAGTTTCAATCTCTAATCTCAAAATAAACTTTAAAGTAAACTTAGAAATGGGTGTGATCCACTCTCAACTAGAATCTAGAGCAAGAAATTACTTCTTTAGACTTCAAATTCACTTGATTTTTGACTCCTAAGGCTTAGTTGATGACAAACTCATGAATTGGAGATGAAAAGCTTGAAGAAATTGCCTGAATCACTTGTTTCTCCTTCTTTCCAAATGGCCGGCACACTTCTCTCTCTTGCTCTCTCGGTTTTCACTTGCAAAAATGAATGAAGGAGTGACTTGCTTCCACTTTATATAGTGGGGTAACAATTGCAAATTGATCCCTCTTGAAAATCATCAAAATGGCCCTTAAACTTTTCTAATTCTTACCATGACCCCAAACTAGATAAGTTTGATTTCAATTAGTCCATTTGTCACATTAAATCCCACTAATTCCATTGACCAATCAAAGAGCTCTAAATGGCTCACTTATACACCATAACTTTTATCACACTTGGTTAATTCCTATTGGATGAACTTTTTGACTTTAGGTGATAAGCTCATCTCATCTAATTCTCGCCCATCTCATTTCCTAATTCCCTTGGGTCTTCTAATCGACATTCTACTCGCGATGTGAAAAAAAATTAAACTTTAAAAATTACCACCGAAAAGATAATATTTAATTGTAACTAGAATTGTGGGTTTACACCCTCTTCTGAGGATATTACTGTTCATAGATATGGAAAGATGGAATGTACAAATGTACCATCTGAAGAAATAATGATAAGGATTTTTAAATGTTTAAAAGTGAAAATTTAATATTTGTAAATTTTTGAAAATATTTGGAAAGAATTAAAATTATAAAAAGTTTAGAGACATAAGAGAAAAAATGTCAAATATTTGTTTAGAATGGCAGAATCATAAATAAGTGGAAAGAACAAGGACATTGTGGCAATAGAGAACTTTCTAGAACGAGGCAGAAGTGTAATTTTAAGGAACTTTAAGTATGAAAATGACCTTAACCTGTGTCTATAAATAGGCATGGGGTATGAGTCGGTGAAAGAGAGTGAAGAGAAGAAGAAATCCGAAGATATAGAGACAGAGTTAGAGTTATTGGCAAGAGAGGGACAAGCTATTGCCGTTGCCATTTTTCATCATTTTTGAAGGAGATCAAGCTGCTGGGAGGTGAAAAACGGATTTAAGAATCAGATTTGGTGAGAATCATATGGTAAGATGGTTGTTTATGGTGGTATTATGGTGTAAAAACTGTTAAGAATGGTCTGTGTTTTAATTAAATTGACAAGATTTCTATGTAATAGTTCTGGAGATTTGAAGTAGCTCGTGAGCTGGAGAGCAAAGCAGAAGACTGAGGAAAAGCTTGGTAAGTAAAGTAGTTAAGGAATTTAGTTAAATTGAAGTTATTGTAATTTAGAATGATTGAGCTTGATCGTGGGACCTGTTGAGGTTGCGACCTGAGTTGAGATGGAAATGGGTGGTGTTGGTTATATGTTGTTATGAAATTAAAGTCTGGAGTATGTTAAATTATGTGTAAGTAGTAATCCAGAAATATAGTAATGCTAGTGTGCGACTTTCGACAATAGCTCGTTAGGTGCCAGCTGAGTGAATACCCTTAGCCCATTTATAGCACTGGTCAAGTTGACCTAACGCGTGAGCTCGTAGGGAACAAGCTATGTGATGATGTCCCAGCTCAACATACTATCTGTCCAAGTTGGACTAAGGTAGTAGTTTGCAAGGTTGAACTGGCTAAGGTTGCGAGCTGAGTAAGATCGTGAATCCAACTGAGCTTTAAGAAGATAGCAGCTCGCTATAATAGGTGTACTAAGCGAGCTCGTTGAGTTGGGAAGAATGCCCTCAGCCCGGGCTGAGCTATGTAAAGTATGAGCTCGTATAGGCTAAGCTGAGCGAAGTAGGAGCTCGCGTGGATTAAGCTGAATGTGAGCTGGAGCTCGCATAAGTAGGTTGAATGCAAATTGAAGCTCGCAGCTCGAGCTAGAAAGGTAATGCAGTAATCTGCAGCTCGAGTGAACTAGAGGTGATTTGAAGTTACTTGTGAGCTAATTAAGATTCCTTTTGTGGCTAAGTGTAGGTAGGCATAGCGAGCTAAGGAGGTCGTTGAGTAGAAGCTGAAGTAATTCAAGCAAGTTGGGAAGCAAGTTGTGAGTGTGAAAACTATTTTAAGTGCTTTTAGTTTATTTAGCAAACTTTATATTTTATATTTTATTTCTTATCCTTTTATGCTTATAAACCATTTATTATATATGTTATGCATTTTATATTTTTATAGCATGAAAAAGGAAATAGTTTTAAATTATAGAAAAAAGAGAAAAGGTTTTCAAACCTAGTGGACTGTCTGAGCCTTTATAATGTGACCTTATAGTTTTAGATCCGACCAGTATACCCTACAGTGTATGACATATGTTAGGATGGTTAGTCCAGTTAACATGGGGGGATCAAGTCTGTCGCCCTTTACACCCGTGGGGTATTTCTTGACGCACAGTGAGTGATTATAGTTCCACCACATATGTACACGAGATGTCTTTATAGCTTTGTCATGATGAGCGATGCTAGTCTTTGCGCCACGTGACCCCCCACACTGAGCGGAGTTGATTCGGCCGCCTTTGTGGTTTTAGCTTCCTTGAGTGGCCATTAGAGATTTCTAGAAAAGCTAGCATACCATTAAAAACAAATTTTAAAAAGAAAATATTTTTAGAAAGAGTAAACATTTTAAATAAGCTTTTGAAACTTATAGAAATTTTATAAAAGACCCAAAGTTTTTAGAAATAAATTATTTTAAAGAAAAATATTTTTCTAAACGTTCTTAGGGGGTAACTTTTAATAATTTGTCCACACTCACTGGGTTTTATAGCTCACAATGTTTTATATCAAAAACCTCCTCAGGTGCAGGTCCAAGTGATCTGGGTACCAGAACGCCATGTGCAGACTAGGTGGGTCCCGATCGACGACATTGTGCAACCTCTTTTTGTGTTAAGCTTATGATTTAAATTTTGATTATGTAAATTGCACATTTTTAGATTTATGAACAACTATTGAAGAACTTTTACGGATGCATGCATATTTTAGATATTGACATATATTTATGATTTATGATAATATTTTAAAGTATATGTTTAGAACTTGTTAAATAGTTAGGGTTTGGTCCGCAATACTCTTTTGGGCCTTATTAGTTGAGCTTCAGACGAGTTTCGTGGGGTGCCCGACAGGATTGCTAAATTCATTAGTAGGAATCCGGGTCGGATCCTATGAGTTTGGTATCAAAGCAAAAGTTTTAAAATGATTTTGAGATAAGCTGGAACATGTTTGAACAATCATTTCAGAAAGAGTTTTCCTAATAATTACATGATTTTGCGAAGACATTTTTCACTTCTTGCATACATGAATTTACTCATTTTACATAATCATACATCGTCGAGGTCATCCACCCACTAGGAAAGCAATGGCTGAGGTACCCGCACCGAGGGAGGGACATGTTGACGAATCTGTCAATATGTCTGGAGATCAAGCTAGACCTTCACGACCTACTGAGCTCGCAAGTGGGAATGTAGATATAAAATGGCTAGCTTGAGTTTTGGTAGCAATGTTTCATCAGTCGTTGAAGTCAGGGGTCTCCATTGAGCATACTTGAAATTTGGGCGCTACGTCTTATGATGGGACCTGAGATCCGGAAAGTGCCTCATCATGGCTAAAAGCTAGTGAAGAGATCTTTCAAGTAATGGGTTGCTCTAAGGATCAGATGGTAACATTCTCCGCTTTTATGTTAAAGGACAGAGCTAAAGATTGGTGGAAAATGTTGCAGAGGCGGAATCCAGTTGGAGTACCCTGAGCTCTATTTAAGCAAGAATTTATGAGCGAGTTCTATTCGACGAGTTACCAGGATGCAAAGATTGAAATTTTTTTTTTATTAGAACAAGGGAACCTTTCAGTGGCCGACTATGAGAGGAAATTCTCATAGTTAGTTCGTACCGTGCCATTCATAGCTGATAATGAAGAGCAGAAGACAAAAAGGTTTGTGGCAGGCTTGAATCTGAATATTTGAGCTTACGTGGCTTCAGTAGTCCATACGCCTAGGCAATCCACTCATAAGCGCGGATGGACTGGCAGATTTTTATGAGGACCTAACAAGTTCACCCTAAGTGGGGAGTCATCCGCTGGATCAGGTAGTCGGAGATCGAGCCAGGGGTCGTAATCGAGTCAGAGCTCCGTGAGACAATCGATCAGGTCCGAAAGCAGTAATGAGAGTTGGAAAAATTGGCCTGCGTGTCAGAAGTGCGAGAGAAGACACCTGGGCGAGTGTTTCAAAGGTAGTGCATGATGTTTCAGATGTGGGCAAGAAGGCCATCTCATGAATGATTGTCCAATGGCAGTCTCAACTTTCCAACCAGAGATCAGGACCGCACCACCAAGGCAATCTAATGGAGGTCGTAAACTAGATCAGAAGAGTTCTCAAGGTAGAAGAGCTACTAGTTTTGGCCAGCCGAGTAGAGCATCAAGTAGAGGTGTACCATCCAAAAGCCAATAAGCTAGACCTCGTGCTCAAGCCAAAGTGTTCGTGGTGACTCAACAAGATGCAGACACCTCCTCGGATGTTGTGACAGGTACAATTTTAATGTTCGATCGTGAAGCATATGCATTAATAGACCCTGGGGCTAGGAATTCCTTCGTATCTAGGAAGTTTGCTAGGACCATTGGCATTGAACTAGAATCCCTAGGGTATGATATGATAGTATCCATCCCTACAAGGGATTCCCTTCGAGCGAAGAAAATATTCGAAGGAATCTCAGTAGTTATTGAGGGAAGAGAGTTTCTAGCAAATCTAATTGTACTGGACATTCATGACTTTGACATCATATTGGGAATGGATTAGTTATCCGTACATCGAGCTTCGGTGGACTACTTCCGAAAAGAAGTCAGCTTATCCAGAGCAGGGAGTCTGATGTCATTTTTTGAGGAGTAGGGAAATCGATTTCTTTCGGTTTTATATCAGTAATAGAAGCTAGCAATGTGCTTAGGAAATCATGCTTGGGATATCTAGCTTATACAATGGAGGCAAGAGATGACGTAGTGAAATTAGAAGATATCTCCGTGGTTAGAGATTTTTTGGATGTGTTCCCAGAGGATCTTATAGGTTTGCCTCCAGACTGGAAAATAGAATTTGAGATAAACCTGATTCCAAGAGTTTAGCCGATTTCCATAGAGCCAAACCTAATGACTCGAGTCAAGTTGAGACAGCTGAAGATGCAAATGGAATAATTGTTAGATAAAGGTTTTGTAAGACCCAGTCATTCTCCTTTGGAGGGAGGGAGGGAGGGGTGGGGGGGCTCAAGTATTGTTTGTCAAGAAAAAGGATGGGAGCTTAAGGTTATGTATTGATTATAGGCAACTAAACAGGGTAACTATTCAGAATCAGTATCGGCTCCCAAGGATTGATGACCTATTTGATCAGCTATAAGTGTAACGCCCTTCGTCCGACTTCCATTACGGTCGAAAATCCAGAACGGAGAACGTTACATTCCTAATAAATCTGTTTCTATTTCTTTTGAAAAACTATTATCATTCTTAAGCTCGTTACCATTAGAGGAAATTAATTTTTTTTTTTAAACATAAATCCGGCAGAGTTTTCTCTATTTTTCTGAAAAATCTGTTTCCTGTAATTAAAACTCTAACATTTCTAAAACATCAATTTCAAAATTCCCAATTCAGACCTCTCGTCCGTTTCCAAAATATTTCATTACTCAAATATATCATAAACATTTATATGCATACATAATCAAAAGTAAGCTTTTAATAAATATACATAAGCTTTTTGCATAAGTGAAATACAATAATTTACATAAATATACATATGTTTCAAAATGCATGATCCTACGCAATATATATAACTACCAAAAGCTTAAAATGGATGGTGACTATCTGAGCCTTCGCGCACAAGCTATTTTCCCTGTTTGTAGATGGAGTCAAAAGATGTAACCTGGGCATGGTAAATCAACGCACTAAGCATAATTGCTTAATTTGGTATACACATAATCTAATTTCTCAATTTCAAATATAATTTCATTCATAACTAAAAGTATTCTAACTTTAATATTTGCATAAAAATACTTAAATATATAGTTCACAATTTTTTGAGTTCAACATATTTGAAAGCATTGAATATTTCATTTCACATAACATTTTTATTTCATTGCTTATAACATTTTTTAGTGCCCTTAGTAAACATATATTCGATACTCATGTATTGGTATATGGGTTTCCGGCATCGGACATACGGTGATTACCCACCAGAATAATGGTCGACCCCGACATCGGCCGCTCAATGATTATCCATCGGGTCGTATATCAGATCACATAATCGTTCAGGACCAGACACGTGGTGCCTCTTATAGTCCATAATGAATCAATTTAGTGTATGCAAATAAACGGTGCAGCTGCTGATTTCCCTATTGACATGTCAATTACCAATTCCCATTTATCGATATCTAAGTTTACAAGGGCTATTTACAACATAACGTTTAATTCACATTTACAACTTTGGTTTTTGTACCAAGTTTCTCATAACAAATCAATTTCGTGTTTCATTTCAAGTATAGTCAAATATGTTTATAAATGCATTATATTGATATGATATAACAATCTCATTTAAGAAATTCAATTCACAATGAAAACACTTTCAAGTAAAATTAAAGATAATGTGTATACCGACCTCAAATGGATTCGATCTTTGAATCGAATACTCCTTTATACTTTACCCTTATTCTTTAGTTGAGAATTCGGTTCATCGGGTTCTCTTTGACCTTTGAATAAAAACAAACATAACGAAAGTTTATTTAATATATTTCTAGCATTACTTAGTGCACTATAACTATATGCTCTCCTATAACGTATTCTGAACATTTCCGATTGATAACATTTCGAAACAACTCATAATATCCTTTTTATGACTATCTTTCCCGTGTTGAAAATAACCTCAAAATAGCACATTTAAATAGCTTATGACAGCCCAACAATCAATACGAAAATAGCATTCAAAAAACTCAAAACAGCATGTATAACTTTTCTAAAAACAGCATGTAACAGCCCCTTAAAAACAGCTTGCTACTCCTCATTTTGACAGCACATAACTAGCATATTTATAGTTCATATAATAACACCTTAACAGCTCATATGTATAACACGAAAACAACCTTTAAATAATTCAAGAACAGTCCTTAAACATGCTAAAAACTACACATAATTCCCATGAAAACTTCATGTCCAAAATAGCCCATAAATTTAATCACATCGTCTTTCGTTTACGTGAATTACTCTAACAAACCATCAAGAAATCTCTCAATCATCTTCGTCATAGATATTCATTTGAATCACATTCAAATATCGCTTAATTTCATGGCATTTTAATCACAATTCATTCGACACTAAATCACAAACTAACACCTTTCGAAATCATAGAAAACTCGATCGAAACACTTGAAAACAATCTAACGATATTTAAATAACTTTTCAATACTCTAAAGCATATCGTTGCGAATCATTTTTCATGCCGACAAAATTCGAAACGAAAAGCAAAACGTAACAGCCCATACTTTCCTAACATAATAGCCCCTATACAAATTTCGCAACGTAAATTCAACATCGAAAATCAATCATAAACATATCAAAACTTAATCAAACGAACCTCCGCACTAACGAGGTTCTAAATCCTATATCCCAATCATGTCATCATCAATTTAATCCATAACTAAATCATAACTATTTCCATTGCAAATGAAATCCATAAATTCGAACTTACCTCTCCACAAGCGTTTTAGAAAGCTTCGAAAACTAGCACGAAGGACTGTCTATATTAATTTCTTTATCCGCGAGCTTCCTTCAACCCAAATGGATACCATTAAAATTTAAACGTTACTCAAATCATGATAACAATATCAACGGGACAGCAACTTACCTTCATTTGAGCTGTTTTTCGCTTCGAAACAGCTCTCGGGCAATTGCAACAGTGATGACGCTCTCACGTTCGCTCTCAGTAGCAACTTCTTCTTTCACCAGCAAGCTGTCTTCTCTTCAGGTCTGCTTCCCTTCAGGTCTGAAATGGTGTTCGGTCTAACTTGACAATAGCTCGGTAGTAGCTCGCACAATAGCAATACCTGGTTCACGATGATAGCACACGGCAGCAATCGACAGCAATGGCGACAGCAACTGGTTCACGGCAGCACCTCAACACCTCAACAGCGGCGACAGCAGCTGCACCTCTCTCCAGCAACTCCTCAAGGCAGCAGCTTCTCAAGACAGCAACAGCTCACGATCTTCCTCACGCCAGTAGCTCCTCTTGCCAGCAGTAGTAGCTTCACAGCCTTGATTGTCCATGAACTGCACATGCACACCGAACAGCTCACTCTCTCTTGCTTGCATGCATAGCTTCTTGGCTCCGATATGCTCCTGGGTTACTTTGCTTCAAATCTGCTCTCGGTTCTCTCTTTTTCCACGAGCAGTACACACATCAGCTCTCAGATTTGGCCGCACCTCTCACATGCAACTCTCTTTCTCGATCTCTTTATATCTCTCTTTCACCTTGGTTTTCTGATTTGCTTGAATGGATGACTGAAAACTTGCTTGCTTTTCTCTCTTTCAAAAATGAGTTTCAGTTTGAGGTTGGAGAATGGAGGCCGAATGCATTGTTTTCTTCACTTTCAATTTATTTAATTCCTTTGCATGACACATGTCCTTGATTTCTCTTGTATGCTTGCCATGTGTCCCTCATGGGCCCACTTATTCAATTTATTTCTCCCATGCCATCAATTCTCGCTTTATGATTTCACTTTTCGCTCGGATTCTTTTCAAGTTCGCCTAAAAATTTAATAAAAATCCAAATTCACAAACGAAAACTTCATTAGATTCCGAATAAATATTTAAATCCTAATGCTCTAATTTATTTTATGAGATTAAATAATTATCCCCGGATTCGTCTGAAGAATTTTATAAAAATTCGATTACTCCTCCGAATCTGGATGGATAATTAATTACATCATTCCTTAATTAATAATCAATAATTAATAAATTATTTGGACACCGAAACAGTATGTTACAGTAAGGATCTAGAGTTCATTCGAAAATTGACTTGAGATCAGGATATCACCAGCTGAGAATCCGAGAGAAGATGTTTTGAAGACTACTTTCAAAACTCACTACGGGCATTATGAGTTCCTAGTTATATGGTTCGGATTGATGAATGCCCCAGCAGCTTTCATAGATCTAATGAATAGGATCTTCAGGCTGTACTTGGATCGGTTTGTGATAGTGTTCATCGACGACATTCTGGTATATTCAAACAGCTATGAGGAGCATCCAAAGCATCTTTGGATAGTATTACATACCCTACGAGGGCATCAGCTGTATTCAAAATTTAGTAAATACCAATTTTGTCTAAATAATGTTGCTTTTTTGGGTCATGTAATATCAACTGAAGGAATAAGTATGGATCCTCAAAAGATAGAAGCGATAACAAGCTAGAGATCGCCTATCAATGTTTCAAAGGTTCGAAGCTTCCTCAGATAGGTAGGTTACTACAGGAAGTTTGTAGAGGGGTTTTCGAGAATAATAGTCCCACTAATTAGATTAACTAGAAAGGAAGAGAGATTTGAGTGGTTAGACGTCTACCAGTAGAGTTTTGATGAACTGAAGAGAAGATTGACCTCAACTCCAATGTTGATGTTACCAACTAGGGAAGAGGTTTTACCATATTCAGTGATGCCTCAAGATAGGGTTTGGGGTGTGTGCTAATGCAGAATGGTAGAGTTGAAGCATATGCTTCCAAGCAACTGAAGAAGCACAAGCAGAACTACCTTACCCATGACCTAGAGCTTGCAACAGTAGTGTTTGCATTAAAGATTTGGAGGCATTACTTGTATAGTGTTTCTTGTTAGATCTTCACAAATCATAAGAGTCTGCAATATTTGTTTACTAAAAAAGAGTTAAATTTGAAGCAAAAGATGTGGTTAGAGCTGATTCAGGATTACGACTGTACGATAGAATGCCACCCCGAAAAGGCCAATGTAGTAGCAGATGCATTAAGGCAATGACCAGCAAGTTTCTTAGCTTATTTAAGGATAGTATATCTTTCGCTCTTGGTAGAGTTGAGGTCGTTGAACGTCAAGCTAAATATAGTAGACTTAGGGGCATTATTAGCTACTTTTCATGTTCGCCTCATTTTAGTAGATCAGATAAGGGAACTGTAATGGCAAGACCCTTAATTGGTAAGGTTAAGGCAAGAAGTTGAAGTAGGGCAAAGAGTGAATTTCGTAAGTAAGGAGGATGATACCATGATGATAGGACGATGATTATGTGTGCCGGATGTAAGCGATTTGAAAAAGGAGATCATGGAAGAAGCTCATTCTTCAGCGTATGCCATACATTCGGGTAGCACAAAGATGTACCGTACCCTGAAGGAGCATTATTGGTGGAGAGAAATGAATAGAGAAGTCATCGAATTTGTATCCCGATGCCTCATCTATCAGCAAATTAAAGTAGAACATCAGAAACCAAAAGGATTACTGTAGCCATTCTTTATCCTAGAAAAATGAAAGTGGGAGCATGTTACCATGGAATGAAATTGTAGGGCTTTCGCACACTCAGATGGGGCATGATGTTACATGGGCGGTAGTAGATAGGCTAACTAAATCTGTATATTTCTTGCTGATTAGAAGCAGCTACTCTTTCAGTAAGTTAGCGTAACTCTACATGGATGAGATAATTAGACTCCATGGTACACTAGTTTCGATTCTATTAGATTGGGATCTCAGGTTTACTTCAAGGTTTTGGCCTAGAGTACAGAAAGCCTTAGGTATTCAGCTGAGCTTTAGCACAACTTTTCATCCTTAGACGGATGGTCAGTCGAAGAGAACCATCTAGACACTCGAAGATATGCTCCGAGCATTTGTCTTGGAATTCAAAGAGAGTTGGGATATGCACCTACCACTTGTGGAGTTCGCATACAATAACAGTTATCAATCCAGCATTGGTGTGGCGCCTTATGAAGCTTTATATGGAAGGAAGTACAGAGCTCCAATATGTTAAGATGAGGTAGGTGAGAGAAAACTGATAGGTCCTGAGCTTGTCCAAATTACTACGAACAAGATTAAGATTATTAAAGACAAGCTTAAAGTGGCGAGCGATAAACAGAAGAGCTATACGGATAATCACCGTAGAGACCTTGAGTACAAAGTTAGAGATAGAGTTTTCCTTAAGATATCCTCTTAGAAAGGTATGCTCAAATTCGGAAAGCGTGGCAAGCTGAGTCCGCGCTATATCAATCCATATGAGATCGTGGAAAGAGTGGGACCCGTGGCGTATAGGTTAGAGCTCCCTCCACAGTTGAGTAACATTCATGATGTGTTTCATGTATCTATGATTCGCAAGTACGTAACAGATCACTCCCACATACTTAGGGAACAACCAGTATAGTTGAAAAAGAACTTAGCTTGTGAAGAAGGACCGGTGCAGATTTTAGATCGCAGGGAGCAAGTTCTGTGAAATAAAGTTATTCCTTAGTAAAAGTATTGTGGAGGAATCACAAAGTAGAAGAAGCCACTTAGGAGCATGAAGATCAGATGTATCATAGATATCCTCATCTTTTTTAGTATAATATATAATTTCGAGGACAAAATTTTATCAAGGGAGGAAGAAATGTAATACCCTCTCTCGAGGATATTACTGTTCATAGATATAGAAAGATGGAATGTACAAATGTACTTTTTGAAGAAATAATAAAAATGATTTTTAAGTGTTTAGAAGTGAAATTTTAATATTTATAAATTTTTGAAAATATTTGGAAAAATTAAAATTATAAAAAGTTAAGAGACATAAGAGAAAATATGTCATATATTTTTTAAGAATGGTAGAATCGTAAATAAGTGGAAAGGACAAGGACATTGTGGAAATAGAGAACTCTTTAGAACGGGGCAGAAGTGTAATTTTAAAGAACTTTAATGATGAAAATGAGCTTAACCCGCATAACTTGCATCCATAAATAGGCATGGGGTGTGAGTCGGTGAAAGTGAGTGAAGGGAAAAGGAAATCTAAAGAGAGAGAGAGAGAGAGAGAGAGAGAGAGCTTTAGCTAGAAGAGGGACAAGTTGCTGCCGCCACCG
Organism: Dimocarpus longan; assembly: GCA_022984855.1. Taxonomy (NCBI): domain Eukaryota; kingdom Viridiplantae; phylum Streptophyta; class Magnoliopsida; order Sapindales; family Sapindaceae; genus Dimocarpus; species Dimocarpus longan. Next base: position 11,258,078 of record CM041013.1, read on the forward strand.
TTTTTCGCCATTTTTGAAGGAGATCAAGTTGTTAGAAGGTGAAGAACAGATTTAAGAATCAGATCTGATAAGAATCAAGTGGTAAGATGGTTGCTAATGGCATTATTAAGGTGTAAAAACTGTTGAGAATGGTTTGTGTTTTAATGGAACTGACAAGATTTCTATGTAGTAGATCTAGAGATTTGGAGTAGCTCGTGAGTTGGAAAGCAAGGCAGAAGACTGAGGAAAAGCTTGATAAGTAAAGTAGTTAATGAATTGAGTTAAATTGAAGTTGTTGTTATTTAGAATGATTGACCTCGGTCGTGGAATTTGTTAAGGTTACGACCTGGGTTGAGATGGAAATGCGTGGTGTTAGTTATATGTTGTTGTGAAATTAAAGTTCGGAGTACGTTGAATTATGGTAAGTAGTAATTCAGAAATATAGTAATATTTGTGTGTAAGCTTGGGCAGGAGTTTGCTAGGTGCGAGCTGGGTGAATACCTGTAGACCATTTGCAACATTAGTCAAGTTTATCTAAGGCGCGAGCTCGCAGGGAGCAAGCTATGTGATGATGTCCTAACTCACCATACTACCTGTCCGAGCTGGACTAAGGTAGTAGCTTGTAAGGTTAAATTGGCTGAGGTTGCGAGCTGAGCAAGGCTTTGAACCGAGCTGAGCTCTAAGAAGATAGCAACTCGTTATAATAGGTGTGCTGAGCGAGCTCGATGAGTTAGGCGGCATGCCTTCAGTTCGGGCTGAGCTATATAAAGTACGAGCTCGCATAAGCTGAGCTGAGCCAAGTAGGAGCTCGCGTGGATTAAGCTAAATACGAGCTAGAGCTCGCATAAGTAGGTTGAATGCGAGCTAGAGCTCATAGCTCAAGTTGGAAGGGTAGTGCAATCCTCTATAACTTGAGTGCAGTAAAGGTGATTTAAAGTAACTCGTGAGCTAAGTAAGATTTCTTTTGTGGCTAAATGTCAGTGGGCATAACAAGCTAATGAGGTCGGTGAGTAGAAGCTGAAGTAATTCAAGCAAATTGGGAAGTAAGTTCTGATTGTGAAAAATATTTTAAGTGCTTTTAGTTTATTTATCAAATTTCATATTTTATTTCTTAATATTTTATGCTTATAAACCATTTATTATATATGGTATGCATTATATAATTTTATAGCATGAAAAAGAAAATAGCTTTAAATTATAGCAAAAAAAAGAAAAAATTTTCAAACCTAGTGGACGACCCAAGCCTTTATAGCATGACCTTATAGCATTAGACCCGACTAGTATACCCCACAATGTATGACATATGTTGGGAGGGTTAGTCCAACTAACATCAAGGGGATCGAGTCTGTCGCCCTCTACACTCGTGGGATATTTCTCGACGTATGGTGAGCGATGATAGTTCTGCCACACGTATATACGAGACGTCTTTGTAACTTTGTCACGGTGAGCGATGCTAGCTTTTGCGCCACATGACCCCCCCACATTGATCGGAACTGGTCCAGTCGCCTTGTGGCTTTAGTTTCCTTGGGTGACCATTAGAGATTTCTAAAAAATCTAACATACCATTAAAAAAATATTTTAGAAATAAAATATTTTTAGGAAGACTAAACATTTTAAGTAAGCTTTTCAAACTTATTGAAATTTTATAAAAGACCTAAAGTTTTTAGAAATAAATTATTTTAAAGAAAAGTGTTTTTCAAAACGTTCTTAGGAGGTAACTTTTAATAACTCATCTACACTCACTGGGCTTTATAGATCATAATATTTTATTTCAAAAACCTCCCCAAGTGTAAGTGTAGGTGATGTGATCTAAGTACCAAAATGCCACATGCAGACTACGTAGGTCCCAACCGACGACGCTGTGCAACCTCTTTTTGTGTTAAGCTTATGATTTACATTTTGATTATGTAAATTGCACATTTTCAAATTTATGAACAACTATTGTATAACTTGTAAACCCTCAATTCAATTTACGATTTACTAGTATCACTCCAGTAATAGCCTTTAAAGTTGAATTTATTTTTGCATTGTGAGTAGGATGTCGAGTAGAAGACCCAAGAGTATTAGGGAGTGCTATGGGAAAGTATAGGGTGAGGTAAGCTAGCAACTAAAGTCAAAATGTTATAAAATTTCCACCAATAAGAATTAGCCAAGTGTGATGGAAATTGTGGTGCCTAGTGAGCCATTTGGAATCTTTTGATTGGTGGATAGAATAAATGGTTCATAAGGTGACAAATGGATCAATTAGGATTAATCTTATCTATTTAGGGGTCAAGGTAAGATTTAGCAAAGTTTAAGGTTTATTTTTGTAAATATTAAGAGGGACTAACTGGTAAATTGAGCACCACTATAAATAGAGGCCCTCTTGTAATATTTCCATTCATCTTTCACGTTCAAACCGAGAGAAGGATGTGTGTTGTGCTGGCCATAAGGAAGAGAGGAAATGAAGAGAGTTCAAGCAATTTCTTCAAGGATTTCATCACCAAATTGAAGTTTGTCATCAACCAAAGCTATTAGTGCAAGTTTGGAGCAAGATTGAAGTATAAAGAGGTGAGTTTTCTTGTCTTGAATCAACTTAGATGATCTAGAGACTCATTCTCCATCTTGCTTCAAATTTTAATTTGGGTTTATGGATTGAAACTATGTTGATTGGTGATGATTTTGGTGTGATTATCGTGATGGAAATTGGAAGAAAAATGAGGATGCTTGTGAGGGCTAAGTCATGACCAAGATAGGGCTTTGTGATTCTATTTTTGACTCCATGTCTTGAACTTAAATTTAGGTATATTTGAGGCTAAGAAACCATATAGAAGTGATAGAATTGAGTAAACAAAAGTGTAGAGATAAGTTGAATGTTATTAGCTTAGTTGAAGGGCATTTAGGAATTTCATGTAAAGGTACTCTTTTGATGCATGGAATGAATATGTTGGATCATATTTGAGTGAAAGAATATTAGATATAAAGGAAATGAGCTTATTGTATGTTTGAGGTAAAAATGTACATTAAAAAGTGTTGAAAAAATATAGTTTTTGGCTAGAAACACCTACCCGACAGTCATTTCTTTTTGAATCCACTTCATAGCTGACCTAAACATGAGTTAAGAAGATGATTGGAGCAAAAATGGAATGAAAAGAACTTAGGGATTGGTCCCTAGATCATATTCAGCCAAAGGGGGTCTTATTTTGTGATTTTTCGTTCCAAACTTCAGAAAATTATTTCGAGCATACCGAGGTGTTTCTAGGTGATAATAAATAGGATTCATAAAAAGAAATTGAAATTCAAAAGCAGCGAATAAGTTAAAACTTAATTGCAAAAGTTTATACGTAAAGAGGATTATATAGAGTTAGTTGCATTAGAATCTATTTATAGCTTTGTATTAGTGAATTTAATGATTCTAAATGAGTATTCAATGTTTTAGGGTGAAAGCGGAAAGTATTAGAGGCATTTGGAGAAGAATCGTCATTTAACGAAGGGGTGTTTTGTGAGTGGAAATCTAGTTTTTCGAAGCGTTATTTTATTTAAATCTTATTTTCTATTTATATGAATTTATTTCATTATGTAATTGAGTTATTTATTGAAATTATACTGAGATTCTAGCATATGAGTTTTGAGTTGCGTATATAATTATACCAAGAACATGCTAGAATTAAAGATTTTATGTTTTCTGTCTTAAAAAAGAGTTTATTTTAAAATACTAAGAAAAAGTATTTTAGTACACCTATGGTTTACCCTAGCCCCAGTTGAGTACCCGGTCGAATGCCCTATGCGTGTACGATAGATATGAGAGAGCCACTAACTGAGAGTGGAGTCTGGACAACTTCTGAGAGAGAGAGTCAGTTGAGTCACCCTCTATAAGTATAGGGTAGTGTAGTTCAAACCAATTGTGTAGAGGTAGCATGTGCCCAGAGTTCCCACATCGACGATTACAAATGGTAGATTCCTTAATTCCTAGTGGCGAGCATGAGATTTTATGCTACCATGACAGGAGTAATTTCCCTGGATTGCCATTTAGTCTAGCATGAGAAAATTTTAGAAAGAGATATAGAACGAGTTTCAAAAACAGTTTTTGAATGAGTATTATAAAGTATTTTAGAAAAATACTTTAGTTTATTAAACTGTTTTTGGAAAAAACTTAATTTTATAAATGACTTTTAATTTAAAAGTTTACTAATACTCTTTAAGTTTCACTCACAGTTTTCCTTCAATATTTTTCTTAAAAAGAAAAAAAAAATGTTTCCTCAAGCATAGGAGTGAGTCGTCCAGTAGATGAGACTCAGATAGATGCATGGATTGACTGACAGATGACCTTTACTACATTGTATAGCTCATATTTATGTCATGTGGATGTTTTGTATCAAAGTATTATGTAAATTGTAAATGTAAATACGAGTTTTTGGATGCATAACTTTGTAAAGTTATTTTATGAAAATGAAAGTAGAAAATTTTAATTATTCAATCAATTTTTGTGATTGTGGATTTTCATGGTGGAATTGGTTTTGAGATGAGGGTCGAAGGCCTTTGGTAGTTGAGATTGATTGTTATTAGAAGTGTTCTTAATTGTCTTTGAATTTGCAGGGTGGCATAGTTCAATAAACAGTCGGCATGTTGCCGGATTTTCATTAGAAAAACGAAAAATTTTTATCCTTACTACCTAGTGAACGAGCTAGAAAACAAGTTTAAAGTAAGTTTTGGTGCTCCGATAGGATTTCTTCGGGCCAAAGTTAGGGTTCGTTGGAATTCTGTTGGGGTACTACGGGGTGTTTGTCAGGCCTAGAGGAGGGATTCGGGAAGGGTCCCATCAAAACTTTTATGGGTGTATGCATATTTTAGACATTTACATATATTTATGATTTATGATAATATTTTAAAGTATATGTTTAGAAGTCATTAAATAGTTAAGAGTTCGCTCCACAATACTCTTTTGGACTTTATTAGTTGGGCTTCAGATGAGTTTCATGGGGTGCCCGACAGGATCGCTGTATTCATTAGTAGGAATCCGGATCGGGTCCTGTCATAAATGAGGTTATTATGACCTGAATTTAGGATGTTTGGAATCCCTATAAGGTTAAATGCTTGTTTATATGTTAATGCATCAATGAGAATATATATATATATATATGTATGATTGAATCTAGTCATAACGTCGCCTAATCTTGAAATGCGAAATTATATAGGTAGCTCGAAATCGAGGGAACCCTAAAGCTTGTGTTACCATGAGTTAACACTAGGTGAGTGTATTTTAAATGATTGATTTGATATATTAAAAACATGTGCTTTGGTATGTTGAAAATTAAGTTTGAAGTAAATGAGTTTGAAATGAAATATTTTTGCATGGATTGTAAAATCTATCATATGAGCTATGGATTGTATGGATTTGTAAATATGTTGTCAACCTATAGTATGCCTGGTAGGTGTTACAGTTATCTCAGGTTGAGGTTGAGTACCTTAAGTATGCATTAGCAATGTCAAGGGTGTCTGTCACTAACAGTAGGAGGAAACCCGTAGGGGGAATTGTGTGTCACCTAATGCATGTACATGGTATATTATTAGCTAGTTTCCACCTGAGTGTGAAAAAATATTGCTCCATAGAAAGAAAAAAAATTCCACTATGTAAAATTGGATAGATAGCCTAAACGAGAGAAAATTTCGGAAAGGTTGGAGCGAGGCAAAATTCCGCTTCATACCTAGAATACCATGTGATACAGATCATTAATGGTTAGCTTGCTTTATTTAGAGATTTTTCGAAAATAGTAATGCCATCACTATTTATATTTTTCAGCAGAAAACTGAAAGCATATAGTATCTTGCTTTATTATTCAATTTTATAATGAAATCAAATGATATTTATGAAAATTGTTTATCCATGTAATTATTAGAACTATGGTTTTCAGAGAAAAACTGATTTTAATATTACAGCGATTAAGGATTTATGAAATATTTTAAAACAAAAATAGATGTTAATTTTATAAAGTTAAAATTGAAATGAAAACTTATAACATTCACTGGGCTCATATAGCTCACATGTTATTTTATGTTTTATAAACAAAACCTCCCTAGGGGTAGATGCAGGAACAGGTATATCGATAGCAGGGACTCTAGCCCAGGATTAGACAAGTCGAGTCATGTGTGCTTTTGTGATTGCTTAAATGTATTTTGGATATCCTCAAAAAGTTGTACATAAATGATTGTGTAATTTTTCTATGATTTTGGAAAATGTGTAAATAAATATATGCATTTGTGAATGTGTTTTCAATTTTTTTTTAAATGTTATGATATATTTGTGATTGCTTGTGCATTGATAAATTAAGGACCTGAGGTCGAAAAGTTTGAGGAAATTGTTTGATTTTAGAAGCATACAAATTTTATACAAATTTTGCAAGGTAGCTATTTCAGAAAAGCAGTCATTATGCTGCCTAAAATTTTATAAATTTCTTTGTAATTATATGATAAAGATAAAAATTTTTCCGCTTGTTTCCATTGGAATATGATTTTTAAAAGAAAAAGTAAAGTTTTAAATAAAGGAAAATGACTTAACTTTACGGGAACCTTCCAATCAGATTAGATATCGGTTGGAGGGCCACCGTGGGATTGCAGGCTGCCGTCTGTACCAAAAAATAATGTGTAGAAATAAGGCTTGTCAACTCAATGCAGCTGACATCTTTATCTTATTATTCTTCTTCTTTTTCCATGTTTTTCTCCTTCCATCTTCTTCATCCAAGAGCAACGACAAGAGCCGAAGTTGGTGGCAAGAGCTGATGTAGACCAGATCTGGTCTCCATCGTGATGAAGACCAAAACTAGTCTCCTTAGGAAAGGAGACTAGTTCTGGTCTCCATGCGATAGAGACCGTAGGTGTAATGGACTGCCCACCCCTAATCGACCAATTTGGCCCTGCCATAGCCCAGCCAGATGGAATCCGACCCGGTCCACCATCGGGCCCAGGTAGGTATTGTCCCTCTACTTTCTGAGGGATTTTCACGCCTTCCCCACCACTCGAACCCAAGCCCAAAGGCATATAGTCATTTGGAAAGTATAGTGAGTACCATTTGAGCTAGTGCGTAGGTCTCATAGCTTTTTTTATGTAAAAGACTGCCCACCCCCGATCAATTGCTTGATCAATCCGACCCAGCCAGGTGGAGTCTAGCTCGGTCTACCACTTGATAGGACTCCAACTGGCTGGGTCGGATTTGTCGATCGGGCAGTTGATCGGGGGTGGGCAGTCCATTACATAAAAAAAGCTATAAGACCTATGCACTAGCCAACTATGCCACCACCCCACTTGCTAACATCCTATGCGGTTTTCTACCCAAGGCATCTACAACCACATTTGCTTTCCTCGGATGATACTGAAGGTTGAATTTATAATCCTCTATTTACTCAACCTCTCTCATTTGTCTCAAATTTAAGTCCCGCTGAGTGAAAAGACACTTCAAGCTCTTATGATCAGAGTATATATCAAATTTTGCCCCATAAAGGTAACACCTCTAGATTTTTAGGGCAAAAATCATAGCAGCAAGCTCTAGATCATGAGTCGGATAATAGCTTAAATGGTACTCACCATGCTCCCCAATTGACTATATGCCTTTGATCTTAGGTTCCAGTGCTGAGGGAGGCGTGGAAATCCCTTAAAAGCCAGAGGGATAGTACCTGCCTGGGTCCAGTGGTGGACTGGGTCGGACTCCACCTGGCTAGGCTATGGCTGGGCTGGATTGGTTGATGAAGGGGTGGGTAATCCGTTGTATAAAAAGACACCTTTTTATGTAAAGATGTCGTCATGGAAGCTGGAAGACAACAGCAATGACTGCTGCTTTTGGGATGGGATAGAGTGCAATGAGAAGTCAAGTCATGTGATCAAGCTTGACCTCACTAGTAACTACCTCTTTGGTTCCATCAACTTTAATAGCAGCCTCTTCGACCTTGTCCATCTTGAATGGCTCAAACTTGCTGATAATAACTTCAATCAATCTGAAATCCTTTCTACAATCATCAAACTTTCCAAGTTATCACATTTGAATCTTTCTTCTTCTGGCCTTATTGGTCAAATACCACAAGACATCCTAAATCTTACACAATTGGTGTCTCTTGACCTCAGCGTTGTCCTTATTTCTTCTTCCACACCACATGTCATGGCAAATCTATCTTCTTTGACTCATTTATCTCTTGAAAGTTGTGAATTGCAAGGTGTATTCCTAATAGAGATTTTCAGATTACCTAACCTTTACTATCTCAATGTGGCCTCCAATCAAGAGCTCAAAGGATATTTGCCCGAGTTTCAGGAGAGCAGTCCCCTTACAGAATTGAAACTGGCTGATACAGGATTCCAAGGTAAGATTCCCCATTCAATTGGTAACCTTACCAAGCTTTTCAATTTAGACCTTTCATCAATTGTTTTTTCTAATGAGCTACCTACTTCAATTGGAAATCTTGCTCCTAATTTGAAATATTTGAATCTTTATAAGGCCAATTTGTCCGGCCAACTTCCATCTTCATTAAGTAATCTTACCCAGCTCACCTTTTTGGACCTTTCCTACAATGATTTCTAGAGTTCTTCTTCATTGTCTTGGTTTTCTAAGCTAACCAAACTCCATACTTTGTGCCTTCGTGGTGTGAACTTATTTAGGGAAATTCCTTCTTCGTTCATGAACCTAACTCAACTTCATCAAATTTATTTGGGTGAAAACCAATTAACCGATTTAATCCCACCTTGTTTCATGAACTTACATCAAGTAGAAGTTCTAGGATTGATGTTTAATAAGTTGAGAGATCCAATCCCATCTGAAATTGGAAACCTAACCCAACTGAATTCTCTTCGTCTTGGATTTAGTCAATTGGAAGGAATGATTCCTAACTCAATCTTTGAACTCAGTAATCTCATACATCTTTTCCTTTGTTCAAATAACTTAACCGACATTGTAGAATTGGACACATTTCTTCTTAAACTCAAAAATTTAATAGTGTTAGATCTCTCGTCAAACAACTTATCAGTACATGCCAAAACCACTGCTATTATTGATTCTCAACAACTTTTGCTTTTAGGACTATGTTCATGTAACGTTAGTGTCTTTCCAAATTTCCTAAAAAATCAAGAACAATTAGTTGTACTAGATCTCTCCTCCAATAGCATCTCAAGCTAAATACTCGAATGGTTGTTAGATTTAGTGTGAATAGTTTGACCTACTTGAATCTTTCTCATAATTTCTTGACAAGTTTTGACCAATATCCTGTTGTTCTTCCGTTGACTCAACTACTATCTTTAGACCTCAATTCAAACCAACTACAGGGACCACTCCCAATTCCTTAATTGTCCATAATTACGTATATTATTTCCTACAATAACCTAACAGGGAATATTCCACTCTCCATATGCAACTTGATTAACCTTTCAATCCTTGATCTATCTTATAATAACTTTAGTGGCATGCTTCCAAAATGTTTGGACAATTTTCCTTACCTATCTATATTACAATTAGAAAGCAACAAATTCCATGGCAACATTCCTTCAACTTTCATCAATGGAACAAATATGAACATGATTGATTTGAGCAACAATTTTTTTCAAGGAAAAATTCCGAGATCATTAGCCAATTGTACAATGTTAGAATTTCTTGATCTCGGAAATAACCAAATCAATGATGTTTTTCCTTTATGGTTGGGAACTTTAACTGAGCTAAAGGTTCTCATTTTGCAGTCAAATAAGCTCCATGGTGCGATACATAAACCTAAGACTACTCTTAACTTTCTCAAGTTGCACATCATCAACCTCTCTCATAATATGTTTACTGATGAACTTCCATCAAAATATTCAAATGTTGGAAATCCATGTATATTGTCAATCAAAGCCAGTTAACATATATGCAAGAAAATATAGATCCTACTGGATCTTTCATTTTTGTTTACCAGGTAGGCTATGCTTACTCATTAACAATGAGTAACAAAGGCATAAAGATGAAATATGGGAAGGTTTCAAATATGCTCACAAGCATTATCCTCTCTAATAATAGGTTCACATGAGAGATTCCAACATCCATTGCCAAATTGAAGGGGCTGTGTATGCTTAATCTTTCCAACAACAATCTCAAAGGCCACATCCCATCATCTTTGGGCAAGTTAGCTATGCTAGAATTGTTAGACCTTTCTAACAATATGCTTTTAGGAAAGGTTCCTGAACAACTAGCTGAACTTACTTTCCTTGCATTCCTCAATGTTTCAAATAACCATTTAATGGGATCCATTCCATAAAGGAAACAATTCAACACATTTAAGAACAGTTCATTTGATGGGAACACAGGATTGTGTGGAAAACCTTTGTCAAGAGCATGTGAAAATTTTGAAACTAAGGAAGAAGAAATGAATCAAGGCTCAGCGTCTCTCTTTGCATTATTTGACTAGAAAATAGTTGCAATTGGGTATACAAATGGGCTCACAACTGGGGTGGCTCTAAGACATATTTTCTGTGAAACAAAATGTAAATGGTTTTTGATGATTTTTGGGAGGCATTTGAAAAGATGAAGATCAAGTTGGGTTTTGTGCCCTAAGAGATTGTAATAAATGTAAACGATTTTATAAATAATAAAGTATTCATTTTATTCAATTTATATATTTTGTAAAAATTGTATATATCATGAGAAACATCATTGATTACTGATGTAATTTCAAACTAAGTATATAAGCATTATATACAAGCATATTTAATTTGAAATAAGTAATCTAAAGAGTGCGTAGAAAGCAAATAAAGCTGGGTACTTTATTTGTGGTAAATCTACAGTTGCGATTTATTTTATATTCGGTATGATAATCTTATCCGAGACTATTCATGTAGTGACATGAAAATGGAGACACCTTATATAATATAGATTACATAGGACTGGACCACGATAAATATATGTCTCTTATCAAAATCCGTTAAACTCAGAGATTTATATTTATCAACCAGATGATCATATATGAATTGATTTTAATCCTGAGTGTATTATGGACTCCTGCTTTTTGAGTTATATCCTTTAATTTACATGAGTGAGATCGGTGTAGATGTCCGGTTAATAACTTCGTACTTTGGGGATAAAATTTAGTAAGTAGCTAGGAACATTCTACACGATAGTGGAATCCACTCCTTTTTGCGAGAAGTAGAGAAGTAGTTTCTTTAAGAGTTGATTCAAGTTTTGAACAATATGATCGCTCAACTTTCCACTCATATGAAAATAGGAAGATAAATTTATAAGTTATTATGGATATATTATTCATTAGAGAATCAATGATACTTAAGGATTAAGAAATAATTAGAGGGGTAAAACAGACATTTTGACCTAGCTCTAATTATGAACTATTTATAGAGGGTCCAATCATATGTAGTGATTAAATCAATGGACACTAAAAATTTTAGATTATATAAAAATATCTACAGTTTTGAGAGTGCAATCTTAGGTTTTTAGTGGAGTAACTCTAAGATTAATAATAATGAATTATTAATTAAAGAATTTAATTAATAATTCTGATATTATTGGAGCTCAAAATTGTAGGTCCATCGGGTCCCCTTGATAACTCATTTCACTATAGGAAACTTAGATATAGAATATTGTAATTGGACCATCTAATTATAATTGTTACGCAAGTAGCAAAATTTATGTTCACTTAATATTTAAATAATATTGATTATTCAAATTTTTTAATAATTAATTAGCTAATCATTAATTATGAATTAATAATTATTTAATTAACTTTATAAGAGGTTTTAAATTTGATTCTCAGTTGTGACAACATATAAATTAATTATGAATTAATTATAGGTCACAGGTTTAATTTTAAAATATAACATGAATTAATTTTGAATTAATTATGTTATATGGGGCAAAAATTTAATTTTAATAAATTTGGGGTTTAATATTAATTTGATTAATTAAAACCCTAAGTAGTTGCCTATAAATAGAAAAAAAATAGTTTTATTTTCCTAATAGAAGTTATTTTTGGTTTTGCTATACGTTCTTTAAAACAGAAAGATTCTACAGCATAATACAGAGAAGAAGAATCTGTATATTTCTTCTCTGTATAACAAAAAACAAATACTTACCTCTTAAATATATATTGTTGATTCTTTTTAGAAAATAAATCAATAGAAAGTGATCACAATTATATATAATTGTGTCTACTCACTTGTTTCTTGGTGTAGAGATATATCAAGGAAGACTAGGTGTTGAGCAATCCACAGAGATCAATACATAAGGTAAAAATCTGATTTTTATTTTTTTTATATTATTTTATTTCATTTCATTATTTTATGGATCTAGGATTTCTTGAGTTTTCTAAAAAATTTTAAATCTCAGTGTTCCGCAAAATTACTATAAAAACAATTGTTGTTTTTCCCTTCAGATCAAGAGGAGGAATTGAAGCTGAATGTAATCAATTAGTTTCAATTTGGTGGATTGAACTTTGTGTCTTTATTTATAATTATTTTATGAATCATTATTTATTTCAATTTATATATGATATGCAATATTAGGCATGTTAATTATAAGAACTTTGTATTTCAACAAATTGCCAACTGATCGACCTAACCCAACTAGACAATTATTGGGTTGGGTTGAAGAATTGATTGGGTTGGGTGATGTTGAGTTGGGGGAGTTCCTACCTAACCTAACCTAAACCCAAAAACATCCACCCCTAGTTTGGAGATGAAGGGAAAAACAAAGGTTGTTTTAATCAAATTAAAATTTCATGGAGGAGTGAGTTTTAAGACTAACAATAAAAATAAAACAACAAAGACAAAAATATATATATATTAAATCTTTATCCTTTGTATTGATTTTCTATGAATTATTTATCATCTAACTTTCCTTGATTTATCTCTGCACCAAGAAACGAATAAGTGTGCACAATTATATAGAATTATGATTACTTACTTTTGATTTTCTTTTCTAAAAAAAATCAAATTGAATAGCATGTGAGTTTTCTATTTTTGCTTACATAAAAAAGAAATAAACATATCTTTCTTCTTTGTATTTTGACTCATTAAAAATTAAAAACCTTTTCCCTTTCTAGTTTGTCAAACGTACAACCTACCAAAAATTCTTCTTAAAAAAAAAATTAAAAAATAAAAACTATTAAACCCAACCATTATTATGATATTTCAACTCAATTACATTATTTTCTAGCTTATGACAGCCCCATAAAAGGTGATGAAGCCCAACCTATCAGATGAGGATATGCATGTAATAATAAAGAAATGAGAGCTACTTCAACTCTTTAATTTTGAGAGTGACAGCAGCTACTTGAATAGAGAGCTACTTTAACTCATTAAAAAAGTGATAGCAACTGCTTATGTGCAGTGGTTGGCTGTCAAGAGTTGAAGCAATTGAAATTTATTTATGTATATATATATTCCTTGTTGTTGAAAACATGAGAGGAAAGAAAAGCAAGGAGGAGAAAAGAGTGATTTGGTGCAGTGCTTAGAACTCGATCAAGTAGGGCAAGATCGAAGCGAGTATTCCGAAATTGGCACCTAATTGACCTAAGAACACTTAGATTAAAGGTCTTGCTCAGGCCAAACGAGTACTCGACCTAGTTGGCTGAGTACTTAAACCAACTCGCCTAACTCAGCCTACTTACCAAAATTGGCAAAAAGTATTATCTTATTAACCACTATTTGATCATCCGGATGCGAAAGAAATTGGAGCACTTTTGAAGGAGTAAGTGCAATATCCATAACTTATCTCTAATGTTTTAAATTTTGATTATTTATTGATTTATTTAAATTTAATTTTGAAATCTTATGTAAATACATACGAAGAAAATTAATAGAATACTTACAAGTCGATTAAACAATTTAGTCTTTGTCAAGTTTAGTTCAAAGTTAACAAGCAAAGAAAAGGCAGACTAATAAGAACGTTGATGTGCTACTAGCAACTGATGCTGATACTACTAATGCATAAGGATGGCTTGTTCCGAGTGATGATGATGAAATAGGGTTCAACTCAAACAAATGAGACAACTTAGTTAAAATGATTTTGATTCTGAAGAGGAGAAGGACGAGAAATGAGAGAAGAACATTGATTTAGAGTTTAAGTCTGATCATGAACAAGTTTTGGAAGGATTTTATAAAGATGAAGAGTGGTCTCAACCTAGCCCTTCAAATGTTTAGAGCCTTAACTTATTTTATTTTACTTGTTTGCTTAATTCTATTTAGTTGTTTGGACTTTGGACTTTGTCTTTTTGGTTACAACTTGAAGTTTTTCATTTTAGTTGCTATTTGGTACTTGTCATGTTATTATTTATATATTATATATAATGTTGATTGTGTTTGAGATCGAAAGAATGATCGAAAGTCTTAAATATTTAAGATATGATAGACTTTTAAAATGTTGTTATTTTTATGTATTATAGAGTGAAATTATTAAAAAAAAAAAAATAGTAGTTATATTGTTAAAATTTTTAAGATATGTAGTATATTATAATTATTTGATTATGCTAAAGTAACTTTTAAGATTGTATGAGCTAGATTTGATGACATTTTTTGGTCATAAAATTGTATTTTGATTCCATGAAAAATTATTTAAGTTTTTGTACAAATTTAATTAAATTTAACTATCGATCAACGATTTGACTGTTGATCAATAGTCAAATAGAGTACTTACCGAATTTGTAAAACCCAAAATCCTCGTTTGTCGGTGAGCGGATTATTTTTTCGATGGATCGCGTTCGATTAGAAAAATATAATTCTCGAGTCCGGAAATATTCGGATTAATTATTTTAGAGTAATAAAAATAATTTCAAGAGCGTGAAGATGGATTCGAAATGTAAAATAATTCCAAGTGTGCGGAATCGAAATCAAATCATAAGCGAATTTTCGGACGGATGGAATCAGATTCGAGCTTGAAATCGAAATGGGAGAACGCATGAAATAATAAGTGGCATGGTAATTGTGTGCATAAGGGACACGTGTCAAGCGTGCGGATAGGAAGCAAAACAAATGTTATGCATGCATATAGGAATGGTGACAAATGTCCAAAAAGCATGAATTATATATTTAGAATTAAAATAATCAATTGAAATGAGTCAAGTAATTTCATGGTCACCAAAATTCAAAAGAAAAGGAAATTTCGGTCACCATTTGTTGTCAACCCGAGAGACTTAAATTGAGAGGATAGCTCGAGCATCCATTTGGTCCTCCCTCAAGAGAACCGTGAGCTCCTTCTTCTTCTTCTTTCTCCCCAAAACTGAGAGCTCAATAGAGTGAGAGAGAGAGAGCTCGTGCATGTTGAGAGAGACGTGAGAGAGAGCTAGAGTGTGATGGAAGGAGTGCAAGTTGAACCGTGAGCTGTTTGAATGCTGAGCGTGAGCTGGTGAAGGAGATCGAGTAACATCAATAGTTGCATGTGCTGTCCAAGCATCCAGGTGAAAGATTTGATCTTGCTTGCAACCAAGGACTGAAGATCTGCTGCTGCCAGACCGTGGAGTGTTGCTGTCGAGAGTTGAAGCCGCTGCTGCCGTGGTCTGCTGCTGTTGGCGTGAAGGTGCTGTTACTACCGAGAGTTGGTGTTGCTGCTGTTATGGAGCTGTTGTTGATGTCGAGGAGCTAAGCTACTGCCGTAAGTTTCTGTCGCTACCGAAGTTGATCGAAAGTGATATCCAAGCTGCCGTGACCTGCACTAGAAGTAAGTGGTTGTTGGGTTTTGTTTGAATACAGTTTTGGGATGTCAAATAACAGTTTATTTGAAGGTTTTAAGTGTAGTTTTGAGAGAAGGTAATGCTTGTAGCAAGTAATTGGAAAGAGAGAGAGAAGAGCAAGCTGTTTGGAGCTGAAAACAGAAGATAACTTGCTGTTTTGGGACATTTAGAAGCTGTTTCTGAACAGATTCAACCCATTCGATGAGTAAGTGCTATCCCATTAGTTTCATTGAGATGTTTTGAGTGAATTTTAAAACTTTCATGTCAATTTTGGATTGAAGAAAGCTCGGTTAAAGGTGAGGTATAAAGACAGTACCTTCTCGAGTGATTTTCGGAGCTTTGAGCGATTGTTGAGAGGTAAGTTGATTTTATGGTTTTAGTTTGGATGGAAAATATTTAGAATTTAGATATGGATTAAATTGATATTGTTATGATTGAGTGTTAGGATTGAGAACCTCATTAGTACGGAGGTTCGCTCGATAATTGTTTGGTTGTGTTTTTGGAATGAAATTGTCATCGGTCGTTTTCGTTTAGTAATGGATTACAGGCTATTATAGGAAAGTTAGGGGCTGTTATGCTATATTTTTAAATTCAAGTTCGTCGTCGTGGAAAATGATATATTTAAGTGTGTTTTAAAGTATCAGATAGTCGTTCAGATATTGAGAAATTGTTTCCGAGCGATTCGGATAAGTTTTCCGCGAATGCGAATGTTTTTAGTTTGTGAATTTCGTTGTTGAATGTGAAAGTGTTGATGATGTTATCAAGCTGCCTTGAGTCTTATTTAAGCCCGTTAAAGTGTTAATGTTAAGATAGTTGAAATACATTAAAGTTAATCGGATAGTAGTTTTTTTGTTTCGTGCAAAATCGTTAATCTGTCGAATTTCGGAGTCGAAATGGAAAATGAATCCTCGTTTATCTGCTGCCATGTTTTTCATTTTCGCACTTTAAATTTTTTGAATATTCATTTTCCATGAATTAAGTATTGTCATGAATAATATTAATGATAAGTTTGATTTGAATTAAAGTAATCGCGCAAAACGCTAAAAGTGATCATCTGCGATAAGTCGTTGAAATCGCGTGAGTTTTTCGTTATTCGTTTAGCTTCGCTTATCATTTTTGTTGAATTCATAAGAATGTGATTTCAATGATGTTGCTTTAGATTCGAATAGTGTAGTTACGACATGCTTATATTTGTTAAATTATATAGGCATCGATAAGGCGGAGGGAAGCGAAGTTGAAGAAATAGCGCGAGGTAGAAAATCCAAACGTTTCCGTGAGTTAGGAATCGGTGAGTGTAAATTGTTTTATGAAATGATAAATGCACTATGATTACTATACTATGTTTTCATGAAAGATTGAAACGTTTTTAATATTTAAATGAATTATATAAATGATGTACGCTTATACATGTTTTTTATATATGCATCTAAAGCAATATTGATCGCATGAATCGTTATTGAAATGTGCTTTTATGTTTTGTTTTATAATCAAAGAAATATGTTATACAATAATTATTTTAGCATGTCAATGTATTTCAAAACCAATGGCTACCCAATCCCCATTATATGACTGAAATATGACTGTTATGCGGCCAAAGTGCCTTATTACACGTATGGCATGTCTGTGGGGGAAAGTCCGCTAACTATGGGAGGATCGAGTCTGTCATGTCGCCCTCTACGCGTATATAAGATACTATTATGACTGATGCTCTATGTGCAGCGAGGTAACATTCCACTGCATAGTGGTTATGACTGAGATTGACCGTCCCCACCACCGGTGTCCTAGGACCGAGCAGTGATCATGATTTCCCTGGGTCCCATTGAATACATGTTTTATCACTGAGGATATGATTTATGAATTTATTTATGAAATTATGATTATGTTATGAATGAATTTTTACGATGCATATAATTTTGTTATCTTGTTTTCAAGCAAACATGTATAAAAATGGTTATGTAATAACATGAGATTCACGTTTTAAATAACTTCTTCAAAACTTAGAATTCTTTCAAAAGATTTTAGAAAGGATATTAAAAGAACTTATTAGAATTGCATAACACTCACTGAGCTTTTTTTTAGCTCATTATTTTTTTTTTGTTTATTTTATAAAACTCCCCAAGCGTAGGTTCGAGTTCTCCAGACGGCAGATCTCCAGCTCAAGAATAGGCAAGCTTATCAGACAACCATCACTGTGAAATAAAAGTAAATGTTTTGATGTCTAACGGATTTAATGTATTGTAAATTGTAAATATTTAAGTTTTATAACTATGATTACACTGTCACGCATGTGAAATGTTTTATTTTAAGTTGGAATGGTTTTATTTTAAATACTTGAATTGTGTGTACATGTAAAATTTGAGATAGACCTGAGATCCCATTTGGAAGTGGAAAAGAATGTATGTATTTTGAAATGTCTATTAATTATTTTACAGGTGTTTGAAAAGGTTGGAAATATCAAAGAAATAGCCGTTATGCTGCTGCAATTTTTCCACCCAATTTTTAAATGATTAAGAAATGAAATGGTTTTACGACTTTGTTTCACGGAATCCTTTCGAGTCACCTGCACAAAGACTGCAAGGATTCTGTGGGGTGTCGGGAGAGCTCCGCTCGGATCTCTTCGGGGGAAATCCGGATTGGGTTCTTTCAGAATTACCCAAAACTTGTTGCCTAGCCAATTAAGTAGTGAGTAACAAGTTCTAAAACATTGTTTTTTATTGATAAAATTTGTGTGAATGGGGAGCTTTAATATTGGGATATTTTTTTAATGTAAGTATCGAGTGATTAAAAACGAACGAATTTTTGTTTATAGTTAAAAATGGATTACCATAGTTTAAGTAATTAATTGTATTTTTCTCACTATAATATATTTAAACATAGCTACTACATATAGTCAATGGCATATCCAGAAATTTTTATAAGAAATGACACCAATACAAAATAATAACAATAATAATGAAAGATTAAAAACATTGCAAATACAATTTTTTTTATAAAAGTAAAAATTCGATAATATGATGAAATTCAATAATGTAAAACAAATAACGCACATAACCTAGATGAATCAAATAGTCTAATACTTAAAAAGTTCTAACCTAGGTAGCAGAAAATAAAAACAATGTAAATTATAAATTGTTATAATTTTCCTCAATAAAACTTCTTATTTTAAATCATTATTATCTACTTATCAATTTTATTGAAAATATATGTCTCCACATAAGCAAACAAGTTACCGTTCAACCATATATTCCTCATTCAATAAAGTAAGTAAAACTAAAACTATTAAATATCAAAAAAAAAAATGAGAGTTTAGGATTTATCGATTAAATATAATAAATTAAAATTTGACATTTTAGGATTTATTGATAAAATGAGTATCAAACTAAAATTATTAATAAAGAAATAAAAAGAATAAGAACTAATTTAAATTAAAATAAAGTTATACTTACTGTAACACCCCTTCCTTGATTCCCAATGACATGAGAATCAAGGCAAAAGATATTACTTTTCTTATTATAAATTCGTTATTAACTCATTTATTAAAATGTTTATTTTTATTTTATGAAAAATTCGATAGAATTTTCTCTATTTTTCTGAAAACCTAAAATTTTAAAACCTGCAGAAAAACAATAAACACTTCTAAAGAAATCCAATCCCCGACTTCTATTCGAACTTCCTGTCTAATTTCAAATTACTTCGCTACACAAATATATATGATAAACATTTCTTTCGAATTCCACATTCTGCAGAAATAACCCAACCACAACATTATTTGTCGAATAATATACATAATTTACAAAACATTGTAAACTTTAATACGAGTCATTCTTTACAAAATTACATTTTAGAGAAATACACACATATATGATGGTGCCCCTAAATTTATGCACATATGATACAAAATTGATCATTACCCAAAAATTGATGAGTGGATGTGACTCATGAAATTGCTGCAAATCTACTATCTTCGGTTTCTATCTATCAAGCATATCTCGAAAGTATTTCTACTTAATGGGTATACAAATAATATTGAAACCATACTCATTCTCGAAAATATAATAAAAAAAAAAAAAAAATCAAACGACATGCACAAACGATTAATTTTTGAAAACACATATATCATACATTTACACAAGTTAAAAATGTAAACCATATAATTTTCCAAAATAATTTGTTAACGCAATTACGATATTGCCTTTATAAAATCAATTATCATACATATTTACAATATTGCTCCTATTACATTTCTTAGAGCCATTTGTAAAATCTATCACGATACCATGGATTGGCAACGGGTTTTTCCATTATCGGATACTCGATGCCTACCCGCCGGAGCACAATTCACAAACTTTTATAGATTCTGGACCGGACACGCGATACCTCTCTGGGTCCGTAATTCAATGTCGGTATGAAATCATAATGGTGCAGTACTGCTAATAATCACTATATTGGCATGTCAACTACCAACCTTCACCTACCGGTGACTAGTTTTACTCTGGTCATTTAATTTTTTAAAATTACAAAATTTTTAATTTAAAACTAAATTTTTAATTCCGTAGTGGTTTTACAACACTTCCAAATTCGTTTTTTCATTTCTTCGAGGCTTCACTTTAGGTCATTACAAATGACCGTTTTACCCCTAGTTTTGGTGTCAAAGCTCAATAAATTCACTTCCTCTTTTCCCCATCATCTATTCGATCAAAAGGGGTTTTTTCAAATTTTTATTTTTCGATTCGATTTTTCATCACATAAATCATTCAAACACTATCTAAATAACACATAAATGGGATGAAAATGACAAAAATACCCCTAGCTTCTCCTATGCATACATTCGGCCTAAAGGTGTTTTTTTTTTTTTAATTTTTTTTGTTCCACTCAATCATCATACAAACCATTCAAACATCATTAGAATAACACATAAATAAGTTTGAAATAATGAAAATACCCCTAGATTACTCTAGGGTGTGCATTCGGCAGATTTTTTGAAATTTTGTTCCACATGATTTTTCATTACAAACTTCATTCAAATGACATTCAAATGATACTCAAATATCATCTAAATGTTTATCACAATAAAGAAACCAAATCATCAAAGTTCAAAGAAATTTTCAAATTTTAAACACACTAACAAAAGAGATTTTTTTTCAAGATAAGTGTACACCAACCTTTTAAGCTTACTCTTTAACTTTCTCACACCTCCAAAGAGAACTTATGACTTCCCTTTATCCTTCCCTAAACTCTCTTGATTCAAACCCTTACCTAGGGTTTCAAAGAAAGCTATTTTTATCAACAACATCACATATACTAAATCAAATGCAAAAATGATATTATCTACATGCTCATGAAAGAATCTAAATCATTTCTAACCCAAATTCATCATAAAATGAAAAACCCATAACACATACCTTGATTTGAACCATTTTCTAGCAAAACCTAACTTCAGAATTTAGTGGGTTTTGTTGAATTTGAAACTTTGGATGAGTAGATGATGGAAAAACAAGAGATTTGAGTGATTTGGAGGCTTGAAAATCAAAGAAAGTTGAGAGAAAAGGATGAAGGGGTGGATGACAGTTAGAAGGAGAAAGAAGAAAATGAATTTTTTTCAAGTCAACTTCACTATATATACTAATCTACTTATTGGATTTCCACTTTAACCCCAACTTTTTCTCTAATTGCATTTAAACCCCACATCACACATGTTAATTCTCCATTTGGTAATCTTAACAACTCATTTTTCCACTAACTCCATTCACTACACATTTGTCACATTTTTATTAGACATTCTAACTTTTTGACTTTTATTTGTCAAATTCTCATTGGTCCAAGCTTGAATCACATGCAATGCATTCCATTAGTACTCACTTGATTGTCCAATGACATATTTTCATCATTCAATCTCTTCCATTTAATCGTTAATTAAATTCGTTACTAAGAAAAATATCTCCGAAATTTATTAAATTCCTTAAGTAACTAATGAAATATATCAATATCACACTACTTCACTCAATTTCTAATTTAATCCAATTTATCCATTTCGATTATTTAATCAATGAATACTAATCATACGGAAATAAATTTCGGGGTGTTACACTTAGTAATTTAGAACATGAGAACAATTGTCAAGATTTTGATGACACAAAAAAATTGTTAGTGTTGGTTGTGCAAAAAAAAAAAAAAAATGATGGCAAAAAGAAATTTTAATATTGATTATTAGAAAACAACAAAATTGGAAACAAAATAAACATTGCAAAGTTAACAAACAATAAAAGAAAATCTAAAATGAAATTATGTAAAAGGAAAATTCTGAAATTTTAATAAAAAAAAATATTTTTTTTCTTCTAGAATTTGGGGGGAGGCAGGACCCTATTCCTGTCCACCACTGAATATAGTTTATGCATAGTTACATGACATTTACAAATGATAGTATTTTTTTTTTTTTTTTAATTTTTGTTTCTTTAAATTTCCAAACCCTTCAATGAAAACTCGATTATAATCTAATGACTATTTATCAATCTTGTATCACTATTGAACCAATATAGCAACATGATCCTTTAACAATACATATATATATGTATATATATAAGGTATAATGTAATATCATTAAGTGGCGATATTTTCACCCTTAAAAAATTATATATACACTCTTTTCATTTGTCTATCCCATAAAAAAATTAAAATTTCTTTAATTTGTTTTTAAACTTCACGTAATATCAAAATAACCCTTTTTTGTTTAATATTATTATACTCTATTTTTATAAATACACCTCATTTATATCTATTTTATTATTTATATAATTTTATAATATCAATATTTTTTCAGTATTGAGAAAATTTCATATTCTCCTCTATATCTAGATGTCTAATCCGTTTTGGATTGAAAGAGAAACTTTAATTTCCACTTTATACCTAAACGTATATACCACTGCAAATCAAAGACCAAACCTAATCAAACTACTAATTACTATAGGAGATTCATGATTGTGTTCAACTATGACTTTTTTTAAAAAAAAAAAGAAAAAAAAGTTCAATTATGGCTTTTTATAATATTGAATTTTTTTTTAATCTATTCAGTACTTTATTTATATTATCCATGTGTTTGATAAATTGTTTAAATGAAGCTTTTTACACCAAGAAGCCTACATTTATATACAATAGCTTTTCAGCACAAAAAATTTTAGCTATGAGAAACATAATCCATATGGTCAATGAATTGTTTGAATGAAAGTTTTTTATAATAAGAAACTTACACTTGTATATAGCAAACTTCTCGACACTAAAGCAATTAATTTAAAACTTACCCTTTTACATCTAATTTTATTAAAGATTTTGTTTCATTCTTCATACCCTGCAATCAAATTGTATTCCTTAAAAAAAATTTGATGTTTAAGATTAGCATTTAGAAGAAAAGTTATATGATATTTTAATTAATAATTTAAGGGTCTACTTACAAAATATTTACTCCTATAGTAATTTTACTCAAGGATAATATTGGATATTTAAAAAAAAAATGCTAGTTTGGGGTGTACATACTATTTTTAAGGGGTGCAATTATCGCCACTTAGTATCATTTGTATACCTAATCACATGTCCAGCCTTATCTATCTAGCATGGTTCATCCCTTCAATTGGATGTTGGACTTTTCACATATATTCAAAGTGGGCTTGACCCATTAGATCCATGAAACTTTTAGAGTTTTTGTAGGTATACATTTTGGTCCTAATTTTAGGAGTTCTAAGAAGATAGTAGACTAGAAATTAGCAATTATGCATTGAAGAGTCCTTAGGGATGTGGTTTGCACATATTAGATCGATCAATTCATTATAATTCAACAGTTTCAAATTCTCAAACTACAAAGAGAAAAGTGAAGTAGTCTAGTGGTAAAGTCATCTCCCACCTATCCTAAACTCAAATAGCAAGTTCAACTCTCATTCACACAATTTGTATGGGCCTCTCATTCACACTATTTGTGTGAGTCACTCTCTCTCAATTTCTAAGAGTAAAGATTTGAGCTAAAAACCAGTGTCAGATAGACATGACCATGGTTCGGTTTGAACCGTCCGATTCGAACAGAACCGGGTCAATTGAATCAGAACCAGAACATAAGGTTTTGGTTATGGTTCAGCACCGAATTGGAACCGTTACTGTACCAGTTTCGGTTTTGGTTTTGGATCCGATTCCAATTTTGAACCTAAAGGAACCAGAACCACTGGTTTAAAGAATCGGTGGAATTGAAACCGCCTTGAACCAGCGGTTTTGGTTCTTAAAAAAAAAAAAAAAACAAAAACAAAAACAAAAACTACAGAACTTGACACGTGACCATTGGTCACTTTTTTTTTTTTACATTTTATCCCCTGCTTTAATTTCTCTTTTAACCCCTCTCTTTCCTCTATAAATACCAATCCCATTCTTAATTTCTTCTCACATCTATCTCCCTCAATCTCAACTCTCTTTCTCTCCATTAATCTCAACTCCTTCTCAATTTCAAAATATTCTCTTAATTCTCAATCTTAATTTTCTTTAATTTTTTTAATTATATTTATAAATTATAATTTTCAATTTATTGTTTGAAGTTTTAAATTCTTAATTTATTATTTTTAAATTTCAAAATCTTAAATTTCTTATTTCTTTTGTGTATAGATTTGTTTTTTTAATATCAAAATATAGTTTAATATTAATTTTTAAATTTTATTTTTATTTAAAAAAAGGTTCCAAAATCGGAACCGAAACCGTTATAAAATCGGAACCAAAACCAAAACCATTATTGAACCGACGGTTCTAGAACCGAATCGAAACCTTCTTATCTCGGTTAAGGTTTCGGTTCTAGCTTTTCTAGAACCTGAACAATCGGAACAGTCGGTTCGGAATCGAAACTAGAACCGAACCGAATTGTGATCATATCTAGTGTTAGATAATCAAACAAAAGAAACAAAATTTCCAAACTTAAAGCTCCTAAAAAATTTTAGGTATGTCAAGAAGCAATGTTTTCTAAGAAACCATTTGTAAAGTAAATATTTTATGACCACAACGGTCATCAATAAGTACATATACTAGACATAGCACTAATACCAATAATATTCTACATATATAAGTACTTTAAGAGATGTCCATATTGAACAACATTGATTAACTGAAATTACAAAGTGGTATATTAAATGCATTACACACCATCAACAAGAACCACTTCCTACTACCACCATCAACATCAATAAACAAAAATGCTGCAACAACAACAAAAACAACAACAATTTGCTAATTGATTGCTTCTTTCCCTATTTGAGTTTTTTTCTCTAAAAAGCACCAACTTTATTTTCTATTTCACCTTCATTGAAAAGCTATATATAAAACAACCACAACCTCACAATTCAACAATTTTGATGGATATGTTCCCTAAAATTTCAAGAACACAAACTCTTCAATTGCGGGTACTTCACCTATTTTCTTTAGGGCATCCTTGTTTGGTTCTTCATCGACACCAATTGCCATGTAGCCTTATTCCTCCTAACAGTTCTCCCTACACTCATGAAGCTCAAATTTACATTATGTTCACCAATTAAGTGTGTTGCCAACCTTTCTAATCATGCCAGGCTGATCTATCTGCCTGCACAAAATGAGGTTGCCTTCCAAACTTACATCCACACCGAATGACCCCATACATGTCAAGTGTGGTATCCCAAATTTCACTTTCCCTTCAATACTGACCTCTCCATTCTCTGAGATTGCACTAGCAAACTTGGAGTCAACATTGGAGATTTATTCCTGGATTGAATCCACAGAGAATTCAGGATTGGCATCCACAACCACCAGTTCTTCATGATTCAGATTGGTAGTGAAATCTGCATTGACAAGATTGACAATTGAATATGAAATTGGTGCAATGATGCCTTTTGTGATCATGGCTCGGAGAAGTCTTGTGTCCAAGTCATCAGGGGCACGAGCTGATCGGTAAGTCAACTTCACAGACTTGATTCCACTTCCTCCAGTAACCAACTACACAGCTAACCTTCCAGGCTTCTCAGCTAGCACAAAATAAGGAGCCAACTCTTATAAAACCTCAGCAGGAACCATAGGAACATTGACTACAGTTGCTGACAGCTCCCCTCTCAATTCCCGCACTACAGCTTCTCCTATTTCAATGGCTACACCTTCTTGATGTATACAATGTCATCTTAGCAAAGGATATATAGCTACTCTAATAGCATAATTCATGTAACAAAAAGGAAAAAAAAAATAAAAAACTCAAACCTGAGCTTCCTTTGTGCTTTCTCCATGATGAGGTGTGACAGTGACATTCTCATGTTGAACTAATTTGCAATCTGTGGGTGGAGGTTTTACTGGGAACACATCGAGTGCTGCCTATTTCATACAATTACAAGGAAAACAAAAATAAATCTATGGTGTATATTATCAAATGGAAGCCAAACTTGGCCTTGTGACTTGGAATTCAATTAAAATGTGTAATGTGTTTGGTATAGCCAAAAAGTATGTATTTTTAATAATTAATTAAAATTACTTTTATGTTTATATTCTATAGTGTCTGGTTAAAATTCTATGTACTTTTAAAGTATTTGATAATTTTTTTTTTTGAAAAAAATGAATGAATATCAAAATTTTATTCAAATTTGACTAAACTTGAAAAACTGTTACAACAATGACACCATTTTTAGCAGCATGAACAATCCTGACAACTTTCTTCATCTTAGCAAAAGTTTCATCATTGAAAATCTTTGAGGTGGTAGGGGTGAGAGGCATGTGGAAAGAGATGAAATCAGCCGTGGCAATGGCCTGTTCAAAGGACACCAACTCCATACCAATGGCACGTGACCTGTCTGCTGGTGCATATGGGTCATGTGCTATCACATTCATGCCCAAATCTTTTGTTCTCCTTGCAACTTCTGATCCAACTTTTCCAAACCCCATCATTGCCAATGTCTTCCCCACTATTGACACCCCCACATACTTGTTCCTTCGCCATTTTCATGCAAAAGTCACTGTACTCCATTAGTCCCCATGTTAGTACTTCACTTTTTCATGTATGTAAATCCATCCATTTGATCCCAAAATCCCTAGTATATAACAATAAAAGATGGTGCTTCTCTTAAAGGGTAATAAGATAACAACTCCAATATATATATATTATTTGAATGCTAACATCTTATGGATCAGATAACTGTCGAAACTTATCAAGATGGATCATTAACAGTGCGTGGCTTAAAGGACAACTCCCACAATCAAGAAGAAGGCAACTTCTACACTAAGAGAATACTCACAACTCACATCTTATGTTTTAAAGGATAAATGTGAGACTTGAACTCTTGACCTCTTTAGGGTCAAAGTGGGTATTCAACCACTCATATTAAATGGTGGTATGTGTAAAACAACTCTAATAATTTAAGACAACAATTTAAACAAAATTATGTTAAACTATATAGATTTAATATATAACGTTTACATAGTGTGTATGAATTCGTAAATTCACATTAAATTTTATATTCTTATGTTTGAACTCAGCAAAAGTATGTTAGAAATGATTTTATAATTAGAAAAAATTTTCCTACTATATCTTATTGATAAATCTGAATAGAATATATATTTCACTATTTTTTTATAATGTACAACATATAGCATATTTATAGGCCAAAGAGGAAAACAAATAAGGTAAAAAAATAATCTATACATAGAAACAAAATAATGTATTACATGAATAGAAAATATTGATTGTCTTGATTTGATTGATTATCTTTGTTTGTATGTTAACATTCCCCGCAAACTGAAGAAAACGAGATAGATGCAAGTTTGAGTTTGGAAACCAATTCATGAAAACATCCTGAATGATGAGCTTTAGTGAAAATATCAACAGGCTGATTAACAGAATAGATCGAATGAAGTTTAATAATACCCTGATGAATATGTTGTCGAACAAAATGACAATCAATCTCAATATGTTTGGTACATTCATAAAAACATCATTATGAGCAATTTGAATAACACTATAATTGTCACAACAAAGATGAGTAGCCATGACGTGGTGAACTCCTATATCTGTAAGTAACCAGCACAACTAAATAAGTTCCTGAGTAGCATCAACAAGAGCTCGATATTCAGCTTCAGTACTGGATCGAGCTATAACAATCTATTTCTTACTATACCATGAGATGAGGGAATCACCAAGAAAGAAGTAAAAACCAGTGGTAGATCGTCAATCAGTAAGATCGCTAGCTTAATCAGTATCTGAATAAGCACATAACTCTAAACAAGAGTTAGCAGGAAAGTGAAGTCCATAAAAAATCGTACCCCTGAGATATCGTAAAAGATGAAGAACAATAACAAAATGAGCGAAATGAGGAGCAAACCTAAATTGACTGAAACATGCACAACATATGCAATATTTGGCTGAGTTACGATCAAATAAACAAAACTACTAACAAGCTACCAATAAAGAGTAGAATCATTGAGTGGGGTACCTTTGAAAGACATCAGTTTAATATTAGTTGTAGAAATGACAAGCAAGGAGGAAGATAATGTTTGGACAAAAAAATTTGTAGGATCAGAACTCATATGATTACAACATGTTGAATCAAAATACCCAGAAGAATTACTTATTAACACAGAGGGAGTAGAAGTAGATGAATTACCAAATTTGGAAATGATTTAAAAAAGCATGAATGCAAGATTGTGAATTGAGATAGAAGAGGAACAAGTAATATCCGGTTTGTCGTTAGCTATAACCGCAGGAATTGAAATGGTTGATTATTTTGATAAGGCTTGAGAGAAACACTCTTGGATTTAGATGAAAATCCTCCTTATTAGTATTATAATGACAATCTTGATTGTAGTGCCCTGGTCGAATTTTATGGCAATGCTTACACCGTCTTATAGGGCAATTAGGAATATCATGTCCTGACAACTTGCAATAATAGCAAATAAGTGTCTTCGATGAATTCTCGATAAAGAAACCGAATAAATAAGCCCAATAAAATATATATCAACAAGTCCAATAAACACTAATAGGCCACCACCAAAGGTACTAAAGGAAGCAAGCCCAATAAACTAATAAGCCCAATGATAAGAGAGAAGCACAGATAAGTAGTAAAAGCAGTCCATAAGCAACCAAAAGCCCAATAATATAAATAAAATAAGCAAGCCCAAGAAAATAAACTAGCTCAATAAGACGCCAATAACCCAATAAAATAAGAGTATCTAAGCCAAAACAGACGGTGGCTACAGCGAAAAGTATGTAGACGGTGAGAACGATGATACCAGGATAGAAACGGCTGTGTGCAGTGCAACCAAACCAGAGACAGGTGGTGATAGATGATGCGACAAAGGAGACGAAACCAGAGACAGGAGCAAGAGTGCGATGCGACCACAAATAACAGAGCAGACCAGCAACGCGCACGAGACTGAGGCACACGGTGAGACAGAGGCGCGCTATGAAGGGAGAACGGAACGCGAAATCAGAACCGTGATGGTGCGATGACAGTGGCAGAACCAGAAACGAGATGAAGTATTGCGGTGATGATGATTGGTGCGACAGTGCGACGGTGTGAGATAACAAAGTGCAGAATGGAGATGGTGCTGGTGCGACGTGGTGGTGCAGCGGCGAAGATGAGACCAAAGAGTTGACCAGCAAACCGAAACAGACCAGGTGTGACGCCAAAGATACACCCAGACCTGGTTCGACGGCGTGCGACAACGAAGATTCAATGGTGTGGTGATAATAGCGGCGGTGTGCGGGCGACCAACGCAGAGATGGAAGAACGTCGTGGTGCACGGCAGCGAGTGGAACAGAGACGACAATGCAACGGCGCTGTGGTGATGATTGGCGCGCGGTGGTGATGCAGCGGAGACGACTGTGCAACGGCGCTGCAGCTGCGGCTGGTGTGATGATGCGGCAGTGGAAGTTTAATGAGTGGGCTATGTGATTTTGAGACCAGATGAGGCCGTGTGATCAAAGTGGAAGTGGCAGCAGTGGAGAGGCGACAGGCTGCACAGTGAAGAGATGCGAGGACAGCAGCGATGCGTGATGATGTGCAGCGGACACAGTGACGTGAGTGATAACAGATTAAGGACAATACCATGATAAATCTGAATAAAATATGTATTTTACAGTGTTTTACGATGTACAACATATAGCCTATTTATATTGGCCAAAACAAAAGAGATAAGAAAATAATCTATGCATAAAAATAAAATAATATATTATATGAATGGTAAATATTGACTGATTGTCTTTGCTTGTATGTTAATACTTATACGATTTTAAGGACGTAGTATGGAACATCATCATTAGTAGATTGGGACCACCAAGAAATGTCACATGGAATGTTACTTATAGCTTGATGTTGCATGAAAATATAATGTCACATGATGTATTATTATTATTTGATGGCCGGTACAAGTTCAAGGATTAACGGACAAAAAAAAAAAGAAAAAAAGTAAAATAAGATAAAATAAAATAAGCGGAAAATCGACCCCGAAACTATTTATCTATATCACTTGAACTGTACGTGTCATGACCTGGGCCCTGAGCCATGACAGAATCGTAAATATTAATAAATAGTAATTTTTAATTTTTAAAAAAATAAAGAAAATTTTTCTGTTTTGGATACTCTGGAGTACCAAAATAAAATATTGTGAACGATGAAATAAAAATATTCAAAAACGCTCTAAATTAATCCCGGTGGGGACCATTCCCACAGATATATGAACACTTACTAGAAATCATAAATTCTAAGTAAATAATAAAATCATAAACACTTAGTCGTGCAATCAACTTGTTATAATTAAACATTCTCATACATTTAGAATCTCAAATGAAATTTCAATACTCCGGTGTTTTTACCACAATATCTTAAATACATTGGATGCAAGGCCCTTAAATTAGTTGCAAGCACATTCAATTCCAAATACTAAACTTGAAATGAAATAAACTAAACATCCATATCACGGGCATAATTCCTGATTTCCTTGGTCCTCTACCTAATCCACCTGATGGCCACCTAAATCATCTTGCACATTTCCTGGAAGGGAAAAAATAAAGTAGGGGTGAGCTAGTGCTAAGTAGAATCTCATTCCCGATAAGGCTTTGGAAACCGCTTTCTAAAATCATTATTAAAACTCTACGTACTTAACTGTTTAATAAATTCAATAAACCATTTTATAAAATATATAGGCTACTAGAATAGTCATACAATATTTAAGTGTTTATATAAAGTCATGTTATTTTCAAAACAAGGTAAATCCCATCCCCTAGTCATATACTCGGTGGCTTACAGTTTTCAATAAATTATTTTGAATAAGAAAATAACATTTGACACACCGTGACCTTGGTAGCAATACTAGAAAATACCCTGCGCAGTAACCCTAACATAAAGTCGTATCATATGAATAGCTATTGATAGCATCAGACAATGACTAGGATGGTGGATTTTCACCTTATTTAAGTTAACAAAACGATTCAGATGAGTTACCATGCAATCAATATAATATATATAATTCAATATTTTGAAAGATTTCATTTTTATTTATAAAATTTCGGCAGTATAACGACTGCTAATTCAATAAGTCAAAATTTATAAACTTGTCATAAAGCCACAAATTTTCACCAAATAAACCACAAATACTTCCAAAAGCAATCCACAATATATATTCGCATATAATCAATATACTTTCAAAATTATACATATATATTTTTAAATAAATTTCACTTTAACATAAAAATTACTAAAAGATTAGGATAGAACTCCTTCCTCAATATAAGCTATTGATCGCTCCAAAATCTTGATTACTAAAGTAATTAGCGCCGTTCTGGATTGAATCTTCACCGTATATGGCGATCGACGATGGATTCCGACGATCATGATGGCGAGACGTGAGGTTAGGCGAGTTTTGTTATCCTTGACATGTTTGTCACGAAAATGAGGTTGGTCGGAGTTGAAATCGCTTAGTTTCGTCAGGATCTATAAAATCTAAGTCATACAAGCTTTCCAACGGTACCAAATTTGACCAAAACGGAGGTCGGATGAGGTCAGAACGACAACTCAAAGTCGAGCTCATGGGAATGGAGCGGCTAGAGAGAAAATGAGAGGAGGGAGAAAAAGTGACCGATTGAAGGTTGAAGAAGACTGTGTAATCTGACCAAATTACAATTTGGCGCCCTCAACTATTTAAAAATTATAATTTTAGTCTCAAGCTTTAAAGATCTAACATTTTAACCCTTACATTTTTACACAAATTTTTATAATATTTTCAATTTCACCCTTGATACAAATTGAAGTTTTACGGTACGCATCAAAATAAGTTATATATACAAAATGAGCAGAATACATGAGACCCTCTTGAGGTAAGACTTTTAATCAAGTGGAGTCAAAATTTCATTTTTATTACAAAATACGCCCATGCCATTAGTGGGTGTTGGTTTGACGAAGGGGATTTGCATAATTTTGTTTGAGCTAACTCATAAAAAATAATAGAAAATAAAAAATAATATTTATTAAAAATCTTTAATCTCTATTGTCCATCTCTATGATGGACAATAAAGATTAAATTCAATGAAAAAATAAAACCAAAAAAAAAAACAAAAGGAAAACAATTGTGAAGAACAGTATTCATCACCATCGTTCTTCTTTGTTCTTCATTCTTCATTTCACCTTTGGGTTTCCATTCTCCATCTTCCACCTTTTTCTTTCTCTTCTCCCTCTTCTCTCTCTTCTCTCTCTCTCTCTCCCCTTACCTAGATTTCTAGTCGCCTTATACCTACTCGCCTTGCACCAATATCAATCTCCTGTAAACTATCATCAATCTCTTAAACCATCATCCCAGTTAATCCACTTACCTTGTACCAATATCAGTCTCCCATAAAAATTGTCATCAATCTCCTAAACCATCATCAATAATTAGACTACTAATATCATCTTCAAACCAAAACATCAAACTAACCTACCATCATCATAAACCAACCAACCATCATCACAGATCTTGTTCTTCCTCATTCTGCAACCTAACATCAACCCATCATCACAGCATCAAAAATTAACATCATCTTCAAACCACAACAACAACTGGCTCGCCGCCGCTGCTCATTAACATTCAATCCATCTTTGCCTCAACCACATCATCAATAAAAACAACTTCTTCTTTTTCTTCTTCAATTAATCGACCTCTGCCTTAATCCACCTCTTCTTCAACAATAACAACAACATCTGGTAATGAGTTTGTTGGTTCTCTTATGTGTTTTATCAAACATTTGACGTGCAAAGTCGAGGGAGTCTAGGTCGTAGTAGGTAGTGATGAGTTTGGTTGCCAAGAAGGGATCTTGGTTGAACCCAGTATGGAGGAGATGGTTGTGGACAATATAGGCGTCGAAGAGGGAGTAGTGGTGGGTGCAGGAAAGGAGGAGAAGCTCGTAAGTGAGCTAGATGGGATAGGGTTTGATAAAGAGGAGGTGGAGAGCTTGTTTACAGGGAGATTGGGCTTGCTTGTTTGGGGACGGGTTCGATCGAAGAAAAGGATGGTGAAGGACGGTGATAAGATCGGAGAAGAAAGAGGTTGGTTCATGATGACGAAGAGACCTGACTATTTTTATTTTATTTTTTCAAATTTATATTTTTACTTTAAAAAAAAAAAAATTGTTTTCCATTTTCAATTTACTTTTAAAGTTTTAATATAAAATTTTTGTCCTTATTTATGAGCATTTCCATCTTTCTATAACAGAACACGGTCTATTGTCATACTTCACATTGTTTGACCGTTAAGTTTGAGCTATCTTTTAATTAAAACTAAACTTTATTTTTGGGTTTTTAATGTCTTACCTCAAGGGGGGTTCGTGTATTTTGCTCATATAAGAAAACAAAATTGTGATAATAGAAAAAAAAAATGCTCAACCTAAAATTGTTATTTTATTGTAATAAGTCGACAATCTATTTTTATTCTAACTTTAACTTTCAATAGTGCACCCAAAATGAATTCTAGGTTTTATAATTTTATATACCTTCTGACTAAAATTCTTCACAATTAATCTTAGTTCATACTAGATAAGTATCGATATTAATTAACATTGAACCAATTAATAAATTATAAAGCATATCAAACCTATCCAAATCGAACATTTAAATAATTGAATTTATCAAACAACTATCTATATCTATATGTATATATATATTTCCTTTTATGGTAGGGGAGGGATTAAATTTTTTTTAAAAAAAAAACTCACATTTTATGTTTTAGGATTTGAACCCTTAACCTTTTAAAATCATGAGAAGTGTTTAACCATTTAATAACTGTAATATCTCTTACACTAACCCTTCAATTTAGAATTTATCATAATAATCCATCAATTCATATCAAAGAATTAAAAATCAATTTTAATAAAAAATGTCAAGGAAGTTCTCACCCACTAAACTACTATAATATCTCTACACCAAACCTCCAATTTAGAATTCATCCTAATAATCCATCAATTCATATGGAAGAATTAAATATCAATTTTAGTAAAAATATCATGAGAAAATAATTTAAATATTTAAAAATTAATATCAATACCATCAAAAAATAAAAAATTTTCACCAATATTTATTATATTTTATAATTGGAATAAATATAAAAAATAAGAAATTATAGAACATATACACAAAACAAGAACACAATACCATATTTCATGTATAAACCCCTAATCTCGATTTATAACCTCTTAGTATGGAAAGATAGATTAGAGAAGGTCAATGTAGGCCTTCACCCAGATTTATTATTTTATGATATTAGAAATTTTCAAATTAAGTTACAGTCGAATCGTAGGCGTACAGTAGTGTTATTTGAGGTTTATTATATTTTCGTATCTCAAGTCAGATGTCATTTAGCTGACCTCGGTGCGAATACAAAATGATTAGGAGTGATTTATGTATTAATCAAGTAAGGTGAGCTCACGAAATAAAGTAAAAAATACTTATGTTAGCCAATAAGAAATGAGATAAGTGACATATTACAAGTTAAATGTGGATTTTTATATTATTATTAGTTGTCATGCATTTCTTAAAAATAATATTTTAAGTTCATGAAGTGCCAAATTTGCCCTTAAGAGTAAGGTAAATGAAAGGAGATGATTAATAGTTATTTTGAGATTGAAATAAGGGCATTTTAGCCCAAGTAAATTAGCAATACTTATATAAAGGGAAATGATCTCTAAAAGCCATCATCTTTGGACGGCAAAAGAGGAAACAAAAGAGAAGTCATGCTCGGTCAAACAAGGAGAGTCACGGCAGCTTGTGGTCTTCCCTCTCAAGTGTGTTTCATCCATTTTCAAGGCAAAATCAAGATGGGAATAAGTTAGAGAAGTCATCTACTAGTAATCCAAGCAAATCAATTATAAAAAAATCAAGTAAGTTCCATGATTTTTATGTGAAAAATTTATGTAAGTACCTTTATATATTTGGATGATGAATTTAGAAAGTAATTGGTGATGAGTTGATGACATTTTCATGTTAGGAACTTAAAGGATAGTTATGGGTTCTTGGGATGATGATTTTGGTCATGCTTAGGGTTTGTATAACCCATGTTGTTTTCAATCATTTGAGACCAAATCCATGTCTTTTAGATGCTAAGAAACCTATTAGAAGTGTTAGAAGGGAATTATAAAGCAAAAGTGAAAATCCCGAGCTTGATGAAGGGTCAATAGAGACCTGACTTGTTCTAGCTTATTTGGGGTTGTTCTACACCTCAAAACATGCCTCGGGAACATAGAAAACCATAGGAATCGGAATGGAATCATTCTGATAAAAATTGGCGAAGTTATGGCCAAAATAATGCGTGTAGAAAGTGTCATAGAGTAAAAGTGGAATCCCGAGCTCAAACCACGAGCTAGAGAAAACCTGATGAATTCTGAAATGTATGGGGGTCTTCTACACCTCAAATGATGCCTAGGAGTTATAGAAAACCATAGATTTTGGAACGGATCAAATCCGATAAAAATTGCGCAAGTTATACACAAAATAGTGCCATTAGAGAGTCAATAAGTGAAATAACTATGCGAATAAAATTTTTATTACATGGAATGAGTTTAGATTATCATAATGAGGTAAATGAAGCTTAGATATGAAAGAAAAACTAGCATCGCTAATCTGAAACGAAAAAGTGCATAAAACGCACACTAAAAGTGCCCAAAAATGGGTGTTTTTCTTAGAATTTGACACAGCAAACGATAGGATTTTTCAACGAAATTTGACGTATAATCAGAATGTGAGATAAGTGAATTGTAGGAAAAAGAATGAAAGGAAACAGAGCCCTGAGCAGGGCTGTGCGTAATATTCTATTATAGGGTGTCAAAGTTGTTTAAATTTTTGAATTTTCGTTCCGGGCCTTCAAAAATTATACGAACCATATGGGGATGATCCTAAGGGTCTAAAAGTAAGACTTTTGTAAAGAAATTAGAATTTGAGAGTCTCAGTTGAATTAAAATCAAGTCGAAAAAGTTATAGCTTAATGGTTTTCAATAGGTTGATTTATATTGAAAACTCTAATGTTACGTTTTATTTGAGTAAATTATAATGGGAAATTAATGTGTAGATGACGAGCACGCAAGCGAGGCACGAGAGGCTCGTTGAGATCGTCGCATTTACTCGGATTGAGGTAAGTATTACATCACTTACACTAGTTCAATTGTAATTTCAATTATTGTAATTGTTGCTAAAGAGTTTTATAAAATAAGTTTCTGATCGTAAGTTTGGTTTAAGTAAAAACCTTGGAAGAAAGGAAATTTTGTGCTTTTGCACATAAGAAAAAAAGAGTTGTAAACACCATGTGTAATCCCTTGATTTTAAGAGTATATATCGATACATTGCGACATAGTAAATTCTGCACATGGTCGAGTATATTGAGAGCTATTGGCATTACATTGTGATGTAGAAAATTTCGCTTGTAGTCGCCTAGATAGTAGTTACTTACTGTAACGCCCTTCGCCCGACTTCCGTTAAGGTCGGAAATCCAGAACGAAGAACGTTACTTTCCTAATAAAACCGTTTCTGTTACTTTTGAAAAACTATTATCGTTCTAAAACTCTATACCAACAAATTTTTTTTTTTTTTAATAAAAAAAACATAAATTCGGCAGAGTTTTCTCTGTTTTTTTGAAATCCCAAAATCCGTTTCTTGTAATTGAAACTCTAACATTTCTAAAACCATCAATCTCTAAACTCCCATTTGGACCTCCCGTCCGTTTCCAAAACATTTCATTACTCAAATATATCATAAATATTTATATGCATTCATAACCAAAGTAAGCTTTTAAGAGATATAGATATGCTTTTATACAGAATTTTGTTATAATTAAGTGGAAAACAATAATTTACACAAATATACATGTATCCCAAAAATGCATGATCATATGCAATATAACTATATATCTACCAAAGGCATGGAGTGGATGGTGACTATCTGAACCTTCGCGAACAAGCTATTTCTTCTGTCTGAAGATGGAGTCAAAGGATTCAACCTGCGCGCAGTAAATCAACGCGCTAAGCATATTTGCTTAGTGGTATACACATAATCTAATTTCTCAATTTCAAATATAATTTCATTTGTAACTAAAAACATTATAACTTTATCATTCATAAACATAAATATATATATGCTGCATAAAAATATTTTAAACATATGATTCATAACTTTTCGAGTTCTACATATTTCAAAACATTGAACATTTCATATCATGTAACAATTTCATTTCATCGCTTATCATATTTTTCTCAGTGCCCCTTAGTAAACATATATTCGATACTCATGTATTGGTATATGGGTTTCCGGTATCGGACACGCGGTAGTATCCGTCGGAATAACGGTCGACCCCGGCAACGGCCGCTCGGTGATTATCCACCGGGTCGTATATCATAACACATAATCGTTTAGGATCGGACACATAGTGCCTCTCATAATCCATAACGAATCAATGTAAATAAACGGTGCAGCTGCTAATTTCCCTATTGACATGTCAATCACAATTTCCATTTATCGATATCTATGTTTACAAGGGCTATTTATATCATAACGTTTGTATCACATATTTTTCACTTTGATTTTTGTAACAAGATTTTCTTAACGAATCAATTTCGTATCTCATTTTAAGTATAGTAAAATACGTTTGTAAATGTATCATATTAAAAAGATATAACAATATCATTTAAAAATATTCACATAACAATCTCATTTAAGAAATTCATTTCATAACAAAAACACTTTCAAATAAGCTTTAAAGATAATGTGTATACCAACCTCAAACGGATTCGATCTTTGAATCAAATACTCCCTTACGCTTTACCTTTATTCTCTGATCTAAAATCCGATTTGCCGGGTGCTCTTTGATATTTCATTAAAACAATCATAGTAAAAGTTTGCTTACATATGCTTCTAATATAATTTACTGTACAATAATTATATGTTTTCCTATAACGTATCTTAAACACTTCCGTTGATATCTATTTGAAACAGCTTGCAATATCCTTTTTATGACTATCTTTCCCGTATTGAAAATAGCTTCAAAACAGCATATTCATATAGCTTATGATAGTCTAAAAATCAATACGAAAACAACATTCAAATAACTCAAAACAGCATGTAAAACGTTCTAAAAAGAAATAGCATGTTATGTTGCACGTTGACAGCTTATGTCTAGCACGTTTACAGCTCATATAATCACACCTTAACAACTTATTTTGTAAAACCCAGAACCGCGTTCGTCGGAGAGCGAAATATTTTTCCGATCGATCGCGTCCGATCGGAAAAATATAATTATCGAGTCCGGATATTTTTGGAATAATTATTTTCGATTAAGAAAAATAAATTTGTGTTCATGAATTGGATTTTAAATTTTAAAATAATTCCG
This sequence comes from Dimocarpus longan, assembly GCA_022984855.1. Classification (NCBI taxonomy): domain Eukaryota; kingdom Viridiplantae; phylum Streptophyta; class Magnoliopsida; order Sapindales; family Sapindaceae; genus Dimocarpus; species Dimocarpus longan. The sequence goes on from CM041013.1 coordinate 11,296,576, forward strand.
AGAATACGAACCCGAGATTTAATCAAAGCAAATTCCAAGACGGACGGACGGAAACCGGGCTTGGAAATATAAAAGTGAGAATGCATGAGAAATAAAATAATAAAGACATGCATGTTTGTGACAAGTGTCACACATGCAATGGAAGGATGGTACAAGTGTCCAAATGAGAGCAATTATATATTAATATATGTAATTGAAAAAGAAGAAAGCAATATATATATATATATCAAGCTCGGCCAACACTTTCATTTCAAAACAGAAACCAAAAACAAGATGTGTTGCTCGTGAGTGAAGAGAGAGACCGAGAGTGATAACGAAAACAAGAGAAGGAAGAGAGCTCGTGGAAGGAAGCCATCAGACCGAGAGAGAGAACTTGATGGAGCAAGCTGCTGGCCGTGAAGAGTAAGAAGAGGCAGTCGCGAGCTGGTGAAGAAGATGGAGCTCCTATGGATGCATGTGCTTTCCAAGCCCCAAAATGACCAGATCTGAGAGTAATCTTCAATCCAGTAGCTGCTTGTAGCATCTGAGCGAGCTAGGATCAAGCTGGAGCAAACAGATCTTGCATGCAAGCTAGGAGGAGTTGCTGCCGAGTTGAAGCTGCTGCCATTGCCGTGCACCAGCTGCTGTGGTCGTAGTGGAGTGCTGTCTTGCTGCATTGAATTGAAGAGATGCTGTCAGCGTGAGGTACTGTCGTCATCGTGAGCTGCTGCTGGCGAAGGGAAGTGCTGTCGTGAGTTGCTGCCATCGTGAGTGTGCTGTCACCGTTGCAAGCTTGCTGTTCAAGGGGTGTCGCTGCTGTGGACTGATGGATGGTATGGTGCAGCTCGTGCATGCAAGCAAAGGTGGACTGAAGAGCTGAGCTGCCGTGAGCTGAAGATAGCTGCTGTCAGCGTGAGTTCCACCTAGCTGCCGTGAGCTGTCCAAGCTGCCGTTGTCCAAGCTGTTGAGTAATTGTTAAGTCAGACCATTCAGTATTCAGACCTGAAAGGAAACAAAGCAAGCGAAGTCAGTGGTCTGGCCAAGAATCCATTTCAGATCTGAAGCGAAGCATCATCAAAGGGGTCAGTTTGCTGCCGAGAGATTCGTCGTCGTTTAGAAGCCGTTTCGAAGCGGAGAATAGCTCGTTTTTTTTTGGGTAAGTGCTGCCCCATTTCCATTTTGAAAGTGTTTTGAGTAATTAGCAATGTGAATATGTGAATTGAGTTGAGATAATTGATGATTCTATGTTTGGGACTAGGATTGGAAACCTCGTTAGTGCGGAGGTTCGCTCGTTGATGTTGCGATTGTGTTTTTATCATCGATCGTATTCGTTGAATGTTGTTTATGGGCTGTTATGAGATATTTAGGGGCTGTTGAAATATGTTTTTGGTTTCGCGTTTGTGGTCATGGAAAATGGATTGTATTAAAGTGTTTTAAAGTATTGGATAGTCGTTCGGATATTTAGAAATCGTTTCCGAGCGATTCGGTTGATTTTTCCGCGAATGCGAGCATTGTTAGTTTGTGATTTTCGTTGTCAAATATAAAAGGAATGTGAATATTATCTCGCTGCCTCGAGTTATTTTTAAGCCCATTAAAGTGTTGAAGTTGAAGTTGAGATAGTTTGAGTTTTAATAAAGTTAATCGGATAGTTTTTGGTTCGCGCGAAATCGTTAATTGTTGAAATTTCGGAAGTTGAAATTGGAAATGAATATGTTAAGCTTGCTGCCATATTTTCTTCTTTGTGTTTAATCATGTTTGAATATTCATTTTCCGTGTTTTAAGTAAAGTCTCAAGTTGAAATTGACAATAAGTTAAAGTGGAAACAAAGGAATCGCGCGAAACGCTTAAAACGAGATAACGCGATAATTAGTTGAAATCGCGTAAGCTTTAAGTTTGTCGTTTGGTTTCGAATAATTGGTTTAGTGAATTCATTGGAATCTGATTCTGATAATGTTACATTAGATTCGAATGGCATAGTTGTCGGTTTTGTAACCGTAGAGTTTTGAGTAGTTTAAGTCTAGATAACGAATCGGTTTGAAATAGTTTTCGCGTGCAAATATGAGTTTTCTGTTATGTTATCGTGTGAGGATGGTCGCTTGAATTATTGTGTTTATAAATCCTAGTATGGCTTAAAGTTTGGTTGCGCACGAGTTATGTTTTAACGGCATCTCGATCGAAATCAATTGTAGGTGAATCGGAAATAGAACGAGAGCCGTATCGGGAAGCGGTGATAAGTATTTTGGAAGCAAGTTGTGAGTGTGGATTTTTAAAAGTTTTCATACATTCTATTATTGAATGCAATCAGTTTTAGCAAGTAAAAGATTTTGAAAGTTTATAGTTTTCAGTTTATCATCTATAAATGCATGTATAGCTTTAAAGTTTATGCTATGAATATGTTTATATTCTTCAGTAAAGTAATTGAGCAAGTTGAAATTATATACATGCATAGAGATAGTATTTGTGAAAGTTATTTTGCGATATTATAGCATATTGCCGAGATTTCATTTTATATATGCCTATGGTTTACCTTAGCCCCTAAGATTACACCCGGCCGAAAGTATTCCATACGTGTACGGTAGTTGGGGGGAGTTACTAACTTTGGGGGGATCGAGTCTGTCAGTCACCCTCTGCACGTATGGGATAGTGTAGATCTGCCTGATGTTGGAGGGAATCGCGATCCCAGAGTTGTATCCACATCTGCGACTACACATGGTGAGAGTTCCCCTATCCCAGTGGCATGTCTTCGCACCGTCACGAAGGACAAGATTTCCCTGGGTTGCCAGATAGGCTAGTAAGAAAATAAGAAAAGTTTTAAGAAAAGTTTGATAAATAACTTTCGCACATTTTAAATCAAGTTTATAGTTTTCAGAAATAATAAGTAAGTAATAGTTTTCCAATCTATTTTCGGGAGAAATAGTATTTTAAGCAAAAGCATAGTTTATGTAAACTTACCCACTCACTGAGTTATTCTCACCACTGTTTTTCCTGTCTTTCTTGAAAATCCTCCCTCAGGTGCAGGTACGAGTAGCACGGTAGGCGTATCTCCTTCGGACGTACAGGCCAGTTAGACACGCGACCAGACTGCACTATTTTCTAGTCGTAGCATCATGTATTGTATTTATTATCATTTTTCAGATTTTCTAGTTTTGTAAATATTACTTTGAATTAAGGATTTCATTGTAAATATCATGCATGTCGTTTTAAGATTTTACTCAAGTTGCTTCCGTATTATTGCATGATTATGAGTTTGAAAAGGGCCTGAGGCCTATTGATTATTGAAATGTTTGTGAATAAAATTATACAGGTTTTGTAAAGCATTTCACAGGGTGGAATTTTAGAAAAATACCCGTCGTGCTGCCGGATTTTCATAAAAATCCTGTTTTTATAAAGTTATTTTCAACGAACAAAATTCCCACCCATTTTCAAAACTAAAAGGATTTCAAGTATTTTAGAACAGAAATGAGGCTTAGCTCCTCGGGAACTTTCCAACCGGAGCAGATCTCGACTGGGGAGTCACCATGGGGTTGCCGGGCAGGTCGCCTAGCTAGTAGTTAGAAAGGGGCCTGTCATATTTAACTGCACGAAAGTAGCCCTTTAACAATTCAAAAACAGTCCTTAAACATGGTAAAAACAACACATAATTTCCATGAAAACTGTATATCCAAAACAGCCCATAAATCGTCATATCGTCTTTCATTTACGCAAATTAATTCTATCAAACCGTTATGAAACCTCTCAATCATTTTCATCATAGATATTCATTTGATTCACATTCAAATATCATTTGACAACATAGCACCTTAAATCACAACTCATTCGACACTAAATAGCGAATTAATGCCTTTTGAAACCAAGGAAAACTGGATTGAAACACTTGAAAACAATCGAGCGATATTCAGATAACTTTTCAATACTCTAATGCATATCGTTGCGAACCATTTTTTTTTATGCCGACCATTTCAAAACGAAAAGCAAAACATCACAACTCATACTTCCTAACATAACAGCCCCTATACGGCTTCGCAACATAAATTTCAACATCGTACAATCATTTTCCAACACGTCAAAACTTAATCAAAAGAACCTCTGCACTAACGAGGTTCTAAATCCTAGATCCCAAACATATCATCATCAAAAATTCATCCTCAACTCAATCTTAGACATTATTCAACGAAACGGAATCGAATAAATCACAACGTACCTTTCGAAGCTTACTTTGAAAGTTTCGAAACTAGCGCGAAGAGTTGTCCAAAATAATTCCTTTTATCTACGAGCTTCCTTCAATCCAAATGGACATCATTAATATCCAAACATCATTCAAATCATGATTACGGTACTAGCGGGGCAGTGACTTACCTTCGCTTGAGCTGTTTTTCGATTCGAAACAGCTCGCGGACGATTGCGATAACAACGACAACAGCCAGTAATTTGCGCAACAACAGCAACTTATTTACGATGACAGCACACGACGACAGCAGCGACACGGCTTCAGCTAGATAGCTCGCAGCAGCGTCGACGATAATAGCCACCAGCAGCTCATGCAAGTAGCAAAGCAGCAAAGACAGCAACGACAGCAGCACGGCAGCACATCAGCACAACAGCACAACAGCGCAACAGCAGTGACAGCAAAAACAGCCCTTGCACGCTACCAGCACCAGCTTCGCGACAGCAACAGCTTCGCAACACCAGCAATGACAGCACAATATTAACAGCCACAACAGCACAATCAACAATAGCAGCAACAGCACAACCACAATAGCAAATCTCAGCAACTTCACTCACAAAAACACACATGCAACACTCTTGAGGTTCTCATCTAAGACAAAGATCGAAAGAAGAGGTTGTTCTTTACCTGAATCAGCCTATAAACTCACGGACTGGACACAAAACAGCTCATGGACAGCTCTCGTCACGAGCTGCACTTCTTCTTCCTCTCACGGTTCACGAGTTTACCAGCTACTGCCCTTACTTCACTTGTTTTCGTTTTGCACCAGCTTCATGTATCAGATCACGGCAGCACTTCAACAGCTCGCAGCAGCTGATCCACGCCAACAGCGGCGACAACACTTTCACGTCGGCAGTAGTAGATTCACGTCCACAGCAGTGACAACACTCTTATGCCAGCAGCAGCGGCTTCAGCTTTCGGCAGCAATACTCCACGATCTGGCAGGAGAAGACCTTCAGTCCTTGGTTTCATACAAGATCAGATCCACTCTCGGGGATGCTTGGAGGACACATGCAGCTGTCGGTCTACACTGGTGGGTTCTCAGCAGCAACACCAGCTCCTCACGGTCGGACAGCACCTCACGCTAACAGCTCCTCACTCGACGACAACTGCTCACGGCCTCCTCTTGCTTGCATGCACATCCTCGGCTCAGATCTGCTTCATCGAGCTGCCAATCTCGCTCTCTCACACTTCTCCCGATTTGCACAACCCACAAACTCACCGATTTTGGTCACACATCCCACATGCAACAAGGGCAACTCTCGGTCCAGAAAGAATGAAGAACAAGAAGACCGAATGCTCTCTCACTCTTTTCTAACACTCAGCCTTTATCTCTCTTGGTTCTCTCTCAAGATGGTTTTTCTTTCTTGCTTGAAATGGGAGACCGAGATTTGAAACTTGATTTTATTTTTTTTATGTACTTTACTTACTTCACTCATCTCCATCTCTTTCTCGACAACAACAATGGTGACCGAATGATGTCATTTGTTTTTAAATTCTTGTTTTTCACCCATTACCTTCACTATTTAATATATATATATTTTGTCTCCAATTGAACACTTGTCATGCAAGTATTAAATCTCAAGCCATTTTCCTTTCCATATGCTTGACATGTGTCAAAGCCATACACCATTTATGCCACACGTTGATTCATGCGTTCTCCCATTCCGATTCCATGCTCGAATCCAAATTTCGTCCGACCATCCGGGTAATCCACTTATGACTTGATTTCGATTCCGCACACTCCGAATTATTTTTACTATTTTAAAATAAATATTCGAATCTTATCGCTCTAAATTATTTTATGAGATTGAATTAAATAATTATCCCCGGATCCATCTGGAGAATTTTATAAAAATTTCATTTCTCATCCGGATCCGAACAAATAATTATTTACATCATCCCTTAATATATAATCAATATTTAATAAATTATATTGACACTGAAACAACATGTTACAATTTTCCCCTCTAAAAGAAATTTCATCATCGAAATTTACCTTAACTGAATAGATGAGGATATTGATTCTGCATTATCTCTTCGCTCTCCCAAGCAGCTTCTTCAACTTTATGGTTCCTCTAGAGAACTTTTACTAATGGAATCTTCTTATTCTTGAGTCCCCTGATTTCCCGATCCAGGATTTTTATTGGTTCCTCCTTATAGGTCATGTCGAGCTGAATTTCAATAGCTTCATGAGAGACTATATGAGATGGATCCAATCTGTATCTCCTCAGCATGGATACATGAAACACATTAGGTATCTTATCCAATTCTGGTATAGAAATCGGCTGCAGAAGACCTGATGGAACCTGATGTTCCGCCTTTACTTGCTAACATGTCATGCATTTACCCACAAAGTCCACGATCTCCTTTCTCATTCTGATCCACTAGTAATGATTATTCAGGTCTTGATACATTTTAGTACTTCCTGGGTGCATAGCATAAGGACTACTATGAGCTTCCAAAAGAATAATCCTCTTCAATTCTTCATCATTCGGAATACAGATTCTGTCTTTAAAATATAGGAAACCGTCATCCCTCACGGTGAACTCAGACTCTTTCCCCAATGAAATCTGTTTTCTAATAGCTGCAAACTTTTCATCTAATTTATGCTTTTCTTGAATTTGTTGCAAAAGATTCGGCTTCACCTTTAATTTTGCCACTAAAACATTGTCCTGAGTCATCTGCAAAATGGCATTCATGGCTCTTAAAGAAACCAAAGCTTTACGACTCAACGAATCGGCTACCACATCTGCTTTCCTTGGGTGATAGCCGATGATACAATCATAGTCCTTGATTAGCTCCATCCATCTTCTTTGTCTCAAGTTCAACTCTTTTTGAGAAGACAAATATTTTAGAATCTTGTGATCTGTATAAATGTAGCATCCTTTCCCCATAGAGGTAATGTCTCCATATTTTCAATGCAAAGACAATAGCTGCTAACTCTAGATCATGCGTCGGATAATTCCTCTCATAAGTCTTTAGCTGTCTTGAGGCATAAGCAACTATATTTCCTTCCTGCATTAGGACACATCTAAGTCCTTGATGAGAAGCATCACTATAGACCATAAAATCCCTACCGGTTACTGGCTGGAGCCTCAACAAGCATCACCTTTAATCGATCAAAAGCTATCTGACACTTTTCAGCCCATTCATACTTAACATCTTTATGGAGCAATCGAGTCAACGGAGTCACTAAGGATGAGATTCTTTTAACAAAACGCCTATAATATCTAGTCAAACCTAAGAAGCTTCTGACTTCTGAGACATTCTTCGGAGGTTGCCACCCCATAACAGCTTCTATTTTCTTCGGATCTGCATGGATTCCCTCAGCGGATACAATATATCCCAGAAAAGCAATTTCAGAGAGCCAAAACTCACACGTATTCAATTTGGCAAATAATTGCTTTTCTCTCAAAGTCTACAAGACTACCCGAAGCTGGCTATCATGATCCTCTTGGGTCTTAGAGTACACCAAAATATCATCAATGAATACCACAACGAACTGATCCAGATACGGACGGAAAATACGATTCATTAAATTCATAAAAGCTGCAGGCGCATTCGATAATCCAAAGGGCATCACCACAAATTCATAATGTCCATATCTATTCCCGAATGCAGTCTTAGGAATGTCTGACTCCTTTACTCGTAACTGATGAAAACCGGATCGAAGGTCAATCTTGGAGAAGACACTCGCTCCCCTCAACTGGTCAAATAAATTATCAATCCGAGGCAAAGGATATTTATTCTTGACTGTAAGCTTATTCAACTATCGATAGTCCACACACAGCCTCAAAGACCCATCTTTCTTCTTAACAAATAGCACAGGTGCTCCCCAAGGTAACATGCTCGGTCGAATAAATCCCTTATAAAGCAACTCTTGAAACTGAATCTTTAATTCCTTTAATTTAGCAGGAGCCATTCAGTACGGAGCCATAGACACTGGCACAACGCCTGGCAAAAAAAATATCAATGACAACTCAACTTCCCTTTCCGGAGGCAAACCTGGTAATTCATTTGGGAACACATCTGGAAAAATCACACACTGCGGATATATCTTGAAGTTGAGATCCAGCCTAAAGATAATCAACCGTATGAGCCAAATAAGCTTTGCACCCTCATTTTCATTTTTTTTTTTTTTACCATATTGCTCACATAGATGCGGAGTTAGTCCTCTTGCCAATGCTTTCTGGGTGCAGCTCTAGCCACACACACTTAAAGAACTCGACCATTTATTCCACAAAATTTGGTTGACCCTATGCCGTCGATCTTGCCCTTTGAGGACCTACGGACCCCTCTGACATACCTCTAGCCACACTAGCTAGATTACCTTACTCTGACTCATCACCGCCCTTGGCGGTTCTAACATTTGAGGGTTCTATCCTACCCCCTTACATAAGATAGAAGAAATAAATTAGTAGGTCAGAGTCACATCCTTTCCGCTTTGGTAGTATGCAATGCATGTGTATGTATAATGCAATTATTTATCGGAAGCTTAGGTCTAGAATTGCCTAAACCATTGCTCTGATACCAATTAACTGTAACGCCCTTCGCCCGACTTCCGTTAAGGTCGGAAATCCAGAACGAAGAACGTTACTTTCCTAATAAAACTGTTTCTGTTACTTTTGAAAAACTATTATCGTTCTAAAACTCTATACCAATAAATTTTTTTTTTTTTTATAAAAAAAACATAAATTCGGCAGAGTTTTCTCTGTTTTTCTGAAATCCCAAAATCCGTTTCCTATAATTGAAACTCTAACATTTCTAAAACCATCAATCTCTAAACTCCCATTTGGACCTCCCGTCCGTTTCCAAAACATTTCGTTACTCAAATATATCATAAATATTTATATGCATTCATAACCAAAGTAAGCTTTTAAGAGATATAGATATGCTTTTATACAGAATTTTGTTATAATTAAGTGGAAAACAATAATTTACACAAATATACATGTATCCCAAAAATGCATGATCATATGCAATATAACTATATATCTACCAAAGGCATGGAGTGGATGGTGACTATCTGAACCTTCGCGAACAAGCTATTTCTTCTGTTTGAAGATGGAGTCAAAGGATTCAACCTGCGCGCAGTAAATCAACGCGCTAAGCATATTTGCTTAGTGGTATACACATAATCTAATTTCTCAATTTCAAATATAATTTCATTTGTAACTAAAAACATTATAACTTTATCATTCATAAACATAAATATATATATGCTGCATAAAAATATTTTAAACATATGATTCACAACTTTTCGAGTTCTACATATTTCAAAACATTGAACATTTCATATCATGTAACAATTTCATTTCATCGCTTATCATAATTTTCTCAGTGCCCCTTAGTAAACATATATTCGATACTCATGTATTGGTATATGGGTTTTCGGCATCGGACACGCGGTAGTATCCGTCGGAATAACGGTTGACCCCGGCAACGGCCGCTCGGTGATTATCCAACGGGTCGTATATCATAACACATAATCGTTTAGGATCGGACACGTAGTGCCTCTCATAATCCATAACGAATCAATGTAAATAAACGGTACAGCTGCTAATTTTCCTATTGACATGTCAATCACCAATTTCCATTTATCGATATCTATGTTTACAAGGGCTATTTATATCATAACGTTTGTATCACATATTTTTCACTTTGATTTTTGTAACAAGATTTTCTTAACGAATCAATTTCGTATCTCATTTCAAGTATAGTAAAATACGTTTGTAAATGTATCATATTAAAAAGATATAACAATATCATTTAAAAATATTCACATAACAATCTCATTTAAGAAATTCATTTCATAACAAAAACACTTTCAAATAAGCTTTAAAGATAATGTGTATACCAACCTCAAACGGATTCGATCTTTGAATCGAATACTCCCTTACGCTTTACCTTTATTCTCTGATCTAAAATCCGATTTGCCGGGTGCTCTTTGATATTTTATTAAAACAATCATAGTAAAAGTTTGCTTACATATGCTTCTAATATAATTTACTGTACAATAACTATATGTTTTCCTATAACGTATCTTAAACACTTCCGTTGATATCTATTTGAAACAGCTTGCAATATCCTTTTTATGACTATTTTTCCCATATTGAAAATAGCTTCAAAACAGCATATTCATATAGTTTATGATAGTCTAAAAATCAATACGAAAACAGCATTCAAATAACTCAAAATAGCACGTAAAACGTTCTAAAAAGAAACAGCATGTTATATTGCACGTTGACAGCTTATGTCTAGCACGTTTATAGCTCATATAATCACACCTTAACAACTTATTTAACTGCACGAAAGTAGCCCTTTAACAATTCAAAAACAGTCCTTAAACATGGTAAAAACAACACATAATTTCCATGAAAACTGTATATCCAAAACAGCCCATAAATCGTCATATCGTCTTTCATTTACGCAAATTAATTCTATCAAACCGTTATGAAACCTCTCAATCATTTTCATCATAGATATTCATTTGATTCACATTCAAATATCATTTGACAATATAGCACCTTAAATCACAACTCAGTCGACACTAAATAGCGAATTAATGCCTTTTGAAACCAAGGAAAACTGGATTGAAACACTTGAAAACAATCGAGCGATATTCAGATAACTTTTCAATACTCTAATGCATATCGTTGCGAACCATTTTTTTTTTATGCCGACCATTTCAAAACAAAAAGCAAAACATCACAACTCATACTTCCTAACATAACAGCCCCAATACGGCTTCGCAACATAAATTTCAACATCGTACAATCATTTTCCCACACGTCAAAACTTAATCAAAGGAACCTCTGCACTAACGAGGTTCTAAATCCTAGATCCCAAACATATCATCATCAAAAATTCATCCTCAACTCAATCTTAGACATTATTCAACGAAACGGAATCGAATAAATCACAACGTACCTTTCGAAGCTTACTTTGAAAGTTTCGAAACTAGCGCGAAGAGTTGTCCAAAATAATTCCTTTTATCTACGAGCTTCCTTCAATCCAAATGGACATCATTAATATCCAAACATCATTCAAATCATGATTACGGTACTAGCGGGGCAGTGACTTACCTTCGCTTGAGCTGTTTTTCGATTCGAAACAGCTCGCGGACGATTGCGATAACAACGACAACAGCCAGTAATTTGCGCAACAACAGCAACTTATTTACGATGACAGCACACGACGATAGCAGCGACACGGCTTTAGCTCGACAGCTCGCAGCAGCGTCGACGATAATAGCCACCAGCAGCTCACGCCAGCAGCAAAGCAGCAAAGACAGCAACGACAGCAGCACGGCAGCACATCAGCACAACAGCACAACAGCGCAACAGCAGTGACAGCAAAAACAACCCTTGCACGCTACCAGCACCAGCTTCGCAACACCAGCAATGACAGCACAATATCAACAGCCACAACAGCACAATCAACAATAGCAGCAACAGCACAACCACAATAGCAAATCTCAGCAACTTCACTCATAAAAACACACATGCAACACTCTTGAGGTTCTCATCTAAGACAAAGATCGAAAGAAGAGGTTGTTCTTTACTTGAATCAGCCTACAAACTCACGGACTGGACACAAAATAGCTCATGGACAGCTCTCGTCACGAGCTGCACTTCTTCTTCCTCTCACGGTTCACGAGTTTACCAGCTACTGCCCTTACTTCACTTGTTTTCGTTTTGCACCACTTCATGTATCAGATCACGACAGCACATGAACAGCTCGCAGTAGCTGATCCACGCCAACAGCGGTGACAACATTTTCACGTCGGCAGTAGTAGATTCACGTCCACAGCAGCGACAACACTCTTATGCCAACAGCAGCGGCTTCAGCTTTCGGTAGCAATACTCCACGATCTGGCAGGAGAAGACCTTCAGTCCTTGGTTTCATACAAGATCAGATCCACTCTCGGGGATGCTTGGAGGACACATGCAGCTGTCGATCTGCACTGGTGGGTTCTCGGCAGCAACACCAGCTCCTCACGGTCGGACAGCACCTCACGCTAACAGCTCCTCACTCGACGACAGCTGCTCACGGCCTCCTCTTGCTTGCATGAACATCCTCGACTCAGATCTGCTTCATCGAGCTGCCAATCTCGCTCTCTCACACTTCTCCCGATTTGCACAACCCACAAACTCACCGATTTTGGTCACACATCCCACATGCAACAAGGACAACTCTCGGTCCAGAAAGAATGAAGAACAAGAAGACCGAATGCTCTCTCACTCTTTTCTAACTCTCAGCCTTTATCTCTCTTGGTTCTCTCTCAAGATGGTTTTTCTTTCTTGCTTGAAATGGGAGACCAAGATTTGAAAACTTGATTTTATTTTTTTTATGTACTTTACTTACTTCACTCATCTCCATCTCTTTCTCGACAACAACAATGGTGACCGAATGATGTCAATTGTTTTTAAATTCTTGTTTTTCACCCATTACCTTCATTATTTAATATAATATATTTTGTCTCCAATTGAACACTTGTCATGCAAGTATTAAATCTCAAGCCATTTGTCTTGTTTCCTTTCCATATGCTTGACATGTGTCAAAGCCATACACCATTTTTGCCACACGTTGATTCATGCGTTCTCCCATTCCGATTCCATGCTCGAATCCAAATTTCGTCCGACCGTCCGGGTAATCCACTTATGACTTGATTTCGATTCCACACACTCGAAATTATTTTTTTTACTATTCTAAAATAAATATTCGAATCCGATCGCTCTAAATTATTTTATGAGATTGAATTAAATAATTATCCCCGGATCCATCTGGAGAATTTTATAAAAATTTCATTTCTCATCCGGATCCGAACAAATAATTATTTACATCATCCTTTAATATATAATCAATATTTAATAAATTATATCGACACTGAAACAGCATGTTACACTTACAATATGCTACGATGTAGGAAATTTCACACAAATTTGTGAGAGCTATCGAGTAGTTTGCACTACGATATGCGATGTAAAAAATTTTCACATGTAGTCACAAAGAATTACAGTTCATTGGCACTACAGTTGCGATGTAGAGAATTCCGAGTTGTAGTTGCTCAGAGTTTGAGATAATTTCACCCTACGTCACGATGTAGTAAATTCTGTACATAGTGATCGAAATACTATAGTCGCTTCACGTTGGCGTCAGTCGAGAAATCGTCACGTGATGGTTGGAGTACATTTGTGATGCACATGGTTGGAGTACATTTCTCTACTTAACTTTACTAATTGGGGATCTTGCCATTGTAGTTCCCTTATCTGATCCATTAAAATAGGACGAGCATGGAACATAACTAGCAATGCCCCAGAGTTTGCTACATCTAACTCGGCTCCCAATAACCTCAACTCCACTAAAACAGGAAGATATCTCATCCTTAAATGAGCTATAGGGAACTCGCTGGTCACCTACTTAGTGCATCTGCCACTACATTAGCTTTTCCCGGGTGGTATTATATTGTATAGTTGCAATCCTTAATCAGCTCTAACCACTACCTTTACCTCAAATTTAACTCTTTTTGAGTGAAGAAGTATTGTGGACTCTTATGATTTGTGAAAATCTGATAGGGAATGCTATACAAGTAATGCCTTCAAATCTTTAATGTGAAGACTATTGTTGCTAGCTCTAGATTATGGGTAGGGTAGTTCTGTTTGTACTTCTTCAGCTACCTGGAAGCATATGCTACTACTCTATCATTTTGAATCAGAACACACCATAAACCTTGCCTTGAGGCATCACTGAAAATGGTAAATCCGTCTTCTCTTGATGATAAAGTTAACACTAGAGCTGATATAAGTCTCCTCTTCAGCTCATCAAAACTCTGTCGACAAACATCCGACCATTCAAATCTTTTTTCTTTTCTGGTCAATCTGGTCAACGGGGTTGCTATCCTTAAAAACCTCTCTACAAATTTCCTATAGTAACCTGCCAAACCAAGGAAACTTCGAACCTCTAAAATGTTGCTGAGCGATCTCCAGCTCGTTATTGCTTCTATCTTCTAAGGATCCACACTTATTCCTTCGGTTGATATCACATGACCTAAGAAAGCAACACGTTTTAGCCAAAATTGGCATTTGCTGAATTTTGCACTCTTAGAGTTTGTAATACTATCCAAAAATGCTCTGCATGCTACTCATAGCTACTCGAATACACTAAGGTGTCATCGATGAAGACTATCATAAACTTATCTAGATACCGCCTGAAGATCATGTTCATCAAGCCCATGAAAGCTACTGGAGCATTCATCAATCCGAAAGGCATGACAAGGAACTCGTAATAGCTGTAGCGAGTTCTAAAAGCAGTCTTCAAAACATCCTCTCCACGGATTCTTAGCTGATGATATCTTGACCTCAGGTCAATCTTCAAATAAACTCTGGATCCTTGCAGCTGATCAAACAGGTCATCGATCCTCGGGAGCGGGTACTTATTCTGAACTGTCACTTTATTCCGTTGTCTGTAGTCAATACATAATCTTAAGCTCACATCTTTCTTGTTAACGAACAATACTGGAGCCCCCATGGTGAATGTTAGGTCTCACAAAACTTTTATCCAATAGTTCTTCAATTTGTACTTTTAGTTCTCTCAACTTAGCTAGAGCCATTCGATAGGGCGCTATGGAAATTGGCTCAGTCCTCGGAATTAGGTCTATCACGAACTCTACTTCCCGCTCTGGAGATAAACCTAGAAGGTCATTCGGAAACACATATGAAAATTCTCTGACTATAGGGATATTCTCCAATCACACTATATCATTTCTGGTCTCCACTACGTAAGCTAAATATCCTTGGCAGGAGTTTCTAAGCACCTTGCTAGCCTCAATTGCTGACATGATGCTGAACGAGAGCGATCTCTGTACTCGTCAAAAAATGACATCTAGCTCCCCTGCTCTAGATAGCCTAACTTCCTTTAGGAAGCAGTCTACCGAAGCTCGATGTACAGATAACCAATCAATTTCTAATATGACGTCAAAGTCATGGATATCCAACACATTCAAGTTCGCCAAGAATTCCCTACCTTCAATGACTACAACAATGCACCCAAATACTTCCTTTACTCGAAGGAAATCCTCAGTAGGGATAGATATTACCATACTACACCTAAGGGTTCTGGTTCAGCACCAATGGTCCTAGCAAAACTCCTCGACAAGCCCTTGGATCTATCAATACATAAGCTTCACGATAAAAAACGGAAATGATACATGTCACGATGTCTGGGGAGACATCTGCATCCTATTCGATCACTGCGAATACTCTGGCTTGCGCACGAGATCTTTCTAGCTGACCTTGGGATGGAACACCTTTGCCTGATGCTCTGCTGGGTTGGCCGGAACTAGAGACTCCTCGGGCTTGGGAGCTCATCTAGTCTGGTCTCTGACCTCCACCAGACAGTCCTACCGCTGCGGGCCTGATCTCTGACTAGAATGTTGAAGCTGCCATCGAACAATTCTTCATGAGATGGCCCTCTCGTCCACATTTGAAATATCCTAAACGGCCTTTGAGACACTCACCCGAATGCCTCCTCCTGCATGTTCTGTATATCAGCCAATTTTTCCAATTCTTGCTGCTCTTGGATCCGATTGATTTCCTTATTGAGCTTTGACTTGATTGTGACCTTTGACTCGATCTCTGGCTACCTAATCCAGTAGATGACTCTCCATTTCAGGTGAACTTGCTAGGTCTTCTTGTAAAGCCTTCGATCCATCCGCATTTTTGAGTTGGTTGCCTAGGTCTAGGAATGGCCACCATGCTCCTCTCTACTCTGACCGTGGCCTCTACTCCATACTGAGTATGAACTGTGGAATAGATGTAAGCTCGAATTGTCCGATTCAAGCTCGCTGTAAACCTTTTGGTCTTCTACTCTTCATTGTCGGCGATGAACGGTACTACATGAATAAGCTCTAAAAATCTTTTCTCATAATCAGCCACGGAAAGATTGCCTTGTTCCTTGGATAGAACTTGTTCATGAACTCTTGCTTGAATGGCGCTCAGCGTACTTCGGCTAGATTCTGCCTCTGCAGTGCCTTCCATCAGTCTTTAGCTTTGTCCTTTAATAGGAAGGCAACGAATGCTGCCATCTGGTCTTCAGAGCAACCCATCACATGGAAAATTTTCTCGTTGGTCTTTAACTATGACAGGGCACTCTCTGAGTCTTCGGTCCCATCGAAAAACCTAGCACCCAATTTTCGAGCGCGTTCAATGGAGATTCTTGATTCCTACGGCTGATGCAACGTCACTGCCAACACTCAAGCTAGGCGCTCTATATCTACATTCCTACTTGTGTGCTCCACAGGTCGCGAAGGTCTAGTGATAGGACTCACCCCAGATTCCTACTAATGAATCTAGCAGCCTTGCCGGGTACCCCATGAGACCCTTCTAAAACCCATCTACTAAGACCTAGAAAGGAAATCATGGAGCGAACCCATAACTACTAACTATCTTTGAACATGAGCCTAAAATTTATTCTCATAAATTATAATTAAATCAGCATCTGAAACATGATAAAAATTTCATAAAAATGCTATAATATCTATGTATAAATCTTAAAATATAAAAATTTCATGATAAAAATTTTAGTGCTATCTGACATAAAATAACTATACTGCGTCGATGGTCGAGACCCAACTAGTCTGCACGTGGGACTCTGGTACCCAGATTTCCTGCACCTAAGGAGGATTTTATAAAACAATGAAAAAGAGTGGTAAGTATAAACTTAGTGAGAATAATAATTTAATTAAAACTAAAGAAAAACAGTTTTATACTTTTCTAAAATACTTTCTCAAAACTCATTCGAAAACTGTTTTTCAAGCTCGTTCTAAATCTTTTTCTTTAACTTTCTCATTTTCTTGCCTTAATGGTAACTCAATGAAACTACTCCTATTATGGTAGCATAAAATCTCTTGCTAACCACTAGGAATTAGGGTATCTGCGATGCGTAGTCACCATTCCGTAAACTCTGGGCACGCGTTACCTTCTGACAATCAGTCTGTACTACACTACCCTTATACGTGCAGAGGGTGACTCAACTGACTCTCTCTTTTAGGAATTGTCTGGACTCCACTCTCAATTAATGACTTTCTCACATCTACCGTACACGCATTGGGTACTGAACTGGAGCTAAGGTAAACTATAGACATAATAAAATATTTTTTCTCGGTAATCTAAAATAAACTTCGTTCATAAGGCAAAAAAGCCTAAAATCTCAACATAAGTCTTTTCTTTCAAAACTTTCAGTTTAAGCTGTTAACTCAATTCTCATAAAAACCATTTTATTTCTCATTCACCTTCGAATGCTTACAATGATTTTCTTAATCAAAGGAAGAATTTTTCATAATAATAACTTCTTTATAAAATTTTTAACAATAATAAACTTACATTTCACAATATAAATATTGAAATGCAAGTGTAGCACTCACCTGGATTCCAAACTTATTGAAGAGTTTTAATGAGCTTCTCTTGCTCCACTTGCTTGTTCCTCACCTTAATGTTGTTTTTCATTTCATAAACTATTATCTTTTGAAATTTTTTTCTTTTTCACGTATTATTACATTACATATGGTATTTAAAAGTCATTGGTTTAACATATGAAAAAAATATCCCTAGGCTGCTCTCTGGAGTGCATATAGTCTAGAAAACTAAAATAGTTTATTTTAATTGGGCTAGAGTTTGAGATATTATCTCAAATGCTTACATGCCCATTCTATCATTGGGATCAAAGCTCTCGTAGTTCAACAAACTTTTATTTATTTGCATGAAAGCATATTGATAATCTTGACAATGTTTCGTTTCTAACTTGTTTTTAAAACTGAATAATTTCTTTTTTAAGGCAACAGCCTAAAATCATTCAAAACAACTTTTGCATGTAGTTTTTAGGCATGTATTTCCTCTAAACTTCTATTTTTATTTTGCTTCAAAAGTAAATGCATTTATAATATAAATTTTTACAACTTTACGTGCATTCTATAAAAATATGTATTAGCTAATCATCTTGCACAAATAATCATTAAACAATTATAATACAATGTTGCAATTATGAATACTCAATTGATAAAATGCATAAAATAAAACTTAAATAAACACCACACTCACTACTTGCTTGATTTCTTAAGCTTCTGCCTCGCAACCTCCTCTAGCTCACCACCCAATGACCTCACTAGCTCGTTGCCCAGCGATCTCCTCTTCTAACTTACAGTTGCTCCTACACTTAGCTACAAAATGACTTTACTCAACTTGCAGACTACTATACCAAAATTCAGCTTTTACTCTCTTCCTTACTAGAACTGTAGCTGCACTGCCTCACTCAGCTCGATCTGCAAGCTCTCGCTACCAACTTAACCCACGCGAGCACCATCACGCACTCTACTCATGCGAGCTCCAACTCGAATCCAGCTCTACTACTCGAACACCTGTGCGAGCTCTTACTGTATAACTTAGCCTAGACTAGGGGCCTTTCTCAACACTACTAGCTCGCTCAGCTCACCTTCCTCAGCGAGCTGCTAGCCACAAAACTCATTTCAGCTTCAGCCTAGAAGAACTCATTCTACATTTAGCTTTCCTAGAGTCGAGAGTACCTTCTCTCCCCGCGAGCTCGCTCAGCACATTATTTATGCTACTCTCACACTCAGCTTAACTTCTCAACACTACCCAGCCCAGTCACCTCAACTTTTATCTTTAACGAGCTCGTCCTTACAAGCTACTACCTTGGTTTTGCTCGGACAGGCAATTTGGTGAGCCAGGATGCTTCTTTACTCTGCTCGCTTCTTGAGAGCCCATGACCAGGCCGACTCAGCTAGTGCTGCAGAGAGCGATAGTTAACAACCAGCTCTCATCTAACGAGCTCTTACACTATCTCACGCGAGCTCAACACTAACACTCCCCATTTGTCCAGATTTACTCATACTTCAAACATACTTTCAAGCTCAAAACCTTACACACTCATCAAATATAACAAACAAAACAGCTCGAGCTCAATAACAAATTTAATAACTCAACACTAACCCCCAAACTACTCAGGTGGCGACCTTATAGACCACACGACCAACTGAACTAGAATTAAATTAATCCACGAGCAACACAACTAAACTCTTAACTGCTTTACTTATCTAACTCACTTCAGACTTCCCTTTGCTCCTTAGCTCGCCCATTGTTTCACTCCAACTCAAATCTGACTTACTTACTTTCTTATTTGATCTTTACCTCAGCTTGGTCTTCTCTTTGGACATCAACTCTGACTTAGGAACGGCGACAGCTCCTTCTTTCTAACAGCAAGCTATCTCTCTCTCCTTCTCTCTTCTCTCGCGCTCTCTTCTCTCTTTCTCTTTTCTCTCTGCCATTTTCTCTTTCCTTTCTTCTTTCTTACTTTCCCCAAAACCGACTCAACACATGCCTATTTATAAACACAAGTCCAAATTACTATTCCTAAAAATTATAAGAATGCCACTTTCTAGAATATTTTCTCAAAAATATCTGGCAAACTTCTTTTAAGCCACTCAACTTTAATAAATTACACTTATTTCCAAAAAGTTCACAAAAAAAATTCCACAAACTTTAAATTTCACTATTAAATACTTAAAAATCCTTTTATTACTTTCCAAAGGAGTACACTTGCACATTTTTTCACTTTGAACATAGGTATAGTAATATCCTCAAGAGAGGGTATTATATCTAGCTTGGTCTACAAGCACGTTGATAGACTCGTCAATGTGTCCCTCCCTTCGTGTGGGTACCTTTACTACTGCTCTCTTAGTGGGTGGACTGACAAGACCCGAACCAGACATTCTTTAGGCTCTTGTCTGGAGGATCCCACTGGACACTTTAACGGACTTCCTTGATATGAATTTGCCTAACTCCTCCTCAAAAGCTAGCTTAAAATGGGAGGATTGCAAACCCATATATATAACACCTAAGAACACCCTCGCTAACCGATGTGAGACTCATTATTCCCGACCCCTTTAGACTGCACGTCCTAGTGCAGAGAACCTTCGTACATGGCCCACCGACCATACGAGGTGTGGCTCTGATACCATATGAAATGAATTTGCCTAACTCCTCCTCAAAAGCTAGCTCACAAGAGGAGGATTGCAAACCCACATGTATAACACCCAAGAACACCCTTGCTAACCGATGTGGGACTCATCATTCTTGAACCCGACTCGTCGAATTGGAAAAAGCCGAGAAGCGAACCCTTTAAATTACTTAGCCCGTTTACTTGTTTTACTTAAATAGAAAATTCATTTTATTAAAAAATAGTTGGGTTGGTGTAAATTTTTTGTATTTTATTAAAACAAATTTTATAAAAATTCGATAGTATAATGGCTGTAATTTGAACATTTCCAAAATTTACCTGTAAAGAAAACACTTCGAACTATATCAAATCATCTCCCAACTTCTTATAACCACAATCACACAATTTCACATATGTACATTTTCACAAACATACAATTTCCATCACATGTAACTTTATAAACATTTCGTATGCTACGCATATGTATCAAATATTTACATAATTGTGTCTTGTGATCAGTGTGTATCACGTGCAGGCGTTGTAGCTATATATATATACATGTCAAAACAACAATAATTACAAGTATTTAACTATCCATATTTAAGTCATGCCATCATTTAGTCAAGTTATTTACAACAACAACAAAATATGTTTGATCTTTTTACAATGCATCTACACAATGCCCACCTAAAGTAGTCGACAAGGTTTCTTGAAAGTAGGGTCACCTGTACAAGCACGTAATATGATATATAAGCTGCACAATGGTAAGAAAATTAGTTTAACCAATAATAATAACATTAAAATATACCTTGCATCCATAATTATAACTTCGCTCGTTTAGTAAATTTATTTGGATTTAAAAGAGAACCTTTCTTTCTAAAACTCTATGTATACCGCTAATGAACTCAAACCATCACGTGGCGGTTTTCAACTGATGCCAAATGTGAAGCTACTAGGATCTCTCAACCACTACGATACAAAATTTACTGCATCGCAAATGTAGTGTGAAACGATCTCAAATCTGAGTAACTATAATGCAGAATTTTCTACATCACAATTATAGTGCTATAACTTTAGGTGACTATAAGTGAAATTTACTGCATCGCCATATAATGCCAAAACTGTAAATCTGAGCGACTACGCATGAAATTGTTTGTGTCATAACGTAGTACTTGATACTCTAGAAAGCTGAGCAACTTCGAATGGAATTTTCTACGTCGTCGCATAGTGCTAAATACTCTACAAACTGAGCGACTACAGACGAAATTTTCTACATCGTTACGTAACACTAAATCTCATATAATCTGAGAGTATATACATGGGTTTCGAAGCTTATTGCTAAGTGCAAAAGCGCAAAACCTCTTACTTTTCAAACTCTTAAAATTTTCTCGATTCAAACGTTTTGAAATCGACTTTATTTTGATTCCTTCACTTTGTAAATCCCCTAAGGAACTCACATGTTCAATACTTGGATTTGGGACTCGAAAATCATTTTGTTTTTGTTTAACACAATAAGCAAAGTTTAAAATAGAAATTGAAATAGATGCAAGTGGAAGACAGTTACCTCAATTCGCGTAAACTCAGGTCGAGCGTCTCAACGAGCCTTTCATGCCTCGCTCGCTCGCTCGTCACCTACATATCAATTTCTCATTATACTTTGCTCAATTACATAACTTAAAACATAATGATAGAGTTTCCAATATAAATTAATCTATTGAAAACTCTTTACGCTATAACTTTCCTAACTCTATTTTAACTCAATCGAGACTCTCTAATTCCAATTTATTTGCACGAACCTTATTTATTATCACCTAGGGACCCTCCCGACTGCTTAAAATGGTCACCAGAAGCCTGGAACTCAAAATCACTATTTTAGGCCCCCTAAACCCGAATTGAATGCACAGCCCTGCTCGGGGCTCTGTTTTCTTTCGTTCTTTTTCCTATAGTCCTCTTATCTCGCATTTTGGTCACTCATAAAATTTCATCGAAAAATTCTATTGTTTGCTATGTCAAATCTAAGAAAAATGCCCCTTTTCAAGTCACTTTTTCATGTATATTTTCGCATTCTACATGCGATGAATTCAATTTTTTCGTATCTAAGGTTCTTTTGCTTAATTATAATCAAATACATTCATCTCGGGCATTGAAGAATGCATTTGCATCCTTATTTCACATTACGCTTCTTACGTACTATTTTAGCCATAATTTTGTCAATTTTTATCGGAATGATTCTGTTCCAATTTGAAAGGACCCAACCTAGATTAAGCCTGTAGAGATCCGAGCGGAGCCCTCCTGGCACCCCACAGAATCCTTACAATCTTTATACAAGTGACTCGAACGGACTTTGTGAAGCAAAACCGTAAAACATTTAAAATACCTGTAAAATAATTTAAAAATTAGGGTGGAAAAATTTCGGCAGCACAACGGCTGTTTTTCCGATTATTTCCAACTTTAAAATACCTGTAAAATTATTTATAAACATCTCTAAATGCATACATTCTTTTCCACTTCCAAATGGGACCTCAGGTCCATCTCAAAGTTCGTGTTCAAACATAAATCAAATATTCAAAACAAAATCATTTCAAACTTAAAACATTCACATGTGTGACATCGTAATCGTTATTATAAAACTTAAACATGTACATTACACTAAATCCGTTATATATCAAAACGATTACTTTAATTTCACAATTACGGTCGTCTTATAAGATCGTCTACCCTTGAACTGGAGAATTGTCGTCTGGAGGACTCGCACCTGCGCCTGAGGAGTTTTCATAAAATAACAAGAAAATAATGAGCTAAAAAGGCTCAGTGAGTGTTATGCATTTCTAAATACGCTTTCCTTTCAAAAATCCTTTATAAATTTCTAAGTTTTGAAGTGAGTTGTTCAAACATGAATTTCATATTATTACATAATCATTTATATACATATTTGCTTGAAAATAGGGTTATATGCATCAAAAAAATTTCATTACGTAACATAGCTCATTTGAAATTCATTCATAACATAATCATAATTTATACATAAATTTGTAAATCATATCCTCAGTCATAAAACATGTATCCAATGGGACCCAGGGAAAATTATGATAACCACCCGATCCTAGGACACCGGTGATGGGGATGGTCAATCTCAGTAATAACCACTATGTCATGGAATGTTACCTCGCTACACATAGGGCATCAATCATAATAGTACCTTATATATGCGTAGAGGGAGACATGACAGACTCGATCCCCATCCCCCCCCACACGTCTCCCCCCTCCATAGTTAGTGGACTTTTCCCCATAGACATGTCATACGCGCAATAAGGCACTTCGACCGCATAACAGTCATATTTCATTCATATAATGGGGATTGGGTAGCCATCGATTTTGAAATACATTTACATGCTAAAATAATTGTTGTATAACATATTTCTTCGATCAGAAAATCAAAACATAAAAGCGTTGTATAACATATTTCTTCGATCAGAAATCAAAACATAAAAGCGTTGTATAACATATTTCTTCGATTAGAAATCAAAACATAAAAGCGCATTTCAATAATAATTTATACGATCGATATTGCTTTAGATTATAATAAAAACATTTATAAGCGAACATCATTCATATAATTTCATTTAATATTAAAATGCTTCATTCTTTCATGAAAACATACTAATCATAGTGCATTTATCATTTCATAGAACAATTTACACTCACTAATTTCTAACTGACGGAAACGTCCGGATTTTCTACCTCGCCTTACTTCTTCAACTTCGCTTTCCTCCGTCATATCAATGCCTATATAATTTAACATTCTAATATAAGCATGACGTAACTATTCTATTCGAATATAAAGCAACATTATCGAAGTCACATTCTAATGGATTCAACAAAAAGGATAAGCGAAGCTAAATGAATAATGAGAAACTCACGCGATTTCGACGACTTACCGCGGATTATCGCTTTTAGCGTTTCGCACGATTACTTCAATTCTAATCAAGCTTATCATTAATACTACCCGTGACTATACTTAAATCATGGAAAACGAATATTCAAACATTACAAAGTACCAAAAATGAAAATCATGGTAGCAAGCTAAGCGATTATTCACTTTTTGTTTCAACTCCGAAAATCAACAATTTCCTATAATCGCCCGAAACGAAACTATCCGATTAACTCTATTATAATTCAAACTATCCTAACGTCAACATTTATCGTCTTAAAGAGCTTAATAACATAAATGGCAGCTTGCTAATCATCAATTACATTTCCATATTTGACAACAAAACTCACAACTAATTAACATTCGCATTCGTGGAAAACTTATCCGAATCGCTCGAAAATAATTTTTCAACATCCGAACGATTATTTGATACTTTAAAACACACTAAAATGCCTCATTTTTCATGTTAATGAACTTGAAAATAAAAGCACAACATAACAGCCCTTAAATCACATCATAACAGCCCCTACAACGAAATTTTCACGAAATTTCAACATCAAAAATCAACCGTCAACACAACGAAACAAAATCGAACGAACCTCCACACTAACGAGGTTCCAATCCTAAATCCCAAACATGTCATCATGATTTTCATTCAATATTATAACCTAAACATTTCCAACAAAAATGAGAATCTTAAAAACACAAACTTACCTCTTAAATTCAACTCGAAAACAACTCAAACACCACATGCAACTACTACCCATTTGCTTTCCCTTTAACCGAACGCTTTAATGGGTTGCATGGATTAGAAAATACATCAAAAATCACTAAAAGGAAGCATCAAAACAGCACCTTACTTAAATTCTTCCTAGACCGAAATTTCACCTTGCATGCAATAAAAAAAAAATTCTTAGAAACTGCTCACTAACTCACTCTTGCAGCAAGTTATCCACCACTTCTCATCTTCAAGGCAAAACAGCCCTTATTTCTTAAAGATCTCTTGACTAACAACTCACCTTCCCTCTTGGTATAAGTGCTAGCTTCCTTCTCTTGCCGAATAGCTTGCTACATGAGTGATAAAGCTTCAAAATTAGCCTTCAATTCCGTTCTTACAATAGCTGATTTCGGTCTCCTTCTCTTGCTTGCATGCACGGTGTAAAACCCAAAATCCTCGTTCATCAGAGAGCGAATTATTTTCCAATGGATTACGTTCGGTCAAAAAATATATATATATAGATATATATATAATTTTTGAGTCCGAAAATATTTAGAATATTTATTTTAGAATAATTTCAAGTATGTGGAAGCGGATCCGAAAGTAAATAAAAATAAATAAATATATGTTTTCGAAGGTGAATGCATTTATAAGCGGATTACTCTGACGGACGGAATCGAATGAGAATGCTAAAGTAAAATGAAATCTAGTGGCAAAGGTATTATGAGTGAGTGACAAGTGGCATCGAATTATAGCTAATATATTTTTATGTTTCCTTGCTAGTCGATCCATGAGTGAAGTCACGGTCACTTAAAAGCAAAATTAAGATTTCGGTCTCCCATTTTTTGTGCAAGCTGAACCAAGAGCAAGAAAATAGAGAAAGAGTGAAATTGAGAGCTTCAACCAAGACCCATTCTCGATCACCCTTTTTGCAACCAGAACCCTTGAGCTTAGAGTGAAAGAGCAAGAGCTTGAAAGCTGAAATCAGAACAAGTGCAGACCGAGAGCATGCTCCAAGCAGACCCGAGCAACAACAGCCATCACATCCTCTCCCATTCGACTTTCAGCTAGATCTGGAAGAGACCCTTTAAGTGCAGCAACTATATCAGCCATTGGAGGAAAAGTTCATCGCATGCAAGCAAGGGAAAGACGTGAGATGCAAATGCAGCAGCTGTTTTGAAGAGAACAGCTCGTGCAAGTCCCAAGTGCAGAACCGAGCATTGATTTTCCCTCACTTCTCTTCTTCATTCGATTTTCAGTAAGTTTGAGAGTGGGTTTTCAAGTCCCAGCAGCTTGGGTATGAATTGGAGACTTGTTTTAAAGTGTTTTCAACTCATGCAACAGCTTGTGATGGTTTGAATGCAGTTTTGAAAGTGTCAGCCGTGCATCAGCTCGTGAAGGAGATCTGAAGCTGTTTTGAGGTGAGGGACGGCTCATCAAAGGTGAGATTGCTATTCTTAAGAATGTTTAGGTTGAATTTGAGTAGTTCTAAGCCTTGCATGTTGATTTTCGATTGAAGGAAGCTCGGTTATAAGGAATACTTGAAATCAGTGTGCATGCATGTTGGTTTACGGGCTGTTTTTAAATCTTGGACAGCCTTGAGGTAAGCTGCTGCTATTGGGAAGGTTTTGTGTATTTTTGATACTTGAGTTGATGAAAAATTTGATGCTTGGAGGCTTATATAGGTTCGGTCAAGAGAGATTATAAGGACAGCATTTCGCTAGTGATTATCGAAGCTTTCGAAGTGATTTTCAAGAGGTATGTTGAGTTTTTATGGACTTTATTTTGATCGAAAATGTTTAGATTGAGTATTGAATGAGATTCGATAATGTAATGATTGGATTTTAGGATTTAGAACCTCGTTAGTGTGAAGGTTTGTTAGAGTATGTTTCGTTGCAATTTTAATGCGATTGCGGATGATCTCATTGTTGGGATGGTTGTGTAAAATCTGCTTCTAGGGGCTGTTTTTGATTGATTATGGGCTGTTAATAGGTTACTTGATGGGCTGTTAAAATGCACTTAGTTGAGCTGTCTAAAAACGTCGCAAATCGAGCTGTTGAAACACTATGTTATATGCTGTTTTGAGGACAGTTCTGCATGCTGTTTTGGTGCTGTTTGCATGCTGTTTTGGTGCTGTTTGCACGCTGTTTTGGTGCTGTTTTAGAGGTAATTTATGGGCTATGGTGAAGTTGTATCATGCTGTTTTGATTTAGAATTACAAGCTACTTTGACATCAAAGCTGCCTCGATTAATCGCGTACGCTAGTTCGACGAATATAAGCTGTTTTGAAGTGATGTTAAGTGATGTTTTTGCACTGAAACTGTTGGTTTGATTGTTGCGTGTTGTTTTGATGATAATCATGGTTTCGAATGAATGTTATGCACTCTTTTAATGCGCGAGCTACTTTAAGTTCATTAGAGGTGTTATGGGTATTTTTTGGTGCAATAAGAAAAGGCCCAAAAAATGGAGGCCCATTAAGAGCCAAGAAGACACTTGGTCAAATAGTCAAAGGAAAGTTAAAAGCACAAAGATAACCTGCTCGAACATTCCTACTGACTGGAGATATGTTCGTCTGCTCGGCGGCCAAAAGAATAAAGAAGTCTGCTCGTTTGCTCGGAGATATCTGCTCGCTCAATTTGCTGTCTGATCGTTGAACAGGCAAAACACTTAAATTGACCAGTTGACCTTCTGGAAGAAGAATCAATCCGAGACCTTCTGGAAGAAGAATCAATCCGAAACGGGAAAGGAGTCGAATTACCTATTTGCATGCAAATCGAATCTCTACATTCTAGGAAATTGCTATATACGAGAGATAATCTCAGAAGATATTATCTTAATTAATGTATATTATTTTTTGCCTTATCTGTAAGATTCTCAAGCCTATTCTGATTATAACATCTCCATTATAAATAGGAGATATAATTTAGGGTAAAGGACAGAGTGAAATAAAAAATACAATTACACCAAGAGAGGGTAATTGTCGTGGACGTAGGCCATCGTTTTTTGCCGAACCACGTAAAAGTCTTGCTGTGTCCTGTGTGTTTTGATCCTATATTGTTTGCATTGTATGAGGTTTGTTGTGTCACAGGTATTGGGCTTGAAGAACAGGGTTGACCAAAAATAAGTGTCAACATCTTTTGGCGCTAGAGGAAGGGCCCAGACTGTGATTTAACAAACTTGTTTTGGTTGTGATACGGCTGACATGGCTAGGGTCAAGACAACCAGGGTTGTAGCATCGGAAACCGATCAATTGGAGGAGCACCAAGGTCAAGGTCAGGCAGCAGGGACGTCTTCTGCCGCTTTGCCACCATTGCCTCCTCAACCAACTGATGGTGGCGGAGGTGTTATGCCAGTTTGGCAGCGTCGTCAGGAAGCACGACAGGAGGCTTTAGAAAATACGGTAGCACAATTGGCAGAAACCATCAGAGCCTTGACACAGGCCCGAGTTCAGGAAGTTCCAGGGAACGCAGACCACCAGCCCCGTTCTGTGAGTGCTGTTCCAGTTAGGAGAGGAGAGGCTGGCAGGGACAGACAGCAACCAGCAGTTTCTGTTCGTTCCTCAAATCTGCGCCCACAAGGGGAGAGGCATCCGGCTCATCAAGAAGTGGCTCCGCATCCTTCCAATCAGAGGATTAGAACAAGTCAGGGTAATAATCGCCGAGGGGAAAATAACTCTGATCATGGAAGGGGTCGACAGCGTGAAAGGGAACGTTCACATAGACAAGGGACACCCCATGCAGGAAGTTCTCGCAGGAGGAGTGGATCACGTGAAAGGATGTCGTTGGACCGGGGAAGGTCACAAACCCGTCTCTCAGCAGCAGGAGAAAGCCGGGGGAATCGACAAGTCCCTGCGAACGGGATTGAGCGGCAAGATCCCATGGTACAGGAACTAATGCAGAGGGTGCGGCAGTTAGAGACTAGACCCGGACACCGTGACCAGGGTAGAGAGCAAGACAGAACCCCGTTTTCAAGAGAGATTGAAACGCAACTGCTGCCTCCAAGATTTAAACTCCCGAACATCCCAATTTATGATGGAGATAGTGACCTGTATGATCATCTGGATATTTTCAACGTTCAAATGGACCTGCAGACCTCTAATCCTCTGGTCAAGTGTAGGGTATTCCCAGCAACACTGGGGAATACTCCAAGGACGTGGCTAAGGAGTCTTCCGGCCCGAAGTATAAACAGCTGGGATGAGTGCCAGAGAAAGTTCGAGGACCAGTACAAAGCGCTGAAAAAGCAGCTCGCGCCGACTTGTCACTTAGCGACTATCTTTCAGAAGCGGGAGGAAACTTTAAGAGATTACATCGCCAGATTTAGGCGCGAGGTAAACAATGTGCAAAATCCCTCTGATGAAAGTGTCTTAACTGCAATTTCTGCAGGACTGCGAAAGGATGGAAAGCTTTACAAAAGCATTTATCGTAATCCTGTGAAGAGTTTGGGAGAGTTCTATGACCGTGCAGCAAAAGAGATGTGCTGGGAAGACACATTCGGACAGAAAAAGCCTAGCAAACAAGAAAAAGGAGCGAACAGTTCGCGACCAGGAAAAAAGAGGGACCAGCGCGAAAATGAAGAGAGCGGTCACAAACATCGCTCCAGTAATCAGGTAGCGAAGCGGTCAAAAAATGAGTCTCGGAGGAAGGCATCTCCACCCAGAGATCGTTACCAGAATTACAGCGTCCTGACGGACAGACAAGATAGGATCTTTGAAACAGAAAAAAGACGGGAGAACTTCGGAAAGCCAAGTCCCACAAACATCCCGAGGAGGTTTCAAGACCCAAGGAAGTATTGTGCTTACCATAGAGAAAACGGGCATTATACTTCTCAATGCAGAGAACTTAGGGATGCAATTGAAGAGTTGATCAGACGGGGTCGTTTGAGGGAATATGTGGCGCAACCTGAAAGTCATCATCCTCTGCAGGGAAATCAGCCTGTACAAGAACATCCTAATATACCTCAGCAACTTCCTCAACAACAGCCACAACGCCTGATTGATCAAGGTCACCAGCCCGCTGTGAGGACTATCTTTACTATTCATGGAGGACCGCACATCGCAGGGACATCCAACCGATCACAGGAGCGCTATGTGCGGGAGGCTGGCCGAGTCTTGTTGACAGGTCAAAATGGAAGAGAAGGGCCATGTAAGAAGGCCAGAGTTGCTGGAGGCGGGATGTTGTTTAATGAAGATGACGCTCAAGGCTTGCATTGGCCCCATAATGACGCACTGGTCATCAGAGCAAGGATTGGCGGTGCTGAGGTAAGAAGGATAATGATGGATACAGGCAGTTCAGTAAATGTGATGTACAAGGGCTGTCTCGAGCACATGGGTTTAACAATTGGGCAGTTAACTCCATCCCCAGAACCTCTTTTTGGCTTCACTGGGGATGCAATTGTACCGCTGGGGCAGATTAAACTTCCCCTCGCCATAGGAGACGTGAACAGACAAGCTCTTGCAATGGCCGACTTCCTAGTTATTGATTGTCCATCGGCATACAATGCCATCCTCGGGAGACCAGCTATGAATGATCTTGATATAGCAATATCCACCCGAACACTCACCATTAAATTTCCCACTCCCAATGGGGTAGGGTGTGTTAGGGGCGAGCAAGAAGTGGCAAGGAAGTGCTATAAAAACGCCGTAAAGGCTGGGGTTAAAGGAAAAAATATCAGTATGGTGACCGAGGAGAAGAAACAATCTGCCAGTAGTACAGGAGTTAGTCAAGATCTGGATCCAAGAGAAGTGGATGAAGATCGAACGGCAGGCCCTGTAGAAGAATTGGAAGAAGTACAAGTTAGCGAGCAGGATACCAGACGGTGCCTGAAGATAGGGAGAGAGTTACCCTCAGACATCAGAGAGCAGCTCGTTCAGTTCTTAAAAGAAAATCTGGATGTCTTTGCGTGGACTCATGAGGATATGGTGGGGATCAGTCCCGAAGTAATGTCGCATAGGCTAAATATTGATCCCCTCCATAGGCCGGTTCGTCAAAAGAGGAGGCCTATGACAGAAGAGCGATATGAGGCGCTCAGGGAAGAAGTGGAAAAACTGCTAGCAAATAAATTTATCAGGGAGGTTCACTACCCTGTGTGGGTAGCAAATCCTGTTCTAGTGAAAAAGAAAAACGGAAAATGGAGGACATGTATTGACTTCACCGATTTGAACAAAGCCTGTCCAAAAGATAGTTTTCCTTTGCCTCGGATCGATCAACTCGTTGACGGAACTGCTGGGCATCAGCTCCTTAGCTTCATGGACGCCTACTCAGGGTATAATCAGATCCCAATGGAACCGAGTGATGAGGAACACACGTCTTTCATTACTGATCGGGGACTTTATTGTTACAAGGTGATGCCATTCGGATTAAAGAATGCAGGAGCTACTTACCAACGGTTGGTGAACATGATGTTCGAACATCTCATCGGGGGGATAATGGAAGTGTATGTTGATGACATGTTGGTAAAGTCAAAACAGGCGTGTGGGCATGTGCAAGATTTAGGAGAGATGTTCCGAATCTTGCGTAAATTCCAAATGAAGTTAAATCCTCTGAAATGCGCGTTTGGAGTTGCTTCGGGCAAGTTTTTGGGGTTCATGGTCAACAGCAGAGGGATTGAGGCAAACCCCGAAAAAGTCAGGGCTCTTATTGACTTAAAGTCGCCTACTAAGATCAAGGAAGTGCAGAGCTTGAACGGCCAAGTCGCTGCCCTGAGCAGGTTTATATCCAGGTCGACAGATAAATGCATTCCATTTTTTGATGCGTTGAAGAAGGCTAGGAACTTTCAATGGACTGCAGAATGTGAAGTAGCCTTTCAGCAACTAAAGGAATACATGGGCCGAGCTCCACTGTTATCCAAACCAGTAGAAGGGGAGAAACTGGTCGTTTATTTGGGTGTTTCCCAGCACGCTCTCAGTGGGGCCTTGGTTCGCGAGGAAGACGGAAGGCAGCTTCCTGTGTATTATGTAAGCAAAAGGTTGATTGATGCAGAAACCAGATACACACCTATGGAGAAGCTCGCATACAGCCTGGTGGTAGCTTCCAGGAAGCTTCGTCCTTATTTTCAAGCCCACGCAATAGAAATCCCGACCAAATATCCTCTGAAACAGGTTTTGCAAAAACCTGATGCCTCTGGTCGTTTGCTGAAATGGGCTATTGAGCTCGCCCAGTTTGAAATAGAATTTAAGCCTCGAACGGCGATCAAGGGGCAGGTATTGGCCGATTTTGTTGCTGAGTTCACGGGGTCGAGTAATGATGAGCCCGAGTCTTCTGAAGGTCCATTTTGGGAATTATATGTCGATGGTTCTTCCAGCGAGCAGAAAGCAGGGGCTGGAATAATGTTGATCAGCCCGGAAGGACACAAAATCTTGTCTGCTTTAAGATTCGAGTTCAAAGCCACTAATAATGAAGCTGAGTATGAAGCGTTGCTGGCAGGATTGCGACTGGCCTTAGAAGTGCGAGCAGAACGAATAAGGATTTACAGTGATTCCCAGCTTGTTGTAGGTCAAGTCCGGGGAGAATATCAGGCCAAAGGATCAAAAATGACCCTTTATCTACAGAAAGTAAGGGAACTCTTGACAAAGTTTGAGAAATATGAGCTGCAGCATGTCCCTCGATCGCAAAATTCTCACGCGGATGCTTTGGCTCGTTTAGCCACTGCAAAACATGCAGATTTCATGGGAGTTGTGCCAATAGAGGTATTGCCCATTCCTAGCACTGAATCGCAAGATGAGATAATGGCAATTGTGGTAGCACAGGACTCCTGGATGAATCCTTTGGTAGAATATTTGCAAGATGGGAAGCTACCTGAAGGAAAGCTAGAATCTCGCCGCCTTCGGACGCGAGCTGCTCGGTACTGCATCTATGATGATAAATTATACAAGAGGGGATTCTCAGCTCCGTTGCTTAGGTGCATTGACGGTCTAGATTGTCAAGTCGTGTTAAATGAGATACATGCTGGGCATTGTGGTAATCACGCCGAGGGGCTATCGTTGGCCCAGAAAGCCCTCCGACAGGGGTACTATTGGCCAACTATGAAAAAAGATTCAATTGAAATGGTCAAGAGGTGTGACAAGTGTCAGAGATTTGCCAAGATACCTCGAGCCCCTCCAACTTTTTTGCAACAAATGATCAGTCCGTGGCCATTTGCCATATGGGGAATGGACCTGATTGGACCTCTTCCTACAGCCCGAGGAAGGTGTAGGCACGCTATTGTAGCAGTTGACTATTTCACAAAATGGGCAGAAGCAAAGGAGTTAGCTGAAATATCTACCACCAAGGTCGAAAAATTTGTTTGGGAAAATATTATCTGCAGGTTTGGAGTCCCCCAACAAATCGTAACAGATAATGGAACCCAGTTCAGTAGCGAACAGTTTCAGAGATTTTGCACGGATCTGGGAATTAAAAAGAGCTTCTCAGCGGTGGACCACCCTCAGGCCAATGGACAAGTAGAGGCCATTAATAAAATCATCAAGCAAAACCTGAAGACTAAGCTGGAAGCGAGAAAGGGGGCTTGGGTAGACGAGCTGCAAAAAGTGTTGTGGGCATACAGAACTACTGCTCGCAACACTACCGGGGAAACTCCCTTTTCATTGGTCTACGGCTCGGAGGCGATGATTCCAGCAGAATATGAAGTTGCCAGTCAGCGCCGAACAACCTTCAACCCAGAAGATAATAGCAGTTTGCTCGTTGCTAGCCTGGACCTGGTGGAAGAGATGAGGGATGATGCTCAAATAAGGATTGCTGTCTATCAGAGGCGAGTGGCCAGATTTTACAATAGAAAAGTCCGTACCCGAAGGTTTAAGACGGGGGATTTAGTTCTGCGCCTTATTCTACCTGCTGCTCGGAAAGCTGGTGAGGGAACACTTGGTCCAAATTGGGAAGGGCCTTACATTGTGAAGGAAAGTTTGCAGAACGGAGCCTACCACTTAACTAGCATGGAAGGGGCGCTAGTTCCCAGAGCATGGAATGCTGAAAACCTTCGACCATATTTTATTTAATTGGTTTAAGTTTTTGTTTTAATTCGCTTTGATAATTTGTCAATTTTGTTTCAGTGCAGTAAAATTGAATCAGATTCTCCTTGAATGGCAATGCTTGATCGTTTCTTGTTGTTACTGATGATCTACTCGCATTTCGATTGAAGCAAATGCTCTGGAAGATGTGATTACCACCTGTGAGTAGCCGGGCTCTGGAAGGTGTAATCATTATCTGTGAGCTATAAAAAAAAAAAAAAAAAAAAAAATGTCCTGGAAGACCTTAGCATAACCTGTGAGTACAAGGACTCTGGAAGGGATGCTTATGGCCTGTGGACTTAGTAAACCTTGGAAGATCCATGTAACTTAAGAACGAATAGTATCTTGAAGGAACATTGGGTCTGTAGGTTCAAACGAGCAGAGGTAAGGGGCCTCAAAAATGGGTAATTTCAGCATGACTAGCTGTCCCCACACTTACTCTGCTCGAACAAAATTTAAAAGCTGGGAGAAATTGGCCATTCAAGAAAGCTGGGAATTTGTTTTAATCAAGCAGAGGAAAGGGGCCTGAAAGGGTAATTTCGGCAAGTTGGTCGTCCCCACACCTACTCTGCTCAAATAAGTACTAGTCGAAAATCCAAGTCACGACTAAATAAAAATAACGAACATAAATACAAACAAGAAAATAAAGATTTATTTAAAAATTGTTAAAAAATGTAATAAGTACAAAACAAAATATCATCGAGCAGGAAAATTCCTCTGGTCGCTGTCATCAATGTTGATTGGACGAGGAGAGCTGGGAGATTCTGAGCTGGGAATATCAGCAGAGGCAGCACCAGCAGAAGAAGCTGAAGGACCGGCTTTAAGTTTCTCCTGCTGAGCGTACAGCTTTACTTCAGCCACGGCGTCTGGACCAAAGAACGAAACGTCCACATCTGGTCGCTTGAGCCACAGATTATACAGGAATAAACTTCCTGTCCTCTCTTCTGCCTCTCGAACCGCGGCTTCGATACGTCCCTTCTCCGAAGCAATGTGTTCCTTGAGAGAAACTGTTTCCTGCCTCATTGCTTCCATAACAATCTTGGCCTCCGCGGCTTTATGCTTATGCGAGGACAGTTCTCCCTTTAGTTCCTTATTCTCAGTTTTCAACTTCTCCTCCGATTCCCGAGCAAAGTGGAGATCATGCGTCAATGTCTCGATCTTTTTATCCCTAAAAGCAATCTGTATTTCCTGCCTCTCCAAGGACTCCCGCTGTTCGTTCTTCTGATTGTTCAGTTTCTCAATTTCCTGCTCCAGCTCACGATGTGCCCCCTGCGCTTTTTCCAGCTCTAGTTCATGATCATCCTGCAGTTTAGCCTTCTCTTCCTCCAGAGAATTGATGGTAGTTGCCATGGCGGCCTTCTCCTCGGGCCAGTCCCCAATCTCCCGCAAAAGTTTCATGTACGCCATGGACGCCTGAGACAAAGCATTTGTTAGTACAGAAAAAATGGAAAGAGATACTATAACAGCAAAAAAGTAAAACTTACAAGCGTACTGTGGAAGCCCAAATAGTTGATGAGCCGTTCGCCCGTTATTTCTTTCTTGTACAGGGCAGGCTTCCTCGCTCCAAGGAATTGGGGCACGCGATCTAAAAGATCGCTATAATATTCCCCGGCATCAAACTCTTGGGACTGCTCCTCAGCACCAGAACCGGCCGCGGCTGTTTTCTGGCGTTTATGAGGCGGTTCCGCAGTTTCTGAATCGGCGATCCCTTTGCCCTTGTCGACATTTTGAGTAGAGGCGGATGGGGAACTGCTGGGCGGAGCAGGCTGAGATATATCCCCTCGACGAGCACTCTTGTTCGAAGATTTCCTCGCCACTGATTTATGCCTTATCGAGCGAGCAGGAGAACCGACAGAACCCTGTTGAGGAGGCGATTCTGGAGAGACTTCAGCAGCAGGGGGAGAGCCAGAACCTCCGGCCGCTTGAACAGGCTCTTTGGGAGCAGAAGACTGAGCAGGAGCCTGGCTGGGTAAAGGCTGCTCGAAATGAAGCCTCACCATTTCCGAAACTGAAGTATTCGCTGGATGTGGAATTTCCTGTCCGGAAGCTTCGAAAGCAGAAGGAATTTCTTTCTCCTCACGAGAGCCTAAATCAGAAGCGGGGTCCAATAATTCTTGGTCGGCAGGAGGAGCGAGACCATGAAATTGAAGCAGGTGCTCGGAAGGTGTCTGATCGTCGGATGGTGTCTTTACATCCGAAAATTTATTTAACAGAGAGAGCTCCTGATCGGATAGAGGAATCTCGCCCCTAGAGACATCTGCACAAAGAAAAATGTTAGCAACGAGCAGAAATACAAGATGGAAAACTGAGACAAATATACTTACTGGGCGAAAGGCAAAAAGAAAAATTCTTTAAATCCGACAATGATAAGCACGACGCGTAGAACCATCGTGACTTGTAATCTCCTACGTTGGATTTTCCAATCCCTTGAGGAAGGTTCACTTTGTAAGGAGATTTTCGGGCTGAAGTATAATAAAACCCATCCTTCTTATTAGCCTTCGGACCCGTAGTACTTCTAAACAAAAAGAGGTGATGGATCATCGCGGGGGTAGGAGGAGGAAGGTCGTTTTTAAGAAAGATGGAAGCCAAAGCGGTGAGATGAGCATAAGAGTTGGGGGTAAGTTGAAAAGGGGCTAAGTTAAGGTCGTTTAAAAGAGCGACCAGGTAAGGATGAACCGGAAACCTGAAACCGGCTTCTATGTGTTGATGACTAATGGCAAAGAAACCCTTGGGAGGAAAAGCTGCATGGTCAGAAGCCTTAGGCACCATAGCTCGGCAGCCCTTAGGTAAGGAGAAGCCCTCAGCGATGGTTTCAAGGTCGCTGAGGCCAAGGGAAGATTCATAATGAAAAAAGGGTGCGCGAGCAGAGGAGGAATGGTGTTCAGAAGGGACTGAAGTAGCCCCACCACCTT
Organism: Dimocarpus longan; assembly: GCA_022984855.1. Classification (NCBI taxonomy): domain Eukaryota; kingdom Viridiplantae; phylum Streptophyta; class Magnoliopsida; order Sapindales; family Sapindaceae; genus Dimocarpus; species Dimocarpus longan. Next base: position 11,333,353 of record CM041013.1, read on the forward strand.
GAGAGGTAGCACTAAGATCCTCCTCGGAGGCAACATCAGTGGATCCCACCTTATGACTGCGACGACTACGACCAGACATCTACAAAATCAACAGGGGTGTCAGGTCGCAGAAAGCAGACCAGAACTCAGTACATACGGATACGATACTCCTATGAACACAAGGGGGGCTATTGGAGCGAAAAGTTGGATGGGCAAAAGATATTACAAACAGACAGCAACTCAAAGCAACAATACAAGTATCTATTTAAAAAAAAAAAAAAAAAAAAAAAAAGGAAAAAAGAAGAAATCATGCCCCAGATACGCAAATAATAATCGCAGAAGAAAAGAATAGGAGTTACCTTGAAGATGGCGTTGACAAAGAACCTTGAGAATGCAGGAGAATGGTAGCAGACAAAAATGTCAGGGTTTGCAAAGGCAGAAGAGAGAAGACGAAAAGAGAACGACAAAGGGTAATATATAGCTGACGCTTCGGAATCCCAATCGGCAAATCAAGACATTTCAATCGTCGCCAAAGTTTGGCAATAGGCGCAAAAAACCGAAAGAGCCATCATGAGCAAATATTGAAAAGACGCGCATTTAATACATGCAGTAAGGAGCGCGACAGTTGAGTGACAAGTAGTCAGCGCCTGGGGGACTGACACAGGGCAAAAAGGAAGAAAAGCAACGGTTCACATCTCACTAAAAGTTTTCTGGGCGCAAGTCTAGGCGCAAGAACATTGTTTCCAGTACAAAAAGTGTACCAGAAACAAGGGGGCTTGTGTTATGGGTATTTTTTGGTGCAATAAGAAAAGGCCCAAAAAATGGAGGCCCATTAAGAGCCAAGAAGACACTTGGTCAAATAGTCAAAGGAAAGTTAAAAGCACAAAGATAACCTGCTCGAACATTCCTACTGACTGGAGATATGTTCGTCTGCTCGGCGGCCAAAAGAATAAAGAAGTCTGCTCGTTTGCTCGGAGATATCTGCTCGCTCAATTTGCTGTCTGATCGTTGAACAGGCAAAACACTTAAATTGACCAGTTGACCTTCTGGAAGAAGAATCAATCCGAGACCTTCTGGAAGAAGAATCAATCCGAAACGGGAAAGGAGTCGAATTACCTATTTGCATGCAAATCGAATCTCTACATTCTAGGAAATTGCTATATACGAGAGATAATCTCAGAAGATATTATCTTAATTAATGTATATTATTTTTTGCCTTATCTGTAAGATTCTCAAGCCTATTCTGATTATAACATCTCCATTATAAATAGGAGATATAATTTAGGGTAAAGGACAGAGTGAAATAAAAAATACAATTACACCAAGAGAGGGTAATTGTCGTGGACGTAGGCCATCGTTTTTTGCCGAACCACGTAAAAGTCTTGCTGTGTCCTGTGTGTTTTGATCCTATATTGTTTGCATTGTATGAGGTTTGTTGTGTCACAGGTATTGGGCTTGAAGAACAGGGTTGACCAAAAATAAGTGTCAACAAGAGGTATTTCAACATTGATATGTAGTAGTTATGTTATTGATTAAGCAATTGAATTCTCATGCGGCGTTACCTAAAGAGTTATTGTTAAATATATAGGTAACGCGGAGACAAAATCAAATAAGTTGTGAGCTTCGCAATAGGGCATCCTGTGAGTGTTATGAAATTGATTTGAAACTATTGTTTAATTCTAAGTTATATGAATTTTTACATAAACGTTTTGGCATGAATGAATTTATATTGTGCTTTATGGTTTTATGCAAGCTTATTTAAGTTAAAGGATATTATAAACCTTTCAGTTATGAAGTTTTACATGACATTTAAATTCTATGATCAAATATGTCATGATATTAATTAAATTATTTATGATATCCTCCCTTACACATTTTTATATTCAAGAATGAAACGTAGATTTTATATGAAATGCAGCTTACTTATAAATGTTTTGTTAAGCCTATGGTATTTCTTAAGATGATTTTATGATGTTGTCGGTAATGGTAGAATACCCTAAAGCGATGTAGGATTCCGCTTGGGAGTTGCAATGTAGGATTCTGCCTCTCCCTAGGGTATGTTATGAGCTAGCTTACTACCTGAGCGATGTAGGATTCCGCTACTTAGTTACCGATCATATGACTTTGCGATGTAGGATTCCGCTTTGCCATATGCCTGGATATACCATTTGGTGATTTAAGTATTGGTGGTTGATTTACTGTATTGTTATAAAAATGAATTCTTATTAATTTGTGTACCACCATTTTACTTTACACTTTTACAATATACAAATATATATTGAAATGATATAAGCTGCTGAATTTGGTTCTAGAATTATGTTTTATGATTTATTTAAAGTTAAGTGATTACTTTGAGATTGGATTTCATTTAGAATATTATAACGCTCACTGATGATATTATCTCACCCTATTATATGGTTATAAAATCAAACTCTCCAGGTCAAGGTGCAGCTTTAGGTGCTACAACTTCTGCCGTTGGAACTCCGACTCACGAATAACAAGACTTGGTTGCATTGTAATTACTGTGCGTGTTTACCTATGACTTTTGTTATAAATATTTTGGGTTGTAAATATTAACACTTAAATTATGCTAACTATATTTTGAAAAAGTTGTAAACCTATCTAAATATGAACTCTAAACTATTTCAAATGATGTTGTGAATTCCACTTTGATGCGTCTTGTTTTAATTTTAATTACCCGATTTAAATCTTACTACGAAGTTTTGAATGTATGAAAATAGATTTAAATCTCAGCTTTTATATAAATCCTGGGTTACCAAAACCATTTGTATAGTTATAGTTCAAGTTATCAAGAAAAAGGCTTAGCTTCACGGGAACTATCTAGTTGGATCAGTTATCCTCTAGAGGTCCTCCGTGGGATCGTCGGACGGGTCAACGGACGTACTAGGATAAGGCGAACGGGGCTTGTCACACAGGTTGAGACCTTCCAAGAAGATGTTGTTGTAGCTGCTGGTTAACACACCCAGAACAGTCCCTCTTTCCTTCCCCCAGCTTACGGCAGAAGTAGCAGCAGCTCCACGGTAATAGCAACACCAGCTCCATGGCAGCAGCTCACCCACCTTACTACTCTTCCACTTCACGGCCTGGATCTATTTCTCCTTGGATTTGTCCTTGCATGCATGATTAGATCTGCTCACTTTGGGTTGACGGTCTCTCTTATTCTCTCAGCCTTTTTGAAAAATAAGAAAAATAGGGACCGAAAGGGATACATGTAGTTCTCGAATTAGGAGGGGGATAGAGGAAGGAGATGGAGGCTCTCGAGTTTTGCTTCAGATCTGGTCTTCTCCTTCTCTCGATCACTCTCTCAGTTCTCTCTCTTAATCTCTCCCTCTCGGTCTCTCAAATACTCTCTCAATTTCTCATGGTCTCACTCCCTCTTGATTAACTATGCTTCATGCCTGTTGTTTACTTCACTTTGATTTTGCTTTTCTTAATAATCAGCCGACTGAGAGAACATTTACTTCATTTCTTGTTTTTCCTTTATCAATTGCATTTGTTTAATGATTAATTGCCAAGTGTCACATTCTCTTTTTGCATGAATGACATTTGTCTCATTTCTTTCTTGCATACACGACGCATGACACACATGCATGAAGTCATTCCACTATCTCTTTTATGCATTTGATTTTTGCTTTCTGCTTCATATTCGTTTCGGGTCTACCTGGAAATTCTTTTTAAAATCCAAATTTTCATTTTCGGAACCTTTATTAGTATTCGAATAATTATTCGGATCTGATCCCTCTAAATTGTTTTATGATTTCGAAACTAAAAACTATCCCTGATCCCATTCGGGAATTTCATAAAAATTCAATTACGCATATGAATCCGAACGAATAATTAATTCTATTATTCCTTGATCAAGAGCAAAATTTATACATCCGAGGCTATCTGAAAATCTTATTAAACCCTTCCTGGACAATCCTGGAATTTTATCGGGACTTAATCTACCCATTCGAGCTCTTCAAGAACCTTAATAAATCCTTTATGGATGCTCTGAAAATTTTACTAATCATTCCCAGACGATCCAGAAATTTTCTTAATCACTTTTAGACACTTTAATTTATTTTATTACCTCAATAATAAGGGCATATACCATTATTCCGCATATATCTCGCACTAGAATCAAGAGGGTATGTTACACAATTCCTATGGTTTGCTATGCTCCCAAGGCATGTTTTGAGGTCTGGAACAAGCCCAAATAAGCTAGAATAGGTCAGGTCTCCACAGTCCCTTCATCAAGCTCGGGATTCTCAACTTAACTCTATGCTTCTCCTTTTGCAATTCTATGCTTTTCCTTTTCACATTCTAACTTTTCTAGAGGCTTTCATGACATCAAATATGTATAATTTAAAGCTTAAAAGGATGGAAATACAATGGGATCATACACCCCTTCATTAGTCGTGACTCACACTTCCACACACAACATGATATTCTTTTCCTTTCTCAAACTATTTTCTCTCAAGACTTTTATCAAACATCTAATCTACCTCTAATATTACTTTAAGCATGCTTGAATATCAAGTTAGGGCTTTTCCCTATAAACCCTAACCTATCATTCATGTTTCATTTCATGAAACTCAAACTTCTTTTCTATGTATCCATCACTAGAACATGGATTTACATCAAAATCATATCAACAACTTACCAAGTAAACAACTCAACCATCAACACACATATACACATCCAACTAGCTTCAAACTTAGAGAAATTAATGAAATCTTACCTAATTCTTGCTTAGGATTAGATGTCCTAGCTTGGTTTGCCTTAGAGACTTGATTTAGAGCAAGAAAAGTGGATGGAAAATCACCTATCTCCCTTTCTCCCTTGTTGCTACCACTTCACTCTCTTCCTCTCTCCATTTTCGGTTTTTGCTTCTTGTTTTTCAAGTGTTAGTCGACCAACACTCCTCCCCTCTCATATATATATATATATATATATCTTTTAATTAGTTTAATTTACTATAATGCCCTTTCTTTAGTTTATTTCATCTTTTTGTTTAAATTTTTACTAAGTATTGGATGATGATATTTATACACATGTATATCACTAATTCTTAATTGAACCATTACTATTTTGCCATTTCTTAAACATAATTCTCTTTTATTTGTGAAATGTCCATTTCGCCCTTCGTGGCCTTTATTTCACTAATAAGTTGGACTTGATTTCTTATATCTTTTATTAAATCTATTCATATAGTTTAAATCTTAAATTCTCATGATAACACTTTTTAATAGAATTCTGTTTTTTAATTTCATAACTTAGCTTTTAACACTAGAAAACATAAAGTCAAATATAGGAGTTTACACTAGGATTCATATAATCACTTGGAAAAATATTTTCGAAAGGTTCGAAATCGATTAAAAATACAATTCTCGATTACGCGATATAATCGAAGAATATTGATTATATATCGTTGCAAAAACTAGGGCTTACTCCATCTCTTTTAAACATCATTCCCATGTAAATCACTCATACCATTTTCATAAATTCATGCATGGAAATCCTACATGAAAGTTACTCTTTTTACCCCTTGGTGTATAAATTCGAATTCTCATTTCAATAAAACTTCCAATACTTAATTCTTCCGAAAAATATTCCTCAAATATTCTACACACATCTTATGGTGAATTTGACTCTATAAATTTCAATTTAGGCATAATATCTCTCATATGTACTTGATAAAAAAAATGTTTCTAACCGAAATCCGGTTGAATAAACCGATAACTTTTTAAACGTATCTATAACTTAAGTACTCGATTTTTATGCCCATTCTCATTCACTTGAGTTACACTCCTTGAAACTTTCGCATATTATGCTCATGCATGATCCATGCATACTTAACTTAAAATGTCCATTTTGCCCTTTTATGATCAAATTTCACTTCGATCGGAAAATATTTTGAAAATATTTCATGGTCATCTAATCTTTAAATTGACTATAAAATGTTATAATTGGGTGTCCTATCTATCAATATCATACTTTGAAAAAATTCAATTAGATTTAAACTCATTAAAACCCATTAATTTCTCAAAAGGGTAATATCATAATTTTCTTCGGATCGCTTTAAACTGACTCAAATGGTCTTCTTTTTGATCCATTTCTATTTCTCTATTAGACTCTTCTGCAATTTTCTGACATTTTCGACCCTTAAGGTCAATTGCTGAAAATTTTAATATTCATTCGAAAATTTGTCCGAAAAATACTATTCACCAAAGACTTCTATTTTCCATCGAATCTTAATTTATGACCCTGGACAACATAACTGGGTCCAAATTCAGTCTTAAACACTAATTTCGGATCTTTTTTGAACAAATCACTATTCATTATGGATTTGAATACTATTCATCAAAAATTCTCATTTCTTCCTGACATGACACTTAGGGCCTTATGAATATAATCGAATTCTAACCGAGTTCCTTGCACTATTTTCAGACTCTTTATTCTTTATCCGATCGTCGAAAACGAATTCTCTGAGGAAGTTAGGATCGGGGTTTAACAAGGATGACCTCGACAACGTATGATTTTGTGAAATGAATAAAAATCATATAATGCATGAAGTGAGAAACGGTTTCGTAAAACCATTTAGGTATATGAAAACCCTTTCTAAAAATAACATTTTCTAACTTTATCTTAAAATTGTTTAAAACCAGGCTCTGATACCAATCTGATAGGACCCGACCCAGATTCCTACTAATGAATCCAATGATCTTGTTTGGCACACCACGATGCCCACCTGGAGTTCAACTAATAAAGCCTAATGAGATATCGTGGAGCGAACTCTTAATCTCTCTAAAGATTTCTAAATATGTATTTTTAAATATTATCATGAATCATAAATCATAAATATATATATAAGGGTCTAAAGCATAAATGCATTAATAAAGGTGTCACAATATTTGTTCATAAGTCTAAATATATGCAAATTACATGATCCAAATTGAATTACAAACTTAACACCAAAAATGCTAAACTGCGTCATTGGTCGAGACCCACCTATTATGCACGTGGCACTCTGGCACTTGAATCTCCTGCACCTGCACTTGGAGAGATTTTCGAAATAAAAACATAATGAGCTATAAAGCCCAGTAAGTGTATATATATATTTATTGAAAAATTATTTCCAAAAAACATTTTTCTTTAAAAACATTTTGTTTTCAAAAGTTTGTTAAAAAGGGTTTATTATTTCCAAAAATATTTTCTTTAGAAAATTTGTTTATAATGGTATGCTAACTGTTCTAAAATCTCTAATGGCCACCCAAGAAAGCCAAAACCATAAAGGCAGTCAGACTAGCTTTGCTCAGTGTGAGGGGTCACATGGTGCAAAGGCTAGCACTCCTTATCGTGACAAAGCTACTAAGACGTCTCGTATACATGTATAACGGAACTGTCATCGCTTACCATGCGTCGAAAAATACCCCACAAGCGTAAAGGGCGACTAACAAACTCGACTAAATCGATCCCTCTGATGTTAGCTAGACTAACCCTCCCAACATATGCCATGCATTGTGGAGTATACCGGTCGGGTCTGAAGCTAGAAGATCACACAATAAATGCTTGGGCTGTCCACTAGGTTTGAAAATATTTTCTATTTTTCTGTTATTGAAAACCGTTTCTTAACCATGCTATAAAATAGATAATACATGATGTAAGCCATTCATATAAATAAATAATTTATTCTTAAGCTAAAACATAAAGTAATTAAATAAATAAAATAAATAAATTAAAAGTATTTAAAATAATTTCACACTCACAACTTGCTTCCAACTTGCTTGAATTACTTCAACTTTTGCTCAATGACTTCTTTAGCTTGTTATGTCCACCTACACTCATCCATACCAAAGAATCTCCCTTAGCTCACAAATTATTTTAAGTCTCCTTTACTTATCGCGAACTACAGTAGACTAGACTGCCCTTTCAGCTCGAGTTGCGAGCTTTAGCTCGCTTCCCACTTAGACCACGAGAGTTTTATCTTTACTTAAATCTACCTAAGTGAACTCATACTTAGCTCAGCCTAGGCTCATCCTACTCGAGCTTTTACTCAGCTCAGCTCAAACGAGATTGTTCACTCATCTCAGCTCACTCTCTTCAATGAGCTGTTACTCTTGCTCGGCTACATACTGTAGCTTCTACCTTTAATTAGCTCGTCCTAGCGAGTTTCTGCCTTAGTCCAACTTGGACAAACAATAAGATGAGCTAGGGACCTTACTTAACTAGCTCCTTGCGAGCTCATGCTTTAGGCCAGCTTCACTAGAGCTGAAGGGGCTAAGGGTATTTACCTAGCTCGCATCTCGCGAGCTCCCATCTCTAGCTCGCATACTAAGACATTAACACCATTTTGACCTCAAACACAACAAACACATATTCTATAACCTAACACCAGTTCCCAACTCCACCCAGGTCGCAACCTCATCAGTCTTATAACCAAACTCGACTATCAACTCCCTACAAATCAACATTATCTAACAGCATGCTTCATTTACTGAGCTCGCCTTAGCCTTCCGTCTTACTTCCACGAGCTCGCCACTCCAGTTCTAGATCTACACACAATTTCTCATCAGATTCAACTGAAACCTAGAGATTGATCTCACAGATCTTTCACCAAAATGATACCATAACAACTTACTCTCACCAGATTTGGTTTCCAGATCTACTCTTCACCTTTCTCCACTTAATCTTGTCCTTCAAAGTTAGCATCACTCCTCCGACGACGGTAGCAGCTCCTCCCCTCTTCCCTACCAAATGGTCTCTCCTTTTTCTTTTTTTTCCTTATCTTTCTTTCTCTTTCTCTTTCCTTTTCTATTCACTTGGCTTTTCTCTCTTCCACCGACACAAACCTCACACACATATTTATAGGTATAGGTTAAGCTCGATTTTTACCCTTAAACTTCTTTCAAATTATAATTTTACTGGATTCTAAAGAATTCTCTCAAAATATCTGGCATTTTTCTTTTAAGTCCCTCAACTTCTTTAAAATTTTAAATTTATTCCAAATACTTTAAAAAATTACAAATGTTAAATTTTTACCATTAAACACTTAAAAATCCCTTTATTTGTTTCTCCAAAGGGTATTTTACTACATTCCATTACTCCATACAAAAAAGTAATAATATCCTTGGGAGGAAGTATTTCAATTACTTTCAATCTTATATAAATATAAGCTCATTGTCACGCATTTCTAATTGCAAAAGCAATCTCATCTTACTGTTAGAGCTATATTGTAACGACTTGTCCTAGTTTGGGTCAGGGCTTATCTAGCTGCTGGGCCAGACCTTTAAGCCTAAAAAATCTTGCTCTCTTCCCTCCTCCCCCCAACCCCCTAATCGATTTCTTTTGCCTTTGTAGACGCTCGATCCCCTACCTTAAGGGTCTTAAGCAGATGGAAAGCACACCTACTACCAACTGAGCTCCCCTGTCCTAGGGGTCTTAGGCAGATGGGAAGCATACCTACTACCAACTGAGCTAGTAGCTCAATTGGTAGTAGGTGTGCTTCCATCTGCCTAAGACCCCTAGGGCAGGAGATCGAGTGCCTACGGAGGTGAAAGAAATCTATGGGGGAGGGGGCGGGGGGTACCGAGATATCTTAGGTTTAGAGGGCTGGCCTAATAGCCAAATAATCCCCGACCTAGACTGGGGTTAGCCGTTATATAAAAAAGGCATCTTTTTTTGTAACAGCCCATCCCAGTCTGGGCCGGGGCTTATCTGGCTGCTATGCCAGGCCTCTAAACCAAGGATATCTTGGTGGCCCTTAGATAGTAGTAGGTGTGCTTCCCATTTGCCTAAGACTCCTAGGGCATAAGATCAAGCGCCTGTAGAGGTGAAAGAAATTGGTGAGGGGGGCTGAGATATCCTGGGCTTAAAGGGCTGGCCTAACAGCCAGATAAGCCCTGGCTCAGAGTGGGGCGGACCATTACATAAAAAAGTAGCTCAATTGGTAGTAGGTGTGCTTCTCATTTGCTTAAGACCCCTAGGGCATGAGATCAAATACTTGCGAAGGCGAAAGAAATCGATGAGGGGAGTCGAAATATCTTGGGCTTAGAAGGCTGGCCCAGTAGCTAGATAAACCCCGGCTCAAACTGGAACGAGCCATTACATAAATCTTCTTCTTCTTCTTACCTTTAATCTTAACAAAAATATAAGCTCATTGTCACTAATTTCTAATCACAAAATTTTCTTCTCACTATTAGAGCGATACCATCTTCTTCTTCTATTTTCCTAGTCTAATGGTTACTCTAGTTTCATATATATACATTATGAAACAATATGATGCTCTATTATCAAGAGGAGAGAATAAAACATTCTCAAAATATACTGTATTGAATGTAGTAAGAAAATATTGGATCAACAGCATACCAGACGGTAGCAAAACATGTATGAGCTCTATTATTTCCATTGAAGTAGTATCTGTTATGAGGATATATGTACCATATGCATTTTTTTTTTTTTTTTGCGATCTTGGCATATCCTGCTAGATTATTCACTTTTCTTTTCTATTGTAGCAATTATGCTAATCCAAAATGTGATTTCTCAATTTTATTGTGTCATAATATATAAAACCTAATAAATAAAGGTTTAAATAGCTAAATAAGGGTAAGAACATAATCAATAAAAAATTGCATTTGTCCAAGGAGAATGAATGAAAACGGCATATGAGATGAGGATTAGAAACCAAAGAGTGGTCTATGTAGAGCAGCCTGAGTTTTTAGGCTCATCAAAGGAGGAGAGTGAGATTTTAATTGTACTCACACTAATCCTAACTACATTAGGAATCATTCATGGAGAGAACCACAAACAAATAACAACATTAACTCATCTTGTACTGACCAGCTATAGTAAAACAGTGGTAAAAATTCTTGTGCTCTAACCAAGTGTTTGATGTGTATAAACTAAAAAGCCTTGTTCATAGCCATTTAATGACCAATGGAAAAATATGACTACGATAAAATTAGGGGAATTAATCCTGAGTTGGTTGGCTTCTAACTCGAATAGAAAAGACCAAGAGGTTCATTGTTTGTCTTTATATATATATATTTAGGGTCCCATTAGGTATACTTGGGCACGTATATTCTTGACCAAAAATAAGTGTGATTGTATTATAAAATGTGTGATTTTAATTTATTATATATGATTACAACTAAATATATGAAATTATAATCAGTATATGTGATCATAATTTGTAAATGTGATCATATATAGGCATCATTCATTAAGAGAACCATAAACAAATAACAACATCGACTCATCTTCTACTGACCAACTACGGCAAAACAGTGGTGAAAGTTCTTGCGCTCTGACCAAGTGTTTGATGTGTATAAATTAGAGAGTCTTATTCATAGCCATTTAGCAACCAATGGAAAAATATGACTACAATAAAATTAGAGGAATCAATCTCGAGTTGGTTGGCTTCTAACTCGGATAGAAAAGACCAAGAGGTTCATTGTTTGTCTTTCTATATATATATATATACATATATATTTAGGGTTCCCTTGGGTACACTTGGATACATATATTATTAACAAAAAAAAAAGTATAATTGCATTCTAAAATATGCGATTTTAATTTATTATATATGATTACAACTAAACATGTGGAATTACAATCAGTATATCTGATCACAATTAGTAAATGTTATCGTATATATTGATTGTAATTCCTCGTGTTTATTTGTAATCATATATAACAAATTGCAATCACACATTTTAAAATGTAATCACATACTTTTTTTATCAAGTGTATGCATATCCAAGTGTATACTAGAATGTGTCATATATATATATATATATGTTGAGCAACTAACAACTTGTGCTAATGACAAGAGTCATAATACTGGCATCATTTGTGCTAATTGTGGGAAGTTTACTCCTTTGATATTAAAGTTTATTCATTCCTTGGAAAACATTTCAAGGACACTAGAATATCAGACGGTCTTCCCGAAAATCTTTTTAAGAGAGAGAGAGAGAGAGAGAATTTACTAGTTTGTGTTTGCTTTGAAATATTTTTGTATCAAGCTAACTATGCCTTGACAATGCATTTGAAACAGGGTCAGCAAACAGTTGTCTTCTGAAAAAGAAACCAAATAGAGAGATGGGAATTGAGTGCTTGTCTTCCATCATTTAGATTGTGTCTCCTAATGTGTTTGAGATACATGTTGGTAGCTCAAACAAACATCTTGCTGAAACGATTTATTTGGAGAATGGGAAGACACTTCATGACATTATGGATGTATGCAAAGATTACTCGGTGGTAACATTGGAGGAGGCTCTATAATTGGTTGTTGGTTCTTCAGTCAGGACCAACTTTTGCTTGAATAGCAGAGGTTTTCTTCAGATCTCTTTTAATAAGCATTACGTGTAATTGTTGGCTATTAAATCAATTGCAAGTCCTATTATGGAATCTGGCAAGGGAGTAATAGATAAAAGCAAAAATGTATTACATCTTTAGTTAATTTTATATTATGTTGGCCACAGGTCATGGCATGTTTATTACGAAGATGATAATTGACCAGCTTGTATAATTTTCAAAGACCAACTTGTCATTTGATCAACCAAGCATAATATGATAAAAGTTTCTAGTTTGATTATTATTTAGCACCAGTACAAGAGCTTTCGGTGGTGCTAATATACTAGCTTAATTCAAAGCTCATCAAAGAGGATAAACAAAAATATCTAAAATGCAAAGGGATAACCTTTTAAAAGGTTACATCCAACGATATTGAAACAATCCATATAATCAAGTTTCTCTCGTTAAGTAAAATATGAGATGAACCATAATGTCAAAGAAAGAAGGATGGAAACATCTTTCAAGCTTACACATGGTCAATGTGACTTCATTTTCTATTAATTATAACTTACTTCCATCAATCACTTTTTGGCATGTCATTAAAAAATGAGCATGACTAGAATATGATAATTCTTGGACCTTTTGGCGTGATACTTCGTATTGCAACTAAAAATAATTGTTGTATTAAAACATAATGAGACTTGAGTCTAATTATCTTGCATTCATCTAACCAGAGGCAAAACCAAGATTTTGGTCTTTGTGCGGGTGTTTGGGGGGTGGGGAGGGTTGGGTAAGGGCATGGTATAGGGCGGGCGAGCGGGGGGGTGCGGGGTGGTTGGTTTGCAAGACTTGAACTAATTTTACAATATCAACGTATAACAACATCAATAGATAAAAATTAATAATAATAAACTAGTATCATCTAGTCTTAACTATAAATGAAAGTTAATAAAACAAAATAGTCTATATATATGAAATATAAATTGAAAATTTTTGCTCTTTTAGATCTTAAAAATCATTTGTAATTCAATTATACTAAATTTCTCTGCGATTTCTATATTTTACAATTTTTTACACTAAATTTATAAATTTTAATTATATACAACTGTATTAGATATGAAATTGCATTAGAACTTGTTTTTGACAAAATAATTAAAGCCTAAGAGGAACAATTTTTTGATATCCACTTAAATATAAATAAAATAAAATAAAATAATTAAGCAATAAAATTATAAAAATTAACATAATTTTCAAATTTAGTAATCAAAATAGACACTAAACTATATAAAATTATTAGTAAAAGTGTAACATGCTGTTTCGGTGTTCAATTAAATTATTAAATGTTGATTATTAATTAAGGGACGATGTAATTAATTATCCGTCCAGATTCAGAGGAGTGATTGAATTTTTATAAAATTCTCCAGACGGGTCTGGAGATAATTATTTAATTCAATCTCGTAAAATAAAATAGAGTATTCGGATTCAAATATTTATTCTTGATCTAATAAAGTTCCCATATGTGAATTTGGATTTTTATTAAATTTCCAAGCGGACCCGAAGCGAATCCGAGCGAAAAAGCGAAATCATAAAGCCAGAATTGATGGCATGGGAGAAATAAATAGAATAAGTGGGTCATAAGGGACACATGGCAAGCATACAAGAGAAATCAAGGACATGTGTCATGCAAGGGGATTAAATAAAATGAAATGAAAATTGAAAGTGAAGAAAACAAATAAAGCATTCGGCCTTCATGTAAAAACAAATCCAAGAGTGAAAGATAGAGAGACCAAGAGAGTGTTTTAAGAGAGAAAGGCAAGCCCGTGAGAGCAAGAGAGATAGAGAACGAGAGAAGGAATAGAGATTTGTGTGCTGCTCATGGAAGTGAGAACCGAGATCAAATCTGGAGCAAAGCAGTCCATGTCGAGCAAGCAAGAGGAAGGACGATAAGCTGGTGTTGCTGCCAAAACTCACCAATGCAGACCGACTGCTGCATGTATCATTTAAGCCATCAAGGACAGATCTGAACTAAGAAATAGTGCATGCAAGTTGGAAGAAGTCAGGCCGTGAGTTGAGGAAGCTGCTGTTGGTGTGAAGCCGTGCTGCTGCTGTCGCCGTGTGCTGTCATCGTGAACCAGTTGTTGTCGTCGCTGTTGTTGTTGTTGTTGCAATTGTTGTTGTCATTGCTGTTGTTGCTATCATTGCTGCCATTGCTGTCGTCGTCGCTGCTACGAGCTGTTGAGCTGAAGCCTGATGCTGTCACCATTGTACGAGCTGCTGTCGAGCAGCTGTTGTTAAGTCAAACCAAGCTCACCCATTCAGGCCTGAAGTGAATAGCATCAAGTGAAGACAGCTTGCTGCCGTGAGAGCGTCGTCACCGTCGCAATTGCCCGAGAGCTGTTTCAAAGCAAAAAACAGCTCAAGCGAAGGTAAGTTGCTGTTTCATTGATATTGTTGTCATGATTTGAGTAATGTTTAAATGTTAATGGTGTCCATTTGGGTTGAAGGAAGCTCGTGGATAAAGAAATTTATTTGGACAGCCCTTCGTGCTAGTTTCGAAGCTTTCGAAGTGAGTTTCAAAAGGTACGTTGTGATTTTATTGATTTCATTTCGTTGAATAATGATTAAGATTGAGTTGAGGATAGATTTTGATGATGATATGTTTCGGATATAAGATTTAGAACCTCGTTAGTATGGAGGTTCGTTTGATTAACTTTTGGTGTGTTTGAGAATGATTTTTCGATGTTGAAATTTACATTGCGAAAGTCGTATAGAGGCTATTATGTTAGGAAAGTATGGGCTGTTACATTTTACTTTTTGTTTTGAAATTGTCAGCATGAAAACTGATTCGCAACGATATGCTTTAGAGTATTGAAAAGTTATATTAATATCACTAGATTCTTTTCAAGTGTTTCAATCGAGTTTTTCATGATTTCAAAAGGCGTTAGTTTGCGATTTAGTGTCGAATGAATTGTGATTAAAATGTCATGATGTTAAGTGATATTTGAATGTGATTCAAATGAATATCTATGACGAAAATGGTTGAGAGATTTCATGATGGTTTGTTAGAGTTAATTCGTGTAAATGAAAGACGATGTGACAATTTATGGGCTATTTTGGACCTGCAATTTTCATGGAAATTGTGTGCAGTTGTTGGCATGTTTAAGGGACTGTTTTTGAAGTGTTTAAAGGCTATTTTCATGCTATACTAATGAGCTGTTAGGGTGTTATTATATGAGTTATAAATATGCTGGATATGGGCTGTCAAAATGAGGAGTAGCATGTTGTTTTTAAGGGCTCTTACAGGCTGTTTTTAGAAACGTTATACATGCTGTTTTGAGTTCTTTGAATGCTGTTTTTGTATTGATTGTTAGGCTGTCATAAGCTATTTTAATGGGATTGTTTTGAGATTATTTTCAATACGGTAATGACAGTCATAAAAAGGATATTATGAACTGTTTCGAAGTGATATCCATTTGAAGTGCTTAGGATGCATTATAGGAGAACATATAGTTATAGTGCACTAAGTAACGCTAGAAATGTATTAAATAAACTTTCATTTTGTTTCTTTTTATTGAAAAGTCAAAGAGAACCCGGCGAACCGGATTCTCAACCAAAGAATAAGGGTAAAGCGTAAGGGAGTATACGATTCAAAGATCGAATCCGTTTGAGGTCGGTACATACATTATCGTTAATTTTATTTGAAAGTATTTACATTGTGTAACGAATTTCTTAAATGAGATTGTTATATCGTTTTAATATAATGCATTTACAAACGTATTTGACTATACTTGAAATGAAACGCGGAATTGATTTGTTATGAGAAACTTGGTACAAAAACCAAAGTTGTAAATGTGAATTAAACGTTATGTTGTAAATAGCCCTTGTAAACTTAGATATCGATAAATGGGAATTGGTAATTGATATGTCGATAGAGAAATCAGCAGCTGCACTGTTTATTTACATACACTAAATTGATTCGTTATAGATCATGAGAGGCACCATGTGTCCGGTCCCAAACGATTTTGTGATATGATATATGACCCGATGGATAATCACTGAGCAGCCGATACCGAGGTCGACCGTTATTCCAGCGGATAATCACCACGTGTCCGATGCCGGAAACCCATGTACCAATACATGAGTATCAAATATATGTTTACTAAGGGCATTGAAAAATGTTATAAGCAATGAAACGAAAATATTATGTGAAATGAAATGTTCAATGCTTTGAAAAATGTTGAATTCGAAAAATTGTGAACTATATGTTTAAGTATTTTTATGCAACGTGTATATATATTTATAAATGTTAAAATTAGAATGTTTTTAGTTACTAATGAAATTACATTTGAAATTGAGAAATTAGATTATGTGTATACCTATTAAGCAATTATGCTTAGCGCATTGATTTACCGCGCACAGGTTGAATCTTTTGACTCCATCTTCAGACAGAGGAAATAGTTTGTACGCGAAGGCTCAGATAGTCACAATCCCTTCTACGCTTTTGGTAAATATATAAATATATTGCATATGATCATGCATTTTTGGGATACATATATATTTGTGTAAATTATTGTATTCCACTTAATTATAACAAAGTTCTGTATAAAAGCATATGTATATTTCTTAAAAGCTTACTTTTGGTTATGTATGCATATAAATGTTTATGATATATTTGAGTAATGAAATGTTTTGGAAACGGACGGGAGGTCCGAATGAGAGTTTAGAAATTCATGTTTTAGAAATGTTAGAGTTTCAATTACAGGAAACGGATTTTTGGGATTTCAGAAAAACAGAGGAAACTCTGCCGGATTTATGTTTTTTTAGAAAAAAAAAAAAAAAAATTTCCTCTATTGGTAAAGAGCTTTAGAATGATAATAGTTTTTCAAAAGTAACAGAAATGGTTTTATTAGGAAAGTAACATTCTCCCTTTCAGATTTTCAACCGTAACGGAAGTCGGGCGAAGGGCATTACAAAAAGTCAACAATTCAAACAAGTCAAAGTTGAATTCTGATTAGTGAGTTTAATGTAGAAAAAATCAATTATTGATGAACAACTCGATTATTTAAACCATTATTTGAAAAAAAGAAGTTAAAATTAAGTTAAAATTTTCAAGTATATACTACAAGAAATGTTAATATTAGATACCATACATTTGGAGTTGTATAGATCTTTGGTCTCTAAATAATGCTTTTGGCAATGCATTCTATCATCCGTATTGATAGATATGAATTTTTGTTTGATGCCATTACTTTTGACTTAGAGGACATTTTGAGATGGTATAGTTCGTCTCTAAATGAAGCAATCTACTGGGCGAACATTCAAAGATGATATAGTTTGTCTCTAAATCATGTTTTCCACTACGATATGATATTTTGTCTACAAATGGTAGTTACTTTTTGAGTCTAACTTAAATTTAGTCTTTAAAAAAAAAATTTTGGTAACTTAATATGATGTTTGTCTCCATATACATAAATTTTCATTTGCTTGAGACATTGGAGACCTTACATTTTGTTTAAGTGGCAACCATTCTACTATGAAGGGAATTTGGTAGACAGATATTATTTTGATGTTGGCACCCAATCCTACGAAAATATTATGCCAATTTTGGATTTACTTAAATAAATATTTGAATTAAAATCCTTGGTTTAAAAGTGTGTTATGAGACAAATATTTTAGTAGCCAAAAACATGGTAAGTTATCCTTTCTTTAAAGACTGAATTATTGGTCTCAAAAGCATAAGAAATTTTACGGAAGTTAATAAGTGTTGAACAATGCAAGACACAACATTGTAGTAGCCAAATGGTTACTTTCTTTGTTTCTTATACCAAAATATTGGTCTCAATTGAAAGACACAATTTATTATAATAAGAGAATGAGTTTGAGATATAAATTTTTAAATTTGATTTAATGTTGATGAAAAATAGAATAGAATTGCATACTCCTATAAAATTGATGATGAAACGTGTTGACACTCAATTTCGGTCAACCCGGTTCTCCAAGCCTAATATCTACAACACAACAAACCACACACATGAAACGAATATTGCCAGGATCAAAACAAACAAGACAACAAGATTTTACGTGGTTCGGCAAAAACGGTGGCCTACGTCCACGACAATCACCCTTCCTCTCTCTTGGAGTAATTGTATTTTATTTCACTCTGTTCTTTACACTGAATTCTATCTCCTATTTATAGCAGAGATGTTACGATCAGAATAGGCTTAAGAATCATACAGATAAAGCGAAAAATAATATACATTAATTAAGATAATATCTTTTGAGATTATCTCTTCTGCATATATAACAATTTCCAAGAGTGTAGAGATTCTATTTGCATGAAAATAGGCAAGTCGACTCCTTTCCTGTTTTGAATTGATTTTCAGAAGGTCAACTAGTCAACTCTAGCGAATAACCTGCTCAACAATCAGACGTTGCATTGAACGGGCAGACTACTTCAAGAATCAAATGTTTCCATTACTGAACAGACGAGCAGACTTCTTGATCGCTGAGACTATCGAGCATACAAGTAGACTTCCTGATCGCTGTGATAGTTTCTGAAGGGAACTTATTGAACAGCCTTTTGATTACGAGCAGATTATCTTTATATCTTTGCCTACCAGTCAAACCTTCATACATTCACTCCATACTTAACGTTTTAAGACAATCAACCGCACAATTAGTTGTGCTCGGGTATATCTGGTACTGGATGACTATTCTCCTTCCTTTGACTTCTGGCCATTTTGACTAGTACTTCCTAGGCTTCTCGATACAATGGGCCTTTATTTTTGGGCTTTTCTATAGTACCAGAATGCCCACAACACTAGCCCCTTTGCTTTTAGTACATTTTTTGTACTGAAAGCAACACTCTTATTTTTAGGATTCTTTTAATGGGACATGGATCGTCACCTCTTTTTAAATGTTACTTCGTTTGCGCCACATGGCAATTCCCCAAGCATCGGGTCCTTGTACCCTAAGCGTTGTGCACCTATCAATGTGTGCGTTAAATTCATGTCTTTTTGATGTTGAATTTACGGTTTTCACTCCAAACTACTGAATTATTGACGACGATTTGGGTGCTCTGGTCTGACGATTGGGGTTTCGAGACATCAGCTATACATAAACCCCTTGTCATTCCATTTTCGCCTTCTACCATTCACTTTAGAAGACAGAGGCTTTACTGCTTTCATTCTTCTCTCATTCGCCATTGTTTTCGTGAAACTTCTTCATTCTTACCAGCAGAACTTCCCATACTTAAGGTAACTTTTTGTACTCTTTTTCCATCTTCCTTACTACGATTGTTGCTTGTGTGTATTTGATTGCATGAGCATAAGCTTTTGTTTGCAATCATTTTTGTTACTTCTTAACATGATTTTACTTAAAGAATCTAAAGTAGATATTTATATAACTGTTTTAAGTTACGCTTATGTATGTCATTCCTTGTTGATATTCGTCTGATCTCCTCACCATGGTGGGTTTAAGAATCCATTAGTTTGTTCAACGTTCCCTGTAATCTGTTAGGTTTATAAATAAAGTCCTTCCTATGCCTGGCAGCCCCCTTGCATGCACGACTTGTCTTTCTAGAGAAATAAGGGTACCCTTAAATACTGAGTGTTGGTCTACTTTCTGCGACCTGATTTCCCTGTTGCTTTTGTAGATGTCTGGTCGTAGTCATTGTGGTCATAAGGTGGGATCTACTGATGCAGCCTCCAAGGAGAAACTTGATCGAGTCAAGAATACTAATAACACGACCTCACAGAGCGGTGGAGCTATTTCAAACCCTTCTGAGCATTGCGCTTCATCTACTCGCACCCCTTTTTTTAGATACGAGTCTTCTCTTAGCCTTAGCGATCTTGAAACTATTGCTGAGGGCTTCTCCTTGCCTTCTAACTGCCGGGCTATCGTGCCAAAGGCTTCCAACCATGCGGCTTTTCCTCCTAAAGGTTTCTTCGCCATAAGCCATCAACACATAGAGGCCAACTTTAGACTTCCGGTCCATCCTTACCTGGTCACTCTTTTGAACGATCTCATTTTAGCCCCTTTTCAGCTTACTCCTAACTCTTATGCTCACCTTACTGCCTTAGCTTAAATTTTTCTTAAAAATGGCCTTCCTCCTCCGACCCCTGCAATGATCTATCATCTTTTTCTGTTTAAGAGCACCACAGGCCCGAAATTTGAGAAGAAAGACAGGTTTTATTATACCTCAGCCCGAAAATCCCCTTACAAAGTAAACCTTCCTCAAGGGGTCGGTAAATCCAATGTAGGCGACTATAAGTCGCAATGGTTCTACGTGTCGTGTTTGTCTTTATCAAATCTAAAGAATTTTTCCTTTTGCCTTTCTCCTAGTAAGTGTACTAACATTTATATTTATTTTATTTACATTCTGCTCATTGCTAATGTTCTCCTTGTGCAGACGTTTCCAAGGGTGAAATCCCTCTGTCAGACCAGGAGCTTTCTTTGCTGGAGAGGTTCTTAGAAGTGAAAACCCCTTCAGACGAGCAGCCGCCTTCCGAACTCCTGCTTCAACTATACGGTCTTACTCTCCCGGCCAACCAAGAATTATTGGACAAAAATTTTGATTTAAGCTCTCGCAAGGATAAAGAGATCCCTTCTGCTTTTAAAGCCTCCAGATAGGAAATTCCACATTTAGCGAATACAAAAACTCCGAAAATGGTGAGGCTTCATTTTGAACAACCTTTACCCGGTCAGGCTTCTACCTCAAAGAAATTTGACCAGGCTACCTGGAGTTCGAATTCTCCTCCTGCTGCCGAGGTTCTTCAGAATCACCTTTCCAAAAAGATTCTAATGCATCCCTTATTCGCCTTATGAGACAGAAATCAGTGGCGAGGAAATCTTCGAACAGAGATGCTCACAGAGATGCTGCATTTCAATCCGTTTCTGCTACCAGCAGTTCACCGGTTGCTTGCCCCCAAAACGTAGATAAAGGCAAAGGGATCACCGACTCAGGAACGGCGAAACCCCCTACCAAGAGCCAAAGGACACATTAGTCGGATTCTGCTGTTGAAGAGCAAACCCAGGATTTTGATGCAGGGATATACTATAACGATCTTTTACATCGCGGGCCCCAATTCCTGGGAATAAAGAAACCGGCCCTCTATAAGGAAGAGATTAAGGGCAAGAGACTAATCAATTATTTAGGCTTCCATAACATGCTCGTAAGTCTTTTACTTTTATTGCTGCTGCTTCCTTCTTCATCCTTCCCGTCTTGAGTAACACTTCGTTTCAGGCGTCCATGACATATATGAAACTCCTCAGAGAGATTACGGATTGGCTCGAGGAGAAAGCTAACATGGAAGCCACCTTCAATTCCCTGGAAGATGAAAAGAATAGGATGCAGGAAAAGGTAAGCTCTTATAAACTGGAGCTTGAAAAATCAAGGGAGGCCTTTCGCGACCTAGAGCAGGAACATGAGAAAACTATTAACCAAAAGCTCGAGCAGCGGGAGACCATGCAGATGCAAAATGAGCAGATTATCTCCAGGGACAAAGAGATTGAGAAGTTGAAGCATGCTCTTCATTTTGCTCAGGATTCAGAGAAGAAGCTGAAAACAGAAAATGAGGAGCTGAAAGGGAAGTTGTCTTCGCGTGAGCATGAAGCAGCTGAAGCTAGAATGGTTATGGAAGTAATGAGACAGGAGGCGATCTCTCTTAAGGAACAGATTGCCTCGGAGCGGGAGCATACTGAGACCTTAGTACGGGAAGCAGAAGAACGAACAGGGAGCTTGTTCCTGTACAACCTATGGTGCAAATGTCCAGATGTGGATGTTTCATTCTTCGGTCCAGATGTAGTGGCAGAAGTGAAGTTATACGCCCAACAGGCTCAATCAAAAGCCAATCCTCCAGCTTCCTCATCCGGACATCCCCCTGATGGCATCGCTTCTGCTCATATAGGATCTTCCTACAACTCTCCTCGTCCAATCAACATAAATGATAGTGGGGCGTTTGGCCAGCAGAATTTTCCTCCTAAAATTTAGGGATTTTTCTTACCTATCTTCTTGTAATAAACTCATATTATTGACAATATTATTCGATCCGATGAATTATTTGCCATTATTCCTTATTTGCATCTCTGTTAGTTATTCTGTCCAATTGTGTAGGCTGAAACAATAATCAAACTTATTCGAACAGAGTAGGTGTGGGGACAGCTATTGTGCTGAAATTATCCCTTTTTAAGGCCCTTTACCTCTGCTCGAACAAGTATCCAGCCAGCTGGCTTGCTTTATAAAGTTTTCTTCTCAATATCCGAGTAGAGTAGGTGTGGGGACAACTAGCGTGCTAAAATTATCCTTTTTTAAGGCCCCTTACCTCTGCTCGATTAATTATCTGGATAGATCGTTTACCTTCTCCAGTTAGTTTGAATTGTCAACTTTTCCCAGCATTTAAATTTATTCGAGCAGAGTAGATGTGGGGACAGCTAATCATGCTGAAATTATCCTTTTTAGGTCCCTTACCTCTGCTCGTTTAAACCTAAAGATCAAATATTCCTTCCAGAGCTTGTTCGCTCATAAGTTACATAGATCTTCCAAGGTTATTTCATAAGTCCACAGGCCATTAGCATCCCTTCCAGAATCCGATTACTCACAGGCTACTAACGTCTTCCAGGACGTTTTTAGCTCATAGATAATAATTACACCTTCTAGAGCCCAGTTACTCACAGATGGTAATCATATCTTCCAAAGCATTTACTTATAGGTGTCAACCGAACCTTCCAGAGTCTACTCGTTCACAGGTAATAATTGAACCTTCCAAAGCATGAGTAGAAATAGTAATCAGCCGAATGTGAAACGATCAGGAATTGCCATTTGAAGAAAATCTTTATTGACTCAACTGCATTCATACAAAACAAAAAATAAATTATCAAAACAGAAACTGAATGATTTAAACATAGTATGGTCGCAAATTCTCAACATTCCATGCTCGGGGGACTTCTGCTCCCGCCAAGTTAGTCAAGTGATAGGCTCCATTCTATAGACTATCTTTCACAATATAAGATCCTTCCCAATTTGGACCAAGCGTTCCATCGCTAGAGTTTCGGGCAGCAGGTAGAATAAGGCGCAAAACTAAATCTCCTACCTTAAACTTCCGGGTGCGGACCTTCCTATTATAGAATCTGGTAACTCGTTTCTAATAGACAGCAATCCTCACTTAGGCTTCATCTCTTGTCTCTTCCACTAGATCCAAATTAGCAGCAAGTAGATGGTTGTTATCATCCTGGTTAAATGTTGTTCTGCGCTGACTAGCAACCCCATATTCTATTGGAATCATCGCTTCCGAGCCATAGACCAATGAGAAAGGGGTTTCTCCTATAGTGTTGCGAGCAGTGGTTCTGTACGCCCACAATACTTTCTACAGCTCATCTACCCAAGCTCCTTTCCTTGCTTCCAGCTTAGTCTTTAAGTTTTGCTTGATGATTTTGTTGACAGCCTCCACTTGCCCGTTGGCCTGCGGGTGATCTACTGCCGAGAAGCTCTTTTTAATCCCGAGATCCCTGCAAAACTTTTGAAATTGCTCGCTACTGAACTGGGTTCCATTATCTATCATGATCTGTTGTGGAACTCCGAACCTGCAAATAATGTTTTCTTAGACAAATTTCTCAACTTTGGCAGAAAATATTTAGACAAGCTCCTTAGCTTTCGCCCATTTTGTGAAATAATCCACTGCTACAATGGCGTGCCTACACCTTCCTCGAGCCGTGGGAAGTGGTCCGATCAAGTCCATGCCCCAAATGGCTAAGGGCCACTGACTGACCATCTACCGCAAAAAAGTTGGTGGGGCTTAAGGTATTTTGGCAAACCTCTGACATTTGTCACATTTCTTGACTATTTCAATCGAGTCCTTTTTCATTGTCGGCCAATAGTACCCCTGCCAAAGAGCTTTCTAGGCCAATGATAGCCCCCCGATGTGATTATCATAGTGTCTGGCATGTATTTCGTCCAAAATGACTTGACAATCCAGGCCATCGACGCATTTAAGCAATAGAGCTGAGAATCCTTTTTTTTATAGTTTATCATCATAGATGCAGTACCGGGCTACTCGTGCTCTAAGACGACGAGATTCTAACTTTCCTTTGGGTAACTTTTCGTTTTGCAAATACTCCACCAAAGGATTCATCCAGGAGTCCTGTGCCACCACAATCGTCATCATCTCATCTCGTGACTCCGTGCTTGGAACTGGCAACACTTCTACTATTACAACCCCCATGAAATCTGCATTTTTGGCAGTGGCTAAACGAGCTAATGCATCCACATGAGAGTTTTGTGATCACGGGACATGTTGCAATTCGTACTTCTCGAACCCTGCTAAAAGTTTTCGGACTTTTTATAGATAGATGGCCATTTTTGATCCTTTGGCCTGGTATTCTTCCCGGACCTGGCATACAACAAGCTGGGAATCACTGTAAATCCTTACCCGTTTTGCTTGTACTTCTTTGGCCAATCGTAATCCTACCAATAACGCTTCATACTCGGCCTCATTATTGGTGGCCTTAAATTTGAATCTTAAGGCACAGAAAATTCTATGACCCTCCGGGCTTATCAGCATTACGCCGGCCCCAGCCTTCTGCTCGCTCGAGGATCCATCTACATACAGCTCCCATAATGAACCTTCAGAAGGCTCGGGTTCTTCACCACTCAGCCCCGTGAACTCAGCCACAAAATCTGCTAGTACCTGCCCTTTGATTGTTGTCCTAGGCTTAAATTCTATTTCAAACTGGGCGAACTCGATGGCTCATTTAAGCAAACAATCAGAGGTGTCAGACTTTTGAAGAACCTATTTCAGAAGGTATTTGGTCGGAACTTCGATGGCATGGGCCTGGAAGTAAGGGCGAAGCTTCCTTGATGCTATCATCAAACAGTATGCAAGTTTTTCCATGGGTGTATATCTAGTTTCTGCATCGAGCAACCTTTTGCTAATATAGTACACGGGAAGTTACTTTCCGTCTTTTTCATGAATCAGGGCCCTACTAAGGGCGTGTTAGGGAACTCCTAAGTAAATGACCAGTTTCTCCCCTTCTACTGGCTTGGATAGTAAATGTGCTCGGGCCATATATTCCTTCAATTGTTGAAAGGCCGTTTCACATTCCTCAGTCCACTGAAAGTTTCTAGCCTTCTTCAGCACGTCGAAAAACAGAATGCATCTGTCTATTGACTTAGACATAAACCTGCTTAAAGCGATAACTTGGCCATTTAGACTCTGCACTTCCTTGATCTTACTGGGCGATTTCATGTCAATGAGGACTTTAATTTTTTTAGGGTTTGCTTCAATTCCCCTGCTGTTGACCATGAATCCTAAAAACTTACCTGAAGATACTCCAAACGCACACTTCAAGGCATTTAACTTCATCTGAAACTTCCATAGGATCTGGAGCATCTCCCCTAAATCCCGCACATGTTCGCACGCTTGTTTGGATTTTACCAACATGTCATCAATATATACTTCCATTGTTCCCCCAATAAGACGTTCAAACATCATATTTACCAACAGTTGGTAAGTTGCTCCTGCATTCTTCAATCCAAATGGCATCACCTTGTAGCAGTAAAGTCCCCGATCAGTAACAAAGGAAGTGTGCTTCTCATCGTCGGGGTTCATTGGGATCTGCTTATACCCCGAGTAGGCATCCATGAAACTGAGGAGCTGATGTCCAACAGTACCATCAACAAGCTGATCGATTCGTGGTAAAGGAAAACTATCTTTTGGGCATGCCTTGTTCAGATCGGTGAAGTCGATACATGTCCTCCATTTTTCGTTCTTCTTCTTTACCAGAACAGGATTTGCTACCCAGACTGGGTAGTAAACTTCCCTGATAAATTTGTTCACCATAAGTTTTTCTACTTCTTCCCTGAACGCCTCATATCGCTCCTCCATTATCGATCTTCTCTTTTGACGAACTGGCTTATGGAGAGGATTAATGTTTAACCTGTGAGACATTACATTCGGGCTAATTCTTGCCATGTCTTCATGATTCCATGTGAAGACATCCAGATTTTCTTTCAAGAACTCAACGAGCTGTTCTTTAATGCTTGGGAGTAGATCTTTCCCTATCTTCAGACATCGTCTGGTATCTTGCTTGCTAACCTGTACATCCTCCAATTCTTCCACGGGGCCTATTGCTCGATCTTCATCTATTTCCCTCGGATCCAAGTCTTAACTCACTCCTACAGTGCTGATTGGTCGTTTCTTTTCCTCGGTCACCATGTTAACCTTTTTTCTTTTGACCCCAACTTTCACAGCATCTTTATAGCACCTCCTTGCTACTCCTTGTTCTCCTCTAACACATCCTACCCCATTCGAGGTGGGGAATTTAATAGTAAGCGTTCTGGTGGATATTGCTATATCGAGGTTGTTCATAGCTGGTCTTCCAAGGATAGCATTGTATATTGAAGGACAATAAATAACTAAGAAATCAGCCATCGTGAGAGCTTGTCTGTCTAGATCCCCTATAGCGAAAGGAAGTCTAATCTACCCCAACGGCACAATTGCATCTCCTGTGAAGCCGAAGAGAGGTTCTGGGGATGGAGTCAACTGTTCGGAAGATAAACTCATCTATTCGAAACATCCTTTGTACATCACATTCATCGAGCTGCCTGTGTCCATCATTATCCTCCTTACTTCAGCATTGCCGATTCTTACCCTGATGACCAGTGCGTCATTATGGGGCCATCGTTCCCCTCTGGCATCCTCTTCATTAAATATCATGCCACCTGAAGCTACTCTGACTTTCTTGATCGGCCCTTCCATTTCACTATGACCCGTTAGTAAGACATGGCTGGCTTCCTGCACATAGCGCTCTTGTGACCTGTTGGATGTCCCTGTAATGTGCGATCCTCTATAGATAGTAAAAATGGTCCTTACGACGGGTAAGTGGCCTTGATCAGTCATCTGCTGTGGTTGCTGTTGGGCAGGTTGCCGAGATGTGTCAGGGTGTTCTTGTACTGGCTGATGCTCTTGCTAGGGATGCTAATTTTTTGGTTGAGCCACATACTCCCTCAGACGACCTTTTCTAATTAATTCTTCTATCGCATCCCTGAGTTCCCTACACTGAGAAGTATAGTGCCCGTTTTCTCTATGATAGGAACAATATTTCCTTGGATCTTGGAATCTCCTTGGGATATTTATGGGACTTGGCTTCCTGAAATTTTCTCGTCTTTTCTCTGTTTCAAATATCCTGTCCTGTCTATCAGTCAAGATGCTGTAATTCTGATAGCGATCTCTTGGTGGAGATGTTTTTCTTCGGGACTCACTTTTTGACCGCTTCACTACCTGATTACAGGAGCGATGTTTGTGACGGCTCTCTTCGCTTTCACGCTGACCCCTTTTTTTTTCCTTGGCATAAGCTGCTCGCTTCGTTTTTCTGCTCACTAGACTTCTTCTGCCCAAAAGTATCTTCCCAGCAAATCTCTTTTACCGCACGGTCAAAAAATTCCCCCAAGCTTTTCACAGGATTCTTGTAGATGCTTTTATAAAGCTTTCCGTCCTTTCTTAGCCCTGTAGAAATAGCCATTAAAATACTTTCATCAGAGGGATTCTCCATATTGTTTACTTCACGCCTGAATCTGGCGATGTAGTTCCTTAAAGTCTCCTCCCGCTTCTGAAAGATGATTGCTAAGTGGCAGGTCAGTGTAAGTTGTTTTCTTAATGCTTTGTACTGATCCTTGAATTTTCTTTGGCATTCATCCCAGCTATTTATACTGTAGGCTGAAAGACTCCTCAACCACATCATTAGCACATTCCCTAGTGTCGCCAGGAACACCTGACACTTGACCAGAGGATTAAAGGTCTGCAAATTCATTTGAACGTTGAAAGTGTCTAGATGATCATACGGGTCACTATCCCCATCATAAAGTGGGATGCTTGGGAGCTTGAATCTCGGCGACAGCAGTTGTGTTTCAATATCTCTCGAGAATGGAGTTCTATCTTCTCGCTCCCCTGTCTGGCCGTGGAACCCAAGTCTAGTTTCTAACTACTGAACCCTCTGCATTAATTCTTGCACCATTGGGCCCCGTTGTTCAATCCTGTTTGCTGGGGACTGACGATTCCTTCTACTCTCCCTGCTTTTCGAGAAGTGAGTTCGTGACCTCCCTTGGTCCAGAGACATTCTTTCACGTGATCCATTCCTCCTGTGAGAACTTCCTGCATGGGGTGATTCTCGTCGGCGCATACACTCACCATTGCACTGTTGAACTCTTTCATCCCCACGGTCATTCTCCATACGGCGGGTGCTGTCCTGACTTATTCTGACTCTAAGATTGGGAGGGTGTGGAGCCACTTCTTCCTTATGGACTAGACGTCCTTCCCCTCTCTGGCATAAGTTTGAGGAATGGACAGAAACAACCGACTATTCTCTTACCCTGCCAGCCTCTTCTCTTCTAGCAGGCACAATACCTACCGACTGGTGTTGAGGTTGAGGGTTCGCGTTTCTAGGAACCTCCTGGGCCCGGGCCTGTGTCAGAGTTCTAATAACCTCTGCTAATTATGCCACCGTATTCTCTAACGCCTCCTGACGCTGCTGCCAAGCTGGGGCAATGCCTCCACCATCTGTTGCTTGATGTGGGGGAAGCGGAGGCGAAGCTACACTAGACGTCCTTACCGCTTGGCCCCGGCCTTGGTATCCCTCCGATTGGTCAGCTTCTATCGCAACAACCCTGGTTGTCTTGGTCCTAGCCATGTCAGCAAATCACAACAAAAAAAAATAGTATTAAGAAGTTGTCAAACCGCAGTTTGGGCCCTCCTTCTAACACCAAAAGATGTTGACACTCAATTTCGGTTAACCCGGTTCTCCAAGCCCAATATCTATGACACAACAAACCACACACACGAAACGAATATTGCCATGACCAAAACAAACAACACAACAAGATTTTACGTGGTTCGGCAAAAACAATGGCCTACGTCCACGACAATCACCCTTCCTCTCTCTCGGAGTAATTGTATTTTATTTCACTCTGTCCTTTACACTGAATTTTATCTCCTATTTATAGCAGAGATGTTACAATCAGAATAGGCTTAAGAATCTTATAGATAAAGCAAAAAAATAATATACATTAATTAAGATAATATCTTTCGAGATTATCTCTTCCGCATATATAGTAATTTCCAAAAGTGTAAAGATTCTATTTGCATGAAAATAGGCAAGTCGACTCCTTTC
The DNA here is from genome assembly GCA_022984855.1 of Dimocarpus longan. Classification (NCBI taxonomy): domain Eukaryota; kingdom Viridiplantae; phylum Streptophyta; class Magnoliopsida; order Sapindales; family Sapindaceae; genus Dimocarpus; species Dimocarpus longan. The sequence goes on from CM041013.1 coordinate 11,362,789, forward strand.
CTGTTTTGAATTGATTCACCTTCCAGAAGGTCAACTTGTCAACTCTAGCGAATAACCTGCTCAACGATCAGACGTTGCATTGAACGAGCAGACTACTTCAAGAATTAAATGTTTCCATTGCTGAACAAATGAGCAGACTTTCTGCTCGCTGAGACTATCGAGCATACGAGCAGACTTCCTGATCGCTGTGATAGTTTCTGAAGGGCACTTATCGAATAGCCTTTTGATTACGAGCAGATTATCTTTATACCTTTGCCTACCGATCAAACCTTCATACAATCACTCCACACTTAACATTTTAAGACAATCAACCGCACAATTAGTTGTGCTCGGGTATATCTAGTACTGGATGACTATTCTCCATCCTTTGACTTTTGGCCATTTTGACCAGTACTTCCTGGGCTTCTCGATACAATGGGCCTTCATTTTTAGGCTTTTCTATAGTACCAGAATGCCCACAACAAAACAAATTAATAGTACATAAAAGATCGACAATGTAATTATATATATTATAAAATTCAATGTGTAGTATGGTTAAAAAGTTTTTACTTTCAGCCCATTTCAAGTTTATTTGGATTTTCATTTCATTTCTTAAATAATTTGAGTTCCATCTAATAAATAGCACTGAATTTGTGTTCTAACTAAGTGATATGCTAGACTTTCATAATTTAAAATTTGATGAGAATAAGGTACTATTATTAATATGCATTTAGGTTTAATTTTGTTTCAAAAAGAATTATTTATCTATTTTTAAATCTCATTTGATGAAAGTTGTATAGTATATGTTGACTCTGAATTTTTTCTTTTGTTCACAAAATTCAAAAAAAAAATAAAAATCACACTAAATAGATAAGAGGTTTGTTGACTAAAATCAATCACCGCTTGTGTGGTCTAAATATAAATTAGTACTTGTCTATCACATATTGACTTAGTTACTTTATTTATTACATTGAATTCAGATGAATGGTATGGGATTATGTTACTCGCATATTATATATTTAGAGTGATTTATCCTTTTTAGAAATAGCAATTCACCTGTGAACCCATCGATTTACATGTAACTCCCTCTCTCGAGGATGTTATTGTTCTTGTGTTCGGAATATGAAATGTACTAAAATGGCCTTTAGAGAAATAATAAAAATGATTTTTAAGTGTTTAGAAGTGAAAAGTTAATGGTTGAAAATTTTTGAAAGTCTTTGGAAATAAGTATAAATTATTAAAGTTAAGGGGCATAAAAGAAAATTTTTAAATATTTTTGGAAGAATTCTCTAGAATATGGTAATTTCGTAAATTTTAATAACCTCAAGGGTTATGGACATGCTTGACCCACACCTATAAATAGGTGTGGGTAGTGTTGATGAATTAAGAGACTGACCGAAAGAGAAAGAGAGAGAAGGAGAAAGAGAGAGAAAGAATAAAGGAGTGTGCTCAACAAAAGAGAGAATGAGAGCTCTCGACATAGAAATGGAGCTGCTGCACCCATTCAAAGTGAAGTTCCACTGCATTTGAAGAGAAGATTGAGCAGTTGAAAGATGAAGATTAAGTTTTGATAGTGTCCAATGTTAGCTCTGGTAAGTGAGATCTGGGTGTTGATGGTGTTATTTTTTGTGGAAAGCTATTAAAGGTCAATTTCTGGTTTTAGTTGAAATTAGTAAGAAGCTGTGTACAGGTTTGAGCTGAAGCAGCGAGCTGGAAATCAACAGTGAAAGCTGAAGAAGGTTGGTAAGTGGTGTAGCTAAGGTTAAGTTAAATTTGTATTGATTTTGAGGTAGAATGCTGTAGTTGGGTTATGAGATCTATGGGACACGACCTGGGTAGAGTGAGAATTGGTGTTGAGCTGTAAAATGTGTGTTTGTTATGTCTGAGGTAGAGATGAGCGAGTGAGGTGGTGTAGCTGAATTTATGTTCAAAAGGTTTGTGGTCATAGTTGTGTTTTTGTGTGTGGGCGACCTGGGGCGAGTGTTTGTGAGATGCGAGCTGGGTAAAAATCCATAGCCCCTTCAGCACTGGTCAAGCTGGCCTAGAGCGCGAGCTCACAAGGGTAAGATGAGATAGATTTCAGCTCATCTGACTGCCTGTCTAAATGGGATTAAGGCAGAAGCTCATTAGGACGAGCCAATAGAGAGGGAGGCTATTGTGAGCAAGCCAAACTTAAGAGTAATAGCTTGCTGATGAGAGATGAGTAGATCTAGCCCACGGGAAACGTAATGTACCCTTCATCCGAGGGAGCTATATAGAGAAAATGAGCTTGTTTGAGCTGAACTTAGGGCAAGCTATATGGAGCTGAATGAGCTCATGCAAATGTAGTTTGAGGTGAGTTAGAGCTTGTGTAGGTAGGTTGGGCATACGTTAGAGCTCATGTGCGTTAAGCTGAAGTGAGCTAGAGCTCACAGCTCAAGCTGGCAATTCGTGTGCTGTAGAAAATGAGCTATTTTGGGATCAGCAAGCTAAGGTTTCTCTTGTATTTAAGTATAGGTGTAGTGGTAAGCTAAAGAATGAGGTCACCGGAGCAGAATCAGAAGTAAATTCGAGTAGTTAGGTAGCAAGCAATGGTGTGAAATATTTTAAATACTTTTAATTTAATTAATAAATTTCATATTTCTATTTATTAAGCTTATGAATAGATTATGTTTTAGCAATTTCATATTTCTATTTATTAAGCTTATAAATTATTTATGTTTTAGCTCAGAAAGAAATAATGATTTATTATATTTATGGTATGCATTATATAGTGTTTATTTTATAGTACGATAAAGAAATAGTTTTATATTAAAGAAAAGTGAAAAGGTTTTCAAACCTAGTGGACGGCCCAAGACTTGTTGGTGTGACCTTCTAGCATTAAACCCGACTAATATGTCCCACAATATATGGCATATGTTGGGAAGGTTAGTCCAGCTAACAGTAGGGGGATCAAGTCTATCACCCTCTACACTCATGGGGTATTTCTTGATGTACGGTGAGTGATGATAGTTCTACCACGCGTATGCTAGACATCTTAGTAGCTTTGTCATGATGAGCAACGCTAGTCTTTGCGCCATGTGACCCTACGCCATACTGATGCGGAGCTAGTTTGACCGCACAGGTTGTTTTAGCTTCCTTGGGTGGCCATTAGAGATTTTAGAATAGTTATCATACCATTAGAAACAAATTTTAGATATGAAATATTTTTAGAAATAATAAACCTTTTTATCAAACTTTTGGAACTTATAAGAACTTTTATAAAAATGCCAAAACTTTAGAAATAAAATTATTTTAAAGAAAAGTGTTTTCAACAAAAATTTTCGAGAGGTAAATTTTTTATAATCACATTCACACTCACTGAGCTTTATAGCTCATAATGTTTTTGGTTTTATGTTTTAAAAGCCTTTCCAGGTGTAGGTGCAGGTGATTCAGGTACTAGAGCGCTAGGTACAAACTACGTGGGTCCCAACCGATAACACAGTATAGCCTATTTTGTGTAAAGTTTAACATTCAACCTTGATCATGTAATTTGTACATTTTTAGAACTTTGAACAAATATTATAGCATTTTGTTAAATACATGCATGATTTAGATATTCACATTTTTATGATAGTATTTTAAATCATATATTTATTTGCTGCATATTTGGCATGAGATGTTAAATATGAATGAATTTTTATATATTTAGAAAATGTTTGGGAGATAGATGAGGGTTCACTTTATGACACCCTTTTGGGCCTTAATAGTTGGGCTTCAGACAGGTATCGTGGTGTACCCGACAAGACTATTAGATTCATTAGTAGGAATCCGGGTCGGATCTTGACAGATTGGTATTGTAGCCAATGCTTTAAACGATTATGAAATAAAGCTAGAAAATGTTTGTAAGATTATTTTACGAAGCCATTTTTCTACTTCATGCATTTAAATATAGTTACATGTTTTTACGAATCCATTTTTCTACTTCATGCATTTACATGATTTTGAATTATTTTATAGAATCATACATCGTTGAGGTCAACCACCTACTAGAAGAACAGTGGTCTAGGTACCTTTACACAGGGAAGGACACATTGATGAGTCTGTTAACGTGACTATAGATCAAGCTGGATCTTCGCGACTTATGGAGCACGTAGGAGGGAATGTAGACATGGAGCAGTTAGCTCGAGTCTTGGCAATAACACTATATTAGCCATAGGAGTAAGAAGTTACCATCGAACGTGCTCATAAGTTAGGCATTAGGTCGTTCAATGGGACCGTAGACTCGGAGAACTCCCTATCATGGTTAGATACGAGCGAGAAAATCTTCCAAGTAATGGGCTGCTCTGAGGATCAGATGATAGCCTTTGTCATGTTCCTGTTGAAAGATTGAGCTAAAGATTGGTGGAGAGCGCTGAAGAGGCGGAATCCAATCGGAGTACCCTGGGTGCAATTCAAACAAGAGTTTACGGCACGAGTTTTATCCGAGGAGTTATCAGAACCCTAAAATTGAGAAATTTTTTAGATTGGAGCTAGGCAATCTCTCTGTAGCCGACTATGTGAGAAGATTTTCAAAGCTAGTTCATGTCATGCCATTCATCGCGGATAATGAAGAGCAGAAGACTAAGAGGTTTGCAATAGGGTTAAATCCGACGATCCAAGCTTACATCTTTTCAACGGTTCATACTCAGTATAGAGAGTTGGTAGAAGCCGCGGTCAGAGTGGAAAGCAGTTTTGAGCCATCCTTAGACCCGAGCAGTCGACTTTAAAGTGCAGATGGACTGGAGGTTCTTTAGGAGGACCCAGCAAATTCACTAGAAGTGGGGAGTCATTTGCTAGATCTGGTAGTCGAAGATCAAGCCAATGGATGCAATCGAGTCAAAGCTCGGTAAGGCAGTCAGTCGGATCCAGAAGCAGTAATGAGAAATGGAAGAATTGGCCTGTGTGCCGGAGGTGCGAGAAGATACATCCAAGTAAATGTCTTCAAGGTAACATCGAATGTTTTAGATGCGGTCAATAGGCCCACTTCAGGAAGGATTGTCCAACGGAATCTACAACATGCAAACCAGAGATGAGGACCGCAACATCAGGATAATTAAGCGGAGGCCGGGAACCATAGCAAAGGAGTTTCCAACCTAGAGGTGCAACTAATTCTAACCAGCCCAGTAGAGCAGAAAGAGAGGAGTAACCTCAGCAGGATAGCCAGGGAGGCCTCGCACGTAGGCTCCAGTCTTCACGATGTTTCATGAAATATGAAGAGCGCTTATAGCATGAGTTATGACCGCTATGATGACTCGTAAGATACTCAAGAAAAGATGCCTTGGGGAAATTCTATTGGTGTAATTTTTGTACTCCATAAGAGCTCTTTATTTTGGTAGCCCCTTCTTCTATGGATTCTAATGATTGATTCGTTTTCTATCTTTGATTATTTATTGCAATACTGCCTTGATTTAGTTCCTTGTTGCCTGGTTGTGTTCTTGTTCTCATTTTTCCTCCTGGTTTGCTATTGATCTGTTGCCAAACACTATTTAGGACTTCAATTGTAACATCAAATTTGCTATTGCTTTATTTTCTCACGTTGTTCTAATATTCAATTTTGCTTTCTTGTTATCTTATGCGATATGTGATTTTGTCACCCTTACTTCTCATAAAATTTCCTTTGTGGATTCCCTTAGTGGACATTTTAATCATTCGTCTTTCCCTCTTAGTATTTATAATGATTGAACATCAAGTGATATTATCTTTGAAAATTCAGTCAGCTTCAGTTGATTTTAAACGAGTGTTTATTATCAAGCTAAATTTGTTTCAATGCCCTCACTTATGTTTCATTATGATAGATGAGATTTCTTTCCTTAAACAAATCCTATAGCCTTCTCAATCCTAAAGTTCCCCAAAGTTTAACCAAGGCGTCACAGACAACTGAGTAGAGTGGCAGTTTGGAATTAGAGTGGCGCAGCAGAAGCATTGTGGAGCATAGTGTACCGGATCCTAGTAGAGATATATAAATTTCGAGGACGAAATTTTGTTAAAGGGGGGGAAGAAATATAACACCCTCTCTCGAGGATGTTACTATTCTTATGTTCAGAATGACGGAAAGTACTAATATGCCTTTTGAAGAAATAATAAAAAGGATTTTTAAGCGTTTAGAAGTGAAAAGTTAATGGTTGAAAATTTTTGAAAGTCTTTGGAAATAAGTATAAATTATTAAAGTTGAGGGGCATAAAAGAAAATTTTCAGATAATTTAGAAAGAATTCTTTAGAATGTGGTAATTTCATAAATTTTAAGAACCTCAAAGGTTAAGGATGCACTTGATCCACGTTTATAAATAGGTGTGGGTAGTGTTGGTGAATTAAGAGAGTGATCAAAAGAGAAAAAGAGAGAGAGAGTGAAGAAGCATGCTCAGCAAAAGAGAGAATGAGGGCTCTTGGCATAGAAATAGAGTTGTTGCCGCCAATCCAAGTGAAGTTCTGCCTTGTTTAAAGAGAAGATTGAGCAGCTGAAAGATGAAGATTGAGTTTTGGTAGTGTTCAATGTTAGATTTGTTAAGTGAGATATGGGTGTTAATGGTGTTTTCTTTGGTGGAAAGCTATCAAAGGTCAGTTTCTGGTTTCAACTGAAAATAGCAGGAAGCTGTATGCAGGTTTGGGCTGAAGCAGTGAGCTAGAAATCAAGAGTGAAGGCTGAAGAAAGTTGGTAAGTGGTGTAGTTAAATTTGTATTGATTTTGAGGTAGAATGTTGTAGTTGGGTCATGAGATCTATGGGACACAACCTGGGTGGAGTGGGAATTCGTGTTGAGCTATAAAATATGTGTCTGTTGTGTTTGAGGTAGAGATGAGCGAGTGAGGTGGTGTAGCTGAATTTATGTTCAGAAGGTTTGTAGTAAGAGTGGTGTTTGTGTGTATGGGCGACCTGGGGCGAGTGCTCGTTTGATGCAAGTTGGGTAAAGACCCATAACCCCTTCAACGCTGGTCAAGTTGGCCTAGAGCACGAGCTTGCAAAGGTAAGATGAGATAGGTTTTAGCTCATCTTGCTGCCTGTCCAAATGGGATTAAGGCAGAAGCTCGTTAGGATGAGCCAGTAGAGAGAAAGGCTACTATAAGCATGCTAAACTTGAGAGCAACAGCTCGCTGATGAGAGATAAGTAGATCTAGCCCGCGAGAAAAAGGGATGCACCTTTGCTCCAAGTGAGTTATATGGAGTAGAAGGAGCTTGTTTGAGTTGAGCGAAGAGCGAGCTATGTGGAGCTGAAGGAGCTCATGTAAATGTAGTTGGAGGCGAGCTGGAGCTTGCGTAGGCAGGTTGGGTGTGCATTAGAGCTCACGTGAGTTAAGCTACAGTAAGCTGGAGCTCGCAGCTCGAGTTAGCAGATTAATATAGCTCGTGTGCTGTAGAAAATGAGTTATTTTGGGATCAGCAAGCTAAGGTTTCTCTTGTATCTAAGTGTAGGTGCAATGGCAAGCCAGAGGAGGAGGTCATCGGAGCAGAATCAGAAGTAAATTCAAGTAGCTGTGTAGCAAGCAGTGAGTGTGAATTATTTTAAATACTTTTAATTTAATTAATAAATTTCATATTTCTATTTATTAAGCTTATGAATAAATTATGTTTTAGCAATTTCATATTTCTATTTATTAAGCTTATAAATTATTTATGTTTTAGCTCAAAAAGAAAGAATGATTCATTATATTTATGGTATGCATTATATAATGTTTATTTTATAGTATGATAAAGAAATAGTTTTATATTAAAGAAAAGTGAATAGGTTTTTAAACCTAGTGGAAGGCCAAAGACTTATTAGCGTGACCTTCTAGCATTAGACTCGATCGGTATATCCCACAGTGTATGACATATTTTAGGAGGGTTAGTCCAACTAACATTTGGGGGATCGAGTCTGTTGCCCTCTACACTCCTGGGGTATTTCTTGATGTACGGTGAGCCATGATACTTCTGCCACGCATATGCAAGATGTCTTAATAGCTTTGTCATAATAAGCAATACTAGCCTTTACATCACATGACCCTACACCACTCTGATATGGAGCTGGTCCGACAGCACAGGTGGTTTTAGCTTTCTTGGGTAGCCATTAGAGATTTTAGAACAGTTAGCATATCATTAGAAACAGATTTTAGAAATGAAATGTTTTTAGAAATAATAAACCTTTTCATCAAACTTTTGGAACTTATAGGAATTTTTATAAAAACGCCAAAACTTTAGAAATAAAATTATTTTAAAGAAAAGCATTTTTAACAAAGGTTTTCGGGAGGTAAATTTTTTATAATCGCATTCACACTCGCTGAGTTTTATAGCTCATAACATTTTTGGTTTTATGTTTTAAAAACCTCTCCAGGTGCAGATGCAGGTGATTCAGGTACCAAAGTGCCACGTGCAAACTAGATGGGTCCCGATTGGCGATACAGTATAGCCTCTTTTGTGTAAAGTTTGACATTCAAGCTTGATCATGTAATTTGTACATTTTTAGAACTTTGAACAAATATTATAGCATTTTGTTAAATACATGCATGATTTAGATATTCGCATTTTTATGATAGTATTTTAAATCATATATTTATCTGCTACATATTTGGAATGAGATGTTAAATATGAATGAATTTTTATATGTTTAGAAAATGTTTGAGAGATAGATGAGGGTTTGCTTCACGACACCCTTTTAGTTCTTAATAATCGGGCTTCAAACGAGTCTCGTAAGGTGCCTGGCAGGACCACTGGATTCATTAGTAAGAATCCGGATCCAGTCGCCCGGGTCTAATACTAGAAAGTCTCACTAATAAGTCTCGGGTTGTCTACTAGGTTTGAAAACATTTTCACTTTTCTTTAATGTAAAACTATTTCTTTATCGTACTATAAAATAAACACTATATAATGCATACCATAAATATAATAAATCATTATTTCTTTTTAAGCTAAAATATAAATCATTTATAAGCTTAATAAATAGAAATATGAAATTGCTAAAACATAATTTATTCATAAGCTTAATAAGTAGAAATATGAAATTTATTAATTGAATTAAAAGTATTTAAAATATTTTACACTTACTGCTTGCTACCTAGCTATAACATTCTACCTCAAAATCAATACAAATTTAACTTAACCTTAGCTACACCACTTACTAGCTTTCTTCAGCCTTCACTCTTGATTTCCAGCTCGCTGCTTTAGCCCAAACTTACACATAGATTCCTGCTAATTTCAGCTAAAACCAAAAACTGACCTTCGATAGCTTTCTACCAAAAATAACACCATCAACACCCAGATCTCCCTTACCAGATCTAACATTGAACACTACCAAATCTCAACCTTAATCTTTCAGCTACTCGATCTTCTCTTCAAATGCGGCGGAACTTCACTTGTATTGGTGGCAGCAGCTCCACTTCTATGCCGAGAGCTCTCCTCCTCTCTTTTGTTGAGCACGCTCCTTCACTCTCTCTCTCTCTTTCTCTCTCTTTCTCCTTCTCTCTCTTTCTGTTTCGGTCACTCTCTTAATTCATCGACACTACCCACACCTATTTATAAGCGTGGGTCAAGTGCGTCCTTAACCCTTAAGGTTCTTAAAATTTATGAAATTATAACATTCTAGAGAATTCTTTCAAAAATGTCTGAAAATTTTCTTTATGCCCCTCAACTTTAATAATTATACTTATTTCCAAATCCTTTCAAAAATTTTCAACCATTAACTTTTCACTTCTAAACACTTAAAAATCCTTTTTATTATTTCTCCAAAAGACATTTTGATACATTCCATCATTCTGAACATAAGAACAGTAACATCATTGGAAGAGGGTGTTACATTACACCCACAATTGGAGAGTGTTTCAATTTATTAAAAGTTTATGGGCAAGTGTTGATTTTATTAAGTGGGTTCATGGGCAAATTTAGATGTGAAATTCCACAGTCGATGCAGGTTTGTGTGGGTACAGGTGCAAAAACAATCTACACCTACATTGTGGGCCAGCAAAATTACACATACACACACATTATATGTGATACTTGTATTTAATTTGATGAATTGTACTCAAAATAATGTATGGGTGCGGGTTTTGCCAAACCTTTCCAAACCTGTCTTGCTGTCAACCATAAATTTTATCACCTAAATTATTAAGTAGATTAGTAATATATTTTAATTAATAATAAATTATAAAATTGGAAATTAAAAGATGGTCATATCTATATATATATATCTTAATGGAACAAAATTATTAATTAAATAATTATTTACAAAGAAATTCGATATCTTTGAGAATTATATATTGCATACCTAAATTATTTTCCCTAAGTTTACATCATTAATAGAAATAGTTCTTTTATCATTTTGTTTACTTAAATTAAGTATAAATTATTTGATATCATAAATAATATCATGTGGTGGGAGTATTACCCGCCGCTTAATTAGTGTTTATATATTTTTTTAAAAAGGCCCCTAACGTTGATTGTTCCAAAAAGTTTTATTTGTCTCTGTCTTATGAGTTCTAACTTTTCTCTATTCATCTTCTCTGCATCCTTTTCTTATATCACCTGACACTAACAAATCTTCAACTTCAACTCTCAAATAGAAGCAAGCTTAAGTGGATTTTAGTGACACTATATTTGCAGTAAAGGAATGTATTTTAGTTTAAGAAAGTTTAAAGGTTCCATCAGACAAAGTTTTTTTTTTTAGTTTTTATTTTTTATTTTTTTTATGTTTCTGTTGCTGGGTTGTGTTGTCAAGGTTTTGAAGAAAATGTGAGTCTTTAGGGGCTTTTGTTATTGTTTTCTTTGCATCATTTTGTTTTTTGTTTGATGGGTTTTTGATTGATGGTCATAGAGTTGAAGTCCAATTGAAGGAAATTTTTTTTTTTTTAAAAAAAAGAACACTTGAATGAGTCCGAATATTGTATGTAGCCAGCTTGTGTTGGGTTTTTCTTTTTTTCCCTAAAGTGGATTGTTCTGTGACTTTCTTTTTATTTGGTTTTATTTGTCTCTGACTTCTGACTTTGTTTGTTCATCTTCTCTGCATCATTTTCTTTTATTACTTGACACATGTAAATCTTCAACTTCAACTCTCAAATAGAAGAAGCAAGCTCAAGTGGATTTTAGTTTGAGAAAGTTTTGAGGTTTCATTGGACAAAGCTGTGTTTTATCTTTTTTCTTTTTATGTTTCTGTTGTTAGGTTGTGTTATTGGGATTTTGAAGAAAATGTTAGTCTTTAGGGGGGGAGGGGCGTAGTTTGTTATTGTTTTCTTTGCATCATTTTGTTTGTTTGTTTGTTTGATGGTTTTTGTTGATGATCATAGAGTTGAATACAGCTGAAAAAAAATTTTTAAAAAAAAAACACTTGAATGAGTTTGAATACTATATGTTGTTAGGGTAATGTGCCCTAAGAACTTATAATTTATAAATATTTAAATTAAATAATAAATAAAATATATTTATTTTATTCAATTAGATGTACATTTATGAAATGATTGCTTCATACAAATATCATGTAACATCCATGGTTACTTATGTAGTCTCAAACTAAGTATATAAGTGTTATGTACAAGAGAATTTAGTTTAAGATCAATAATCTAAAGAGTCCGTAGAAAGCAAATAAAGCTGGGTACTTTGCTTGTGGTAAATCTACAGCTACGGTCCATTTGGTATTTAATACGATAATCCTATCTTGGATTATTCATGTGGTGACATGAAAATGGAGGCACCTTATATAATAAAGATTATATAAGACTGGACCATGATAAAATGAATTTCTTATTAATATCCGTTAAACAAAGAAATTCATATTTATCAACTAGATGATCATATATGTATTGATCTTAATCCTAAGTGTTTTATGAACTCCTATTTGTTGAGTCATATCTTTTGATTTACATGGGTGAGATTGTTATAGATTTACGGTCAATAAACTTCGTACTTTGAAGATGTGATTTAATACGTGGCTGAGAACATTCTATATAATAATGGAATCTACTCATTCTTGCGAGAAGTAGATGAGTAGTTCCCTTAAGTGTTGATTCGGGTCTTGAATAATAAAAGCGCTCGACTTTCTATTTGTAAATAAATGGAAAGATAAATTCATAAATTGTTATGAATATATTGTTCATTAGAGAATTAATGGTACTTAACGGAATAAGAAATAATTAGAGATGTATAACGGACTTTAATGATCTAGCTCTAATTATGAACTACTCGTGGAAGATCGAACCATATGAAATGATTAAATCGATGGACACTGAAAATTCAGATTGTATAAAACATCTATAATTTTGAGAGTGCAATCTTAAGTTTTTAGTAGAGTAACTTTAAGATTAATAATAGTGAATTAATTAATTAAAGGGTTTAATTAATAATTTCGATATTATTGGAGCTCAAATTATAGGTCCATTTGGTCCCCTTACTAGCTCACAACCACATAAAGAAACAAAAGAAAGAATATAATTGGATTGTCTAATTATAAGTGTACATATAATTTTATGAACACGTTCACGAAAAGTTTAAATAATTTGATTATTTAAATATAAGTAATTATTTAATTAATTGTTAATTATTTAATTATTTGTAGAGGTTAAAAGTTTAACTTTAAATGGTGTTATTAAATTATATATGATTTAGAATTATTTAATTTAATGAAAAATCTTTTAATTAATGGAAATGGTAATTTAATTTAATTGGAATTAAATTTCATATTAAATTAGATTAAAGAAGTTTTAATTTAATAGAAATTAGATTCCATATTAAATTAAAAGTAAAGAGTTTTAAACCAATAAGAAATATGATTCCATATTGGATTTAAATTGAGTTTTACAATTTAATTAGGAAATTGTATTCCTTATTAAATTAGAAAACTCTAACTCACCATTATAAAAAAGTGTTTTATATTGGTAACAAGAGAGAGAAAAATAGAGAGAATTTTTGGTTATTTGAATCAAAAACTTCCATTAATTAAAAAGAATTCGTGATATAATTATTCGAGATTGTGCCCACACACAGTTTCTTTTGTGAAGAGTCATAGCAAGAAAGATCGGGTGGTGAAGAATTTATGAATCAAAAGGGATCAATTCAATCTTCATGCAAGGTAAAATTCGATTTTATTAATTTAATTATTGAATTGTTATTACTAGCATCGATTGGGCGTGTTTTTATTTGGAAAATTTTTGAAATCCACGTTTCCGCATTAAATTTAAAATTCAATTTTTCCTTCGTATGTAGCCAGCTTGTGTTGGGTTTTTTTCTTTTTTTTTTTTGTCTTGTGGATATAAAATGAAAAAGCATGAAAAGATAAGGCATTCCTTGTATGTTTTTATAATGTTTGTGTTTTCATGTTATGTTTGTTTCACTCAGTGTTGGAATTTCAGTGTAATGCTACTGGATATTTGAGTATTTGCATGTTGGTTCTGCTGCCTTAAGTTTAGTTCTCATGTATAATTTTTTTTTTTTTTTAATCTTGTTACTTTTAAGAGATATATGCTTACATACATTATACATAGTGAATATTTTTTACTCAGTGTTAATGGTATATATAGAATTAGTTTGATTTTTTTTCAAGGACTTTTGGTATGATCTTCATTGTTTCGAAAACTGAGAGTTTGATCACTAGAGAGGCAACAAACAAGCAATTGATACGAAGTCTACGTTTGATAATTCAAGAGGCTAACAATAACCGTCTTTTTTAGTTGTTTGTATCGCCGACATTAATTGTTTATATCTACATGCCTTGTGTTTTGGAGACAATACAGTTAATAAAATTGTTTTCTTATTAGACTTTGTTCTCTGCACGTAAAACCCAAAATTTCTTTTTTTTTTTTTATGAAAATTAGTTATTTTATATTTTTCGATGAATAGTATTTTCGGATAAATAGTGATTTTCGAAAAGTGGACTCCGTAAATCAAAAGTTTCGGAATAAGTATTAGAGTTAAAAGAAACTGAAATGAAGTGAAAATGAGTTCATTTGAATAGGTTTTAAGTAATCCAAAGTTTATTTGACAAAAATACCTTTTTTGGAGAATAATGGATATTGATAATTTTACACCTATTTAATTTTTTTTTTAAGTATAAAATTGAGAGATAAAGTACCTAATTAGAGTATTACATGGTCAATTTGAATATTTAATGATCATAGAATGTGAGTTTTGGAATTTATTTAGGCTAGAATGTGAATTTAATGCATTAAAGGGCAAAATAGGCTTTTTGGTATGAAAATATTAATTAGTGGAAGCATGATACATATTAAGAACCAATCATATGTTTTCTTAAGGGTGTAAGATTCGGTTAACAAAGGATGATGATGAGAAAGATGACAAGTTTTGGAGAAAGGACTACATGAGACAAAATTAAAATAAATAAAAGAGACTGAGTGGTAGCATGATGTCGGCAACCAAGACAAGGAAGAGTGAAATGGTTATCAAACACATGAGACAAAGCAATGAAACAAAAATTTAAGGTGAGACCGAACCATAAAACAAGTCCAAACAAATGTAAAAAAGAGAAGGAAAAGATAAGAGTGGAAAAGTCAAAGTGAGAAAAAAATTGAATGAGTAGGGGGGGGGGGGGGGGGGGGGGGGGGGGTGGGTATTCGGCCACTTGTATTGATATTTATATACATATTGGTTTTTCAAATTACTAGCACACACACACAACTCACACATAACTGACATCACAAAGCAAAAGAAAACAAAGAAAAGAAGAAGAAGAAGAAATTGAGCTTGTCATAGTCATTTCAAGTAATCTAGGTATGATTCTTCATAATCTCTTCCTCTTGTCTTCATTAAAAGTGTTCAAGAGTGTGAAGGTGTTGGGACCCTTCCCGAATCCCTCTTCTGGACCCATAAAAGTTCCTGTAGCACCCTAACAAAACTGCAACAAACTCTAACTTAGTCGGAAGAAATCATGTCGGAGCACCGAACTCAATTTGAACTTATTTTAAACTTATTTGTTAGGTGGCAAAGGTAAAATTTTTTCATTTTTCTAATAAAAATTTGGCATCATGCCGGCTGTTTATTGAACTGTACCACCCTGTAAATTCAACAGCAATTTAAAAGCACTTCTATGGCAAACAAATCCTCACTACCAAGGGCTTCTGACCCTCATCCAAAACCAATCACAATGCAATTAATCATATTTATGAAATCGATAGAAATTTAGATTTTTCTTTTCAAAACAATTTTATAAAACATGCATCCAACAACTGATATTTACGTTTACAAATTTACATAATTTACAATATTATTTATATACAACACATGCATGACAAAAATATTTGAGCTAATGGGAATAGTCATTCATCAGTCTATCCACGCGTCTGACTGAGCCTCGCTTGCTGAACGACTTGCTCCTGCACTTGAGAGAACATTTTAAAAATACATGGAAATCAAATGGTGAGTATAACTCAGTGAGATAAACATTAAACAATTCATAAGCTAAAGTATTTTTCTGAAATACTTTTTATATTTTACAATCAAAACTGTTTCTGAAACTTATTTCGAATTTCTTTCTAAAACTTTCTTATTTCTCACGTTAATGGTAATCCAGAGAAACTACTCCTGTCATGGCCGCATAAGTCTCTAGCTAGCCACTAGGAATGAGGGAATCTACCCTGTGTAGTCACCGATGTGCGACTTTGGGCACGCGTTATCCCTACACAATCGGTCTAAACTACACTACCCTATACATGCAGAGGGTGACTCGACTGACTCTCTCTCTCTCTGTGGAGTTGTCCGGACTCCTCTCTTAGTTAGTGACTCTCTCTCATCTACCATGCACGCATAGAGTACTCAACTAGGTACTCAATTGGGGCTAGGATAAACCATCGACATACTCAAATATCTTTGCTCAATCTTTTTAAAATCTCATTCTAAAGGCAGAAAGCCTAAAACATTTATTTCTAGAATGTTCTCGATAATAATATAAATCTGGTTTAAAACTCACGTGCTAAAATCTCGTTATAATTTCAATAAATCACATAACTATATAGTGAATATTCTCAGATAAACAATAAATAAATACAATCATTTATATATAACAACTAATAAAAAAATAAATATAATAATGCTTAAAAACTAGTTTTCTACTTACAAACCGCCCTCCAATCGAATGTGAACCTCCTCCGAAAGTCCCTGATACTACCCACTTTTATCTTAAGACATCAAATATCCATTTATGGTCACTTAACTCATTCAAATAACATTCAAAATCAATAAAATCCTATTTATCTCTATTATTACCCTTTAACGTCTAAACTTTCAAATCTCAATTTTTATTCAATCGGGTTTTCAAAATTCGTTTTCTCTACATGAATCCTACTTATTCTTTCCTAGAAATACCTTGGAATACTCAATCTCATCATCGGAAACTCGGAATGAAAATCGATCGGATTCGCTTACTAATGAAAATCACTTTTTGCTCAAGACTTCCGACAGCTTCAAAAATCAATCATTTAGTATTCTGACACCCAACCAAAGCTAAATAAGCCATTTCGGATATTAAACGAACGCATTTCGAAGGGTTTCGAAAAACGCCATTCAACTAGTTCGTTTAGCTCTGAAATCGATCATAAACTTTTCGTTTTCGAAATCTATCTTTAAAAGATTATTCTCTAACCTCTAAAACATCTATTTTTCTTCAATCAAATCACTCATAAACCATACCAAAATCATCCTTACATCTCCCGTTTATCATCTCTATTCTCGGATTCGAAAAAGAAGCAAAAGAGAAAATGGGTTTCATATAAATTAACAAACTTGAACTGAAATAACTAGCCCAATAGGAATAACTTTGCTTCAAATTTGTTTGGCTAGCTAGAGGAGATACTAATGAGCAACTTTCGTGAAGAAACCGTGACGAGATATGGACCGGATTACTCTATCTTTCTTCCTCTCTCTCTGCTTTTCTCTTTCTCTTGCCCCACTCGCTCTTTCTCTCATGCATTCTCACGGCCAAAAATGATGATAATGAGACAAAAATCAATTTATATATATATTAATGCTTAATTGCTAAAAGTCTCTCAAGAAAATCTCACTTTATTACCTCAAACTTTCAATAATTCTACTAGTGTCCCAAAATCAATTCTATTGGTCCACTTGGCACACTTTAGTCCATTTATTTCTTTAACCAATCCATGGATGACATGTGGCACATCTATAGCCACTAATTTTCAAAGGCACTTATCTCTTTTCTTATTGGTTGAATTAAAATATCTTTTACTTTATTCTGTGAGCTCACCTCGTTTCATTAACACATAAATCACGTCTAATTACTTTGTAATCGTATCGGGGTCAACGAAACGACATTCAACTTGCGATACGAAAATATAATAAACTTCAAATAACACTACTGGAGGCCTACGATTCGACCGTAACTCAATTCGAAGATTTCTAATACCATAAAATAATAAATCTGGGTGAGGGCTTACATTTTGACTTTAGGATTCTAAACTTATTTCATCCAATAATTTCTCATTTCAATTCCTAATTCTCTTAGATACTCTAGTCGACACTCTATTTTAATGTGAAAGTAAATTCGACTTAAAAACTAGTACTGAAATATTACTATTCAACTGTAGCTAGAATCGAGAGTTTACATACTTTATACTTTCAATTATTATTCTATTGCCCAACTTTAATTCTCTAACTTCACAGATTTTCTATTCTGTCGTTTTCCGATACGATACACTTCGAATTTTCATATTCTGGTGTCCCTCATTTAAATCCTATCTGTGGGATCTAATTAACTTTTGGTTAATTTTAGTCATCTCTTTCTCATTCAGATTCGTTTAAATCTGATAAGTTTTCTATGAAAAATATCTACTATATCCCTCTATTAAATTTTGAACTCTAATAGAATCTTATTGATTACAGAATTATCTCTATTTTGTCAAGGCACTCTAATGGTTTGTCTGGGTATCTAATCTCACTCTATGGATCTATATTGGAAATACTGTAACACGAGAATGAGGGCTTACATTTTCTCCCTTCCTTATAAAAATTTCATCCTCGAAATTTTATTTACATACCTAAATCAAGAAGATGTGAGTACTGTCTCCTCATTTGTTCCTCAGGCTCCTATGTAGCCTTCTCAATCAAATGGTCCCTTCACAAAACTTTTACCAACGAAATTATTTTGTTACGAAGAACCTGCTCTTCTCACATCTAGGATCTGTACTGGACTCTTCTCATAGGTCAGGTTCTCTCTCAATTCCGTTGGCTACTTGGTCAATACATATGAAGGATCTGACATGTACTTGCGGAGCATTGAGATACGGAACACATTATGAATTCTAGACAACTCTATTGGAAGCTTCACATGATAAGCTACATCTTCAACTCTACCCATCACCTTATAAGGTACCTTACTGATACTAACCTGATAGCTATTATTATAAGCAAACTCGATCAGAGGCAGATAGGAATCCCAACTACCTCTAAGGTTCATCACACAGGTTCTCAGCATATTCTCTAAAGTCTGAATAGTATGCTTGGACTATCCGTCCGTTTAAGGATAAAATGTTGTGCTGAAATGTAACCGAGTACCTAAAGCTCTCTGTAGACTAGGCCAGAATTTGGATGTAAACCTTAGATCTCTATCAAATACAGTTAAAACTGGAGCTCCATGCAGCTTGACGATCTCGTCAACATATAAACTGGCTAACCGGTCTAGGGAATAAGTACTATGAACTAGAAAAATAAGTTGACTTCATGAAATGATCAACAATCACCCAAATACTATCATACCCACTCTGACTACGGGGAAAACCAACCACGAAATCCATGGTGATATGCTTTCATTTCCACTCTAGGATAGAGGCTGAGATAAACCTGCTGGTCTCTGATGTTTTGTTTTAACCTATTGACATATCAAACATCTGGATACATATTCAGCTATCTCCCTTTTTATACCTTTCCACCAATAGTGCTCTCTCAAGGTATGATTCATCTTTGTACTCCCCGGATGCCTCGTATAAACAGAAGAATGAGCTTCATCTAGAATCTCTTTCTTTAGATCTGGCAGGTCTGGGACGTATAATCTCTGACCCATCATCAAAGTATCATTTCCCTCACAGAGAAGTCTTGTCCTCTACCCATCTCAACTTCTTGACGAATCTTTCTCAACTAAGGATCCTAACCCTACAACCTTCGAACGTGATCTACAAGTACCGGTCAAACCTAAAATGTGGCCAATAATGCACCTGTCTCTGAAATCCCCAAATGAACCCCTAAAAACCTCAAATCTCTCAGCAACGGAAGGTGCCCTGCCCTTAAATGAGCTACCGAACTGCTGGGCTGTCTACTCAAAGCGTACGCCACCACATTGGCCTTCCCTGAATGGTACAAAATGGAGCAATCACATCCCTTGATCAACTCTAACTACTTTTTCTGCCTTATGCTTAATTCTTTCTTGGAGAGTAAATACTGAAGGCTCTTGTGGTCTATGAATATCTTACTAGAAACCTCATATAGGTAATGTCTTCGGATCCTTAGTGTAAATACCACTACAGCTAGCTGCAGATCATGCATAAGGTAATTTTGCTTGTGCTTCTTCAATTATCTGGATGTGTAATCTATTACTTTCCTATGCTACATCAATGCACATCCTAAACCCTATCTGGAAGCATCACTGTACACCACGAATCCCTCGGCTCCTAAAGGGAGTGTAAGAACAGGAACTGTAGTCAATCTAGCCTTCAATTCATCCAAACTCTTCTGACAGGCTTTTGGTCACTCGAACTTAACATCTTTCCTGGTCAAGTTGGTCAAAGGGATAGCTATTTTGTAAAATTCCTCTAAGAATTTTCGGTAATATCCTATTAATCCCAAGAAACTCCTAACCTCTGTAATTGAAGTCGACGGCTTCCAATTCAGAATTATTTCAATTTTCCGAGGGTCTACACTAATCCCATCTGTAGATACCATATGCCCTAAAAATGAGACCTCGTCTAACCAAAATTGACACTTATTGAACTTAGCATACAGCTGGCGATACCTCAGGGTCTACAAAACCAATCTCAACTGCTCGGCATAGGCCTCCCTACTGTCTGAATACATTAGGATATTGTCAATGAACACTATGACAAACTTGTCAAGAAAGTCTGTTCATCAAATCCATAAACACTACAGGTGCCTTGGTTAGTCCAAAAGGCATCACCAAAAACTCATAGTGTCCATAATGCATCCTGAAGGTAGTCTTAGGCACATCATCTTTCTTAATCTTCAACTGATGGTGTCCAGACCTCAGATAAATCTTCGAAAACACACTAGCCCTCTGAAACTGATCAAATAAATCATCAATGCAAGGAAGCCGATATTGGTTTCGAACCATTACTTTATTCAACTCCCTACAATCGATGCACAACCGTATACTACCATTCTTTTTCTTCTTAAACAAAATTGGTGTTCTCCAAGGAGAAACACTTGGTCAGACCAAACCTTTACTCACTAACTCCTCTAACTGCACCTTTAGCTCATTTAACTCAGTAGGTGTCATCCTGTAGGATGATCTGGCTATAGGCGCTGTCCTCATAATCAAATTAATCTCAAACTCTATCTCATTGCCTGACCTCTAAATGGGGCACCTCAACCCATACCTTTGCCTAGCTGATTAGGGGTCCTTAATCCTCTCCCCTGTGGACCTACTCTGCCTCGTGACTACCCTTCAATGGGCTAAACTAGAGTCGTTAGTCTCGACTCACCACTCTCTGCAGTAGTCCTCTACGGGCAATCTTTTTTCAGATTACCTTCCTAATCACAATAATAACACCCAGTAGGGTCAAAGTGACACTCTCATCAATGCCATCTCCCGTAGGTCGCACACCGAGGTACCCTACTCTGGTTACTACCTCTGTCTTGTGACCCGGACAGTGGTCTTATCGAACCTTGACTGAATGTGGCTTTCAGACTCTACGATCTCATCGAAGGTCCTCCAGACATGCTTCCCATAAGTACTTAGCCCCTAAGTAGTGGGTTTGAGTGTCTGGGAAGGCGAAAGAAATCGGTTGGAGGTTTTGAGATATCCTGGGCCTAGAGAGCGGGCTCAGCGTCCAGAGAGGCCCTAACCCATCTCTAACTCAATTGGTACTCAACTTGCAAGTTAAACACTCTTATTCATGAGACCAATGTTCGAGTGGCAACTTAGGGAGGCGTGGATTAGCCAACAAATCTCGTGGTGGGGACAATACCTAGAATAGGTGGGATAGCCTAGGAAGGGACCCCATAATAAAAAAGACACTTTTTTATTGTGGGGTCCCTTCTCAGGTTGTCCCATATATTCTAGGTATTGTCCCCACCACGGGATTTGTTGGATAAGCCACGACTTCCCCAGTTGCCACTCGAACCACTGATCTCATGGATAAGAGTGTTTAACTTCCAAGCTGGGTACCAGTGGTTCGAGTGATAGCTAGGGGAGGCATGGCTTATCCAACAAATCCCGTGGTGGGGACAATACCTAAAATAGGTGGGACAGCCCGGGAAGGGACCCCACAGAGGGGGTGAATTTGAGCAAGAAAAAGTAAAGAAATAAGTTTTTAGGTTAGGTTTTATGGGTTTTAATGAGTTTTTGTTTGGTTTTCTAGTTTAAGTTGTTAATTGCACTCTTGCATACTTGTAAGGTTATTTGTACTATAATTAGACTTGGGATTTAAGGAGTTCAACAAAAAGAATTATTCAAGCGGCTTATATCAAGGTGAGAACACTAATCTCATGCTTACACTTGGATTTGAGTTATGTTTAAGTGTTAGAGAAATATCTTGCATAATTTGAGACAATTATATGTCGAGAAAATGAAAGAAAAATGATGATATCCCACCAAATGAATTTTTAGCCATGTGTATACTCCTTGGTTCAATTTACATTTGATGATTTTGATTGGGGTTTATGCTTATTTATATGTATTTAAATTGATTGGAATCAAGAATAACGGAAAAAGAAAGTTATATGTATATATATCCATTTCATTCGGCTACGGTGGATGGTTATGGTTCATGTTACAATTTGACTTTAATAGTTTTATGCTTGTATGAGTTCTAAGTGAAAGTTATGCTCGTAATAAAGTGTAGGAGGAGTGAAAAGCTAAAGAAGAACTTGAAGGAGTGGTTTGTTAGTTGTATAGCAAGTTGTGAGTGTGATTATTTTTAAAGCTTTTATGAGTTTTATCAATTGATAATTGTTAATTGCAAATGTTTATTTAGTATTCAATTTGTTATGTTGAATTGATTAAACTTTTAGCACGTTCTTATTTTCTAATAGTGTATGTATGTTTTTTTTAAATTTATGTTATAAGTGTATATATTTTAGTAGTAAAGCAATTTAGTACGTTTGAGTGAAGTACATGCATAAAAGAGACATGCTAAGGATACTTGTAAAGTTTTAGGCTTTTACCTTAGAAATATAGTATTTTGGTTGTAAACCATATGCTAGAAAAAAGAATATGTTCTAATTAAATCAATATACTTTCATACTTAGTGTATGTAAGATTTTTAAGTATATTGAAATGATTTTAAAGACCTTTGATTTACCTTAATCCCCAGTTTACTCGGTCGAAATACCTTATGCGTGTATGGCAAGATGGTGGGAAGAGTCACTAACTTGGGGGGTTGAGCCAGTGTATCGTCTTCTGCACGTATATGGTAGTATAGATCTGCTTGATGTTGGGGTAAATCGCGATCACAAAGTTCTCATATCTGTGACTACACATCGTACCTTTCCCTAGTTCTAGTGACATGTATACGTACCGTCATGTAAGAATGAGTTTCTCTAGGTTACCTTGTAAGACAAACTTTAGAAGGAAAAACATGTCATTAGACGTGAGGTTTAGAAAATAAGAAATTCACGTTTTATGAAATTTATTACTAGATTTCGAGTAGAAATAAATTATTAGTTTTCCAACCTATTTTAGGAGGATATATGTAATTTTAAAAGCAAGTATTATAATTTAAAAGTTTACCCACTCACTGAGTTTAATTACTCATAACTCTTTTTTATGTTTTTGAAAAATCCTCTCCAGGTACAAGTATGAGCCATTAAACGGAAGGGAATATGTCAGACGTACAGGTGGGCTGAGTACATGCTGCTATTGCACTTGAATACTTTTTG
Organism: Dimocarpus longan; assembly: GCA_022984855.1. Lineage (NCBI taxonomy): Eukaryota > Viridiplantae > Streptophyta > Magnoliopsida > Sapindales > Sapindaceae > Dimocarpus > Dimocarpus longan. The sequence continues at coordinate 11,385,795 of CM041013.1, forward strand.
AATGTTATATACATGCGTGACCACTTAACGTTCGATGCATATTTTGTAAATTCTATTTTGGAAGGTATATACTTTTGTAGTTTACGTTTTTGAAAAAATCTTGTATACATCTTGCTTTTGTGTAAATTAAATTATTTTCAAGTTATATTTTTAAACTAAAAGTATGGTTGTGGTTGGTTGTGGAAAAAGAAAAAAAGAACCTGAGGTCCAAAAGTTGAGAATTTGGTTGATATAAAAGTGTATCGATTTTGTATAAACTTTTTGTAGGGTAGAAATTTTAGAAAAACAGTCGTTGTGTTGGTAAAATTTTTAATAAATTGTTTTTCAAATGTATACTAAAAAGAAAAATTTTTCATCCATTTCCACTTGAAAAAAAAAACAAATTAAAGTGAGAACGGTACCTCTACGGGGCTCTCTTGAGCTAGAGTGAGAGTTCGACTGAGTTCTATCGGGGTGCTACGGGACTCCCTTCAGGTTCTATAAGGAGATTTGGGGCGGTTCTCGTCAAGTTGGTATCAGAGCAATTTGTTTGCATTTTCAGACATCATACATTACATGACAGTAGCATGTTTTGAGTACAGTTGAGTCATGCATTATGTCGGCCATCCTCGCACATGGAGAGCCGCAGTTGAGGCTCCACCTATTCCACCAGAGGTTGAGTAGCAAGTAAATGAATCAGTGAATGATCCACAACCAGAGGACTAATTAGAATCACCAGTGGTAAAGCCTAAATTAGATCCAATGGAGAGACTAGCTTAAGTTATACAGGGTTTATGTAACACCCTAAGTCCAAACCAGTTTACTAGGATTAGTATTTCTTTATATATATATATTTCTTTTAGAAGTTGATGGAGTGCAAACAAAAATCTCAAGGGATGTTATTAGGAACTTTTACTAAAAAAAAAAAAAATATTAATGTGAGAGCCCAATTTGATTTATTAGGCCCAATTAAATCTCTAAGTACATGTGGAAAAAGGTGAAAGTTAGAAAAAGGGGTAGTGTAATGCCCTTCGCCCGACTTTCGTTACGGTCGGAAATCTAGAACGAAGAATGTTACTTTCCTAATAAATTCGTTTCTGTTTCTTTTGAAAAACTATTATCATACTTATTAAACTCGTTACTAATAGAGGAATTTTTTTTTTTTTAAAAAAAATATAAATTCGGCAGAGTTTCCTCTGTTTTTCTAAAATCCTAAAAATCCATTTCCTATAATTAAAACTCTAACATTTCTAAAACATCAATTTCAAAATTTTCAATTCGGACCTTCCGTCCGTTTCCAAAACATTTCATTACTCAAATATATCATAAACATTTATATGCATACATAATCAAAAGTAAGCTTTTAATAAATATACATAAGTTTTTTACATAAGTGAAATACAATAATTTACATAAATATACATATGTTTCAAAATGCATGATCCTACGCAACATATATATAACTACCAAAAGCGTAGAATGGATGACGACTATTTGAGCCTTCGCATACAAGCTATTTCCCTTGTCTGTAGATAGAGTCAAAAGATTCAACTTGCGCGCGGTAAATCGACGCGCTAAGCATAATTGCTTAATAGATATACACGTAATCTAATTTCTCAATTTCAAATATAATTTCATTCATAACTAAAAGCATTCTAACTTTAATATTCATAAATATATATATATACGTTGCATAAAAATACTTAAACATATAGTTCATAATTTTTCGAGTTCAACATATTTCAAAGCGTTGAACATTTCATTTCACATAACATTTTCATTTCAGTGCTTATAACATTTTTCAGTACCCTTAGTAAACATATATTTACTCATGTATTGGTATATGGGTTTCTAGCATCAGACACGCGGTGATTATCTGTCGGAATAATAGTCGACTTCGACATCGGCCACTCGGTGATTATCCACCGGATTGTATATCATATCACATAATCGTTTGGGATCGGACACGTATTGCCTCTCATAATCCATAATGAATCAATTTAGTGTATGTAAATAAACGGTGCAGCTGCTAATTTCCCTATTGATATGTCAATTACTAATTTCCATTTATCGATATTTAAGTTTACAAGGGCTATTTACAACATAACGTTTGTATCACATTTTACACTTTGGTTTTAGTACCAAGATTTTCATAACAAATGAATTCCGCTTTTCCTTTCCAGTATAGGCAAATAGGTTTGTAAATGTATTGTATTAAAACGATATAACAAATCTCATTTAATAAAATCATTTCACAATGAAAACACTTTCAAGTAAAATTAAAGATAATGTGTATACCGACCTCAAAATGATTCGATCTTTAAATCGAATGCTGCCTTATGCTTTACCCTTATTCTCTAATCGAGAATCCGGTTCGTCAAGTTCTCCTTGACGTATCCACAAAGGTTTCGAAAGCTTCGAAAACTAGCACAAAGGGCTGTCCAAATTAATTTCCTTATCTACGAGCTTCCTTCGCTTGAGCTATTTTACGTTTCAAAACAATTCTCGGGCAATTGCGACGGCGACGACACTCTCATGTTCGCTCTCGGCAGCAACTTCTTCTTTCACCAGCAAGCTGTCTTCTCTTCAGGTCTGCTTCCCTTTAGATCTGAAATGGTGCTCGGCCTGACTTGATGGCAACTCAGCAGTAGCTCGTACAACGGGAGTACCTTGGTTCACGGTGACAGCACACGGCAGTAATCGACAGCAACGGCGACAATAACTGGTTTATGGCAGCACCTCAACAGCGGCGACAGTAACTGCACCTCTCGCCAGCAACTCCTCAAGGCAGCAGCTTCTCAAGATAGCAACAACTCACGATATTCCTCATGCCAGTAGCTCCTCTCGCCAATAGCAGTAGCTTCACAGCCTTGATTGTCCCGAACTGCGCATGCACACCGAACACCTCACTCTCTCTTGCTTGCATGCATAGTTTCTTGGCTCCAATCTGCTCCTGGGTTCTCTCTTCTTCCACGAGCAGCACACACAAATTCAGCTTGCTTCTTGACCGAGGATCTCCTTACTCTCAATCTCTCTCTTGCTCACTATCTCTCACTTTCAGTCTTAAAACAAATGAGAGGTCGAAATGCATTTGTTTTCTTCACTTTCAATTTTTTTTTTATTTTTAATTCCCTTGCATGACACATGTCCTTGATTTCTCTTGCATGCTTGCCATGTGTCCCTTATGGACCCACTTATTCAATTTATTTCTCCCATGCCATCAATTCTCGCTTTATGATTTCGCTTTCGCTCAGATTCGCTTCGGGTCCGCCTGGAAACTTAATAAAAATCCAAATTCACATACGAAAACTTCATTAGATTTGAAATAATTTTTCGAATCCAGACGCTCTAAATTATTTTATGAGATTGAATTAAATAATTATCCCCGGACTCGTTTGGAAAATTTTATAAAAATTCAATTACTCCTCCGGATCTGGATGAATAATTAATTACATCATCCCTTAATTAATAATCAACATTTAATAAATTATTTGGATATTGAAACAGCATGTTACAGGTAGAGTTGGAAATGCAAAGGAAGTTGGTAGGATATTTTTTAAAATGTATGGTAGAGAAAAATGGAGATTTGTGAATAAATGTAAAATAAAAAGCAATTTTGTAATACCCAAAATCGCATTCGTCGGTGAGCAAAATATTTTTCCGATGGATCGCGTCCGATCGAAGAAATATAATTATCGAGTCCGAAAATATTCGGAATAATTATTTTCGAATGAGAAAAATAAATTCAAGTTCACGAATACAGATTCGAAATTTATTAAAATTATTTCGAAGGCGAAAGCGATTAAAAGCGAATTATTGGATGGACGGACGGACGGACGAAAATGGAATCCGAGCTTGGAAATAAAAAGCGAGAATGCATGGGAAATAAAATAAAGAGAATGCATGTGGTGACACGTGTCACACATGTAATGAAGGAAATGAACAAGTTTCTAAGAGAAACAAAAGCAAAATATAATAAAAGATTAAAAAAAAATTAGAAATGATGAAAACAAGCTAATAAGCTTGCTCGGTCACCAACTTCAAGTTTATCCGAGAGAGAAATCAGAGTGTGATGAGCTTTAATCAAATCCCAAGCTCGGTCAACAGCACCTTTCATTTTATCTTCTTCTTCATTTCCAAACAGAAACCAAAAACAAAAGAGGTGCTGCTCGTGAGTTTAGAGAGAACCGAGCGTGAGAAATGGAAAGAGAGATAGAGAGATCGTGAGAGAGCTGACCGAGAGCATCTGAAGCAAAGGAGGAAGACCAGATCTGAGAGTAATCTTCAATCCAGCAGCTGCATGTAGCATCTGAGCAAGCTAGGATCCAGCTGGAGCAAGCAGATCGTGCATGCAAGCAAGAGAGGGTGAGTTGCTGCCATTATCGCCGGTGAGAGGAAACTTGCTACCATTGCTGTCCCCGGTGCTGTCCTACTGCCATAACTGAAGAGCTGCAGCTATTGAGGTACTGCCGTGAGGTTGCTGCTGAAATTGTCGTCACCGTGAGCAAGGAAGACAGCTGTTAATTATCATTCATTCAATAAAAAGTTAAGGTATTACAAATCCTAAAACCTCGAACGAGGTAAGTTCAACAGATAATACGAGGTTTGTACAAAAAAGAAAATACTAAACTTGCGAGCTTGGGGGGTCCTGAGCGTCGTGAGGGGTCGAGCTTGTGGTCGCTTGATCTCCAGCGGCCTCCTGAGGGATGTTCTCAGCAACTATTGGCGAAGCCTCTTGGGTTTGACCCTGTCCTGCTGCCGCTACAGCCCGAGCTTCCTCCGCATAGAACTCAACGTCCTTCACGGCCTCATCACTAAAGATAGAAAAATCTATCGTAGGGTAACGAGTCCATAAGGTATACATAATGTTCTGCTCGGTCTCTGCCCTGATTTCCTCGATCCGAGCTTCAGCAGCAGCCAACGCCTCCTTAAGCTGGGCGATTTTCTCAACATGTTTAGCAATTTCCTCAGCGTGTTGCTCCTCAGCGACCTTCAACTCCCTCTCGCGGTCGACCACCAAGGTGTTGGTCATTAGGAGCTGAGAGCTGAGACTGTTGTTGATCGTCTCAAGATTGCTTTTCTCCTTGGCCCATTGGGTCTCGAACCGAAGACGGGCAACCTCAGCAGAGCGGGCCTGACTTTGGAAAATATCACACTCACTCTTGGAGACTGCGAGATCGGCCTCGCGCTTAGCTAATGTCTCCTCGAGCTTCTCCTTAGCAGCTCTCAGCTCATCTCTTTCTTCTTCCGCCTTCAGCTCGACCTCCAGCACCTTTGCCATCGCCATCGCGCCCTGCACAACAATAGCGATGAGAAAAAAGAGACCGAAAGAAAGTAAGATAGAAGAATGGAAGGGGGATTTTACCTTGACTGTCTCGCGCATCGCCTAGGAGATCAAGTTCGACCCATGGCTTTTTGGACTGTCCAAAAACTTGGCCGAGCTGCCCAAATAGCCAGGGACTTGATCGACCATAAGATCGAAGTACTTCAGCCCGGGCACATCTCCTACGGGTTTTTTCGGAGCTCCTTCTTGTGGGGGCTCCTGAGGCCCAGAAACGACCTGCTTCCCCTTCTCCGCTGTGGTCTTTTTGGCAGGGGGAAGCTTGCCAGGGGCGTCCTTATCTTTCCTCTTCGATCCTGGTTGGACTGCGACCTGCTCACCCTTTCCCGTAGTAGCGGCCTCTTTGCCCGCAAGACTCTTCTGGGACACGGGCTGCACGACTTCAGGGACTGGAGATTCAGCCGTGCTCGCGGCCTGTTGTCCTTCCTTGGCAGCCGCCTGAGCGAAATTTGGAGCGGTTGACGAAGTGGCGGCCTGACCCTCAGTCTGGCGAACTCTTCTCCTGGGGGGTGGAATTACCTTTAGAGGTGCCATCTCTACCTCTTCAACGCCTTCCGAGCTCGAGCTCGAGCTCGATTCAACGTCAACCTCGTCGAAGGCAGATTTCACAGGTCGAGTTCTCCGTGACCCGATGTGCTTATGGCGAATCAATCTCTCCGCAGGGTCGGGGGCGAGCAAAAATCGGCGAAGCAGTTCATTCGACGGCCTGACATCGTCCTCGTCAGACTTCTGAGCCGAAAGGATCTCGAGGTCTGTTGTTTCCCCCGAAGAAAGACCAAGGACCGGAGCACTAAGATCTGCAAAAGAGAAAAAGTTAGTTCATACTGAACAAGATCGCCTGTCAAGAGCTGGAAAGTAACTTGAAGAATCTCCTACCTGGTTCAGCCCCGAAAGCTGAAGTTCAGAAGGTTCAGTAAAGAAGGGTAAGACGCGTAAAACCAATCGGTCTTATAATGTCCTACATTGGACTTGCCCTTGGCCTCGCCCTTTGGTAGCACGTCCCTATAAATGGACAACGCGCGAGGGGATGTGTAATAGAAGCCATCCTGAGGTTGCCCTCTGCTAGTAGATTTGAAGGCATATAGATGCCTTATAATCCAGGGGTTGGAGAAGGGAGGCCGTACTTCTTGAAGAAGATCGCCAGAGAAGACAGCTGGGTGTAGGAATTCGGGGTCAGCTGGAACGGAGCGTGCTTCAGGTCGTTGAGAAGCTCGATCAGATATGATGAAACCAGAAATCGCAGCCCAGCCTCCAAATGCTGAATACTAATGGCCACAAAGCCCTTGGGGGGTGTGGCCGCGTGGTCTCTAGGGGAAGGTTCCATAAGGCGACAACCCCGGGGGAGATGGTATTGCAATCCTAGCCCGCCGAGGTCCTCGTAAGACAACCGTGAGGGGTAGTGCTTGAACATTTTCTGACCTCGCCTCATCTTTGCGGGGTCAAGATCCTCGGACCAGGAAGGTTGGTCTCCTCCAGAGCTTGTCCGAGCTGAGAATTTCTCAGTGACCTCCCCGCTGTGCAAGGACACTTGAGGGACCTCCCTCACTTGATCCTCCGAGCTGGAGGAGTCGTCCTCTTCTATGACGTGTAATGGGCGTGTGCGACCTGAAGACATCTACAAATAAAAAGGAGCAATTAGGTCGCTGCATGCAGACCGTCCCTATCAAAACTACAGCTCCAAGTTTGTCACCTAGCTGCGTCCTAAAGCTAACAGGCCGCAAACGCCACACAAAGATCGCTAGCGACCTCAAGATCGTTTTCTACTTCCTATGCGCGACCTCAAGATCGCTCAAACTCTTAAACAATAAATCCAATGTTCTACAGCAACCAAACGGATCAAACCAAGCGAAAATGAAAAGATGTAGACATTCAAACAAGAAAACCAGAAAATCAAGCAACATTCAAACAGATTATCACTAAAAGAAAATGCAACAAGAAATGCTGGAAAAAGCAAAGAAATGGCAAGAATAATGAACTCACCAGTGATCGAAGATGGAAATGTCGCCTGAGTGATGAACGCCAGGAAGATAAAGACTGGAAACTGGCGTCGGACAAGAGAGAGAGGAGGCAAGGATGAAGACTGAAGCGTGAAAGTGACAAGAAGAAGAGAGAGAAGACAATTGCCCCCTTTATATAGCCAGTCCCGAGGTCGCGCCCCCAGCCGTTGGATCTAGTGGCTTACCAATCGCCTCAAATCCAACGGTGCAGCGCGATCTCAGGTACGTGACCTGAAAAGATGCCATCACTCGAAGAGACGTGCATTAAATGCACGTTGCAGAAACTGAACCGTCGCTAGGGGTGCTGCCACGTGTCCGAGGGAAGAGAGGGAAAATGTGTTCGCTTGAAATTCAAAGTCTTCAGTTCGCTGAAGCAAGCCATCAGTTCGATCAAGTCTCAGTTCGCTTCGCTTCAAAGTTTTCAGTTCGCCTGTCCGCTTGAAGGTTTCAGTTCTCAGAACGCTAATCGAAGATTTAAGTTCGCTACGGAAAGTTACAATTCTGTCAAGTTCTCAGGCCGCCGGAGACGACCTAAGAACTGGGGGGTTGATGTTATGGGTATTTTGTGGATTCCTCAAATGGGCTAGTAAAGGCCCATCAAAATAGTGGCCCAAGATTGCCAAGGCCAAGTATGAAGCACTGATCCACCAGATCGCAAGATCGCGCCAATAGTTGACGAGGTCAAGCCCGGCAAAGGCAGGTCAGATGAACCAATTGCCTTATTAGCGACGTCAAGGTCGCAGACCGGTCATATGACGTCGAGACCGTCAGGTCGGCACGACATCGAGATCGTCACGACAAAGCTTCAGTCCGTTTTTATTCCAGATCGCCTAGTTTCAGTGCAAGACAGTCAAATGACGTGTCTTATACGATAAGAAAGGGTTTTTCACCTAATGACAGCCTAATTTCGGAAAATCTCACCTAACTAGCATGGGTTAGCAGTCAGAAGCCAGAGTTGACCTGGCAAAAGTTAGAAGCATTAAAGGCATGTCAACAACATTAATTACAACAAGATCAGCCCTTTTGTCTGTTTATTCCATTTGTAGCCTCGCCTCTTCTATAAATAGAGGGAGACATTTATTGTTCAGGCATCCAGAAATTGTGAGTGTTGTTACTCTGCGAAACTGCCGAGAGAGCAAATATTTGAGAGAGAGAGACTGCTATTTATAACAGAAAAGTGGACGTAGGCCATTCTAAAAGGGCCGAACCACTTCAAACTTGCTGTGTGTGTTCTTCTTTCTTCTTCCTTCTCCTTCTTCTTTGCCATTATTTGGTGTGTGTGTGTTGCAGGTCTCCTTATCAGTGCGGCATTGGACTCAAGAATCTGGTTGGCTGGTTTACCACGTCAACAATATCAATATCACTCCCTTGATGCTTTTTCCTTGGAATTAATAGTTTTAGTATTGAAATTTCTCTGGACATGCACTTCTAAAAGGGAAGATTGTATGTTATTAATACCATAGGCCAACAAATATATGTTGAGTTAAGGTTTCTAAAATGATTGAATCCAGTTGCAACCAAACAAAGCCTCAAGTTACGTGGTCTTGAAGGAAACCATAGACACATGCTGTCTAGAGTTTTCATGTAGTGAATCAATGAAGTGACATATTTTTCTATCTTGATTTGTATAAGTAGAATACTATGTCAAGTTTTTGGCAATTTTGAGTGATCTGAACTTTCTATGTATATCGAAGTACTATGGCAAGCACTCTCTAATAGATATCTTCAATGTGTTTGTTTACTTTACATCGAGATTCACCATAGTAAGGACATTCCTCAACACACTCCAAATCTTTTAAAACAAACAACAATCATTAATACATGCATATTTTTTCTTATATTCTAAATTGAAGATTTCAAGGTGAGTACAATGACTTAAGAATAACATTATCTTGCAGCAACATACCCTTAATGTTAGGACCAAGTCCTACATGCTTAAGAATATATATAAATATCGATAAATATGTTAAATGTCAATGTATTTTTAAAATATTCCACCGTTGTGAGAAATTTTCTTATGTGATGAAAATGAACAATTATAAATTTAATTGAATGTTTATGAGGTTAATTTAATGAATTGATAAGTGTGGAATATTTTAGAAATATTATTGAGAGGAATAATAGTTAATTTTATCGATATTAAAATCGTTATGCAAATTGATGGATTTAACGTATTTATTGTTATGGAATAATTTTTTTTATGAGAAATATAAGTGATGAGGATTTAAAGAGGTCATTAGGAAGTGTTAATTATAGATTAAAAATGAGTATGGACATGGGTGAAAATAAATAAGTAAAGTACATAAAGAATAGAATAAAAGAGGGGTTTAAGTGTAATATTTAGATTGAAGTGTTAGCTGTTTTAATTGAAGAAAATGGAGGGGCGTTTGGGCAATTTTTAAGCATTATAATTCAGTGTTTTTCCAGCTCAGATCTGGTCTTCAGGCAGACACAAAACAGACCCGAAAATAGCTTTCTTTGCTCAATTTCTCCTCTCGCGCGATCGTCCCTTCGGCCAACAAGTGCAGCCATCAAAACCGATCAACTATGGGCTTTCTTCACGGTCAGATGGCAGCTTGAAGAAGCAAGGTTAGCATCTGATTTCTGCCCAGAAAAATCAGATCTGAAAGTGACAAAATCAGACCAGAAAACGGGAAGAGAAGCTGAGGTCGCGCGCGGGCGTTGACGAGCTCGGCAGGCCGTGTGAAGGAGGCCAGATTCGGGTCAGCTGGAGCAAGCAAAAGCTGAGCTGCAAGCAGCCACGTGAAGCCAGCAAATGGAGGAAAAATGCAGGGGTAGGCGTGAGGAAGATGATGAACAGTAGGTAAGAGTAACAGCTGGAACTTTTGGGAGATGTTTCTTGAGTTATGGGCTGTCCATTTGATGTTATTGTTGGGTTTTTTGTTGTAGCTCAAGTTAGATTCGAAAGTGGAAGCTTTGGACTGCCGTGGGAATTTATGACCAGTTGCTAAACTCTCAGACATCAGTAAGTTAGCTTGGGTTTTCTTGATTTTGCCTCATAGAAAAGCTGAAATGGAATGGTTGATTGTGTAGAGTTATGTGTGGTGTGTGTGCCGTGAATGAGTGAAAAAAATATGGGTATGTGTGTTCGGCAGTAGGTGATTGTCTGTGTGTGGGTTGTGTTTTATTTAAATAAATGGAGATTAAGTGATTTTTATGTATATAAATGCATGATAGAAGATGAATGTGTGTTAGAACCGAAAGAAAATCGAGTATTGAGTTATTCGTGTGATTTTCGACAAAAATAAAGGCAGCTGCATATAAGTTGAATTTGTGTGATTTTAATTTGATTTTAAGGTCTTAAGCATGTGCTTGAATGTATAATTGAGGGTGATTAAGCCATAGATAATAAATTGCATTGCATGGAACGCGTGTAACACTCAAAGATAGTTGTTGGAATAAATAACATGCAAGCTGTCCTCTTTTTATTTTCTTTCAAGTTGGTGGTTCTAAGTGTGTGTTTAAATGTATTAGGACATGGAAATATCACGGAAATGAATGGTATTAAGATAAGAGCATGTAACAGAAAGAATATTATTTGATTAGTTTGATTAGTTTGAGAAATTGTTAAGGAAAATTATATTGTCATTAGAGTTGTGATTGAAGAGAATTTTAAATGACTTGGTGATTAAATTTTAGGTGAATTGGAAACTCTTCGAACGGAAACGGAGACGTGTAGGAAGTGAAGGAGGTTCTTTGAATCGAAAGCTAACGGACGGGAATAAGTTGTGAGTGTAAAATTATATATATATGTTTTAGTTAAATATATATTATGTTGAACTATATATTTGTACATATGTGTTTCTTTTAAGTATATGTTGATATATGCATAATTTATATATATGTTTATGTTTTGAATATAATCGTTTTGATTATATAAATGTTTTAAGTTTCGATATGAGGTTTAAAGAAAAAGAATCAAGTGTTAAGATTTTGATTTTAAGAAAAATCTTGACGAATCAAATGTTTATGGAAAGTATAAAAGAAACGGTTTTGATTTTTAAATGAAATGTGGTTTATAAAAGGATTTTTAGCCGATGGTTACCCTAAACCCTATCATGACTGAAATGATTGAAATGACTGGATAATCGGCCGAGATACTTTAAATGTGTAAAGGTATGGGTAAAGAAATAGGTTACTAACCAAGGGAAGGGATAGAAATTGTAGGATTGCCTTTACACATTATAAAGTATTCTTATGACTGTTACCCTACGTAAGGCGTGATTTATTCGCAGCGTAGTGGTTTTATGACTGGAAATGGATCATCCCGCCACCGTCGTTTTTAGGTCGGTTGGTGAATTATTCCCTGAGTTCCATTGGTAGTGATTGAAATGTTAAAGGTTGTTTCAAATATATAGTTATGATTTTTATATGAATTGATAAATGAAATGAAATGTTGTATTTATTTCTGTAAATGTTATGATTTCACTGAAAGATGTTGAAAGGTGTTTTGTTATTAAACTGTACACTCACTGAGCTATTTTTAGCTCACTCTTTCAAAATGTTTTAATAAAATTTTCAGGAACTGAGATTAGGGAGCAGTCTGAGCACCCTTCAGAGCAGTCGTAGGCGGCCTACTATAGACGACGATGACTTGAATATATGTATATAATTTTTGGGCTGTAAATACGTCATATTATGGTTTTGATATTTGCATCATTCTTTTGTATTGTATATACGTATATGCATATCTAAATTTTGAACTACGAAGGCTTTGATCCTCTGTAGATAATTGAGGTACGTAGGCGTTTGGAAATGCCTAAACTCAAGCCCAAAATACTTTAGAAAATATTTTAAATCGTACATAATGCATATGTTTTGTTTTATGAATGAAAATGATTTCATTGAAGTTTTTAAATGTTCTTATGGTTAAATTGTGTGGACTTGAGGTCCTGAAATGATAGTGGAGAAATTGAATGAATTTTAGAAGTGTTTATGATTTTATTTACAGGTTTTGTAAAATTGGGATGTACGAAAAACAGAGGAAACTCTGTCCGTTTTTCCATAAAAAATTTTCATCGAATAAATGGTTTATTAGTTTAAAAAAAAAAAAAAAAAAATTTCCACCACATTTTCCGGATGTCGATGAAAAGAATGAAATGTTTTAAATGGGTTCGCTTCACGAATTCCTAAGTTAATTGTTTAAAGAAAAGGTTTTCGAAGTTCGTGGAGTGCCGGAAGGGTTTCTCCCGGATTCAAGAGGTTAAATCCGGGTTGGGTCCCTTCACTTAAAGGTGACGAGAAGTTCATCAAAACCCTTATAAAAGAGATCATATGTAACTTTATGTTTAAACAAAACTACAATGGCAAAATATTTGATATATTTTGTACTATCTCTACACAAAGGAGTTTCAAGCATTTTCCATATTCTTATCAAAGTTGTCATCTATTATTCCAACCTCTTGATCGGTATATTTTTGTGTGTGTTTTGGACCCCTAATTCCTATTCTTTTAGCTTGATTTTGCAGTGAAATTGTTGGATTTGATGTGTTTTGTGCATTGTTTTAGGTTTTTATCTGCCATTAGATGGTTGAGCTTTAAAGGTTGCATTTTGGGCTTAATTTGATCCAGAAATGGTGTCTTTCGAAGAGCAATCCACTACCAAGTTTTTTGTGAAATTTAGCTCGCGGAATAATCTTGTAGATGCCTCTCTACTTTAATCCATTACAATGGTTTGCTACGATTTTGTAGGCGATTGACGTAGTGGATCGTCCTATCTCTATTTTAATTTAAAACATTTTAAGGGTAGTTTGATCCTTTTGCAGTATATGGTTCCTTCATTATAAAAACCTAATTTTTGGAGTAGCCACCATCTAGAGAAGGAAAAACATAAATCTTCATTCATTTCCTTCATTGAACTCATCTCAATTGGTTTATTCTCAAGTGAAGAAGGAAAGAAATCAATGAGTTATTGACCAATAAGAGCTCAAGGGATCGAATCATTGGAAAACCATTCAATGGAGTTTAAGTGTTCATTCTTTCCTCTCTATTTTTGTGTTTGTATTCAATTTGAGATGCACAACAAAATTCTAGTTAGGGAGCCAACGTTCTTTGTACTTTGGTTATCATTTAATACAATTCAATTAATAATTTCATTCATTATTATTAATTTTTCGTTTCATTTATTGTTTTGGTTTTGTATATGAAGGACCAATTCTATTCATAATCTTGACTATAAATGATTGCATATTAGGGAGTATTTAAGAGGCTATTTAGAGGTCATTTGTTTTTAATCTGAAGATTGAATAGTACTAAAACTTATTGAAGACTGAATAGTAATTGAAATCTGAAATCTAAATAACTTGTTTATTTTGTTTTCTCACATCTGAATGTATTATAAAATTATTTGTTTTTTAAAGTTAAAATTGCTTGAAAACTAATACCTTTTTTATTATTAGTTGTTATGAAATTTTATGTAATAAATTACAAACAAAAAATATATATATAAATAATTATTTGTAATATGTATTTATAATTAAAATATGATTAAAAAGTATGGTATAATTAATTATATTTGCATATTGAAATAAAAATAATGAAATTATCTATGAGTTGAATTATATTTATGGTTATTAATATTTTACCTTTTGGAACTGAAAATAATATTAAACCACCTCTAATATTAAAAGTAATAGTTAAAACGATCCAACCTTTAAATGGCATAATAATTCCGTTAATAACCTAGCCGATTCATCAATTTAGAGGGTAAAATGGAAATTGAAGGTTGAACTAGAAATTCTATCCACTTCCTAAAAGATTGTATAATATTTTTAAATATTAAATAAATTAAAACAATAATTCAACAAATCAGAACGAGACACTTGTAACCTTAAAAAACTACACCTATGAACAAAACCTCATCCAATCACTCTCTCTCCACCATCTCTCTCTATCATCTCTCCCTAATATCATTGCCGCCATCACTCATCAGATACGGCTCTTCTACCAACTCGTCTTCACTCTCTCCTCACCATCTATCTTTATCATCTCACTCAACCACCATCTCTCTCTCATCTCTCTCCAATATCATCGTCATCATCACCTATCGGATATGGCTCCTCCATCAGCTCGTTTTCTTCTCTTCCTCCTTCTCCACTTGCTCCATCAGTACGGTTACGTCTTCACTTGTAGGATGACTGCAATAGGCTATTCATCTCCTATGTTTACGCTTTCAGATTGAAGTTAAAACCCAATAGCCTAACCTATATCCAACAAGCTTGAGGAGCTTAGGCAGTAGAAGGTGTTTATTGGGTTCACTCAGGACGAACTTCTAGTATCGGCATCAAATGTAGTGTCACTTCACCATGTTCTTCCTCGCCGATTTGAGAAGAAGAATGATGATTGGATCAAATCCATCGGTTGCTCCATCAACTAGCCTTTTGTTGTTATTGGTTCTAGTTTGTTTATGTAGATGTTGTTATGTTCATGTGTTTGTGTAGATGTTGTTGGAAATGAGGGTTGTAACTACCAATGTGGTGGTGAAATAGCTAGGTTGGAGATGGAGAGGTCCGCTGATATGGTTGGAGATACAGGGTTGACTAATCTGACTGATAGGTTTTGAAGTTCTGGGAATATTTCCATTAATACAGATGAATCGATTGTTAGTAGAGATCCAGATAGGATCTTCACCATCCATTTAGATGAATAGACGGTGGAGATCCGATCTAGATCTCCACTATATTTTTTTTTTTATATTCTTTTTAAAATTTTTTTTTTTAATTTAATTCAAAAAAAAGAATTGTCATCCATCTCATAAGATAGACTGTGATGATAGAATGATTTTTGTTTTTTATATTTTTAATTTAATATTAAATTAAAAATTAATTTAATTGTTAAATTAACACCTAAACTAACACCCAGAACTCTCAATTCTCACTCACCCTGGCCATCAATCCTCCGCTCTCAGTTCTTACTCGCCCTAGCTTTGAGTGTGATCCATCGACGTTCGTCGACCCAACTTTATCTAGGGTGTGTTTTGTTTTGGAGATCAATTTCTTGGTTGTTGAGAAAATGAAGAAGCTTCTTTGTGAGATTTAGTTTTAGTTTGTTATCTTGGCAAACTTACGTTGACAGAAACAAGAAGACTGTTTTTTATTTTTTTCACAAAATCTTTAGTCTGTTCTTGTGTTTATACCCTCTAGATTTTCTTTTTATGGTTAGTTTATCTCTCAATTTTTTTTACCATCAAATCTCTCCTGTTTCCACTCCTTTGATTTTCAATATACATATTTTGCTCATCTTCTATACACGGCCTCCATTGGAAAAAAGTAAAAATGAAAACTCCATTAAATATGTGTTGGTGGAGTTTTGGAGTTTCGTGTTTGTTTGTTTCGTATCACATTGTTGATTATGTACTTATTTTCTACGAAATAAAGAAGTTGAAGAAAGTAAAAATAAAAGTTAAACAGTGATTGCGGATCAAGAATTCTAGAATTCTATGTTGGTTATGTTAAACAGTATTTTTTTTTCTTTCTTTTTGATGTACTACTAGACTGTTTCAAAGGACAATCAGAGGCTCATTTACAGGTCCAAACCGACATGGATTAACCCTAATTGAATTGAACCAATCAAATCGGTTAATGTTGATTTTCGCCTCATTTTGGTTTGGTTTAGTTTTCAAAATTGAAAATTGACCCATGTCGGTTTCGGATTGGTTTTCACCAAATTAAACTGATCCAACCCTACCTTGTGCCCACCTTTAAACAAGAAGGTGCTCAACTATCTCTATTAAGGGGTGATGTGCAATGGTATTATGATAATTGTTATGACAAATTATGTTTTTATTGATTTTATTATTTATAATGTAGTGCTTTTTTAATGCCATTACATTTACTTAACATTAAATGATACCAAATTAAGTTTGTAATAACAAATGTTATAATACACTAATATTATTATTTATAATAATATGAGTACAAGTTTATTGTGTGTTAGTTTACTATATATTTTTTATTCATCCCCCTAAAAATAAAATTCTAGCTCCATCATGGATCCTTTATTAACAAACTAATATTTAGTTCGCAAATAAAAGAAAACACTTGTGTTGGAACTAACTTAGTTCACAAACAAAGGGATGGTGATATGTATATATATATATATATAATAGTTTGACATAGCTTCAAAATTCACAGTAATTTTAGTATTCTTTGTTGGGATTTTCAAAAAATTAAAAAAATAAAAAGTACTTATGATAACAACTCATATTTTCATGGTATTAAAATATAAAATTTTAATTACAAATCCTAAACGTGTCTTTTGTGCTATCCACTTTTTGAATTATTACATGATCATGTAATCAGTCAATCAAGCGTGTTTTCCATGGCATCAACTTTCTAACCTAAAGCAATTGTCCCGGCATCACGTTGCAGCTTGCAAAATGATTGATGTATACGCGTCAACAAACAAAGACTTAATTTGACTGTTTTGCCGGCATCATAAATCTATTGTCTTGGTCCCACGTGTAGAAATCGATTCTGTCTTGCATCAAAAACCTATTTTCTACTTTAACAAAAACGCAGCTTCAGATATTTGGCAAAGAAAAGTTACGAATATATGTATGACAATGACGTTTAAAAATGCATGAACGGTTCTAGCATTAAAAAATAATTTTACAGTTATAGAAGTTGCCAACTCCCTAATCTCTATAAAAGGATAACAGAAACTCTCCAACCTTTCTTATCTCAACAATATTCTGGTGTAAGTAGTCTTGGGTTAAGACATCATGGGGTCATCGATATTTTTCTTCACATTCATGCACTGCGTTTTTTGGCTGTCTTTTCTTCAACTTACAGTTCTTCATCATATTACTGGTTCTTTGCAACCACTTTGTCATGACAACGAGCGTTTTGCATTGTTGCAATTCAAGGAAAGCCTTACTATTGAGCCTTCAGCTTCTAGTAACCCTTCTGCTTATCCGAAGATGTCGTCATGGAAGCTGGAAGACAACAGCCATGACTGCTGCTTTTGGGACGGCATAGAGTGCAATGAGGACTCCGGTCATGTGATCAAGCTTGACCTCACTAGTAGCTGCCTCTATGGTTCCATTGACTCTAACAGCAGCCTCTTCGACCTTGTCCATCTCGAATGGCTTAGCCTCGCTGATAATGACTTCAATCAATCTGAAATCCTTTCTACAGTCATCAAACTTTCCAAGTTATCACATTTGAATCTTTCTTCTTCAGGCCTTGTTGGTCAGATACCGCAAGACATCCTAAATCTTACACAATTGGTGTCTCTTGACCTCAGCGGCGTCCTTATTTCTTCTTCCATACCACATGTCATGGCAAATCTATCTTCTTTGACTCATTTATCTCTTGAAAGATGTGGATTGCAAGGCATATTCCCTATAGAGACATTCAGATTACCCAACCTTTACTCTCTCAATGAGGCCTCCAATCAAGAGCTCAGAGGATATTTGCCCGAGTTTCAGGAGAGCAGTCCCCTTACAGAATTGAAACTGGCGGATACAGGATTCCAAGGTAAGATTCCCCATTCAATTTGTAACCTTGCTAAGCTTGTCAATTTAGACCTTTCATCAATTGTTTTTTCTGGTGAGCTACCTCCTTCAATTGGAAATCGTGCTCCTAATCTGAAATATTGAATCTCTATAAGGCCAATTTGTCCGGCCAACTTCCATCTTCTTTGAGTAATCTCACCCAGCTCACCGTTTTGGACCTTTCCTACAATGATTTCCAGAGTTCTTCGTCACTGTCTTGGCTTTCTAAGCTAACCAAACTCCATACTTTATGCCTTTGTGGTGTGAACTTCTTTGGGGAAATTCCTTCGCTCTTGAACCTAACTCAAGTTCATCAAATTTATTTGGATGAAAACCAATTAACTGGTTTAATCCCACCTTGGTTCATTAACTTAAATCAAGTAGAAGTTCTAGGGTTGATGTTTAATTAGCTGAGAGGTCCAATCCCATTTGAAATTGGAAACCTAACTGAATTCTCTTTGTCTTGGATCTAATCAATTAGAAGGCATGATTCCTAGCTCAATTTTTGAACTCGGTAGTCTCATACATTCTTTACTTTGTTCAAATAATTTAATTGGCACACTTCGTCTTAAACTAAAAAAATTAATTGTGTTAGATTTCTCGTTAAACAATTTATTAGTACTTGACAAAACCACTACTACTATTGATTCTCAACAATTTTTGCTTTTAGGACTACGTTGATGTGATCTTGCTGCCTTTCCAAATTTCCTGAAAAATCAAGAACAATTAGTTGAATTAGACCTCTCCTCCAATAGCATCTCAGGCCAAATACCTAGATGGTTGTTAAATGTAAGTGTGAATAGTTTAAACTTCTTGAATCTTGCTTACAATTTCTTGACAAGTTTTGACCAACATCCTATTGTTCTTCCATGGACTCAACTATTATCTTTAGACCTTAATTCAAACCAACTGTAGGGAACACTCCCAGTTCCACCATTGTCCACAATTACCTATATTATTTCCAACAACAACCTAACAGGGAATATTTCACTCTTCGTATGCAACTTGATAGGGAATATTTCCTTGATCTATCTTATAATAACTTCAGTGGCATGCTTCTGGAATGTTTGGGTAGTTTTCCTTTCCTATCTGTATTACAACTAGAAAGTAAACAAATTCCATGAAAACATTCCTTCAACTTTCATCAACAAATTTGAAGATGATTGATATGAGCAACAATTTTTTTCAAGGAAAAATTCCAATATCATTAGGCAATTGTACAATGATAGAATTTCTCGAGCTCAGGAAATAACCAGATCAGTGATGTTGGTTGGGAACTCTAACTGAGCTAAAGGTTTTCATTTTGCAATCAACTAAGCTCCACGGTGCGATAAACAAACCTAAGATTGCTCTTAACTTTCCCAGGTTGCTCATCATCGATCTCTCTCATAATATGTTTACTAGTGAACTTCCATCAAAATACTTCTAATGTTTGAATGCCATGTATATTGTCAATCCAGGCCAGATAACATATATGCAGGAAAAGATAGGTCCTACTGGATCTTACGTTTCTGTTGACTAGGTTGTAAGCTATGCTTACTCATTAACAATGAGTAATAAAGGTATAAAGATGAAATATGGGAAGGTTTCAAATAAGCTCATAAGCATTAACCTCTCTAACAATAGGTTCACAGGAGAGATATCGGCATCCATTGCCAAATTGAAGGGGCTACGTATGCTCAATCTTTCCAACAAAAATCTCCAAGGCCACATCCCATCATCTTTGGGCGAGTTAATGGTGCTAGAATTATTAGACCTTTACAAAAATATGCTTTCAGGAAAGATTCCTCAACAACTAGTAGAACTCACTTTCCTTGCATTCGTGAATGTTTCAGGTAATCATTTAACGGGATCCATTCCACAAAGGAAACAATTCAACACATTTGAGAACAGTTCATTTGAAGGGAACACAAGATTGTGTGGAAAACCTTTGTCAAGAGCATATGAAAATTTTGATGAAACCAGGGAGGAAGAAATTCATCAAGGCTTAGCATCTCTCTTTGAATTAATTGACTGGAAAATAGTTGCGCTTGGATGTGCAATTGGGCTCATAGCTGGGGTGGTTCTTGGACACATCTTCTGCGAAACAAAAGGTGAAAGGTTTTTGATGATTTTTGGGAGGAATTTGAAAAATGAAGATCAAGAGGAGTAATGGAAGTTGAATGTTATTAATTAGTTTTTATTTCAAGCGTTAGGGCCGAGCTGTGTCCTCATAAGCCTCATGTGCACTTTCCTTTTATATCATTTTATTTTCATAAGTACAATTAGGAAGAATTCTTATGTATTGAATAAACTGAAGGAGTTGGTATGCTTGTATTGAAAAACGGTCACTCTAATATTATGCTTGAATTTTGATGGCCAAGAGGTTAGTCTCAACTAGTCTATTTTGATGTTTAGCTTTGATATTATTCTAACACTAATATATTTTTTAAATAATAAAACATTAAGATCCTAGTCTTAACTAATCTTATTTGTTTGGACTCCATGTGCTGGAGACTCTAGATTTAGAAGGCTGATTGTGTACACACTTGAAACTAGACATAATTGTTGACAATAATCAGCCTGTAAATGGTACTTTCAGATTATTAAGGCAGCAAAGGACATAATTATAGAAAAATAATCAGATAATTCTAACAGATAATTTATGAAAATTCAACTCAACTTGGTTTTGATGGATTGTTGTGTGTCCTATATATGTTTGAAAAGTTTCAAACTGTTGATACAATATTAAGGGCTGTTTTCTTATTTCAACAGGCTATTTTCCTTTATACAAAGGATGGTTGTTGGCACATGGCGTTCGTTGAGATTTGTAGAATCTTTAGTGCCTCATTAATTTGATCTTCATTTGACATTGTGATTGAAAGCTTTTAGTAATGACTATGTATTGGCTTCCATGAACATGATACAAGATCCTCTCAATTATTTAATTTTGTTTATAGCAGTGACTGGAAGCTTTTAATTTGGTGGATTGAACTTGTGTTTGTAATATGTCTTTTGGTGGATTGAACTTTGTATCTTTACTTATACTTGTTTTATGAATTGTTATTTATGATGTTTGAATTTATATGTGATATGTAATATTAGCATGTTAATTATAGGAACTTTTTGTATTTCCATAAATTGTCAATAGATCATCTTAACCCAACCTAACCCAACCCAACCCGACAATTATTGGATTGGGTGATGTTAGGTTGGGGGATTTCCTACCCAACCTAACCTGAACCCAAAAACGTCTTACCCTAGTTTGGAGATGAAGGGAAAACAACGATTTTTATAATCAAATTAAAACTTTGCAGAAGAGTGAGTTTCAAAATTTACAATAAAATAAAATAACAAAAACAAAGCAAAATATCAGATCTTTTCCCTTTTGTATTGGTTCTCTATGAATTGTTCATCATCTAATATTTCTTGATATCTCTCTATACCAAAAAATGAGTGTGCATAATTAATTATATAAAACTGTGATTACTTACTTTTGATTTTCTTTTCTTAAAAAAAAAAAAAAAATCAAATTGTATAGCAAGTGAGTTTTCTATTTTTGGTTATATAAAGAAGAAAGATGCATATCTTTCTTCTTTGTATTTTGGCTTGTTTAAAATAAAAGACTATTTTTCTTTCTAGTTTGTCAAATGTACAACCTACCCAAAACTTTTCTTAAAAAGGGAAAATTGTAAAACTGAACCAATATTATGATATTTCAGTTAATTACATATTTTCTAGCCCATGGCAACCCCATAAAAGATGATGAAGCCCAGCCTATCAAATGAGGTTATGTATGTAAATAACAAAGCAATGAGAGCTACTTCAACTTTTCCATTTTGAAAGTGACAATAGCTGCTTGAAGAGAGAGCTACATTAACTTATTAGAAAGGTGACAACAACTGCTTGTGTGCTGTAGTTGGCTATCAAGAGCTGAAGCAGGTGAAATTCATAAATGTATATATGTATTCCTTGTTATTGAAAACATGAGAGGAAAGAAAGGCAAGCAAGAAAGAGAAAAGAGTGAACTAGTACAGTGTTTTAGAACTCGATCAAGTAGGCCAAGTTCTCGACTAGTATTCCCGACTTTGTCGATCCAAGAACCCCAAGATTGGGGGCCTTGCTGAGGCCAAATGAGCACTCAAAGTAGTTGGTTGAGCACTCGAGCCAACTCGCCTAACTCAGCCTACTTACAAAATATGGCAAAAATGATTCTTTCATTGATCACTATTTGATCATCCAGATATGAAAGAAATTGGAGCACTTTTGAAGGAGTAAATGCAATATCCATGGCTTATCTTTAATGTTTTAAATTTTAATTATTTATTGATTTATTTAATTTAAATTCAATAAGGAATAGACTACTTATGAGTCAATTAAACAATTTAGTCTTTATTAAGTTTAATTCAAAATTAATAAGCAAGAAGAAATGACAGATTGATAATACCATTAATGTGCTATTAGCAATTGATATTGATACCACTTATGCATAAGGATGGTTTGTTTCGAGTGTTGATGATGAAGTAAGGTCCAGCTCGATAAAGAAGACAACTTTGTAAAGATGACTTTGATTTTAAATAAGAGGAAAGGGAGAAGGGGGAGAAGAACATTGATTTAGAGTTTAAGTCTGATCATGAACAAGTTGTGGAAAGCTTTTACGAAGATGAAGAGTGGTTGCAACCTGACCCTTCAAATGTTTAGAGCCTTAACCATTTACTTGTTTACTTAATTCCATTTAGTTGTTTGGATTTTGGACTTTTTCTTTTTGGTTGCTACTTTGAGTTTTTCTTTCTGGTTGCTATTTGGTACTTGTCATGTTATTATTTACATATTATATATAATATTGGTTGTGTTTGAGATTGAAAGAATGATCGGAGGTCTTAAATATTTAAGATGCGATAAACTTTTGAAGTGTCATTATTTTTGTGTATTATAGAATGAAATTGTTAAAAAAATAATAGTTTTGTTAATAAAATTTTTAAGATATCTAGTATGTTATAATTATGTGATTGTCCTAAAGTGACTTTTGATATTGTATGAGATAGATTTGATAATGTTTTATAGTTATATAATTATATTTTGATTCTATGAAAATTTTTTTGAGTTTTATTATAGGTTTATTTATTGATTGACAGTTAAACGGAGTACTTATTGAGTTACCGAGAGCTCACTGGCTCACCAGTTGAGTTGTGATTAACGAGTTCTAAAACATTGTTTTCTATTGATAAAATTTGTGTGAATGAGGAGCTTTTATATCGGGATATTTTTGTAATGCAAGTATAGAGTGATTAAAAACGAACAAATTTTTGTTTACAGTTAAAAATTCCCATAGTTTAAAGTGATTAATTGTATTTTTCTCATGATAATATATTTGAACAATAAATTTAGCTACTATATAGTTAGTGGTGGACCCAAAAATTTTTACAAGAAGGGGCACTAATACAAAATAAAAACAATAATAATGAAAAATTAAAAACACTGCAAATATGATGTCTTTATAAAAATAAAAATACAATAACATGATGAAATTCAAATAATGTAAAACAAATATTGCAGATAACCTAGATGAATCAAATAGTCTAATATTCAAAAAGTTCTAACCAAGGTATTTAGAAAATAAAAACAATGTAAATTAGAAATTGTTGTAATTTTCCTCAACAAAACTTCCTATTTTGAATCATTATTATCTACTTATCAATTTAATTGAAAATATATGTCTCCACATAAGTAAATAAGTTACTGTTCAACCATATATTCATCATTTAATCAAGTAAAAATAAAACTATTAATATTAAAAAAAATTGAGCTTTTTGGTTTATTGATTAAATGTAGTAAATTAAAATTGAATGTTGGTTGTTAGAAAACAACAAACTTGGAAACAAAATAAATATTACGAAGTCAAGAATCGATAAAAGAAAATCTAAAATGAAATTATGTATAAGAAAAATTCTCAAATTTTAGTAAAATATATATTTTTTCTTTAATTTGTTTTTAAACTTCACTTAATATCAAAATTACTCTTTTTTGTTTGATTTTATTATACTCTATTTCTATAAGTACACCTCATATATATCTATTTTATTATAATTTTATATTATTAATATTTTTTCAACATTAAGAAAACTTCATCTTCTTTTCTATATCTAGGTGTATCTTCCGTCTTGGATTGAAAGAGAAATTTCAATTTCCTTTTAATTCCGAAATGTATCTACCAATGCAGATCAAAGATCAATCTCAATTAAGCCACCAATTGCTATGGGAGATCCACGATTGTGTTCTATTATGCCTTTTTGTTTTTTGAAAAGTTCAACTATGGCTTTTTGTAATATTGAAATTATCTTTTTTTTTTAATCTATTCAATACTTGATTTATATCATCCATGTGTTCAATAAATTATTTTATAGAAGTTTTTTAAACCAAGAAGCTTACACTTATATACACAACAACTTCTCAGCACAAAAACTTTTAGTTGTGAGATATGCAAACCATGTGTTCGATGAATTGTTTGAATGAAATTTTTTACAATAAAAAGCTTACACTTATATACAACAACCTTCTCGGCACTAAAACAATTAATTTAAAACTTATCCTTTTATAACTAATTTTATTTAAAGATTTTGTTTCATTCTCTATACTTTACAATCAAATTGTATTTCCTAAAAAGAATTTGATGTTTAATATTAGTATTTAGAAGAAAAGTTATATGATATTTAATTAATAATTTGCGGGGTCTATTACGGGACCTGATATGAATTCTCTTTATTGGAACTCAAACGATATTATCGAACACCCCATGAAACCCTTCTGGACTCTAACTAGCATCACTAAAAGGACGTCGTAGAGCGAATGCTTAACCTTTAACTTGATTCTTATTACACATAAAATTTATAAACTTTTAAAATATCATTTTTCTATAATTAAGGTTTTAGAAAAATTTCGATAGCATAACAGCTACATTTTCAATATTTTCCATCCTATCAAGTCATATAAAATCAATTTATAATGCTCCCAAAAGTTTCATACATTCTTCTCTATTTCCAATTTGGACCTCTGGTCTATCTTCATCACAATCTTAGCCATAATTTATCTAATTCAACGAAAACCATCTCAATTTTGAAAATGGATTTTTTCATGCTAACAAATCCACAAGCATTTACACCTTATTCAAAACATTTATACATAATTCAAATATCCCCATTGTGTGCGTAAACTAGTTCTCAAACATTTAGATTACATAGGTACAACACTTCACAACAAATATAGGGATTTTATAAAACTCATTTACAATAAAAAAAAAAAAACATAAACATGCACATGATTTTATCTAAATAAAAAATGCATGAATATGGTTTCATAAAAGCATCGGTCATCTTCAACTCACTTAATCTGAAGTAGAAGAAAGGAAAACTTGATCACTCGTCCCTACACCTGGGAAGGTTTTAAAAACATAAAACCAAATCAAAGTGAGCTAAAGAAGTTCAGTAAGTGTTTAATGTTTTTTTATTTAAACTATTTCATTAAAAATCTACCTCCCATAAACCTTTAAAAGAAATCTATATCTCTTAAATATTTATGTTTATTAAACTATATACTTTGTAAATTTCCTAAGCGATTTTAAAAACTTGTAATCGCATGTAAAACTATAATATGATTTCATGCTAACAATAGTTTCATAAATCACTAAAATATTTCATAAACTTTCAAGAATAAATAAAACATCATTTTTCTAAAATCCACTTATAGTAACATGTTTTTCTTTCTAAAACTGTGCAAATGGAACCCAAATGAGCTATAATCATAGAGCGACTTGTCTAGCATCGCATAATGGGTGATGTGGCGACTCAGCTAGCGCTGCTCACCGTGACAACTACTAAGACATCTCATTACCATGCAGCGAAATTTTCTAGATCGCATACATAGGCAAGATATTGCCCACATGTGTAGAGGGCAACACGATTGACTCAGGACTCAAGACTCAATCCTCCTGATGTTAGTGACACGCCCTCCCAACACTTGCCATACACATATAGGGTATATCAGTCAGGTCTAAATCAATAAATTTCTACAATTTGGTTAGGCCATTAGTCTTTAAAAACTTTACTTTTCATATATTTCAAAGTTTAATTTCTCATTCTATAAGCATAATAGTATAAAGTTATATTGCATAATTTCTTGCTACATCATATGATATTTATGATTTCAACACTTCCATGCATAAAATATCTCTTCTTGAACAAAATATGGAAGTATCCATAAACTAGTATGCTTGATGGAAACTTATAAAAATACTGTGAAAGTAAACTAAAATATATAGTTAACATTCATAAATGCTTTAGAAGTAAACTAAAATGCATTTAACATTCATAAACCATTTTTACACTCACCTGGCTTTAACTCACTAGAATGCCCTTCAACAATCTTTCTTTGATTTCTTTGCTTCTTTTTTCACCTATAATACACATCCTAACTTAGAATCCATCACTAATTCATTTAAAACCAATACAAATTCATCTAAATTGGCATTCAAACAAACATGCCCTTCACTTGACCAATTGCCCTATCTTTCACATAAGCTTTATTCTTTTGATTTTTCATGCATTAATCATCTTAATTTCATCTCAAACATCACCTTAAATCATTTATTTAAATGATCAATACATAAAATGTACCCTTAAAATTTGTGTTTGGCCGAATGCACCCCATCATATCATCCAAGCTTTTTCTTATCATTTTTGTTACACATCATCTTAAATCCATGTAAAACATCATATAATCATATCAAAACATTAAAATCAATTCATTGAACTTCATTCCTAACCTTGGCTGAAATCACATGTCCATCCAATCTAAGCTTTTTCTTTTCATTTTCATTTTCTTAATGCACATCATGTTAGAATTATATATGACATCATGTAAATAAATCAAAACATTACAATCCATCCATTAACATCAAACCCTAGCTTTGGCTAAATCCACACATAATGCATCCAACATCATTCTTCCATTTTTATAACCATCAAACACATTAAAATCACATCAAGGTTCATCTTATATCTTAGAATCAATTCTATCTAAATTTTCTTGAAAAATTGTATAAAACTCTAGAATACTCACCTTGATTTCTTACTTGTTTAATGACTTCCTTTGAGTCTCCTTTCAATTCTCCACTTAAATACAAGTTAATCCCCTTCAAAACATACCAAAAATTATATCAATTCATCAAGTTACCTTTTATCTAAGAAATCATCAAAACACCATGAAAATTCAAGTAAACTTACCACTTTCTCTTCACTTTCTTTGCTCAAACCTTGCCCTAACACCAAATTTGAGTAGATTTAATGATTCTAGCATGAAAAATTGATCAAAGTAGTCATGCCATTCTTCCTCTTACTTTGGCCGAACACCGTTCTTTTCCTCTCTCAATTTCTTTCTTCAATTTTTTCTACACAATTCTTAAACCACCACTATATTATCTTTGTAATTGGTTGAACAATTGCCCTCAACTATTCATTCTCCATTTGACAAGTTTGCCATTGATGGATTTGAAAATTGCCTTTAAACTAACATAAATTTTATAATAATACCATTGGTTATAATTCAAAGCATTTGATTGGTTAACACTTAATTATCCATTCAATTCTAACTAATTCCATTCATATGGTCAGTGGCCCACCGCTGACCCCACGGTAGTCCTCTAGTGGATATTTGGTTTGATTGAAAAGTTTCCATGAAGCTAAGCCGTCATGTATTTTACCAAAGATCTTTTTAAGAATCTCTTTTAAAAACGAGGAAAGGGTAAGAACTTTTTCTTTTAATCATACATTCATAAAATAAGTTTAATAAAAATTTGAACAGTATAACGATTGTTTTTCTGAAAATATCACCTTGTAAAGATGTCATAGAAAATTTGTACATTTCTGTAGCAAACAAAGTCTCAACTACTGGGTTTCAGACCCTCTTTTATTTCCACAACCATTCACAACATAGTTTTAAATTGAACACAACTTAACTTATAAATTTGGTAACCCCTCGATGTGAAAATAATTAAAATATAACATATCATTTAAAACATTTTTATGCCATGCATCAATATAGTCACATATTTAAAATATATATATTCATTTACATACAAAAATTATTATACATATTTTAAAAATCATTTATGATAATTATATACAATCATAGAGATACGCGACTAAGTTTATGTATTCTTGGTTCGGAGTCCCCGCTACTAATGTCTTTGCACCTGTATCTATCACTGGGGAGATTTTATTTATAAAACATAAAACTAAAGTGAGCTATACAAGCTCAGTGAGTATCGTATTTTCTTTAATTGAACTATGTTTTCCCAAATAACCTCCTTAAAACTTAAAATCAATTTATTTATGATTTTATAAAACAACATTAGTTTTCTAAAAGTTTTTTTTGAAGTAAAATGCATGAATGACATTTAATATCAATATGAATCGTATTGCATGAAATCGAATTATAATAATATGTTAAAAAGAAAATTTCTCTGATTTTAGAAAATCATTTTGAAATGCTTTTCAAATCTGAAAAATTAATAATTATGCAATTTCCATAATTATGTTGGAAATCACAAACATGTGGTAACCATGCATATTTCATGAAAAATCTATCCATAAAAAAGATCCAACCTTTGGTGCCTAAATACCATATAGTACCCTAGGTATGGATCAGCCTGGATTCGGCCAGCCAAGCCTTATGGCCCGGCCCCGGTGCTATCCTAACCGGTAAGAGCAGAATTTACTCTCACTCATATAGAAGCTAGCTATTTTATATACCTAGTTCGTGCATGGACGACACATTAAACAGGACTAATGGACACAGTCCCTCTTACTGTTAGTGACAGACATCCCTGACACTGCTCATGCATGGTTTGGATACACTGATCGGTAACATATATCTGGAATACCTATTCTGGACGGGACGAACCACCAACCCTAGTGGGTATCAACTAGTATCACAAGCTCATAAAAATAATTCCATACATATTTCTTTTTAATTCATAAAATTTCATGTCTCAACGGATAAAATTTTATAATTCAAATAACTTTTCACCATGCATTTTCGTATCTCAACATAAAGATTTCATGATTCGAATAACTTTTTATAATTCATGCAAGAGGTTTAAAACTAATTTCAACATTCCCAAGTATTCATTTAAATATAACTTAAAAGTTTTATAGTGAATAAAACGTATTCATATCAAAACATTTTAAGGAGCACTCACCTAAATTAGCTCACGACAATTTCGATTTACAATTCCTTCATTTGCAACACACCTACACATTGTCATATTCTATATTTAGACAACATCATAATTGATATTATTTGTATAAGTTTCTTATTCAAAATCGCTAACAATTAAGCACACAAAGCACTTCAACTAATGCTTCAATCCACATCTAAATGTTTAACGAACTTTCGCATCATTCTATCTTCCATGTTAACTGAAAATTGACCATAATTTGACACCTTTCATTTCATCAACTTCTTGTCACCAAATCATGCACAATACATGTAGATTAGTAGAAATTAACTCAACTTTTAATAAATTCCAAATTTAGCAAAACTAGCATGTCTTTTGGCCATGAATTGTATCACTTGACATCTTATGGATACTTTTCCAAATTCTATGTTATGTTCATCATTAATATTACTCATCTAACCATTCAAAACACTCAAAAACAACATTTAACTCTTCAATAAATTTAATGCAGAACCATGATAGCTTGTGTACCAAAAATGTTTCCTCCCATTTCCGTATCAAATCTCAATCTTTCAATACATTTTCATGGATGAAGCCTACCTAAAAACCTCAAACACTTTTTAAACCATAAACCTTAGCTTTGGCCATGGCTCATAGCACACATACACAAGGTTTTCTTCAAGCTTTTCCACTTTAAATTACACTCAATTCACATATATTTTCATGACAGTATACTAATATCTTAAACAACCTCCACTTAAATTTCAGTCAAAAATTCACCTATACTAGTAAGCTTATCCATCCTTCTTGCAACCCTAACTTTGCTCTCCCATTAATTTAAAGCTTAAATCTTCACAAGCCATGCATAAACTGTAACATGCTGTTTCGATGTCCTAATAATTATTTAATATAGATTATTAATTAAGAGATGATGTAATTAATTATCCGTCCAGATCCGGAGAAGTAATTGAATTTTTATAAAATTCTCTAGACGGGTCCGGGGATAATTATTTAATTCAATCTCATAAAATAAATTAGAGCGTCCGAATTTAAATATTTATTCAGAATCTAATAAAGTTCTTGTATGTGAATTTGGATTTTTATTAGATTTCCAGGCGGACCCGAAGCGAATCCGAGCGAAAAGCGAAATCCATAAAACATGAAATGAATGCATTAAAGTTGATGCATGGGGGATCGTGCATGGAAAGGCAAGTGGCTTGAGATTTAACACTTGTAGGACAAGTGTCCAAATTGAAGACAAAATATATATATTAAAATGTGAAGATAAAGAGTAAAATAATAAAAATTTAAAAGAAAAATATCTTCATTCGGTCTTCATTTGTCTTAAGACCCGAGAGTGGAAGATAGTGAGCAAGAGAGAGATTGAGAGGAAGGAGATCCTCGGCCAAGAAGCAAGCTGAATCTATGTGTGCTGTTCGTGGAATAAGAGAGAACCGAGAAGAGTGAAATGGAAATAGTGGATGTGAGCTCGTGCATGCAAGAGCAAAAGTGAAAAGCAAGAAGCAAGATGAAGATCTAAAGCGTGAAGTTGGTGCAGCAAAGAAGAAGTGAAGCACACATAACAGTCGGTAAGCTCGTGAAACCATGAGAGAAGGAGGAAGTGCAGCTCATGAAGAGAGCTATCCATGAGTTGATCTATGTGCAGACCGTGAGTTGGTAGGCTGATTCAGGTGAGAACAGCCCCTAACTTCCTCTTCTTTCGATCTTTGTCATGGATGAGAGCCACAAGAGTGTTGCATGTATGTTTTTGTGAGTGAGAATGCTGACCGTGACACTCATGTGTAGTCCAGGCAGTTTTGAACTTTCATTCCCTTCCCCATTCTGCTGTCATCATTTTTTTAGGTGAGATTTCATGTTCCTGTAGTGTGTGTAAGGTTTAGAGAACTACTTTTGAAGTAATTTCAGCTTACATGCAGAATGTGGGATGTGTGGTTGTTGCTGTCAGCTTTGGTGGACATCGCATTACCGTCGCGGATGCGTAGAACTATTGGATAAGTAGAACAGCACTTCGAAGGTAAATATTGTCCTAAATTAAGCCTTAGTGTGGTTGAAGGTCTAAATGCTTGATTGGATAAAAAAAAAATTGATGATTAAGGGGCTGGTATAGGTTCGGTCAAGCTAAGGATAGCGGGCAGCCCTTCGAGAGCAATTTTTGTTGTGTCGTCTTGATTTTCGAAAGGTACATTGAGTGTTATTGATATGATTTTGATCGATAATGTTTAGGATGGTTAATGGATGAGTTTTGATGATGTCATAATTGAGAAATAGGATTTAGAACCTTATTAGTGAAAGGTTCGTTTGATATTGGTTCGATATGTTTGCGAATGATTTGCGATGTTGAATTTTGTGTTGCGAAAGCCGTATAGGGTTGTTATGTTAGGAAAGTATGAGCTGTTATGTTTTGCTTTTCGTTTTGGAATTGTCGGCACGAAAAATTATTCGCATCGATATGCTTTAGAGTATTGAAAAGTTATTTGAATATCGCTTGATTGTTTTCAAGTGTTTCGATCGAGTTTTTCGTGTTTTCGAAAGGCGTTAGTTTGTGATTTAGTGCCGAATAAATTGTGATTAAAATGCCATGATATTAAATGATATTTGAATGTGATTCAAATGAATATCTATGATGAAAATGATTGAGAGATTTCATGATAGTTTGTTAGAGTTAATTCGCGTAAATGAAAGACGATGTGACAATTTATAGGCTGTTTGGACATGCAGTTTTCATGAAAATTGTGTGCAGTTTTTGGCATGATTAATGACTGTTTTTGAAGTGTTCAAAGGCTGTTTTCGTGCTATACAAATGAGCTATTAAGATGCTATTATATGAGTTATAAATATGCTAGTTATGGGATGTCAAAATGAGGAGTAACATGCTGTTTTTAAGGGCTGTTACATGCTGTTTTTAAAACGTTTTTTGTGCTGTTTTGAGTTCTTGTAATGCTATTTTCGTATTGATTGTAGGGCTGTCATAAGCTATTTTAATGGGTTGTTTTGAGATTCTTTTCAATACGATAAAGACAGTTATAAAAAGGATATTATGAGCTATTTCGAAGTGATATCCATTGCAAGTATTTAGGATGCATTATAGGAGAGCATATAGTTATAGCGCATTAAGTAACGCTAGAAATTTGTTAAATAAACTTTTGCTATGTTTGTTTTAATGAAAGGTCAAGGAGAACCCGACGAACCGGATTCTCGATAAGAAAATAAGGGTAAAGCATAAGGGAGCATTCGATTCAAAGATCGAATCCTTTTGAGATCGGTATACACATTATTTTTAATTTTACTTGAAAGTGTTTTCATTGTGAAGTGATTTCATTGTGAAGTGATTTTTATTAAATGAGATTGATATATCGTTTTGATACAATGCATTTATAAACTTATTTGCCTATACTTGAAAGGAAAAGCGGAATTGATTTGTTATGAAAATCTTGCTACTAAAACCAAAGTGTAAAATGTGATACAAACGTTATGTTGTAAATAACCCTTGTAAACTTAGATATCGATAAATGGAAATTGGTAATTGACATGTCAATAGGGAACTTAGCAGCTGCACCGTTTATTTACATACACTAAATTGATTCGTTATGGATTATGAGAGGCACCATGTGTCCGGTTCGAACGATTTTGTGATATGATATACGACCCGGTGGATAATCACCGAGCGACCGATGTCGGGGTCGACCGTTATTCCGACAGATAACCACCGCGTGTCCGATGTCGAAAACCCATATACCAATACTATCGAATATATGTTTACTAAGGGCACTGAAAAATATTATAAGCAATAAAATAACATTGTTATGTGAAATGAAATGTTCAATTGACAGGCCCTTTTCTAACTACTAGCTAGGCGACCTGCCCGGCAACCTCACGGTGGCTCCCCAGTCGAGATCTGCTCTGACTGGAAAGTTCCCGTGAAGCTAAGCCTCTTTTCTTTGCTAAAATACTTGAAATCCTTTTGATTTTGAAAAAGAGTGGGAATTTTGTTCGTTGAAAATAACTTTAAGAAAATAGGATTTTCACAGAAAACCGGCAGCACAACGACTGTTTTTCTAAAATTCCACCCTGTAAAATATCTCATAAAACCTGTATAATTGTATTCACAAACAATTTCTATAATCAATAGGCCTCCGGCCATTTTCAAACTCATAATCATGCAATTAAGCGGAAGTAACTTGAATAAATCTTAAAAACGACATGCATGATATTTACATAAAATCCTTAACTCAAAATAATATTTTTCAAAACTAGAGAATCTGGAAAATGATAGTAAATACAATACATGATGTTATGCTAGAAAATGGTGCAATCTGGTCACGCGTGTCTAACTGGCCTGTCCGTGGCCTGTCCGTCCGAAGGAGATACGTCAACCGCGCTACTCGCACCTGCACCTGAGGGAGGTTTTAAAGAAAACAGGAAAACAGTGGTGAGAATAACTCAGTGAGTGGGTGAGTTTATCATAAACTATACTTTTGCTAAAATAATATTCCTCCCAAAAATAGATTGGAAAACTATTACTTACTTACTTTTCCTGAAAACTGTAAATTCGTTTAAAAGCTGCGAAAGTTATTTATCAAACTTTTCTTAAAACTTTTCTTATTTTCTTACTAGCCTTATCTGGCAACCCAGGGAAATCTTGTCCTTCGTGACGGTGCGAAAACACGCCACTAGGATAGGGGAACTCTCACCATGTGTAGTCGCAGATGTGGATACAACTCTGGGATCGCGAATCCCTCCAACATCAGGCAGATCTGCACTATCCCATACGTGCAGAGGGTGACTGACAGACTCGATCCCCCCAAAGTTAGTAACTCCCCCCAACTACCGTACACGTATGGAATACTTTCGGCCGGGTGTAATCTTAGGGCTAGGATAAACCATAGGCATATATATAAAAATGAAATCTCGGCAATATACTATAATATCGCAAAATAACTTTCATAAATACTATCTCTATGCATGTATATAATTTCAACTTGCTCAATTACTTACTGAAGAATATAAACATATTCATAGCATAAACTTTAAAGCTATACATGCATTTATAGATGATAAACTGAAAACCATAAACTTTTACTAGAATCTCAAAACCTTTTACTTGCTAAAACTGATTGCATTCAATAACAGAATGTATGAAAACTTTTAAAAATCCACACTCATAACTTGCTTCCAAAATACTTATCACCGCTTCCCGTTACGGCTTTCGTTGGATTCCCGGTTCACCTACAATTGATTTCGATCGAGATGTCGTTAAAACATAATTCGTGCACAACTAAACTTTAAGCCATACGAGGATTTATAAACACAATAATTCAAGTGACTATCCTCGCACGATAACATAACGAAAAACTCATATTTGCACGCGGAAACGATTTCAAACCGATTCGTTATCGTGACTTGAAATACTCGAAACTTTGCGGTTACAAAACCAACAACTAAGCCAATCGAATCTAATATAACATCCTCAAAATCAGATTCTAATGAATTCGTTAAACAGAAGATTCGAATTTAAACGACGAACTTAAAGCTTACGCGATTGCACTAATCATCGCGATTTATCAATTTTACGCGTTTCGCGCGACTTATTTGTTTCCACTTAAACTTATCGTTAATAACAGCTCGTAACTTTACTTAAACACTTTAACGGGCTTAATATCAATCTTGGGGCAGCGAGATAACATTCACAATCTTTTTATAATCGACAACGAAAATCATAAACTAACAACACTCGCATTCGTGGAAAAATTCACCCGAAACGCTCGGAAACGATTTCTAAATAACCGAACGAATATCCGATCCTTTAAAACACTCTAATATTATCTATTTTCCACGACCACAAACGCGAAACCAAAAACATATTCTAACAGCCCTTATTCTTCTCATATCAGCCCATATATAAAACTCAACGAATACGATTGTTTACCAAATTATTCAAACCAACCGAAACAACAAAACGAACGAACCTCCGCACTAGCGAGGTTCTCGATCCTAGTCCCAAACATAATATCATCAATTTATCTCAACTCTAATCACATAATCACATTCCTAATTACTCAAAATGATTCAACCAAGAAAATGGGCAGCACTTACCCAAGAAGCGAGCTGTTCTCCGCTTCGAAACGGCTTCCGAATGACGACAAAACTCTCGTGGCAGCAAGCTTCTTCTTCCACCAGCCACTGCCCTCGCTTCCTTCTGCTTCCTTTCAGCTCTAAAATGATGCACTTAAATAAAATTGACAGCAGCAACTTACAAAGACAGCACACAGTAGAAATCGGCAGCAAGACAGCACGGCGACAGCAACGTGACAGCAGCTTCCCTTCGCCGGCAGCAGCTCACGCTAATAGCACCTTGTTCAACAGCGGCGACAGCACACAGCAAAGGCAGCGCCAGCAACAGCAGCTTCGCGACAGCAGCAACTTCGCGACAGCAGCAGCTTCCTCAACAGTGACAGCACCTACTTCAGCTCACGCAGCACTAGACAGCAACGGCAGCAAGACAGTTTCAGCTCATGCTCAACAGCAGCAGCCTTCACGTCCAGACAGCAGCAACCTTCACGTCCAGACAGCAAAGGCAGCACGGCAGCACGCTCCTCAGGCCTGACAGCAGCTCACCTTCACGCCCAACAGCAGTAGCTCGACAGCACCTGGCGACAGCACTTGGCAGCACGGCAGCTGACTTTGACAGCTTCACGCCAGCACAAGGCAGCGACGGCAGCAGCGCTACCTCACGCCAGCAGTTCCCTCCACCGGCGACACTGGTAGCAGCACTTGGAGACGGTGACAGCAGCTGATGCACGTCCTCCTCACGCCAGCAACTGTCGTCCTTGCTCACGGTGATGACAGCAAGCTCACGGCAGTGAACAAGGCAGCAACTACATCCACGTTGACAGCTTCAGCTTGTACAAGACATAGATGGCAGCATCACCAGCATCTTCCCTTTGCTGGCAGCAGTTTACGCTCAGACAACAGCCATGGCAGCAAGCTCAGCTCGACCTCCTCCAGCTTGCATGCACGGGCAGCACACTCCTTCTCTATCTCTCACTATCTCTCTATCTCTCTTTTCAATCCTCTCACCTTGGATTCGGTTCTTGGAATGAAAAAGAAGAAGTTGATAGATGTTGGCTTGGATTCGGTTTTTGATATGAGAAAAATGGTGACCGAATGATAGCTTCTCATTATTCTCTCTTTGGATTCTATTTTTGCTATAATAAGTTGTTGACCGAGCTTGTTATTTGCTTCATTCTTTCTTCAATTCCAACTACAAATATTAAAAAAAAAATGGCTCTTCTCTTGCATGTGTGACATGTGTCACAACATGCAATAACTTAAGTGGATTTCATGCATTCTTGCTTTTTAATTCCAAGCTCGGATTCCGTTTCAGTCCGTCCGTCCTGGAATCCGCTTTTTAATCGCTTTCGCCTTTGGAATAATTTATAAATTCCGAACCCGTCTTTGCGAACTCGAATTTATTTCTCTAAATCGAAAATAATTATTCCAATTATTTTCGGACTCGATATTTATATATTTCCGATCGGACACGATCCATCGGAAAAAATGTTTCGCTCTCCGACGAACGCGGTTTTTGGTTTTACAATTCACCCCTCCTTATAAAAATTTCGTCCTCGAAATTTACACAACTTTCATGAAATGCATTTCCACACTAGAATCTATCAAACATACTTGATACTTTCTTAGTTAGAAAATTCAAAACTTGACTACCTAAATATACTTACTTGTCTCAAAAAGATACGGGTACTGATTGCGCATCTGCTCCTCGTGCTCCCACGTGGCCTCTTCCACTGCATGATTCCTCCACAACACTTTAACCAACAGAATAACTTTACTGCGAAGAACCTGATCTCTCTTATCAAGAATCTGAACTGGGGTCTCCTCATAAGATAGGTTCTCCTTGAGTTCCATTGGCTGCTCTGACAACACGTGCGAAGGATCTGCTATATACTTGCGGAGCAACGAGACATGGAATACATTATGGATCCTAGAAAGTTCTACTGGCAGTTCAAGTCGATACGCTACCTCACCTACTCTGCCAATCACTTCATAGGGACCGATATACCGGGGGCTTAACTTACCTCGCTTCCCAAAACGAATTATTCCTTTCCATGGAGATATCCGTAGGAACACCTTATCCCCGACCTGGAACTCTAAATCCTTCCTACGCTTATCTGCGTAACTTTTCTGACGATCCTGGGCTATCTTCAGATTGTCCCGAATAACTTTGATTTTATCTGTAGTCATCTGAACAAGCTCGGGCCCAATCAACTTTCTCTCGCCCATCTCATCCCAACATATCGGTGTCCTACACCGTCTCCCATAAAGTGCTTCATACGGTGCCATACCGATACTAGCCTGATAGCTGTTATTATAGGCAAACTCGATTAAGGACAGATGAGAATGCCAACTTCCTTCAAACTCTATCACACAAGATCTGAGCATATCCTCTAAAGTCTGAATGGTACGCTCAGACTGACCATCTGTCTGCGGATGAAATGCTGTACTAAAATGTAATCGAGTACCTAATGCTTTCTGGAGGCTAGGCCAAAATCGGGATGTAAATCTCGGATCTCTATCTGATACGATCGACACTGGAGCCCCATGTAATCTCACGATCTCATCAACATACAACTTAGCCAATCTGTTCAGGGAATAAGTACTTCTGATAGGTAGGAAATGAGCTGACTTCGTAAGTCGATCTACTATTACCCAAATACTGTCATAACCATTTCGACTCCGAGGAAATCCTACCACAAAATCCATAGTAATACGCTCCCATTTCCACTCCGGAATGGGAAGTGGCTGAAGAAGTCCTGATGGCCTCTGGTGCTCGGCTTTCACCTGCTGACAAATCAAACATCTTGACACAAATTCAGCTATCTCTCTCTTCATACCTTTCCACCAGTAATGCTCTTTCAAGGTATGATACATTTTCGTACTTCCCGGATGCATAGCGTATGCTGAGGAGTGAGCTTCATCTAAAATTTCTTTCTTGAGTTCCATCACATTTGGAACACATAGTCTCTGTCTCATCCTCAACGTACCATCATCCCTGATTGAGAAGTCTCCCTGCTGGCCTGACTCTACTTCCTGTCTGATTTTGACTAACTGAGGATCCTGAATCTGCAACTCTCGGATTCTATCCACGAGTACCGGTCGAACTTGGAAAGTAGCTAACAATGCACCAGAATTTCCTACTTCCAAATTAACTCCCAAAGATCTCATCTCTACTAACAATGGAAGATACCCAGCTCTTAAATGAGCTACCGAGCTGGAAGGTCTCCTACTCAATGCATCGGCTACTACATTTGCTTTCCCGGGATGGTACTCTATGGTGCAATCGTAATCCTTGAGCAGCTCTAACCATCTCCTCTGTCTCATATTCAACTCTTTCTGGGAGAACAAATACTGAAGGCTCTTGTGATCTGTAAATATCTGACATCGAACTCCATACAAGTAATGCCTCCAGATCCTGAGTGCAAAAATTACTGCGGCCAACTCTAGATCATGGGTTGGGTAATTCTGCTCGTGCTTCTTTAACTGCTTGGAAGCATAAGCTATCACTTTTCCATTTTGCATCAGAACACAACCCAAACCTTGCCTCGAAGCATCACTGTACACCACAAAGCCTTCATTTCCTGAAGGAAGAGTAAGCACTGGAGCTGTGGTCAATTTTGTCTTCAATTCATCGAAATTCTTCTGACAGGCTTCTGACCACTCAAACTTTGCTTCCTTCCTGGTGAGCTTCGTCAAAGGAATGGCAATCTTAGAAAATCCTTCGACAAATTTCCTATAATAACCTGCCAAACCTAAGAAACTCCGAACCTCAGTTACGGTTGTAGGCGATTTCCAGTTCACAATCGCTTCAATCTTTTGAGGATCAACACTAATCCAATCAGCTGAAACCACATGGCCTAAAAATGAAACTTCATTCAACCAGAACTGACACTTGCTGAACTTGGCATACAATTGCTGCTCTCTTAACGTCTGTAAAACTAATCTTAGATGTTCAGCATGTTCTTCCCTACTGCCCGAATACACCAATATATCGTCAATGAACACTATGACAAACTTATCCAAAAATTCATGGAACACCCGATTCATCAATGCCATGAATGCTGCTGGGGCATTGGTTAGCCCGAAAGGCATAACCAAGAATTCATAATGTCCATAACGCGTCCTGAAGGTAGTCTTAGGAATATCATCTCTCTTGATCTTCAACTGATGGTACCTTGATCTCAAATCTATCTTAGAAAACAATCTTGCACCTTGCAATTGATCGAACAGATCATCAATCCTCGGTAAAGGATATTGATTCCGAATAGTCACCTTATTCAATTCCCGGTAATCAATGCACAATCTCATACTTCCATCTTTCTTTTTAACAAAGAGCACTGGTGCTCCCCAAGGAGATACACTGGATCTAACAAAACCCTTGTCTACCAATTCTTCCAACTGAACCTTTAATTCCTTCAACTCTGGAGGTGCCATCCTGTACGGTGCTCTGGAAATTGGTGCTGTTCCCGGCATCAGATTAATCTCAAATTCAATATCTCAATCCGGAGGTAAACCTGGAAGATCTTCTGGGGATACATCAGAAAACTCTGCAACCACAGGAATATCTTCTAGCTGAGTCTCCCTCTCGGACGAATCTATCACATAAGCCAAATAACCTGCACATTGCTTCTTTAACATTCTTCTGGCGGTTATGGCTGATATGATATGGGATGGAAGCATTTTACGCTCTCCTCGGAATACTACATCTGACTTTCCCACTAAACTGAACTTGACTTCTTTCTGAAAACAATCCACCACGGCATGATGCGTAGCTAACCAGTCCATACCCAATATAATGTCGAAATCACATAGATCCAACAACATCAAACTAACTGGAAAGGATCTACCCCCAAGTACAATATCGCAATCTCTACAAACACTCTCTGCTACTAAAGAATCTCCAGTAGGAGTAGCTACTATCATATCGCACTCTAAGGGTTTTAACTTCATATTAACATGCCTTGCAAAACTTTTAGAAACAAAAGAATGCGTAGCACCAGGGTCTATTAAAACATGAGCATCAGAGTTGAAAACTATTACAGTACCTGTCACCACCTCTGGTGTAGCTTCAGCATCTTGTTGCGTTACCGCGAACACCCTGGCTTGAGTACGGGGTCTCCCTGATTGTCCTCTGGGTGGCAAACCTCTCCCAGCACCTCTTCCGGATTGAACTGTAGTCCCTGGTCCTCTCATCTGTGGACCTCTCTGATCCTGCGACTGACCCCCGCTAAACTGCCCTTGAGTATACGGTCTCGACCCACTGGCTCCTCTTGTTCTCTGCGGACACTCAGACATAAAATGTCCCTCTTTACCACAACGATAACATCCAGTGATACCCATATGACACTCTCCTCGGTGTGTCCTATTGCATTTCCTACACGGCTCTATGCTTTGAGTATTACCTCTGCTTTGGGGTCCTGATGGAGGTTTGACTGAACTCTGACTAGACGCAGCTCCCTGACTTCGCTGTTTGCTACCTAACCATCTAGACTTGTCTCCAGTTTTCGGTGCCTTGCTGAAGCCTCCTGAATACCAACCTGACCCCTGACTGCGCTTTGATTTCTGTGCCTGCTCTTTGTCACCTATTGTTGTCCTTTCTACCCTCAAAGCTGCTTCAACTAACCGCCCATACTCTCTATGCTCTACAGCTACCACATATGCCTTGATTTTCGGATTCAAGCCCTGCACAAACTTATGGCACTTGTTTACCTCATCATTAACTATAAACGGTGCCACTCGAGACAATTCAGTGAACTTCCTTTCATACTCTTCCACAGATATGTTACCCTGCACAAGACTGTAAAACTCCTCAATCTTTGCGTCTTTGTATGCCCTGGGGTAGAATTTCTCATTAAACTCTTCTTTGAACTTTTCCCATGTGACTTGTTCGATTGCTCTTCGCTTGACGGAATCCCACCAATCTCTAGCTGACGCTCGAAGTAAGAATGAAGCAATTGACACCTTTTGGAGATCGGTACATTCCATCTGTTCCAACACTCTTTCAGTATTATCCAACCACTCTGTTGTAATTTCTGGACCACCTGTTCCGTCAAAAGCATCGGAGCCAAGTTTCCTTGCCCTCTCAACGGTGGCGCTTGGTGCACGAGGCCTTAG
Source organism: Dimocarpus longan (assembly GCA_022984855.1). Classification (NCBI taxonomy): domain Eukaryota; kingdom Viridiplantae; phylum Streptophyta; class Magnoliopsida; order Sapindales; family Sapindaceae; genus Dimocarpus; species Dimocarpus longan. The sequence continues at coordinate 11,427,047 of CM041013.1, forward strand.
CCCTTGGATAACCTGGGCTAATCTCTCGATCGGATCCTGCTCAGGTTCTACTACTGGTGGCTCAACTGGAACCCCTGGCTGAGGATCATTGACGGACTCATTTACTTGCTCCCTTATTTCTGGAGCAGGAGGTGGAGCATTTTCAGCGGCTCTCCTTTTACGCGGACGACCGACGCGACGCATGACTCACTGCACTTGAACCAGATACTTAGTCATAAAATGTATGAGGTTTGAAACATTTACTATGTAAATGCTTAGAAATCATGTAATGCATTTAAAATCTTTGCTCTGATACCAACGTTGACAGGCCCTTTTCTAACTACTAGCTAGGCGACCTGCCCGGCAACCTCACGGTGGCTCCCCAGTCGAGATCTGCTCTGACTGGAAAGTTCCCGTGAAGCTAAGCCTCTTTTCTTTGCTAAAATACTTGAAATCCTTTTGATTTTGAAAAAGAGTGGGAATTTTGTTCGTTGAAAATAACTTTAAGAAAATAGGATTTTCACAGAAAACCGGCAGCACAACGACTGTTTTTCTAAAATTCCACCCTGTAAAATATCTCATAAAACCTGTATAATTGTATTCACAAACAATTTCTATAATCAATAGGCCTCCGGCCATTTTCAAACTCATAATCATGCAATTAAGCGGAAGTAACTTGAATAAATCTTAAAAACGACATGCATGATATTTACATAAAATCCTTAACTCAAAATAATATTTTTCAAAACTAGAGAATCTGGAAAATGATAGTAAATACAATACATGATGTTATGCTAGAAAATGGTGCAATCTGGTCACGCGTGTCTAACTGGCCTGTCCGTGGCCTGTCCGTCCGAAGGAGATACGTCAACCGCGCTACTCGCACCTGCACCTGAGGGAGGTTTTAAAGAAAACAGGAAAACAGTGGTGAGAATAACTCAGTGAGTGGGTGAGTTTATCATAAACTATACTTTTGCTAAAATAATATTCCTCCCAAAAATAGATTGGAAAACTATTACTTACTTACTTTTCCTGAAAACTGTAAATTCGTTTAAAAGCTGCGAAAGTTATTTATCAAACTTTTCTTAAAACTTTTCTTATTTTCTTACTAGCCTTATCTGGCAACCCAGGGAAATCTTGTCCTTCGTGACGGTGCGAAAACACGCCACTAGGATAGGGGAACTCTCACCATGTGTAGTCGCAGATGTGGATACAACTCTGGGATCGCGAATCCCTCCAACATCAGGCAAATCTGCACTATCCCATACGTGCAGAGGGTGACTGACAGACTCGATCCCCCCAAAGTTAGTAACTCCCCCCAACTACCGTACACGTATGGAATACTTTCGGCCGGGTGTAATCTTAGGGCTAGGATAAACCATAGGCATATATATAAAAATGAAATCTCGGCAATATACTATAATATCGCAAAATAACTTTCATAAATACTATCTCTATGCATGTATATAATTTCAACTTGCTCAATTACTTACTGAAGAATATAAACATATTCATAGCATAAACTTTAAAGCTATACATGCATTTATAGATGATAAACTGAAAACCATAAACTTTTACTAGAATCTCAAAACCTTTTACTTGCTAAAACTGATTGCATTCAATAACAGAATGTATGAAAACTTTTAAAAATCCACACTCACAACTTGCTTCCAAAATACTTATCACCGCTTCCCGTTACGGCTCTCGTTGGATTCCCGGTTCACCTACAATTGATTTCGATCGAGATGTCGTTAAAACATAATTCGTGCGCAACTAAACTTTAAGCCATACGAGGATTTATAAACACAATAATTCAAGTGACTATCCTCGCACGATAACATAACGAAAAACTCATATTTGCACGCGGAAACGATTTCAAACCGATTCGTTATCGTGACTTGAAATACTCGAAACTTTGCGGTTATAAAACCAACAACTAAGCCAATCGAATCTAATATAACATCCTCAAAATCAGATTCTAATGAATTCATTAAACAGAAGATTCGAATTTAAACGACGAACTTAAAGCTTACGCGATTGCACTAATCATCGCGATTTATCAATTTTACGCGTTTCGCGCGACTTATTTGTTTCCACTTAAACTTATCGTTAATAACAGCTCGTAACTTTACTTCAACACTTTAACGGGCTTAATATCAATCTTGGGGCAGCGAGATAACATTCACAATCTTTTTATAATCGACAACGAAAATCATAAACTAACAACACTCGCATTCGTGGAAAAATTCACCCGAAACGCTCGGAAACGATTTCTAAATAACCGAACGAATATCCGATCCTTTAAAACACTCTAATATTATCTATTTTCCATGACCACAAACGCGAAACCAAAAACATATTCTAACAGCCCTTATTCTTCTCATATCAGCCCATATATAAAACTCAACGAATACGATTGTTTACCAAATTATTCAAACCAACCGAAACAACAAAACGAACGAACCTCCGCACTAGCGAGGTTCTCGATCCTAGTCCCAAACATAATATCATCAATTTATCTCAACTCTAATCACATAATCACATTCCTAATTACTCAAAATGATTCAACCAAGAAAATGGGCAGCACTTACCCAAGAAGCGAGCTGTTCTCCGCTTCGAAACGGCTTCCGAATGACGACAAAACTCTCGTGGCAGCAAGCTTCTTCTTCCACCAGCCACTGCCCTCGCTTCCTTCTGCTTCCTTTCAGCTCTAAAATGATGCACTTAAATAAAATTGACAGCAGCAACTTACAAAGACAGCACACAGCAGAAATCGGCAGCAAGACAGCACGGCGACAGCAACGTGACAGCAGCTTCCCTTCGCCGGCAGCAGCTCACGCTAACAGCACCTTGTTCAACAGCGGCGACAGCACACAGCAAAGGCAGCGCCAGCAACAGCAGCTTCGCGACAGCAGCAACTTCGCGACAGCAGCAGCTTCCTCAACGGTGACAGCACCTACTTCAGCTCACGCAGCACTAGACAGCAACGGCAGCAAGAGAGTTTCAGCTCATGCTCAACAGCAGCAGCCTTCACGTCCAGACAGCAGCAACCTTCACGTCCAGACAGCCAAGGCAGCACGGCAGCACGCTCCTCAGGCCTGACAGCAGCTCACCTTCACGCCCAACAGCAGTAGCTCGACAGTACCTGGCGAGAACACTTGGCAGCACGGCAGCTGACTTTGACAGCTTCACGCCAGCACAAGGCAGCGACGGCAGCAGCGCTACCTCACGCCAGCAGTTCGCTCCACCGGCGACACTGGTAGCAGCACTTGGAGACGGTGACAGCAGCTGATGCACGTCCTCCTCACGCCAGCAACTGTCGTCCTTGCTCACGGTGATGACAACAAGCTCACGGCAGTGAACAAGGCAGCAACTACATCCACGTTGACAGCTTCAGCTTGTACAAGACATAGATGGCAGCATCACCAGCATCTTCCCTTTGCTGGCAGCAGTTTACGCTCAGACAACAGCCATGGCAGCAAGCTCAGCTCGACCTCCTCCAGCTTGCATGCACGGGCAGCACACTCCTTCTCTATCTCTCACTATCTCTCTATCTCTCTTTTCAATCCTCTCACCTTGGATTCGATTCTTGGAATGAAAAAGAAGAAGTTGATAGATGTTGGCTTGGATTCGGTTTTTGATATGAGAAAAATGGTGACCGAATGATAGCTTCTCATTGTTCTCTCTTTGGATTCTATTTTTGCTATAATAAGTTGTTGACCGAGCTTGTTATTTGCTTCATTCTTTCTTCAATTCCAACTACAAATATTAAAAAAAAAATGGCTCTTCTCTTGCATGTGTGACATGTGTCACAACATGCAATAACTTAAGTGGATTTCATGCATTCTTGCTTTTTAATTCCAAGCTCGGATTCCGTTTCAGTCCGTCCGTCCTGGAATCCGCTTTTTAATCGCTTTCGCCTTTGGAATAATTTTTAAATTCCGAACCCGTCTTTGCGAACTCGAATTTATTTCTCTAAATCGAAAATAATTATTCCAATTATTTTCGGACTCGATATTTATATATTTCCGATCGGACACGATCCATCGGAAAAAATGTTTCGCTCTCCGACGAACGCGGTTTTTGGTTTTACATCAATGCTTTCAAATATGTTGAACTCGAAAAATTGTGAACTATATGTTTAAGTTTTTTTATGCAATGTATATATATTTATATATTTATGAATGTTAAAATTAGAATGCTTTTTAGTTATGAATAAAATTATATTTGAAATTGAGAAATAAGATTATGTGTATATCTATTAAGCAATTATGCTTAGCGTGTTGATTTACTGAACGCAGATTGAACCTTTTGACTCCGTTTTCAGACAGGGAAAATAGCTTGTACGCGAAGGCTCAGATAATCACCATCTCCTCTACGCTTTTGGTAGATATATAGATATATTGCATATGATCATGCATTTTTGGGACACCTGTATATTTGTGTAAATTATTGTATTTCACTTAATTATAACAAAGTTTTGGATAAAAGCTTATGTATATTTCTTAAAGCTTACTTTTGGTTATGTATGCATATAAATGTTTATTATATATTTGAGTAATGAAATGTTTTGGAAACGGACGGGAGGTCCGAATAGGAGTTTAGAAATTGATGTTTTAGAAATATTAGATATTTCAATTACAGGAAACGGATTTTGGTATTTTAGAAAAATAGAGGAAACTCTGTCGAATTTACGTTTAAAAAAAAAAAAAAATTCTCTATTGGTAACGAGCTTTAGAATAATAATAGTTTTTCAAAAGTAACAGAAACGGATTTATTAGGAAAGTAACGTTCTCCTTACCGGATTTTCGATCGTAACGGAAGTCGGATGAAGGGCGTTACATAAACATCTCATTAAAATCACATACATCTCATTTGGAATTTTTTTCAAACATCTTACATAAAAATCATCCACAAAACACATGTAAAAGTTTATAAAACATAAACCTTACCACCCAAAACTCACTTGATCTTGCTCAATACTCTTCCTAGGCTTGTAGATAACTCTTGGATGGCTTGAAATTCACTTAAAATTGCTTGAAATTGGATGGAGGACAGCTATTGGTTTAGCTTCTGGTTTTGCGGACTTTGCTCTCTCTTTCTTTCAATTTTGCTTTTTGTTTTCTCTTCTAATTAGTTGCTATATACATAGGTTTTGGTTGGATTAACAAATGCCCTTAATTGTCATCAAAATTACAAATTCGCCACCACAAAATGCTCACAAACTAAGTTGGAATTTACTAACTTGCCACTAGTTAGTGTTGAAGAAATCTTATTGGTTGAAACTAAAAAAATTAATTCAATTTCAACTACTCCATTACTAAGCAACCATATCATCCATGCATTCTTTTATGCACTCTTATTCTTCCAACATGCTACAGTCACCTTTTCATGCACATCTTCATACCTTTAAATTTTCCAAAATGCCCTTGGAATTATTTTACTCAAATCAACATACTAATGCCCCTTTTTGGAAATTTCTATACCATCTATTTTTATGTTAAATTTTAATAAATCATCATGCACCTTTTGGCATTTAGAATTATCTTTGACCTATCTGGAAGTCCTACTAAAATTCAAATTCACATCTGGGTAAGTAAAAATTACTTTATTATTCCATAAAATAAATGCAAGCTTTACAAACTACATGTACAATACTAAAATCAGGAGGGTATATTATAAAATGAGTGTAAAATCATCAATACCCATTATTCTTCAAAAAGAGTATTTTCATCAAAAATTCTTCAGAGCTCTAAAAATCTACCCAAATGGACTCATTTTTTATCCGTTTCAGTTTGTTTATACTCTATTACTTATTTTGTTTCCCAAAAACCATTATTCATCCAATCACTATTCATCCAAAAATGTTATTCATAAAAAATATATATATATTTTTCATAAAAAATATATATATATTTTTCATAAAAATCTCTATTACTTATTCGATTCAACATGACTATAGTTTTTCAACTCACTAGTTCGACTCTTTCTGTAGAAACTTTTCTCTTTCTTCCCCTTCTCTCTTTCTTCTACTTCTCCCATTATTCTCATTCTCCTTGTTATTTTTTTTGTGTTTAGCGAAATGAGAAAACTATTAAGGATTTTGAAATTTTTGTTTGAAGAAACTATGAGTTTCTTGAGTTTTGAATTTGTAAAATAATGTGGATTTCTATTAAAGAATTCCGTTGTTGAAATTGAATAAAAAAGGAGGATAAGAATAGCATTAAAGAGAAGAAACTCTATTTTTCATTTAAAATTTCAACTTTTTAGGACCTATTTTTCCTTTTATGACATTTTTCTATATTCATGACCTATTTTCTTTGTTCCAGACCTATTTCCTTAGTGAATGTTCACAATAAAAATAGATTCAAAATTCAAGAAAAAAGGTCTTGAATCCCGAATTGAAAATACATCCAAATTGAGTGAAATTGGTCTCGAATTCTTAAAAAAATGGTCTCAAATTTCGGAAAGCTAGTCCTAAATTTAGTAAAACAGATACCAAATTCTTAAAAAGTAGGTCTCAAATTTGAAACAATTCTAGTCTTATTTGTCAATTCAACATAAATGACCTATTTATTGGGTTCAACATGAATGAACTATTTATCTAGGTCCCAAACCATAGGCCATTGGTTCGGAACCATACCCATTTCAATCCCTATTCCCTATTTCAAAAACATGAACATAATAATCTCAATTTCATCAATCAAATTAATCAATCCATTTCATTAACCCAAATTGGAATGGATTCTTTGTCATCAATATTAATTGCCCTTTCATTGTCACCTTCCACTCTCACTATCAACAAATCATGAGTAATTTTTTTTTTTTTAGTTTTCTTCTACTTCTCTCTCCTCTCATTCCACCTCTCTCTAATATTTGTCGATTGTAGAGTTTTTGTTTTCCTTTTACATAAGGGTAATTTTGTCAAAAAAAGACATAAAATACGTGACATATGATGATATAAGGCCCCAATCCAAGTGGACCTAAGAAATTAATTGAAACTTATGTTATTGTTATAATTTAGTATGGCCTAAGGTTTAGAAATAAATGGCTATATAGATAAATATTCACTAGTTTGATATTTTTAAAAGAAATTAAGAAAGTTGAGTTAAAAAGAAAAAAGTCATGGCAAAAGTTAAGGGTGCAAAATGAAAATTTACAAGACAAATTTTGAGATAATTGGTGACTATGCAAACAAGAAAATGCGGAGTGTCGGGCAAGAACAATCAAAACAAAAGTTTATTGATGAGAATAAGACAAAAAATGAGTTAGTGAGTGAATATTTTATAAAAGAAAACAAAAAGCATGAAATAAGAGTAAAAGCAAATGGAATGAGACAAAATAGGATGTAAAGACAAGAAAATTTTTTCAACAAACAAGCAAAAAAATGAAGTTGGAAAATGACAAAACCTCTAGTTAGTCGAGAAAGAGAATGGTGTCATGGTGTGTGAACCAAAAGTAATTTTTAATAAATAAAGAAAGCAAGTATTGGTGGTAATGGGTCAATACACGAGACAAAAGGTAAAAAAAAAATGAAACAAAAGAGAGAATGGGACCGTTTACCACTGTAAAACAAATCCAAACAATTGTAAAAATTTAAAAGAGATGAGATAAGAATGATGAGAAGACAAGAGAAGAAAAGTCAATTGATAAAGTTGATGACAAATGTTAAGTGTTAATTGGATGAAATTGTTATTCAAAAGGGAAATTGCAAAGAAAGTGTGGGGTGGTATTCGCACACATGTGTTTGTATATATATATTGTTTTTTTTTTTCAATTTAAAAGTACATCATCCACTACACACTTGATTGACACCTATTTCAAAAGGGAAACAAAAGAAAAGAATAAAAGGATAAAGACAAGTAAAGCAAAACATTGAAATTGGAATAAGACCAAAAAATTAGATTGAGATGAGAATAGTGAGGCGATCATATTTGTAACGTTATATATATATATATATATATAAATACACCTTTATATTATTGTTAGAAGCCACCAAAAACAATTTCTACATAACTGAATAGAAGAAAGAAACCGTGGGAAGAGAAAAGAAAAGAGAAGAAGAAAGTTAAGAAGCGAGAGAAGGGAAAGATAAAGATATTTCGGAGGGGTGATTCGAATATTTATGTGTTCGATTTATCTAAATAAATGATTTTTATTTCAATGAGATTTGAATTCCAAAAAATTAGTTAATTTTTCCGTAAGTTCTAAATTCATGAGTTTTATATGATTTTAGGGTGAATCCAGGATGATAAGAAGATCAGAAGGGAACTCGTTTTAGATCCAGATGTGAGTAAAGGAGTTATGTAAGTGGATTGTTTTGATTTTAAATTGAATTATTAAATCTTGATTAGTTACACTTTAGTTTTTATTATTTATTAGAAGTGAATGATTTATGTTTTTAAATAATATTTTAGGTTGTGAATTAAGATTTAAATAATACGATTTTATGCTTTGTAAAAGAATATCGATTTTGTTTTGAAAAAATTATTTATTTAGAATTATATAAATATTTACAAAATATTTGAGAAAGGAAAATAAAAATATTTTCATAATACTAAGGTTATACCTCCCCTCTAACAATCAAGTTTGTTTCATGTGAGTAAGTCCAAGAGAGTTACCCGACATATGTATGACAAACATCTAGAGTCATTGTGTAATACACCCTCCCCATTTTAGTGTTATAAAAGAAATGTAAAGTATGAGTAGTGTGAAAATATTGTACAAACATATATTCATTCATGGAATAATAAAACTGATTGAATTTTTTGGATATAATCGGATTCTTGTAGAAGTTTCTGAATGGACCGGAATTAAATTCGAAAATCAGAGCAATAATGTAATGAGTTATTAAGGTATATGATAAACATTGATGGTCAAGGAAATTTCATGATTGAGCATGATAAAATGGATTAACTACAAAGTAAACAAAGTTACATGTGAAGTTGAAAATGTTGGAAGTTGAATTGTAGTGAAATGGAGGGCAAAATGATCCAAATAAATTAATAACATGATATGTAATTATATGACCAACTTGAGGGGTAATTAGTTAACTAAAATAAGAGTATAAAAATTGGAGAATTTGCTAGAAAAAGGCAGAACACACCAGAAACCAGAAACAAAAGCAGAAAATAGGGCATTTTCGGGCAGCAGAAAAGAGGTCTGAACAACAACTGTTTTCCAACCTTTTCAAGCCAATTTTCAGCAGATTTCAAGCCCTCAAAGGGTTGTAAACAAGCCTAGGGAAGTTATTCAACAAGAGTCAAGTGATTTGGAGAGGTAAGGATTGAGTTTTCATGATGTGTTTATGTGAAAAAGCTGTTGGATGCAATATAGTGAGCTGTCTTGGTTGTTGATGACAGGCCCCTTTCTAACTACTAGCTAAGCGACCTGCCCGGCAACCCCACGGTGGCTCCCCAGTCGAGATCTGCTCTGACTGGAAAGTTCCCGTGAAGCTAAGCCTCTTTTCTTTGCTAAAATACTTGAAATCCTTTTGATTCTGAAAAAGAGTGGGAATTTTGTTCGTTGAAAATAACTCTATGAAAATAGGATTTTCACAGAAAACCGGCAGCACAACGGCTGTTTTTCTAAAATTCCACCCTGTAAAATATCTCATAAAACCTGTATAATTGTATTCACAAACAATTTCTATAATCAATAGGCCTCCGGCCATTTTCAAACTCATAATCATGCAATTAAGCGGAAGTAACTTGAATACATCTTAAAAACGACATGCATGATATTTACATAAAATCTTTAACTCAAAATAAAATCCTTAACTCAAAATAATATTAAAAAAAAACTAGAGAATCTGAAAAATGATATTAAACGCAATACATGATGCTATGCTAGAAAATAGTGCAGTCTGGTCACGCGTGTCTAGCTGGCCTGTCCGTGGCCTGTCCGTCCGAAGGAGATACGTCAACCGCGCTACTCGCACCTGCACCTGAGGGAGGTTTTTAAGAAAACAGGAAAACAGTGGTGAGAATAACTCAGTGAGTGGGTAAGTTTACATAAACTGTACTTTTGCTTAAAAAATACTATTCCTCCCAAAAATCGATTGGAAAACTATTACTTACTTACTTTTCCTGAAAACTGTAAACTCTTTTAAAAGCTGCGAAAGTTATTTATCAAACTTTTCTTAAAACTTTTCTTATTTTCTTACTAGCCTATCTGGCAACCCAGGGAAATCTTGTCCTTCGTGACGGTGCGAAAACACGCCACTAGGATAGGGGAACTCTCACCATGTGTAGTCGCAGATGTGGATACAACTCTGGGATCGCGAATCCCTCCAACATCAGGCAAATCTACACTATCCCATACGTGCAGAGGGTGACTGACAGACTCGATCCCCCCAAAGTTAGTAACTCCCCCCAACCACTGTACACGTATGGAATACTTTCGGCCGGGTGTAATCTTAGGGGCTAAGGTAAACCATAGGCATATATAAAATGAAATCTCGGCAATATGCTATAATATCGTAAAATAACTTTCACAAATACTATCTCTATGCATGTATATAATTTCAACTTGCTCAATTACTTAACTGAAGAATATAAACATATTCAAAGCATAAACTTTAAAGCTATACATGCATTTATATATGATAAACTGAAAACTATAAACTTTTACTAGAATCTCAAAACCTTTTACTTGCTAAAACTGATTGCATTCATAAAACAGAATGTATGAAAACTTTTAAAAATCCACACTCACTACTTGCTTCCAAAATACTTATCACCGCTTCCCGTTACGGCTCTCGTTCGATTCCCGATTCACCTACATTTGATTTCGATCGAGATGTCGTTAAAACATAACTCGTGCGCAACTAAACTTTAAGCCATACGAGGATTTATAAACACAATAATTCAAGTGACTATCCTCGTACAATAACAAAACGGATAATTCATACTCGTACGCGAAAACTATTTCCAACCGATTCGTTATCGCGACTTAAAATACTCGAAACTCTATGGTTATCATCAAAACAACACGCAACAATCAAACCTATAGTTTCGATGCAAAAACATCGCTTAACATTACTACAAAACAACTTATATTTGTCGAACTAGCGTACGCGATTAATTGGGGCAGTTTTGATGTCAAAGTAACTTGTAATTCTAAACCAAAACAGCATGCAAAACTGCACCGAAACAGCGTGCAAACGGCACCAAAACAGCATGCAAACGGCACCAAAACAGCATGCAAACGGCACCAGAACAGCATGCAAACGGCACCAAAACAGCATGCAGAACTGCACCAAAACAGCATGCAAACGGCACCAAAACAGCATGCAAACGGCACCAGAACAGCATGCAAACGGCACCAGAACAGCATGCAAACGGCACCAAAACAGCCCTATAACAGCTCATTATCTAACCTTAAATCAGCATAAAAGCTGCACCTAAAATCAATCCTGAATCACCATAAAAACTGCATAAAACGAGCATAAAGAAACTGCGTATGACGAGCATAAAAACTGCACATGACGACAGCCCGCAAAAACTTAATTGCATTGGAATATGCTCGCTTAATTCAACTCTAATCATTCGTACGCTTACTACTTACTTGAAACAACTCAACAAAAACAAAAGGGGACAGCACTTTACCCAAGAAGCGAGCTGTTCTCAGCTTCGAAATAGCTTCCGATCTGCGACGACTTATTCGCGGCAGCAAGTTTCTTCTTCTACCAGCAACTGGCGTCTTTTCTTGCTGTTCCACTTCAAGTCTGAATGTATAATTCACGGACAGACTTGACAGCAGCTCTGCACGGCAGCTTCAGCTCTCATGACAGCCTAGCAGCAGCAAGGACAGCGCCTGGCAGCAGCTTTCACAGTTAGGCAGCAGCACATTCACGTCCAGACAGCAGCAACACAGCACCTGGCAGCAGCTCAGCTCGGCAGCAACTCAGCTCAGCAACAACTCAGCTCACGGCAGCAAGCTGACAACAGCTGGTCAGCACGTGCAGCACCAGGCAGCAAGACAGCATGGCGACAGCAACGTGACAGCAGCTTCCCTTCGTCGGCAGCAGCTCACGCTAACAGCACCTTGTTCAACAGCGGCGACAGCACATAGCAAAGGCAGCATGGCAGCTCTCTCGCTGACAGCAGCTTCTTACCTGGTGACAGCAGCTTACCTTGCTTGCTCCAGCTTGCTCAGATCTGCTCAAGGATGAATCAGATGTTGCATGCAGATGCTGGCCCTCTCTTGATCTCTCTATCTCTCACGAGCAAGGAAGAATGAGGTAGAAGAAGAAGTTGAATGCTCTCGGCCTCTCTCTAAACTTCAAGAGCAGCAACTCTTGTCTTTAGTTTCTGTTTTGAAATGAAGAGAAGTTGACAGATTGCTTTGGATTCGGTTTTGATAAAAAAAAATTGTTGACCAAATGATGGCTGTCTCTTTGTGATCGAGCATGCTATCAATATTGCTCTCTTCTTTTTCAACATCACTACCTATATTAATAATAATTGTTTTGCTCATCCAATGCATGTGTGACATGTGTCACTCCCATGCACAAATTTTACTTCATTAAGTCTCTAACATGCATTCTTGATTTAGCTTCCAAGCCCGAATTCCGTCCGTTCGTCCTGGAATTCGCTTTTGATTAAACCTCGGGTTTGCATTCTCGGAATTATTTAATAAATCTCGAGTCCGTCTCACGAACCCGAATTTATTTCTCTAAAACGAAAATAATTATTCCAATTATTTTCGGACTCGATATTTATATATTTCCGATCGGACGCGATCCATCAGAAAATATTTCGCTCTCCGACGAACGCGGTTTTGGGTTTTACAATTCACCCCTCCTTATAAAAATTTCGTCCTCGAAATTTACACAACTTTCATGCCATGCATTTCAGCACTAGAATTTATCAAACATACTCAATACTTTCTTGAATTCAAAAAATTTCACAACTCGAATAACTGAGGATACTTACTTGTATCGAAAAGATGCGGATACTGACTGCGCATCTGCTCCTCGTGCTCCCACGTGGCCTCTTCCACTGCATGATTCCTCCACAACACTTTAACCAACGGAATAACTTTACTGCGAAGAACCTGATCTCTCCTATCAAGAATCTGAACTGGGGTCTCCTCATAAGATAGGTTCTCCTTGAGTTCCATTGGCTGCTCTGATAATACGTGCGAAGGATCTGCTATGTACTTACGGAGCATCGAGACATGAAATACATTATGGATCCTGGAAAGTTCTGCTGGTAGCTCAAGTCGATACGCTACCCTACCTACTCTGCCAATCACTTCGTAGGGACCAATATACCGAGGGCTTAACTTACCTCGCTTCCCAAAACGAATTATTCCTTTCCATGGAGATATCCGTAGGAACACCTTATCCCCGACCTGGAACTCCAAATCCTTCCTACGCTTATCTGCGTAACTTTTCTGACGATCCTGGGCTATCTTCAGATTGTCCCGAATAACTTTGATTTTATCTGTAGTCATCTGAACAAGCTCGGGTCCAATCAACTTTCTCTCGCCCATCTCATCCCAACATATCGGTGTCCTACACCGTCTCCCATAAAGTGCTTCATACGGTGCCATACCGATACTAGCCTGATAGCTGTTATTATAGGCAAACTCGATTAAGGACAGATGAGAATCCCAACTTCCTTCAAACTCTATCACACAAGATCTGAGCATATCCTCTAAAGTCTGAATGGTACGCTCAGACTGACCATCTGTCTACGGATGAAATGCTGTACTGAAATGTAATCGAGTACCTAATGCTTTCTGGAGGCTAGGCCAAAATCGGGATGTAAATCTCGGATCTCTATCTGATACGATAGACACTGGAGCCCCATATAATCTCACGATCTCATCAACATACAACTTAGCCAATCTGTCCAGGGAATAAGTACTTCTGATAGGTAGGAAATGAGCTGACTTCGTAAGTCGATCTACTATTACCCAAATACTGTCATAACCATTTCGACTCCGAGGAAATCCTACCACAAAATCCATAGTAATACGCTCCCATTTCCACTCCGGAATGGAAAGTGGCTGAAGAAGTCCTGATGGCCTTTGGTGCTCGGCCTTCACCTGCTGACAAATCAAACATCTTGACACAAATTCAGCTATTTCTCTCTTCATACCTTTCCACCAGTAATGCTCTTTCAAGGTATGATACATTTTCGTACTTCCCGGATGCATAGCGTATGCTGAGGAGTGAGCTTCATCTAAAATTTCTTTCTTGAGTTCCGTCACATTTGGAACATATAGTCTCTGTCTCATCCTCAACATACCATCATCCCTGACTGAGAAGTCTCCCTGTTGGCCTGACTCTACTTCCTGTTTGATCTTGACTAACTGAGGATCCTGAATCTGCAACTCTCGAATTCTATCCACGAGTACCGGTCGAACTTGGAAAGTAGCTAACAATGTACCTGAATTTCCTACTTCCAAATTAACTCCCAAAGATCTCATCTCTACTAACAATGGAAGATACCCAGCTCTTAAATGAGCTACCGAGCTGGAGGGTCTCCTACTAAATGCATCGGCTACTACATTTGCTTTTCCGGGATGGTACTCTATGGTGCAATCATAATCCTTGAGTAGCTCTAACCATCTCCTCTGTCTCATATTCAACTCTTTCTGGGTGAACAAATACTGAAGGCTCTTGTGATCTGTAAATATCTGACATCGAACTCCATACAAGTAATGCCTCCAAATCCTGAGTGCAAAAATTACTGCGGCCAACTCTAGATCATGGGTTGGGTAATTCTGCTCGTGTTTCTTTAACTGCCTAGAAGCATAAGCTATCACCTTTCCATTTTGCATCAGAACACAACCCAAACCTTGCCTCGAAGCATCACTGTACACCACAAAGCCTTCATTTCCGGAAGGAAGAGTAAGCACTGGAGCTGTAGTTAATTTTGTCTTCAATTCATCGAAATTCTTCTGACAGGCTTCTGACCACTCAAACTTTGCTTCCTTTCTGGTGAGCTTCGTCAAAGGAATGGCAATCTTAGAAAATCCTTCGACAAATTTCCTATAATAACCTGCCAAACCTAAGAAACTCCGAACCTCAGTTACGGTTGTAGGCGATTTCCAGTTCACAATCGCTTCAATCTTCTGAGGATCAACACTAATCCCATCAGCTGAAACCACATGGCCTAAAAATGAAACTTCATTCAACCAGAACTGACACTTGCTGAACTTGGCATACAATTGCTGCTCTCTTAACGTCTGTAAAACTAATCTCAGATGTTCAGCATGTTCTTCCCTACTGCCCGAATACACCAATATATCGTCAATGAACACTATGACGAACTTATCCAAAAATTCATGGAACACCCGATTCATCAATGCCATGAATGCTGCTGGGGCATTGGTTAGCCCGAAAGGCATAACCAAAAATTCATAATGTCCATAACGCGTCCTGAAGGCAGTTTTAGGAATATCATCTCCCTTGATCTTCAACTGATGGTACCCTGATCTCAGATCTATCTTAGAAAACAACCTTGCACCTTGCAACTGATCGAACAGATCGTCGATCCTCGGTAAAGGATATTGATTCCGAATAGTCACCTTATTCAATTCCCGGTAATCAATGCACAATCTCATACTTCCATCTTTCTTTTTAACAAAGAGCACTGGTGCTCCCCAAGGAGATACACTGGATCTAACAAAACCCTTGTTTACCAATTCTTCCAACTGAACCTTCAATTCCTTCAACTCTGGAGGTGCCATCCTGTACGGTGCTCTGGAAATTGGTGCTGTTCCCGGAATCAGATTAATCTCAAATTCAATATCTCTATCCGAAGGTAAACCTGGAAGATCTTCTGGGAACACATCAGAAAACTCTGCAACCACAGGAATATCTTCTAGCTGAGTCTCCCTCTCGGACGAATCTATCACATAAGCCAAATAACCTGCACATTGCTTCTTTAACATTCTTCTGGCGGTCATGGCTGATATGATACGGGATGGAAGCACTTTACGCTCTCCTCGGAATACTACATCTGACTCTCCAACTGAACTAAACTTGACTTCTTTTTTAAAACAATCCACCACGGCATGATGCGTAGCTAACCAGTCCATACCCAATATAATGTCGAAATCACATAGATCCAACAACATCAAACTAACCGGAAAGGATCTACCCCCAAGTACAATATCACAATCTCTACAAACACTCTCTGCTACTAAGAAATCTCCGGTAGGAGTAGCTACTATCATATCGCACTCTAAGGGTTTTAACTTCATATTAACATGCCTTGCAAAACTTTTAGAAACAAAAGAATGCGTAGCACCAGGGTCTATTAAAACATGAGCATCAGAGTTGAAAACTATTACAGTACCTGTTACCACCTCTGGTGTAGCTTCAGCATCTTGCTGCGTTACTGCGAACACCCTGGCTTGAGTACGAGGTCTCCCTGATTGTCCTCTGGGTGGCAAACCTCTCCCAACACCTCTTTCGGATTGAACTGTAGTCACTGGTCCTCTCATCTGTGGACCTTTCTGATCCTGCGACTGACCTCCGCTAGACTGCCCTTGAGTATACGGTCTCGACCCACTGGCTCCTCTTGTTCTCTGCGGACACTCAGACATAAAATGTCCCTCTTTACCACAATGATAACATCCAGTGATACCCATATGACACTCTCCTCGGTGTGTCCTGTTGCATTTCCTGCACGGCTCTATGCTTTGAGTATTACCTCTGCTTTGGGGTCCTGATGGAGGTCTGACTGAACTCTGACTAGACGCGGCTCCCTGACTTCGCTGTTTGCTACCTAACCATCTAGACATGTCTCCAGTTTTCGGTGCCTTGTTGAAGCCTCCTGAATACCAACCTGACCCCTGACTGCGCTTTGATTTCTGTGCCTCCTCTTTGTCACCTATTGTTGTCCTTTCTACCCTCAAAGCTGCTTCAACTAACCGCCCATACTCTCTATGCTCTGCAGCTACCACATATGCCTTGATTTTCGGATTCAAGCCCTGCACAAACTTATGGC
This sequence comes from Dimocarpus longan, assembly GCA_022984855.1. Lineage (NCBI taxonomy): Eukaryota > Viridiplantae > Streptophyta > Magnoliopsida > Sapindales > Sapindaceae > Dimocarpus > Dimocarpus longan. Next base: position 11,443,999 of record CM041013.1, read on the forward strand.
ACTTGTTTACCTCATCATTAACTATAAATGGTGCCACTCGAGACAATTCAGTGAACTTCCTTTCATAGTCTTCCACAGACATGTTACCCTGCACAAGACTGTAAAACTCCTCAATCTTTGCGTCTTTGTATGCCCTGGGGTAGAATTTCTCATTAAACTCTTCTTTGAACTTTTCCCATGTGACTTGTTCGATTGCTCTTCGCTTGACGGAATCCCACCAATCTCTAGCTAACGCTCGAAGTAAGAATGAAGCAATTGACACCTTTTGGAGATCGGTACATTCCATCTGTTCCAACACTCTTTCAGTATTATCCAACCACTCTGTTGCAATTTCTGGACCACCTGTTCCGTCAAAAGCATCGGCACCAAGTTTCCTTGCCCTCTCAACGGTGGCGCTTGGTGCACGAGGCCTTAGCCCTTGGATAACCTGGGCTAATCTCTCGATCGGATCCTGCTCAGGCTCTACTACCGGTGGCTCAACTGGAACCCCTGGCTGAGGATCATTGACGGACTCATTTACTTGCTCCCTTATTTCTGGAGCAGGAGGTGGAGCATTTTCAGCGGCTCTCCTTTTACGCGGACGACCGACGCGACGCATGACTCACTGCACTTGAACCAGATACTTAGTCATAAAATGTATGAGGTTTGAAAAATTTACTATGTAAATGCTTAGAAATCATGTAATGCATTTAAAACCATTGCTCTGATACCAACGTTGACAGGCCCCTTTCTAACTACTAGCTAAGCGACCTGCCCTGCAACCCCACGGTGGCTCCCCAGTCGAGATCTGCTCTGACTGGAAAGTTCCCGTGAAGCTAAGCCTCTTTTCTTTGCTAAAATACTTGAAATCCTTTTGATTCTGAAAAAGAGTGGGAATTTTGTTCGTTGAAAATAACTCTATGAAAATAGGATTTTCACAGAAAACCGGCAGCACAACGGCTGTTTTTCTAAAATTCCACCCTGTAAAATATCTCATAAAACCTGTATAATTGTATTCACAAACAATTTCTATAATCAATAGGCCTCCGGCCATTTTCAAACTCATAATCATGCAATTAAGCGGAAGTAACTTGAATACATCTTAAAAACGACATGCATGATATTTACATAAAATCCTTAACTCAAAATAAAATCCTTAACTCAAAATAATATTAAAAAAAAACTAGAGAATCTGAAAAATGATATTAAACGCAATACATGATGCTATGCTAGAAAATAGTGCAGTTTGGTCACGCGTGTCTAGCTGGCCTGTCCGTCCGAAGGAGATACGTCAACCGCGCTACTCGCACCTGCACCTGAGGGAGGTTTTTAAGAAAACAGAAAAACAGTGGTGAGAATAACTCAGTGAGTGGGTAAGTTTACATAAACTGTACTTTTGCTTAAAAAATACTATTCCTCCCAAAAATAGATTGGAAAACTATTACTTACTTACTTTTCCTAAAAACTGTAAACTCTTTTAAAAGCTGCGAAAGTTATTTATCAAACTTTTCTTAAAACTTTTCTTATTTTCTTACTAGCCTATCTGGCAACCCAGGGAAATCTTGTCCTTCGTGACGGTGCGAAAACACGCCACTAGGATAGGGGAACTCTCACCATGTGTAGTCGCAGATGTGGATACAACTCTGGGATCGCGAATCCCTCCAACATCAGGCAGATCTACACTATCCCATACGTGCAGAGGGTGACTGACAGACTCGATCCCCCCAAAGTTAGTAACTCCCCCCAACTACCGTACACGTATGGAATACTTTCGGTCGGGTGTAATCTTAGGGGCTAGGGTAAACCATAGGCATATATAAAATGAAATCTCGGCAATATGCTATAATATCGCAAAATAACTTTCACAAATACTATCTCTATGCATGTATATAATTTCAACTTGCTCAATTACTTAACTGAAGAATATAAACATATTCAAAGTATAAACTTTAAAGCTATACATGCATTTATATATGATAAACTGAAAACTATAAACTTTTACTAGAATCTCAAAACCTTTTACTTGCTAAAACTGATTGCATTCATAAAACAGAATGTATGAAAACTTTTAAAAATCCACACTCACTACTTGCTTCCAAAATACTTATCACCGCTTCCCGTTACGGCTCTCGTTCGATTCCCGATTCACCTACATTTGATTTCGATCGAGATGTCGTTAAAACATAACTCGTGCGCAACTAAACTTTAAGCCATACGAGGATTTATAAACACAATAATTCAAGTGACTATCCTCGTACAATAACAAAACGGATAATTCATACTCGTACGCGAAAACTATTTCCAACCGATTCGTTATCGCGACTTAAAATACTCGAAACTCTATGGTTATCATCAAAACAACACGCAACAATCAAACCTATAGTTTCGATGCAAAAACATCGCTTAACATTACTACAAAACAACTTATATTTGTCGAACTAGCGTACGCGATTAATTGGGGCAGTTTTGATGTCAAAGTAACTTGTAATTCTAAACCAAAACAGCATGCAAAACTGCACCAAAACAGCGTGCAAACGGCACCAAAACAGCATGCAAACGGCACCAAAACAGCATGCAAACGGCACCAGAACAGCATGCAAACGACACCAAAACAGCATGCAGAACTGCACCAAAACAGCATGCAAACGGCACCAAAACAGCATGGAAACGGCACCAGAACAGCATGCAAACGGCACCAGAACAGCATGCAAACGGCACCAAAACAGCATGCAAACGGCACCAAAACAGCCCTATAACAGCTCATTATCTAACCTTAAATCAGCATAAAAGCTGCACCTAAAATCAATCCTGAATCACCATAAAAACTGCACAAAACGAGCATAAAGAAACTGCGTATGAAGAGCATAAAAACTGCACATGACGACAGCCCGCAAAAACTTAATTGCATTGGAATATGCTCGCTTAATTCAACTCTAATCATTCGAACGCTTACTACTTACTTGAAACAACTCAACAAAAACAAAAGGGGACAGCACTTTACCCAAGAAGCGAGCTGTTCTCAGCTTCGAAATAGCTTCCGATCTGCGACGACTTATTCGCGACAGCAAGTTTCTTCTTCTACCAGCAACTGGCGTCTTTTCTTGCTGTTCCACTTCAAGTCTGAATGTATAATTCACGGACAGACTTGACAGCAGCTCTGCACGGCAGCTTCAGCTCTCATGACAGCCTAGCAGCAGCAAGGACAGCGCCTGGCAGCAGCTTTCACAGTCAGGTAGCAGCACATTCACGTCCAGACAGCAGCAACACAGCACCTGGCAGCAGCTCAGCTCGGCAGCAACTCAGCTCACGGCAGCAAGCTGACAGCAGCTGGTCAGCACGTGCAGCACCAGGCAGCAAGACAGCATGGCGACAGCAACGTGACAACAGCTTCCCTTCGCCGGCAGCAGCTCACGCTAACAGTACCTTGTTCAACAGCGGCGACAGCACACAGCAAAGGCAGCATGGCAGCTCTCTCGCTGACAGCAGCTTCTTACCTGGTGACAGCAGCTTACCTTGCTTGCTCCAGCTTGCTCAGATCTGCTCAAGGATGAATCAGATGTTGCATGCAGATGCTGGCCCTCTCTTGATCTCTCTATCTCTCACGAGCAAGGAAGAATGAGGTAGAAGAAGAAGTTGAATGCTCTCGGCCTCTCTCTAAACTTCAAGAGCAGCAACTCTTGTCTTCAGTTTCTGTTTTGAAATGAAGAAGAAGAAGTTGACAGATTTCTTTGGATTCGGTTTTGATAAAAAAAAATTGTTGACCGAATGATGGCTGTCTCTTTGTGACCGAGCATGCTATCAATATTGCTCTCTTCTTTTTCAACATCACTACCTATATTAATAATAATTGTTTTGCTCATCCAATGCATGTGTGACATGTGTCACTCCCATGCACAAATTTTACTTCATTAAGTCTCTACCATGCATTCTTGATTTAGCTTCCAAGCCCGAATTCCGTCCGTTCGTCCTGGAATTCGCTTTTGATTAAACCTCGGGTTTGCATTCTCGGAATTATTTAATAAATCTCGAGTCCGTCTCACGAACCCGAATTTATTTCTCTAAAACGAAAATAATTATTCCAATTATTTCCGGACTCGATATTTATATATTTCCGATCGGACGCGATCCATCAGAAAATATTTCGCTCTCCGACGAACACGGTTTTGGGTTTTACAGTTGATCAGATTTTCATGCTTGATTTTAGAGTTTTTGGAACTCAATCTTGTTGGGGAGCAAGGCTAAAGGTTGAAGATTGATTGGCAAGCTCACTAGTAGCCACTAAACTTGATTTGAGCATGAGTTGAGATTGAATGAGCTGATGGTTTTTTTGTCATGAAATTGGAAGTGTTTCTGGTGTAATTTTTAATATGTTAACTTGAAGAAAGTTGATATGAATCCATATGCATGATAGGTTTAAAGTGTCAATTGGAAATTGATGTGTTTAAGTGGTTTCCATTCATGAAAAAGTGTCAAAATGCTAGAGAATCATGTTGACATAAAAGTGCCAAAGTGAGATTTGTGTGTTGTGTGCATTCGGTCAAGTGGGGTGTTGTATGTAAGCCTATTGTTTTTTTTTTTTTTTTCATATGAATTGATATATTTTTGGCTGCTTAAATGAGTTATGTTAAAAGTGGAATTAATGTGAAATGAAAACAGAAATAATTGGATGTAAATAGTGTGCATTCGGCTAAGGTGATGTGTGTGGTGATAGTTTTGAATTGTTTTAACATAAAATGTGGGCTGTTTTGGTGATGATTTTGGCATGAATTTCAAACAAAATGGATGGGATATAAAAGATGTAATCCATGGTCTAAGTTAATAAGGAATTCAAGTACATTGCCTTATAAATTTAGCTTGAAATGATGGTATAATATATATGCAATTGACTATAAGTTAAGGTGAAGTTAACTTCTTTGAAATTATTTATATATTGGATATTATGAATGAGCTTTATGTAAAAGTAGGGTGAGTTAGTTTGATTGATAAGTAGTTAAACATTAGAATGCGGAATGTGTAGGTAAAGTGGAAGCAGAGAAATCGAATTAGTTCTCTGACATGTGTTAAAGAAAATAGTGAGTCTCTTTAAAATATTTTTGAAAGATTTCATTTTAATCATACAATTTTTGTATATATTATGCTTCAAATTCATGTTTGAAATTATTGAATAATGATTTAGAGAATGAGATTTATATGAATTTTAGAAATGCACATATGAATGAAATTATAATGCTGCTTAAATTATATTTCCTAGCTTTCAGTTTATTGAAATATTTTATACAATTTATGAATGATAAGCAACCGGTTTAGAAACAAAAGTTTTGGCCCATGATACACCCTTAGGGTAATCCAGGATATTGCCAATCAGAGTACCCTAAACGTACACGACATAGTCGGAGGTGTTAGTCACCAATAGTGGGATGGGATTGTGTCCATTAGTTCAATCTAATGTGTCACCTTCTGTACGTGTATTGGGTATATATTGAGTTAGTGAACTAGCTTTTACGGGCGATGCAAGATTCCGTTGCGTAAACCGGTTTTGGTGGCTTGAGCAATGCATAATTCCCTTTTGCCACCCAATGCGGCTTAAGCGATGTAGGAATTTCGTTCCGCCATATCTTGATAGACCCTGATCCTAGTGTTCTCAAAGAATTCATTTTCGACGATCAGATAAAGAATAAAGAGTCTAGAAATAATGCAAGAGGTCCGATTAGAATTCGATTATATTTATAAGGCCCTAAGGATCGTGCTAGGAAGAAATGAGAATTTTCAGTTAATAGTATTCGGATCCAGATAAATAGTATTTTGTTTTTAAAAAGATCCAAAAGTTTGTGTTTAAGATCGAATTTGGATCCGGTTATATTGTTCAGGGTCATGAATTTAGATTCGATGGGAAACAAAAGTTTTCGGTGAATAGTATTTTTCGGACGAAAATTTTTGAATGAATAGTAAAAATTTTTAAAATTGACCTTAAGGGTCGAAAAGGTCTAAAAATAGTATGAGAGTATAGAGAAACAGAAATGGATCAAAAAGAAAACCATTTGAATCAGTTTTAAGCGATCCGAAGAAAATTACGATATTACCCTTTTGAGAGATTAATAGGTTTTAATGAGTTTAAATCCAATTGATTTTTTTTTTAAGCATGAGACTGATAGATAAGACACCCAATTAGAGTATTTCATGGTCAATTTGAAGATTAGATGACCATAGAATATTTTCAGAATATTTTTCAGTCAAAGTGAAATTATATCATAAAAAGGGCAAAATGGATATTTTAAGTTAAGTATACATGGATCACGCATGAGAATGATATGCGGAAGTTTCAAGGAGTGTAACCTAAGTGAATGAGAATGAGTTAATGAGAATGAGTGTAAAAATCGAGTATTTAAGCTATATATACGTATAAAAAAGATATCGGTTTATTCGATTAGATTTCGGTTAGGAACATTTCCTTTATCAAGTATATATGAGAGGTATTAGACCTAAATTGAAGTTTATAAAGTCGAATTGGCCATAAGATGTGTGTAGAATATTTGTGGAATATTTTCAAAAGGATTAGGTATTGATATTGAAATGAGAATTCACCAAGTGTAAGCCCTCACCCAGATTTATTATTTTATGGTACTAGAAATATTTGAATTGAGTTACGGTCGAATCATATGCCTCCAGTAGTGTTATTTGAGGCTTATTATATTTTCGTATCGCAAGTCGGATATCGTTTGGCTGACCCCGGTACGATTACAAAGTGATTAGGCGAGATTTACGTGTTAATCAAGCGAGGTGAGCTCATGGAATTCAACCAATGAGAAATGAGATAAGTGCTTTTGAAAAGTAGTGGTTAGGGTTGTGCCACGTGTCATCCATGGATTGGTTGGAAAAATAAGTGGATGAAAATAGGCCAAGTGGACCAATAGAATATAAAATGATTTATTTTTGGGCACTAGTATAATTAGTGAAAGTTTGAGGTGATAAAGTGAGATTTTCTTAAGGGAGTTTTTAGTAATTGAGTAATAAAATATAAATATAAGTGATTTGTCTCATTTGAAATGTTTGAGACCGTGAAAAGCAAAGAAAAAGTGAGAGATATCGGGTGAGGGAGAGAAAAGCCGAGAGTGGAGAGAGAGAGAATGTCCCGTGTGTGCGTCGAGAGAGAGAGAGAGAAGAGGAAAGAGATCCGATTCGATTTTCGACGCGATTTCTTCACGAAAGTTGTTCCTCGTCATCTCCTCTAGCTAACACAACAAATTTGAAGCAAAATGGTTGCCTATTTGGTGAGTTATTTCAGTTTAAAGATTGATATTTATGTGAAACCCATTTTTATTTTTTCGTTTATTTTCGAATCAGAGATTAGGGATAATAAGAGGGATATGTGAGAATGATTTTGGTATGATTTTAGAGTGATTTGGTGGAAGAAAAACAAATAAAATGAGAGAGGGAAGTCGTAGAGAAAAATGGGTTTTTTTATGGAATTTGATCCCGTTTTGATTCTAAAGCATTAGATTGATGTTTTAGAGGTTAAGGAATAATCTTTTGAAGTTAGATTTCGAAAACGAAAAGTTTAGGATCGATTTCGGAGCTAAACGGACGAATTGAAGGGTGGTTTCTGAAAACCTTCGAAATGCTTTCGTTTAACGTTCGAAATAGTTTATTTAATCATAGTTGGGTGTTAGAACACTACAGGATTGATTTTTGAAGTTGTCGGAAGTCCGGAGCAAAAAGTGGTTTTTGTTAGTAAGCGAATCCGGTTGAATTTCGTTGCGAGTTTCCGACGATGAGATTGAGTATTCCGAGGTTTTCCTAGGAAAGAATAAGTAAGATTCATGTAGAGAAAATGGATTTCGAAAACCCCGGTTGAATAGAAATTTATATCCGAAAGTTTAGGCTCTAAAGGATATAAATAGAGATAATAGGATTTTTATTGATTTTGAATATTATTTAAATGAGTTAAGTGACCCTAAATGGATATTTGATGTTTTAGGGTAAAAGCGGAAAGTTCCGGAGGCATTCGAAGGAGAATCGAATTTTATCCGAGGACGTGTTGTGAGTGGAATTATGAGTTTTTAATATTTATATCTTTTTAAAGTTTATTTTAAATTAAAAGAATTTATTATTATTAGTTATTTATTTATTAATTGAATTTTTATTTTAATTCTAGCATAAAGATTTTAGTTTATTATTTATGTAATGAGAATGTGCTAGAATTAAATATTTTAGGCTTATTGCCTTAAGATTTAGAATATTTTAGTGTGTTAAGAAAAAAGAAATTTTAATAGCCTATGGTTTACCCTAACCCCAGTTTAGTACCCGGTCGAATACTCTATACGTGATACGGTAGATGAGAGGAAGTCAATCAATGAGATTTGAGTCAAGTCGACTCATGTGTGAGCGAGGTATGAGTGATCCGTATGCACGTATAGGGTAGTGTAGTCGATCCGTAGCGTGGGCCCGCTTTCGGCGACTACACATGGTAAATCCCCCACTCCTAATGGTTAGCTAGAATTTATATGCTATCACGCCAGGAGTAGATATTCCCTGGGTTACCATTCAGGCGAGCACCAAAAACGAGTTTAAGAAAATATTTCAGAAAGTTTTAGAAAGAAATTTAAAACGAGATTCAAAAGCAGTTTTTCTCACTCCTAGTGGTTAGCTAGAGTTTATATGCTACCACGTCAAGAGTAGATATTCTCTGGGTTACCATTCAGGCGAGCACCAAAAAAAGAGTTTAAGAAAATATTTCAGAAAGTTTTAGAAAGAAATTTAAAACGAGATTCAAAAGCAGTTTTTATCACTCCTAGTGGTTAGCTAGAGTTTATATGCTACCACGTCAGGAGTAGATATTCTCTGGGTTACCATTCAGGTGAGCACCAGAAAAGATTTTAAGAAACTATTTTTTTAGAAAAGAGTTTAAGAAAAGATTTCATAAAATTTTAGAAAGAAATTTAGAATGAGATTCAAAAGCAGTTTTAAATGAGTTTTAGAAAAATACTTTAGTTTTATTAAACTGTTTTTGGAAGAAATTTAAGTGTAGAAATGAGTTTTAGTTTAAAAATTACTACCACTCACTGAGTTATACTCATGTTTTTCTTTAAATGTTTTTCTTAAAAATTCTCCCACAGATGCAGGAGCTAGTCATCCAGCCGACGAGGTTCAGTCAGACGTGCAGGTGGACGTATAGGATGATATCTAATACATGTATATATGGTGTTATTTTGAGCATGTATATGTTTATATATATAGTTGTAAGTATTTTAAAGAAATCGTGGATGTATTAGTTAAAAATGTTTTATTAAAGTTTTATATGAATCAGTTTTCTGATTTTAATTATTTAGTTGTGGTTGTGTTGTGAAAAATGAGTCGGAGGCTTTGGAAGTTGAAAAATAAATTTTATAAAAGTGTTTTTATAAACTGTATTTGAAACTTGTAGGGTGGCATAGTTTAGAAAACAAACGGCATGCTGCCGGATTTTCAATAGAAAAGCGAAAAATTTGTACCCCTGCCACCTAGTAAACGAGTTTAAAAAGAAGTTTAAAGAAAGTTTCGGTGCTCTGACGGGATTTCTTTGGACCAAAGTTAGAGTTCGTTGGAGTTCTGACAGGGTACTACGACATCTTTCTCGGGTCCAGAGGAGAGATTCGGGAAGGGTTTCGTCATATCTACCTAGGGTACTGCCAAGATAGGCCACCAGTGGTTGGCTACATTAATTTAAAGATTGTTTTCAGAAAGAAACACCACCACTATTTTTAGTTTTCAATGAAAAGGATATAGAAATTTTATCACCATTGACAGTTACATTACATGTCCAATTATAAAAGCATGATTTTAATTTTCAGAATTTAATTGTTTTTTTTACATAACATTTTTCAAGGAGGCTATATTAGAAATTGCAGCTAATTAGAAACTCATGACACTTACTGAGCTCGTTTAGCTCACTTTATATTTTTCTATGTTTTATAAACAAACCTCTCCAGGTGCAGGTGCTGGTGCGTCAGTAATAGGGACTGGTGCGTCTATAGCAGGGACACCCCCTCAAGACTAGTGACTGAGTTGTAAATTTGCTATGAATGTATAAAATTGAAATTAAATGTTTTGTAAATAAAGCTATTTGACACTAGTAACACTTGTTTATAAATATATATGATATTTTGGAAATCGTAAAATAGTTTTGTGTTTGGACTAAATGGTTTCAAATATGTTTTATTTATTTCAATTTTCGGAATGAAAATTGTTGTTATGGTTTTTCTATGATTGAGAAAATGAGGATTGGAGGCTATATAGTTTGCGAAAATGTTTGATCTTAGAAGTGTGCACATTTTTATTAACTTTTACAGGGTGGCATATTTAGAAAAATAATAGTCGTTATACTGTCTAAATTTTTATAAAACTATTTTGTAATTGTGTGAAAAAAAATTCCCTATGTTTCCATAATAAACATAAAGTTTGAAAAGGTTTAAGAATAAGTAAACAGCTTAACTTCACAGCAACTTCCAATCATATCCGATATCCACTGAAGGGCTACCGTGGGGTTGCTAATAGGTTGCCTAGGGAAAGGGGCCTATCAATGTGGTTTCAGAGCTAGGTTGGGTTGCTTATTTTCATGATTTGATTTTATAATGTGTTTTATGTTATTTTATGAACAGTGTAACCCTAAAAAAGAGAAAATTCATTATTTTCCATATACATGATTTAAGAAATGACAAGTGTTACACAATTTAATTTTTGTTGAATCCACAACATTATGCATCGAAGAGGTTAATAGGATCCCAAAGGAGCCTCTGGAATAGCTTCAGCTCCAGCTCCAGCGCCAGCACTAGATGCATTGTCAATCTAAGAGGCCCAGCATATGACGGGGTTTGTAAGTGCTTCCATGAACCAGCCCAAGTCATAACAATTGGGATCTGCCGCACCAGTCGGTGGAAATTTTAATGCAGAACAAGTAGCTCAGATTCTGATGGTAGCTATGTGCTAGCCGTATACGGCCTAGAAGCATGGAAACAGTCGATTGAGAGAGCTTGTAAATTAGGTGCAAAGCTGTTTGATAAGAGTAGATAAAATTTACAAAGTTATGATGGAGTGCCTGGATGAGTGGAAAATGCTATTCTCCTCCTTCCTCCTAGAAGAGAGAGCAAAAGATTGGTAGGAGACTTTAAAGAGACGACATTTAAGAGGGGTGTCGTGGGAGCAGTTCCAGAAAGAATTCACTGATAAGTTCTATCTGAAGAGTTATAAAGATGCCAAAATGGAAGAATTTTTCAAACTGGAATAGAGGTCTACATCAATGATCGAATATGAAAAAAAATTCTTAGAATTGGTCTGGGTTGCCCCATTCGTTGCTAGGGACAAGGAGCAGAAATGTAAAAGATTCATAGTAGGTCTAAATCCCAACATCAGAATTCATCTATCCTTAGCCCTTTAATCACATTATTGGGGATTAGTTGAAGTTGCTATGAAGGTAGAAAATAATGCAGCAACCGTTGCTCAAGGTTCAAAGTCAGAGAAGAAACGCAGTGGCCTCAGTTCCTTCTAGAGTGGATCGAGTCAAGATGTTGGGAAGATAAGCAAGACCAGATGGGTTGGTGGCAGACAGATGAGCCGAGAAGCATAATCTAGTTAAAAATCAGTCAAATCACCTACAGCGCCTGAAGGCTATTGAGATACAAAACGCTTATTTCCAAAATGCATAACTTGTGGAAGGAGACATCTAACGATGTAAGATGAATACCATAACTTGCTTCCATTATAGGCATGAAGGCCAATATATAAGAGAATGCCCACAATTAACTTCCACTGAGAGATCAAAGACAGAGCCTACATCTACAACGGTCTGCGGAAGTTAGAGGCAAGAAGGCATAGGCACCTAGACGAGAGGACCAAGTACTTCAACTGTCGATAGAGGTTCAAGGGACACAGGCTTAGGGGGTAGAGGAGCAACCTCTATAGAACAGTCAGGGAGACCCCGTGCACAACCTAAAGTATTTGTAGTCACTCAGCAGAAGGCGAATGCCACCTAAGAAATTGTTACTAGTATGATTTCAATCTTTGACTATAATGCATATGCATTAGTAGATTCAGGTGCCACACATTCATTCATGTTTGTAAATTTTGCTATTAAAGTAAACATTGAGCCACAACCGTTAGACTCTAATATGATTGTCTCCATCACTGCTAGAGACTCGCTTTTGACTGAAAAAGTATTTCTATAGTGAAGTAGTTATTGAAGGCATAGTTTAACACCCTCCACTCGACTCCCGCTGAAACAGAGAATCCAGACGAAGGATGTTCCCTTACAAATCTTTTTATTTGAAAACTCTATTATTATTTCAAAACCTTATTTTTCATTTAACGAAAATCCGGCAGAGTTTTTTTTGTTTTTTTGAAAATTCAAAATTTACAAAACCTATAGATTTCAAAAGAAATACTTCTAAAAATACATTCACTTTCCCAACTTCCGTTTCGGACCCTCAGTTCCACTCCAAAATAACTTCACCACACAAATATTTTTCAAAATAATATCACTAAACTTTATCAATAAATCACAAGTAGCATACTAATAACTCTCAAAAACATTTTCAAGCCACAAAAATTAATTTAAATTATAGAAGAACTTTATCATGTGCACTGTAATGGGCGTTACAGATTATAATTTATTTATACAAGTGTACCAAATATGCAAAATCATATATGAGTCTATAAATATACAAAAATAAAATTATCACATATGGAGGGATTGTGACTTATAGGCAGCACGACAGCTATCTTCTCGTCTGACTCTATCTATTGTGCCTAGACCTTAACTTGCACGCGAAAACTCCAATAAGCTAAATATTCCTACTTACTGGTGTACACTTAATTTTTAATTCACCATTTTTTCCTAACATAGAAGATCGTAAAGAAAACTTTTACAAATAAATATTTAAATAACACAATTTACAATTTAAGGCACATATAAACTCAACAATTATCATTTTCAACCATTTTAACACGGTTTTCTTTTTACACTATTCAAATATCATTATAATAATTTTCCATATATACATATATATTTCCAAAATTCTTAAACTTTTATTAGAATTCACAAATAACATGAATTTACTAATAATTACATATATAAAACACATAAAACTTATTGTTACGTATGTTAATCCAATTTTCATAAAAATTTCAAAGCAATTTTAAGAAAGACACCTGATTAAGAATTTCATATATCCATTTCATCAAAAATCATTTAATAATACGATTTCGTTTAATAATTTTGAAAACATAATGACACGATTTTCTTTAATAATTTTTCAAATATAATAACATGATTTCGTTTAATAATTTTCAGTGCCCTTTGTAAACTTTGACACGATTTCATGGACTGGAATTTGGGTCTTAGATAGAACAAACGACGTTCCCAACATCCGTCGGGTCGCATATCATATATCACAGATCACAGTTAGTTTCGACTTTAGAATCGGACACTCGGTGTCTCTCATAATCCATCAATTGAAAACTATATATCGGTATCGGTGTAACGGCCCAGTACTGCTATATCACCCTGTTGGCTAGCCAATTACCAATTCCCACTTACCAATGTTCAGGTTTACTCAGGCTCTGCTTAATTTTATTAATTTTATTATTTACCAAAAAATTTCATTCAAAAAGTGATAAACACAATTTCAACCACAGTTTTTCCATACGTTCAAATTATTCATATAAACATAATAAAACACTATTTTACATTCAGTTAATTCATCAAATCTTTTCAAAATGTCTGTACCCTTCTTCCGATATACACTCGGTCAAGGCACTGAACTTGTTCGTTTCTTTCCGTTTCATTTCGTTTACATTTGAAATTCATTAAAATCATATTTAAACATATTTTATTACAATTTACCTGAATAATTTCACATATTTCAAAATCAAATATAAATTTTAAATCGTGTAAATATTTAATTGCATATTTGTAACAATTTTCAAAATCTTTCAAAACATCAATGTTGATCATTTCAAATTACCATTCTACCCTTTATTCTAACATCAAAATTTAACAATACCAATACTTTCCTTTTCATATACATATTCAGTCAATGATTAAATTTTTGAAGCTTTTCCTTTCAAATCACTAATTTATCTCATACTTCACTCAAACATTATTTCATCAACACAAATTAAGCATGAAATGACAAAAAAAAAAAAAAAAAATACCCTTAGGTTTCAAAAATTACATATATATGTCCAAATAAAAGAGGATATTGAAAACTTTATTTTTAAATCAATAATTTTTATATAAATCATTCAAAACCCTTAATTATCAACCTTCTGTTTCTAATTTATTTTCTATCCCAAAAATCGTTCAAAACATATCCAAATAATATAAAATCAAATTTCAAATATGATTACTATAACATTTTAATTAAATTCATAATATTTCAAAAACTTATAAATACTAAACTTTACTTAATAAAATTGAAATTTCAAAGGGAGTGTACACCAATCTTTTTGGATAATATTTCTAGTTTTTCCACCTCTTCAATTCGAGCTCTTAACTTCTTCTTACTCTTCTTTCGATCACTTTCCTCCCAATCCACACCAAAACTCTTGAATAACATATGATTCATGCCATCTTGCCACTTTCAAGCTTGATTTGATGCCAATTTAACTTTGGATCCTTGGTTTCTTCTTTTTCTCTTTTTCTTTCTCTCTTCTCTTTCTTTTTCTTTCTTCTTTCCTTCTTTCGTTTTTCTTTCCTCCCTTTGCTTCTATTGCCAAGCATATATATTATATATATATATACACTTGTCCTCCACCGACTTCATTTAAGCTTATCTTTTATATATATATTTTTAATATTATTCTATTATTATTTTATTATTTTTTTCCTCCATCATCATCCACTATCATAAATATCTATGTTTATTCAAATGGTCCCACCACTAGTATATATATTATTATTATTATAGAAAAAAAAATCACGTTAACCTCATTTAACTTTTTCGAAATGCCTGAATTCAGTTTTTCCAGAACTTTTTCGAAATCTTTTTAAAATTTTTTCAGTACCTATATTCGGATTTCCTTCATACTCTTAGTAACCTCAGTAATTCTTAAAAGTCATCTCATGTCCATTTTTAGCTCTTCGAAATTCAATAAATCGCCCCTAATGATTTTCTGAATTAATTCCATTTTAATCCGAATATCCTTCGAAAACATCGTTTGAGTCTCTAAAATACTTCTTAAGCATCCTCATACCCATCTTGACACCTTTCTAAATTTTTGAATTTTTCAGAAATCTGTCCGAATTTACAGTCGAATCCGAAAACTGCTTCATTTTTATCTCAAACCGATTCGTTTTCGATTCGCTTTAGTTTTCACAAATTTTAATATAATTTTTAACACTTTTAATATACAAAACCCATTTTTAAAAAATCACTGTTCACACGAATGCTATTTCGTCCAAAAATACTATTCACCAGAATAACTATTCATCAAAAATTTCACTTTCACTAATGTTTTGGAATCCAATTCTCAAAAATTACTATTTAATTAACACTATTTATCCAGAAATCATTATTCCGTTCGAAATACTATTCGTTCGAATATTCGGGGTGTTACACAGAGAGTTTCCGATGAACTTGATTTTGCAATATATTCAAGATTTTGATGTGATCTTAAGGATGGATTGGCTATCCAATCACTGGGCTATGGTTGATTTTTGTAAAAAGAATGTGAGATTGGCCAGATCAGGAGAACCAAATGTGGTGTTCCAGGGGATAAGAAAAATGCTTTCCACTAGCGGCATAACCGCCATGACAGTTAGCAAGATGCTCCGTAAAGGATATCAGGGATATCTTGCCCACATAATTTAGTAGAAGAAGAATGAGACACTTTTAAAAGATATTCCAGTGGTTAGAGAGTTCTCAGATATATTTCCTGAAGATTTTCTCGGTTTACCCCTTAGATAGGGGATAGAATTTGAAATAAATACGATTCCAAGAACTGGGCCAATCTCAATTACTCTATACAGGATGGCTCCAACAAAGTTGAAGGAATTGAAAATACAGATGGAAGAGATGCAGAAAAAAGGTTTCATAGGACCTAGTCATTCTCCGTGGGGGGCTCCAGTTTTGTTTGTTAAGAAGAAGGATGAGAGCTTAAGGTTGTGTATTGACTACAGACGGTTGAACAAGGTGACAATATAGAATCAGTACCCACTCTATAGGATTGATGATATGTTCGATCAGTTACAAAGATCCAAAGTGTATTCGAAGGTTAACCTGAGATCGGGGTATCATTAGATGAAAGTTCGTGAGGGAGATGTTTCGAATACTGCTTTTAGGACTCGGTACAAACACTATGAGTTCCTAGTCATGCCTTTTAGGTTGACTAATACCTAGCCGCGTTCATGGACCTGATGAATATGGTCTTTCGAGCTTACCTGGACAAGTTCCTGATTGTATTCATCAATGATATTCTAGTATATTCAGGCAGTCAAAAAGTGTAAATCCAAAGTTTCATTTCTCAAAAACTAACTTTTCGATGAATAGTATTTTCGGGTGCCGAATGAATAGTGACTTTAAAAAAAAAGGACCCTGAATATTAGAAGTCCTAGAATTGGTATTAGAGTTATTAAAAGTTGGAACAGGTAGAAAATAAGTCCATTTGAATAGGTTTAAGCGGTCTGAAATTTAATATACAAAAACGCCATTTTTGGAGAATAATAGATATTAATGATTATGCATCCATTTGAATTTTTTTTAAAGCATGAGATTGAGAGTTAAGATACCCAATTAGAGTATTACATAGTCAATTTGATGATTGAATGACCATGGAATATTTTTGGAATTTATTTAGACCTAGATTAGAACTAAATACATTAAGGGCACAATGGTCATTTCAGCTTCAAATATCCATGGAATTGATGTGAGCATCACATGGAAAGGAATTAAGTAAGAAGCACAATCCATGTCATGTAAAATTAACTAATGGGAGGATGACAAATCAAAATAATTAATGAAAATTAGTTGTCATGCATTAAGAGATATTAATGCATTACTGCTTAGGTTACTAATTTGCCCTTAGTTGGTTGAATTGATGTGAGTTTAATTAAGGGCATTTTGGTAAAACTAATGAGAGGATTTGATGGTTATTTAGGGATTTGATGAGGGTCATTTTGGTCAATAAAAAGTGAGGGTATATAAAGTTGATTGTGAAGACATTTCTAGCAAAAAAATTGAAAGAAAAGAAATGAGAGAAAAAGAGGGGTCTCGGCCAAAGAAAGAAACCAAAAGAAAGCATTCTTGTTTGAAGGTTTTGAGGTGATTTTTAAGTGGTTTCAAGTCCTTTAAGGGTGTACACAAGCTTAGGAGCAAAATCAATCCATTATAAGTCAATTTTAAGTGGTAAGTTCGCTTGTTTTTTATGGGTTTTGATAAGTTACGACGAGTTTGGCAGATAAATTGATGGATTTGTGAGATTTTTGTTATGTTTAGAGTAGATCCACTTGTTTTCAAGTGTGGAAGTGAAAGTAAACTAAAAGAAGTCATCAAACTTGCAAGGAAGTAAGGTAAGGATTCTAGGATTTTTATGATTTTTCACGAAAATTTCTTTTGGTATATGATGAATGATTGAGTGATTTTAGTATGGTTAATGGCCATGAAAGTGGATGAATATGGGATGTCATGATATTTGTTTAGGCCAAGTAAGGGTTTGATGAATATAGGCTGATTTTGGTTGTTTTGATGTGTTTGTTTAAGCGTTTACTTGATTCCAAAGTGAATTGTATCAAGAAATTGAAAGAAAAAGTGGGATATTTTATGTGTGTGTAATTTGGCCATGATGGGGGTTTGGTGTGCAAGTTGTGATTTAATTGTTTTGATGGCTTTTCATGATATTAAATATGTATTCAAGCAAGTTTGGGTGAAATAAATGAAAAGAAAAAGTTTGTGTATGGTGGATGTGTTAAATTCGGCTAGAAGGATAAGTTGGTGTGCAATTGGTTCTTTGATTATTTTTATGTGTTTTTATAAATTTATGCATGTGAGTAAGCGATTCAGAATTATGGAAATAGAAGAAATCGAATGAGATGACGAATGTATTAGTTTATACCAACTTTGGCTGTAAGCCCCTAGTTTCCATTCTTAATTTCCTAGCGAGTAAAACTAAATTGTGAAGTTAAGTAATATATCTAGTTAGTATTAATTTAAATAGATTTATTGATGAGCGAACACTTATTCTAGAATTAAAACAATAAACATTAGTAAGGATAAAATAGTTTATCCATAATCAAGTAATAGATGATAAGTGATGATACGTTTAAATTCAAAAATAAACACTAGAGGAAGTGTCCTGTAGAATTAGTAGTAGTTAACAAGTGAGTAACCAAACATTCAATAAAATCAAAGTGATAGACAAAACAAATCAAAGGGACAAGTTTGATATTCCATAAAATGTTAATGAGATATATAAATAAAACAATTGAAGCAAAATTAGACAAGGAAGAAACAAAGAGTAAGTTGCTGTGTGATGTAGGAAAGAAAGGGGGGATTGGCGTGACAATGATAAAAAGGGGACATGGGAGACATTTTTGGAAATGTTAAATCTATAAATACAACACTTAGAGTGAAATTTGATGGAACAAACACAAGAGTAGCCGTGAAAATCAAATTGACGGCAGCTGCCTGGCATCTTGGCGTGAGAAGTAGAGCAGAAACGGAAGAGCAGAAGCCAAACCAGAAAAGTGGAAGAAGACAGCTCCATCTGGCCCTTCCAAACCTTAAACCCCCCCTCCTCTAGGACCTCTTCCAAGTCCCTCTCACTTCCCTAAACAAGAATCAAGTGAGATCTCATCTCTTTTCTTCCTTATGCTTGCTGAAATTGAAGTAGTTGGGTTGTGAGTATTGTGCAGAATTTTTATGCTATGTTGGGTATTTTATCCTCAAAATTATGGTAGAACTCTAAGTGATTGTTGTAAAGAGTTAAATGATAAGTTGAGATGTGTAAATGGTAGCTTAGGGTTGTAAATATAGGCTGTCATCTACTTGATCAAAGTAGAACCAGAAATTTGTTTTACATGCACTTTAAGTAGTTGATAAAATTGGTGAGCGAGTTGTGAGTGTTTAAATGACAAAATAGTGGTTGTGTGTGTGTCATGGTTGTGAAGACCAATAGAAAAGATCTAAAATTTGAGGGTTTTGAACTCAAAGTTAGACATATTTGAGGTTGGAAAAGCATAGAAAAGCATATAGAAGTGGTAGAAGTTCAAAAGAGCTAGTTTAGACAATTTTTACAATCCCGAGCTCAAACCATGGGCTGGAGATAACCTGGGCAAAACTGACATATATGGGGATGTTCTACACCTCAAATGATGCTTAGGAGTCATAGAAGATCATAGGTTTTGGAACGGATCAAATCCGATAAAACTTGCGCAAGTTATGCGCAAAATAGTACCGTTAGAGAGTTGATATGTGAAATAGTTATGCAAATGCAATTTTTATTGCATGGAATGAGTTTAGTTGATCAATAATAGGTAAAAGAAGCTTAGATAGGAAAGAAAAACCAACATCGCTCGTTCGACGCTTAAAAGTGCACAAAAAGTGCCCGAAAAATGGCATTTTTCATAAATTTAACATAGCAAGCAATAGAATTTTTCAACGAAATTTGACGTGTGACCAGAATGTGAGATAGGTGAGCCCTAGGAGAAAGAACAAAGGAAAACGGAGCTCCGATCAGGGGGCTGCATTACGTTATGTTTTGGCATATCAAAGAGGCCTAAAAATTTTACTTTCCGTTTCGGGCCTCTAAAAATTTTACGAACCGCGTGGGGGTATCCCTAAGGCTCCAAAACTTAAACTTTTGTGAAAAAAATCAAATTTAGAGACCCTAGATTGAGTAAAAATCGAGTTGGGAAGTTATAGCGCAAAAAGGATATTTTATGAGAAAGTTGTATTAGAAATGTTATTGTAAAGTTAAAGTTGAGTTATGAGTTGTCACTAGTGATAATAAGAAATTTTCATATAGGTGATGAGTGGGTGAGTGAAGTCCGAGAGACTCGTCGAGACACTTGATTCGGACTTGCGCGATTTTGAGGTAAGTGTTCTATCACTTACGCTATTTCCATTCTTCCTTTAAACATATTTGTAATGTTGTAGTTAAAACTTGTAAAATAATTTTGTAAAATAATTTCCTAGATTATGAGTTAAAACTTTGTAAATGATCTTTACATTGGGTCTAGAAAGAAGAATTTAAAAATGAAAAGTTTTCAAAAAAAAATGAGTTAAGAGTTTTGAAATCATGTGTATACCTATAGTTTACATAAGATTTAGCGTTACGTGACGAGGTAGAAATTCCGCACGTAGTTGGTTAGACTTATAATTTTGGGCACTATGGGGCGATGAAGAAATTCCGCATGTAATCGCCAAAGTTTGATTTATAGGCACTATGGTTGCGATGAAAAAATTCCGCAGGTAGTTGCTAGAATTATAAAATTGAGTACTACAATTGGGATGAAAAAATTCCGCATTGTAGATGTTTACAACTGAGATGATTTCACACCACTCGGGCGAGGAAATAAATTCTGCATGTAGTGGTCGAAATACTATAGTAGCTTCACGTCGACATTGGTTGAAAAAGCGTCACGTGATAGTTTGAGTGCGTTAGGTATACACATGATCTTTGTATAAAAAAAAGGGGTTTTGAAAGTTTAAAACCTCTAATATTTATATAAGTAAAGCATTACTATGGAATGTTGTTTTATATTATTAATATGTGACGAACTAACCTTTTTCCTTTATTGTGTAGCCTATTTACATTCTATTAAGTGCTACCGCGAACAAGATGACGACACTTTGTTTTGTATACATATAGGTGGGCGACTCATGCAATGTGATGATTTAAAATTTTGTGTATGAAATAAATATGTAATTGTGAATAAGTATTCGTATTTTGAATTGCATGATTATAAATATTTATGCATTTGACATGTGATGTATATAATATATATGTACATTTTGACATGAAGTTCATGTTTATTTTGAAGGAAAAAGTTATGATATTGCATGATTGTGGATACAGAAGTTGGGAGGAAATGAAACTATAGTCGAAGTGTTTATTTACTCGTAGGTAAATTTTGGATTTGTTGAAAATACAGCCGTTATGCTGCTGAAATTTTATAAAATTATTTTGAAATGAAATCGCAAAAAATTGTATCACTCCCAACTGTTTTTAGGAAAACCAAGTTTTCTTTTTTAGTTTAAACGAGCAAACCGGAAGAAGAAAGTTAAGGGTTCGCTTCTCGGATTTTCTCCAATCTGACGAGTTGGGTCAGGAAGTTCGTTGAAGTGCCCGGCAGGATCCTCTAAACTAGAGGCTAGATAAGGTCTGGTGTGGGTCCTGTCATTGGTGGTTTAGGGTGGATATGATATTTTAAGTGACAATAGATGATTAAATGCTAATTTTTATTAATTGGGTTATGAGATCTAATTTAAGGTGATATTGTAGGTGGAAAGCAACTATAGAATTGAGAGGGATAAATTAAAGGGCAAACTAGTAAATGTGGGCCATGTGAGTGAAAATTTATTTTATGAATCATTAAATGCATGTTCTACCATTTTATAGCATTTATGATATTGATAATGCATTTTGAGATGAAACTGATTACTTTTGAAAATATTAGTTTATGAACATTTCATGAAATTGCTTGAAAAAGATATGTTTTATGCATGAAGGATTTGAAATGATAATGCTCATGTTTTAATGAGTTTATGTAATATGTTTCATGATATCAAGTTTATTGAATGAATGTATTCAACTTTGAGTGTATGAAAAAAAAATGTTTTCAAATACCAATGGCCTACTCCATGTTACATGTTATGGATTACAAATTATGATTTAGACCCGGCTGGTATACCTCACTATGTATGGCAAGTATTGAGAAGGCGTGTAAACCCCTATATTCGATTTTATGTTTCATAGCCTTAGAAACTAAGTTATCGACTAAAAAGGACAAAATGGTCATTTAGTAAATAAAAAAAATATATATATATAAAATAAATGGATGGCAAGATTGTAAAACTTTAGTTTAGTAAGTTAATAATTCAATTATATGAAAAAATGAGACAAATGATCATTGATTTTTATTAGTAAATAACATAACTAAGGGCAATTTTGTAAATCCAACAAGTCAATAGAGGATATGGTGGTCATTTAGCAAAAAGGTGGTCATATAATACAACACTTAGTCACTTTTTCATTCAAAATGAAAAAGTAGGCGTGAGAAACAAAAATAGAAGAGAGAGTTGAGAGGGAGAGCATGAGATGGAAGGCAATTAGAGGGGGAGAAGAACAAGTGATATTTTCAACCAATTTTCAAGCTTCCAAGCAATTGTTCTAGTTGATCCCAAGCCAAAACATCAAACCCTAAGTATAGATAAGGTAAGATCTCATCTTCTCCATAGACTTTAATGTGGTGGAAATGTGTAAAAGCATGATGTTGGGTTTGTATGATATGATGATGGATTAGTTTGTTTACTTGATGTGTTATTAGTGAGATTTTGATGTAAATCAATGTTATAGTTATAAGTTGTTAAAAAGGGAACTTGAATGATGTATTAGGGTTATGGGAGAAACCCTAACTTGTGATTTAAATTGTTGGAAAGCCAAAAGTAGTTGTAGATTAAGTGTTTGATGAAAAACTTATGAGAGATAGTTTTGTAAAAACTTGAAAGTTTTACTCTAGAATGAGTGTGTGGGTGTGTTATGGCTATGAAGATCAGTGGAAAACCTCTGAGATTAGATGGTTTTGAACCCAAATTTTACCATAAATAAGATTAGGAAGATAAAGTAGAAAAGATAGAAGTTCAACGGAAGTAGTTTTGAGCATATTAGAAATCCCGAGCTTAATGAGGGTTAGTAGAGATCTGACTTGTTTTAGCTTATTTGGGGTTGTTATACACCTCAAAACATGCCTCGGGAACATAGAAAACCATAGGAATTGGAACGGAATCATTCCGATAAAAATTAGCGAAGTTATGGTCAAAATAATGCGCGTAGAAAGTGTTATAGAGTAAAAGTGGAATCCCGAGCTCAAACCATGAGCTAGAGAAAACTTGACCAAGTCTGACATGTATGGGGGTGTTCTACACCTCAAATGATGCCTAGGAATGATATAAAACCATAGAAACTGGAATGGGATCGATCCGATAAAAATTGACGAAGTTATAGCCAAAATAGTGGGCGTAGGAAACCGAGATGTATAATAGCGATGCAAATGCATTCGTTGATGCCCAAAATACATGTATCAGTCATAATTAGGTAAAAGAACCTCAGATAAGAAAGAAAAACCATCGTTGCTTGTCTGATAAAAAAACTCGCTTTGAAAAGTGCCCAAAATGAGGCGTTTTGCCGAGATTGACATAGCAAACGATGGAGTTTCTCGACGAAACTTTATGGGTGACTTAGTTAGGTGATAAGGAGACACTAGAAAAAGGAACGGAGGTGAAACCATGGCTGGTTTCAATTCTGTTTTTCGTGGTCAACAGTATAGTTAAAAAAGTTGACTTTTTGTTTTAAGCTTTCGGAGACCAAACGAAACATATGGGGATGATCTTAGGGGTCTAGAAGTAAGACTTTTATAAAGAAACCAAAGTTTGAGAGCCTCGGTCGAGTTGGGAAAGTGTGGTGTAGTGAGTTTGCAATGTATTGGAAACTCTATTTTTATTAGTTTTAGTTACGGAAGTGAGTAAGTTATAACGAGACTATGATGTGTAGGTGATGTGCATGCGGACGAGACACGAGAGACTCGTTGAGGCATTGAGAGAGTTGGGATCGAGGTAAGTGTCCTTCACTTCACTTACATCTAGTTGATTTCCGTTTATATGGTAATGATAAAATATATTGTTTCAAAGAGTTTTGCAAAATGTTTTTCCAAAATCATAAGTTTTATGTTGAGTAATGAGTTATGCCTAGAATCTAGAAATGAGATTCGAAGGCGAAAGTAAGTTGTAAAAAGGTTTAAAAGTAAAGCAAAGTAAAGTTGAATTAAGACCCATGTGCATATTGTGATATTAGCATTTTGGCACTACGAGGCGATGTAGAAAATTCCGCTCGTAGTTGTCAAGGTTGATAGCAATGTGATATGATGTAGAAAATTCCGTATCTAATTGCAAGTGATGAGTAAATTGCACTACAATATGCGATGTAGAAAATTCCGCATGTAGTTGCGTAAAGTATAAGCTATTGGCACTACAACGGCGATGTAGAAAATTCCGCGTTGTGGTTAATTAGAGTTGAGAAAGTTCGCCCTACGTCGCGATGTAGCAAATTCCGTGCGTAGTGGCTTTGCACATGGTTGTCTTATGAGAAATGGTTTTCAAAAGAAAAAAATAAAATCGATTATTTTCTAAGTAATGTTTATGCGGAGTTATACCTTTATATATATATTGCCTAACTTCTCTTTGTTTTGTGTAGCTTGTATACTTTAGTAGACGTTGGTGGACGCTCTTGCATCAAAGACATTATTTTGATTAACTTTAGGTGGGGAAATTAATGAGACGAAATATATGGATGTTAATGTATTTTGACATTGTCTACATGTGTATATATTGAATCAAATAATTATGTGTTGACATGAGATACTTGACGGATTATAAATCATATGTGGGGTCCGGGATTTGCCTATACTGGGGTCCCCTCGGGCTGGCCCAGGTTTGCCCCGCGAGCCCACTCACTAGGTACTGTCCCTGGTCAGGGGATTTCTCTCGCCTCCCCCAGCTGCCACTCGAACCTCTGACCCTCAAGGATATGAGTGTTTAACTTGCAAGCTGGGTACCAATTGAGCTAGGAATCGAAATCGGAATCCGGGCTTGGAAATATAAAAGTGAGTATGCATGAGAAATAAAATAATAAAGACATGCATGTTAGTGACAAGTGTCACACATGCAATGGAAGGATGGTACAAGTGTCTAAGAGAAACAAAAACAAATCATTAATAAAAGAATAAAACAAAAGATGATGAAGAAAACCAATCTCGGTCATCAACAGCACCTTTCATTTTATCTTCTTTTTCATTTCAAAACTGAACCAAAAGCAAAGAGATGCTGCTCGTGGGTTTAGAGAGACCGAGAAGGGAGAGAGAGCTTGATTG
Organism: Dimocarpus longan; assembly: GCA_022984855.1. Lineage (NCBI taxonomy): Eukaryota > Viridiplantae > Streptophyta > Magnoliopsida > Sapindales > Sapindaceae > Dimocarpus > Dimocarpus longan. The sequence continues at coordinate 11,469,092 of CM041013.1, forward strand.
TGCCAGCTGCTGACCGTGAAAAGCAAGAAGAGGCAGTCGCGAGCTGGTGAAGAAGATGGAGCTTATCCCGTTGATGCATGTGCTTTCCAAGCCTCAAAATGATCAGATCTGAAGCCAAAGAAGACATGCAAGGACAGATCTGCAAGCAGACCGTGCATGCAAGAAAGAGAGAGTGAGCTGTCGTGAGTTGTCGCCGAGTGAGGAGTTGAAGCTGCCGTCGCTGTTGCCGGTGAAGGGAGCTGCTGGTGTGAGTTAGACAGTGGTGAGCTGCTGTCTTCGTACTCTGGTACTATCTTGTGCAAGCTGAAGAGCTGAGCTACCTCGAGGTTGTGCTGGTGTTGCCGTCGCTGCCTAGTGCTGACCGTGAACTGAAGCCGGTGCTGTCTGGCTGCCATAAACTGAAGAGCTGCATGTCGAGGTGCTGCTGTTCTGTCGACGATGCTGCCTTCCTGCCGTGCTCACGTTGCTGCCATTGTCATGTTGTTGTCGCCGTTGTGAGCTTGCTGTTGATGTAGTTGCTGCTGTGCTGTCATCGTGAATCAAGTGTTGAGGTTGTGCGAGCTACTGTCAAGGCTGTCCGAGTGCATCATTTCAGAGCTGAAGCCGTGAGTTGTGTTGATGCTGTCAGGCCATTATCAAAGGGAGACAGCTTGCTGCGCACGAGAGATCATCGCCGATCGGAAGCTGTTTCGAAGTCGAAAATAGCTTGCTTCTGGGGTAAGGTGCTGTCCCCTTTGTTTTTGTTGAGAATTTTTGAGTAATTAGTGAGCATCCATGTGATTAGAGTTGAGATAAATTGATGATATTATGTTTGGGACTAGGATTGGAAACCTCGTTAGTGCGGAGGTTCGCTCGTTGATGTTGCGATTGTGTTTTTATCATCGATCGTATTCGTTGAATGTTGTTTATGGGCTGTTATGAGATATTTAGGGGCTGTTGAAATATGTTTTTGGTTTCGTGTTTGTGGTCGTGGAAAATGGATTGTATTAAAGTGTTTTAAAGTATCGGATAATCGTTCGGACATTTAGAAATCGTTTCCGAGCGATTCGGTTGATTTTTTTCCGCGAATGCGAGCATTGTTAGTTTGTGATTTTCGTTGTCGAATATAAAAAGGAATGTGAATATTATCTCGCTGCCCTGAGATTGTTTTTAAGCCGTTAAAGTGTTTAAGTTGAAGTTATAATAGTTCGAGTTTCAATAAAGTTAATCGGATAGTTTTTGGTTCGCGCGAAATCGTTAATTGTCGAAATTTCGGAAGTTGAAATTGGAAATGAATATGTTAAGCCTGCTGCCATATTTTCTTCTTTGTGTTTAATCATGTTTGAATATTCATTTTCCGTGTTTTAAGTAAAGTCTCGAGTTGAAATTGACAATAAGTTAAAGCGGAAACAAAGGAATCGCGCGAAACGCTTAAAACGAGATAACGCGATAATTAGTTGAAATCGCGTAAGCTTTAAGTTTGTCGTTTGGTTTCGAATAATTGGTTTAGTAAATTCATTGGAATCTGATTCTGATAATGTTACATTAGATTCGAATGGCATAGTTGTCGGTTTTGTAACCGTAGAGTTTTGAGTAGTTTAAGTCTCGATAACGAATCGGTTTGAAATAGTTTTCGCGTGCAAATATGAGTTTTCCGTTATGTTATCATGTGAGGATGGTCGCTTGAATTATTGTGTTTATAAATCCTAGTATGGCTTAAAGTTTAGTTACGCTCGAGTTATGTTTTAACGGAATCTCGATCGAAATCAATTGTAGGTGAATCGAAAATAGAACGAGAGCCGTATCGGGAAGCGGTGATAAGTATTTTGGAAGCAAGTTGTGAGTGTGGATTTTTAAAAGTTTTCATACATTTTATTATATAAATGTGAATCATTTAGCAAGTGAATTGTTTTGATATTCGAGTAAGCTTTTATGATATCATTACATTTCCTATGAATGCATGTATATTTTTAAATGAGTTATGCTATGAGTATATGCATATATATATATATATATATATTTTAAGTAAGGTAAATGAATGAGTTAAGATCATATACATGCATCAAGATATTGTTTGTGAAAGTTATTTTGCGATATTATAGCTTATTGTCGAGATTTCAATTTTATATATGCCTATGGTTTACCCTAGCCCCTAAGATTACACCCGGCCGAAAGTATTCCATACGTGTACGGTAGTTGGGGGGAGTTACTAACTTTGGGGGGATCGAGTCTGTCAGTCACCCTCTACACGTATGGGATAGTGTAGATCTGCCTGATGTTGGAAGGAATCGCGATCCTAGAGTTGTATCCACATCTGCGACTACACATGGTGAGAGTTCCCCTATCCTAGTGGCGTGTCTTCGCACCGTCACGAAGGACAAGATTTCCCTGGGTTGCCAGATAGGCTAGTAAGAAAATAAGAAAAGTTTTAAGAAAAGTTTGATAAATAACTTTCGCACATTTTAAATCAAGTTTACAGTTTTCAGAAATAATAAGTAAGTAATAGTTTTCCAATCTATTTTCGGGAGAAATAGTATTTTAAGCAAAAGCATAGTTTATGTAAACTTACCCACTCACTGAGTTATTCTCACCACTGTTTTTCCTGTCTTTCTTGGAAATCCTCCCCCAGGTGCAGGTACGAGTAGCACGGCAGGCGTATCTCCTTCGGACGTACAGGCCAGTTAGACACGCGACCAGACTGCACTATTTTCTAGTCATAGCATCATGTATTGTATTTACTATCATTTTCCAGATTTTCTAGTTTTGTAAATATTACTTTGAATTAAGGATTTCATTGTAAATATCATGCATGTCGTTTTAAGATTTTATTCAAGTTGCTTCCGTATTATTGCATGATTATGAGTTTGAAAAGGGCCTGAGGCCTATTGATTATTGAAATGTTGTGAATACAATTATACAGGTTTTGTAAAGCATTTCACAGGGTGGAATTTTAGAAAAATAGCCGTCGTGCTGCCGGATTTTCATAAAAATCCTGTTTTTATAAAGTTATTTTCAACGAACAAAATTCCCACCCATTTTCAAAACTAAAAGGATTTCAAGTATTTTAGAACAGAAATAAGGCTTAGCTCCTCGGGAACTTTCCAGCCGGAGCAGATCTCGACTGGGGAGCCACCGTGGGGTTGCCGGGCAGGTCGCCTAGCTAGTAGTTAGAAAGGGGCCTGTCAACGTTGGTATCAGAGCCAGGTTTTAAATGCATTACATGATTTTCAAGCATTTTCATAGAATTTCTAAAACATTATACATTTTATAACTAAGTATCTGGTTCAAGTGCAGTGAGTCATGCGTCGCGTCGGTCGTCCGCGTACAAGGAGAGCTGCTGATAATGCTCCACCTCCTGCTCCAGAAATAAGGGAGCAAGTAAATGAGTCCGTCAATGATCCTCAGCCAGGGAATCCAGTTGAGCCACCAGTAGTAGAGTCTGAGCAGGATCCGATCGAGAGATTAGCCCAAGCTATTCAAGGGCTAAGGCCTCGCGCACCAAGCGCCACCGTAGAGAGGGCAAGGAAATTAGGTGCCGATGCTTTTGATGGAACGGGTGGTCCAGAGAGTGCATCGGAGTGGTTGGATAATACTGAAAGGGTGTTGGAACAGATGGAATGCACCGATCTCCAAAAGGTGTCAATTGCTTCATTCTTGCTTCAAGCTTCAGCTAGAGATTGGTGGGATTCCGTCAAGCGAAGAACAACCGAACAAGTCTCATGGGAAAAATTCAAAGAAGAGTTCAATGAGAAATTCTACCCAAGGGCATACAAGGATGCAAAGATTGAAGAGTTTTACAGTCTTGTGCAGGGTAACATGTCAGTCGAAGAGTATGAAAGGAAGTTTACCGAATTGTCTCGAGTGGCGCCGTTTATCGTGAATGATGATGTGAACAAGTGCCATAAGTTCGTGCAGGGCCTGAATCCGAAGATCAAGGCATATGTGGTAGCTGCAGAGCACAGAGAGTATGGGCGGATAGTTAAAGCAGCTTTGAGGGTAGAGAGGACAACAATAGGTGACAAAGAGCCAATGCAGAAATTTAAGCGCAGTCAGGGGTCAGGTTGGTATTCAGGAGGCTCCAACAAGGCACCGAAAACTGGAGGTAAGTCTAGATGGTCAGGTAGCAAACAGCGAAGTCAGGGAGCCGCGTCTAGTCAAAGTTCAGTCAGACCTCCATCAGGACCCCAGAGCAGAGGTAATACTCAGAGCGGAGAGCCGTGTAGGAAATGCAACAGGATGCACCGAGGAGAGTGTCATATGGGTATCACTGGATGTTATCATTGTGGTAAAGAGGGACATTTTATGAAGGAGTGCCCGCAGAGAACAACAGGAGCCATTGGGTCGAGACCGTCTACTCAAGGACAGTCTAGCGGGGGTCAATCGCAGGATCAGAGAGGTCCGCAGATGAGAGGACCAGGGACTACAGTTCAATCCGGAAGAGGTACTGGGAGAGGTTTGCCACCCAGAGGACAGTCAGGGAGACCCCATACTCAAGCCAGGGTGTTCGCGGTAACACAACAAGATGCTGAAGCTACACCAGAGGTGGTGACAGGTACTGTAACAGTTTTTAATTCCAATGCTCATGTTTTAATAGACCCTGGTGCTACGCATTCTTTTGTTTCTAAAAGCTTTGCCAGTCGTGTTAGTATGAAGTTAGAACCTTTAGAGTGTGATATGGTAGTAGCTACTCCTACCGGAGATTCCTTAGTAGCAGAGAGTGTTTGCAGAGATTGTGATATTGTACTTGGGAATAGATCCTTTCCAGTTAGTTTGATATTATTGGATATATGTGACTTCGACATTATTTTGGGTATGGATTGGTTAGCTACGCATCATGCCGTAGTGGATTGTTTTTAGAAAGAAGTCAAGTTCAGTTCAATGGGAGAGTCAGATGTAGTATTTCGAGGGGAGCGTAGAATGCTTCCGTCCCGTATCATATCAGCCATGACCGCCAGAAAGATGTTAAAGAAACAATGTGCTGGTTATTTGGCTTATGTGATAGATTCGTCCGAGAGGGAGACTCAGTTAGAAAATATTCCTGTGGTTGCAGAGTTTTCTGATGTGTTTCCGGAAGATCTTCCAGGTTTACCTCCAGATAGGGATTTTGAATTCGAGATTAATCTGATTCTGGGAACAGCACCAATTTCCAGAGCACCGTACAGGATGGCACCTCCAGAGTTGAAGGAATTGAAGATTCAGTTGGAAGAATTGGTAGACAAGGGCTTTGTCAGATCCAATGTATCTCCTTGGGGAGCACCAGTGCTCTTTGTTAAAAAGAAAGATGGAAGTATGAGATTGTGCATTGATTACCGGGAATTGAATAAGGTGACTATTCGGAATCAATATCCTTTACCGAGGATTGATGATCTGTTCGATCAGTTGCAAGGTGCAAGATTGTTTTCTAAGATAGATCTGAGATCAGGGTACCATCAGTTGAAGATCAAGGGAGATGATATTCCTAAGACTGCCTTCAGGACGCGTTATGGACATTATGAATTCTTGGTTATGCCTTTCGGGCTAACCAATGCCCCAGCAGCATTCATGGCATTGATGAATCGGGTGTTCCATGAATTTTTGGATAAGTTTGTCATAGTGTTCATTGATGATATATTAGTATATTCTGGCAGTAGGGAAGAGCATGCTGAGCATCTGAGATTGGTTTTGCAGACGTTAAGGGAACAGCAATTGTATGCCAAGTTCAGCAAATGTCAGTTCTGGTTGAATGAAGTTTCATTTTTAGGCCATGTGGTTTCAGCTGATGGGATTAGTGTTGATCCTCAGAAGATTGAAGCGATTGTAAACTGGAAACCGCCTACAACCGTAACTGAAGTTCGGAGTTTCTTAGGGTTGGCAGGTTATTACAGGAAATTTGTTGAAGGATTTTCCAAGATTGCCATCCCGTTGACGAAGCTAACCAGAAAGGAAGTAAAGTTTGAGTGGTCAGAAGCTTGTCAGAGGAGTTTCGATGAATTGAAGACCAAATTGACTACAGCTCCAGTGCTTACTCTTCCTTCCGGAAGTGAAGGCTTTGTGGTGTACAATGATGCTTCGAGGCAGGGTTTGGGTTGTGTTTTGATGCAAAACGGAAAGGTGATAGCTTATGCTTCTAGGCAATTAAAGAAGCACGAGCAGAATTACCCGACCCATGATCTAGAGTTGGCCGCAGTGGTTTTTGCACTCAGGATCTGGAGGCATTACTTGTACGGAGTTCAATGTCAGATATTTACAGATCACAAGAGCCTTCAGTATTTGTTCTCCCAGAAAGAGTTGAATATGAGACAGAGGAGATGGTTAGAACTGCTCAAGGATTATGATTGCACCATAGAGTACCATCCCGGGAAAGCAAATGTAGTAGCCGATGCATTGAGTAGGAGACCCTCTAGCTCGATAGCTCATTTAAGAGCTGGATATCTTCCATTGTTAGTAGAGATGAGATCTTTGGAAGTTGATTTGGAAGTAGGGAATTCAGGTGCATTGTTGGCTACTTTTCAGGTTCGACCGGTACTCGTGGATCGAATCCGAGAGTTACAGATTCAAGATCCTCAGTTAATTAAGATTAGACAGGGAGTAGAGTCAGGCCAGCAGGGAGACTTCTCATTCAAGGATGACGGTACGTTGAGGATGAGACAGAGGTTGTGTGTTCCAGATGTGGCGGAACTCAAGAAAGAAATTTTAGATGAAGCTCACTCCTCAGCATACGCTATGCATCCAGGAAGTACGAAAATGTATCATACCTTGAAAGAGCATTATTGGTGGAAAGGTATGAAGAGAGAGATAGCTGAATTTGTGTCAAGATGCTTGATTTGTCAACAGGTGAAAGCCGAGCACCAGAGGCCATCAGGACTTCTTCAGCCACTCTCCATCCCGGAGTGGAAATGGGAGCGTATTACTATGGACTTTGTAGTAGGATTTCCTCGAAGTCGAAATGGTTATGACAGTATTTGGGTGATAGTAGATCGACTTACGAAGTCAGCTCATTTCCTACCTATCAGAAGTACTTATTCCCTGGATAGATTGGCTAAGTTGTATGTCGATGAGATAGTAAGATTGCATGGGGCTCCAGTGTCAATCGTATCAGATAGAGATCCGAGATTTACATCCCGATTTTGGCCTAGTCTCCAGAAAGCATTAGGTACTCGATTACATTTTAGTACAACATTTTATCCGCAGACAGATGGTCAGTTTGAGCGTACTATTCAAACTTTGGAGGATATGCTCAGGTCTTGTGTGATAGAGTTTGGAGGAAGCTGGGATACTCATCTGTCGTTAATCGAGTTTGCCTATAATAACAGCTATCAGGCTAGTATCGGCATGGCACCGTATGAAGCACTGTATGGAAGACGGTGTAGGACGCCGGTATGTTGGGATGAAATGGGCGAGAGAAAGTTGATTGGGCCCGAGCTTGTTCAGATGACTACAGATAAGATCAAGGTTATTCGGGACAATCTGAAGATAGCCCAGGATCGTCAGAAAAGTTACGCAGATAAGTGTAGAAAGGATTTGGAGTTCCAGGTCGGGGATAAGGTGTTCCTACGGATATCTCCATGGAAAGGAATAATTCGTTTTGGGAAGCGAGGTAAGTTAAGCCCTCGGTTTATCGGTCCCTACGAAGTGATTGGCAAAGTAGGTGAGGTAGCGTATCGACTTGAGCTACCAGCAGAACTTTCCAGGATCCATAATGTATTTCATGTCTCGATGCTCTGCAAGTATATCGCAGATCCTTCGCACGTGTTGTTAGAGCAGCCAATGGAACTCAAGGAGAACCTATCTTATGAGGAGACCCCAGTTCAGATTCTTGACAGGAGAGATCAGGTTCTTCGCAGTAAAGTTATTCCGTTGGTTAAAGTGTTGTGGAGGAATCATGTAGTGGAGGAGGCAACGTGGGAGCACGAGGAGCAGATGCGCAGTCAGTATCCGCATCTTTTTGATGCAAGTAAGTATAATTAGTTATTCGAGCTGTGAATTTTATAATTCAAAAAGGTATTGAGTATGTTTGATAGATTCTAGTGTTGTATTGCTTTGCTTGTTAGTTGTGTAAATTTCGAGGACGAAATTTTTATAAGGAGGGGTGAATTGTAAAACCCAAAACCGCGTTCGTCGGAGAGCGAAATATTTTTCCATTGGATCACGTCCGATCGGAAAAATATAATTATCGAGTCCGAAAATATTTGGAATAATTATTTTTAATGAAGAAAAATAAATTCGAGTTCTTAAGACGGATTCGAGATTTATTAAATAATTCCGAAAGTGCGAACCCGAGATTTAATCAAAAGCGATTAAAAGCGGATTCCAGGAAGGACGGAAGGAATCGAAATCGGAATCCGGGCTTGGAAATATAAAAGTGAGTATGCATGAGAAATAAAATAATAAAGACATGCATGTTAGTGACAAGTGTCACACATGCAATGGAAGGATGGTACAAGTGTCTAAGAGAAACAAAAACAAATCATTAATAAAAGAATAAAACAAAAGATGATGAAGAAAACCAATCTCGGTCATCAACAGCACCTTTCATTTTATCTTCTTTTTCATTTCAAAACTGAACCAAAAGCAAAGAGATGCTGCTCGTGGGTTTAGAGAGACCGAGAAGGGAGAGAGAGCTTGATTGTGCCAGCTGCTGACCGTGAAAAGCAAGAAGAGGCAGTCGCGAGCTGGTGAAGAAGATAGAGCTTATCCCGTTGATGCATGTGCTTTCCAAGCCTCAAAATGATTAGATCTGAAGCCAAAGAAGACATGCAAGGACAGATCTGCAAGCAGACCGTGCATGCAAGAAAGAGAGAGTGAGCTGTCGTGAGTTGTCACCGAGTGAGGAGTTGAAGCTACCGTCGCTGTTGCCGGTGAAGGGAGCTGCTGGTGTGAGTTAGACAGTGGTGAGCTACTGTCTTCGTACTCTGGTACTATCTTGTGCAAACTGAAGAGCTGAGCTACCTCGAGGTTGTGCTGGTGTTGCCGTCGCTGCCTAGTGCTGACCGTGAACTGAAGCCGGTGCTGTCTGGCTGCCATAAACTGAAGAGCTGCATGTTGAGGTGCTGCTGTTCTGTCGACGATGCTGCCTTCCTGCCTTGCTCACGTTGCTGCCATTGTCATATTGCTGTCGCCGTTGTGAGCTTGCTGTTGATGTAGTTGCTGCTGTGCTGTCATCGTGAATCAAGTGTTGAGGTTGTGCGAGCTACTGTCAAGGCTGTCCGAGTGCATCATTTCAGAGCTGAAGCCGTGAGTTGTGTTGATGCTGTCAGGCCATTATCAAAGGGAGACAGCTTGCTGCGCACGAGAGATCATCGCCGATCGGAAGCTGTTTCGAAGTCGAAAATAGCTTGCTTCTGGGGTAAGGTGCTGTCCCCTTTGTTTTTGTTGAGAAGTTTTGAGTAATTAGTGAGCATCCATGTGATTAGAGTTGAGATAAATTGATGATATTATGTTTGGGACTAGGATTGGAAACCTCGTTAGTGCGGAGGTTCGCTCGTTGATGTTGCGATTGTGTTTTTATCATCGATCGTATTCGTTGAATGTTGTTTATGGGCTGTTATGAGATATTTAGGGGCTGTTGAAATATGTTTTTGGTTTCGTGTTTGTGGTCGTGGAAAATGGATTGTATTAAAGTGTTTTAAAGTATCGGATAATCGTTCGGACATTTAGAAATCGTTTCCGAGCGATTCGGTTGATTTTTTTCCGCGAATGCGAGCATTGTTAGTTTGTGATTTTCGTTGTCGAATATAAAAAGGAATGTGAATATTATCTCGCTGCCCTGCGATTGTTTTTAAGCCGTTAAAGTGTTTAAGTTGAAGTTATAATAGTTCGAGTTTCAATAAAGTTAATCGGATAGTTTTTGGTTCGCGCGAAATCGTTAATTGTCGAAATTTCGGAAGTTGAAATTGGAAATGAATATGTTAAGCTTGCTGCCATATTTTCTTCTTTGTGTTTAATCATGTTTGAATATTCATTTTCCGTGTTTTAAGTAAAGTCTCGAGTTGAAATTGACAATAAGTTAAAGCGGAAACAAAGGAATCGCGCGAAACGCTTAAAACGAGATAACGCGATAATTAGTTGAAATCGCATAAGCTTTAAGTTTGTCGTTTGGTTTCGAATAATTGGTTTAGTAAATTCATTGGAATCTGATTCTGATAATGTTACATTAGATTCGAATGGCATAGTTGTCGATTTTGTAACCGTAGAGTTTTGAGTAGTTTAAGTCTCGATAACGAATCGGTTTGAAATAGTTTTCGCGTGCAAATATGAGTTTTCCGTTATGTTATCATGTGAGGATGGTCGCTTGAATTATTGTGTTTATAAATCCTAGTATGGCTTAAAGTTTAGTTACGCTCGAGTTATGTTTTAACGGAATCTCGATCGAAATCAATTGTAGGTGAATCGAAAATAGAACGAGAGCCGTATCGGGAAGCGGTGATAAGTATTTTGGAAGCAAGTTGTGAGTGTGGATTTTTAAAAGTTTTCATACATTTTATTATATAAATGTGAATCATTTAGCAAGTGAATTGTTTTGATATTCGAGTAAGCTTTTATGATATCATTACATTTCCTATGAATGCATGTATATTTTTAAATGAGTTATGCTATGAGTATATGCATATATATATATATATATTTTAAGTAAGGTAAATGAATGAGTTGAGATCATATACATGCATCAAGATATTGTTTGTGAAAGTTATTTTGTGATATTATAGCTTATTGCCGAGATTTCAATTTTATATATGCCTATGGTTTACCCTAGCCCTTAAGATTACACCCGGCCGAAAGTATTCCATACGTGTACGGTAGTTGGGGGGAGTTACTAACTTTGGGGGGATCGAGTCTGTCAGTCACCCTCTGCACGTATGGGATAGTGTAGATCTGCCTGATGTTGGAGGGAATCGCGATCCCAGAGTTGTATCCACATCTGCGACTACACATGGTGAGAGTTCCCCTATCCTAGTGGCGTGTCTTCGCACCGTCACGAAGGACAAGATTTCCCTGGGTTGCCAGATAGGCTAGTAAGAAAATAAGAAAAGTTTTAAGAAAAGTTTGATAAATAACTTTCGCACATTTTAAATCAAGTTTACAGTTTTCAGAAATAATAAGTAAGTAATAGTTTTCCAATCTATTTTCGGGAGAAATAGTATTTTAAGCAAAAGCATAGTTTATGTAAACTTACCCACTCACTGAGTTATTCTCACCACTGTTTTTCCTGTCTTTCTTGGAAATCCTCCCTCAGGTGCAGGTACGAGTAGCACGGCAGGCGTATCTCCTTCGGACGTACAGGCCAGTTAGACACGCGACCAGACTGCATTATTTTCTAGTCATAGCATCATGTATTGTATTTACTATCATTTTCCAGATTTTCTAGTTTTGTAAATATTACTTTGAATTAAGGATTTCATTGTAAATATCATGCATGTCGTTTTAAGATTTTATTCAAGTTGCTTCCGTATTATTGCATGATTATGAGTTTGAAAAGGGCCTGAGGCCTATTGATTATTGAAATGTTGTGAATACAATTATACAGGTTTTGTAAAGCATTTCACAGGGTGGAATTTTAGAAAAATAGCCGTCGTGCTGCCGGATTTTCATAAAAATCCTATTTTTATAAAGTTATTTTCAACGAACAAAATTCCCACCCATTTTCAAAACTAAAAGGATTTCAAGTATTTTAGAACAGAAATAAGGCTTAGCTCCTCGGAAACTTTCCAGCCGGAGCAGATCTCGACTGGGGAGCCACCGTAGGGTTGCCGGGCAGGTCGCCTAGCTAGTAGTTAGAAAGGGGCCTGTCATCATATTTTGATATGTATATATAAATGAACCATTACACTTGATATGCACATATTGCACAAGACACATATTTCATATAAGTATGAGTTGTTATATGTTAATTACATATGTGAATTATGTTTGTAAAAGAATTGCATGTTTATGAAATGAATGAAAAATGCATGTTTGAGATTGAAAGAAGTTGGACGGTGATCATAATAGTTCGAAGTGTATTTCTTATGCAGGTTGATTTTGGAAATGTTAAACTTACAGCCGTTATGCTGTCCGATTTTTATAAAATTAGTTTTCAATCAAACGCGAAAAATTCACACCATTTCAACTATATTAGAAGAAAAGAAAATTTTTAAGCCTAAAACGAGTAAACCGGTTAAGTAAAGTAAAGGGGTTCGCTTCTCGGATTTCTCCAATCCGACAAGTTGGGTTTGGGGAGTCCGTTGAAGTGCCCGGCAGAATCCTCCAAACAAGAGCCTAGATAAGGTCTGGGAAGGGTCCTGTCAAGGCGTGTCACTAAACTCAGGGGGATTGAGTCAGTCGGTCGAGTCATGTCGCCCTCTACATATGTGGGGTATTATCTCACTCACATGCGATGCACGAAAATTCCACTTCATGTTGTGAGATGTCTCATGTATTATCACGGTGAGCATCGTTAATTGTTGTGCAAATTTTAGTGCTCGCAAGTGCATGAGTCTATTGTAAAATAGATTATGTAAGTACGAGGTCGATCCATAGAGATTGAGAATCTAAATCTAAATTAAATTTAATTCTAATCTAGTTAACAATGTTGAAAATTGAGAATTAATTAAAACTAAAGTACATAAAATTCTAAATTAACAAAACAAGATTAAATTACAAAATTCAAACAATAGACAAGAAATCTGAGGTTCAGAATCCACCATTATCAACTTATAATATTTTACTATTCAACATATTATTATCAAAAACTAAAGAAACAACTTAGAAATCAATATGTTGTTTTCTCAAGATTTATCAATTAAACTTAAAAATAAATCTTATGTAAATTCTTACTTCAAGACTTGAAATTTATAATATCTAAGTATTATATGTATCCGATATTGAAAAACACATAATAAAAAATCTTATATTTAAACCTTTTAATTCAAAGTCAAATTAATAAAATAATGTCGTAACAACCAAAAATAATTGACATTAAAAGTGAAACAATTTTTATTTTATCAATTAATGAAACTAAGAATTATTAAACATTAAAAAAAAAAATTGTTAATAATATTCAAACATCAAAATCATTATAAAGTTAATAACGGTTTCATCCTATACCTCAAAAAAGAAAATTAAACAATCATGGTGATAACAAAAACAAATAAATCAAAACCTAGCATAATTTCTATGAATTTTGGCTACTGTCTTGTCTTGTTCTACTGCACTTTTGTTCTTCTTTTTCTCCACCAAAGATGCTATCTTCTTTTTCCTCAGCTGTCTTAAAGCTCTCTTTTATACTACTGTTACTAGTCTCAATTTTGTAAATTGAAAACTGCCTTAATAGTAAGACACCATTTTTGGTCTTTCCATAAAACTACATAGTGAGCTTTGATTTTTTCTCTCAAAATCTGCTACCTTTTCTTCTTTTCTTGATTTGCTTCTAAATTTGCTTTTTCCTTCATTGATCTATTTCCTTGTCTCAATTAATTTCCTAATTGTTTGACAAATAACTTTAGGCAAGAATTGAATCCTTGATTGATTTGGATTTCAACTTAACAAAAATTGTAATTTTTCCTCATTCAACACACAAATCTTCTTTTATTCCTGTTTCACCAAAAACACAACTAATTAAAATAAATTCAATACAAAATTGGACTAATAAATCTATATTTAAGGGTAATAAATATATGTAAATTATGTTTATCATTAATCGAATCGCCACGTGACCATGTTATGATAGTTTCTCTGAGTTCCATTGGTACGGTTTCAGTAAGGAAAGGACATTTTAAAATTTTATATGATAACTGAAAGATTAATATGTTTTTATATATGAAACCAAGTTTTAAAGATTTTCAACAAATTTAATAAAGTTAATGATTTCCATTACGAAAATGTTACGAAATTGCATAAGTGTTTTTGAAAATGTTTTGGGAGAAATTTCTAAAAGAAACAATTTTATTTAAAAAAATTGTAACACGCATTGAGCTCTTGTAGCTCATTATTTTGTTTTACGTTATAAAAACTTTTTCAGGTGCAGGAACCAGCAGTCAAGATGCTTGCTCTCCTACCCTAAATTAGGTGGGTTGGCTGTGGACGATATTTTGTGAATGTCTATGAAGCCAAATATTGCATATTTTGTTTCAATCGAAAATTGATATTTGTATATAACTTTTGGTTGTAAAAAGGATTTTATGAATTTTACCGTGGTTGTGGTATTATGTTGTATTCGGTTAAACGAAACGATTTGATGTTTATATGTATATATAATGTAAATATTTTAAGACGCATATAAATGCTTTTGATTTGATACATGAAATTATGCTTTCAACTTTGAAATGATTTTGTCGAATTTGATCTTTTATAGCTAAGTGATGTTTTGAGATGGACCAGAGGTCCAATATGGTAGTGGAGATTATTGTTGAGATATTGAAGTGTTATTGATTTGTTTTTCAAGAAATTGAAATTTTAGGAAACCATGAAAAATAGTCGTTGTGCGTCAAAATTTTAGAAAACTTAAATTATGAAATTTTATAATTGATAATTTATATGTTTATGAATTAATTTAAGTTTTAAGGCTCGCTCCACGATGCCCTTTTGGTGATGCTAGCTAAAATCCAAAAAGGTCCTGTTTGGCACTAAAACTTCGGGGTGGGTCTCGTCAAGAAAAGCTTTTAGAACATCTCAGGATAGTGCTGCAGACCTTGAGAGAGCGCCAGTTATATTCCAAAATTCAGTAAGTGTCAGTTCTGGTTTGACAAAATTACTTTCTTATGGCTTGTTATTTCGATTGAGGGACTTAGTGTGGATCCCTAAAAAATAGAAACTATTACGAACTGGAGACCGCCTACTAATGTTACCGAGGTTAGAAGCTTTCTCGGGTTGGCAAGTTACTAATAGTAGCCCTGCTAACTAGATTGATGAGAAAGGAAGAAAAGTTCAAATGGTCAGAAACCTGCCAGTAAAGCTTCAATAAATTGAAAAGAAGGTTGACATCAGCTCCTATATTGACATTGCCAATGGGGTATGATGGATTCACGATATACAATGATGCCTCGAGACAGGGTTTGGGCTGTGTATTGATGTAGAATGATAAAGTCGTAACGTATGCTTCCCGACAGTTAAAGAAGTATGAGCAAAACTACCCTACCCACGATGTAGAACTAGCAGCAGTTGATAACTCTATTTTTATAGAGTCATTTTATCTTTTTAAACTTGAATTCTTGTTTAGTTCTTGATATTTTTATTTTTATTAAGTAAATTATTTCATATTTTTGTATTTTTATTTTCAAAATAAAATTGGTGAAAAAGCACACATGAACCCACCAAATGCTATTGTCCGAGACAAGATCATCACTACAAAATAAATCTCATTCGAAACAGTTCATCGCCTCAAGAATTACTCGAATCAGAAATCGCATAAAAAAATTATCACAATTTAAAGATCGAGTATTCTAGAAATAAATATTATGTCATATTGATGTAAGGAATGATGTAATCAAAATTATGATGTAAGCAATGATGTAATATTAAAGTTGACTTATATGGGGTAGATGAACCATGATGTAAGCAATGATGTAATATGAAAGTTGACTTGAATGAAGTAGGTGAACGATGATGTAGCGATGATGCAAAATGGTGAAAAATTAGGAAAAGATGATGCAAACGATGATGTAATTGGAGATGAACTTTGCTTATAAATAGGCCTTAGAATCACCATTCCAAGCATCTTATCAAAAACCAAAACAATAAGTAGTTTAGAGAAGGAGAAAGAGAGCTTGGAGAGGAGGAGCAAAGCAGAAGAAGAAATTCTACGGTGAAGCTTCAATCCACTAATTTTTCCTATCTTTTGTTATGTTTAATCTTTTAGTTTTTGTAAATTTTAATTTAAGCATGGAGTAATTTTGTTTTCTAAGGTTATGATGTAGTCTAACTTTGATGTTTCAACTCTTTGTTCAATTCAATTAAGGATTTTCTATCTTGGTTGATGCATTTAATACTGTTCTTAATGCTTTTAAATAATTGGCCACTATTTAGTTGAATTATTAATCATAATGATAACGGAAGCTGATTTATGTGTCTAGTTCATTATATTTAATGTCATAAATTACATATAGGATAGGAATATACTTGCACGGTTTGTGTAGTCTATAAAAGAAATCCATAAATCTTAATGAATCCATTAATGTTTTAACTTGCATGAGGACATAGCAGTTAAACTTTATAGGGTATTTTCCTTAGACCTCGAGAGGGGCTATGTGAATAATTCAGAGAATCTCAACTAGCAATGGAATAATTAATTTTTGATTAAAAAGAACAAAAGGGAGGAACAGATTAGTTATGGTAAAATCATAATCTTGGAGTTTTAATTGATTGAATTAAATTCATTCATATTTTGTAGTTAAATTTAGTTATAGTTATCAACTTCTTAAATCAAATTGCGTTTGCCAAATAAAAAGTGAGTTATTTTAATTTTAGTTATTAATTAACAACAATCCTTGTGGAACGATACTTATCTTATCACTTTATTACTTGTTCGGCTCGTCCACTTGCGATTTTGCACAATAAGTTTTTGGCACCGTTGCCGGGGATTGTTTGTTTCAATTAATACTAATACTATGTAACTCAATTTTTAATTTGGTCATTTATTTATTTATTTTATTTGCTTTATTACTTGTGAGTTTTCTGGTGTATGAGAAAGTCTGGGGGCGAAGTTTTACCATTTGATCCAGAAATCAAGAGAACTTGCCGCAAGAACCGAAAAGAAACAAGGAAGGTTGCAAGCACTGCACTCGTAGATATGGCGGAAGGACCAAACAACACACAAAATATTGTACCAATAATTGTTGAAAATACTCGAGCATTACGCGATTATGCTCTACCTAAGGTAGGTAATGCTTCGGCAATACGGCGATCGACTATTGCTGCTAATAATTTTGAGATTAAGCTAGCAATCATTCAGATGGTACAAAATAACCAGTTCAATGGGGTTCCGAACGATGATGCAAATGCCCACATTGATAGCTTTTTGGAGATCTGTGATACCTTTAAGCACAATGGTGTTACTGATGACGCCATCTAATTGAGATTGTTCCCGTTCTCTCTTCGAGACAAAGCCAAAAGTTGACTCAACTCTTTGCCATCAGGGAGTATTACCACATGGGATACCTTGGCACAAAAATTTATGGCCAAATTCTTTCCACCAGCCAAGACTGCAAGACTACGAACCGAGATTGCCACATTCAAACAACTTGATGGAGAGTCATTGTACGAAACATGGAAAAGATTCAAAGATCTGCTAAGACGGTGCCCACATCATGGAGTTGCTGACTGGTTGCAGCTACACATATTCTACAATGGTTTAGAGAGTTTCATAAAAACATTGGTAGATGCCGCCGCTGATGGAGCACTTTTTGAGAAACCCCATCAAGCCGCTTGGGACTTACTAGAAGAAATGGTTGTGAATGCCTATCAATGGCCATCAGAAAGAGTAGTTCCGAAAAAAGTTCTCGAAATACAAGAAAATGATGTGTCAACCAGACTTTCCACTCAGATCAAGACATTAGCCAAGTAACTCGAAAACTTGACAACTAATGCCATTCATACTCAGTCAGCATCTTGTGATTTTTGTGGAGGGGACCATTCCAACGGGCAATGCGATGAAGACTAGAAGGGTCAAGCCTTTTTTGTAGGCAACAAACAATAAAATAACCCGTACTCCAACACATATAATCAAGGATGGAGGAATCATCCAAATTTTTCATGGAAAAAAAATGATCAACCTAGACAACCATATTTGCCACCACTTCAACAGTAGCAGGCCAACAAACAGTCACTTGAAGAAGCACTCGCTCAGCTCACCAAAAGGACTAATCAATTTATGACGAGAACAGACATCACGCTTTAGAATCAAGCTGCTTCCATTCGAAATCTAGAAGTACAAATGGGTCAAATCTTAAATCTACTGACTACAAGACCTCAAGGAACCTTACCAAGCAACATAGAGAGCAATCCTAGGGAGCACGTTAAGGCTGTCACATTACGAAGTGGTAAAATACTGAAAGAGACTGCCAAAGAAATAGACGAGAAAGAAGGATCTAGCAAAGTAGAAGAAGAAGTGATGGTTGAATAAAAAGAAGCAGAGAAGTCAAAGTCAAAGCTGTTTCCAGACAGTCCAACACCATACAACCACCATTACCTTTCCCCTAAAGATTCCAGAAGCAGAAACTAGATAAATAATTTTCTAAATTTCTTAAAGTTTTTAGGAAATTGCAAATTAATATTCCTTTTACAGATACTCTAGAACAGATGCCTAGCTATGTGAAGTTCATGAAGGAAATCTTATCAAATAAAAGGATGCTGGAAGAACATGAAACGGTAGCTTTGACAGAAGAATGTAGTGCAATCTTGCAGAAAAAGCTCCCACCTAAACTTAAAGATCCAGGGAGTTTCACAATTCCTTGCACCATTGGTGATTCATTCTTTGATAAAGTATTATGTGATCTTGGTGCAAGCGTTAACTTAATGCCTTTTTCTATTTTCAGGAAACTCGGCTTGGGAGAAGCAAAACCTACTACAGTATCTTTATAGCTAGCTGATCGATCAATCAAGTATCCAAGGGAAATTATAGAAGATGTACTGGTAAAAGTGGATAAGTTCATATTTCTTGCAGATTTCATTGTGCTAGACATGGAGCAAGATCAAGAAATACCCATCATTTTAGGTAGGCCATTCTTAGGAACAGGAAGAACTCTCATTGATGTACAGAAATGTCAACTTATACTAAGAGTTCAAGATGAAAAAGTGACCTTTAATATGCTAAAAGTGCTCAAACATCCACATGATGTTGGCAACTGCATAAGGATAGATGTAGTGGAAGAATGTATCAAAGAAAATGCTAAGTTTTACAAAGAATGCACCAAAAAGTAGCATGATCAACGTATCCTAAATAGGGAGTTCACTCTAGATCGTCCATTCAAAGTCAACAGAAAAAGACTTAAAGCTTACATGGATGGTGGAGAGCTTCAACAGAAATCCACCATCGTGCTTTCAGATCCAACTTAAAGTGTTTTTCAGCAGTCAAACTAACGACTATAAATTAAGCGCTTCTTGGGAGACAACCCAAGTTTTTCTTTCTTAGCTAGTTTTCTTTTGTTTGTGTGTTATTGTTTTTCTTTGATAATTTTCTTTTCTTTTTCAGAGATGGAGACAAGTCTTGCAGCACTTAAAAATCATTTCCTTACTCTGCCTCAAGATGTACTCAGAAAGATTTACAAGTGCAGACTCGAAAGAATGAGAGCACTAACATGTTTAGGTATTCCAGAGCATATTCGGGGGATCATTGAAGCTAAGGTATGTCTAGCAGGTGAGTTGAATGATTCATTCATTAAACGTTTACCAGGATTGGGAGGAAGTTCTTACTCAAAGAAGAGGAGAGCTAAGAGAATGAGAGTCTGTTATAAGTGTGTAAGATGGAACTGCAACACAAGCTGTAAAAATCCTGGATATTTATCCTTAAATCGACAAGATAAATTTAAATGTATAAGGGATGGGCTGAGTAAGAAGTCTCTAGATAACATCCTTGAGACTCTTAAGACGCATCCTTGTAGGAAAGTTCAATATATTCTTTTAGATTTATGGGAGTTATTCAGTAAAGAAAAACAGCGTTATAGTCTTGAGAATCTGACTTTAAAAGACCCTGTTTGCCGGTTTATAAAAAAACTGGATGGGAAGCCGATCCTCAACTCATAGAAAGTGTTTAAGTCGTTTCTGGACGTAAAACCAGAAGAAGATGTGAGCCACAATCACAACTACTATAGCATCATTTTTTCTTTGTTTAGTATCATGTTTAAAACATTTTCGATAATTGTATTTACCTTTTTGTGACATTTCTTTACTTGTCATATTGGATTTTTAGCTCGTTTCAAACTTTTTCGATTATTGTGTTTACTTTTGACATTTCTTCACCCACTATTTTAGATTTTTGTAGCTTATTTCAAACTTTTTCGATAATTGTGTTTACTTTTTGACATTCCTTTACCTAACATTTTGAATTTTGTATTTTTAGCGACTTGTATTAATTGTTTTTTTTTTAAGATTGTGCTTTCTTTTGACATTTCTACACCTGACATTTTCTTTTTCCCCTAATCACAACTGTTTAGCATTGTAGAACTGTTCTTTTACTCTTTCATTTTCTTTAAATAAGCATTCATGACTGATAACAAATAATTAGTTTTGTATATATAAAAAAAAAAAGACAGAGTCCTCGAGCAGCAAATTCAAAACCATTTGTGTTTTCTGTAGTCCGAAGTTTGGTTTGAGTATACAATATTCAAAAGCAGAAGTTGAACTTGGTAAGGCTTTAGCTGCTCGAAACATAGATTTGGTGTATGGGGGAGGCAGTTTAGGACTGAGGGGTTCTGTCGTGGTAACTGTAAATGTTGCAGGCAGCAGAATCCTAGGTACCGTAATAAAACCTTTGGCTGAAAGGAAAGATATCACCGATATGAGTATAAGTAATGAGTTTCAAGTCACGAGCATACACAGGTGAATGGCGTACATGTTACTCAATGCTGATGCCTTTATTGCATTACCTGGTGATTTGGAAACGTTTGAAGAAATCTTCAACATTGCATCCTGGGCCCATCTTAACATTCACAAAAAGCTACTAGGTTTGATTAATACTAACGGTTTCTATGATGGTTTATTGGCTTTTCTTAATCATGCTGTGGAACAGGGTTTTATGACTCAAGCAAACCGACGTATTCTAGTCTTAGCTTCAAGTATTAATGAACTGATTGACCAACTGCAAGACTTTGTACCCGAAGTAGATCCAATCATGTCGCAGGTGGTTTGGGATTATGAAGCAAGTGATAACAAAAAGCGTGCACTGGATCTTAATCTCCGGTTGTAACTTTCTTATTCTATGGTTTTATTAATAGCATTTCCATGTGAATTTTTCTTTTTTTTTATCTTACTAGACATTGAGGACACTGTCTCAAATAAATTTGAGGTTAGAGTTTGTTATTATTAAAACCATAAGATTCAAAAACTGGTCCGTGTTGAAACCAAAATATGGCAGAGTAAAGAGTACTTTTGTGCTTTTGATACGCATCTTTGTTTTCATTTCTAAAAAAAAAAAAAAAAAAAAAAAAAAAGACAAAGGTTTTCATTAATTTTTTTTTCTTTCCATGCCCTAACAAGTTGACTAATTACTTTGTGTTTATTAATAGAGTCTTAATGCATGTTTTTGATTGAATATCTTTACTAAGGAATAGCTATGAACATCTTTGCATGATTTGAGACTTTTGAATACCATGATCTTAGTTAATTGAGTGGATGAATATCATGTTTACATGAATTATGGATTATCAGTGGAGATTACCCTTTGTGAGAATTTGAGCTTTTTAAACATTTCATTTTAAGAGATTTATTTGTTTCTACTCTTAAACACTCTTCACTTTGTTCTTAATAGATTATCTCTATAGGTTTTACATTGAATACTAAAAAACAAATCATCATTGTAGATAACATGAGTTGCTTTGATTTGAAAATTGGATCGACTTCTTAGAAGTAATATAGGTAATTTTTACTTCACAAAAGTCTACTTTCCTACCTTGAATTGAAACACATCATAAATCCTTTGAAGCCAAACACTTTAAAGATTTTTCTCTATTTACCTTTATTAAATGACCCTATTGAGCCTTTAAATTTAGCTATACCTTATGAAGTTCAGGATCATGCTATGTAGTAAAAGAGGAGAAGGGAATTGAAGTGTTAACATTTGTATGATGCGCTTCTAAAAAAAAAGAAAAAGAGAAAAGAGAAGTTGTAATAAATTAAAGAGAATAAATGAAGTACTTTGGCATGATCGTAAGTTCTTATTGAACCTATACCTTAAAATTTCTTACATGTCAATTAACCATAGCTCAAATACAATCTTTAATAAAGCCTACTGATCTTCAAGAGGAAGTCCAATTTGAGAGTTGAAGTATGTCATCATGCGCTATCTGCGTTCTTAGTATTTGATTCCAATCATGAGATCTATTCACTTAAAAGTGCGGTTCTTTTTAAACGTCTATATTCATATGTGATGTATATGACGCTTGCTATGCCTTTACATAACCTCTATCACATATGATTGCATGAGTGTTTGCTTTAGGATTCATGAGGGTTATGAGAGATATATTGTGAGGATTAGAGTCGAAACGAAATAAGTCCATGACATGTGAATATGATGTTTTGAAATGAAATTGCTCTGAGAATGGTGTGAGATTGTTGATGATTCTGTTTTAGATCATTAGTGACTTATCCTTAGTCCTGATACAAGATCATACATGTATGAGACTTCTATTAATTTATATTTAGTGAGATGTTGATAAATTATGGGTGGAATCTTTTAACGTTTGTGGGTATCATTGCTGGTAAACCCTCAAGAGACACAACTCCTCATACTAGGGACACCTAAGGGTTTAAAATTTTATGGCATACGCTCAATGCCATGGTGTTTACCTACAAAAATGGATTGTGTTTTTAATTTTTGTATTTTTAGCTTAGGTTGTTAGTGTTAGTTTTGCTCGAGGACAGTCAAAATCTTAAGTTTGGGGGTGTGATAACTTTATTTTTATAAAGTTATTTTATCTTTTTAAACTTGAATTCTTGCTTAGTTCTTGATATTTTTATTTTTATTAAGTAAATTGTTTCATATTTTTGTAATTTTATTTTCAGAATAAAATTAGTGAAAAAGCACACGTGGACCCCACCAGATGCTATTGTCTGAGACAAGATCATCGCTACAAAATAAATCTCATTCGAAGCAGTTCATTACCTCAAGAATTACTCGAATCAGAAATCGCATCAAAAAGTTATCGCAATTTAAAGATCGAGTATTCTAGAAATAAATATTATGTCATCCTAATGTAAGGAATGATGTAATCAAAATTATGATGTAAGCAATGATGTAATATTAAAGTTGACTTATATGGGGTAGGTGAACCATGATGTAAGCAATGATGTAATATAAAAGTTAACTTGAATGAGGTAGGTGAACGATGATGCAAGCGATGATGCAAAATGGTGAAAAATTAAGAAAAGATAATACAAACAATGATGTAATTGGAGGTGAACTTTGCCTATAAATAGGCCTTAGAATCACCATTCTAAGTATCTCATCAAAAACCAAAACAATAAGTAGTTTAGAGAAGGAGAAAGAGAGCTTGGAGAGGAGGAGCAAAGTAGAAGTAATTTTGTTTTCTAAGGTTATGATGTAGCCTAACTTTGATGTTCCAACCCTTTGTTCAATTCAATTAAGGATTTTCTATCTTGGTTGATGTATTTAATACTGTTCTTAATGCTTCTAAATAATTGGCCACTATTTAGTTGAATTGTTAATCATAATGATAGCGGAAGCTGATTTATGTGTCTAGTTCATTGTATTTAATGTCATAAATTACATGTAGGAAAGGAATATACTTGCACGGTTTGTGTAGTCTATAAAAGAGATCCATAAATCTTAATAAATCCATTAATATTTTAACTTGCATGGGGACATAGCAGTTAAGCTTTATAGGGTATTTTCCTTAGACCTCAGGAGGGACTATGTGAATAATTCAAAGAATCTCGACTAGCAACGGGATAATTGATTTTTGATTAAAAAGAACAAAGGGGAGGAACAGATTAGTTATGGTGAAATCATAATCTTAGAGTTTTAATTGATTAAATTAAATTCATTCATATTTTGTAGTTAAATTTAGCTATAGTTATCAACTTCTTAAATCAAATTACGTTTGCCAAATAAAAAGTGAGTTATTTTAATTTTAGGCATTAATTAACAACAATACTCGTGGGATGATACTTATCTTATCACTTTATTACTTGTTCGGCTCGTCCATTTACGATTTTGCACAACAGCAGTTGTATTTGCATTGAGAATATAGAGGCATTACTTGTATGGCATCTCTTGTCGGATCTTCATAGATCATAAAAATCTGCAATACCTACTCACCCAAAAGGAATTAAATATGAGGTAGAGGAGGTGGTTAGAGCTGATTAAGGATTATGATTGTACGATAGAATACCATCCCGGAAAGGCCAATATAGTGGCTGATGTTTTGAGTAAGAAACCTACGAGTTCCTTGGCGTAGTTGAAGATAGTATACCTTTTGCTTTTGGTGGAACTAAGGCCTTTAGGAGTGAGATTAAACGCTATAGACTCAGGGGAACTGTTAGCTACTTTTCATGTTCGCCCCATTTTGGTAGATCAGATTAGGAAGCTATAGAAACAAGATCCCAAGTTGGCCAAATTAAAGAAAGAAATTGAAGATGGTCGCAAAACAGATTTCATAATCAGAGAAGATGGTACAATGATGATGAGACGATGTTTATGTGTACCGGATGTAAAGGATCTAAAAAAGAAAATAATAGAAGAAGCTCACTATTCAGCATATGCTATGCATCCGAGTAGCATAAAAATATACCACACCCTGAAAGAGCATTATTGGTAAAGAGGAATGAAAAAGGAAATAGCGGATTTCGTTTTCCAATGCTTAACCTGTTAGCAAGTGAAAGTAGAACATAAAAAACCCACAGGATTATTGCAGCCCCTCTCTATTTTAGAAGGAAATGGGAAAAGATTACCATAGATTTTGTAATAGGACTGCCACATACGCAGAGGGGATATGATGCTATATAAGTCATAGTAGACAGGTTGACGAAGTCTGCACACTTTCCACTAATCAGAAGTGATTATTCCCTGAATAAATTGGCCTAGCTCTATATAGATGAAATAATCATACTCTATGGTACGTCGGTTTCTATAGTCTCATATCATGATGCTAGGTTCACATTTAGATTTTGGCCCAGTTTACAGAAGGCATTAGATACTCAACTAAATTTCAATATAGCCTTCCATCCCTAGATAAATGGTCAGTTTGAGAGGACAATTAGATTATTGGAAGATATGCTTAGAGCATGTATCATAGAATTCAATGGGATTTGGGATATATACCTGCCACTTATGGAGTTTGCTTACAATAACAATTATTAGGCCAGTATTGGCATGGCCCTTTATGAGGCACTTTATGAAAGAAAATGCAAGACTCCAGTATGTTGGGATGAGATAGGTGAAAGGAAATTGATAATCCTGAGCTTGTCCAGATCACTTCAGATAAGATTAAGATTATCAGGGATAGGCTTAAAACAGCGAATAACAAACAAAAGAGTTATACGGATAATCGTCGTAGGGATCTTGAATTTAGGATTAGTGATAAGGATTCCTTAAAATCTCTCCATAGAAAGGTTTGCTCAAATTTGGGAAGCATGGTAAACTGAGTCCACACTGCATTGGGCCTTATGAGATCACGGATAATACTGGAGCAGTAGCGTACAAGTTGAAACTACCACCAGAGCTAGCCAAAATACAAAACGTATTTCGTGTATCTATGCTCCTGAAGTATGTACTAGATCCCTCTCATGTACTTAAAGATCAACCAGTGGAACTAAGGGAAAACTTGACTTACGAAGAAGAACTAGTTCAAATTTTGGATCGTAAGGGAAAGGTTCTATGAAATAAGATCATTCCCTTGGTAAAAGTACTATGGAGAAATTATGATGTGGAGGAAGCTACATAAGAGCATGAGAATCAAATGCGCCACCACTACCCTCATCTTTTCCAATAAATAAAGTTTTGTAAATTTTGGATATGAAATTTTTATAAGGGCGGGAAAATTTGTAATACATCCTCCCCATTTTAGTGTTATAAAGGAAATGTAAAGTATGAGTAGTGTGAAAATATTATACAAGCATATATTCATTCATGGAATAATAAAATTGATTGATTTTTTCGGATATAATCGGATTCTAGTAGAAGTTTCCAAATGGATTGGAATTAAGTTCAAAAATTAGAACAATGGCGTAATGAATTATTAAAGTATGTGCTAAACATTGGTGATCAAGGAAATTTCGTGAACGAGCATGATAAAATGGATTAACTACAGAGTAAAAAAAGTTACATGTGAAGTTGAAAATGTTGGAAGTTGAATTGTAGTGAAATAGGAGGCAAAATGGTCCAAATAAATTAATGGCATGAGATATGATTGTATGACCAACTTGAGGGGCAATTAGCTAACTAAAATAAAAGTATAAAAAGTGAAGAATTTGCTGGAAAAAGGTAGAACACACTCGAAACTAGAAACAAAAGCAGAAATAGGGCTTTTCAAGTAGCAGAAAAGAGGTCTGAATAGTATCTATTTTCTAACTTTTTCAAGCCAAATTTCAGTAGATTTCACGCCCCAAAAGGGTTGTAAACAAGCCTAGGGAAGTTATTCGACAAGAATCAGTGATTTGGAGAGTAAGGATTGAGTTTTCATGATTTGTTTATGTCAAAAATCTGTTGGATGCAATATAGTGAGCTGTCTTGGTTGTTGATTAGATTTTCATACTTGATTTCAAAATTTTTGGAGCTCTATCTTGTTAGGGAGCAAGGCTAAATGTTGAAGATAAATTGGTAAGCTCACTAATAGCCACTAAACTTGATTTAAGCATGAGTTGAGATTGAATGGGTTGAAGGTTGTTTTGTCATGAAATTGGATGTGTTTGTGGTGTAATTTTTAATGTGTAACTTGAAGAAAGTTGATGTGAATCTATATGCATGATACACAACAACTAAGGGTTTAAAGTATCAATTGGAAATTGATGTGTTTAAATGGTTTCCATGCATGTAAAAGTGTTAGCATGCTAGAGAATCATGTTGATATAAAAGTTCCAAAGTGAGATATATATGTTGTGTGCATTCTGTCAAGTGGGGTGTTGTAAGGCAATTGCTTTTCTTTTTAATGAATTGATATGTTTTTGGATGCTTAAATGAGTTATGTTAAGGGTGAAATTAATGTGAAATGAAAATTGAAATAATTGGATGTAAATAGTGTGCATTTGTAACCGGACTAGCCCCACACTCGCTTTTTCTGGGCTCCTGATGTTAAGACCAAGTTCCTCATGCTTAGGAATACACATATATATCGATAAATATGTTAAATATGATTGTATTTTTAAAATATTCCATCGTTTGAGGAATTTTTAATAATAATGAGTCTAATTGAATGTTTATGAGATTCATTTGATACATTGGTAAGTGTGAAAAATTTTAGAAATACACTTGAGAGAAATAATGGTTAAATTTATCGGTATTAAAATTGCTATGGAAATTTACGGATTTAATGTATTTATTTTTATGGAATAATTTGATAAACCCTGAACTTGATTTTCTTTTATATTCCATGTATCTGAGTAGGATAGGGAATATTGATCCGGAAATAGAGCCAAAGAATGATTTAAGACCCGATTAGGGTATAGAAAATTTTGGATTTTGTTTTGCTAAAAAATGAAAACTTTTAGAGAATAGTGTTTCCGGACTGAAACATTTTCGGATAAATAGTGATTTTCAAAAAAGAGCCCTAAGAACCGAAAATGTCTAAAATAGGTCATAAACCTTGAGGGAACTGAAACGAAATGAAACGGAATCCGTTTGATTGAGTTTCAGAAAATCCGAAAGATTCTGATCAAATTGTACTATTTTTCGAATATTGAGTTTTCTTGACTTAAACTTTATTCAAAAATTTCGCGAAGCGTGGGATTGAGAGGTAAGGGACCCAATTAGAGTATTTCATGGTAAATTTGAAGTTTAGATAACCGTGGAATATTTTCAGAATATTTTTCGGATTGAATAGTATATTAAATTGTGGAAATTGAATTATAATTGTGTTAAGTTAAATGTTCACCCAGATTTATTATTTTATGGTATTAAAAATATTCGAATTGAATTACGGTCGAATCGTAGGCTTCCAGTAGTGTTATTTGAAATTTATTATATTTTTGTATCGTAAGTTAGATGTCGTTTGGTTGACCCCGGTACAATTACAAAGTGATTAGACGTGATTTACATGTTAATCAAACGAGGTGAGCTCACGGAATAAAATAAAAGATATTTTAATTCAACCAATAAAAAAATAGATAAGTGCTTTTGAAAAGTAGTGGTTATGGTTGTGCCACATGTCATCCATGGATTGGTTGAATAAATAAGTGGACTAGAATGTGCCAAGTGGACAAATAAAATTGATTTTGGGGCACTAGTATAATTAATGAAAGTTTGAGGTAATAAATGAAATTTTCTTGAGAGATCTTTAAGTAATTGAGTAATAAAATATATATAAATGTGATTTTGTCTTATTTAAGCATTTTGATTGCGAGAATTAAAAGATTAAAGAGAGAGAGAATTACGTGAGAGAGTCCGGTGAGAGAAAGTCGAGAGAGGAAAAAAAAATAAAGAAAAAAGAAAGCTTCGTGTGTCCGAGAGAGAGGGAAAAGAGGAAAAGATCTGGTTAGAATTTTGTCATGGTTTCTTTATAAAAATTGTTCCTCGTCATCTCCTTTAGCTAACCGAAAAAACTTGAAGCAAAACGATTGCCTATTCGGTGAGTTATCTCAGTTTTAAGCTTGATGCTTCGTATGAAACTCATTTTTTCTTTCGTTTCTTTCGAATCAGAGCTTAGGGATGATAAGAGGGATATGTGAGGATGATTTTGGTATGATTTTGGAGTGATTTGATGAAAGAAAAATAGATAAAACGAGAGAGGAAAGTCGTGGTCAAAAATGGGTTTTTTATGGAATTCTATTTCGTTTTCGATTCTAAGGCATTAGATGGATGTTTTAGAGGTTAGGGAATAATCTTTTGAAGTTAGATTTCAAAAACGAAAAGTTTAGGATATATTTCGAAGCTAAATGGACGAGTTGAAGGGTTATTTTCGAAACCCTTCGAAACGCGTTCGTTTAACGTTCGAAACGGTTTATTTAATCATAGTTGGATATCAGAATAGTAAAGGATTGATTTTTGAAGTTGTCGAAAATTCAAAGTGAAAAGTGATTTTCGTTACTAAACGAATCCGGTCGATTTTCATTCCGAGTTTCCTACGATGAAATTGAGTATACTAGAGTATTCCTACGAAAGAATAAGTAGCATTCATTTAGAGAAAATGAATTCAAAAGCTCCGATTGAATAGAAATTGAGATCTGAAAGTTTAAGCATTAAAGGATATATATATAGAGATAATTAGATTTTTATCGATTTTGAATGTTATTTGAATGAGTTAAGTGACCCTAAATGGATCTTTGATGTTTTAGGGTAAAAACAAAAAGTTCCAGAGGCATTCGGAGGAGGAGCGGATTTTATCCGATGACGTGTTGTGAGTGGAACTACAAGTTTTTAAAATTTATATCGTCTTAAAGTTTATTTTAAAGTTAAAAGAATTTATTATAAAAAGTTATTCCTTTGTTAATTGAATTTGTATTTTAATTCTAGCATAAAGATTTTATTTTATTATTTATGTATATGAGAATGTACTAGAATTAAATATTTTAGGCTTATTACCTTAAGATTTAGAATATTGTAGTATATGAAGAAAAAGAAATTTTAATAGCCTATGGTTTACCCTAACTCCAGTTTAGTACCCGACCGAATGCCCTATGCGTGATACAGTAGATGAGAGGAAAGTCAGTCAGTGAGATTTGAGTTTGGTCGACTTTTGTGTGAGCGAGGCATGAGTGATCTATATGCACGTATAGGGTAGTATAGTCGGTCCGCAGCATGGGCCCGCTTTCGATGACTACATATGGTAGATCCCCACTCCTGGTGGTTAACTAGATTTTATATTATACCACCTCAGGAGTAGATATTCCCTGAGTTACCATTTAGGCGAGAACTAGAAAAAATTTTTAAGAAAAGATTTCAGAAGAGATTTAAGAAAAAAAAAAAAATTAATGAGCTACCAAAAGAATTTTTAGATTATAAGTTATAAAGTATTTCAGAAAAGTACTTTTAGTTTAATGAAATGTCTTTGGGAAAATTTAGAAATTTTAGAATCAGAAATTTAGTTTATAAAGATTATACCACTCATTGAGTATAAACTCATATTTTTCTTTAAATGTTTTTCTTAAAAATTCTCCCACAGGTGCAGGAACTAGTCGTCCGGTCAACAAGGTTCAGTCAGACTTACAGGCGAACGTATAGGACAACACCTACTACATGTATATATTTTGTTATTTTGATCATGTATATGTTAATGTACAGAGTTATAAATATTTTGAAGAAATAGTGGATGCATTAGTTAAAAATATTTTATTAAACTTTTATAAAATTCAGTTTTCAGATTTTATTTACCTGTTTGTGATTGAGTTGTGAGAAAAGAGCCGGAGGCTTCAGAAGTTGAGAAATGAATTTCATAGAAGTGTTTTTATAAACTGCATTTGAAATTTGCAGGATAGCATAGTTTAGAAAACAGATGGTATACTGCTGAAATTTTTATTAAAAAGCGAAAAAAATTTATCACCATCACCTTGTAAAGAAGTTAAAATATCTAGCTAAGTGAATTTTCGGTGTCTTGACTGAAAGGACCTAACTCGGATTTTCTTTACCTAAATCCGAGCGGAACCCTCCCGGCACTTCACAAAATCCTTGAAGTCTTGGTACAGGTGACTCAAAAGGACTCTGTGAAGTAAAGCCGTAAAACAATTTCATTTCTTATCCATTTAAAAATTAGGGTGGAAAAATTTTCGGCAACACAACGACTGTTTTACTGATACTTCTAGCCTTTTCAAAACACCTATGAATTAATTTATGAATATTCTCAAAGGCATACATTAATTTCCACTTCCCAAAGTAAATAAAAGCGTTTAAATTGAAATTATTTTATTATGCATAAAATCATAAGTATCAGTATAAAATCAAAAGTATTCACAACTAGTATATTCATTATATCTCAAAACACTTGTTTTGTTTTGTACAATGGCAATCGTCGGATGTGCTTGCCTAACTTTGCATTGGAGATCGCTCGCCTTGAGTATTCGCTCCTACACCTGTAAAGATTTTCATGACAACAAACAAGAAGTAGTGAGCTAACTAGCTCAGTAAATGATATGCAATTCTATATAAACTTATAAGATATTGCAAACTTAAAAGAATTTATCTATGTCTAAACATTTATAAGAATTCATGTTACTTAGCATGAATTTATATTTTGCACATAGTACTTAACGTAACTTATCTCTTATCTCATAATAATTAAACATAACCGTATATCCTCCCTAATTTCATAAATATTTCATAAAACCTATTCAAATCCCACAGCTCATATCGTTTCAGTATAACATAAACTTGTGAAATCAAAATGGTGGTATACACATTTATCAAAAACCGTAGCGTAATAACAAAGTAATTCTACCACCAATCATTTATTCACCTATGGCATCCTAGGCATATGGCAGAGCGGAATCCTACATCGCTGGACCATATGATCGGTAACCAAGTAGCGGAATCCTACATCGCTACATGTGGAATCCGGCATCGCACGGGTAGCATACTAGCATAATAATATACCCTAGGGAGAGGTGGAATCCTACATCACAACTCCCAGGCGGAATCCTACATCGCTTTTTCGGGTACTCTACCATTACCGACAATATCATGAAATCATCCTAGGAAGCACCATTGGCTTGATAAAACATTTATAGATAAGCTGCACTTTATGAAAAACCAGTATTTCATTTAGAAACATAACAGTTTGTAAATTTCAATAAAAGTTTCAGCGGCTATCATTTCAGTTTAACATAAATTTGTAAAACAAAAATGGTGGTAAACATGTTAATTAAAATATATTTTGTATTCATAAAATAAATCAACCACCATTAATTTATTTTACCTAATGGCACCCTAGGCATATGGCAGAGCGAAATCCTACATCGCTGGACCATATGATCGGTAACTAAGTAGCGAAATACTAGTATAATAATATACCCTAGGGAGAGGTGGAATCCTACATCACAACTCCCAAGCGGAATCCTACATCGCTTTTCGGGTACTCTACCATTACCGACAATATCATAAATATCCTAAGGAATACCATAGGCATTATAAATCATTTATAAAGTAAGCTGCATATCAAATATAGTTCACATCTCATGCTTAAACATGAAGTTCCATAAGGGAGGACATCGTAAAACATTTAATAACATTTCATGAAAACATACTTGATTGCCTTTTATCAATGGCAAAATAATTTTACACTCACATGTCATCTTAATGCAAGGTTCACAACTTATTTGATATTGTAATCGCGTTACCTATATATTTAATGTTAATCTTTTTAGGTAACATCACAAGCGATTTCAATCGCAAAATCATTTACATAATGATCAATGCAATGTTGATGCTAAAACAACTCATGATAGCATGATACAATTGCCTTTACCGCACCAAAAACAAGCCAATACAGCTCATCAAAAACAACATATAATAGTCCATCAAAACGGCTTGTAATAGCCCAATAATCGGTGCAATTACAGTATTCACATAGCCCAAAAACAGCATGCATAACGATCCCGAAAACCGCACATAACACCGCGTTTTGACAGCCAATTACTAGCACATTTACAGCTCACTAACACAGCCCTATAACAGTCCTTAAAACTTCTATAAAACTACATATTAACAGCTCACAAAATAGCATGACAGCAGCACCATAAAACAGCACAAGGACAGCATCATAATTGCACAGTGACAGCACCATAACAGCACGGCAACAGCACTACAACAGCACTATAACAGCACGTCGACAACATCGAAACAGCAGTATGACAGCACTATAACATAACAGCACGTCGACAGCATCGAAACAGCACTATGACAGCACTATGACACCACTATAACATAACAGCACTACAACAGCACTATAACAGCACGTCGACAACATCGAAACAGCAGTATGACAGCACTATAACATAACAGCACATCGACAGCACGATAACAGCATATGACAGCACTATAACAGCATCGAAACAGCACTATGACAGCACTACGACACCACTATAACATAACAGCACATCGACAGCATAATAACAGCATATGACAGCACTATAACAGCACGTCGACAACATCGAAACAGCACTATGACAGCACTATAACACAACAGCACATCGACAGCACGATAACAGCATATGACAGCACTATAACAGCACGTTGACAGCATCGAAACAGCACTATGACAGCACTACGACACCACTATAACATAACAGCACATCGACAGCATAATAACAGCATATGACAGCACTATAACAGCACGTCAACAGCATCGAAACAGCACTATGACAGCACTACGACACCACTATAACATAACAGCACATCGACAGCATAATAACAGCACGTCGACAGCACGATAACAGCACTACGACAGCATGACAACAGCACATCGACAGCACGTCGACAGCACGATAACAGCACTATGACAGCATGACAACAGCACGTCGACAGCACGAAAACAGCACTACGACAGTATGACAACAGCACGTCGACAGCATGACAACAGCACGTCGACAGCATGACAACAGCACGTCGACAGCACATACCATGACCGATTTCGCAATGAACTCAACATCGAAAAATCATCCTAAAATCGTAACGAAACAATAACGGATGAACCTCCGCACTAACGAGGTTCTAATTCCTAAAACCCAATCATGTCATCATCAATTTCATCCATAACTTAACATAATCATTTCCCAACGAATGATACTCAGAAAAGATTACAACTTACATCACGAAAAACTAATCAAAAACGTTGAAAATCGCTTGCGAAGAGCTGTCCATACCTGCCGTGAGCTACCTTCAATCCAAACACACATGCAAGCTTTGAAAACCACTCAAAACATCTTAACCAAGCTAATGGGACAGCACTTACCCGAAGAATGAGCTGTTCTCCGCTTCGAAACAGCTCTCGAACAATCGCGACGGCCAAGCGAAGCCAAAATCACCCACGGCAGCAGCTACATCAGCTCTCGGCAGCAACAGCACCTTCACGCCAGCAGCAGCAGCTCCAGCGCTCAGCAGCAACAGCACCTGGCAGCAGCAGCTCCAGCGCTCGGCAGCACCAGCACCAGCTCCATGGCAGCAGCTCAGTTCATGACCTGGCAGCAGCAGATCTTCCGTCCTTGCTTGCATGCAAGATCTGCTCACTTTAGGATGATGGATTCTGTTATTCTCTCAGCTTTTTGAAAACAAAAATGGGGACTGAATGAGATACATGCAGTTCTCGGCTTGGAGGGGGATAGAGGAAGAAGATGGAGGCTCTCGGTTTTGAAAGCAGAAAGGGGAACTCACTCTCTCACTCGGTTTCTCTTGATTGCTTTTGTTTTTTCCCGAATACAAAAATGGCCTCCCTTCTTCATTTCTTGCTTAAACTTCACTTTATAAATACTTTATAATTTTCTTACACTTGGCACACTTTATTGGTTGCATGAATACCATTTGTCCTCTCGGTTTATTGCATGGACACCACTTGTCAATCATGCAATGCCTTCCTCATCCTTTTCATGACACTTGTCTTGCATACATGATCTCCCATGCACATTCTTTTATGCTTTTCAGCTCATGCTTTCCGATTTTCGCTTTCCGCTTCGAATTTGCTTCGGGTCCTCCTAGATATTTTATTTTATTAAAATCCGATTTCACATTCGAGAATTTCATTAAAATTCGAATAATTATTCAAATCTGATCACTCTAATTTATTTTATGATTTTGAATTTAAAAAAAATTATCCTCGAACCTGTCTGGGAATTTCATAAAAATTGAATTACGCATCAGGTTTTGAACGGATAATTAATTCTATTATCCCTTAATTAATAATCAATTTTTAATGAATTACCTGGACGCCGGGATGGCATGTTACATTGACGGGGTTCCTTCGGGCTAAGTATAGGGTTCGTTGGAATTCTTTCAGGGTGCTACGGGATCCTTATCGGGTCCAGATGAGGGATTTGGGAAGGGTCCCTTTAATTTGGTATCAGAGTTTT
The DNA here is from genome assembly GCA_022984855.1 of Dimocarpus longan. Classification (NCBI taxonomy): domain Eukaryota; kingdom Viridiplantae; phylum Streptophyta; class Magnoliopsida; order Sapindales; family Sapindaceae; genus Dimocarpus; species Dimocarpus longan. Next base: position 11,503,901 of record CM041013.1, read on the forward strand.
TAGTTAAAATGATTTAGAAAATTTTTGAAAAGTTATGCATCCACTAAAGTTATTTATACATTTTAGTATATTAAAATTTTTAAACATTGCATGACATTCATTATTTTGACTATAAGTAGGGCTATGCGTCGAGTTGGTCATCCCTGCAAGTGTAGAGTCGTCGCTGAGACTCCTACTCCTACACCGAAGGCTAAGGAGCCCATTCATGAGTCAATTAATGAGCTTCAGCCAAAGATACCATATGAGCTAGCAATGGCAGGGCCAGCAGTTGATCTTATAAAGAGATTGGCCCAGATTATTCAGAGGATGAGACCTCGCACACCGAGCGCCACAGAGCTATCCCGAGTGGCACCGTTCGTGGTAGAGAACGAAGCAAATAAGTGTCACAAGTTTCTTCAGGGCCTGAACATCAGAATCAAGATATATGTAGCTGCTACAAATTATAGGAATTATGGGAGATTAGTAGAGGCAGCTTTGAGAGTGGAGAGATCAATTCAGATGGAGAGAATATAGCAGCAAAAGAGGGGCTAGAGTCAAAAATGGCAAATATGGGGACCTAGTAAAACCCCCAAGATAGGAGGTAGATTTGGAGGGTTTTCAGGCAGACAGCAGAGTCAGGGAGCTACCTCCAATCAGGGATCAGTGAGGTTGCCATCAGGTTCTCAAGGCAGAGGCAGTGACCAGAGTAGTATTCTTCCATGTGCTACTTACGGTCAACAGTATCGGGGAGAGTGTTACTTTGGTAGGACTAGGTGTTACTTTTGCGATAAGGAGAGGCATCTAAAAAGGGATTGCCCACAGAGGATTGCAGCAGAGATTAGTGAGTCGAGACTAGCGACTCAAACACAATCGAGTTTAGGGCAATTGAGAGGTAGAGGAGGTCCACAGGGGAGACGACCAGAGACTCCTATATAGCTAGGTAGAGGTATAGGTCTAGGTACCTCAGCCAGAGGACAGCCAGGGAGACCTCTAGTACAGGCGAGGGTGTTTGCTGTTACCTAGCAGGAGGCAGAAGCTACTCTAGAAGTGGTTATAGGTACTGTTTCGATTTCCAAATCAGATGCTCATGCTTTGATAGACCTAGGGGCCACATATTCTTTCATCTCTGAGAGCTTTGCTAGTAGGGTAGAGTTGTCTTTAGAGCCCTTAGAGAGTGGGATGATAGTTGCTACTCCTACTGGAGATAAATTGGTGGCTGAGAGGGTATTCAAAGGTGGTTAGGTTGTGATTGAGAACAGATCATTCCCAGTTAGTCTGATATTGTTGGATATTCATGATTTTGATGTGATACTAGGGATGGATTGGTTAGCTACTCATCGTGCCATAATTGATTGTTTCCGAAAAAAAGTCAGATTTAGTACTCTAGAGGAACTAGACGTGGTGTTCAGGGGTGATCGCATGATGCTTCCTACGTGTATGATATCAGCTATGACAGCTAGGAAGATGTTGAGGAAGCAGTGCATGGGTATTTGGCTTATGTGTTGAACACTACAGAGATCGGAACCAGATTAGAGGATATTCCCGTGGTTGGGGAATTTTCAGACGTATTCCCGGATGATCTTCCTGAGTTGCGCCAGACAGGGAGATTGAGAGAGCTGAAGGTGCGAGTTAGTGGATAAGGGTTTTATCCAACTGAGTGTTTCTCCTTGGGGAGCGCCAGTGTTATTTGTGAAGAAAAAAGATGGTAATGTGCGGTTGTGCATTAATTATAGAGGGTTGAATAAAGTAACGATACGGAACTAGTATCCACTTTCTCGCATTGATGATCTATTTGATCAGCTTCAGGGGGCTAGTGTGTTTTCGAAGATTGATCTAAGATCCGGATACCATCAGTTGAAGATTAAGGTAGAAGATGTTCCCAAGACTGCCTTTAGGACGAGATATGGACACTATGAGTTTTTAGTTATGCCTTTTAGACTAACCAATGCACCCGCAGTATTTATGGACTTGATGAATAGAGTGTTTCCTGATTTTCTGGATAAGTTTGTGATAGTGTTCATTGATGATATTCTAGTGTACTCGGGCAATAGGGAGGCATATGCTGAGCACTTGAGAGCAGTTCTGCAGACCCTGAGGGATCACCAGTTGTACGCTAAGTTCAGTAAATGTCAATTTTGGTTGGACAGGGTCTATTTTCTTGGGCATGTGGTATCCGCAGATGGGATCAGTGTTGACCCCCAGAAAATTAAAGTTATTTTACAGTGGAAGCAGCCAGCCATAGTTATAGAGGTTAGGAGTTTCTTGGGATTGACAGGGTATTACAAAAAATTCGTAGAGGGATTCTTTAGAATAGTCATTCCTATGACAAAACTCATAAGAAAAGATGTTAAATTTGAGTGGTCAGAGGCTTGTCAGTAGAGTTTTGATGAATTGAAGGCTCAGTTAACCACAACTCCCATTCTTACACTTCCTTTTGGGACAGAGGGATTCGTGGTATACAGTGATGCATCCAGACAGGGCTTGGGGTGTGTTTTGATGCAAAATGGGAAAGTAATAGCATACGCATCCCGACAATTGAAGAAGCACAAGTAGAATTATCCAACTCATGATTTGGAGTTAGCAGCAGTGGTGTTCGCACTAAGGATCTGGAGATACTATTTGTATAGGGTTTCTTGCCAAATTTTCATAGACCACAAGAGCCTCCAATATTTACTCACGTAGAAAGAATTGAATATGAGGTAAAGAAGGTGGTTGGAACTTATTAAAGACTATGATTGCATAATTCAGTACCATCCAGGAAAGCCAACGTAGTGGCTGATGCCCTGAGTAGACAGCCTAGTAGCTCAATGGCACATTTGAGAGTAGGATACTATCCATTATTGAGGGAGATGAGATCTTTAGAGGTTCAGTTGATGACTTCCGATTCAGGTGCATTACTAGCCACATTTCAGGTGAGACTGGTACTCTCAGATCGGGTCTGAGAGCTTCAAGGACAGGATCCTTAGTTGGTTGCGATCAGACAGGGCTATTTGGGTAGAGGCCAGGACTTCTCAGTGAAAAATAATGGTACACTGATGATGGGACAAAGATTGTGTGTTCCAGACCAGGCGGATCTTAAGAGAGAGACACTGGATGAGGCCCATTCTTCAGCTTATACGATGCATCCTGGTAGTACGAAGATGTACCATACCTTGAAAGAGCAATTATGGTGGAAAGGTATGAAGAGAGAGGGAAAGGTATGAAGAGAGAGATAGCTGAGTATGTATCTAAGTGTTTGATATGTCAACAGGTTAAAGCAGAGCACCAGAGACCAGCAGGATTATCTTAGCCTCTTCCTATTCCAGAGTGGAAATGGGAGTATATCACCATGGACTTTGTGGTTGGATTTCCGCGTAGTCGAGTGGGCATGATGGTATATGGGTAATAGTTGATCGTCTTACGAAGTTAGCTCATTTTCTACACATCCGTAGTACTTATCCCTTAGATAGGCTAGCCAGATTGTATGTTGATAAGATTATCAAGCTTCATGAAGCTCCAGTTTTTATTGTTTCTGACAGGGATCCTAGATTTACATCTCTATTTTGGCCTAGTTTACAAAGAGCCTTGGGCACTCCATTACATTTCAGTACAGCATTCCATCCACAAACAGACGGACGGTCTGAGCGCACTATCCAGACTTTAGAGGATATGCTGAGATCTTGTGTGATGGAGTTTGGGGGGAGTTGGGATACTCATATGCCACTAATCGAGTTTGCCTATAATAACAGTTATCAGGCCAGTATCAGTACGGCACCGTATGAGGCTTTATATGGGAGATGATGTAGGACACCATTAAGTTGGGATGAAGTGGGCGAGAGGAGATTATTAGGGCCTGAGCTTGTTCAGATGACTACAGATAAGATCAAGATTATTCGGGACAGATTGAAAATCGCTCAGGATCGTCAGAAAAGCTATACAGACAATAGAAGAAAAGACTTGGAGTTTCAGGTAGGGGATAAGGTATTTCTGAAGATATCACCATGGAAAGGGATCATTAGATTTGGCAGACGTGGGAAGCTTAGTCCACAATATATTGGTCCCTATGAGGTGATCGATAGAGTTAGAGACGTGGCTTATCGTCTGGAGTTACCATCAGAGTTATCCAGGATTCATAATGTATTCCACGTCTTGATGCTTCATAAATATATGCCAGATCCTTTACATATGTTGTCAGAGCAGCCAGTGGAATTGAGAGAGAACCTAACCTATGAAGAGGGTCCAGTTCAGATTTTAGATAGGAGGGATCGGGTTCTTCGCAGCAAGACTGTTCCATTAGTAAAAGTCCTGCGGAGGAATCATTTAGTGGAAGAGGCAACATGGGAGCCTGAGGAGCAGATACGAAAAAAGTACCCTCATCCTTTTGATTCAGGTATGTTATTTAAATTTCTAGGACGAAATGTTTATAAGGAGGGGTGAATTGATAAACCCTGAACCTGATTTTCTATTATATTCCATGTACCTGAGTAATATAGGGAATATTGATCCGAAAATAGAGCCAAAGAATGATTTAAGACCTGATTAGGGTTTAGAAAATTTTGGAGTTTGTTTTGGTAAATAACCGAAACTTTCGATGAATAGTATTTTCGAACGAAAACATTTTCGAATAAATAGTGATTTTCTAAAAAGAGCCCTAAGAACCAAAAATGTCTGAAATATGTCATAGATATTGAGGGAACTTAAACGAAATAAAACGGAATCCGTTTGATTGAGTTTCAGGAGATTCGAAAGATTCCGATCAAACTGCACTATTTTTCGAATATTGAGTTTTCGTGACTTAAACTTTATTCAAAATTTTCGCGAAGCATGGGATTGAGAGGTAAGGGACCCAATTAGAGTATTTCATAGTCAATTTGAAGTTTAGATAACCGTGGAATATTTTCAAAATATTTTTTAGATTGAATAGTATATTAAATTGTAGAAATTAAATTATAATTGTGTTAAGTTAAATGCTCACCCAGATTTATTATTTTATGGTACTAGAAATATTCCAATTGAATTACGGTCGAATCATAGGCCTCTAGTAGTATTATTTGAAATTTATTATATTTTCGTATTGCAAGTTGGATGTCGTTTGGTTGACCCCGGTATGATTACAAAGTGATTAGGCGTGATTTACGTGTTAATCAAGCGATGTGAGCTTATGGAATAAAATAAAAGATATTTTAATTCAACCAATAATAAAACAGATAAGTGCTTTTGAAAAGTAGTGGTGCCACGTGTCATCCATGGATTGGTTGAATAAATAAGTGGACTAGAATGTGCCAAGTGGACTAATAGAATTGATTTTGGGGTACTAGTATAATTAATGAAAGTTTGAGGTGATAAATAAAATTTTCTTGAGGGATCTTTAAGTAATTGAGTAATAAAATATATATAAATGTGATTTTGTCTTGTTTGAGCTTTTTGATCGTGAGAATTAAAAGAGAAAAGAGAGAGAGAATTGCGTGAGAGAGTCGGGTGAGAGAAAGCCAAGAGAGAAAAAATAAATAAATAAAAAGGAAAGCTTCGTGCGTCCGAGAGAGAGGGAGAAGAGGAAAAAGATCCGGTCTGAATTTCATCTTAGTTTCTTCACGAAAGTTATTCGTCGTCATCTCCTCTAGCTAGCCCAACAAATTTGAAGCAAAACGATTACTTATTTGGTGAGTTATCTCAGTTTTAAGCTTGATGCTTCGTATGAAACTCTTTTTTTTTTCTTTCGTTTATTTCGAATCGAAGCTTAGGGATGATGAGAGGGTTATGTGAGGATGATTTTGGAGTGATTTGATGAAAAAAAAAATAGATAAAACGAGAGAGGAAAGTCGTGGTCAAAAATGGGTTTTTTTTATGGAATTCTATTTCGTTTTCGATTCTAAGACATTATATGGATGTTTTAGAGGTTAGGGAATAATCTTTTAAAGTTAGATTTTGAAAACGAAAAGTTTAGGATATATTTCGGAGCTAAATAGACAAGTTGAAGGGCGATTTTCGAAACTCTCCGAAATGCTTTCGTTTAACGTTCGAAATGGTTTATTTAATCATAGTTGGATGTTAGAACACTAGAGGATTGATTTTTGAAGTTATCGAAAATCCGGAACGAAAAGTGATTTTCATTAGTAAGTGAATCCGATCGATTTTCATTCCGAGTTTCTGACGATGAAATTGAGTATACTGAGATATTCCTAGGAAATAATAAGTAGCATTCATGTAGAAAAAACGGATTTCTTCGCCCGACTTCCGTTACGGTCGAAAATCCGGAACGAAGAACGTTACTTTCATAATAAATCCGTTTCTGTTTCTTTTGAAAAGCTATTATCATTCTTAAGTTCGTTACCAATAGAGGATTATTATCATTCTTAAGCTCGTTACTAATAGAGGAATTTTTTTTTTTTTTTTAAACATAAATCCGGCAGAGTTTCCTCTGTTTTTCTGAAATCCCAAAACCCGCTTCCTCTAATTAAAACTCTAACTTTTCTAAAATATCAGTTTCTAAACTCTCATTCGGACCTCTCGTCCATTTCTAAAACATTTCATTACTCAAATATATCATAACCATTTATATGCATACATATCCAAAAGTAAGCTTTTATACAGAACTTTGTTATAATTAAGTGAAATACAATAATTTACATAAATATACATGTATCCCAAAAATGCATGATCATATGCAATATATCTATATATCTACCAAAAGCGTAGAGGGGATGGTGACTATTTGAGCCTTTGCATACAAGCTATTTCCCCTGTCCGAAGATGGAGTCAAAAGATTCAACTTACGTGCGGTAAACCAACGCGCTAAGCATAATTGCTAAATAGGTATACACATAATCTAATTTCTCAATTTCAAATATAATTTCATTTGTAACTAAAAGTATTTCTAACTTTAACATTCATAAATATATATATACGTTGCATAAAAATACTTATACATATAGTTCACAATTTTTCGAGTTTAACATATTTCAAAGCATTGAACATTTCATTTCACATAACATTTTTCATTTCAGTGCTCATAACATTTTTCAGTGCTCTTAGTAAACATATATTCGATACTCGTGTATTGGTATATGGGTTTCCGGCATCTGACACGTGGTGATTACCTGCAGGAATAACGGTCGACCCTGGCATCGACCGCTCGGTGATTATCTATCGGGTTGTATGTCATATCACATAATCGTTCGAGACCGGACACGTGGTGCCTCTCATAGTCCATAATGAATCAATTTAGTATATGCAAATAAACGGTGCAACTGCTAATTTCCCTATTGACATGTCAATTACCAATTCCAATTTATCGATATCTAAGTTTACAAGGGCTATTTACAACATAACGTTTAATTCACATTTACAGCTTTGGTTTTTGTACCAAGTTTCTCATAACAATCGATTTAGCGTTTCATTTCAAGTATAGTCAAATACGTTTGTAAATGCATTATATTGAAACGATATAACAATCTCATTTAAGAAATTTATTTCACAATGAAAACACTTTCAAGTAAAATTAAAGATAATATGTATATCGACCTTAAAAGGATTCGATCTTTGAATCGAATGCTCCCTTATGTTTTACCCTTATTCTTTGATTGAGAATCTGGTTCGCCGGGTTCTCCTTAATCTTTCATTAAAACAAATATAATGAAAGTTTATTTAACAAATTTCTAGCGTTACTTAGAGCACTATAGCTATATGCTTTCCTGTAATGCATCCTAAACACTTCCATTTGATATCATTTCGAAACAGCTTATAATATCTTTTTTATGACTATCTTTACCGTATTGAAAGTAACCTCAAAACAGCCCATTAAAATAGCTTATGACAGCCCAACATTCAATACGAAAACAACATTTAATGAACTCAAAAACAGCAAGTATGACAGTTCTAAAATCTACATGTAACAGCCCTTAAAAATAGCTTGTTACACCGCACTTTGACAACTCATGACTAGCACGTTTACAGCTCATCTAATAACACCTTAACAACTCATTTATATAGCATGGAAACAGTCCATGACAACTTTTGAATCAACTCAAAAACAGCTCTTAATTATGCTAAAAAAAACTGCACAAAATCTGCACATAACTTTCATAAAAACTGTATTGCCAAAACAGCCCATAATTTAATCACATCGTCATTCATTTGCTAGATTTTTACATTCTAATAATCCCTCAATTCGACATACTCATATGCAGGAAAGTCATTTGCGTTTCTTAGTCTAAATGCACGTTAAAACAACCCACACTTTGCACCATGACAAATTTCGCAATGCACATTCAACATCGAAAATCATTCTCAAACACGTCAAAACTTAATCAAACGAACCTCCGCACTAACGAGGTTTTAAATCCTACATCCCGAACATATCAACATTAATTTATTCCATATCTCAATCCTAAATATTTTTCATCCGAAATGGAAACCATAAATCTAGAACTTACCTCTCTACAAGCACGAATGGTTGTTTATATTAATTTCCTTATCCACGAGCTTCCTTCAACCCAAAAGGACACCATTAACATCTAAACATTACTCAAATCATGATAACAATATCAATAGGATAGCAACTTACCTTCTCTAGAGCTGTTTTTCACTTCGAAATAGCTCTCGGATGATCGCGACGATAATTGACACTCTCAAAAACTTACGGCAGCAGCTTGAATGCATTGATTCTCTTCAAAACAGCATCCACACTTTCTTGACAATAATTTAATGCCAACGGAAACTTTCCCACTGCAGCGGCTCACCCACGGCAACAGCTCCTATGGCAATAGCTCCCACAGCAGCAACAGCAAGTCGCGGTCTGGCAACAGCAATTCTAGCGTTCGACAGCAACACTCAACCAAGACAGCAGCTCTACACGGCAACAACACCTTCACGCCAGTAGCAGCTCCACGGTCTGGCGATAGCAGATCTTTCAGTCCTTGCTTGCATGCAAGATCAAACCTTCCACTTGGATTGCTTGGACAACACATGCATCTGCTGGTGATGCTCAAGCTTCTTCACCCACAGCTTCAGACTCTTCCTTGCAATTACGAGCAGCTTGTCTTCTTCTTCAGGCTGAATGGATGCTACCTCACTTGGATCGACACTCAAACAGAACATGCAACTATCCGATCTCACTCTCTCTCAATCTCTCCCTCTCGGTCACTCAAAATCTCTTTCTTTGGCTCTCGGGTTTGAAGGATGATGACCGAATGAAGATTATGATTTTGCTTTCTTAATGTCGTACACATGTCATTCATGCAATACCCATCTCATGCTTTTGTGACACTTGTCCCACCATGCACAATCTCCCATACATCAACTTTAATGCATTTAATTCACGCTTTACGGATTAAGCTCTTCGCTCGGATTCGCTTCAGGTCTGCCTGAAAATTTAATAAAAATCCAAATTCACATACGAAAACTTCATTAGATTCCGAATAATTATTCAAATCCAGTCACTCTAATGTATTTTATGAAATTGAATTTAGTAATTATCCTCGGACTCGTCTGAAAATTATTATTATTATTATTATTATTTTAAAAATTTCAATTACTCATCCAGATCCGAATGGATAATTAATCACATCATCCCTTAATTAATAATCAACATTTAATAAATTATTTGGACACTGAAACAGCATGTTACAATTTTCCTCTCTAAAAGAAATTTCGTCCTTGAAATTGACCTTAACTGAATAGATGAGGATATTGATTTTTCATTATCTCTTCGCTCTCCCATGTAGCTTCTTCAACTTTATGGTTCCTCCAGAGAACTTTGACTAACGAAATCTTCTTGTTCCTGAGTTCCCTGATTTTCTGATCCAAGATTTTTATTGGTTCCTCCTCGTAGGTCATGTTGGGCTGTATTTCAATAGCTTCATGAGAGACTATATGAGATGGATCCGATCTGTATCTCCTCAACAAAGATACATGGAACACATTATGTATCTTGTCCAATTCCAGTGGTAAAGCAAGTCTATAGGCTACCGGTCCTATACGTTTAATGATCTCGTATGGGCTAATAAACCTAGGACTTAACTTTCATTTCTTTCCAAACCGAAGCACTCGCTTCCATAGAGATACCCTAAGAAAGACTTTGTCTCCAACTTGATATTCAATATCTTTCCTCTTCAAGTCCGCATAGGACTTTTGTTGATCGGATGCAGCTTTTAATCTCTCTTTAATGATCTTTACCTTTTCTTTAGTCAGCTCCATCAAATCAAGCCCCACTAACTTGCTTTCACCCAACTCGATCCAACATAAAGGTGTTCGACATTTTCTCCCATATAAGGCTTCATACGGTGCCATTTTAATACTTGCTTGGTAGCTGTTGTTATAAGCAAATTCTATCAGTGGAAGATGGTTATCCCAACTCCCTTCAAAATTAATCACACAGCTCCTAAGCATGTCTTCAAGCAGCTGAATTACTCTTTCCGATTGCCTATCTGTCTGTGGATGGAAGGCCGTACTGAAATGCAACTGAGTACCCAAAGCTTCCTGTAATTTCTTTCGAAACCTGGATGTAAATCTGGGGTCTTGGTCGGAAATGATAGATATGGGTACCCCATGCAATCTGACAATCTCTCTAATGAATAGCTCAGCCAACCTATCCAATGAGTAATCAACTCTGATTGGAAGAAAATGCATTGATTTGGTTAAGCGATCCACAATCACCTAAACTGAATCATGCTTGCTCCGAGTAAGTGGTAGACCACTAACGAAATCCATAGTAATTTGATCCCATTTCCATTCTGGTATAAAAATTGACTGTAGAAGACCTGATGGAACCTGATGTTCCGCCTTTACTTGCTGACATGTCATGCATTTACTCACAAAGTCTACGATCTCCTTTTTCATTTCGATCCACCAATAATGATTCTTCAAGTCTTGATACATTTTAGTACTTCCTGGGTGCATAGCATAAGGACTACTATGGGCTTCCGTAAGAATAATCTTCTTCAATTCTTCATCATTCGAAACACAGATTCTGTCTTTAAAATTTAGGAAATTGTCATCCCTCATAGTGAACTTAGTCTCTTTCCCCTGTGAAATCTGTCTACTAATAGCTGCAAACTTTTCATCTAATTTCTGCTTTTCTTGAATTTGCTGCAATAGACTCGACTTTACTTTTAACTCTACCACTAAAGCATTATCTTAGGTCACCTGTAAATCGGCATTCATGGCTCTTAAAGAAACCAAAGCTTTAAGACTCAACGCGTCGGCTACCACATTGGGTTTCCTTGGGTGATAGTCGATGATACAATCATAGTCTTTGATTAGCTCCATCCATCTTCTTTGTCTCAAGTTCAATTCTTTTTGAGAAGGCAAATATTTTAGGCTCTTGTGATCTGTATAAATGTAGCATCTTTCCCCATAGAGGTAATGTCTCCATATTTTTAATGCAAAGACAATAGCTGCTAACTCCAGATCATGCATCGGATAATTTCTCTTATGAGTCTTTAGCTGTCTAGAGGCATAAGCAACTACTTTTCCTTCCTGCATTAGCACATATCCAAGTCCTTGATGGGAAGCATCACTATAGACCACAAAATCCTTACCGATTACTGGCTGAGTAAGGATTTGAGCCTTTACAAGCATCACATTTAATCTATTGAAAGCTGCTTGACACTTCTCAGTCCACTCATACTTAACATCTCTGTGGAGCAATCGAGTCAATGGAGTTGCTATGGATGAGAATCCTTTGACAAAACGCCTGTAATATCCAACCAAGCCTAAGAAGCTTCTGACTTCTATGACATTCTTCGGAGGTTGCCGTTCCATAACACCTTCTATTTTCTTCGAATCTGCACGGATTCCCTCAGCAGATACAATATGTCCCAGAAAAGCAATTTCAGTGAGCTAAAACTCACATTTATTCAGCTTGACGAATAATTGCTTTTCTCTCAAAGTCTGCAAGACTACCCGAAGTTGTCTATCATGATCCTCTTGGGTCTTAGAGTACACCAGAATGTCGTCAATGAATACCACAACGAACTGATCCAAATACAGACGGAAAATGTGATTCATTAAATCCATAAAAGCTGCAGGCGCATTTGTTAGTCCAAATGGCATCACTACAAATTCATAATGTCCATATCTAGTCCTGAATGCAGTTTTGGGAATGTCCGACTCCTTTACTCGTAACTGATGATAACCAGATCGAAGGTTAATCTTGGAGAAGACACTCACTCCTCTCAACTGGTCAAATAAATCATCAATCTGAGGCAAGGGATATTTATTCTTGACTGTAAGTTTATTCAACTGTCTGTAATCCACATACAGTCTCAAAGATCCATCTTTCTTCTTAACAAATAGCATAGGTGCTCCTTATGGCAACACGCTCGGTCGAATAAATCCCTTGTCAAGCAACTCTTGTAATTGAATCTTTAATTCCTTTAGTTTAGCAGGAGCCATTCTGAACGGAGCCATCGACACTGGCGCAGTGCCTGGCATAATATCAATGACAAACTCAACTTCCCTTTCCGGAGGCAAACCCAGTAATTCATCCGGAAACACATCTGGAAAATCACATACTATGGGTATATCTTGAAGTTGAGATCCAGCCTGGCGAGAATCAACCATATGAGCAAGATAAGCTTCGCACCTTTTCCTTACTAATTTCATAGCAAACACGGCTGAAATCACATTAGAAAGATAATCAAATCTCTCTCCCACCATAGTTACTTTATTACCATCCACAGTCTTAAGTGTGATTCTTTTCAAACAACAATCAATCATGACTTGGTGCCTGGATAACCAATCCATACCCAAAATCATATCAAACTCCTGAAATGGTAACACCATCAGATCACCCAAAAACTCATGTCCCTAAAGCCGAATAGGACAATCTTTATATACCCTATTCACGATCACATTGTGACCTAAGGGATTACAAACCACTATTTCATTCTCGGTGACATCAGCCTGAAAATTCTTATCTCTAGGTATAGAAGTGCAAATGTATGAATGAGTAGATCCTGGGTCTATCAATGCACGAACAGAAATATCAAAGATGGAAATCATACCAACTATCACATCTGGAGCATTCTGATCATCTTGGGCCTTGATCGTGTATGCACGAGCCGGGACATGGGTATCTCGTCTCCCTGCGGAGTCTGGTACTCCCCTAAGCCTACTGCTCTGCGCCTCTGACTGACTAGGACCCGATCTCTTTCCCTTATGAACTGAAGGAGTTGATACTTCTATCTGAGGAGCGAAAACGGCTCTATTCTTTAGACAATTTTTCTGAATATGGTCATGCGATTCGCATATATAACATGCTCCTATAACTCTCTAACATTCTTCACTATGCTTTTTACCACAATGATCACATGGAGGTAAAGCTGATCTTCTCGTAGTACTCCCTGGTGCATTGGCAACGGAACTCATGGACTGTACTGGTCGAGTAGAAGAACCCAGTCCTTGACTTTGAGTTTGGCCACTAGTCTGTGGTCCCTTCTGCTTTTTACTGAAGGGCTGTGAAGAGCTAGACTGTCCCTGACCCCTCCTTTGCTGGTTTCTATCTTTTCTTACCTGTTCTTCCTTCTTAATCCTTTCCACATTTAATGTTGCTTTAACCAGCTGTGGAAAATCCTCAAACTGATGAATAGTAACCTGAAGGCGAATATAATCATGCAAACCGTCCTCAAACCTCCTACATCTATCAGCCTCTGAGGCCACTATTTCCGTAGCATACTTGCTCAACCTGTGGAATTCCCTCTCATATTCTGTGATGGTCAACTGTCTCTTCTTCAGATTTATAAATTCCCTTTTCAAATTATCGATGTGGATACGGCTAATATACTTCCTTTTAAACTCTCTCTAGAAGAACTCCCAAGTCCCCCCCTCAAGGGGTACCGATTGAATCAGAGAAATCCACCACTGATATGTATCTTCCTGAAGTAAGGAAACCGTACACTCCATACTCTCCTCAGGTGTGCAATGTAACTGTTGTAAAATCCTCTTTGTCCTCTCTAGCCAAAACTCAGCAGCTGAAGCGTCTTCGTCTTTTCTCCCATTGAAATCCGTGGGTCTATACCTTGCCATCCTTTCAATCATGGACTTCCCAGGTGCTGTTCTAGCCACATGCTGAAAGAACTCAGCCATTTGTTCCATAAAGATGGGTTGACCCTGTGCCGCCGGTCTTACCCCTTGAGGACCTATGAACCCTCTTGACAAACCTCCAGCCACACTAGCTGGACTACCCTGCTCTGACGTACCACCGCCCTCGACGGCTCTAACATCGAAGTTCCATCCTGAACCCTACATATGACAGAAGAAATAATTCCGTAGGTCAGAGTCACATCCTTTCCACTTTGGTAGTATGTAATGCATGTATGTATATAATGTAATTATTTATCGAAAGCTTAGGTCTAGAATTACCTAAACCACAGCTCTGATATCAATAAATGTAACGCCCTTCGCCCGACTTCCGTTACGGTTGGAAATCCGGAACGGAGAACGTTACTTTCACAATAAATCCGTTTCCATTTCTTTTGAAAAACTATTATCATTCTTAAGCTCGTTACCAATAGAGGAATTTTTTTTTTTTTTAAACATAAATTCAGCAGAGTTTCCTCTATTTTTCTGAAATCCCAAAATCCGCTTCCTGTAATTAAAACTCTAACTTTTCTAAAACATTAGTTTCTAAACTCTCATTTGGACCTCTCATCCGTTTCCAAAACATTTCATTACTTAAATATATTATAAATATTTATATGCATACATAACCAGAAGTAAGCTTTTATACAGAACTTTGTTATAATTAAGTGAAATATAATAATTTACACAAATATACATGTATCCCAAAATGCATGATCATATGCAATATATCTATATATATACCAAAAACGTAGAGGGGATGGTGACTATCTAAGCCTTCACGTACAAGCTACTTCCCCTGTCTGAAGATAGAGTCAAAAGATTCAACTTGCGCGTGGTAAACCAACGCGCTAAGCATAATTGCTAAATAGGTATACACATAATCTAATTTCTCAATTTCAAATATAATTTCATTCGTAACTAAAAGTATTTCTAATTTTAACATTCATAAATATATATATACATTGCATAAAAATACTTAAATATATAGTTCACAATTTTTCGAGTTCAACATATTTCAAAGCATTGAACATTTCATTTCATATAACATTTTTCATTTCATTGCCCATAACATTTTTTAGTGCCCTTAGTAAACATATATTCGATACTCATGTATTAGTATATGGGTTTCCGGCATCGAACACGCGGTGATTACCCGTCGGAATAACGGTCGACCCTAGCATCGGCCGCTCGGTGATTATCCACCGGGTCGTTTATCATATCACATAATCGTTCAAGACCGGACACGTGGTGCCTCTCATAGTCCATAATGAATCAATTTAGTGTATGCAAATAAATGGTACAACTGCTAATTTCCCTATTAACATGTCAATTACCAATTCCCATTTATCGATATCTAAGTTTACAAGGGCTATTTACAACATAACGTTTAATTCACATTTACAACTTTGGTTTTTGTACCAAGTTTCTCATAACAAATCAATTTAGCGTTTCATTTCAAGTATGGTCAAATATGTTTGTAAATGCATTATATTGAAATGATATAACAATCTCATTTAAGAAATTCATTTCACAATGAAAACACTTTCAAGTAAAATTAAAGATAATGTGTATATTGACCTTAAAAGGATTCGATCTTTGAATCGAATGGTCCCTTATGCTTTACTCTTATTCTTTGATTGAGAATCCGGTTCACCGGGTTATCCTTGACCTTTCATTAAAACAAATATAATGAAAGTTTATTTAACAAATTTCTAGCATTACTTAGAGCACTATAACGATATGCTTTCCTATAATGCATCCTAAACACTTCCATTTGATATCATTTCGAAACAGCTTATAATATTCTTTTTATGACTGTCTTTATCGTATTGAAAGTAATCTCAAAACAACCCATTAAAATAGCTTATCACAGCCCAACAATCAATACAAAAACAACATTTAATGAACTCAAAAACAGCACGTATGACAGTTCTAAAATCAGCATGTAATAGCCCTTAAAAACAGCTTGTTACACCGCATTTTGACAGCTCATGACTAGCACATTTACAGCTCATATAATAACACCTTAATAGCTCATTTATATAGCATGAAAATAGTCCATGACAGCTTTTGAATCAACTCAAAAACAGCTCTCAATCATGCTAAAAAAAATTGCACAAAAACTACACTTAACTTTCATAAAAACTGTATTGCCAAAACAGCCCATAATTTAATCACATCATCATTCAGTTGCTCGATTTTTACATTCTAATAATCCATCAATTCGACATACTCATATGCACGAAATTCATTTGCGTTTCTTAGTCTAAATGCACAATAAAATAGCCCACACTTTGCACCATGACAAATTTCGCAACGCACAGTCAACATCGAAAATCATTCTTAAACACATCAAAACTTAATCAAACGAACCTCACTAACGAGGTTTTAAATCCTATATCCCAAACATGTCAACATTAATTTATTCCATATCTCAATCCTAAATATTTTTCATCCGAAACGGAAACCATAAATCTAGAACTTACCTCTCCACAAGCGTTTCGAAAGCTTCGAAAACTAGCACGAAGGGCTATCTATATTAATTTCCTTATCCGCGAGCTTCCTTCAACCCAAAAGGACACCATTAACATCTAAACATTACTTAAATCATGATAACAATATCAACAGGATAGCAACTTACCTTCGCTTGAGTTGTTTTTCGTTTTGAAACAGCTCTCGGACGATCGCGACGACAATTGACACTTTCAGAAACTTACAGCAGCAGCTTGAATGCATTGATTCTTTTCAAAACAGCATCCAAACTTTCTTGATAGTAATTTAATGCCAACGAAAACTCACCTACTGTAGTGGCTCACCCATGGCAGCAGCTCCTACGGCAACAATAGCAGGTCACAGTCTGGCAGCAGGAATTCCAGCGTTCGATAGCAACACTCAACCAAGACAACAGCTCTACACGGTAACAGCTCCAGTTCTTGACAGCAATAGCACCTTCACGCCAGCAGCAGCTCCACAGTCTGGCGTCAAACAGATCTTTCAGTCCTTGCTTGCATGCAAGATCAGACCTTCCACTTGAATTGCTTGGATAACACATGCATCTGCTGGTGATGCTCGAGCTTCTTCACCTACAACTTCAGACTCTTCCTTGCAAGCACAAGCAGCTTGTCTTCTTCTTCAGGCCAAATGGATGTTGCCTCACTTGGATTGACACTCAAACAGAACATGCAACTATCCGATCTTACTCTCTCTCAATCTCTCCCTCTCGGTCACTCAAAATCTCTTTCTTTGGCTCTCGGGTTTGAAGGATGATGACCGAATGAAGATTATGATTTTGCTTTCTTAATGTCGTACACATGTCATTCATATAATACCCATCTCATGCTTTTGTGACACTTGTCCCACCATGCACAATCTCCCATACATCAACTTTAATGCATTTAATTCGCCCTTTACGGATTACGCTCTTCGCTCGAATTCGCTTCAGGTCCGCGTGGGAATTTAATAAAAATCCAAATTCACATACAGAAACTTCACTAGATTCCGAATAATTATTCGAATCCAGTGGCTCTAATTTTTTTTATAAAATTGAATTTAATAATTATCCTCGGACCTGTCTAAAAATTATTATTATTATTATTATTATTATTTTAAAAAAATTCAATTACTTATCTAGATCCGAATGGATAATTAATCACATCATCCCTTAATTAATAATCAACATTTAATAAATTATTTGGACACCGAAATAACATGTTACATCTAAAATCCCGGTTGAATACAAATTGAGATCTGAAAGTTTAGGCGTTAAAGGATATATATAGAGATAATTAGACTTTTATTGATTTTGAATGTTATTTGAATGAGTTAAGTGACCCTAAATGGATATTTGATGTTTTAGGGTAAAAGCGAAAAATTTCGGAGGCATTCGAAGAAGGATCGGATTTTATTCGAGGACGTGTTGTGAGTGGAACTACAAGATTTTAAAATTTATATCGTCTTAAAGTTTATTTTAAAGTTAAAAGAATTTATTATAAATAATTATTCCTTTATTAATTGAATTTGTATTTTAATTCTAGTATACAAATTTTAGTTTATTATTTATGTACATGAGAATGTGCTAGAATTAAATATTTTAGGCTTATTACCTTAAGATTTAAAATATTGCAGTGTATGAAGAAAAAGAAATTTTAATAGCCTATGGTTTACCCTAGCCCTAGTTTAGTACCCGACCGAATGCCCTATGCGTGATACGGTAGATGAGAGAAAGTCAATCAGTGAGATTTGAGTCTAGTCGACTCTTATGTGAGCGAGACATGAGTGGTCCGTATGCACGCATAGGGTAGTATAGTCAGTCCGCAGTGTGGGCCTATTTTCGATGACTACACATGGTAGATACCCACTCTTAGTGGTTAGCTAGATTTTATATGCTACCATGCCAGGAGTAGATATTCCCTGTGCTACCATTTAGGCGAGAACTAAAAAAGACTTTTAAGAAAAGATTTCATAAAAGATTTTAGGAAAAAAAAAATTCTTAATGAGCTACTAAAAGAATTTTCAGATTATAAGTTATAAAGTATTTTAGAAAAATACTTTTAGTTTTATGAAATGTCTTTGGGAAAATTTATAAATTTTAGAATCAGAAATTTATTTTATAAAGATTATACCACTCACTGAGTATAAACTCATATTTTTCTTTAAATATTTTTCTTAAAAATTCTCCCATAAGTGTAGGAACTAGTCGTCCAACCGACGAGGTTCAGTCAGATGTGCAGGTGGACGTATAGGACGACACCTACTACATGTATATATTTTGTTATTTTGATCATGTTTATGTTGATGTACATAGTTGTAAATATTTTGAAGAAATAGTGGATGCATTAGTTAAAAATGTTTTATTAAACTTTTATGAAATTCAGTTTTTAGATTTTATTTACTTGTTTGTGATTGAGTTGTAAGAAATGAGCCGGAGTGTAAGCCCCCACCCAGATTTATTATTTTACAGTATTAAAAACCTTCGAATTAAGTTACGGTCGAATCATAGGCCTCCTGTAATATTATTTGAGGTTGATTATATTTTCATATCGCAAGTCGAATATCGTTTGGCTGACCCCGGTACGAATACAAAGTGATTTGAAAATTCAAACCCAATTAACTTATGGATTTGGTGTGAGTGGTGTGAGTATTACATGGAATGAGCTTGAATAAAAGTCAAAGCCATGTCACTAGAATTGCACCAATGAATGGATGACAAATTAAAATTTAAATATGAATTATCATAAATTAGTTGTCATGCAATAATGACTAAATGATTAGTTTTAATTCATGGATTACTAAAATGCCCTTTTATGGAAAATTCCATGAGATGAGTTAGTGAAACTTTTGTGGTAGTATAAAGGGCATTTTTGTCTCATGTAAGTAGCTATAAATGCATATAAGTGATGAGCACTTAGAAGGCATTTCATTGATCGGTCAACAAGCAAGAAAAGCAACAAAATGAGATGAAACAAAAGAAGTGGACGGCAACTACAAGAAAAAAGGGACATCATGGTCATTGTTGCAAAAGTCACCTATATATATAATTGACACTTAGCAAAATTCTTATCAAATAAGACACAAATGCCGTGAGAAAGATTGAGAGAGTGGGAGACATAGTGACGGCAAGGAAGAGTGGAGAAGGAGAAGTGAAACCAAGCTTTCCTAAGGTCATTTTGAAGCTTCCAAATCTAACTTTGAACAAATCCAAGATAGGATAGCAAATCCCTAGCAACAACAAGGTGAGATATTATCACTTTGTTTAAGTTAATGATAGTTGGGAATTTTATGGATATGTTGTAGTGATTAGTTTTTGATGTGTTTAGATGAAAGTTGTATTTTAAAGCAAGTGTAGAATCTTAATCAAGGAAAAGAGTAACTTTGATGGTAGGAAATCATGCATGAAATTTGAGTTAGGGTTTACGGAGAAACCCTAGAGATTGCTTGAAGTTTGTTGAGAGTGTGTTAAGTGATGAATAATATGTTTGATAAAATGCTTGAGAGATTTTTTAAACAAAAATCATACAAAATGAAAGTAGTTGACGAATGTGTGAATATGTGTGAGTCACAGCCTCATGAAGGGGGTATGTGATCTCATCGAATTGGATGCTTATGACCTTGAATTGATATATATATATGATGTCCTAAAAATCTCTAGATAAGTTAGAATTGAAAAAGGATAACATAGAGCCAAGTTGGGACTCACGAGCTAGATGAAGGGCTGACATTGACCTGACCTATTCTAGCTTATCTGGAGTTGTTCTACACCTCAAATGATGCCTAGGAGTCATAGGAAACCATAGGTTTTGGAACGGATCGATTCCGATAAAAATTGCACAAGTTATGCGCAAAATAATGTAAATTTTTGCAATCCCGAGCTCAAACCATGGGCTGGAGATAACCTGGGCAAAACTGACCTATATGAGGATGTTCTACACCTCAAATGATGGTTAGGAGTCATAGAAAACTATAGGTTTTGGAATGAAATCATTCCGATAAAAATTAACGAAGTTATAGCCAAAATAGTGGGCGTAGGAAACCGAGATGTGTAATAGCGATGCAAATGCATTCCTTGATGCCCAAAATAGATGTATTCGGTCATAATTAGGTAAAAGAACCTTAGATACGAAAGAAAAACCATCGTCGCTTGTCCGATGTAAAAACTCGCTTTGAAAAGTGCCCAAATGGGACGTTTTGCCTAGATTGACATAGCAAACGATGGAGTTTCTCGACGAAACTTTACGGGCGACTTAGTTATGTGATAAGGAGACGCTAGATACAGGAACGGAGGTGAAACCATGGCTGGTTTCAATTCTGTTTTTCGTGGTCAACCGTATAGTTAAAAAGTTGACTTTTTGTTTTAAGCTTCCGGAGACCAAACGAAACATATGGGGATGATCCTAGGGGTCTAGAAGTAAGACTGTTACAAAGAAACCAAATTTTGAGAGCCTCGGTCGAGTCCAAAAAAATCGAGTTGGGAAAGTGTGGTGTAGTGAGTTTTCAATGTATTGGAAACTCTATTTTTATTAGTTTTAGCTATGAAAGTGAGTAAGTTATAACGAGACTATGATGTGTAGGTGACGAGCACGGGGACAAGACGCGAGAGGCTCGTTGAGGCATTGAGAGCGTTGGGATCGAGGTAAGTGTCCTTCACTTCACTTACATCTAGTTGATTTCCATTTATATGGCAATGATAAAATATATTGTTTCAAAGAGTTTTGCAAAATGGTTTTCCAAAATCATAAGTTTTATGTTGAGTAATGAGTTATGCCTAGAACCTAGAAATGAAATTCGAAGGCAAAAGTAAGTTGCAAAAAAGTTTAAAAGTAAAGCAAAGTAAAGTTGAATTAAGACCCATGTGCATGTTGTGATATTAGCATCTTGGCACTACGCGGCGATGTAGAAAATTCCGCTCGTAGTTGTCAAGGTTGATAGCAATGTGATACGATGTAGAAAATTCCGTATCTAATTGCAAGTGATGAGTAAATTGCACTACAATATGCGATGTAGAAAATTCCGCATGTAGTTGCGTAAAGTATAAGCTATTGGCACTACAACGGCGATGTAGAAAATTTCGCGTTGTGGTTACCTAGAGTTGAGAAAGTTCGCCCTACGTCGCGATGTATCAAATTCCGTGCGTAGTGGCTTTGCACATGGTTGTCTTATGAGAAATGGTTTTCAAAAGAAAAAAATTAAAATCGATTATTTTCTAAGTAATGTCTATGCGGAGTTATACCTTTATATATATATTGCCTAACCTCTCTTTATTTTGTGTAGCTTGTATACTTTAGTAGACGTTGGCATGGACGCTCTTGCATCGAAGACATTATTTTGATTAACTTTACGTGGGGGAAATAATGAGACGAAATATATGGATGTTAATGTATTTTGATATTGTGTACATGTGTATATATTGAATCAAATAATTATGTGTTGACATGAGATACTTGACGGATTATAAATCATATTTTGATATGTATATATAAATGAACCATTACACTTGATATGCACATATTGCACAAGGCACATATTTCATATAAGTATGAGTTGTTATATGTTAATTACATATGTGAATTATGTTTGTAAAAGAATTGTATGTTTGTGAAATGAATGAAAAAATGCATGTTTGAGATTGAAAGAAGTTGGATGGTGATCAAAATAGTTCGAAGTGTATTTCTTATGCAGGTTGATTTTGGAAATGTTAAATTTACAGCCGTTATGCTGTCCAATTTTTATAAAATTAGTTTTCAATCAAACGCGAAAAATTCACACCGTTTCAACTATATTAAAAGAAAATAAAATTTTTAAGCCTAAAACGAGTAAACCGGTTAAGTAAAGTAAAGGGGTTCGCTTCCCGGATTTCTCCAATCCGACAAGTCGGGTTCGGGGAGTCCGTTGAAGTGCTTGATGGGGCCTTCTAGACAAGAGCCTAGAGAAGATCTGGTTTGGGTCTTGTCACGGAGGCTCCAGAAGTTGAGAAATGGATTTCATAGAAGTGTTTTTATAAACTGTATTTGAAACTTGCAGGATGACATAGTTTAGAAAACAGACGGCATGCTGCCGAAATTTTTATTAAAAAGCAAAAAAATTTTATCACCGTCACCTTGTAAAGAAGTTAAAATATCTAGCTAAATGAATTTTCGGTGCCTTGACGGGGTTCCTTTGGGCTAAGTATAAGGTTCATAGGAATTCTTTTGGGGTGTTACAGGGTCCTTATCGGGTCCAAATGAGGGATTCGGGAAGGGTCCCGTCATAGTTTTTTCATGAGTACTGTAAGTTTATGAGGATTAAATGAGGTTATTAAGGAATGTTAAATATAAGTTAAAAATGAGTATGAACATGAGTGAAAATGGAGAAGTGAGATTAATAAAAAAATTGTATTAAAAGAGGGGTGGAATTGTAAGATTTTGATTCAAATTTTCATTGGCATAATTGAGAAAAGTTTAGGGGTGTTTTGGCACTTTGTCAAGCTTTATATATATATGTTCTCTCAGCTCAAATTTGAGATGGAAATTAAACACACACAAACCCGACAGTTAGACCATCTTCACTCACGTCTCTCTCGATAAATCCCATAATCTCTCTCGGCAATCAAGTGAAGGAAAGAGATCAATCCACTAAGGGACCTTGTCATGGCCAGTTGGAGGCTTAAAGAAGCTTGAGGAGCAGTTGATTTCAGTACAAAACCAGATCTATGCATGAAGGAGACAAACCAGAAAAGTGAAGACACGCTGAAGTTGCAACTGGCTGTTGAAGAAAATCTCTGCAGACCAAGTGAAGAAGGATAGTTTCGGGTGAGCTGAGGCAAGTAAGGGTTGAGAAGGAAACAGTTAGGTAAAGCCAAGAGATGGTGGAAAAGCACAGAGGTGATTGTGAGGTTGATGATGAACAGTAGGTAAGAGGGTTGAATTGAACTTATGAGATGTTTTCTTGAGTGGTGAGCTATCAATTCCAAGTTATAGTTGATTTTGTTATAGTTCAAGTTGAACAAGAAGAATTGAAAGCTATAGACTGTCGTGGGAGTCCATGACAAGTTGCTAATTTCAAAAACAAGTTAAGTTAGGTTTATTTGGTTTAATCTCCTGAAAAGCTGAATTGGAAGAAATTATTGTGTAAATTGTGATGTGATGTGTGTGCCGTGAGATGAGTGAAAAGAAAATGGGTATGTGTCATTTGTGTTCAGCAACATGTGTTTATGTGTGTGTGTGGGTTGTGTTTTGGTTAGATAAATGGAGATTGATTGGTCATTAAGTATATAAATGTATGATGAAATGTGAATACGCGTTAGAATCGACGGAAAACCAAGAATAGAGTTGTGTGTGCATTTCGGCTAGAGTGAAGGGCAGCTGCATGTGAGTTGACTTAGTGTGATTTTAAGGCCCTAAGTGTGTACTTGAATGTGTATTTGAGTGTGATTAAGTAATAGATAATAAATTGCATTGCATGGAATGCATGTAATACTTAAATGTGGCCCTGTGAAAATTTAACGTACAAGCTAACCCCTTTCTGTTTTATTTTAATTTGGTGGTTTCAAGTGTGTATTTAAATGTATTCGGACATGAAAACTTCACGAAAATGTATGGTAATGGTTAAATTAAAATAAGGGCACGTAACGAAGAGAACGTCGCTTAATTAGTTTAAGAGATATTTAAGGATAAAATGCCATTAGAGTTTATATTGGAAGAGAGTTTTGAATAAAAGTTGGTAATTTAAATTTTAGGTGAATTGGAGGCTCTTCAAATGGAAACAGAGACGTGTAAGAGGTGAAGAGGGTTCTTCGAATTGGAAGTTAACAAACGGAAGCAAAATCATGAGTGTAAAACTATATATATATTTATTTATTTTAAATGTATATCTGTATATATGTTTTATATATGTTCATGGTTTGAATACAATTGTTTTTGAACGTATAAATGGTTTAAATTTCGATATAAGGTTTTAAGACAAATATTAAATGTTAAGGGCTCAAGAATTAAGGTTTCAACCTTAAGAAACCTCTTTGACGGATAAATATTTATGGAAAGTATAAAAGAAATAGTTTTAGTTTTTAAACGAAATGTTGTTTATAAAAGGATTTTTAGCCGATGGTTACCCTAAACCCTATCATATCTGAAATGATTTGATATCAACCGAGATACTTTAAACGTGTAAAGTTTTACGGGAAAGAAATAGGTTACTAACTAAGGGAAGGGATAGAAATTATAGGATTGCCTTTACACGTTATAAGATATTGTGACTGTTACCCTACGCAAGGCGTGATTTTATCCACAATGTAGTAGTTTTATGACTGGAAATGGACTATCCCACCACTGTCGCTTTTAGGCCAGCTGGTGAATTATTTCCCTGGGTTCCATTGGTTGTGATTGAAATGTTAACAATTGATTCAAAAATGTATATTTATAATTAACATAATGGATAAATGAAATGAAATGTTTCATTTATGTAAATGTTATGATTTTATTGAAAGGTTTTCAAAGGTACTTTGATATTAAACTGCATACTCATTGAGCTATTTTTAGCTCACTTTTCCAAATGTTTTGATAAATTTTTCAAGGATTAAGACTAGGGAGCAGTCCGAGCATCCTCCTGGGCAGTCGTAGGTGGCCTCCTTGCAGACGACGAGGACTTGAGATTATGTACATAATTTTTGTTGTGAATATGTCATGTTTTATGGTTTTGGTAATTACATCATTCCTTTTGTATTGTATATACGTACATACATATTTAAACTCTGAACTATGAGAGCTTTGATTCTCTGTAGATAATTGAGGTACGTAGGTGTTTGGGAGTACCCAAACTCAAGCCCAAATATTTCAGAAAATATTTTTGAATCGTACATAATGCATATGTTTTTTATGGCTGAAAATGATTTTATTGAAAGTTTTTAAATGTTCTTGTGGTTAAATTGTGGTGGACCTGAGGTCATGTAATTGGTAGTGGAGAAAATGAAAGGATTTTAGAAGTGTTTATAATTTTATTTGTAGATTTTGTAAAAATTGGGATGTTTGAAAAACAGAGGAAATTTTATCTATTTTTTTTTTCATAATTTTTTATTGAATAAATGGTTTGTTGGTTTTAATTGATAAAAAAAAAATTGAAAAAAAAATTCTCGCCACATTTTCCAATAGATGATAAAAAGAATAAATGTTTTAATTGGGTTCACTCCACGGATTCCTAATTTAATTGTATAAAGGAAAGGTTTTTGGAGTCCGTAGAAGTGCCGGGAGGGCTTTCCTCAGATTCAAGAGGTTAAATTCGGGTTTGGTCCCTTTAATGTAGTATCAGAGTCAAGGTTTTGAAAAGTGATACAATGATTTTGAAAAGTCTTCACTTCCTGAAATAATTTAATGTTCTTTTTGAAATCGCATGACGTATGCATATAGTTTAAAATCGTATATGCTTCACATGATAATTAATAAGTTTTATTTAACAGAAAGTGAACCCGTCCTAGGTAGGACCGCCAGTGCCTCTAGAGAATGCAGGAGGAAATATACTCGTAGAATAAATGGCACAGATTTTAGCAACCGGCCTCTAGCAGCCCCGTGAACTAGGAGTGTCTATTGATAGGGCACGAAAATTGGGAGCTAGAAATTTTAATGGTACAGAGGAACCAGAAAAAGCCCTATCATGGTTAGAGGGAAATGAACGTGTCTTCCAGGTGATAGGTTGTATAGAAGAGCAGATGGTGACTTTCTTCGTCTTCTTATTTAGAGATAAAGGAATAGATTGGTGGAAGGCAGTACAGAAGAGATTCTCAGAGAGAGTGTCATGGAACCAATTTAATGAAGAATTCAATAAAAAATTCGTTCCAGCTAGTTACAAAGATGCAAAGATTAAAGAAGTTTTCAGGTTAAAGCAGGGGACACCCTCAGTGACAGATTATGAGAGAAAATTTGTAGAGTTTGTGAGACACATTCCCTTGTTTTCAGAGGATGAGGTACAAAAAAACAAGAGGTTTGTTGTGGGCTTAATTCCTGAAATTAGAAGTATTGTAGCGTCGACTGTGTATACACAATATGGTCCATTGGTTGAAGCTGCAGTCAGGGTAGAAAGGAGTTTGGGATTGAAGTCTCAAGCTAGTACCTACACTCAGGGACAGAAACATAGTGGGTCAACTTGGGTTTAGGGAGGCTCCAATAAACAGACAAAGAGGGGAGGTAAACCATAGTGGACAGGTGGTGGTAGGCCTAGTCACAGGGAGTGCAATCAAGTTAGAGCTTCACGAAATGTGAAATCAACGACTGGCAGCACAAAGGGTCAAAAACCAAAATGTACACAGTGTGGAAAGAGGCATTTAGGAGACTGTAGATTGGGCACAGACAATTGTTTCAGGCAGTGGATTAGGTGTAGGACCAATAGGATAGAGGCCTTTTAGTGTTGGTTAGGACTAGGATTAGAGAGGTGCACCGACTAAAGGCCCCACACCCCCCAACAAACCTAGTGTACCTGTAAGTAGAGGTTAGTCATCCAGAGGACAGGTAGGTAGACCTACGACTCTAGCCAGAGTATTTATAGTTACTCAGCAGGAGGCATATACCACTCCAAAGGTTGTGACAGGTATAATTATAGTCTTTGATCGAAATGCTTATGTGTTGATTGATCCAGGGGCTACACACTCCTTTATTTCCAAGAGTTTTACTATAAATATGAGTGCAAAGTCTCAGCCCTTAGGATGTAGTATTGCGATATTTTTTCCTACAGGGGATGCAGTGATTGTAGATAGAGTTTATCTGCGTAATACAGTTATTATTGAGGGTAAAAAGTTCTTGGCAAATTTGGTTATATTAGACATCCAGGACTTCGATGTAATATTGAGGATGGACTGGTTGTCGAAATATCATGCCACTGTAGATTGCTTCTAGAAAGAAGTCAGTTTTGATAGAATAGGGGAGTCAAAGGTGATCTTCCGTGGGGTACGAAAAATACTTACCACCAACGTGGTATCAGTTATTATAGCTAGAAAAATGCTTCGAAAGTTATGCCAGGGATATCTAGTTTATGCAATAGAGGTGAAGGGCTATGAAATGAGACTGGAGGATATTCTGATGGTTCGAGAATTCCTAGATGTGTTTCTAGAGGACCTCTCGAGATTACCCCCAGATAGAGAAATTGAATTTTAGATAGAATTAGCCCTAGGGACTGAACCAATTTCTAAAACACGTTATCAAATGGCTTCTTTAGAGTTGAAATAGTTAAAAGTATAGATGGAGGAGTTAGCAAGTAAGTGGTTTGTCAGGACAAGCACATCTCTATGGGGAGCGCCGGTCTTATTTGTGAAAAGAAAAAAGACGGAAGCATGCAGTTATGCATTGATTACAGAGAATTGAATAAGGTAACGATACGTAATCAATATCTGCTTCCTGGGATTGATGATCTCTTTGACCAACTATAGCGAACTAGGGTATTTTCTAGGATCGATCTGAGGTCAGGTTATCATCAGTTGAAAATTCATGCAGAGGATGTTCCCAAGACTACCTTTAGAGATGGTATGGATATTATGAGTTCTTAGTCATGCCATTTGGACTCACTAATGCCCTAGTCGTTTTCATGGATCTTATGAATAGGGTTTTCAGGCCTTATTTAGATCAGTTTGTAATTGTATTCATCGATGATATATTGATATATTCTGACAGTAAAGAAGAACATACAGGACACTTAAGGACAATTTTACAAACATTATGGGAACATCAGTTGTATGCCAAACTCAGTAAATGTCAATTTTAGCTGGATAGTGTTGCCTTTCTTGTAAAATCCAAAACCTCATTCGTGGGAAAACGAATTATTTTTCGATGGACTACATTTCCGATCGGAAAGAATCCGCAGGAATCAACATTTTTCGATAAGAAAAATTAGGGAAAGTTTCAAAAATTAATTTCGAGTCGAATAAAAGTGAAACAAATTGAAAACGAGTCCATTCGGATAGATTCCAAGCGATTCGAAAATTTTCGAACAGAAAAAATATTTTTGATTTCGGATCGTACGAAATATTTTTAGAAAAATAAAATAATTTTGAGTATGTGGAGATGAATTCAAAATTTTAAAAATACTTCCAAAAGCAAAAATTGAGTTATAAGTGGATTCTCGAATGGACTGAAACGAATTCGACTTCGAAAGCAGAATGGAAAAGTACACGAAAAGCAAGTGTCACGAAAAGAGAGGTGATAAAATGCATGAAGAACACATGTAAAGCATGCAAGGTTAGTAGATGACAAGTGTTAAGTTAGCAAGTGAATTGAGTGACAAGTGTCAAGCAATTAAAAGCAATATATATATATTAAATTGAAAGGATAAAATGAAAAAAGAGCTAATTACGGCCACTCATTTAAAATCAAGAGAGAGAAAGCTTTCATCATCTTCTTTTTCTACCATTCAAAATCGAGAGAATGTGAGTTTAGAGTAAGAGAGAGCCATTTTAGAGAGAGAGAAGCGAAACGAACACAAAAAGCCATTCGGTTCTTTCTTCAAAACCGAGATAGAGTGCGAGATTTGAGAGAAGTAAAGCCATATGAAAGTGCAACCGTGAGCCAAGTAGAGTGAGAGGACCATAAGTGAGCTCATGAAGAAGAGAAGAACTTGAAGAAGCTTGAGAGCTGAACTGAGAAACTCACTAAGCAAACCCGGAGTTGTGCTGCTGCCATTCTTCTTTCCTCCATTCGGTCTTCAACAGATCTAAGATTAAGTCTTCAACCAGTTGTTGTAGCAATCTCTTTGGATGATCTCAACTCGTGCATGCAAGGGGAGAAGAAGGGAGGTGTGGTCGACAAGTGAAAGAAGGAAGTTGCAGGTTGCCATGAGTTCTTGTAGGCATCGACTTGCCGTCAAGGACATTTAGGGGTTGTTTCGAAGTGAAAAATAGCTCATGCTAGGGTAAGTGTTGTCCCATTTGGTTTTGTTGTGATGTTTTGAGTGATTTTAAAGGTTGCATGTGTCATTTGGATCAAAGGAAGCTCTTGGAAAAGATAAGAGAGTGGGCAACCTCATTGCGTAAGCGTTTTGAGGTTTCGAATTGAGTTTCGAAAGGTATATTGAGTTTTATTGATTTCATTTTGATGGAAGATATTTAGGATGAGTTGTGGATGAATTTTGATGATGTTATGATTGAGTTTTAGGATTTAAAACCTTGTTAGTGCGGAGGTTCATGCAATTGTGTTTCGTTGTGATTGCAGATGATTTTCGATGTTGAAATTGTGTGAAAAATTCGGAGGCTGTTATGATGAGTTTTAGGGGTTGTTATGTTGCGTTTTTAATTTCGAGTTCGTTATCGCAAAAAATGTTTCGTATTGGTGTGTTTTAGAATATCAAAAAGTTGGTTGGATATCTAAAAATCATTTCTGAGTGATTCATTTGTCGATAATATTACTCAAACATACCTCCTTTCTGTCCGAAAACCTTATTCGTCAAAAAAATAAATTATTTTTATAAAATGGAGTTTTGGGTTTTACACATTATCTTCATTATTCCCTAAATATTTTCACGATCCTAAAATCGGAAAGAACATTTGCGTTTGATAATCTTTGGATCACTTAAAATCTATCCAAATAGACTCATTTTTTATTAGTTTCAATGTTCCTTAACTTTAATACTAATTTCGAAACTTTTAATTGTCAAGGTCCATTTTTCGAAAAATACTATTCATGAAGACACTTTTTGTTCGAAAATACTATTCATCAAAATAATCACTTTTAACAATTTTGCATGTCCGTCTCTTATAAATCATTATTCACTCAAAATACTATTCATTTGAAATACGATTCATCCGAAATTCATTATTCAAGAAATTTTGGATTTTACATGGAGGTCCAAAATAGTGATCCATGTCATGCAAAATTAGCCAATAAGAGAGTGCCACCTAAAAGTGAAAAAGTGTGGGTTAATTTTGTTACCATGTGATTAAAGTAATTAGTTTGGTTAGGTTAATGGATGGTTAGGAAATGGACCAATCAAATGCTTTATAATGTAATAAAGGATAAGCTTGACAATATGGAAATAGTTGAAAGGCAAATGGGTCATTTATACATAAAATTTGGGAGATCTATATAAGCTAGCATTCATGCATGAGATAGATAGAAAAATTGAAAGAGAACTTGAGAGGAAAGAAGAAAGTTTTGATCACTATGGGAGAGGGCATTCGGCCACCTCAAAACAAAGCAAGATCAAGTCATTTTTGGTACCTTTTGATGCCAAACATGATGAATTCACACTAGATGGTGCTAGATCAAGGATTAAGCAAGAGAAAAGTGAAAAAACAAGCAAGTTTTTAAGTTAGGTTTGATGGGTTTGCATGAGTTTTGGTTTGGTTTTCTAGTTTGAGCTATTAATTGAACTTTTGGAATGAATTCAAGTAGGATTCAAGCCTAAACAAGCCTTGGAATTGATGGGGGAACAAAAAAAAAATCAAGGAAGCTAGTAAGCATGAAAATTTGGCCAAGGTGAGATTTCTAAGTATAAATGCTTCCATTTGATGTTTAATGCATGGAATTTGATTTAAGATATTAAAGAAGTGATTTGATAGTAGGAAATTAAAATGAAATTCATGGTTGGTCAATGATGCAAGTTTAGGCCAAGGCAAGGGTTTGATGAATATGTGTTGATTTTATTGTTTTGATGTGTTTGTTTAAGGTTTTACATAATTCTAAGTTAGTTTTGTATCAAGAAAATGAAAAGAAAAAGTTTGGATTAGATTGCTATATAATTCGGCCAAGTGTGTATTTCTTGGTTCAATTTATGTTTTGATGATTTTAAGGGGTTCTAATGCTTATTTATATGTGTTTAATTTGATTGGAATCAAGAAAAAAATGAAAGGAAAAAGTCATGAGTAAATATGTACATCACTTTGGCCAAATGGTATTTTTGTAGTTCAAGTTATACTTTTAAGTTATTCAAGTAATTAGGGATAAGTATGCATGCATTCAAGTTTGATTAAATTAAAAAAAAATGAAGAGAAAAGGCATGAAAATTGGATGTGTGTATGTTCGGCCAAGCTTGGAAAGTTTGGTAAGCATGTGAGTTTTAAGTGGTTTGAATGAATTAGGATGGATTGAAGTGCATTTAGGGTGATTGATGCATGGAAAAAAAAAATCAAAAGAATTATTCACATGTATAAAGTTGTGTGAATTTTGACCATGATGGCAAGAATGTGTTTTTTTTTAGTGTATTGATAAGTTAGAACATAATTATTAGGTGACATTTAAGTGAAATATGTAAATGGAAATCAATAAGGGCATTGGTAAGTTAATCAGTGCACAATTTGGCCAAAGTGCACCTAATCTAGTAAGTTGTGTTTATGATTTGATTTGTATTTCTAGTAAGTGAAGTTCATAAATTATGCATAAAGGAAACAAGTAAAGTTGAAAAGGAAATTAGGAAATGCATTAAGGTATTTTTAGGCCAATATTGGTTATGTATGGTTTTAGTTGAAGTTTAAGTAATAGTGATTGAATTCTAAGTTTATGGATGAAATGTAGGTTTAAGGTAAGTAAGGGGACAAGAAAGGAGTCCATGAAGGGATTCTCTTCAAAGATTGAAAAAGGAAGGAGTGAGTGTAACTTAGGATTCCTAAATTATGTTGTTTATATGTTTTCAATGTTATTCAAGTTATAATGTAGAACCTTAGATCTCATTTTCATAGAAAAATAAATTTTTCGATGAATAGTATTTTCGAGTAAATAATATCTGTGTGAATAATGATTTTTTGGAAAACTAATCTTGGGAACCAAAAGTCTTGGAATAGGAATTAGAGTTATTAGAAACTGAAACGAATTAAAATTGAGTTCATTCAAATAAGTTTTAAACGATCCGAAAGTAATTGACAAAAATGTCATTTTTGAGAAATAATGGGTATTAGTAATTTAACACCCATTTGAATATTTTTAAAAGCATGGGATTGAGAGGTTTTATACCCAATTAGAGTATCGCATGGTCAATTTGATGATAGGATGACTATGAAATATGTTTTTAATTTATTTTGGTACTAATGAGGATTAATTTTACTAAAGGGCAAAATTGACATTTCATTTAAGTATACTTGGATTTGGTGTGAGTGATCACATGCAAAGAACTTGAACAAGAAGCACAATTGGTGCTTAGCCTCTAAGTCGTGGGTTCGAGTGTTTGGGAAGGCGAAAGAAATCGGTTGGAGGGTCGAGATATCCTTGGCCTAGAGAGCGAGCCCGACTGCTAGAGAGGCTCGGCCCAGACCCGGATGGGTCGTTACAAATTCCGTCATAAGAGAGCAAGTTTTTCTGGGTTGCCTTAGCTAGTTTTTAAAAGAAATAGAGTGTATCATTCGACGCTAAGTTTAGAAATAAAAAATTTTAGAAAGTGATGTATTTTATTCTTTACTAAAGATATTAATAAATTTCGAGGAAAGTTTTATTTATTTATACTAGTTTTTCAACTTTATGAATTTCAGTAAGAAATTGTTAATTTTCTAAAACTATTTTAGGAGGATATTGATATATTTCAGAATGTAAATTATTATTTGAAAAGTTTACCCACTCACTGAGAATTATACTCACCACTCAGTTTTTATGTTTATGAAAAATCTTCTCCAAGTGTAGGAACAAACTAGCATTCAGGTGTAGCTCCATTGGACGTGTAGGTGGGCCGCGAACATGAGATTACTGCACTTATGTGATTCCTTTGAAAATTTTGTGGACGCATTAAATTTCACATTTTGATGTATATGTTGTAGTTGTCTCTTTCGAAACGTTTATAAATATCTTGAGAATTTTTATTTGTAAATTAAGTTTTGAGTGTAAATAATGAATTTATGTAAATGATTTTATTTTTAAGTATATTTTAATTCAAAAGCATGTTTGCTTTCTATTGTGAAAAATGAGGCTTAAGGCTTGGAAATTGAGAAAGGTGCATGTCATAGAAGTGTTTTCTTTAAATTTGTAGGGTGGCATGTTCAAAAAATAGCTCTGATGCTGCCAAAATTTTTATAACTCAATTTTACAATTTAACGTACAAAAAAATATTTTATTTATTTTCATGAGAAAAGAGTTTTAAATTGAGATAGATACCTCCACAAGACCCTTTCAAGCCAAAGTTATGGTTCGATTGAGTTCCGTCGGGGTGCTCCGTAAGGACTCCCATCGGGTTTAGTAGAGGGATTCGAGGCGGGTCCTTACATATGATGTTTTGATCACATGATTTTAAGTGTAAAACCCAAAACTTCGTCTTATAAAAAATAATTTATTTTTTAATGAATAGTATTTTTGACCGAAAATGTTCATATAAATAGTAATTTTTGAAAAACGGACTTTGTAAATGAAAAGTTTAGAAATTAGTATTAGAGTAAAAAAAAAAAAATTAAAATGGACCAAAAACAAATCCATTCTGATAGATTTTAAATGATCCAAAGCTTATCAATTGAAAGTATCATTTCTGATTTTAGAACTATATAAAGTATTTAAGGAATAATAAAATCATTTAGATTACCCGGATATGAAATCAAATTCGAGTAGAATTTTTGGATGAAAAATTGAGTTATGATAGAATCCTGGATGGATCGAAAATGATTTCGAATACAGAATCGGAATGGGAGAATATATGAAAAGTGATAAGAGGAATGAATATATGCATGCGTGACAAGTGTCACATAAAGAGAGAATGATAGTGTGCATGAAGAACAAGTGGCACAATAAATCCATGCATGATGGCAAGTGTCATGTAAATAGAAGGCATATATATATATATATATATATATATGAAATTGAAAGAAGAAATAGTGAAAGAGAAGTTCATTTCGATCAAGTAATTCAAAACAAACAAAAAGCAATTGAGAGAGAGTGAGGTATTCAGCCAAGAGAAAGGGTGTTTGACTGAGAGAGGGACACCAAAACAACTTGCATATTTGAAGTGATTTTTTAGCATAATCAATGCATGTAAAGGTTGCACGCAAGATTAAGGGAAAGAATCAAGGGAAGTATGCTACGCTTGTTGCTTTTTAAGTGGTTTTTTAGTGCTTTCTAACCCATGCATCCATTGGAAATTAAGAGGAACCATTCGGCCACAAGGTGAAAAGGGAAGGAGTGTGTCTCGACCAAATTAGTAGCTTTGCATGCTGTTTTTGAAATGATTTTGAGTTGATTTCCAAGAGGTAAGTTTGAGTTTCCATGGTTCTTCCTTATAAAAATGCTTGGGTTATGGTATTGGATGGATCATTATGATATTATGTTTGGGTTTTAGGATTTGAAATCTCAATAGTGTAGAGGTTGATTTGCATGTAAGTGTGGTGTGAAAAATTGATGAAAAGTTGATGTTTGATTGTATTGAGTATTCGGCCATGAAGGGGGTTTTATGGTTCAAATTTATTTTGGTTGTATTACCATGATATTGGTGTGATTTTGGTGTGAATATAAATGTAAAATTTGAAGGAAATATTAGTGATATTGCATGTAGGATTCAGCTAAGGTAGTGTGGAAATGACCCAAGTTGAGTTTGAGTTATTTAAGTACTTTTCATGCATGTATATGTGCAAAAATATTGAGATTTCATGATGAAATTGGAAGTAAAAATTTTTTATATGCAGGCTGGCATGATTTGATTTTGAGTATACTGAAGTATTAGACCATAATTTTTGAATGATTTGAATGAATTTATAAGTTATTTGGATGATGGAAATAACATAAAATTTAAAGGAAATGTATTGGATATCAAATGACCATTTCACGACCAAACTTTGTATATTTGTGAAAGTGTGATGTCTTATGGATTTAAATTGAATTTACACCATATTGCATATGTTTGAGTGTAATCACAATAAGAAAAATAGAATAAGATTGATGGTGCAAAGTTTGATATGAATTTGGCCAACAAAAGGTAAAATAGTCTAAAAACGTGTTTAATGCATTAATATGAGATTTAGACATAAAGTGTGGAGTTTTATATTTTTGGATGATAAAAATCCGAATGGACATTCTATTCGAGTAATTAGGGTCATTATGACTTCGAAAAGGGTATTTTGATATTCTTGTGTAGTTAGAAGTTACATATTAATTCAAGAGTAAGTTTCAAATGGAAATCGCGCTTATATTGAAATATAAGTGAAGCGGCGAGCGAAAGGAAAGCATGAAAGAGTGGTTATCATATAAAAAAGCAAGTTGTGAGTGTGAATATTTACAAAGCTTTTATAAACTTTATCAATTGATTATTTATTCATAATTGCTATATCATGTTAGCATTTAATTTATCGAGTTTTATTGAGCAAGCTTTTAGCATGTTATTGTTTTATCATAATGCATGTATAGTTTATTAAATTATGTTACAAATATATTTATTTTAAAGGCAAAGTAAAGTATAAATTTTGAATGAAATACATACATAGTAAGTACATGTTAATGATATTTTCAAAGTTTTAGGCTTTTACCTTAGAAAGCAAGTTTTTCGATTATAAACCGCAAACTAAATAACAAAACATTTACAAGATTGATCAATATACTTTCATGCTAAGTGATTATAAAAATTTTAAGCATATTGAAAAGATTTTTAATGCCTTTGGTTTACCTTAATCTTTAGTTATGCTCCGCTAAAGTATCCTATACGTGTATGATAAGATGGGGGGGGGGGGGGGGGGGGGGAGGAGTTACTAACTTGAGAGGTTAAGTCAGTGTGTCATCTTCTGCACGTATGGGATAGTGTAGATCTATCCATGTTAAGGGGAATCACGATCTTAGAGTTTCTCACATTTGCGACTACACATGGTGAAAGTTTCCCAATTCCAATGGCATGTCTATGTACCATCACGATAAGTTTTCCTGGGTTACCTCGTAAGGCTAACTAAAAAAAGAAAAATACATCATTAGATGTGAGATTTAGTAAATAAGAAAATTAAATTTTGTGAAAGTTATAAGCAAAAGTATTTATTCGTATTATACTATTTTTACAGTTTTCAACGAAAAGAAATCAACTAGTAGTTTTCCAACCTATTTTGGGAGGAAATATATTTAAAAAGCAATTATATCGGTTTATAAAAATTATCCACTCATTGAGTTATAGACTCAACACTCTTTTTCTTGCTTTGGTAAAAACCCTCCCCATATGCAGGTACGAGTCATCAAGCAAAAGGAACTCCGTCAAACGCGTAGGCGGGCTAAAGATGTGACGCTATTGTACTAGGTTATTTTGAAAGAACATACAGATGCATAATCTTAAGATTGAATGCAAGTTTTGTAAATATTATTTTGGAAGTTATATACAATTATGTTTTTATATCATCTGTTTAAAATCATATGTGCACAATGTTTTATTTGAGATCAATGATTTTCGAATTTCTTTTGAATTGAAATCTTGTTGTAGTTATTTGTGAAAAATTAAAAGAAGGCCTGAAACCCAGAAGTTAAGATAATATGATTTCTTAGAAGTGCACAAATTTTTATAAGTTTTGCAAGGTGGAAATATTAGAAAAACAGTCGTTATTGATGAGAC
Organism: Dimocarpus longan; assembly: GCA_022984855.1. NCBI lineage: Eukaryota > Viridiplantae > Streptophyta > Magnoliopsida > Sapindales > Sapindaceae > Dimocarpus > Dimocarpus longan. The sequence goes on from CM041013.1 coordinate 11,540,864, forward strand.
CCACCCTGAATTTTCCCTTTTGAAGCTCTCGTGATCCCACCGGGCACGCCATGGAACTCTTCTGTACTTTAACTGGTCAGGTCAAAAGAACTTCGTGGAGTAAGCCCTTAAACTTAAATCATTTTATAAGCATATGAATTATTAATTATAGAATTTTCTTTTTCCATAGTTTAGGTTTTTTTAAAAAACTTTGACAGCACAACTACTATTTTTCAAAGTTTCCCATAAATTCAAATCACCTGAAAAAAAAAAAAAACAATTGAATAACACTTTAATATTTCAAACAACATTCTCCATTACCATGTTGGACCTCCGGTCCATTTAAAACCATCACCTAACCACAATAGATCTATTTCAACAAAATCATTTCACATTTGAAAATATAATTTTATGCATAAAATCTAAAAACATTGATACATGTCCCAAATATTTACATTGCATATATATAAAGGCATCAAATCATTTCATTTAAATGAATATATCATATCACCATAACCATGGTAAAATTTATAAAATTCTTAACGATAAAAAATATGTATATATGTAAATTTTCAATTGAATTAAAATATGCAAAGTGTGACTTCACAGATCATCATCGATGATCAGCCTACCTAATCTGAGGTGAGAGAGCAAATACCTTGATACTGGTTCCTACACCTGAGGAGATGTTCATAAAACATAAATAAAGAGTGGCGAGCTAAAAGAGTTTAGTGAGTATTAAGATTTTTCTATTAAAATCGTTTCTTTCAAAATAGCTCCAAAAAACACTTTAAAAGAAATTATTCTATTTCTTAACATTTTCGTAATCAAAATCGTAAACTTTAGTAAATTTATGGGTAATATTAAAAATTGGGTTCATGCATAAAACATGGTAATATTTCAATTATTGCATAAATTTTAAAATCCCATAACTTAAGATTTTCCTTTTCCTGCTAAAACCGTATCAATAGAACCCAGAGAAACCATCATAACATGGTAATGTGGTGATTCAATTAACGCCGCTCATCGTGACGATGTACATGAGACATCTCACAACCCGCAACGGAATGTTCTGCATTGTATATGAGAGTGACATAATACCCCACACATGTAAAGGTTGACATGACTCAACCGACTGACTCAATCTCCCCGATGTTGGTGACATGCCCTCGCAACACTTGCCATACACATATGGGGTATACCAGCCAGGTCTAAATCATAATCCATAACATATAACATGGGGTAAGCTATTGATATTTGAAAACATTTTCTTTTCCATATAATTCAACATTGAATTCTTTTATTTCATAAGTTTGAAAAATATGAATCTTATCACATAAAAATCATTAAAACATAAGCATCATAGTTTCAAACCTTTCATGCATAAAACATTTTTCTTTCAAGCAAATATGTGAAAATTTTGTAAACTAATATTTTAAAAGGAAAATCACTTTCAACCTTAAAATGTATTATCAACAACATAGATACTTTGAAATAACAAAATATGCATTTAACAAGTCATAAAATATATTTTCACTGACATGGCCCACAAGTTACTTGTTTGTCCTTCAATTAACCTTGCTTGATTCATTTGCTTGCTTTTCACCTATAATACACATCCTAGATTAGAATTCATCACCTATTTAATTAAAATTAACTTTTATTTACCCATTTTCACTTAAGACACCATGTCCACCCTAAACCATAAAATTGGCATAAACTAATACTTTCATTATCCCATTCGTTTCCTTCCATTTTCTTAATTCAAGTTTACTTAATCACATGCACAAATTCATTAAAACACATCAAAATAATTAAAGGACCATTTGAACACCAACAAGCTCTTTTGGCTGAATTGATATAGCAACTATACACAAACTTTTTTTTTTCATTCTATTGATACACATCAACTTAAAATCATGCAAAACATCATGAATTACATCAAAACACCAAAATCAATTCAAAGACACACCAACCCTAACTTGGTCGAACACACACCATGGCCATCCAATCTTGGTTTTCCACTTTCATGATCATCATCCACATCGAGTCCATTTCAATATTAACCTAATGCCCTAAAACCAATTTAATTCAAGTTTACTTGAAAAATTGCTTAAAACCCTAAACTCACTTTACCAGTTTGCTTGCCACACCACTTCCTTTGGATCACCTTTCAATTGCAAGCTCAAGTAGAAGATAATCAACCCCTAATCACATCAAAAATTCCACAAATACATCACTTTGTCATTCCACCATGAAAAACCATCAAAATACTATAAGAAACTCAACTTACATACCTATTTCTCCTCACTTTCTTACTCAATCTTTGTTCTAACACCTTACTTGATAAAGTTTAATGAATTTTGACATGAAAGATTAGATCAAACCCTCTTGACTTCCTCTTCCCCTAGTAGCCGAGTTTGCTCCTTCAATTTTTTTTCTTTCTTTTGCCGTCCAAAATGTCTTTCGAAAACTCATCCAGTCAACTTTATATAGTGCTCAATTTATTTGACCAGAATGCCCTTCACCTAATCTGCAAAATGACCATCAAATCCTTTAATTAGTTTTACCAAAATACCCTTAATTATAGCTCATAGTAATTTATCCATCTAAGGGCAATTTAGTCACTTGATCATTAAAGTATTAGTAAATTCTGGTGTATGTCAACTAATTATTTATAATTCAATAATTTAATTTGATGAGTCACTCTCCCATTAGTTAATATTACATGACATGAATTGTGCTTCTTATTTAATTTATTTCCACGTAATGCTCACACCAATTCCATATATGCTTGAAGTTGACATGACCATTTTGTCTTTAACGCATTTGATTATCATTTAAATTCAATAAATTTAAAAAATATTTTATAGTCATCCTATCATCAAATTGATCATGTAATACTCAAACTGAGTATCCTATCTCTCAATCTCATACTTAAAAAAAAATTCAAATAAGCATAAAATCATCAATACCTATTATTCTACAAAAAGGGTATTTTCGTCCATTAAATTTTAGATTGTTTAAAACTTATTCCAAAGGACTTATTTTTTACCCATTCTAGTTTTTAATAACTCTAACACCTATTCTAGGACTTCTGATGTCTGGGGTCCATTTTTTAAAATCATTATTCCTACGAACGTTATTCGCTCAGAAATATTATTAATTGAAAAAATTAGTTTTCGAAAAAACAAAATGCAGCTTTGGGGTTTATAGTTATGCTGTCGAATTTTTAGAAATCTTGTTTTGTAATTAATTATTTATAAAGAAAAAAAATTCCACCCATTTCCGTATTGAACGAAATTTCTAAAGAGTTTTTAAAGGTTTTCACTAAAAATAAAACGTTTAGCTTCATGGAAACTTTTCAACTGGAGTAGATCCAGACTGAAAGGCCATCGTGGGGTTACCAAGTGGGCTGCCTAGTTGTATAAGGAAGAGGGGCTCATCATCAAGTATATGGTTTATATTCTAATTCATGTTTGATAGTTAAATGCTTTATGGGATTTATGTAATTTTAAATGAATTTTATTAGAACTAATATGTTTCTGGACTATGTAGTTAAATATGCTTGAAAGTTTTCGAGAAAAAGGGATTTATGTTTTTAAATCCAATTAAGAAAATGTTAAGGCTTTTAGCCTAATGAAATGCATATGAAAGGATATATGATGAATTTTAAGAAAATGCTTCAAGTTTTCAGGAAAGAAAGTTTGAAAAAAAAATTACGAAAATATTTTCAAAACCAATGGTTACTTTATCCCCTGTGAATGATATGACTAATAAGGATTGGCAAAAAGTACCTTATACATGTATGACAAGTCAGGCGGTCATGGGATTGTGGGGTGTTATGTCGAGTCTATTGTGTTACCCTCTACACGTTTTAAGATACCATGACTGATACCCTACACAAGGCGAGGTAACATTCTACAGTGTAGTGGTTCATGACTGAGATGGATCGTCCCCAATATCGGTGACCTAAGACTGTTGGTGTGATAAGTTTCCTTTGGGTTCCATTGGATACAAGTTTATAAGCAAAGTATGAAAGGTTTATGCCATAATGGATTTTCAAGGTTATAAGCTTTATATGTTTTCAATATGATTTTATGAATTCTAAATGCAAACTTATAGATATGATATGATGTTTAAATGCTTATGTTATAATGAATTTCCATGATACGAGATTATATATTTTTCTTCATGATTTATATGATTTTATAAACAAGATATTAGAGACTTACAGTTTTAATAACTGTTTAAGAAACTAGACTTATAAATGTTAAGGGAGGATATTATAAAAGAAATGATTATTTTGTATAAAGTTTATGTCACTCACTGAGCTCTTTTAACTCACACTCTTTGTCTTATGTTTTATGGAAAACCTCCCCAGGGGCAGGATCAAGTGTTCAAGACACCGAATCTCCTCTGCAAGGATGGGTAGGCATACTCGACGGATACGATTTAAGAAAGCATGTGTATATATATTTTTTATAAGTGTAAATTCACACTGTATGTCATATGCTTTAAATATTTTTTTTTTTGATTTTATGCATAAATATATTTTGAAAAATTCAAAGTGTGTTATGTTGTTGATTAATGTTTGAAAATATATATGTTTGGGCCATCAAAATTTTCAAGAAAAATTTGTAACCATGATTCCTAAAGCTTATGAAAAAAAAATAATAATAATTAAGTTCTACGGCTTTGCTCCTTAGAGTTTCTTTAGAGTCGCCTGTAAGATGACTATAAAGGATTCCATTGGAATGCCGGAAGGGTTCCTCTTAGATTCCGAAAGGGAAAGTCCGGGAATGGTCCTTTCAAAAATCTTAATATGTAGAAATTGTTTTCAATCTATTGGTAACTTTTACTAAGGAACCAAACATCTTAAATGTTTTTGTTGACGCAAAACATGGAATTATGACACCATGCAAGACATTATTCATTTAGCTTGTGGGGCCTAATTAAACGCTCACTTTCATATGTCTTTGGTTGCCTGCGTGAGTGCACACGCTGCAACTATTAGGGTAATATGCCCTAAGAGCTTGTAATTTGTAAATATTTAAATTAAATAATAAATAAAATATATTTATTTTATTCAATTTTATGTGCATTTATGAAATGATTGCTTCATACAAATATCATGTAACATCCATGGTTACTTATGTAGTCTCAAACTAAGTATATAAGTGTTATATACAAGAGGATTTAGTTTGAGATTAGCAATCTAAAAAGTCCGTAGAAAGCAAACGAAGCTGGGTACTTTGTTTGTGGTAAATCTACAGCTGCGGTCCATTTTGTATTTGATACGATGATTTTATCTGGGATCGTTCATGTGGTGACATAAAAATGGAGGCACCTTATATAATAGAAATTATATAGGACTGGACCATGATAAAATGAATTTCTTATTAATAACCGTTAAATAAAGAAATTCATATTTATCAACTAGATGATCATATATGGATTGATCTTAATCCTGAGTGTTTTATGGACTCCTATTTGTTGATTCATATCTTTTGATTTACATGGGTGAGACTGTTATAAATTTACGGTCAATAAGCTTCGTACTTTAGAGATGTGATTTAATAAGTGGCTGGGAACATTATACACAATAGTGGAATTCACTCCTTCTTGCGAGAAGTAGATGTTTAGTTCTCTTAAGTGTTGATTCGGGTCTTGAATAATAAGAGCGCTCGACTTTCTATTTGTAAATAAATGGAAAGATAAATTCATAAGTTGTTATGAATATATTGTTCGTTAGAGAATTAATGGTACTTAATGGAATAAGAAATAATTAGAGAGGTATAACGGACTTTAATGACCTAGCTCTAATTATGAATAACTTGTGGAGAATCGAATCATATGAATGATTAAGTCAATGAACACTGAAAATTCAGATTGTATAAAACATCTATAATTTTGAGAGTGCAATCTTAAATTTTTAGTGGAGTAACTTTAAGGTTAATAATAGTGAATTAATTAATTAAAGAGTTTAATTAATAATTCCGATATTATTGGAGCTCAAATTATAGGTCCATCTGGTCCCCTTGCTAGCTCACAACCACATAAAGAAACAATGGGAAGAATATAATTGGATTGTCCAATTATAAGTGTACATATAATTTTATGAACACGTTCACGAATAATTTAAATAATTTGATTATTTAAATATAAGTAATTATTTAATTATTTGTAGAGGTTAAATGTTTAACTTTAAAATGGTGTCATTAAATTATATATGATTTATAATCATTTTAATTTAATGAAAAATCTTTTAATTAATGGAGATGGTAATTTAATTTAATTGGAATTAGATTTCATATTAAATTAGATTAAAGAAGTTTTAATTTAATAGGAATTAGATTCCATGTTAAATTAAAAGTAAAGAGTTTTAAACCAATAAGAAATATGATTCCATATTGGATATGAATTGAGTTTTACAATTTAATTTAGGAAATTGTATTCCTTATTAAATTAGAAAACTCTAACTCACCATTATAAAAAAGTGTTTTTATATTGGTAACAAAAGATAGAGAATGAAAAATAGAGAGAATTTTTGGTTACTTGAATCAAAAACTTCCATTAATTAAGAAGATTTCGTGATATAATTCTTCGAGATTGTGCCCACACACAGTTTCTTTTGTGAAGAGTCATAGCAAGGAAAATCGGGTGGTGAAGAATTTGCGAATCAAAAGGGATCAATTCAATCTTCATGCAAAGTAAGATTCGATCTTATTAATTTAATTGTTGAATTGTTATTACTAGTATCGATCGGGCGTGCTTTTACATGGAAAAATTTTTAAAATACACGTTTCCGCATTAAATTCAAAATTCAATTTTTCCTTCAGCAACAAGCTGCCAGGTGATTGATGTATCGATAGTTGCAATAAATCAATCAGAGGGGGATCCTAAACGTGTCTTTCGTGCCATTGACTTTTGAATTATTACATGATCATGTAATCAGTCAATGGAGCGAGTTTTCTGTGGTATCAACTTTCTAACCTAAAGCAATTGCCCTGGCATCACGTTACAGCTTGCAAAATGATTGATGTATGCGCGTCAACAACAAAGACTTAATTTGCCGACATCATAATCTATTGTTTTGGTCCCACGTATAAGAATTCATATAGTCTTGCATCACAAATCTATTTTCTGCTTCAACAAAAACGTAGCTTAAGATATTTGGCAAGAAAAAGTTACGAATGTATGTTTAACAATGACGTTCGAAAATGCATGGACAATTCTAACGTTATAAAATAATTTTATAATCGTCGAAGTTGGCAACTCCCTAATCTCTATAAAAGGATAACAGAAATTCTCCAACCTTTCTTATCTCAACAAATTAGTCTTGAGTTAAGACATCATGGGGTTATTTTTCTTCACATTCATGCACTGTGTTTTTTGGCTGTCTTTTCAACCTCCAGTTTCTCACCATATTGCTGGTTCTTTGCAACCACTTTGTCATGACAACGAGCGTTTTGCATTGTTGCAATTCAAGGAAAGCCTTACTATTGAGCCTTCAGCTTCTAGGAACCCTTCTGCTTATCCAAAGATGTCATCATGGAAGCTGGAAGACAACAGCCATGACTGCTGCTTTTGGGACGGGATAGAGTGCAATGAGGAGTCAGGTCATGTGATCAAGCTTGACCTCACTAGTAGCTGCCTCTTTGGTTCCATCGACTTTAACAGCAGCCTCTTCGACCTTATCCATCTCGAATGGCTTAGCCTTGCTGACAATAACTTCAATCAATCTGATATCCTTTCTACAATCACTAAACTTTCCAAGTTATCACATTTGAATCTTTCTTCTTCAGGCCTTGTTGGTCAGATACCGCAAGACATCCTAAATCTTGCACAGTTGGTGTCTCTTGACCTCAGCAGTGTCCACATTTCTTCTTCCATCCCACATGTCATGGCAAATCTATCTTCTTTGACTCATTTATCTCTTGAAAGTTGTGGATTGCAAGGCGTATTTCCTATAGAGATTTTCAGATTACCAAACCTTTACTATCTCAATGTGGCCTCCAATCAAGAGCTCAGAGGATATTTGCCCGAGTTTCAGGAGAGCAGTCCCCTTACAGAGTTGAATTTGACAGATACAGGATTCCATGGTAAGATTCCCTATTCAATTGGTAACCTTACCAAACTTGTCAATTTAGACCTTTCATCAAATGTTTTTTCTGGTGACCTACCTACTTCAATTGGAAATCTTGCTCTCAATCTTAAATATTTGAATCTCTATAAGGCCAATTTGTCCGGCCAACTTCCATCTTCCTTGAGTAATCTCACCCAGCTCACCTTTTTGGACCTTTCCTACAATGATTTCCAGAGTTCTTCATTGTCTTGGTTTTCTAAGCTAACCAAACTCCATACTTTGAGCCTTTGTGGTGTGAACTTATTTGGGGAAATTCCTTCTTCGCTCACCAACCTAACTCAAGTTCATCGAATTTATTTGGGTGTAAACCAATTAACCGGTTTTATCCCACCTTGGCTCATGAACTTAAATCAAGTAGAAGTTCTAGGGTTGACCTTTAATCAGTTGAGCGGTCCAATCCCATCTGAAATTGGAAACTTAACCAAACTGAATTCTCTTCATCTTGGATTTAATCAATTGGAAGGCAAGATTCCCAACTCAATCTTTGAACTCAGTAGTCTCATACATCTTTTCCTTTGTTCAAATAATTTAAATGGCACTGTAGAACTGGACACATTTCTTCTTAAACTAAAAAATTTAACAGTGCTAGATCTCTCCTCAAACAATTTATTAGTAATTGAGAAAACCACAGCCACTACTGATTCTCAACAATTTTTGTTTTTAGGACTACGTTCATGTAATCTTGGTGTCTTTCCAAATTTCCTGAAAAATCAAGAACAATTAGTTGAATTAGACCTCTCCTCCAACAGTATCTCAGGCCAAATACCCGGATGGCTGTTAAATGTAAGTGTGAATAGTTTAACCATCTTGAATCTTTCTCACAATTTCTTGACAAGTTTTGACCAACATCCTATTGTTCTTCCGTGGACTCAACTATTGTCTTTAGACCTCAATTCAAACGAACTGCAAGGACCACTCCCAGTTCCACCATTGTCCACAGTTACTTATATTATTTCCAACAACAACCTGATAGGGAAAATTCCACTCTCCATATGTAACTTGATTAACCTTTATCTCCTTGATCTATCTCATAATAACTTCAGTGGCATGCTTCCGGAATGCTTGGGCAGTTTTCCATACTTATCTATATTACAACTAGAAAGCAACAAATTCCATGGAAACATTCCTTCAACTTTCATCAATGGAACAAATTTGAAGATGATTGATTTGAGCCACAATATTTTTCAAGGAAAAATTTCAAGATCATTAGCCAATTGTACAATGCTAGAATTTCTTGATCTCGGAAGTAACCAAATCAATGATGTTTTCCCCTCTTGGTTGGGAACTCTAACTGAGCTAAAGGTTGTCATTTTGCGGTCAAATCAGCTCCACGGTGAGATACACAAACCTAAGACTGCTCTTAACTTTCCCAGCTTGCGCATCATCGACCTCTCTCATAATATGTTCACTGGTGAGCTTCCATCAAAATTCTTCAGATGTTGGAATGCCATGTATATTGTCAATCAAAGCCAGATGACATATATGCAGGAAAATATAGCTCTTACATCTTGCAGTTTAGTTGATCAGCAAGCAAGCTACGCTTACTCATTGACAATGAGTAACAAAGGCATAGAGATGAAATATGGGAAGGTTTCGAATGTGCTCATAAGCATTATACTCTCTAACAATAGGTTCACAGGAGAGATTCCAGCATCCATTGCCAAATTGAAGGGGCTGCGTATGCTTAATCTTTCCGACAACAATCTCCAAGGCCACATCCCATCATCTTTGAGCGAGTTAACTGTGCTAGAATCATTAGACCTTTCCAAAAATATGCTTTCAGGAAAGATTCCTCAACAACTAGCAGAACTCACTTTCCTTGCATTCCTAAATGTTTCAAATAATAATTTAACGGGATCCATTCCACTAGGGAAACAATTCAACACGTTTGAGAACAGTTCATTTGAAGGGAACACAGGATTGTGTGGAAAACCTTTGTCAAGAGCATGTGAAAATTCTGATGAAGCCAGGGAGGAAGAAATTCATCAAGGCTCGGCATCTCTCTTTGAATTAATTGACTGGGAAATAGTTGCAATTGGGTGTGCAAGTGGGCTCATGCCTGGGGTGGTTCTCGGACGCATCTTCTGCGAAACAAAAGGTGAATGGTTTTTGATGATTTTTGGGAGGCATTCGAAAAAGATAAGGATCAAAAGGAGGAATTGAAAAGCTGAATGTAATTAATTAGTTTTTGTTTCAAGTGTTAAGGCCGAGCTGTGGCTTCATAAGCTTCATGTGCGCTTTCTTTTTCTCACATTTTATTTTCATAAGTACGATTAGGAAGAATTCTTATGTATTGAATAAATTGAAGGAATTGATACTCTTGTATATTGAAAATCAGTCACTCTAATATTTTGCTTGAATTTTGATGGCCAAGAGGTTAGTCTCGACGAGTCTATTTTGACGTTTTAGTTTTGATATTATTCTAGCACCAATATATTTTTTTAATAATAAAACATTAACATCCTACTCTTAACTAGTCTTATTTGTTTGGACTCCATGTGCTGGAGACTTTAGATTTAGAAGTCTGTTTTTGTACACACTTGAAACTAGACATAATTATAGACAATAATTAGCCTGTAAATGGCACTTTCAGATTATTAAGGCAGCAATGGACATAATTATAGAAAACTAAACAGACAATTTTAACAAATAATTCATGAAAATTCAACTCAACTTGGTTTTGATGGATTGTTGTGTGTCCTATATATGTTTGAAAAGTTTCAAACTGCTGATAAAATATTAGGGCTGTCTTCTTATTTCAACAGGCTATTTTCCTTTATACAAAGGATGGTTGTTGGCACATGGTGTTCATTGAGATTTGCAAAATCTGTAGTGCCTCATTAATTTAATCTTTATTTGACTTTGTGATTGAAAACTTTTAGAAATGACAATGTATTGGCTTCCATGAACATGATACAAGATCCTCTCAATTTTTTAATTTTGTTTAAAGCAGTGACTAAAAGCTTATTGAAATAATATATCGTAGGAAATGAAGTGAAATTTGTGTAGGAAATGAGGTATTGGAAGTATCTGGTAAACTTTATGTTGTGGTAAAGGCTACTGGCTACTTTCAATATATATGACTTACGAAAAATACATGATAAAACATGTGAGACCAATGGTTCCACGTCCTTCTAATATTAACATGAGAAAGTTCATGCAGTTAACAATGGACTCTACATAAGAAAAGAGAAGAAATTCAGATCAAGTTGAAAAATAATATATTAGTTTTAGTATTTTCTCAAACAAAAAATGCATAGCTGGAGTCCGTTCTACTTGATGTATTAGCATTTAATTATAACTTAACGTCACATAAGAAATTAATTATTTAATTTAATTGGACGATGATGACGACGTTTCCATGAATGCATTTAAGGAATCAAAGGAATGGTTGGTTTTGTAAACTTATACTGTAATAAGGCTAACTATTATATGGAGGAAGCTAATGCGCGTGGAAAAATTAGAGAGAAAGCCAACATGAAGCTGTCAAACCCGAGCCTAGATAAATATTCCCTTGATCAATCTAGCCAAATCAGAACCCATTTCACTAGATTGTTTTGGTTTTATAAAATATAACAAATAAAATAAAATAATCTCTCATATCCCTAAACGTGTCTTTCGTGCTATCGACTTTTGAATTATTACATGATCAGGTAATCAGTCAATCTAGCGTGTTTTCCGTGGTATCAACTTTCTAACCTAAAGCAATTGCCCTGGCATCACGTTGCAGCTTGCAAAATGATTGACGTATACGCCTCAACAAAAAAAGACTTTGATTGTTTTGCCGACATCATAAATCTATTCTCTTGCATCATAAATCTAATTTCTGCTTCAACAAAAACGTAGCTTAAGATATTTGACAAGTAAAATTTACGAATATTGTTCTAACGTTATAAAATAATTTTACAGTTATAGAAGTTGCCAACTCCCTAATCTCTATAAAAGGATAACAGAAATTCTCCAACCTTTCTTGTCTCAACAAACTTCTTGTGTAAGTAGTCTTGGGTTAAGACATCATGGGGTCATCGATATTTTTCTTCACATTCATGCAGTGTGTTTTTTGATTGTCTTTTCTTCAACTTACAGTTCCTCACCATATTACTGGTTCTTTGCAAACACTTTGTCATGACAACGAGCGTTTTGACTTGTTGCAATTCAAGGAGAGCCTTACTATTGTGCCTTCAGCTTCTAGAAACCCCTCTGCTTATCCGAAGATGTCGTCATGGAAACTGGAAGACAACAGCCATGACTGCTGCTTTTGGGTTTTGGGACGGGATAGAGTGCAATGAGGATTCTGGTCATGTGATCAAGCTTGACCTCACTAGTAGCTGCCTCTATGGTTCCTTCGACTTTAACAGCAGCCTCTTCGACCTTGTCCATCTCAAATGGCTTAGCCTTGCTGATAATGACTTCAATCAATCTGAAATCCTTTCTACAATCATCAAACTTTCCAAGTTATCACATTTGAATCTTTCTTCTTCAGGCCTTGTTGGTCAGATACCGCAAGACATCCTAAATCATACACAATTGGTGTCTCTTGACCTCAGCGGCGTCCTTATTTCTTCTTCCGTACCACATGTCATGGCAAATCTATCTTCTTTGACTCATTTATCTCTTGAAAGATGTGGATTGCAAGGCGTATTCGCTATAGAGACATTCAGATTACCCAACCTTTACTCTCTCAATGAGGCCTCCAATCAAGAGCTCAGAGGATATTTGCCCAAGTTTCAGGAGAGCACTGAAACTCGGAATATTGAATTATGGATTGAAACATAAAGTAAGTAAACAATATAATAAAGTACACTTTACAATTGTTAATAGCAGCCTTGATCAAATGACAAGAAAATTTAATAGACTTGCGACTTGCCTTTATATACAAGCATACCAAGGTTGATATTACTTTGATTTCAGGTAGCTGGTGTTGAAAGTTAACTTTCACTTGTAGCGTTCCATAGCAAGAACCTTAGCCCGAGCTGCTAATCTAGCTGTGCTATTTGCAATCCAAGCACTAACATGGGGTGGGAATCTAAGTTCTTCTTCACCAGTGTTCCCAACAACATTTGAATAATAGGGAGGTGATGCATATCTGCCAAAGTGAAGCAGTCACAAGCTAAGAATTTTGGCATAGCAAAACGAGCCTCATACACACAAAGACCTTGCCCAGCTTAGCTTCAAGCTCTTTGACTGCATCCACATCAGTAGTCATGCCAAATGTTGGCTTAAACACAATCACCCAGTTCAGCTTTGAAGCAACAGGGTCGAATTGATGTGCCTCAACCTCCTTCCATACCAATTGCTGCGGCATTAGCTTTCCTGCGCATGTTAGTGCTGCTCCCTTGTCAGCAAATTTTAAGCTTACAGTGATATGTTCTTGAAAATGTCAACACTTGCACCTGCCAATTAATTTAAATCTTTTGGAGCAATCTATAGCACACCTGCTCTGCATCACCTTATTTTTCAAAGACTAAAAGTACAGTCATTATGTTAATCAAAAGTGAAACTCTTACTTGAAATCATGCGGAAGAAGGAAGGAACTAATTACCAGTGAACCGGTGGCAGTTTCAGTTGTGTAAGGACTCATACTTGACATCGTCAGGACAGACGAAGAGGACGTCTCTCAAGTTTGATATATTCTGATCTTAGGATTCCCAAAGTCTTTAACCTAGTTCATCATAAATTGCAAGCTATCAAGGAGAATCCATTCCAAAGGAAAAAAAAAAAAATTGTTTTACTTACCCTGGCAAGCCAACTAGTAAAAATTTCATGAAAACATATTAGAAACTATACAAGCAGGTAATCCCAGTGCAACATATTAAGTAGGAGCCCCAGTTTATTAAACTAACTTGCAGAACATGAAATAACATACTTCAAATACTTGTTTTCACAAATATGTACCTTATACAATGATAAGCATAAAAGATTTGTGCTAACTTAAAACAAAGATAAATGACAGATAGTAAGCACACCTGAATAATTGTGAAATCGTTTCCTCTTCTCCAGCAGGTCACGATACGCTATTCTTGCCCCTTCTACACACAAAGCCATAGTAACGCTATTGATTCTTGGTACTGAAAAATGTCACCAGCCAAGTAAAATGTTTCGGAGGAATCATTGAAGCCCCTGCTCTGCATCACCCTCACCCTATTTTTCAAAGGATTAAGCACAGTCCATCATCATGTTGATCAAAAGTTGAAACTCTTAATTGAAATCATGAAGAAGGAAGGGAGTAATTACTAGTGAATATTGTCTGAGTCGGAAGTACCTGATGGAGAGGAGAGGAGGTCTCTGAATGGCGATGTATTCTGAGCTCAAATCGGTAAAGACTTTCTAGATTTGGACAACGAGCAATGTACAATTCCTCCAGTGCTGTTGATTGCAGAAGGTAGTCTGGCAATGTCTTTAATTTAGGACACCCACAAATTCGCAATGAACGAAGAGACGGCATGATTTTGATATCTTCTCCCCCTCTTCCACAACTCCCAATAGCACACTCTTCCCATTCTTCCAGCTCATAAAGCTCAAGAGATTGCAAATTGGGAAAGAGGGCAACTGATGACGATGATGAGGATGACAATGTCATATTATCACTTTCCTTACCCAAAAATTCATCACCCAACCTTTTCAAACTCTTCATGCCTCGAATAAAAAGAGATTCAAGACATGGCAGTTTCCCCAAACACAAACTCTCTGAACCAGACCAAGAATCAAGAACTAACCTCTTTAATTAGTTTTGTTAAAGTTATCAACCAATTGAGGGATAAACGATTGTCACCACCGTAGTCCTCTAGCCTTAATTCTGCTAAATTTGGAGGAGGCTGGAAGTCTTCAAGAGCTTTTTCACTAATCACATCTGATGACAACTCTAGAGCCAACCCATTGAGTTTTGTCTTATTCTTCAATTCTGCCTCATTAATCTCACCCACATTCACCCCACAGCACTTAATGCGAAGAAACCCACCAAGTTGATTAATGTTTCTTAGACATTCGAACTTGCATGCTTTCTCACCTCCGGTCACAACTATTATCCTTAATGTCCTCAAACTAGTTAATTTTTTGACTTCTTGTGGCATATATCTACAATTACTAAAACTCCTACCATTTATTAAATGCCTTAAGTTGACTAATTTTCCTATTCCTTCCGGTAGTTCATTGAGATTTCCACAATTACTAATATCTAAGGTCTGTAAATTATATAATTCACACATTACTTCGGATATTTTTTTTATACTATTATTTCTTGATATGTTGAGGTACCTTAGATGTATCAATTTATTTATGCCATTTGGAACATCATTAATTGACATGCCACTAAGATCTAATGCCCTTAGATTTGTGTAATGATCAAATAATTCGTCTGATGGATAATTGCAATTGTCTAATAAAAGGCTACACAATCTTCTTTTATCAAATATAGAGATAGGAAATGAGGCTTTTTCATTCAACACTATCATTGCATGGTGGGTTTTTCTATACCTAGAGCTCGAAAAAAATTCTTCTGTATCCTCAACTTTTACCCTGTAGTATTCATTCCTTGTAAGATATTGAGCCAAGTCATGCACCATATCATGCATCTTGCATCCTATTATGTTTTCATTATAATCTCTTTTAAAATCTTGAAAAAATGAGCGCATTACTAACTTTTCAAAATACTCTTCGCCAACTAATTCCAAATCTATATTTTGTTTTGGCGTAAGATAATCTTGAGCCATCCACAACTTGATCAATTGATCTTTTTTTATTTCATGATCCTTAGGAAAGATGGCACAATATAAGAAGCATCTTTTTAATTTTAAGGGCAAATCAAAATAGCTTAGTAACAATGGTGCAAAAACCCCCTTTTCTACCTCTTTTAATTCCCACAACTCACTATCTATGATACTTTGCCACTCTTCAATTGTTTTTTTAAAGCGTAAGAGGCTCCCTAAGGTCTTGATAGCTAGAGGCAAGCCCTTGCACTTTTTTACTATTTCCCTACCTATTTTTTCGAACTTTTGGCACTCTTCATTGGTCCTAAATGTAACTTGACTAAACAAAGACCAACTTCCCTTGTCAGACAATTTCTCTAATGGAACCATGTAGTAGCTTTCCATCAATTTTGCAACATTTTCATTGCGTGTGGTCACTAAAATTCTACTTTTGCTAGAACCATGCTTAAGAGAGTCTTTCAATTCTTCCCACTTTTCAGATTCTCCTGTCCACACATCATCAAGGACAAGAAGAACCGTCGTTTCTTTAATTAACCCCTTTATATTTTGTAACAAAGTATTATATTCATTTACACCTGGCATGCCATTTACTAGAGATTCAAGAATTACTTTTGCAATCTTAATTTTTTCGACAGGTTCAGACACACACACCCATATTGTTTTGTCAAAACAAGCCTTAACCTCATCATTATTAAAAACTAGTCGAGCAAGAGTAGTCTTGCCTATCCCTCCCATCCCTACGATGGAAATGATAGGAAGGGATGCCGGTCCCTCACTACTTTCAGTCAGCAACAAGCTTTTTATTTCTTTCTTGACATGATCTCTACCATGAATCTTTGTGATGTCTACAACAGAGCTAGTTATTTGTCGTTCTACTTCACTTGAGCTCTTGATTGAGCTCAAGTGAAACATATTTTTTTCCATAGCAATAACATCTAATGTTTGATTTAATTCTCTTATCTTCAAAGCAATGTCATGACGTGTAACAACTTGCCTACTATAGAAGCCATAACAGGTGATGAGTGAACGTACCTTTCTCACAAGGTTATAAGCATTTTCATCAGCTTGCATGATTCGTTGTTTCTGAATAGCCATGTTCCACTCATCCAACACATCGTCCATGTCGTAGGACGCCTCTTTGAGCTTGTCTAACCAATCTCCTAGAGCATTGTTCTTGACTTGTTTGCACTCTGCATCTTCAAGCACAGATTCAGTGGCCTGAAAATTGCGAGTGAGCCTTTTCACTTCTTCATCAACACCCACAACCAGTCTTGCTTTTGCTTGGACTTGTTCATAAAGGGTTGAACCCAATTGCCCAAGGATTGTTGAAACAACAGTTTTAGCCATATTCAGATAAGGTATTTGATTGATTACAGAAAGATGAGGATTTGAGGTATCGGTTAAAGTTATATGTTGTGATAATGCTACCTTCCATTCAACTAATATTTATAATGCATGGAAGGAATCAAGGAATGGTTGGCTTTATAATGGAGCCAAGCAAAGTTTAATTAGCTTTGCTTCTTGATCAAGCATAAAGTGTTGTCCAAGCAATTCTCATATTCTTTTCTTCTCATTCTTTTCCTTCCTGTCTTCAATACATAGTATTTTTATTTTAACTTAATTGTATTATGATGATCAAAGTGAAAAATGGTGGAGTATTGTTCAATCATATAATCCATTGAATTATTTGTATAATTTAATTATTATAACTTTCTGTCGAAAGTAAAAATGCCACCATTACAAGATTTTCCATATTAGTGCAACATATATTTGCATTATACTTCCATAAACATGAATTTATCCGTTTGTTTTCAGAACATCATCCATTGAAAATGATACAAAATATTTAATAAATTTTATAAAGTATCATACCAGTAATAAAATTTCAAATACACCAACATTCTTCCAATATAAATTATTGAGTTTGTGAGCGCTGGCTGAAGCAAGAATCTAATACAAATTGTAAGCGGCAAAACAATTGAAATAAATAAATAAATAAATAATGGCAACATTATCTCAGATGAAGTAAATAAAAAGAGCAAATGGTCCATTAACATTTACTTCAAAGAATATTTATGGTTTAGTTCATTGTTTCCTTGCACAATTTGTTATGTCAAATTTTGAAATGCAAATTCATTTTGATGTAAATTTAATTTTAGTTCTAATTATAATGTAGGGTCCTAACCGTAGGCAAAATTATCACATCAGCTTAAGTTTCAACATGTAGTGATCCTAAGTAACATTAACATCAGCTTTCACAAAACACATTTAGTTACATTAATATTAACTTTCACTAGATACATTTAAGTCTTGTAATTGATTTTTAGTCTATTAATATAACATTTGTACTTACATAAAACCAAAATTGTACTCTCACTAAAATACATTGTTGTAATACTATTAATTGAAAATATCTAGAATTTACTTCTACTTATAGAATACAGTATTGAAATTTCTTATCAAGTTAATAACAATAATAATAATAAGTTTGAACTCAGAAATAATACATATGAAAAACTATCGTACTAATACATGTTCTCATTAAGCCTCCAAACAGCAATAGGAACAACAATAGAAAAAAAAAAAAAAAAATCCTTATCAGAAAAATATTGGAAGGATATAAGATATGTACCAGATCTACCACTTGTTCATCTTCTGGAAGATCTTCCATAAAAGTAGATCCCTTCTTAGGGGCCTGTCACATCAGCAGTTTCCATCATCATAACCTTTTGACCCTGAAAGATAGGCATGATTGCTAAGTTAAAAACATGAAAACACAAGAAATCTTATTAGATGTACAAAAAGTCAAAAACAATAGCATGGAAAGTGCCTGACGTCACACACACACAACATAACATGGAGGACATATCTGTTCTACAGGGTATGTCTTCTGTGTTCCCTTTGACAACAAAGTATCACTTTACTAAGGCAGACTTCAACTCTGGAACAGGATGCAAGGATTGTACAATGGAATTCATGTAGCAGGCGTTTGCCAAATTAAACAAGCCAGCACTATGACCCTGTACATTAATATCCCTTAATGTGAATAATCAACAACAATACTGATGATGTTGTGGCTGTGAAAGCTCTTCAATCTAGTCATGTTGTTTAATTTCAAATGAGCTTTTAGTCATTACACTTCTGAGAATTCTACCATCCATCTTTATTTTTTAATATAATTCATGACAACTACACATTTGAGTAGGGAAAAAGTAACAACAATTGCATGCATTAATTACACAATACTATATGAGGTCATGTCACGCCATGCACTCTTAAATTCTTAAAGTTTAATTTGCTTTCGTGCTGCTTTAAGTATGTAGTGCTTTCCAATCTTTAATAATTTGATGACCACAATTAGATAAATTATGAATCCCCTGTTTGATTCTTGGTTCAAATACTTTTTCATTAGTGGTATCATTTGATTTATATTTGTTGAAAGATAAAAGAAGAAACAAATTATATTGAGAAAACAAATTTTATCTAAAAGTGAGAAGAAACTGCACAAAAATTTTGATATATGTTAAAAAGTAATGCTTCGTAGGTGTTCTTTCAAAAAAAAAAAAAAGGCTTCGTAGGTGCAAAATTACATGTGTAATCCCGATTTTGTATTGTTATTAATCAATTTAATTGCATTTAATAAAAGGATTTGTAACAATATGAAATCAACATGGGAGATCCTGCTGAATATTACATCTTTAAAAAATATTAGATTCTGAAACCGGAAAATTACATGGCTATATTCAAGTATGAAGAAAAGTATTTAACCCAAAACCAGTAGATTTGACGTCAAATGATTCCACAACCCAAACAATATTTTGTAGCCTCCCATGGAGCCCATTTTACCATATTGGCGTAGTGTGAGCCTAAAGACCTATCAAAGGATGAATTCTATCACTTGAGAGTACTTCATTCTCACTGTCATTTTTCTTATTGATAAATATATATATATTTTAATTTAAATAATTTTTTTAATATATGCCTATCACTTTACACCATAATTTGAACTCAACAAATATATACAAGGTGTTTGGGAGCTTTTTAGAGAAATAATCCACAAAATTACACAAAAATTTTCAATTGAAATGATAAAAAACTACAGAACAAGAGTTGAACCAAGTTCATAATTTATTTTGAGTTCATCTTATCATATTTCTAGTAAATGGATTTGGATTTTAAATTTTGGCATTTTTGGATAGTAATTGTTGCTCTATTGGGCTTGTCCACGTTTAGGGGTGTTACAACAAAATTCTGTTGTTTGACAAAACTAAATACTGAATTGTCATATAAGGGTTTGAAAATTGATTCAATACTTTTCTTGAACTAAAATGTATTATCAATGTTTCTTGTTCATATGGTTATCAGTTTGAGAATTGACTTAATACTTTTCTCATCATTGTATAAGGTGAAAAATATTAACAATTTTCCAAATTGACAACAATGTAATGGAATAAGTATCAACTATTAAAATAATTGAGTGCTAAAATACAATAATGGTTGACAACAATGCAATGGAAGTTGTAGAATACACCATGTATTTTAAAATAATCATCACTCAATAGCCATTTACTCTTGCTCGCAATTATATTCACCAAATCTCACAAAAGACTCAAAAACCCAGAACCCCAATACACCCGCATAAAACTCAACCAAAAAAAATGGCTCTTGTAGACATTCTTGAATTGGCAAAGGCTCTCTTTTTAAGCCTTCATGGTGTTTCATGGTTCCACAATTAGGCACATCTGAGATTGGGAGATGACAGTTGATTAACTGAAAAATAATGCTAAAACCAAACACAATACGTAACGACTATGGGGACAGCTCACCTAGCAATACACACTTCTATTCCTTTTTGTTTTTATTGTCCTGTTTTTTTCACTTTCCTTTTCATAAAGCCATAATATGTCTTATGATGCTTAAGCAAACCTGAAATTAAAAATAGTAAGTTGATAAATTTAAGACCCATAGTTTCAATTATGCTTTTAATTGAGCAATGTTCAAAAGCATTTAAAATAACATTAAAATGATTTTAGGTTATATAACTAACAAATATGATCTCTGCTTTTTTCAGTTTATCTATATAGTTAAAGCTGTCGAATCTCTTTCTTCACAATGTTAATATTAGGAAACAATCACCATCAATCACTCAAGTCAATAATCAATCATCATCAATCACTCAAGTCAACAATCAATCATCACCAATCACTTAAGTCAATACTCAATCAACTCAATCACCACCAATCACTCAAGTCAACAATCAATGACTATTAATTTCTTAAGTCAACACATAAATGGATTGCCTTGTAAATTCCTCATTACAATTGTAATTAATCACTTACCATATGTAGTATGTATCCTCTTATATAAAATACATTGTAATACATGTGAATGATACAATCCAGTTTCGATAATTTTCTCTCCTAGTTTGTTAAACTTCCATATGGTATCAGAGCAATAAGGGTCTCACGAGTTTTCATTCCAAACTAGTTTTAAAACCCTTGTCTTTCTTTACCCCTTTACAATGGACAACGCTAGTTTTGCAACATCAACACTAGCCCAACCTTTAACAACCATTATAAATGGTTCACTTTCACCAAATAATTTGATTTCAATCAATGCTTCTCAACTACCTGTAAAACTATCTCCATCAAACTATCCCTCTTGAAAGGCACAATTTGATGCTCTTCTTTATGGTTTGGATCTACTTGGGTTCATCGATGGAACCAAACCTTGTCCACCTCTCAAAATCACCACTAACGGTACAAAAGTGCTTAATCTAGAATATCAAATATGGCAACGGCAAGACAAACTCCTTTGGATCGGAATTGTAGCATCACTTACTGATCGAGTGATGCTAATGATTAGCTCTTCAAAAACTTCAAAAGAAGCATGGGATCGTTTGGCCAAGTATTATGGCAACTCGTCATCATCTCGAGTTATGGGATTAACAGGTCAACTCTCGGGTATCAGTCGTGGAACTCAATCAATTGCAGACTATCTTGGCACCATTCAAGGTCTGGCTGATGAACTTGCTCTCATCGGATCTCCTGTCCCTAATGCAAATCTTGTACTTCACATTCTTAATGGACTTGGCTCAAAATATAAGGAACTTGCAGCAACTGTTCATGCAAGAGATACAGTAATCTGTTTTGAAGAGCTTCATAATAAACTTGTTGAATATGAATCATTTCTTAAAAGGGAGGAGAACAAGATTAATAGTGCCATGATAGTGAATGCAACACACTTCAATCAATCCAAAATCGAGAACCAACATCAAGGAAAGAAAAATTTCCACAAAACCGTTACAATCAAGGTGGACAACAACGTTCCAATCATTTTGGATAAAGCAATGGTGGTCAGACTAATAATTTTAGCAGAAACTCCAATGTAACATGCCAATTTTGTGACAAACAGGGACACATAGCTCGTGAATGTTATGCTATCAAATGTCAAATGGGGTTTCATGTACCACCAAAAGCTAATCATACCATTACCGGTAGCAATCGTGGTGCAAATTCTAATTGGTTGCTAGATGCAGGTGCATCTCACCATGTCACTTCAGATCTTAATGACCTCACTATCCGTCAACCATATGAGGGTCCTGATGATATTATCATTGGTGATGGTTCAGGTTTGAACATCACACATACCGGCAATTTTACTCTCTTAACCATGTCTAAGTGTTTTTCCCTTTCAAATGTGTTATGTGTACCTTCTATAAAACAAAATTTGGTCTCTGTTTCACAATTTTGCAAAACTAATAATACCTCTATTGAATTTGACCCTTATTCATTTTGTGTGAAGGATCTAGCCACGGGAGCACCACTCGCTAGGGGGCAGAGCAAGAATAATGTTTATGAATGGTCCAGCAGAAGAAGAACTTAACCAGTGGTTAAGAGAGCATGTCTTGGTGTCAAAACTACTCTTGATTGGTGCCACAATCATCTTGGTCACCCATCATCAAAAGTCCTTAGTCATATCGTGTCATCAAATAAACTCCCAGTTCAATCGAGTTAATTGAAATTTAGTTTTTGTGATTCCTGTCAGTGCATCAAAAGTCACAAGTTGGCTTTTGGAGAGTCTAGTTTAAAAAGTCATGGTCCTTTAGATTTGTTGTACAAGGATGTATGGGGTCCATCCCCAATTCGTTCAATAGATTATTTATCCTATTATGTTATTTTTGTTGATCATTTTACCAAATATTCATGGTTATTTCCTATGGCCAATAAATCTAATGTCTTTTCTATTTTTTCAAAGTTTAAAGCTATGGTAGAGAAGTTTTTTAACACATCTATCCATACTATATACTCTGATGGTGGAAAAGAATATCAAGGTTCAAAAACTATGTTTGAAACTACTGGGATCCAACATTTAATTTCACCACCATATACACCACAACATATTGCCTCAGTTGAACGCCATCATCGACATATTGTTGAGTCAGGTCTTACACTTTTGCATTGGGCATCTTTACCTCTTTCATTCTGGTCATATGCATTTAATGCTGCCGTTTACCTTATTAATCGTCTACCCATACCAATACTTGACAACAAATCTCCTTTTTATTGCCTTTTTCACACCACCCCAAATTATTCCAAGCTTAAAATTTTTGGGTGTTTTTGCTATTCATGGCTCCGTCCTTACACCAAACATAAGTTAGAACAACGCTCAAAACTGTGTATTTTTCTTGGTTACTCAAATCTCCACAATTCATACATATGTTTTGTACCTACAAATAACAAAATCTATTTTTCACGTCATGTCAAGTTTTTTGAACATAATTTTCCATCTTTGACATCATATACCAAATTTGATCGTGTCAATTCTCAAACAATTTCAAGTTGGTGTTTAGCCTCTAATTCGCTCAACTCTATTTTCTCTGTTATTTCCATACCATCAAATCCTAGCATTATACCTGACTTCTCTCGTTCACATGTTTCCTTTGCATGTGTAAACCATGATAGCTCCCAAAGTCCATCATGCCAATCTCCCCTTAAGTCCACTGAGTCAAAATCACAAGGTCTTTCATCATTTCATGACACTCACTCTAGTGACTCCTTACCTACTACTACTCCACTTGTTGAGAATCTTCCTATGATTGGTACCGGACATGACACCCTTTCTCCTTCTTCCTTGAGTGATCAACCCTCTGGTAATGATTCCTCTCACTCTATCTCCACTATCTCTCCCTCGACACTTGATAAACCATCCAACACTCACACCATGATTACCCGATCAAAGAATAACATTTTTAAACCTCTTACCAAATTTTCCTACATCGCTTCCAAACATCCTTTACCACCTACACTTGAACCTGCCACTATTCATCAAGCCCCTAGGCATAACCATTGGAAGGCAGCCATGCTTGAAGAGCTTACTGCTCTAACCCAAAACAATACATGGGAGTTGGTTCCTCGTCACCACAACCAAAATATTATCTGTTGTAAATGGGTTTTTCGTGTTAAACACCATCCAGATGGTAGTGTAGCTTGCTACAAAGCTCATCTTGTTGCCAAGGGGTTTCATTAATGCACAGGCATTGATTTTCAAGAGACGTTCAACCCAGTTATAAAACCCACAACCATTCGAGTTGTTCTCACACTAGCTCTCCTCGTGGTTGGTCAATCCATCAACTTGACGTCAACAATGCATTCTTACATGGTCATTTAACTGAGGAGGTCTTTATGTCACAATCTCCTGGCTTTGTTGATGATTCTAAACCAACACATGTTTGTCATCTCCGTCGATCATTATATGGTCTCAAACAAGCGTCTCGTGCTTGGTTTCAAGAGCTCAAGAATTTCATCCTTTCAATTGGATTTACCAACTCTAAGTCGGACACCTCACTGTTTATATATGCTAATGACAAGCTCACCATTTACTTTGTTGTTTATGTAGATGATCTTTTGGTTATAGGCAGTTCTTCATCAGCTGTTCGAATGTTCATTACTACTTTTTCTCAGCGTTTCTCCATTAAGGATCTTGGTCATCTCCATTTTTTTTTAGGTGTAGAAGTTCTTCCCATAAGCCATGGATTTCTTTTATCTCAACATCACTATATTCATGATCTCTTAAAGCGCTTCAAAGTGACAGGCATGAAGGAATTTACCACACCCTTTAGCATGCCAACCAAGTTGGTACTACATGATGGCTCTTCTTCTACTGATTCCACGCAGTATCGTAGTCTTATTGGTGGTATGCAATACTTATCCATTTCTCAACCCGACATTGCATATATTGTTAATAAGCTTGCTCAGTTCATGCACTCCCCAACGCAAGTTCATTGGATGGCTGCTAAACAGCTCCTTCGTTATCTCAAACATACAATATCTTGTGGGCTTACTCTTAGTCGATCACAACCAATGCATTTGACAGCATATTTCGATGCTGATTAGGCTGGAAATCGTGATGACCTCACTTCTACCTCTACCTATGTCATTTTTCTTGGCTCCAATCCTGTGTCATGGTGCTCTAAGAAACAAAGAACAGTTGCTCGTTCATCTATTGAAGCTGAATACCGTTTTGTTGCTTCTACAGCTGCTGAACTCTCTTGGTTAACAAATCTTCTCATTGAGCTTAGCGTCAATCTTCCTCGTCCACCACAGCTTCTATGTGACAATCTTGGTGCAACTTATCTTTGTGCCAATCCAATATTCCATTCTCGGATGAAGCATATTGCACTTGACTACCATTTTGTTCGCGAGAAGGTTGCCAATGGTCTACTTCGTGTATGTCATGTGTCCACGCATAATCAACTTGCTGACTTACTCACCAAGCCTCTTGTCAAGTCTTGTTTTGCTCTTTTGCATTCCAAGATTGGTGTTTCCGATGGAAGCACCATCTTACGGGGGCATATTAGGAAACAATCACCATCAATCACTCGAGTCAATAATCAATCATCATCAATCACTCAAGTTAACAATCAATCATCACCAATCACTCAAGTCAACACTCAATCAACTCAATCACCACCAATCACTCAAGTTAACAATCAATCAACTCAATAACCACCAATAACTCAAGTCAACAATCAATCATCACCAATCACTTAAGTCAATAATCAATCACTATTAATTTCTTAAGTTAACACATAAATGGATTGCCTTGTATATTCCTCATTACAATTGTAAGTAATCACTTACCATGTGTAGTATGTATCCTCTTGTATAAAATATATTGTAATACATGTGAATGATACAATCTAGTTTCAATAATTTTCTCTCCTAGTTTTTTAAACTTCCATAGTTAAGTCCCTTAAAAAAAAAATACTTCACAAGAATAAAAAGATATATTACTTTAGTTTTTGGCATAAACTGTGATAAGAAATATACAATTTAATAAAAAGTTAAGGCATTTGACATTACAAGCACACAATCATTTTATGAGAAAAGGAAACAAAAAAAGGTTTAAACTTTAAGAAATTATGTGCCAAGGGCCACATAACATGCTCCAAGCTACATGCCTAGTCTCTTATGCATAGTATTGAAGACATTTTTGGATTTGCTTGACCTCTAGATGTTTTGCTTTCATATGAAAACAAAAAATAATAATAATAAAATAAAATGCAGCATTGCAATTGTCTATTTACCTTATTAAAATTGAAGCTTATAATACTGCAATTTATGCTAGAAGCTGATAAAGTCTTTATTGAAACAAAAAAGAAACTGTAAAGTTCATACTATAGTAACTTTAGAGCTTTATGGTCTAATCGAAATGGGAATATGTACCTGCGTGAAACACCTTAAGAATTGTGAAGTTAGAATACAAGAATTACAATCTCCCTAGACAGCACCAGACTTCCAGAACAATTTTGTCACGTTTTTAGCTCTAGCACACCAAGCAGTGATTATCATCAGAAACACAGCTAATTGTTTCCCTTTGTCACATGTTATGGGTATTTTTGCGATCATAGAAAATAAGCTAATGAAGGCCCAAAAATGAGCGTAGTGCAGTTATGATTGAGAGAGAGAAAGAGCCCAAGAGGCCGACCTATTAAGGCAAGAGTCAAAGGAGGGATTATATGGTCAATTTTCAATATGTGAATCTGAACACATCTTATTGAGAAACAGCCTGAACCTTTTGATCGCTAGTTATATTTGTCGAATAGATCTGATTGCAAATCAACAACTGTTAAAACGTGTTCTTCAAGGGTAGTTAGAAGGATCAAGAGATTGCATGTGGTGCGACCAGAAAAATGTTCTTTTCGAAATGATTGACAAGTCATGGGTTGATTGTTCATCTCCTCAGCTGTTCGCTGGAATATTTGGTCGTCTGAATAATCTATTCGTTCAAGGTACTCGCTAAGTTTTGATTGGTTGATCTTCTAGAAGCCTGAAGTGATTCAGTTAAAGAAAAAGTCAACTTGCCAATTTTCATACAAATCAAATCGTGATATTCTCAATAATTGTCATAGATACGGTAGATATAATTTTGGAAGATATTATTCTAATTAATGTAAATTATTTTTTATCTTATCTGTAAGATTCATAAATTTACTCAAATTGTAATATCCCTATCTATAAATAAGAGATCAAATTCATTGTAAAAGACATAAGAGAAATAATATACTATTACTCTACAGCAATAAGAGTGGCAGTAGTGAACGTAGACCGTTACTTTGCCGAACCACGTAAAAACCAGTGTGCTTAGTTTATTTTGATCTTGGTCTTCGTGTTTCTTTTGTTATTTTGTTGTTTCATAGGTATTGGGTTTCAAGAACTGAGTTGACCAAAAAATGGTGTCAACATCTTTGGCGTTAAAAGAATGGCCCAGACTGTGATTCTGCAACGTTTTCATTCTTTGATATTTTTCTGCTGTTGTACTTACGATTTATTAATATGGCCAGGATCAACACAACCAGAGTTGTTACATCAGCGGCTGACCAATTAGAGGGACACCAGGACCAAAGTCATGCTGTAAGAGCTTCAAGTGCGATTTTACCTCCACTTCCCCCACATTAGATTGCCACTGGCAAAGATGTTATACCAGATTGGTAGCAGCACCAGAAAGCATTAGAGAACACAATGGCGCAATTAACAGAGGCAATCAAGGCTTTGACACAGGCCTAAGCTCAAGCAGCCCTCGTGAATGCAGACCCTCAGCATCAGTCAATTGGGGAGATGCCAACCTAAAGAAAGGAGGCTGTTAGAGAGAGGATACAGCCAGAAGCCTCAGTCCGCTCCTCAAATTTGCGTTCCAAGAGAAGTGGACGTTAGGTTGGGGAGGAAGTAGCACCCCACCCGCCTAGTCTGAGGGTCAGGGTAAGTCAAGATAGGAGTCGCCACGTAGTTGCTGATTGTGGTAATGAGCGAGCTCGTGGGCGTAATGAGGAACGTGTGCACCAAGAGGAGTCATACCGAGCACAGAGCCTGCATAGAAGGAATAGGTTGGGTGAAAAAATTGCTGTTGGTCTGGAGATGTCACGGGATCAGTTCTCTAGTAATAGGAAGAGCTAGAGAAGTCATCGATCCCCTACAAGAAGAGCTGTGCGACAAAACCCAATGGCGGAAGAATTGATCCAAAGGGTCCAACAGCTGGAGGCACGACCTAGATTCCAAGGTTATGAAGAGTTTCGAGAGGAAATGACTCATTTCTCAAGGGAAATCAAGATAGAGCCATTGCCACCGAGATTCAAACTCCCGAGTGTCCTACTCTACAACGGGGATTGTGATCCGTATGATCATTTTGATGCCTTCAACATCCAAATGGATCTGCAGACATCCAATCCTATGGTTAAGTCCAAGTGTTTCCAGCTACATTGGGGAATGTGCCAAAAGCGTGGCTGAAGAGTCTTCTAGCTCGCAGTATTAATAGCTGGGAGGAATGCCAGAGGAAGTTTACTGATCAATACAAGGCACTAAGAAAGCGGCTCATGCCAACTTGCCATTTAGCGATGGTATTTCAAAAGTGGGATGAGCCATTAAAGGATTATATCACCAGATTCAGAAGTGAGGTGAATCATGTGGAAAATCCTTTAGATGAAAGTATCTTAACCACAATTTTAGCAGGGCTTAGAAAAGATGGGAAGCTCTACGAGAGCATTTATAGGTCTCCTGTAAAAAATCTTGACCAATTTTATGATCGAGTAGCAAAAGAGATCCACTGGGAAGAAACCTTTGGGCAAAGAAGATCCAACGATCAGAAGAACGGAGCGAGTGACTGTCATCAAGGAAAAAAGAGGGGTCAAGGTGAGAGCGAAGAGAATAGTCATAGGAATCGCTCCAGCAATCAAGTAGCGAAACTAGCGAGGAATAAGCCCAGGAGAGAGGCACCTCTAAGCCGTTACCAACATTACAGCGCCTTAATCGAAAGGCAGGATAGAATATTTGAAGCAAAAAAGAGGTGGGAGAACTTTGGAAAGCCAAGTCCTATAAACATCCCGAGCAAGTTTCGAGATCCTAACAAGTATTGTGCTTATCATAGGGAAAATGGGCACTATACTTCTTAGTGTAGAGAACTCAAGGACGTGATAGAGGAATTAATCAGAAGAGGTTGCTTAAGAGAGTATGTGGCACGACCAGAAGATCAGGGTCCCTAGCAAAGATATCAACAAGCGCAGGAACGTTTTGATCTGGCTTAACAACCTGCCCAACAACAACCTCAGCAGATGGCTGATCAGGATCATACCCCCACAGTAAGAACCATTTTTACTATTCATGATGGGCTGCACATAACAGGAACATCCAACAGATCCCAAGAGCGTTATGTGCCGGAGGCCAGTTGTATTTTGCTCATAGGACCTGGTGAGGCAGAAGGGTCAGCAAAAAGAGCCAAAACAGCTTCAGCTGACATTGTCTTCAATGAAAAAGATGCTAGAGGAGTACGCTAGCCCTATAATAATGTGCTGATCATTAGAGCAAGGATCGGGAATGCCGAAGTGAGGAGAATCATGATGGTCACAGGCAGCTCAGTAAATGTTATTGCTTCGAGCATATGGGCTTAGGGCTCGAGCAGCTAACACTATCTCCTGAACCTCTCTTCGGATTTACTAGAGATGCAATTGTGCCAACAGGATAAATTAGACTCCCCCTTACTGTTGGAGATTCGGGTCGGCAGGCTGTAACATTGGCTAATTTTCTAATTATTGACTGTCCGTCAGTATACAATGTCATCCTCGAAAAGCCAACCATGAATGATTTGGACATGGCAATATCTACCAGAACTCTCACTATTAAGTTCCCCATGCCAAATGGAGTAGGATGTGTGCGAGGAGAGCAAGAATTGGCGAGGAGATGTTATAAAGATGCTGTAAATGAGGGAGTTAAAAGGAAAAAGATCAACTTGATGGCCGAAGAGAAGCCACGATCAGTTAGCATAAGGGGAGTAAGCCAAGATCTGGATCAAAGAGAGATAGATGTGGATCAAGCAACAGGTCCAGTAGAAGAGCTCGAAGATATACAAGTTAACGAGCAGGATGCTGAGCGATGTTTGAAAGTGGGAAAGGATTTGCCTTCGAATGTGAAGGCATAGTTCATTGGCTTCTTAAAAGAGAATTTAGATGTCTTCACATGGAATCACGAAGACATGGTGGGAATCAGTCTGGATGTGATGGCACATAAATTAAATATAGATCCCAACCACCGACCAATTCGCTAGAAAATGAGACCAATGACAGAGGAGCGCTACGAAGCGCTCAGGGAAGAGGTAGAAAGACTCTTGGCGAATAAATTTATAAAGGAAGTCTATTACCCGGTCTGGGTAGCAAATCCTGTTCTGGTAAAGAAAAAGAATGAGAAGTGGAGGACTTGCATTGACTTCACCAATCTGAACAAAGCCTGCCTTAAGGACAGTTTTCCTCTACTAAGGATTGACCAGTTTGTTGATGGTACTGTTGGGCATCAACTACTCAGTTTTATGGATGTTTATTCAGGGTATAACCAGATTCTAATGAACCCCGATGATGAGGAGCATACTGCATTCATCACTGATCGTGGACTCTATTACTATAAAGTGATGTCGTTCAGATTAAAAAATGCTGGGAGACCTACTAGTGGCTGGTAAACATGATGTTTGAAGAACTCAATGGCAAAACAATGGAAGTTTATGTAGATGATATGTTGGTTAAGTCAAAGCAAGCATCCGAGCATGTGAGCGACCTAGGAGAGATGTTCCAAATCTTGAGAAAATTCCAAATGAGGTTGAATCCTTTGAAGTGTGTATTTGGAGTAGCCTCGGGCAAGTTTCTGGGTTTCATGGTCAACAGCAAGGGGATTGAAGCAAACCTCGAGAAGATTAAAGCATTGATTGACATGAAATCGCCTACCAAGATCAAATAAGTACAAAGCTTGAATGGCCAGGTCATCGATCTCGGTAGGTTTATATCCAGATTGATAGAAAGATGCATCCCATTTTTTGATGTGTTAAAGAAAGTAAGGAACTTTCATGGATTGAGGAATGTAAAACGGTTTTCAAAAACTAAAAGAATATATGGGCCTGAGCATCGTTGCTTTCTAAGCCAATGGAAAAGGAAAAATTGATCGTTTATCTGGGGGTTACACAGCACGCTCTTAATGTAGCATTAGTCCGTGAGGAGAACAGGACACAACTTCCTGTATATTATATTAGCAAGAGGTTACTCAACGTAGAGACCAGATATACCCCCATGGAAAAACTTGCATACTGTTTATTAGTAGCATCAAGGAAGCTTCGCTCATACTTCCAAGCTTATACTATTGAAGTCCCGACCAGATATCCATTGAAGTAGGTCCTTCAGAAGCCTGACATATCTAGTCGTGTACTCAAATGGGCAATCGAGCTCGCTCAGTTTGAGATAGAATTCAGACCCCGAACAACGATCAAGGGGTAAGTACTGACAAATTTTGTGACAGAATTTACAGGACCCGGAAGTGAAGAGGCTGAGTCTTCTGAAGGCCCATTCTGGGAGTTATATGTTGATGGATCCTCTAGCGAGTAGAAAGCTGGGGCGGGTGTAATGCTGATAAGCCCAGAATGTCATAGGATTTTGTGCGCTTTAAGGTTCAAATTCAAAGCCACCAATAATGAGGCCGAGTATGAAGCGTTGCTCGCAAGACTTAGGTTGGCCAATGAGGTACGAGCAGAACAAGTAAGAATATACAGCGACTCTTAACTCATTGTATGTCAGATTCGAGAGGAGTATCAAGCTAAGGGATCTAAGATGGCCATCTATCTGCAAAAGGTCCGGGAGTTCTTAGCGGTATTTGAAAGATACGAGATACATCATGTTCCGCGAGCATAGAACTCTTATGCAAACACCTTAGCTCGCCTAACTACAGCAAAAGACGCAGATTTTATGGGAGCTGTACCAGTGAAAGTTCTACCAATCCCTAGTACAGAGCCACGAAGTGAGATGATGACAATGGTGGTGGCATAAAATTCCTAGATGAATCTTCTTGTGGAATACTTACAGGACAAAAGATTACTTGAGGATGGGCTAGAGGCTTGTCGTCTTCGAGCACGAGCAGCTCGATACTGCATTTATGATGATAAGCTTTACAAAAGAGGATTCTCAGCTCCCTTGCTCAGGTGCATTGATGGCACGGACTGTTGGACCATTCTAGAAGACATACATGCACGGGACATTATGGCAATCATGCCGGGGGGCTATCTTTAGCTTAGAAGGCTCTTCGACAGGGATTTTATTGGCCAACCATGAAACAGGATGCGATTGAAATGGTCAAGAGGTGCGATAAGTGCCAGAGGTTTGCCAATGTGCCACGAGTTCCACCAGCTTTCTTACGACAAATGGTCAGTCCATGGCCTTGGGGCATGGATTTGATCGGGTCACTCCCGACAGCTCGAGAAAAATGCAAGCATGCCATTATGGCGGTGGATTATTTCACGAAATGGGCAGAAGCTAAAGAACTTGATGAAATATCCACTACAAAAGTAGAGAAGTTTGTCTGGGAGTATATTATTTGTAGGTTTAGAGTTCCCCAATAGATTGTAACAGATAACGGAACCTAGTTTTGCAACGAGCAGTTTCAGAAATTTTACAAAGATCTTAGGATCAGGAAGAGCTTTTCAGTTATGGACCACCCTCAAGTAAACGGGCAGGTTGAAGCAGTAAACAAGATCATCAAGTAGAACTTGAAGACCAAGTTAGAAGTAAGGAAATGAGCTTGGGTGGATGAGTTGCAGAAAGTGTTGTGGGCTTACAGAACCACTGTTCATAACACCACGGGAGAAACTCCCTTCACGATGGTTTATTGATCAGAAGCAATGATTCCAGCATAGATTGAAGTTGCCAGCCAATGTAGAACAACATTTAGACAGGAAGATAACGACCATCTGCTCGTTGCAACCTGGATCTGCTCAAGGAAACAAAGGAGGAAGATCAAGTGAGAATTGTCATCTATCAGCAAAGGGTTTCCATGTTCTATAATAGGAAAGTTCGGGTTCGAAACTTTAAGCCTGGTGACCTGGTCCTACGGCTTATTCTACCTACTGCTCAGAAAGCTAGTGAGGGAACTCTTGACCCAAACTAAGTAGGCTCTTATATTGTAAAGGGTAGTCTGGAAAACGGAACGTATCGCCTAGCCAATATAAATGAGTCTGAGGTCCCATGAGCATGGAACGCTGAACATCTTCGGCCATATTATGTTTAATTTATTTAATTTTTCTGACTTGTGTAAATGCAGATTATTCTATCAATAAAGTTTCTTTTGGCACAGCAATTCCGATCGCGTTTCTCTTTGATCAATGTTTATTTCTACTCATGAATATTTTTGCTCAATTCGAAATGTCGGCTTAAACATAATCTCCCAGTTTAGCTTTGAAGCAAAAGGGTCGAATTGATGTGCCTCAACCTCCTTCCACACCAATAACTAGGGCATTGGCTTGCCTGTGCATGTTAGTGCTGCTCCCTTGTCAGCAAATTGTTCAGCGAAGTATTGGGTAATCACCCTTGATTCTACATAACAAAGAGCCCATAATATAAGTGATAATTAATCATACTACTTAATAAATAGTAGCCATTTGAAAGAACAAACTCAATAAAATATCAGTACGTTTGAAACTTAACAACCAGCTGCCAATCTCCTTGCTCAAAAGCTGGAACTTGTCCCAATGGCTGCATCAACCAATATATATATATATATATATATATATTAGATTTAACAAGAAACTCTACATCTACTAATTTGAACTAAAATATTGAGTATTATATCAAGAATAAAAAGTTTTGGTACCAAATTACAGGTTTTGTACACCATACTTACATTCTTTGTAACAAAAGCTTCGAATTTATTTTCACCAGTTATCATATCAACCAAAACATACTTCAAATCATAACATTTTGTACCCATGTTCATCCTCCTCACGTTCTTATTCACCAGCTACCTCGCATGCTTGAAACCTAAAAGATTTTTGTTGTCCTCACTTGTGGCTGTCTAACCCTCTTCATCCTTCCCTATGCAGAACATCAAGGAACCAAATTCAATATGTTTATCAAAACACATACTTACATGTAATAAAAATGTGAAATGCTTCCATACATACATTTCAAAATTTCATTTATCTAAAATCAACATGTCAGAATCAGGAAAGAATTGTGTACGATAATTATGAACATTGTATTCAAATAAAGCTTAAATTTTGTATCAACTTAAATAGAAGCACTGCATGTTTAGTAGCCAACAAAAAATCGAATTTGAGGTTAAAATGGGAGATGAAAGCACAATTAAGAATTACTAGTGAAGTTTTCTCCTCCTGCATAGCTGCAGGTCTCTATTCTGCTAATGGTTGCTCTTGATTCCCACAAAGTAATATAGCACTCCAACAAGAAACTAATGTAAGGACTGTATCAGATATATTCCCCATCAAACATATTGTTAGAATTAGACCTTCAAACGTGAAACATTATTGGTATTATTGTAATTTAAGAAATAAACAAAAATAATCAAAAATAAAATATCTTAAGCTCACAGTAATGTGTCTTGAAGAATAGCACCCACCCTCCAATTAAATTAAATATTTGAAGCACCTGCTATGCATATGCTGATCAAAGAATAAACTTTCTGAAGCAGACCAAGATTCCAGATATAATGCCAGAGTAACGCTATTGATTGTTGAGTAATATTAAGTAATCAATGCTGACAAATATATGAAATTTTTCTGTTTTATGTTGTTCAAAAATGTCACCCTTGAAGCTGACAAGTGAAATGTTTCAGAGCAGTCATTGGAGGACCTTCTCTGCATTTCCCTCACCCTGTTTTTCAAAGAATTAAGATTATGTTAATGACAAGCGAAATTGTTAGTTGAAATCATGAAGAATGAAGTAATTACCAGTGAATAATGGGTCTCTCAATTTTCATATATTCTGATCTTAGGGATGCTAGAGCCTTTGAACCAATTCTTCGCTTCCTCAACTCGGTAACGTGTTGTGAAAATAGGGCAATCCATAATGTCCTATTTTTTCTGAGCAATTCCCCTTACAGAATTGAAACTGGCAAATATAGGATTCCAAGGTAAGATTCCCCATTTAATTTGTAACCTTACCAAGTTCGTCAATTTAGACCTTTCATCAATTGTTTTTTCCGTTGAGCTACCCCCTTCAATTGGAAATTGTGCTCCTAATCTGAAATATTGAATCTCTACAAGGCCAATTTGTCCGGCCAACTTCCCATCTTCTTTGAGTAATCTCACCCAGCTCACCTTTTGGACCTTTCCTACAATGATTTCCAGAGTTCTTCTTCACTGTCTTGGCTTTCTAAGCTAACCAAACTCCATACTTTACGCCTTTGTGGTGTGAACTTATTAGGGGAAATTCCTTCTTCGCTATTGAACCTAACTCAAGTTCATCAAATTTATTTGGATGAAAACCAATTAACCGATTTAATCCCACCTTGGTTCATGAACTTAAATCAAGTAGAAGTTCTAGGGTTGATGTTTAATCAGCTAAGAGGTCCAATCCCTTCTGAAATTGAAATCCTAACCCATCTGAATTCTCTTTGTCTTGGATCTAATCAACTAGAAGGCATGATTCCCAGCTCAATCTTTGAACTCGATAGTCTCATACATTCTTTACTTTGTTCAAATAATTTAATTGGCACATAGAACTAGACACACTTCGTCTTAAACTAAAAAAATTAATTGTGTTAGATTTCTCGTTAAACCATTTATTAGTACTTGACAAAACCACTGCTACTATTGATTCTCAACAATTTTGGCTTTTAGGACTACATTCATGTGATCTTGCTCTCGTTCCAAATTCCTTGAAAAATCAAGAACAATTAGTTGAATTAGACCTCTCCTCTAATAGCATCTCAGGCCAAATACCTGGATGGTTATTAAATGTAAGTGTGAATAGTTTAACCTTCTTGAATCTTTCTCACAATTTCTTGACAAGTTTTGATCAACATCCTGTTATTCTTCCGTGGACTCAACTACTATCTTTAGACCTTAATTCATACCAACTGTCGGGACCACTCCCAGTTCCAGTCATTGTCCACAGTTACCTATATTATTTCCAACAATAACCTGACACAGAATATTTCACTCTCCGTATGCAACTTGATTAACCTTTATTTCCTTGATCTATCTTATAATAACTTCAGTGGCATGCTTCCGAAATGTTTGGGCAGTTTTCTTTTCCTATTTATATTACAATTAGAAAGCAAACAAATTCCATGAAAACATTCCTTCAATTTTCATCAACAAATTTGAAGATGATTGACATGAGCAACAATTTTTTTCAAGGAAAAATTCCAAGATCATTAGCCAATTGTACAATGATAGAATTTCTTGATCTTAGGAAATAACTAGATCAGTCATGTTGGTTGGGAACTCTAATTGAGCTAAAGGTTCTCATTTTGCAATCAAATAAGCTCCATGGTGCAATAAACAAACCTAAGACTGCTCTTAACTTTCCCAAGTTGCTCATCATCGACCTCTCTCATAATATGTTTACTAGTGAACTTCCATCAAAATACTTCTAATGTTTGAATGCCATGTACATTGTCAATCCAGGCCAGATAACATATATGCAGCAAAATATAGGTCCTACTGGATCTTACGTTTCTGTTGACCAGGTTGTAAGCCATGCTTACTCATTAACAATGAGTAAACAAAGGCATAAAGATGAAATATGGGAAGGTTTCAAATATGCTCATAAGCATTAACTTCTCTAACAATAGGTTCACAGGAGAGATATCGACATCCATTGCCAAATTGAAGGGGTTGCGTATGCTCAATCTTTCCAACAACAATCTCCAAGGCCACATCCCATCATCTTTGGGCAAGTTAATTGTGCTAGAATCATTAGACCTTTCCAAAAATATGCTTTCAGGAAAGATTCCTCAACAACTAGTAGAACTCACTTTCCTTTCATATGTAAATGTTTCAGGTAATCATTTAATGGGATCCATTCCACAAGGGAAACAATTCAACACATTTGAGAACAGTTCATTTGAAGGGAACACAGGATTGTGTGGAAAACCTTTGTCAAGAGCATGTGAAAATTATGATGAAACCAGGGGCGAAGAAATTCATCAAGGCTCAGCATTTCTCTTTGAATTAATTGACTGGAAAATAGTTGCGCTTGGGTGTGCAATTAGGCTCATAGTTAGGGTGGTTCTTGGACACATCTTTTGCGAAACAAAAGGTGAAAGGTTTTTGATGATTTTTGGGAGGAATTTGAAAATTGAAGATCAATACGAGGAATGGAAGCTGAATGTAATTAATTAGTTTTTGTTTCAAGCGTTAGGGCCGAGCTGTGTCCTCATAAGCCTCATGTGCACTTTCTTTTTATATCATTTTATTTCCATAAGTACAATTAGGAAGATTTCTTATGTATTGAATAAACTGAAGGAGTTGGTACGCTTGTATTGAAAAACAGTCACTCTAATATTATGCTTGAATTTTGATGGCCAAGAGGTTAGTCTCAACTAGTCTATTTTGACATTTTGGCTTTGATATTATTCTAACACTAATATATTTTTTAAATAATAAAGCATTAAGATCCTAATCTCAACTAGTCTTATTTGTTTGGACTCCATGTGCTAGAGACTCTAGATTTAGAAGGCTGATTGTGTACACACTTGAAACTAGACATAATTATAGACAATAATCAGCCTGCAAATGGCACTTTCAGATTATTAAGCAGCAAAGGACGTAATTATAGAAAACTAATCAGACAATTTAACATATGATTCATGAAAATTCAACTCAACTTGGTTTTGATGGATTGTTGTTTGTCCTATATATGTTTGAAAAGTTTCAAACTGTTAGGCTGTTTTCTTATTTCAACAGGCTATTTTCCTTTATACAAAGGATGGTTGTTGGCACATGGTGTTCATTGAGATTTGCAGAATCTTTAGTGCCTCATTAATTTGATCTTCATTTGACATAGTGATTGAAAGCTTTTAGTAATGACTATGTATTGGCTTCCATGAACATGATACAAGATCCTCTCAATTTTTTAATTTTGTTTATAGCAGTGACTGGAAGCTTTTAATTTGGTGCATTGAACTTGTGTTTGTAATATGTCTTTTGTGGTGGACTAAACTTTGTATCTTTATCTATACTTGTTTTATGAATTGTTATTTATGATGTTTGAATTTATATGTGATATGTAATATTAGCACGTTAATTATAGGAACTTTTTGTATTTCAACAAATTGTCAACAGATCATTTTAACCGAACTCAACCCAACCCAACAATTATTGGGTGACGTTGGGTTGGGGGATTTCCTACCCAACCCAAACTGAATCCAAAAACGTCTACCCCTTATTTGGAAATGAAAGGAAAACAACGATTGTTTTAATCAAATTAAAACTTCGCAGAAAAGTGAGTTTCAAAATTTACATTAAAATAAAACAACAAAAACAAAGCAAAATATCATATCTTTTATCTTCTGTATTGATTCACTATGAATTATTCATCATCTAACCTTTTTTGATATCTCTCTATACCAAGAAACAAGTGAATGTGCACAATTAATTGTATAGAACTATGATTACTTACTTTTGATTTTCTTTTCTAAAAAAATAAAAAATAAAAATCAAATTGTACAGTAGGTGAGTTTCTATTTTTGGTTATATAAACAAGAAAGACGCATATCTTTCTTCTTTGTATTTTGGCTTGTTGAAAATAAAAGACTCTTTTTCTTTCTAGTTTGTAAAACGTACAGCCTACCAAAAACTCTTTTTAAAAAAAGAAAAATTGTAAAACCCAACCAATATTATGATAGTTTAGCTCAATTACATTATTTTCTAGCCCATGGCAGCCCCATAAAAGATGATAAAGCCCAACCTATAAAATGAGGATATGTATGTAAATAATAAAGTAATGAGAGCTACTTCAACTCTTTAATTTAATTTAAAAGTGACAATAGCTGCTTGAAGAGAGAGAGATACATTAACTCATTAAAAAGGTGACAACAACTACTTGTGTGCGGTAGTTGGCTATCAAAAGTTGAAGTAGTTGAAATTCATATATGTATATATGTATTCCTTGTTGTTGAAAACATGAGAGGAAATAAAGGCAAGCAAGAAGGAGAAAAGAGTGAACTAGTGCAGTGTTTTAAAACTCGATCAAGTAGGCTAAGTTCTCGACGAGTATTCTCGACTTTGTTGATCCGAGAACCCTAAGATTAGGGGTCCTGCTGAGGCCAAATGAGTACTCGACATAGTTGGTTAAGTACTCCAGCCAACTCGCTCAACTAGGCCTACGTACAAAAGATGACAAAAATGATTCTTTCATTGACTGTTATTTGATTATCCGAATGTGAAAGAAATTGGAGCACTTTTGAAGGAGTAAATGCAATATCCATGGCTTATCTTTAATATTTTAAATTTTAATTATTTAGTGATTTATTTAATTTTAATTTAATAAGGAATAGACTACTTATAAGTCAATTAAACAATTTAGTCTTTATTAAGTTTAATTCAAAATTAATAAGCAAGAAGAAATGGCGGATTGAGAATAACATTGACGTGCTATTAGCAACTGATGTTGATACTACTGATGCATAAGGATGACTTGTTTCGAGTGCTGATGATGATGATGATGAAGTAGGGTCCAGCTCGGACAAACAAGACAACTTTGTAAAGATGACTTTGATTTTGAACAAGAGGAAGAGGGAGAAAGGATAGAAGAACATTGATTTAGAGTTTAAATCTGATCATAAATAAGTTGTGGAAGGCTTTTATGAAGATGAAGAGTGGTTGCAATCTGGTCCTTCAAATGTTTAGAGTCTTAACTTATTTTTGTTTACTTGTTTACTTAATTCCATTTAGTTGTTTGGACTTTGGACTTTTTCTTTTTCTTTTTGGTTTCTACTTTGAGTTTTTCTTTTTGGTTGCTATTTTGCACTTGTCATGTTATTATTTACATATTATACATAATAATGGTTGTGTTTGAGATTGACAGAATGATTGGAGGTCCTAAATATTTAAGATGTGATAAACTTTTGAAGTGTTATTATTTTTGTGTATTATAAGATGAAATTGTTGAAAAAATAGTGATTATGCTGATGAAATTTTTAAGACATCTAGTATGTTACAATTATGTGATTGACCTAAAGTGATTTTTGAGATTATATGAGATAGATTTGATAATGTTTTATGGTTATATAATTGTATTTAAATTCTATGAAATTTTTTTTTAAGTATTATTATAAGTTTAATCAAGTTTGACCATTGACTCTCACTATCTCACCAGTCAAATAGTGATTAACGAGTTCTAAAACATTGTTTTCTATTGATAAAATTTGTGTGAATGGGGAGCTTTTATATTGGGATATTTTTGTAATGTAAGTATAGAGTGATTAAAAATGCACAAATTTTTGTTTATAGTTAAAAATGAATTCC
Source organism: Dimocarpus longan (assembly GCA_022984855.1). Taxonomy (NCBI): domain Eukaryota; kingdom Viridiplantae; phylum Streptophyta; class Magnoliopsida; order Sapindales; family Sapindaceae; genus Dimocarpus; species Dimocarpus longan. The sequence goes on from CM041013.1 coordinate 11,581,487, forward strand.
CATAGTTTAAAGTGATTAGTTGTATTTTTCTCACAATAATATATTTGAACAATAAATTTAGATACTATATAGTTAGTGGTGGACCCAAAAATTTTTACGAGAAGTGGCACTAATACAAAATAATAATAATAATAATGAAAAATTCAAAACACTGCAAATGTGATGTCTTTATAAAAATAAAAATTCAATAACGTGATGAAATTCTAATAATGTAAAACAAATAATGCACATAATCTAGATGAATCAAATAGTCTAATATTCAAAAAGTTCTAATCGAGGTATTTAGAAAATAAAAATAGTGTAAATTATAAATTGTTGTAATTTTCCTCAACTAAACTTCTCATTTTTAATCATTATTATCTACTTATCAATTTAATTAAAAATATATGTCTCCACATAAGTAAACAAGTTACTGTTCAAACCATATATTCATCATTCGATCAAGTAAAAATAAAGCAGTTAAATATTAAAAAAAAATTGTGCTCTTAGGTTTATTGATTAAATGTAGTAAATTAAAATTTGACATTTTAGGATTTATTGATTAAATGTATATCAAACTAAATTTTTAATATAAAAAAATAAATACTAATTTAAAATAAAACAAAGCTATACTTACTAATTTAGAACATGAGAACAGTTGTCAAGATTTTGATGACATAAAGAAATTATTAGTGGTGGTTGTGCAAAAGAAGATGAATGGCAAGAATAAAATTTGATGTTGGTTGTTAGAAAACAACAAACTTGGAAACAAAATAAACATTACGAAGTCAAGAATCGATAAAAGAAAATCTAAAATGAAATTATGTGTAAGGAAAATTCTCAAATTTTAATATAAAGTATATTTTTTTCTAGAATTTGCGGGGAGGCAAGTGCTCCATATGGGTCCACCAATGTAAATAGTTTATGTATAGTTACATGACAGCTACAAACGACAACTTTTGTTTTGTTTTGTTTTGTTTTGTTTTTTTTTCCAATTTTTGTTTCTTTAATTTTCCAAACCCTTTGGTTAAAACCTGATTATAATCTAATGACTATCAGTCAATGTTGTGTATCATATAGTAAAATGATCCTTTAACAATATATATATATATATATATATATATATATATAAGGTAGAACCTAATATCATTGAGTGGTGATATTTCTATCCCTAAAAAATTGTATGTATAGCCCTTCTGTTTGTCCACCCCATAAAAAATTTAAAATTTCTTTAAATTGTTTTTAAACTTCACTTAATATCAAAATTACTCTCTCTTGTTTGATTTTATTGTACTCTATTTTTATAAGTACACCTCATCTATATCTATTTTATTATTTATTTAATTTTATAATATCAATATTTTTTCAGTATTAAGAAAACTTCATCTTCTCCTCTATATTTAGGTGTCTCTTCCGTTTTGGATTCAAAGAGAAATTTCTATTTCTATTTAATACCCAAATGTATCTACCATTACGAATCAAAGATCAAACTCAATCAAGCCACCCATTGCTACAGGAGATTCATGATTTTGTTCTATTATGACTTTCTTTTTTATTTTTTGAAAAGTTCAACTATGTCTTTTTGTAATATTGAAATTATTATTTTTTAATCTATTTAGTAGTTGATTTATATCATCCATGTGTTCAATAAATTATTTTAATGAAGATTTTTACACCAAGAAACCTGCACTTATATACACAATAACTTCTCAGGACAAAAAATTTCAATTGTGAAATACGCAAACCACATGTTCGATGAATTATTTTAATGAAATTTTTTACAATAAAAAGCTTACACTTATATACAACAACTTCTCGGCACTAAAAAAATTAATTTAAAAATTATCCTTTTATAACTAGTTTTATTTAAAGATTTTGTTTCATTCTCCATACTTTACAATCAAATTGTATTTCTTAAAAAGAATTTGATGTTTAATATTAGTATTTACAAGAAAAGTTATATGATATTTTAATTAATAATTTGCAAGGTCTACTTATTGAATATTTACTTTTATAGTAATTTTACTCAGGGATAATATTGGATATTTAAAAAAAATGCTAGTTTTGTGTGTACATACTATTTTTAAAGAATGCAAATATTGCCAGTCAGTATCATTTGTATAACGAATTATGTGTCCAGCCTCATCTATCTAGCATGGTTCATTGGTTCTATTGGATATTGGGCTTTTCACATATATTCAAAATGGGCTTGACCCATTAGATCCATGAAACTTTTAGAGTTTTTCTAGGTACATTTTGGTCCTAATTTTAGGAGTTCTAAGCAGATAGTAGATGGGAAATTAGCAGTTATACATCAAAGAGTTCTTGGGGATGTGGTTTGTACATATTAGATCGATCAATTCATTATAATTCAATAGTTTCAAATTCTCAAACTAAAGAGAGAAAACTGAAATGCTATTGTTGTAAAGCCATGTCCCACCTGCCCAAAACTCAAATGTTAGGTTCAACTCTCAATCACACCATTTGTCTGGGTAGCTTTTTCCCAACTTCTAGGAGTAAAGATCCAAGCCAAACACTAGTGTCAGATAATCAAACCAAAAAAAAAAAAAAATCTCAAACTAAAAACTCTTAAAAAATTTCAAGTACATCAAGGAGCAATATTTTGTAAGAAACCATTTGTAAAGTAAACATCATGTGACCACAACATTCATCAATAAGTATATGTACCAGAAATAGTAATACCAATAATATTCTACATAAGTACTATAAGAGATGTCTACATTGAACAACATTAATTAACTGAAAGTACAAACTGATAAGTTTTTCATCTACTATATTAAAGAAAGCTCAGCCAAACCCTACTAAATATATTAAATGCATTACACACCATCAACAAGAACCGCTTCCTACTACCACCATTAACAACAATAAACAAAAATGCTGCAACCACAACAACAACAATTTGCTAATTGATTCCTTCTTTCTGTTTTTGAGCTTTTTTTTTTTAATTTCTAAAAGCAGCCAACTATATTCTCGATTTCACCACCTTTGAAAAGCTATATATACAACAATTACAACCTCACAATTCAACCATTTTGATGGATATGTTCCCTATAATTTCAAGAACACAAACTCTTCAATAGTAGGTACCGCGCCTATTTTCTTAAGGGCATCCTTGTTTGGTTCTTCGTCGACACCAATTGCCATGATAGCCTTGTTCCTCCTTACAGTCCTCCCTACACTTATAAAGCTCACATTTACATTATGTTCACCAAGTATGTTGCCAACCTTAGAAAAACAACAATTGTTTTTATTAAAAATATAAATTTTATAGAACATCAAGTTTTAAAAATTTTTAGAAAACTCAAGAAACCATAGATCCATAAAACAATGAAATAAAATAATACAAGAAAAAATAAAAAACAGATTTTTACCTTATGTATTGATTTCTATAAATTACTCACCACTTTGTCTTTCTCGATATGTCTCTACACCAAGAAATTAGTGAGTGTGCACAATTATATAGAATTGTGCTCACTTTTTATTGATTTCTTTTGTAAAAAGAATCAATAATATATATTTAAGATGTGAGTATATGTTTTTAGTTATACTGAGAAGAAAGATGCCGATTTTTCTTCTCTGTATTATGCCGTAGAAAAACTTTTTTCTTTCTGTTTCAAATAACGTACAACAAAACCAAAAATAACTTCTATTGGGAAAAAAAAAAATTATTTCTTTTCTATTTATAAGCAACTACTTAGGGTTTTAATTAATCAAAATTAACATTAAACCCCAAGTTTACTAAAATTAAACTTTTACCTTATATAACATAATTAATTCAAAATTAATTCATGTTATATTTTAAATCCATTAATTCTAACTTACTTCTATCAATCACTCCTTGGCATATATCATCTAAAAATTAGTATAATCATAATATAGCAATTCTTGTACCTTTTGGCATGATACCTCATATTACTACTAATAATAATCGTTGCATTAAAACATGACAATCATGAGACTTGAGTTCGACTATTTTGAATTTATCTAATTGGGGGTGAAACCAGGAGTTAGGTCTTGGAGGGGCCAAAACTTGAACTAATTTTTAGATATCAACGTATAATAAATATAACAACATCAATATGTAAAAGCTAATAATAATAATAGCAAACTAGTATCATCTAGTCTTAACTATAAATGAATATTAATGAAACAAAAATAGTGCATATATGTGAATTATAAAATGAAACTTTTTTGCTTTTTTAAATCTCAAAAGTCATCTATAATTGAATTATGTTAAATTTCTTTGTGATTTCTACCTTTAACAATTTTTACAATAAATTTATAAATTTTAAATATGAAATTGCATCAAAACTTATTTTTGACAAAATAATTAAAGCCTAAGAGGAACAATGTTTTAATATTCACTTAAATATACTTAAAATAAAATAAAATGATTAAGTAATAAAATTATAAAAATTAACATAAAATTCAAATGTAGTAATCAATATAAACACAAAAGTATATAAAATTATTTGTAAAATTTAACAATTCAAACAAGTCAAACTTGAATTCTGATTTGTGAGTTTGATGTAGAAAAAAGCAATTATTATTTAGCACCGGTACAAGAGCTTTCGGTAATGCTAGTATGCATTGCACCGGTACAAGAGCTTTTGATAATGCTAGTATGCATTGGCGCTAGCATACTAGCTTAATTCTAAGCTCATAAAAGAGAATAAACAAAAATATCTAAAATACAAAGGAATAACTTTTTAAAAGGTACATCTAATGATATTGAAATAATCCACAAAATCGAATTTTACTTCTTAAATGAATTGTAAGATGAATCATAATAACAAAGAAAGAAGAATGGAAATACCTTTCAAACATACACATGGTCAAAAGCGACTTTATTTTCCATTAATTCTAACTTAATTCTATCAATCACTCTTTGATATATGTCATTAAAAAATGAGCATAACTAGAATGTGGCAATTCTTGGACGTTTTGGCATGATATGTATACTTCAAATTGCTACCAATAATAATTGTTGCATTAAAATATGACAATCATGAGACTTCAGTCCAACTATCCTGCATTCATCTAATCATGGGCAAAACTAGGATTTTTGTCTTTTGTTGGCCAGGGGCGGCGAGGGGGTGGTGTGGGGGTTGTGGGTGGTGGTTAGGGAACACTTGAACTAATATAAGATATCAACGTGTTAATAAATATAACAACATCAATAGATAAAAATTAATAATAATAATAAACTAGTATCATCAAATCTTAACTATAAATGAAAGTTAATGAAACAAAAACAGTCTATATATGCTAATTATATAATGAAACTTTTTGCTCTTTTGTATCTCAAAAATCATCTATAATTGAATTATACTGAATTTCTCTTTGATTTCTACATTCTACAATTTTTAACACTAAATTCATAAATTCTAATTACATAGAATTGTATCAAATATAAAATTGGATCAAAACTTATTTTGGACAAAATAATTAAAGCCTAAGAGGAACAAAGTTTTAATATTCACTTAAATATAAAAAATAAATAAAATAAAATGATTAAGTACTAAAATTATAAAAATTAACATAAAATTCAAATGTAGTAATCAATATAAACACAAAACTATATAAAATTATTAGTAAAATTTAACAATTCAAAAAGGTCAAACTTGAATTTTTATTTGTGAGTTTGATGTAGCGAAAAGCAATTATTGATGAACAACTGATCAATTATTCAAACCAATAATTGAAAGAAAAAAAAAAAAACTAAAGAAAGGTAAAATTTTCAAGTATAAACTCATCAAAGGAAAAGTAAAATATAAATTTGTCAAAAAACTTTGAAACCTATTAATCTATATACCTGAGATTTTAATCGAGAGTTAACCAACTGTTATTTGTTGAAATTGTGACTATGAAAAGATAAATAAGGGTTTAAGGCAGACCCAATTAATTATGATGGGAAAAGATAAAACAAAAATAAAAGGTAAAAATTAATTAATTTAATGTTTTACTAGTTTGAAACTTGTAGAATAAAGTAATTACTTCCTTCTATCATGCAATAATAATTAGATTAAAAAGTTTAATTATTCACATTTAGGGAATTAAACTTCAATGTATCAACATTTTATATTTTTTTAATTAAAAAAATCTATTTAACATTTATTCAAATTTAAAATTTTTCATTGGTCTAGGGAGCCCTGGTCTCGCCAGGCTATGTAGTGGCTTCACCACAGCATCTAATGCAATACAATTTGAAAACTTTTGGGCACCTTTAAATTAACAACCGCATATAGAAGAGTTACCGTTGATAGAGTGTGTTATGTGTTATGCTGTGTTATGAATCAATGAATCCACAAAGTGAGATTATAACACTTGTAACTTCTAGATTATCTTAGTAGTCTTCATTTGGGATTCAAGTATTAGTGCATAAGCATTGTATTAAACTGGACTTATGAAAATATTACATAAAAATGATTGTCTATATGGATGGGGAGTAGCATAGAGATTATAGTGATAACGATCTTAATTCAAAAATATTGAGTAAACTTGTGTGATTTATTAATGAGTGAATATAAACGGTTGGTATTTGGATAGGTCGGCGAGTTCGTTGCTTAATTATAAAGGAAGCACATGAGCCTACAACACAGACAAATTGAGATATTAGTATATGGATATCCTTTCAGGCAATTATATGGATTTGTGCAAGGATAGATTTACATTAGGACCAAAGAGATCCACTGCCCCTCTAAAGTTTCAAAAATTTTTAATTTTGCCTCAACTTCGATTTTGTCACATTCTTAAATTTTTGGATTTTATACTTTTATCATATATTTTTAATTATATTAAAAATGCATAGCTAGTATTTTTCTATAAATTTCTTTAATTCCAAACTAGAGTTATTATCATTTTCTCTCCGATGATTAATAAATCATCATTTTCCCTCTTTAATGATTCAATAAGCATCATTTTACCATCTATTGATGATTAATAAACTGTTATTAATACTATTTCAAGGGCGTTTTTTGATATTTTTAAAATCATTAAAGGAAAAAATGATGATTCATCAATCGTCAAGGAAAAAATGATAATAACTCGTTTAAATGAGTACCAAATTTTATTTCCATTGTACTTCTAATTTTTATTTAATCTTCAATTTTTTTCTTAAAATCACATAACTAAACTTTTTCCCTTATTCAAAGAATTTTCTTTTACCTTCCCCAATCTTTTACTTATTTATTGTTGGTCATACATTTAGTTCAATTTTTTCTTTTTTTTTTTTAGTTTATATTGATTTATGTTATTAAAGTATCATTTGATAGAGGTTAAAACAAATCTTATAATATAACTAATTAATAAAAAAAGAAAGTACAATATTGTTTTTAAAATACATTAGCCACATAGAAGAATGCAAAAGTTTAATTATTAAGATATTTTATCAAACACACTTCTATAATTTTAAAAATTAAAATCAATATTTTAGATATTGTTGACACTTATTTTTGGTCAACCCTGTTCTTCAAGCCCAATACCTGTGACACAACAAACCTCATACAATGCAAACAATATAGGATCAAAACACACAGGACACAGCAAGACTTTTACGTGGTTCGGCAAAAAACGATGGCCTACGTCCACGACAATTACCCTCTCTCGGTGTAATTGTATTTTTATTTCACTCTGTCTTTTACCCTAAATTATATCTCCTATTTATAATGGAGATGTTATAATCAGAATAGGCCTGAGAATCTTACAGATAAGGCAAAAAATAATATACATTAATTAAGATAATATCTTCTGAGATTATCTCTTGTATATAGCAATTTCCCAGAATGTAGAGATTCGATTTGCATACAAATAGGTAATTCGACTCCTTTCCTATTTCGGATTGATTCTTCTTCCAGAAGGTCTCGGATTGATTCTTCTTCCAGAAGGTCAACTGGTCAATTTAAGTGTTTCGCCTGTTCAACGATCAGACAGCAAATTGAGCGAGCAGATATCTCCGAGCAAACGAGCAGACTTATTTATCTTTTTGGCCGTCGAGCAGACGAACATATCTCCAGTCAGTAGGAATGTCCGAGCAGGTTATCTTTGTGCTTTTAACTTTCCTTTGACTATTTGACCAAGTGTCTTCTTGGCTCTTAATGGGCCTCCATTTTTGGGCCTTTTCTTATTGCACCAAAAAATACCCATAACACAAGCCCCCTTGTTTCTGGTACACTTTTTGTACTGGAAACAATGTTCTTGCGCCTAGACTTGCGCCCAGAAAACTTTTAGTGAGATGTGAACCGTTGCTTTTCTTCCTTTTTGCCCTGTGTCAGTCCCCCAGGCGTTGGCTACTTGTCACTCAACTGTCGCGCTCCTTACTGCATGTATTAAATGCGCGTCTTTTCAATAATTGCTCATGATGGCTCTTTCGGTTTTTTGCGCCTATTGCCAAACTTTGGCGACGATTGAAATGTCTTGACTTGCCGATTGGGATTCCGAAGCGTCAGCTATATATTACCCTTTGTCGTTCTCTTTTCGTCTTCTCTCTTCTGCCTTTGCAAACCCTGACATTTTTGTCTGCTACCATTCTCCTACATCCTCAAGGTTCTTTGTCAACGCCATCTTCAAGGTAACTCCTATTCTTTTCTTCTGCGATTATTTTCTTCCATGATTACTATTTGCGTATCTGGGGCATGATTTCTTTTTTTTTTTTTTTTTTTTTTTTTTTAAAATAGATACTCGTATTGTTGCTTTGAGTTGCTGTCTGTTTGTAATATCTCTTGCCCATCTAACTTTTCGCCCCAATAGCCCCCCTTGTGTTCATAGGAGTATCGTATCCGTATGTACTGAGTTCTGGTCTGCTTTCTGCGACCTGACACCCCTGTTGATTTTGTAGATGTCTGGTCGTAGTCGTCGCAGTCATAAGGTGGGATCCACTGATGTTGCCTCCGAGGAGGATCTTAGTGCTACCTCTCAAGGTGGTGGGGCTACTTCAGTCCCTTCTGAACACCATTCCTCCTCTGCTCGCGCACCCTTTTTTCATTATGAATCTTCCCTTGGCCTCAGCGACCTTGAAACCATCGCTGAGGGCTTCTCCTTGCCTAAGGGCTGCCGAGCTATGGTGCCTAAGGCTTCTGACCATGCAGCTTTTCCTCCCAAGGGTTTCTTTGCCATTAGTCATCAACACATAGAAGCCGGTTTCAGGTTTCCGGTTCATCCTTACCTGGTCGCTCTTTTAAACGACCTTAACTTAGCCCCTTTTCAACTTACCCCCAACTCTTATGCTCATCTCACCGCTTTGGCTTCTATCTTTCTTAAAAACGACCTTCCTCCTCCTACCCCCGCGATGATCCATCACCTCTTTTTGTTTAGAAGTACTACGGGTCCGAAGGCTAATAAGAAGGATGGGTTTTATTATACTTCAGCCCGAAAATCTCCTTACAAAGTGAACCTTCCTCAAGGGATTGGAAAATCCAACGTAGGAGATTACAAGTCACGATGGTTCTACGCGTCGTGCTTATCATTGTCGGATTTAAAGAATTTTTCTTTTTGCCTTTCGCCCAGTAAGTATATTTGTCTCAGTTTTCCATCTTGTATTTCTGCTCGTTGCTAACATTTTTCTTTGTGCAGATGTCTCTAGGGGCGAGATTCCTCTATCCGATCAGGAGCTCTCTCTGTTAGATAAATTTTCGGATGTAAAGACACCATCCGACGATCAGACACCTTCCGAGCATCTGCTTCAATTTCATGGTCTCGCTCCTCCTGCCGACCAAGAATTATTGGACCCTACTTCTGATTTAGGCTCTCGCGAGGAGAAAGAAATTCCTTCTGCTTTCGAAGCTTCCGGACAGGAAATTCCACATCCAGCGAATACTTTAGTTCCGGAAATGGTGAGGCTTCATTTCGAGCAGCCTTTACCCAGCCAGGCTCCTGCTCAGTCTTCTGCTCCCAAAGAGCCTGTTCAAGCGGCCGGAGGTTCAGGCTCTCCCCCTGCTGCTGAAGTTTTTCCAGAATCGCCTCCTCAACAGGGTTCTGGCGGTTCTCCTGCTCGCTCGATGAGGCATAAATCAGTGGCGAGGAAATCTTCGAACAAGAGTGCTTGTCGAGGGGATATATCTCAGCCTGCTCCGCCCAGCAGTTCCCCATCCGCCTCTACTCAAAATGTCGACAAGGGCAAAGGGATCGCCGATTCAGAAACTGCGGAACCGCCTCATAAACGCCAGAAAACAGCCGCGGCCGGTTCTGGTGCTGAGGAGCAGTCCCAGGGGTTTGATGCCGGGGAATATTACAGCGATCTTTTAGATCGCGCGCCCCAATTCCTTGGAGCGAGGAAGCCTGCCCTGTACAAGGAAGAAATAACGGGCGAACGGCTCATCAACTATTTGGGCTTCCACAGTACGCTTGTAAGTTTTACTTTTTTGCTGCTATAGTATCTCTTTCCATTTTTTCTGTACTAACAAATGCTTTGTTTCAGGCGTCCATGGCGTACATGAAACTTTTGCGGGAGATTGGGGACTGGCCCGAGGAGAAGGCCGCCATGGCAACCACCATCAATTCTCTGGAGGAAGAGAAGGCTAAACTGCAGGATGATCATGAACTAGAGCTGGAAAAAGCGCAGGAGGCACACCGTAAGCTGGAGCAGGAAATTGAGAAACTGAACAATCAGAAGAACGAACAGCGGGAGTCCTTGGAGAGGCAGGAATTACAGATTGCCTTTAGGGATAAAAAGATCGAGACATTGACGCATGATCTCCACTTTGCTCGGGAATCAGAGGAGAAGTTGAAAACTGAGAATAAGGAACTGAAGGGAGAACTGTCCTCGCATAAGCATAAAGCCGCGGAGGCCAAGATTGTTATGGAAGCAATGAGGCAGGAAACAGTTTCTCTCAAGGAACACATTGCTTCGGAGAAGGGACGTATCGAAGCCGCGGTTCGAGAGGCAGAAGAGAGAACAGGAAGTTTATTCCTGTATAATCTGTGGCTCAAGCGACCAGATGTGGACGTTTCATTCTTTGGTCCAGACGCCGTGGCTGAAGTAAAGCTGTACGCTCAGCAGGATAAACTTAAAGCCGGTCCTTCAGCTTCTTCTGCTGGTGCTGCCTCTGCTGATATTCCCAGCTCAGAATCTCCCAGCTCTCCTTGTCCAATCAATATTGATGACAGCAACCAGAAAAATTTTCCTGTTCGATGATATTTTGTTTTATACTTATTACATTTTTTAACAATTTTTTAAATAAATCTTTATTCATCGTTTCTTGTTTGTATTTATGTTCGTTATTTTTATTTACTCGTGAATTGGATTTTCGACCAGTACTTATTTGAGCAGAGTAGGTGTGGGGACGGCCAACTTGCTGAAATTACCCTTTCAGGCCCCTTACCTCTGCTTGATTAAAACAAATTCCCAGCTTTCTTGAATGGCCAATTTCTCCCAGCTTTTTAAATTTTGTTCGAGCAGAGTAAGTGTGGGGACAGCTAGTCATGCTGAAATTACCCATTTTTGAGGCCCCTTACCTCTGCTCGTTTGAACCTACAGATCCAATGTTCCTTCAAGATACTATTCGTTCTTAAGTTACATGGATCTTCCAAGGTTTACTAAGTCCACAGGCCATAAGCATTCTTTCCAGAGTCCTTGTACTCACAGGTTATGCTAAGGTCTTCCAGGACATTTTTTTTTTTTTTTTATATAGCTCACAGATAATGATTACACCTTCCAGAGCCCGGCTACTCACAGGTGGTAATCACATCTTCCAGAGCATTTGCTTCAATCGAAACGCGAGTAGATCATCAGTAACAACAAAAAACGATCAAGCATTGCCATTCAAGGAGAATCTGATCCGATTTTACTGCACTGAAACAAAATTGACAAATTATCGAAGCGAATTAAAACAAAACTTAAACCAATTAAATAAAATATGGTCGTAGGTTTTCAGCATTCCATGCTCTGGGAACTAGCGCCCCTTCCATGCTAGTCAAGTGGTAGGCTCCGTTCTGCAAACTTTCCTTCACAATGTAAGGCCCTTCCCAATTTGGACCAAGTGTTCCCTCACCAGCTTTCCGAGCAGCAGGTAGAATAAGGCGCAGAACTAAATCCCCCGTCTTAAACCTTCGGGTACGGACTTTTCTATTGTAAAATCTGGCCACTCGCCTCTGATAGACAGCAATCCTTATTTGAGCATCATCCCTCATCTCTTCCACCAGGTCCAGGCTAGCAACGAGCAAACTGCTATTATCTTCTGGGTTGAATGTTGTTCGGCGCTGACTGGCAACTTCATATTCTGCTGGAATCATCGCCTCCGAGCCGTAAACCAATGAAAAGGGAGTTTCCCCAGTAGTGTTGCGAGCAGTAGTTCTGTATGCCCACAACACTTTTTGCAGCTCGTCTACCCAAGCTCCCTTTCTCGCTTCCAGCTTAGTCTTCAGGTTTTGCTTGATGATTTTATTAATGGCCTCTACTTGTCCATTGGCCTGAGGGTGGTCCACCGCTGAGAAGCTCTTTTTAATTCCCAGATCCGTGCAAAATCTTTGAAACTGTTCGCTACTGAACTGGGTTCCATTATCTGTTACGATTTGTTGGGGGACTCCAAACCTACAGATAATATTTTCCCAAACAAATTTTTCGACCTTGGTGGTGGATATTTCAGCTAACTCCTTTGCTTCTGCCCATTTTGTGAAATAGTCAACTGCTACAATAGCGTGCCTACACCTTCCTCGGGCTGTAGGAAGAGGTCCAATCAGGTCCAGTCCCCATATGGCAAATGGCCACGGACTGATCATTTGTTGCAAAAAAGTTGGAGGGGCTCGAGGTATCTTGGCAAATCTCTGACACTTGTCACACCTCTTGACCATTTCAATTGAATCTTTTTTCATAGTTGGCCAATAGTACCCCTGTCGGAGGGCTTTCTGGGCCAACGATAGCCCCCCGGCGTGATTACCACAATGCCCAGCATGTATCTCATTTAACACGACTTGACAATCTAGACCGTCAATGCACCTAAGCAACGGAGCTGAGAATCCCCTCTTGTATAATTTATCATCATAGATGCAGTACCGAGCAGCTCGCGTCCGAAGGCGGCGAGATTCTAGCTTTCCTTCAGGTAGCTTCCCATCTTGCAAATATTCTACCAAAGGATTCATCCAGGAGTCCTGTGCTACCACAATTGCCATTATCTCATCTTGCGATTCAGTGCTAGGAATGGGCAATACCTCTATTGGCACAACTCCCATGAAATCTGCATGTTTTGCAGTGGCTAAACGAGCCAAAGCATCCGCGTGAGAATTTTGCGATCGAGGGACATGCTGCAGCTCATATTTCTCAAACTTTGTCAAGAGTTCCCTTACTTTCTGTAGATAAAGGGTCATTTTTGATCCTTTGGCCTGATATTCTCCCCGGACTTGACCCACAACAAGCTGGGAATCACTGTAAATCCTTATTCGTTCTGCTCGCACTTCTAAGGCCAGTCGCAATCCTGCCAGCAACGCTTCATACTCAGCTTCATTATTAGTGGCTTTGAACTCGAATCTTAAAGCAGACAAGATTTTGTGTCCTTCCGGGCTGATCAACATTATTCCAGCCCCTGCTTTCTGCTCGCTGGAAGAACCATCGACATATAATTCCCAAAATGGACCTTCAGAAGACTCGGGCTCATCATTACTCGACCCCGTGAACTCAGCAACAAAATCGGCCAATACCTGCCCCTTGATCGCCGTTCGAGGCTTAAATTCTATTTCAAACTGGGCGAGCTCAATAGCCCATTTCAGCAAACGACCAGAGGCATCAGGTTTTTGCAAAACCTGTTTCAGAGGATATTTGGTCGGGATTTCAATTGCGTGGGCTTGAAAATAAGGACGAAGCTTCCTGGAAGCTACCACCAGGCTGTATGCGAGCTTCTCCATAGGTGTGTATCTGATTTCTGCATCAATTAACCTTTTGCTTACATAATACACAGGAAGCTGCCTTCCGTCTTCCTCGCGAACCAAGGCCCCACTGAGAGCGTGCTGGGAAACACCCAAATAAACGACCAGTTTCTCCCCTTCTACTGGTTTGGATAACAGTGGGGCTCGGCCCATGTATTCCTTTAGTTGCTGAAAGGCTACTTCACATTCTGCAGTCCATTGAAAGTTCCTAGCCTTCTTCAACGCATCAAAAAATGGAATGCATTTATCTGTCGACCTGGATATAAACCTGCTCAGGGCAGCGACTTGGCCGTTCAAGCTCTGCACTTCCTTGATCTTAGTAGGCGACTTTAAGTCAATAAGAGCCCTGACTTTTTCGGGGTTTGCCTCAATCCCTCTGCTGTTGACCATGAACCCCAAAAACTTGCCCGAAGCAACTCCAAACGCACATTTCAGAGGATTTAACTTCATTTGGAATTTACGCAAGATTCGGAACATCTCTCCTAAATCTTGCACATGCCCACACGCCTGTTTTGACTTTACCAACATGTCATCAACATACACTTCCATTATCCCCCCGATGAGATGTTCGAACATCATGTTCACCAACCGTTGGTAAGTAGCTCCTGCATTCTTTAATCCGAATGGCATCACCTTGTAACAATAAAGTCCCCGATCAGTAATGAAAGACGTGTGTTCCTCATCACTCGGTTCCATTGGGATCTGATTATACCCTGAGTAGGCGTCCATGAAGCTAAGGAGCTGATGCCCAGCAGTACCGTCAACGAGTTGATCGATCCGAGGCAAAGGAAAACTGTCTTTCGGACAGGCCTTGTTCAAATCGGTGAAGTCAATACATGTCCTCCATTTTCCGTTTTTCTTTTTCACCAGAACAGGATTTGCTACCCACACAGGGTAGTGAACCTCCCTGATAAATTTATTTGCTAGCAGTTTTTCCACTTCTTCCCTGAGCGCCTCATATCGCTCTTCTGTCATAGGTCTCCTCTTTTGACGAACCGGCCTATGGAGGGGATCAATATTTAGCCTATGCGACATTACTTCGGGACTGATCCCCACCATATCCTCATGAGTCCACGCAAAGACATCCAGATTTTCCTTTAGAAACTGAACGAGCTGCTCTCTGATGTCTGAGGGTAACTCTCTCCCTATCTTCAGGCACCGTCTGGTATCCTGCTCGCTAACTTGTACTTCTTCCAATTCTTCTACAGGGCCTGCCGTTCGATCTTCATCCACTTCTCTTGGATCCAGATCTTGACTAACTCCTGTACTACTGGCAGATTGTTTCTTCTCCTCGGTCACCATACTGATATTTTTTCCTTTAACCCCAGCCTTTACAGCGTTTTTATAGCACTTCCTTGCCACTTCTTGCTCGCCCCTAACACACCCTACTCCATTGGGAGTGGAAAATTTAATGGTGAGTGTTCGGGTGGATATTGCTATATCAAGATCATTCATAGCTGGTCTCCCGAGGATGGCATTGTATGCCGATGGACAATCAATAACTAGGAAGTCGGCCATTGCAACAGCTTGTCTGTTCACGTCTCCTATGGCGAGGGGAAGTTTAATCTGCCCCAGCGGTACAATTGCATCCCCAGTGAAGCCAAAAAGAGGTTCTGGGGATGGAGTCAACTGCCCAATTGTTAAACCCATGTGCTCGAGACAGCCCTTGTACATCACATTTACTGAACTGCCTGTATCCATCATTATCCTTCTTACCTCAGCACCGCCAATCCTTGCTCTGATGACCAGTGCGTCATTATGGGGCCAATGCAAGCCTTGAGCGTCATCTTCATTAAACAACATCCCGCCTCCAGCAACTCTGGCCTTCTTACATGGCCCTTCTCTTCCACTTTGACCTGTCAACAAGACTCGGCCAGCCTCCCGCACATAGCGCTCCTATGATCGGTTGGATGTCCCTGCGATGTGCGGTCCTCCATGAATAGTAAAGATAGTCCTCACAGCGGGCTGGTGACCTTGATCAATCAGGCGCTGTGGTTGTTGTTGAGGAAGTTGCTGAGGTATATTAGGATGTTCTTGTACTGGCTGATTTCCCTGCAGAGGATGATGACTTTCAGGTTGCGCCACATATTCCCTCAAACGACCCCGTCTGATCAATTCTTCAATTGCATCCCTAAGTTCTCTGCATTGAGAAGTATAATGCCCGTTTTCTCTATGGTAAGCACAATACTTCCTTGGGTCTTGAAACCTCCTCGGGATGTTTGTGGGACTTGGCTTTCCGAAGTTCTCCCGTCTTTTTTCTGTTTCAAAGATCCTATCTTGTCTGTCCGTCAGGACGCTGTAATTCTGGTAACGATCTCTGGGTGGAGATGCCTTCCTCCGAGACTCATTTTTTGACCGCTTCGCTACCTGATTACTGGAGCGATGTTTGTGACCGCTCTCTTCATTTTCGCGCTGGTCCCTCTTTTTTCCTGGTCGCGAACTGTTCGCTCCTTTTTCTTGTTTGCTAGGCTTTTTCTGTCCGAATGTGTCTTCCCAGCACATCTCTTTTGCTGCACGGTCATAGAACTCTCCCAAACTCTTCACAGGATTACGATAAATGCTTTTGTAAAGCTTTCCATCTTTTCGCAGTCCTGCAGAAATTGCAGTTAAGACACTTTCATCAGAGGGATTTTGCACATTGTTTACCTCGCGCCTAAACCTGGCGATGTAATCTCTTAAAGTTTCCTCCCGCTTCTGAAAGATAGTCGCTAAGTGACAAGTCGGCGCGAGCTGCTTTCTCAGCGCTTTGTACTGGTCCTCGAACTTTCTCTGGCACTCATCCCAGCTGTTTATACTTCGGGCCGGAAGACTCCTTAGCCACGTCCTTGGAGTATTCCCCAGTGTTGCTGGGAATACCCTACACTTGACCAGAGGATTAGAGGTCTGCAGGTCCATTTGAACGTTGAAAATGTCCAGATGATCATACGGGTCACTATCTCCATCATAAATTGGGATGTTCGGGAGTTTAAATCTTGGAGGCAGCAGTTGCGTTTCAATCTCTCTTGAAAACGGGGTTCTGTCTTGTTCTCTGTCCTGGTCACGGTGTCCAGGTCTAGTCTCTAACTGTCGCACCCTCTGCATTAGTTCCTGTACCATGGGATCTTGCCGCTCAATCCCGTTCGCAGGGACTTGTCGATTCCCCCGGCTTTCTCCTGCTGCTGAGAGACGGGTTTGTGACCTTCCTCGGTCCAACGACATCCTTTCACGTGATCCACTCCTCCTGCGAGAACTTCCTGCATGGGGTGTCCCTTGTCTATGTGAACGTTCCCTTTCGCGCTGTCGACCCCTTCCATGATCAGAGTTATTTTCCCCTCGGCGATTATTACCCTGACTTGTTCTAATCCTCTGATTGGAAGGATGCGGAGCCACTTCTTGATGAGCCGGATGCCTCTCCCCTTGTGGGCGCAGATTTGAGGAACGAACAGAAACTGCTGGTTGCTGTCTGTCCCCGCCAGCCTCTCCTCTCCTAACCGGAACGGCACTCACAGAACGGGGCTGGTGGTCTGCGTTCCCTGGAACTTCCTGAACTCGGGCCTGTGTCAAGGCTCTGATGGTTTCTGCCAATTGTGCTACCGTATTTTCTAAAGCCTCCTGACGTGCTTCCTGACGACGCTGCCAAGCTGGCATAACACCTCCGCCACCATCAGTTGGTTGAGGAGGCAATGGTGGCAAAGCGGCAGAAGACGTCCCTGCTGCCTGACCTTGACCTTGTTGCTCTTCCAATTGATCGGTTTCCGATGCTACAACCCTGGTTGTCTTGACCCTAGCCATGTCAGCCGTATCACAACCAAAACAAGTTTATTAAATCACAGTCTGGACCCTCCTTCTAGCGCCAAAAGATGTTGACACTTATTTTTGGTCAACCCTGTTCTTCAAGCCCAATACCTGTGACACAACAAACCTCATACAATGCAAACAATATAGGATCAAAACACACAGGACACAGCAAGACTTTTACGTGGTTCGGCAAAAAACGATGGCCTACGTCCACGACAATTACCCTCTCTCGGTGTAATTGTATTTTTATTTCACTCTGTCTTTTACCCTAAATTATATCTCCTATTTATAATGGAGATGTTATAATCAGAATAGGCTTGAGAATCTTACAGATAAGGCAAAAAATAATATACATTAATTAAGATAATATCTTCTGAGATTATCTCTTGTATATAGCAATTTCCCAGAATGTAGAGATTCGATTTGCATACAAATAGGTAATTCGACTCCTTTCCTGTTTCGGATTGATTCTTCTTCCAGAAGGTCTCGGATTGATTCTTCTTCCAGAAGGTCAACTGGTCAATTTAAGTGTTTCGCCTGTTCAACGATCAGACAGCAAATTGAGCGAGCAGATATCTCCGAGCAAACGAGCAGACTTATTTATCTTTTTGGCCGTCGAGCAGACGAACATATCTCCAGTCAGTAGGAATGTCCGAGCAGGTTATCTTTGTGCTTTTAACTTTCCTTTGACTATTTGACCAAGTGTCTTCTTGGCTCTTAATGGGCCTCCATTTTTGGGCCTTTTCTTATTGCACCAAAAAATACCCATAACAGATATAAAGCTCAAATCCTAATGAACCCAAAAGATT
Source organism: Dimocarpus longan (assembly GCA_022984855.1). Classification (NCBI taxonomy): domain Eukaryota; kingdom Viridiplantae; phylum Streptophyta; class Magnoliopsida; order Sapindales; family Sapindaceae; genus Dimocarpus; species Dimocarpus longan. Next base: position 11,599,930 of record CM041013.1, read on the forward strand.
AATTTATGTGAGTCCAGTTGATGAAAGAAAAAAATGTAAATGACAAAATGAAGTTAGTGGCCCAAACCAAAGAGCCCGATTTAAATATGGTCTGATATCGTTATCGCAAGCTGTGTGAAGGTCTTGTGAGCAAGCAAAAGCATTATTTAAAATAGACAATAAGACAAGTGGAGGCTTTGGTCCTTAGGTGGTCAAAAGAAGAAAATAAACAAATGATATAGGACAAGCCAAAAGCAAAGTCAGGAAGGAAAGAATAGTGGCAATTTTTTTTAAAGAAACAAAAAATAGAGACCGGCGTTTGTAGCAAGAGGCAGCCGTGTATAGATATATATATATATATATATATATATATATATAATATTAGAATCAAACATATTTTTTGTGTTCAGTTATATGCCGACAACGCAGAGCCGAACTGTAGCAAAAGGAAATATATATATATATATATATATATATATGCTAAGCTGAAGAATATCACGAGCAGAAAAGGTAAAAAGGAAAGCAAAAAAATTTGAGCAAATTTTTGGGTTGATTTAATGTGTAATAAATTCAATTTTAGGTTTAATTTTTTGGTTTGATTTTTGTAAATCCTAAATAGGATCTTGTGTTATTTGTAGATGGGAAAGAACCCAAGGATAACACAGATGCTATTGGTTGAAACAAAGTTTGAAATTTAATCCGTGAGTGAATTGTTTATCTAAATTGAATTGATTATTTACAATTACAAATATATTCTAGATTTTATTATTTATGGTTCATTACAAATGAACTATTTGTTAGCTAATTAATTTTCTAGATTGTTTATTTTAAGTTGATTTGTTTTAAATTATTTAAATTTTAGCTTTTATTTATTTAATTGTTATTAGAAGAAAAATGATTTAATTAGTCTATTGATTTTATTGATTATGAATAATGAATTATGATTTGATTACAGAATATTTATATTTGAAATAGAATTATACAAATTTGCATATGAAAATTATTGGAGTAACGAAACAAATGAAATGAGATTTTAAAATAGTAAGACTGTACGTTCCCCTTTAACAGCCATCAGGTAACACGAGTGTAAGTTTTAGAGAGTCGTTCAACACATGTATGAAAGATGTCTAAAAGTCATTAAGTCACTTAACACGTGTATGGTATATATCTGTGAGACATTGAGTTGCTCAACACGTATATAGTAGATGTCTGAGAGTCATTGAGTCGCCTAACAAGTGTGTGGTAGATGTTATTCTTCGCTCTGAGTGTGTGTTAAGTATCTCCACCATGTATGATAGATTTTCCTGGGTACGAGATTGGTGTAGATTGAGTTTTCATTAGCAAACAGAAATGATCCATATAGATATTTATATTTTATTATGATATGAGATGTGATTTTAGTATTATTTTCAGATATGATTGAATATGAATTATTAAGATTTTATTTATTATCAACTTTATGTTATATATGTTAATTATTAACAAAAATGATTTATTTAGTTTTTTAAAAGTTATATCCACTTACTGGGCATTAATACTCATACTTTTATATTTTTAAAATTATTTTCCAAGTAACCATCAGATCTTACAAGAAATCTCCAGATAAAAAGAGGTAGGCCACTCGATCACATGACACCAAGAAATGATATTTTGATATTGTATATATATTGTATATTATATGGCATCTAGGTTTGCGTGTGTATACTTATCACTTTAATGTTATAAAATATTTGATTTCTCGTCAATTTTGCTTATATTTTGTCTTCCAAGTTTGAATATGATATTAACATACTTTATAGTTATATTTTTATCTAAAAAGCTAGTTTACTTTATATATTTTACATGATGTTGCTTATATTTGAAATATGATTTTGAGGAGGAATCAAAGGTCCTAAGTAGTTGAGATTTGAAATATTTTAGAAATGTTTATTTCATTTATTACAGAGTGAAATTATTGGATAAATAGTAACTATATTGTCGAAATTTTATTTAAACCACCCTATATATTTTCATATTTCTAAATAATATTCTACAAGAAATTTTAAAATCACATACGATTTCCTAACTTATCACAAGATCTTCTCGGATTCAAAATATGAATATAGGATAGTCCCATTATTAGAACGATCAAATCTAATCAATCTATAAAAAATAAAATATATATATATTATCTCCCCTACAAACCAAGATAAACAATAACAACAGATGGAAAGCCCCTACAAACTGCCGTACACTATCAGTTGAGGTCTCTCTTTCTATTTTATCTCACCTTTTTATTTTTTTCAATATTGATGAATAATTGATAGCTTTAATAAAATATATATATAACAAACAATTAAGTGATTAACGAGTTAATAATTAATATAAAGGAAAAAACAAAATATTAGCACAGCAACGACGATGGCACGACGGCAGAGGCAGACTGATGAAAGTGGTCACTGCTAAGGGTTACAAAAGGGGGTTGCTATTAGGTGGCTATGAATGGGCATCTAGGTGAAAAAGGGTTGTTGTTGTAACCTTTTTGAAAAAAGTTTGGTGTCCTTAAAATGATGCTATTTCAGTTGATTTATATATATATATATATATATATTAACCCAAAATGACATCCTTTTGAAGACAAGAAAATGACGCCATTTTGGTATGTCAATTTCAAAAAAATTAAAGGGCTTCATGCGCCCAGTTGTAAAGCCCAAGTTTTCCAAGTTAGGCTGAGTATTAAGCCTAACTCAGTGACTACTTGTTGAGGGTTCTCGGGTCAGCGGAACCCAACCGATCGAATTCTAAGTGAGTAGTCGAACCTACTCGCCGAGTTTTACAATAGCAGAAAGAGAAAGAGAGAAAAATTATACTAGTTTTGTTTGTTTACGAATATTATTTTATTAAGCTAATAAGTCTGAGAATTGGATTTTGATACATCTTGTGTAAGATATTACTTTAAGGGAAATAGAGAGTAACTATACTAGTTTTGTTTGTGGGCTGATTATAACATTATCGTTTCCAAAGTTCTAATTTTCCCTAGTTATAATGTTACCTGATGTGTCTTAATAGCAATTGGCAGCGAATTCCCGTTCAACTTGATAGTTTTATTATAGAGATGGATAGATGAAAAATGAAAATTTTATTAGACAATGTTGTTTTTATTAATTATCATCAGATTCAAAAGTTTAAGCTGATAGGAAATGACCTAATAATAGTATTTAAGACTTGAGGTTGTGATACATTAACATGTCTCCACATGTATAACGTGGACAAGTAATAGATAACGGACACATGCTAAATGCCCCATATCGTATAACATGTGTAACGAGAAGATTTTTAGATAAAGGGGGGACAGAGACTTTGAATCAGGGACCTCCAAACTCTGATATTATATTAGTTATCATCAGAACTAAAAGTTTAAGATGATTGAAAATGACCCAACAATAGTAATTAAAACTTAAGGTTATGATATGTTAACATTAACTTCTTTCTACTTTTCTTTCTTACTATCTACAAATCCACTCACTCATCCATTACACACAAATACGCACACACACACGTACAAACATTAACTAAACTTCATTCATTATTAAGTTAATATGGTTTTTAATAATTTATTGGGTAAACCTGAACTCTCAAAGAATTTTCTTACCCAATTTTGCAAGCTTGAACCTTCTTAGATATGTACAATTTATTGGTTAATCCTGAACTCTCTAAAAATTTATACTATCTCAAAAAAAGAGTTGTTGCAATAATTATGTCCTATTGATATAGTTTTCTTATGAGGCAAAATATAAAGCTACATATCCATAAGTTTTGTAGTATTACGTATTTCCCTAACAATGATATACGAATGCTTGGCACTAGATAATGGTGAAGATAATATTTCCCTTAGTTTTCTAGAAACAATCTTTTATCTTCAAAAAGAAAACCAACTTACAACAAAACCAACTTCATACATCCGCTAATGCACAATAGCTTAAGACAAAGACGAGATATCTTAACACTTGTTTGCTCAAAACAACCAGAAATTATAAGGAGTGGAAGCCAAGAAATCAACTTGCAAAGTCACTCATCCCTTACGCAGAGTTTATTCAAACTTAAGTCTTTTATATCGTAACAACAAGCTACATTAATATCACATGTTGTACTTGACAACATATATATATATATATATATATATACATATATAAAATAATTAGGAATGACTATCCAATTGTGTTTTATTTAACTATGGAAGAAATGTGAAACCATTTGCTTTTTATTTTGTGGATTTGGCTTGAAATTATTTTGTGCTTTATATATTTATTTTGGGATTTATTTGTATAAATTTTCTTGGTTCTTGGAGCTTTTCTAATTGTTATATTCATATTTAGACACAATTAGTTCATAATAATTGTTAATGCTCATCAAAATAATAGGTTATAAAATGCCCGAGGCAACAAATTGGTATATAGGTCCAAGGAGCCAAATTATTAAAAGAGAGGGTGAATCCCACATGTGACATTAGAAAATGGTCCAAATTACAAAAATACTACATAACATGGAAGTTAATTTAATATGCAATCACGCATGAGATTACAAAAAATCCAAATATTGAAAGTAAATTTAACATATATGAAAATCGATTTAATATACATTCAATATAAGATTTTAAAATATCTAGAGATTACAAACGAATTAACTGAATATGGAAGTTAACTTAGTATGCATTTATTGTTAAGATTATAAAAAAATCTGGAGATAAGATTTTATGTTCATTGTAATTGAAAATTTACTAAAAGTAGAAATAAATTTTAAATTTTGTAGCTATCTCTCAAGTTTTTAATAGGTAATATGTAACTTATGGCGGTAATTCATGTTTTCCTTACCCATTATTGCAACATTTCATTAAATTTAGGTTTTATTTAGTTATGTAAATTTGGACACTGATACCAGGAGTTACAGAAAAAAAAAAATAAAAAGTAAATAATAAAAATGGTAAACTTGTCATTTCGCGCCAATTTTGAATTAACGATATTATATCATAACTTAAAATGGAGTGTCCTCTTCATGTCATTTACAAAAAGACTAAGAAAATACAAATGGTAGGATTACCTTTTTTTTTTTTTTTTTTGGAGGGGGATGGGAGGTAGGCACGGGGGCGAGGGGGTTGGTGGAGAATGGTTAGATTACTTTTAATCTTGTATAAATATAAGCTCATTGCCATCCATTTCTAATGACAAAAGCAATCTCATCTTACCATTAGAGCTATATCTCCTTCTTCTTACCTTTAAACTTAACAAAAATATAATCTCATTGTCACTTATTTCTAATCACCAAATTTTCTTCTTACCATTAGACCAATACCATCATCATCTTCTTCTTTCCTTGTCAAATGGTTACCTGTAGTTTCATATATATATATTATGAAACAATATGACACTCTATTATTAAGAGGAGAGAACAAAACATTCTCAAAATATATTGCATTGAATGTAGTAAGAAAGTATTGGATCAACAACATACCAGATGGTAGCAAATCAGGTATGAGATTTATTATTTTCATTAGAGTAGTATCTGTTATGAGGATACATGTACCATATGGAATTTTCTTTCGCAATCTTGGCTTATTATGCTAGATTATTCACTTGTCTATTTCTATTGTGGCAATTATGCTAACCGAAAATGTGATTTCTCAATTTTATTGTGTCATAATATATAAAACCTAGTCAATAATGGTTTAATTAGCTAAATAAGGGTAAGTACATAATCTAAAAAAAAAATTGCATTTGTCCAAGGAGATTGAATGAAAACGACATATGAGATACAGGATTGGAAACCAAAGAGTGGCCTTTTAGGCTCATCAGAGGAGGAGAGTGAGATTTTAACTCTACTCACACTAATCCTGACTACACTAGGCATCATTCACGGAGAGAACCACAAACAAACAACAACGCCAACTCATCTTCTACTGACCAACTGCAGCAAAATAGTGGTGAAAGTTCTAGCAGAAATGTTGTTACAATGAGAAGACTGTCGTGTTCCTATGCTCTGACCAAGTGTTTGATGTGTAAAAATCATAGTCATGTTCATAGCCATTTAGCGACCCATGGAAAAATATAACTATGATAAAATTACGGGAATTAATCCTGAGTTGGTAGGCTTCTAACTCGGATAGAAAAGACCAAGAGATTCATAGTTTTATTATTATTATTATTATTGTTGACCAACTAACAGTTTGTGCCAATGACGATAGTGATAATACTTGCATGATTTGTGCTAATTGTGGAAAGTTTACTACTTTGATATTAAAGTTTTTGAACCATTGCTAGGAAAACATTTCAAGGATACTACTAAATCACACGGTTTTCCCAAAAATCTTTTTAAAGGAGAGAGAGAGAAAATGTACTAGTTTGTGTTTACTTTGGAAAATTTTTGTATCAAGCTAACTATGCCTTGACAATGCATTTGAAACAGGGTCAGCAGCCGTCTGGTTGTCTTCTTAAAAATAAACCGAATAGCAGAGGTTTTCTTATCTTCCATCATTAGAAAATTTTTGTATCAAGCTAACTATGCTCCTAATGTGTTTGAGATACATCCTGCTGAAAATATTTATTGGGAGAATGGGACGATGCTTCATAACGTTATGGATGTATGCAAAGATTCTCCGTTGGAAACATTGGAGGAGGCTCTACAATTGGTTGTTAGTTCTTCAGTCAGGACTAACTTTTGCTCGAATAGCAGAGGTTGTCTTCAGATCTCTTTTAATAAGCATTATGTGTAAATTGCTGGCTATTGAATCAATTGCAAACCCTATTATGGTATCTGGCAAGGGAGTAATAGATAAATAGCAAGAATGTATTACATCTTTAGTTCATTTTTATGATGTTGGCCAGAGATTATGGCATGTTTATTACAAAGATATTGTTTGATTTTGGTTGGTTCAAGTTCAATAGCAGAACTTCTGGAATCAGCCACCTACGGATTTTAAGTTGATATAGAAATTTTGTCAATTAATTTTTCAGATGGCATTATTTAGAATGTCATCTATCTATCCCTCATGCACACCATCTCTTGTTAGCAAATCCTCTGACTAGGCTTTTATCTTGGTCAAAGATATAAGAATATTTCAGCAAAGTTTATTCTATATTTAATTAAAGCTGGCCAAAAATTTCATTTACCTACAATAATTCACTACAAAAATCTTTTAACTTCATATAAAATTTTCAAGTACAAACTCATCAAAGGAAAAGTAAAATACAAATTTGTCAAAGAACTTTGAAACCTATTAAACTATATGCCTGGATTATAATGAGGGGTAACCAATTGTTATTTGTTGAAACTGTGGCTATGAAAAAAGATAACCAAAAAATAATAATAATAAACAAGGGTTTAAGGCAGACCTAATTAATTAAGAAGGAAAAACATAAAATAAAAATAAAAAATAAAAAAATAATTAATTTAATGTTTTACTATTTTGAAACTTGTAGAATAAATTAATTACTTTCTTCCATCACAAAAATTTCATGCAATAATAATAAGATTAAAAAGTTTAATTGTTCACATTTAGGGAGTTAAACTCCAAAGTATCCACAATTTTATGCTTTTTATTAAAAAAAAATCAATTAAAAATTTATTAAAACGTCAAATTTTTCATTGGCCTAGAAGGTCATGGCTAGACATGACCACGGTTCGGTTCGAACCGAACCGGGTCAATGGAACCGGAACCATAACAAAGGTTCCGATTCCGGTTCAGAACCGGAACCGCTACTGTAGCGGTTCCGGTTTCGGTTCTTTTATTAATGGAACCAGAACCGCCGGTTCAAAGAACCGGTGGAACCGGAACCGCTTTGAACCGGCGGTTCCGGTTCTAACAAAAAAAAATAATAATAAAACTGTAAGGTCACTTTTTTTTTTTATATTTCACCTCCTCCCCTTAATTTCTCTTTTAACCCCTCCCTTTCGTCTATAAATATCCTTTCCATTCTTAATTTCTTCTCACACCTATCTCCCTCAATCTCAACTCTCTTTCTCTCCATTAATCTTAACTCTAGGGGTGGCAATTCGGGTTGGCAGGTCAGGTTGGACACGACACGATAAGCAAACGGGTTGAACCTCTCCAACACGAACACGACACGATTCATAACGGGATGACACGAAAACGACCCGATAACCCGTTTATTTACGGCTTGTTTATCAACCCGTTAATGACCCATTAAACCGACACGTTATCAACCTGTTTAATCGACACGAATAATAACCCGTTAGTTAACACGTTTAAAGATCCGTTAAGCTGACATGATTAATGAGCCGTTTATGACCCGTCTGACAATAGTTAATAGATTTAAATTTTAATATAGATATAATAAAAAAACAAAATTAAAATAAAAATACATAAAACCTAAAAAATAAATCATCCACAAATATAATCACCCACAAATACAAACAAATCCATAAAAATACAAATTATTATAAAAACATATTTATAAATATAATCCTTCATATTTAAAAAAACAAAAAACAAAACAACATAAAAAATAGATTTGCAAATGTGGTCCTTCGTAATGGAATAACAACAGCAGCTATTGATTGCATCCACCAAACTAAACCTGCCAAAAAATAATAATTAAAAGTTAGCTAATTAGCAAATTATTCATTTATACATCAAGAATTGATTGTTCTTGATTGTTAACCATCAACATCAAGAATCGAAAAAAAAAAATTAACTATATAGTTTAATGTTAGTGTTAAACTGTTAATCATGTTCAAAGTAATCAACACAATCATAGTTTTCATACATCGCCACTAAACAGTTTCAATATCACAATCAAAAATCAAAAATCAAAAATCAAAACTAAAACATATCTACATACCAGCTGGGTGACAAAGCTGATGAACCGAGATAAAGAAATGGTGTGGGGTGCGACATGGCTGGGTCACGAAGCAGATCGGCGTGGCTGGGTGACGAAGGAGACGATAGGTGATGACAGAGATACGACGCTGCGACCAAAGGAGATGGGTGGCCACGACTGAAGGAGATCGGGGTTCGGATGAGTAGTGGCGTAGCGACCGACTGATATCGGCGTGGCGATAACCCGAAGGAGATGATCTACGGAAGGTGATGTAAACGGCGACAGAAGGAGACGAGTGGCGACGACCGAAGGAGACAATGGGTGACGAAGGTAGTGCGACGCGGTAACCAAAGGAGACGCGTGGTGACGACCTAATTAAGGTGATCGGCGTGGCGACGATCGAACGAGATGCTAAACGGAAGCAGTTGCGGTGGCTGTAGAGGTGGACAGTGGAGTGGTACCTGGTGGAGTGGAGCGGTGGGGGCGGCTGTAACAAATGTGTAGCAATGTAGGGTTTGGACATAATGAAGAGTGTGTATATACCTCATGTGAAAATTACATGAATACCCTCTAATATCAAATTACATTTTTACCCTCATTTAACGGGTCAACCCGTGACACGATTACCCGACACGATTAGTTAACGGGTTAAATGGGTTGACCCGTTAATTTACCCAACCCGTTTACGTTCAACCCTAACCCGTAATTATCGTGTCAGTTTCATGTCGACCCGTCGTGTCGGGTTCCAAATTGCCACCCCTACTCAACTCTCTCTCAATTTTAACTCTTAGTTTTAATATTCTCTTAACTCTCAATCTTAATTTTCTTTAATTTTTTTAATTATATTTATAAATTATAATTTTCAATTTATTGTTTGAAGTTTCAAATTCTTAATTTATTATTTTTAAATTTCAAAAACTTATTTTATTATTTTTAAATTTCAAATTGTTAATTTATAATATTTATAAATTTTAAAATTTTTAGTTATAAAAAAAGTTTTGGAACCGGAACCGAAACCGAAACCGTTATAAAATGGAACCGAAACAGTTACAGAACCGTCGATTCCAGAACCGAATCGAAACCGTTTTATCTCGGTTAAGGTTCCAGTTCTAGCCTTTTCAGAACCAGAACCGTTGGTTTGGAACCGAAACCGGAACCGAACCGAACCGTGGTCATATATAAAAAATAAAAAAATAATTAATTTAATGTTTTACTATTTTGAAACTTGTAGAATAAATTAATTGCTTTCTTCCATCACAAAAATTACATGCAATAATAATAAGATTGAAAAGTTTAATTGTTCACATTTAGGGAGTTAAACTCCAAAATCAATTAAAAATTTATTAAAACGTCAAATTTTTCATCGGCCTAGAAGGTCATGGCCCCCCTAGGCTATATAGTGGCTTCGCCAATGCATCTAATGCAATACAATTTGAGAACCATTGGGACCTTTAAATTAAATAACCGTTTACAAAAGAGATTTTTTTTCTGCCGTTGATAGAGTGTATTGGACTGTAGGTAAACAAAATTTATTGCCACACTCTTTGTCATGAAACTCATGCCTAATGCTTAATTGTTGTAAATCTCTATGAGAATTCACATCATCTTTTGTTTTTTCATTCATAATCAAAAGTGACGAGACCCAATCCAGATTTTCTCTAGGCTAATATCTGGTAGGCCTCATCTAACACTGAAACGGACCTCTCTTAAACCCTACTAAGTGACTTAAAGAAATTCGTAGAGCGAACCCTTAAAATTTGCCCATTTAACTTTGCTTCGAAGCTTCTTTGATTTTATTGTTTTGAAACTAACTAGGTTGGTTTCATTTTAAAATCAACTTACTAAATTAGAATTTGAACTAAAATCATGAAAATGACTTTTTATTTTCTGCATTTAAAACCTGTTTTAATAAAAATTCGGTAGCATAACGGCTGCATTTATAAGGTTTCCAAATTCCTGCAAAGAAGATACACTCCCAAATATTTTAAATCACAACGCAACTTCTTGTTTTCCACAAACATGCATCTCAATCATTCTTTTAAAACTCATAAGCAATAATCATTTACCTAAACAAGTATACATTCCAAGAGTAGTCCATAATCTTTTTGTACCATAGGAAAACTTTACAAAGATATTTACATCATAAAAATATAATAACACAAATTCTTAATTGGGTGTTACAAAAGATGCGAAAATGATGCATGCAAAGGTTTGGTTATCGTTTAACAAAAATGCAAATGTAATCTATGCAATGCATTCGTCAAGTGCACGCCCACCTATTCACTACAAGAAATTCTGCCTACAGCAACATTCGAAAGGCAACATACATTGCATTTACGTTGCTGTAGGTCACCTACGACAACGTGCAAGGGTTGTTTGTTGCAGAATCTATCTATGGCAACGTGCAGCCAGACGTTGCCGAAAGTAAGCAACATATAGCAACATGCGTTTCCATGCATGTTGCCAAAGATCCATCCTTTGGCAACTTCCAAGACTGCACGTTGCCAAAAAAGTAACTTTTGGCAACGTGCACTGCAGAACGTTGCAAACAACCAATATTTTGGCAACTTGCATTACTGCAAGTTGCCAAAAGGTTACCTTTTGGCAACTTGCAATGCTACATGTTGCCAAAAATCAATATTTTGGCAACATACACTATCACAAGTTGCTAAAAATCCATATTTTGGTAACTTGCACTGCCGCAAGTTGCCATAAAACCAACGTTTGGCAACGTGCACAGCTGCATGTTGCCAAAAACCCATATTATGGCAACTTACGGAGCTGTAGGTTGCCAAAACCCACATTTTGGTAACGTGTTGAGCTGTGCGTTGCTAAAAACCTATCTTCAAAATTAATATAAATAAATTTAATTTTATTTAATATCATAATGACTAATCACATGCTATGTCAAACGTAAAAAGATAATTATTCTTTGACTTAAATATAAATTACTTACCTAAGGTATAACATAATTAAATTGATAAAAATAATTTTAATTTTGAAATTAATTTTGTGTAATATCATAATTAAAAATATAATAATTATGTATCAGTAAGTTATCTGAAATAACAAGTATAATAGTGTGTTTACTTTACTTGAAACAATCGGATCTAAAATCGGAATAGTTTGGAATCGAAATGATATGTATTGTTATTTAATTTTTCAATTTCTTTAATTAATTTAATTTTATTTTGATTTTTCATTTGTGTCACTATTGTTTATGATTCATAACCTTATATCCAAAAAGATTAGATATTCATTCAAGAAATAAAGAATATATAGAATATATCATAGCTTTTGTTTTAATTTTTAAACAATGCAATAGTTGCTTTGTATTATAATATTTATTATAAATTAATGCAAATAATTTTGTAATTTAAAGTTAAAAAAATTAACAATCACTTTCAAAGAATCACAGTAATTTTTTTTTTTTTAAATGTGTTTAAATATCAATTCTTTACTAAATATTAAGATACTTTCTTCTATTCCCCCACACAAATAAACAAAGGAATCTTTTATATATAAAACAATTGTTTTTCTAATGTACATTCTGAATTTAATCAATATAGTTGAAAATTGTAGATTTGTATCAATATTTATAAAAAATTTAAAAATAAAAACATACACACTCAAGGTCTAATTTAAAGTAGTTATAAGTTTGCGGAGAGAAATATATTAGATTTTAGAATCTCACTCACAACTTAATTGATTAGTAAAATAATATTTATGATAAGAGATTAAATTATTAATATCTATGAGTAGTATTTTTTCCCTATTGTAAAGGTAAATTTTCTCAATATTATAAAAATAAATTTTTAAACTACACATATAATATTTAATCTCAAAAAACCTCATGTTATTGTTCTGTAATCACCTTATAATTATGTACAAAATAGACAACTTTAGAAACTATAAATCATATTCAAACATAATTATTATTATAGTCAATCATATCCAAAAAATACTTCAGAAACTAAAAAAAATAATATGGGAACAGATTTTATAATATTCAAACTTTGGAAAAAAAAATGTTTAGCTAAGTCCAAGTTTAGGCTATGTTTCTTTATAGAGTACTATCAATTTTTACTTTTTTCAATATTATTGATCTTTCAAAAGACAAAAAATATATATATATATATATAAAATACAAGATGCTGACAAACCACGCTGATGTTGTTTTACTTTGGTGGGAACTTCATGTTTTTAGCGCATTTCCAAAGCTTGTTTGGCGGGTTTCAAAGGGTTAAAAAATTAAAAAAAAAAATTAAAAAATCTGACAGATTAGCCAACAACCACTCATTTCGTCTCTCACAACCACTTCCCTTCTCCAATGTTTGCATCTGGACAGACTCTTCCCCTTGCTGCGCCTGTCATCATCGTGCTTGTCAAATGAAACATATTTGTGGTGCTTCTCAAAACAAGTAAGATCCATGATTTTCATGTTTAGTTTACCTCTCAAATGACTTTTATTTTGTGAACTTTTGAGTTTTTAGTCTGTCAAATGAAATTTTTGAAGATGTGAAATGCCTTAATTTACTTTATTGTTATGATTCACTTTATTGTTGTTGTCTGTTTGTGCAGGGGAAGCTGAGTACTTTGGCTAGGTAGTGTTTATACTGCTGTTCTCAGAGATATCCAGGCACGTTTTTAAAGTATATATATATATAATACCATTTAAATTTTCATATTTAAATTTTTTTTCATGTTATTGCTATTTAATATTGTTTAGTATTTGACCAACAAAAGCTATATTCAATAGGACATGTTATATGGAGCCATTTATGTATGTGGATTCCAAAGTCATATTCTTATTCTAATGTCATTGTGTTTACTGTAACTATATATTATTGTTAACTTTAGATAGTACTATTTAAATTCCATATTAGTTGAAAGTGACTTTTATTTATTCTTCTTTTGCTTTGACCGATTGTGGGATCCCAACAAAATGATTGTCATAAAATTGTTAAGCCTAACATTGAGAATGGAAGACCAAGGTGTCACTAATGGACTGCCATGGAAAGCCGAAGTACTAGCCCAATGATATTTGGGAATATAATATATAATGTGAAAATTTACATCTGACTTACTCCTTTTTTGTTATGCCCCTAATAATATAGGTGCTCTATAACAACAAAGCCATAGACATGATTAAAATAATCTTAGTGGAATTAAATAACAGGGCAAGCACATTTGTTCAATTATTTTGTTCTTTTAGCATAGAATACTTTAACTTTAACTTTAACCATGATCTTAGGAATACAATAACGTGAAAGTTCTTCATCAGAACCACAAACTAATTAACAAACTAGCTTATCAACAATTTGACAACACATTTGTCACGCTCAAGTGTCATACATCACACTTCTAGGAGAGAATACAATAGCCGCCACAAACAACAACCCGTGAAACAAATTCTCACTTGTCAACATGCTTTTGAACCATTACACAAAACTGGGGACAAACTTTCTTCACAAAAAGCTATATAGGATTGTTCCTTAAACTTAATTATGTAAATTAGGACTATTTTTGAAGCTCAATTCAGGGGAAAAAACAACTTAAAATAATAAACCAAATACAACCAATTATCATCAATCTAGTTTCTACTATGGAAATTAACAACAGTAAACCATAATAATAATAATTGCAAGCCTTATCTTCTACACATTGATTGAAACCAATCAACAAAAGTTTAGAACTCAAGCTTTGCTTATAATAAGCCTTCATGACAATGATTGCACCAATCAAGTAAGCATCACCCCAGATTAATCAAATTGACATGTTAATTTTAAGTAAGTAATTCACAAGATATTAGTTGGGGAAAAGGTGAAAGTCAGGTCACAGGTTTAAAATATAAAATCTGCTTTGTATCATCGGATTGATGACAAGTTACTTGGACGAATTGTGGAGATTGATCATATCATGCCTTAAACTATTTTGGTGATTTTGGTAATTAGTGTTGCTGTGGTTTGTGTTGATTTGTTATACTTCAACAGCAGGTTTGTATTTATTATTGTTTGTACTAAATGCTTAGCAGACAGTCAACGAAATGTCTCAGTAAATTGGTTGACAGTTTTGGTTGACTTTTTCACCACACTGCTATTGCATTTTCTTCATTATTCACGATAAATTTGCATCCACATAAGCAAATAAATTCGTCAAGGCTAATATCTAATTGGGTATAAACAAAAACAGGTAGCTTTGAATCCAAATAGATAATTTTAATGTATCATTACCAAATATTTAGTGTTCTAATGGAGAATTATCTAATATAACTATATTTGCATGTCAAGGAAAGAAAGTGGTAGAATATGGTCCTCTTGTATTAATGGACACATCTAATTATTATTGAGGAAATTATAAAGTTGCTAATCTTATTGATGTTTTGATTGTGTATAGCTCACTATGGATAAGAGATGGGTGCACCTATCAAGGTTTATATTAATACTTTAAAAACTATTGTTTTAATTTTTTTTATTTTAATTAGTGTTTCTATTTAGAATAGGATGATAAGTTATAAATTTCCTCTTTGTAGACTCTCAAATGAGTATCAAGAAGGGGCCCGAAACTTTGTTGACAATGCTCATGCTAGTGTTGGGAACTCGGATCTAATAGTTTGTCCATGCATGCATTGCAAAAACTTGCAACGCCATCACTACGATATTGTATACGAACACTTAGTAATTAAAGGAATGGATCCTTCTTATCATACTTGGGTCTTTCATGGAGAATGTGTTCCTAGTACATCTATAGGATGTGAAGGCATAAATATGATGTATAGAGATCACATAATGTTTCAGGATGAACAAATCATAAGGGATATGAATGAAAAGCTTCCGCACGAAGAACTCCTGAATATAGTTAGTGTTGCTGAGACTCCTTTATATCCTGGTTGCATAAAGCACACCAAGATGTCTGCAACAGTGGCTTTATTCAAGCATAAAGTCACACATGGATTATCTGATAATGGTTTTAATGATTTGCTTCAGATAATTAGTGACATGCTTCCACCAGAGAATACACTTCCTGATTCTTTTTATTCCTCAAAGAAACTGTTGAAAATATTTGATCTTGGGTATGAAAAGATTGATGCTTGCATTAATGATTGCTGTCTTTTTCGAAAAGAATTCGAGAATGACCAAGAATGCTTTAAGTGTCATGCATCTAGATGGAAAGTTAATGATCAGACTAAGAAGATTCAACATGGCATTCCTGCTAAAGTCCTGCGTTATTTTCCAATAAAACCAAGACTTAGGAGGATGTATGGGATAACTAAGATGGCTGAAGATTTAAGGTGGCATGAATCTCATATTAGTGCAGATGGAAAAATGAGACATCCGGTTGATTCAGTAGCATGGAAGACAATCAATCATAAATGGCCTTCTTTTGCTTCAGATCCCCGAAATATTAGATTTGGTATGTCTACTGATGGATTTAATCCTTTTCAAGATCTCAGCTCCAAGTATAGTTGTTGGCCGGTCATTTTAGCTATATATAACTTTCCTCCACTATTATGCATGTCCAAGGAGAATTTAATGTTGACATTACTTATTCCCGGGCCAAAACAACCAGGTAATGATATTGATATTTATTTGGCTCCACTTATAGAGGACTTAAAGGAAATGTGGTCTACTGGAATTGATGTATATGATGCATACAGTGAGTCAACATTTACATTAAAAGCAATTTTGATGTGGACAATTAATGATTTTCCGGCATATGGAAACCTGTCTGGTTGGCCTATAAAAGGAAGATGTGCTTGTCCAATTTGTGGTGAAAACACTTGTTCGAAATGGTTAAAACACAGTAAAAAATTTTCATACATGGGTCATAGGCGGTTTCTTCCAATGAGTCATCCATTTCGATTAAAACGAGCATGGTTCAATGGAGAACATGAACGGGGTCGCAAGCCGAGGATATCAAGTGGAGAAGAGATTTATAATGAAGTTGATGGTGTTGTTAATGATTGGGGAAAAATGAAGGGTACACAGAAAAGAAAGCGAACTCAAAATGAAAAATTATGGAAGAAAAAGTCTATATTCTTTCAATTACCATATTGGAAGGTATGTACCATATTTAATTTTACACATTTTTCTTCATAATTAAATAACAAGTTTATATTATTATTATTAATTTTGATAATTAAATTGTGTAGGATATGCTTGTTCGGCACAACTTGGATGTGATGCATGTTGAAAAAAACATTTGTGATAGCATTGTTGGTACACTTTTAGATATTAAAGGAAAATCAAAAGATAGACTTAGTTCCCGTCTAGATTTAGAAAACATGCAACTTAGAAAGGAACTACATCCTCAAAGTAAAGGTAATGCATTTTATTTACCAGCTGCATCACACACACTTTCTAAGGTAGAGAAGAAAATGTTTTGCAGAAGACTTGCTAATATGAAATTGCCAGATGGTTATGGTTCTAACATTGGGCCTTGTGTCTCAGTTGAAGATTGTAAGATAGTTGGCCTCAAATCTCATGATTGTCATATTCTAATGCAACAACTTTTACCAATTGCATTAAGGGGCCTTTTACCAAATGGTCCTAGAATTGCAATTTTTCGACTTTGTTCATTTTTCAATGAATTATGTAATAGAGTTGTTGATAGAAATAGAATTCAACAAATGGAAGAAGAAGTAGTTGATACTTTGTGTATGTTGGAAAGGTTTTTTCCACCATCATTCTTTGATATTATGGTTCACCTCACAATTCACTTAGGACGAGAAACACGACTTTGTGGACCCGTACAATTTCGTTGGATGTACCCATTTGAGAGGTAAGTCACAAAAAGTTTGGATTGTTTCAAACTTTTAGTTATTTTGCATCTGTAGGAACTATTTATGACTTTACTTTTATTTATAGGTTTATGAAAGTGTTGAAGGGATATGTTAGAAATCGTGCACGTCCTGAAGGGTGTATAGCCGAAAGATATCTTGCTGAAGAGTACACAATGTTCTGTAGCAAGTATATCAAACAAGCATCTGAAGTAGGAATTCGACATGAACGCAACAAAGAATTTGAGAATGACTTCTTGTTTGGAGGACGTCCAATAAGTGCTGCAAAGTCCATAATTCTGTCAGCTGAAATTTTACAGATTGCTCATCGTTACATCTTGTTTAACAGTTTAGAGGTTCAACCTTATTTGGAGTAAGATTTTAACAAGTTTTTGAATTATTAATTACTTCAGTTTACTGAATTTTATTTATATACTTAAATAATTTCTTTAACTATTAGAATGCACTTGGAAGAACTAAAAAGTTTGGATAGACGATCTGTAAAGAATAATGAATGGTTACAGAACCAACACATGAAAAGATTTAGTGCATGGTTAAGAGAGAAGGTTGGTAAATCTTTTACTTAAGATGTTCAGTATATATCCTGATTCTTTTTCAAATTAAATTTTCTTACCATTTGCTACTGCATTGAACAGATTAATGCTCAAGCAAGATGCAAAGAAGCATGTATATCTAGTATTTTGAAATGGCTAGCACATGGACCTCGTGAGGTTGCCACGTCATATAATGGATATATTATAAATGGTCTTCGATTTCACACCAAAGAAGCGGAAAAAAGTAGACAAAATAGTGGAGTTTCAATATCAGCATCCACAATGTGTAGATCTAGTGCAAGAGATCAAACACCAATCATTGGACAAGTGACCTATTATGGAGTTTTGGAACAGATCTTAGTGCTTGACTATCATATGTTTGAAATCCCACTTTTTAGGTGTTCATGGGCAAATGTTGTCAATGGCATAAAACATGAGGATGGTTTTGTTTTGGTTAACCTCCATGAAGGACAAAACCAATTTGAAAAGGATCCATTTATTTTAGCTTCACAAGCTAAACAAGTGTTCTATTGTAGGGAAAGTGAGACATCACCTTGGTATGTTGTAGCGAAAGCACCACCAAGAGGTTATCATGAGTTGGAAACTTTTGATGAGATTTCTTATGTGTCGTCTGTTCCAAATAATATAGGTGCTCTTGGGACGAATAGTGACCATGACAATGAAACATATATAAGAGTTGATGTGGATGGAACCTTATGTGATAAATAAACTTATGTTTTGTAAAAGGATTTGTTTTGTTATGTTTTTATTACTTTATCAACTTGCATGAGATGTTTGGATATATGTAAGATTGTTGGTTATGTTGAATTCAGTAAGTAATGTTTGTTGGTATAGTAAATTATAATTGATTGTGATTGTACGCACAATTTTTATGAATTTGGATGTTGCATTTATGAGAGTTATTGATTATTATATGTTAATGTTGTTTACAGGGATAATTATAGGTGATTTATTGATTGAGAAATAAACAATTTATCATTTAAAGACAAGCATGGCAGAGGTAAGTAGCATTATTCGTCTAACTTTTATTTTAAGTATTGATTTTGATATTTTATGATGTTGTTTGAACCTCAAATTTATATGTCTTGTTC
The DNA here is from genome assembly GCA_022984855.1 of Dimocarpus longan. Lineage (NCBI taxonomy): Eukaryota > Viridiplantae > Streptophyta > Magnoliopsida > Sapindales > Sapindaceae > Dimocarpus > Dimocarpus longan. The sequence continues at coordinate 11,619,167 of CM041013.1, forward strand.
TTAAAGTCATCAAAAAAAGCTGCAAGAAGATTTTTGAAAGAAAGACAAGCAATCTTTGCTTCAACAAGACAAAATAGAAATCATGGGATAAGAATCTTAACTGGAGAGCAAAATTCAAGGATTGGAGGTCAAGGTAGTACAAACACCCCAAATGAGCAAAGTGATACCCAAGTTAGTCAAGCCAATGACAATGCCAAAAAGGTAAAACAACGAGGATCTACTCGTATGGCCAAATTAAAAGGTAAAGAACCGATGGAAGTAGATGTTAATATGCATGGTCAAACAATTGATGGATCTTCAATTACCCTTTCATCCTATATGGGAACTATTGTAAGAGAGCATGTACCCGTTACACTTCCAAGTTGGAAACAACTTGATAATCAAACAAAAGAAATGTTGTGGTCATCTCTTTTGGTACGTACATTTATAAGTTTTTGTTTATAATATTTCGAAGTTCAAACTTTGAAAATCTTTATGGCACTTTAATTGAAATGTGTATTATGCAGCAATATTTCAAGCTCTTAGATTGTCATAAAGACTACATATTTCGAAAGATGGATGCTCTTTGGAGACTATACAAGTGTAGAATTACTAGAAGGATTAAGGAAGCAAATGCAAAACCACAAAGAAAACGGGAATTGAAGTCAATTAAACCGAACAACATTACAAATGAAGAAGAATGGAGAAAATTTGTTAAAGAGAGAACATCTACTACATTTGAAGTGAGTAGTACTTGAAGTATTCAAAACTAATGTCTTCATTTATATGTGGCTTGTGTTTTTGGAAATATTATGTTTAAGAATACTTGTTTTGGTTTATTGTAGGCAAAGAGCAAGCGATTTCGTGATATGAGTCTAAGTCAACAATTTCGGCACACAACAGGCCGAAGGGGTTATGCTCGCTTGCAACATATGATGGTTAAACTTTCTCATTATTTAACTTTTAGGATTAAATTGCAATAAGATTGATTAGTTTTGTTTCAAGTAGATAATAAAGTAGAAATTTTATGTTGTAGAAAAAGCAAGCTGCAGATGAAGGTAAAGACCCAAATGGTGTGACAAGGGTTGATGTTTGGATAAAAGGACATCAAAGAAAGGAGGGCAAATCTGTTAGTTATGCTGTACAAAATGTTTTGGTAAGTTATAGTTTCAATAATTTTGTTCTCTTTCATTTTTTTTTTAAAAGTTTTTAATTTTTTAATTAATTTACATATGCATTTAGAATGAAGTTGAGGAGTTGCGTTCATCAGAATGTCCTCCAAACGATAATAATGTGAATGAAGATACCATTACAAGAATATTAGGAAAAGAGAAACGTGGCCAAGTGAGAGGTCTTGGATTTGGAGCCACTCCATCACGAATAGATGCACAAGTTCATTCCGGGCAAAAAATGAAAGTACTAGAAAATGAGGTTGCAAGTCTTAAAGAGATGGTAGCTATGGTTATGAAACAAAATCAAGAAGTATGCATTTTCAACCTTATTTTTTTATTATATATACTTATTAGAATATTTGTTTTACTGAAAATATTTTCTATTATTGTTTTCTTTAGTTGTTGAATAAATGTGCAATGGTGGATGCAATGGGGTCTCATGACTGCACTCCTTCTCATGGATATACTCAGGTTGAGTGTATACATTCTTATGAATGTGCTCAGGTCAATAGCTCTAAATATTGTTGTCTTTGTTAATTGCATTTTTTAAATTATGATTAATATGTTGTATTTATTATTGCAGTCACAACATGGAAGTGTCCCTACAACGCAAAGCAACTTCCAACTAGAGAATGCAAAATGCCAAATCTTACACTGGTATCCAACTGAAGATGAAGATAAAGTTGTTGTAGAAGGGAGGATTTCATCAACAGACCCTTCAGTTACAGTCCATAATATGCCTCTTGGAAGATGTTATTGGAGAGTTTGGGTAGATGTGGTATTTGAAGATATAAAGCTATGTAGACCAACTGATGAGCATGAAACTTTAAGTGAAGCTATTGGAAGTACCGTTGCTTGGGTCAAAGAATGCATCAAGTTGGTGTAAGAAAAGGTAGATTTGAAACTTTCAAGGTTTTTAAGTTAATGTTATTTTTGATTAATTGATATTAGCTTGACATTAGTTGTGATATTATACTTTATGTAAACAAGTTTTTGATACTTTATAAAAGCATTGTTATTATGATGTTAATATGAAAGTCATGTAAACATTATATATATTAATGAAATGTCAATTTGCAAATACAGGTTTCATAATTACTCTCCAAAAGTATTATTGAACATATGATATGTATTGAAAAAATTATTTATAATGAAAAAAAAATGAAAATTATATTTAGCAACATGCATTTTACGTTGCCACATACAACCTATGGCAACGTGCAAATAATGTTGCCTTAAACATCAATGGCAACGTGCACTTGATGTTACCTTAAGATCAACAGCAACGCGCATTGTAGGTTGTCGTAACCTACTAATAGTAACGTGTAACAAACGTTGCCTTAAGTGACAATAACAACGTTCCTTTGATGTTTTCTTCCATATCTATGGCAACGTGCAGCCAATGTTGCCATAGTATCTATGGCAACGTGCAGCCAATGTTGCCATAGTATCTATGGCAACGTGCAGCCAATGTTGCCTTACATACTATGGCAACATTAGTTATAGGTTGTTGTAACATATTGCAACATGCGCTGAGCGTTGCCAAAAAACGTAAGACAACGAATGTCGCGCGTTGCCAAAGCCATCATCACTATGGTAACATGATTATCCGTAACTTGCTCCTGCACGTTGCGAAAACCTACGGCAACGTATTTTGCAAGTTGCCGTAGGCCAAATTTGTTGTAGTGATTATAAACCCTTGATTCTATTTATGGTATACTAGTATCACTCTAGTAGTAGCTTTTAAAGGTGAATTTATTTTCGCATCGTGAGTAGAATGTTAATTAGAGGACCCATAAGTATTAGGGAATGATATGGGAGAGTATAGGGTGAGATAAGCTCACAATTAAAGTCAAAAAGTTATAAAATTTTCACCAATAAGAATTAGTCAAATGTGATAGAAATTGTGATGCTTAGTAAGCCATTTGGAATCTTTTGATTTGTGGATTGAATAAGTGGTTCATAAGGTGACAAATGGACCAATTAGAATTAATCTTATCTAGTTAGGGGCTAAGGCAAGATTTAGCAAACTTTAAGGGCCAATTTAGAAAAATTTAAGAGGGACTATCTTGTAATTGAGCACCACTATATATATAGATGCTCTCTTCACTCTTTCATTCATTTCTCACGGTCCAAAATCGAGAGGGAGAGAGAGGTGTGCACTAGCAATAAGGAAGAGAGGAATAAAGGGAGTCCATGCCATTTTCTTCAAGGATTTCATCACCAAATTTCATCTTGTCTTCAACCAAAGCTATTTGTGCAAGTTTGGAGTGAGATTGAAGCATAAATAGGTGAGTTTTCTTGTCTTGATTCAACTTTGATGACTTAGAAACTCATTCCCCATCTTGCTTCAAATTTTAATTTGAGTTTATGAATTGAAAGTAGGTTGGCTGGTGATAATTTTGATGTGATTATTGTGTTGGAAATTGAAAGAAAAGTGAGGATGTTGTGAGAGGTGTGTCACGACCAAAGCTAGGGTTCATGTTAATGTATTTGGGATTTTCCTAAATTATGAAATTTAATGCATTGAGAGAATAATTCATAAAATCTAGGAATTAAATACACCAAGATATGGTTCCCACAAAATAAGGAAAGTTAATATTTCACTATTTTGGCAGTTGAGAAATTACGAAATTGATTAAGTCTTTATTTTGGTAAAAGAAAAATCAAAAAACTCAATCTTTGTCTATTTAGACAGTTGAAAGATTTGAGGACATACATTAGGCAATTTAGATATATAATTGATTGGGAAATCAATTAATGCTAATTAATGAGGGGGTGCCTAGAGGTACTTATATAAAGGCTTCTCCTTTCATTGTTTCAAATATCCTAGAATTGGAGAGAAAAAAAAGAGTAGTGTAGCTCTTGGTGAGATTCTTCTTGAGTGTTGGAGAATTGTTATTCTCTTGGATGTATTCGGGATTTAGGGTGTAAGGATTTGAATGTTTTGAGTGTTTGTAAACACTTGTTGTAATTTTTTCTCCTTATAGTGAAGATCTGTAGCAGCTCCGTGGACGTTTTGGGTGAATCACGTAAATCTTGTGTTGTTTTTTCGTCTGATTTATTTTCTTTATTATTTCTGCATTATTTTTTATCGCTTTATTAATCTGGTGTTTTTGAAAGGTCTATTCCCTAACAACTGGTATCAGGGCCCAGGTCGTGACTTCTGTAATTTTTCTGGTGGGGATACTATTCACGTGAATAGTGATTTCGGTTAGGATACTATTCATGTGAATAGTGATTCGTGAATAGTATTTTTTCGGGTGGAATTTTTTTTTTTCTTTTTTTTTCTTTTGCACAAGTCTTGAGGAACCAGATTTGAGTGGAAGCGATGACAATAGACGAAGGAAAGAGTATAAAAATTGAGAAGTTTAATGGTGAAGATTTTAGCTTCTGGAATATGTAGATCGAAGATTATTTATATCAGAAGGGCATGCATTTGCCGCTTATGGGAGAAAAACCAAAAGACCTGGGTGCTACAAAGCAAATTGTTGGAATGAGGATTACCAGAGATAGAGTAGCAGGAACTTTGTTGTTGTCGCAGGCAGAGTATGTCAATAAAGTTCTCTCCAGATTCAACATGCAAAATACTAAACTAGTAAGCATTCCATTGGGTGCCCATTTCAAACTTTCCAAAGAGAATTTACCTAAGACTAAGGAAGAACGTGATCACATGAGAAAGGTTCCTTATGCCTCAGCCATTGGAAGTTTGATGTATGTCATGGTTTGTACCAGACCAGATATTGCACAAGCAGTGGGAGTGGTGAGTAGGTACATGAACAATCCTGGCAAGATACATTGAGAAGCAGTTAAATGGATCCTCAGATATCTACGAAGTACCATAAGAATGGTACTTTGTTTTAAAAGTAGAGATATGAAACTAGAAGGTTTTGTTGATGCTGATTTAGCCGGAGATGTCGACAATAGAAAGAGCACTACAGGATACGTGTTTACTTTGGGAGGAACCGCGGTGAGTTGGGTTTCCCAACTACAGAAAGTTGTAGCTCTCTCCACTACTGAGGCGGAATATATTGCAATTACAGAAGCTAGTAAGGAGATGATTTGGCTTCAAGGTTTCTTGGAAGAATTAAAAAAGAAATAGGAGAGCAATGTTCTTTATTCCGACAGTCAGAGTGCAATCCACTTAGCAAAAAATCTATCTTTCCATGCAAGGACGAAGCATATTCAGACGAAATATCATTTTATCCGGTCTCTTCTGGAAGACAAAGTTTTAAAGCTTGAGAAGATTCATAGAAGTGAAAACCCTGTAGATATGCTGACGAAGACGGTGACGATCGACAAACTGAAGCAGTGCTCAGTTTCAGTTAGCCTACAAGAATAGCAAGGGAGAGATGAGTTGTTGCATTGATTATGTGAATACATGACTGAAGTAAGTCTTCAAGTGGGAGATTGTTATTTAATACATTTGGGATTTTCCTAAATTGTGTAATTTAATGCATTGAGAGAATAATTCCTAAAATCTAGGAATTAAATACACCAAGATATGGTTCCCACAAAATAAGGAAAGTTAATATTTCACTGTTTTGGTAGTTGAGAAATTAGGAAATTGATTATGTCTTTATTTTGGCAAAAGAAGAATCTAGAAACTTAATCTTTGTCTATTTAGGCAGTTGAAGGATTTGAGGAGATACATTAGGCAATTATGTAAATGGTTCACCATAGTAAGGACATTCCTCAACGCACTCCAAATCTTTTAAAACAAACAACAATCATGAATACATGCATGTTTTTTCTTATATTCTAAATTGAATATTTTAAGGTGAGTACAATGACTTAAGAACAACATTATCGTGCAGCAACATATCCTTAAAGGTGCCGAGAAGTTCATCAAAACCCTTATAAGAGAACCATATGTAACTTTATGTTTAAACAAAACTACAATGGCAAAATATTTGGTATATTTTGTACTATCTCTACACAAAGGAGTTTCAAGCATCTCCCACATTCTTATCAAAGTCGTCATCTGTTATTTCAACCTCTTGATCAGTATATTTTTATATGTGTTTTGGACCTCTAATTCCTATTCTTTTAGCTTGACTCTGGAGTGAAATTTTTGGATTTGATGCGTTTTGTGCAATGTTTTAGGTTTTTATTTGCTATTAGGTTGTTGAGCTTTAAGGGTTGCATTTTGGGCTTAATTTGATCGAAAAATGGTGTTTTTCGAAGAACAATTCACTACCAAGTTTTCTGTGAAATTTAACTTGAGGAATAATCTTATGGATACCTCTACTTCAATCTACTACGATGGTTTGCTATGATTTTGTAGGGGATTGACGTAGCAGATCATCCTATCTCTATTTGTATTTGAAACATTTTAAGGGTAGCTTGATCCTTTTGCCGCATATGGTTCCTTTATTATAAAAACCTAATTTTTAGAGCAGCAACCATCTATAAAAGAAAGCACATAAATCTTCATTCATTTCCTTCATTGAACTCATCTCAATTGGTTCATTCTTAAGTGAAGAAGGAAAGAAATCAAGGAGTTCTTAACCAAAAAGAGCTCAAGGGATCGAATCATTGGAAAACCATTCAATGGAGTTTAAGTGTTCATTCTTTCCTCTCTATTTTTTTGTCTGTATTCAATTTGAGATGTGCAACAAAATTCTAGTTAGGGAGCCAATGTTCTTTGTACTTTGATTATCATTTAATACAATTCAATTAATAATTTCATTCATTATTTTTGTTGTTTCATTTATTGTTTTGGTTTTGGATATGAATGACCAATTTTATTCTTAATCTTGACCATGAATGATTGGATATTATGGAGTATTTAAGAGACTATTTAGAGGTCATTTGTTTTTTATCTAAAAACTGAATAATAGTTGAAATCTGAAATCTAATAACTTGTTTGTTTTGTTTTCTCACATCTAAATGTACTATAAAATTATTTGTTTTTTAAAGTTAAAATTGTTTGAAAACTAATATCTTTTTTACTATTAGTTGTTATGAAATTTTATATAATATATTAATTACAAAAAATATATATATAAATAATTACTTGTAATATGTATTTATAATTAAAATATGATTAAAAAGTATAATAGAATTAATTATATTTATATATTTAAATAAAAATAATGAAATTATCTATGAGTTGAATTATATTTAGGGTTACTAATATTTTACCCCTTGGAACTGAAAATAATATCAACCTACCATTGATATTGAAAATAATTGCTAAAACGGTCCAACCTTTAAATGGCATGGTAATTTCATCAATAACCTAACCGATCCATCAATTTGAAGGGTAAAATGGATATTGAAGGTTGAACCAAAAATTCTATCCACTTCCTAGAAGATTGTATAATATTTTTAAATATTAAATAAATAAAAACAATAATTCAACAAATTAGAACGAGACACTTGTAACCTTAAAAAACTACACCTATGACCAAAACCTCATCCAATCACTCTCTCTCCACTGTCTCTCTCTATCATCTCTCCCCAATATCATCGTCGTCGTTACCCATCAGCTTGTCTTCACTCTCTCCCCACCATCTGTCTCTATTATCTCACTCAACCACCATCTCTCTCTCATCTCTCTCTAATATCATCGTCACCATCACCTATCGGATACGGCTCCTCCACCAGCTCGTTTTTTTCTCTTTGTCCTTCTCCACTAACTCCGTCAGTACGGCTACGTCTTCGCTTATAGGATGACTGCAATAGGTTGTTCATCTCCAATGCTTATACTTTCGGATCGAAGTTGAAACCCAATAGCCCAACCCATATCCAACGAGCTTAAGGAGCTCAAGCAGTAGAGGGTGTTTATTGGGCACACTCACGACCAGCTTCTAGTGTCGGCATCAAATGTAGTGTCACTCCACCATGTTCTTCCTTATCAATTCGAGAAAAAGAATGAGGATTGGATCAACTCCATCGGCCGCTCCATTATCTAGCCTTTTGTTGTTGTTGGTTCTGGTTTGGTTATGCAGATGTTGTTGTGTTCATGTGTTTGTGTAGATGGTGTTGGAAATGAGGGTTGTGACTACCAATTTGGTGATGAAAAAGCTAGGTTAGAAATTGAAAGGTCAGCTGATATGGTTAGAAATAAAAGGTCGACTGATCTGAGTGATAGGGTTTGAAGTTCTTAGAACATTTCTATTAATACAGATGAATCGATGGCTAGTGGAGATCCAAATCAGATCTCTACTATCCATCTAGATGAATAAATGGTAGAGATCCGATCTAGATCTCCACCATCTGCTTTTTTTTATTATTTTCTTTTTAAAATTTTGTTTTTTTAATTTAATTTAAAAAAAAAATCACCATCCATCTCATGAGATGGACAGTGATGATAGAATGATTTTTATTTTTTCTATTTTTAATTTAATATTAAATTAAAATTAATTTAATTGTTAAATTAACACCTAAACTAACACTTATAACTCTCAATTCTCACTCACCCTAGCCATCAATCCTCTCCTCTCAGTTCTTACTCACCCTAGCTTTGAGTGTGATCCATCGACGTTCACCGACCCAACTTTATCTAGGGTGTGTTTTGTTTTGGAGATCAATTTCTTGGTTGTTGAGAAAATGAAGAAGCTTCTTTGTGAGATTTGGTTTTAGTTTGTTATCTTGGTAGACTTACGTTGACAGAAACAAGAAGACTGTAAAAATGAAAACTCCATTAAACATGTGTTGGTGGGGTTCTGGAGTTCCGTGTTTGTTTGTTTCGTATATCATTGTTGATTATCTATTTATTTTCTAAGAAACAAAGAAGTTAAAAAAAGTAAAAATTAAAGTAAAACAGTGATTGTGAATCAAGAATTCTAGAATTATATGTTATTTATGTTAAACATTATTTTTTCCTTTCTTTTTGATGTACTACTAGACTGTTTCAAAGGACAATCGGAGGCTCATTTACATGTCCAAACCGACATGGATTAACCTGAATTGAACTAAACCAATCAAATCAGTTCATGTTGATTTTCACCTCATTTTGGTTTGGTCCAGTTTTGAAATTGAAAACTGACCCATGTCGGTTTCGGATTGGTTTTCATCAAATTAAACTAACCCAACCCTACCTCGTGCCCACCCTTAAATGAGAAGGTGTTCAACTATTTTTACTAAGAGATGATATGCAATGGTATTATGATAATTGTTATGACAAACTATGTTTTTATTGATTTTATTATTTATAATGTAGTGCTTTTTTAATGCCATTACATTTACTTAACATTAAATGATACCACATTAAGTTTGTATAATAATATTAGTACAAGTTTATTGTGTGTTAGTTTATTATATAGTTTTTATTGATCCCCCTAAAAATAAAATTCTAGCTCCATCATGGATCCTTTATTAACAAACTAATACTTAGTTCGCAAATAAAAGAAAACACTTGTGTTGGAACTAACTTAGTTCACAAACAAAGGGATGGTGATATATATATATATATATATATATATATTAATATTATAGTTTGACATAGTTTCAAAATTCACAGTAATTTTAGTATTATTTGTTGAGATTTTCAAAAAATTAAAAAAATCAAAAGTACTTATGATAATAACTTATATTTTCATGGTATTAAAATATAAAATTTTAATTACAAATCCTAAATTCAAGGATATCTAGATCTTTATTTATTTATTCATAGCTTTACTAAATAATAAAATCTAGACATCCTAATTTATATCTCAATTTTATTGGTTTGAAAAATAAAATAAAATAATCACTCATATCCCTAAACGTGTCTTTTGTGCCATCCACTTTCTGAATTATTACATGATCATGCAATCAGTCAATCAAGCGTGTTTTCCGTGGCATCAACTTTCTAACCTAAAGCAATTGCCCTTGCATCACGTTGCAGCTTGCAAAATGATTGATGTATACGCGTCAACAAACAAAGACTTCATTTGCCGACATCATAAATCTATTGTTTTGGTACCACGTATAGAAATCTATATCGTCTTGCATCATAAATCTGTTTTCTGCTTCAACAAAAACGTAGCTTAAGATATCTGGCAAGAAAAAGTTACGAATATATGTTTAACAATGACGTTCGAAAATGCATGGACAATTCTAACATTATAAAATAATTTTATCGTCGTCGATGTTGGCAACTCCCTAATCTCTATAAAAGGATAACAGAAATTCTCTAACCTTTCTTATCTCAACAAATTAGTCTTGGGTTAAGACACCATGGGGTTGTTTTTCTTCACATTCATGCACTGTGTTTTTTGGCTGTCTTTTCAACTTACAGTTTCTCATCATATTGCTGGTTCTTTGCAACCACTTTGTCATGACAACGAGCGTTTTGCATTGTTGCAATTCAAGGAAAGCCTTACTATTGAGCCTTCAGCTTCTAGGAACCCTTCTGCTTATCCGAAGATGTCGTCATGGAAGCTGGAAGACAACAGCCATGACTGCTGCTTTTGGGACGGGATAGAGTGCAATGAGGACTCTGGTCATGTGATCAAGCTTGACCTCACTAGTAGCTGCCTCTATGGTTCCATCGACTTTAACAGCAGCCTCTTCGACCTTGTCCATCTCGAATGGCTTAGCCTTGCTGATAATGACTTCAATCAATCTGAAATCCTTTCTACAATCATCAAGCTTTCCAAGTTATCACATTTGAATGTTTCTTCTTCAGGCCTTGTTGGTAAGATACCACAAAACATCCTAAATCTTACACAATTGATGTCCCTTGACCTCACCAGTGTCCACATTTCTTCTTCCATACCACATGTCATGGCAAATCTATCTTCTTTGACTCATTTATCGCTTGAAAGTTGTGGATTGCTAGGCGTATTCCCTATAGAGATTTTCAGGTTACCCAACCTTTACTTTCTCAATGTGGCCTCCAATCAAGAGCTCAGAGGATATTTGCCCGAGTTTCAGGAGAGCAGTCCCCTTACAGAATTGAAACTGGCAGATACTGGATTTCATGGTAAGATTCCCCATTCAATTGGTAACCTTACCAAGCTTGTCAATTTAGACCTTTCATCAATTGTATTTTCTGGTGAGCTACCAACTTCAATTGGAAAACTTTCTCCTAATCTGAAATATTTGAATCTCTGTAAGGCCAATTTGTCTGGCCAACTTCCATCTTCATTGAGTAATCTCACCCAGCTCACCTTGTTGGACCTTTCCTACAATGATTTCCAGAGTTCTTCTTCATTGTCTTGGCTTTCTAAGCTAACCAAACTCCATACTTTGAACCTTCGTGGTGTGAATTTATTTGGGGAAATTCCTTCTTCGCTCATGAACCTAACTCAAGTTCGTCAAATTTATTTGTGTGTAAACCGATTAACTGGTTTAATCCCACCTTGGCTCATGAACTTAAATCAAGTAGAAGCTCTAGGGTTGATGTTTAATCAGCTGAGGGGTCCAATCCCATCTGAAATTGGAAACCTAACCCAACTGAATTCTCTTTGTCTTGGATCTAATCAACTAGAAGGCATGATTCCCAGCTCAATCTTTGAACTCGATAGTCTCATACGTCTTGTACTTTCTTCAAATAATTTAATTGGCACAATAGAACTAGACAAACTTCTTCTTAATCTCAAAAAATTAACTGTGTTAGATCTCTCATTAAACAACTTATCAATACTTGCCAAAACCACTGTTACTATTGATTCTCAACAATTTTTGCTTTTAGGACTACGTTCTTGCAATGTTAGTGTCTTTCCAAATTTCCTGAAAAATCAAGAACAATTAGTTATGCTGGACCTCTCCTCCAACAGCATCTCGGGCCAAATACCCAAATGGTTGTTAAATGTAAGTGTGAATAGTTTAACCTTCTTGAATCTTTCTCATAATTTCTTGACAAGTTTTGACCAACATCCTGTTGTTCTTCCGTGGACTAAACTACTGACTTTAGATCTCAATTCAAACCAACTGCAGGGACCACTACCCGTTCCATCATTGTCCACAATTAACTATATCATTTCTAACAACAACCTAACAGGGAATATTCCACTCTTCATATGTAACTTGATTAACCTTCATGTCCTTGATCTATCTTATAATAACTTCAGTGGCATGCTTTCAGAATGTTTGGGCAGTTTTCCTTACCTATCTATACTACAACTAGAAAGCAATAAATTCCATGGAAACATTCCTTCAACTTTAATCAACGGAACAAATTTGAAGATGATTGATTTGAGCAACAATTTTTTTCAAGGAAAAATTCCAAGATCATTAGCCAATTGTACAATGCTAGAATTTCTTGATCTCGGAAATAACCAAATCAGTGATGTTTTCCCATCTTGGATGGGAACTCTAACTAAGCTAAAGGTTCTCATTTTGCAGTCAAATAAGCTTCACGGTGCGATACACAAACCTAAGACTGCTCTTAACTTTCCCAGGTTGCAAATCATCGACCTCTCTCGTAATTTGTTTACCAATGAACTTCCATCAAAATACTTCAAATGTTTGAATGCCATGTATATTGTTAATCAAAGCCAGATAACATATATGCAGGAAAATATAGGTCCTACTGGAACTTGCATTTCTGTTGACCAGGTTGTAAGCTATGCTTACTCATTAACAATGAGTAACAAAGGCATAAAGATGAAATATGGGAAGGTTTCAAATATGCTCATAAGCATTAACCTCTCTAACAATAAGTTCACAGGAGAGATTCCAGCATCCATTGCCAAATTGAAGGGGCTGCGTGTGCTCAATCTTTCCAACAACAATCTCCAAGGCCACATCCCATCATCTTTAGGCGAGTTAACTGTGCTAGAATCATTAGACCTTTCCAAAAATATGCTTTCAGGAAAGATTCCTCAACAACTAGTAGAACTCACTTTCCTTGCATTCCTAAATGTTTCAAATAATCATTTAACGGGATCCATTCCACAAGGGAAACAATTCAACACATTTGAGAATAGTTCATTTGATGGGAACATAGGATTGTGTGGAAAACCTTTTTCAAGAGCATGTGAAAATTCTGATGAATCCAGGGAGGAAGAAATTCATCAAGGCTCAGCATCTCTCTTTGAATTAATTGACTGGGAAATAGTTGCGATTGGGTGTGCAAGTGGGCTCATAATTGGAGGGGTTCTCGGACACATCTTCTACGAGACAAAAGATGAATGCTTTTTGATGATTTTTGGGAGGCATTTGAAAAAATGAAGATCAAGAGGAGGAATGGAAGCTGAATGTAATTAATTAGTTTTTGTTTCAAGCGTTAGGGCCGAGCTGTGGCTTCATAAGCTTCATGTGCACTTTCTTTTTCTCACATTTTATTTTCATAAGTACAATTAGGAAGAATTCGTATGTATTGAATAAATTGAAGGAATTGATACTCTTGTGTATTGAAAAACAGTCACTCTAATATTGTGCTTGAATTTTGATGGCCAAGAGGTTAGTCTCAACTAGTCTATTTTGACGTTTTAATTGTGATATTATTTTAACACTAATATATATTTTTTAATAATAAAATATTAAGATCCTAGTCTTAACTAGTCTTATTTGTTTGGACTCCATGTGTTAGAAACTTTAGATTTAGAAGCCTATTTGTGTACACACTTGAAAGTAGGGGTGGCAAAAAGGGTTGGCGTGTCGGGTTGAGTCGAATTCGATTCGATTCGTTTATGAATTCGCTCAACCCGACACGAATTCGTTTAAGAAACGGGTTGACATTTTTGAATTCGACACGAATTCGTTTACAAACGGGTTGACCCGACACGACACGATTAATTCGTTTAATATTTGAACCATTAAGAATTCTAATTCATTTAACCCGTTTAACCCATTGAATTCGTTTAACCCATTTAACCCACCGAATTCGTTTAACAAGTTGAATTCGTTTAATCCATTATTCGTTTAACTCGTTTAATTTTATAATATTTTAAACATATATATAATAAATCATTCATAATTAAATATTTAACCAACAAATTCACAGATAAAAATAAAAAACCAAATCAACATAACCATCACAGGATCCAAACACCAGATTAAACAACAGATTCAACAGATAAAATTCAAATATCAAATTCAACAAAATCAACACAAAAACCACACATCAAATTTAACATAGTCAACACGTAAAAACCAACACATTAATTTTCAGAAAAAAAAAATCCCAATAAAATAAATCAACAATAAAATAAAATCAAACCATGCTCAAACTTAATGCAAATCCATGATAATTAAAATTTCATAACATTATTGTGTCATAACATTATCGTGGTGGTCCGTGGAGCCGTGGATCTGGTGGTGTCGTGGTGGAGCCGTCGATCTGTGGTGGACCGTGGAGAAGAGGCGGCGATCTTGAAGAGAAATGGAGAACGGGCTGCGACCGTTTGGGAGGAGGGGAGAACCGGCAGCAACTGTGAGGGAGGAGGAGAGAACGGCCAACGACCGTGAGGGAGGAGGAGAGAACGGCCAGCGACCGTGAGGGAGGAGGAGAGATCGGACGGCGAGCGGGAGGGAGGAGGGAAGATCGAACGGCGAGCGGGAGGCAGGAGGGAAGATCGAACGACGAGCGTGAGGTAGGAGTGAAGATCGGACGACGAGCGTGAGGCAGGAGTGAAGATCGGACGGCGAGCGTGAGGCAAAAGGGAAGATCGGACGGCGAGCGTGAAGGACGATAGGAGAACGGTCGACGACCGTAGGGAGAAGACGGCGACCGGACGGCGACCGTGAGGGAGCAGAGGGTGAGTCGGCGCAAAGGGTTGTGGTGTGGCCGTGTGGGTGTGCTGCACTGCTGCCGAAATGAGGTTGAATGTGTTAGATGGTTTAGGTTTTGGATGAATATGTGTATATATATCAATGTATAATTACACATAAACCCCTCTAATATAATTTATTTTCATTTTAATCGTGTCAACCCGCGATTCGTTTAAGTAAACCCAATTCGATTCGTTTAATAAACGAGTTGAACGGGTTGACACGATTACGACACGAATTCGTTTAACTCAAACCCATACCCATTTATTTTTCGCGAATTCGTGTCGACCCGTCGTGTTGGAACCCATATTGCCACCCCTACTTGAAAGTAAACCTAATTATAGACAATAATCAGCCTGTAAACTGCACTTTCAGATTATTAAGGCAGCAATGGACGTAATTATAGGAAAATAGTTAGACAATTTTAACAAATAATTCATGAAAATTCAACTCAACTTGGTTTTGATGGATTGTTATGCGTCCTATATATGTTTGAAAAGCTTCAAACTGTTGATACAATATTAAGGGCTATTTTCTTACTTCAACAGGCTATTTACCTTTACACAAAGGATGGTTGTTGGCACATGGTGTTCATTAAGATTTGCGGAATCTTTAGTGCCTCATTAATTTGATCTTTATTTGACATTGTAATTGAAAGCTTTTAGAAGTGACAATGCATTGGCTTCCATGAACATGATACAAGATCCTCTCAATTTTTTAATTTGGTTTATAGCAGTGACTAAAAGCTTTTAATTTGGTGGATTGAACTTGTGTTTGTAACATGTCTTTGTGGTGTATTGAACTTTATGTCTTTATTTATACTTGTTTTATGGATCTTTATTTATGATGTTTGAATTTATATGTGATATGTAATATTAGCCATGTTAATTATAGGAACTTTTTGTATTTCAACGAATATCCAACCTATCAACTCAATTCAACCCAATAATTATTGGGTTGGGTTGAAGAATTGATTGGGTTGGTCACATTGAGTTGAGAGATCTCTAACCCAACCTAACCTGAATCTGAAAATATCCAACTCTAGTTTGGAAATGTAGGGAAAAACAATGGTTGTTTTAATCAAACCAAAACTTTGCGAAAGAGTGAGTTTCAAAACTTGCAGTGAAATAAAACAACAAAAACAAAATAAAAGATCAAGTCTTTTACCTTCTGTTTTGATTCTCTATTAATTACTCATCATTTAGTCTTCTTTGATATCTCTCTACACAATAAATAAATAAATGAGTGTGCACGATTATATAACTATGATTATTTTGGTTTTTTCTAAAAAAAATAATAAAATTGTATAACAGGTGAGTTTTCTTCTTTGTGTTTTGGCTTGTTGAAAACAAAAAATTCTTTTTTTTCTAGTTTGTCAAACATACAACCTACCAACCCTTCTATAAAAAAAAAAATAAAAACAAAAAAAACAAAAATGTAAAACCCAACCAATACTATGATATTTAAGCCCAATTACATTATTTTCCAGCCCATGGCAGCCCCAAAAAAGGTGATGAAGTTCAGTCTATTAGATGAGGATATGTATGTAAATAACAAAGAAATAAGAGTTGCTTCAACTCTTTAATTTTGAAAGTGACAACAGATGCTTGAGGAGAGAGCGATTTTAACTCATTAAAAAGGTGACAACAACTATTTGCGTGCAGCAGCTGGCTATCAAGAGCTTAAGCTGGTGAAATTCATATACGTATACATGTATTCCTTATTATTGAAAACATAAGAGGAAAGAAAGGCAAGCAAGGAGAGAAAAAAGTGAACTAGTGTAGTGTTTTAGAACTTAGCTAAATAGGTTGACTTCTCGGCGAGTACTCTTGGATCGATACCTTACTTACCATGACCCAAACCCTAGGCCGTAGTAGAATCGTAAATATTAATTGATAGAAATTTTCAATTGACACTACAAAATTCATGGAATTTTTCAACTTTTAAAAATATAAAATTTTTCTCTGTTTTTTATACTCCGGAGTATCAAGATAATATATTGAGGAAAATGTAATGAAAAACTTCAAAACACTCTAAAATAATTCCGGTGAAGACCATTTTCATATATATGTGAGCACTTGCTAGAAATCATAGATTCATAATCATAAATAAAATTATAAATACTTAGCCATGCAATTAGCTGATCATAAGTAAACATTCACATCCACTTAGAATTTCAAATAAAAATCCACAGTTCAGATGTTCTTAATACAATATTTTAAATACATCGAATGTAAGTTCACTACAAGAAAACAGGGCATTAACGCCGGACTATCCATACCGGGCACTAAAGGCCCGGTATGGATAACCTTATAACATATCAAAATAAAATAAAATTGACTTATCCATACCGGGCATTAAAGGCCCGGTATGGATAATCTATTATCTATTATTTAAAAAATAAAAAATCACTTATCTATACCGGACACTGATGGTTCGGTATGAATAATACGAATTTTATTTTTATAAATTGATTATCCATACCGGGCACTAATGGCCCGGTATGGATAGTCATATTTTTTTAATTTCTTTATTCTCCATTTTTTTAATTTTTTAATTTTTAATTTTTAAATAAAAAAAATATGATTATCCATACCGGGCTGGTCACCGGCCCGGTATGGATAATCTGGGCTCTGGGCATGGTATTACCCGACCCTTCCCCTCATTTTCAACATTATCTTTCTCTCTCTATCCCTTTTTCTCACAACTACTCTCTCTAAAAACCCTAGCCGCCCCACCCAGTAGCGTCGCCGCTCCTGTTGCCGACCGACATCGTCGCCGACCGCCTCCGTTTTTTGACCGTCGCCGGTGAGTTCTCTCTTCTTCTTCTTCTTCTTTTCTTTTTGGTCTCATTCTTCTCTTTTACCTCTTCTTCTTCCGTCCACTGGACGGCCAGATTACCGTCAGATAGTCGGCATGGTAGTCGACGGCGATGAAAGAGAAGACGTGAGCACCAAGCTCGTCGACGTCGATGCCGTCGTCATACAGATGCGGGCCCTGCTTCTCGAGATGAGATGGAAAATCGAAGGCTTCAGAGGCAGCGTCGAAGCGCCGCTCCTGTTGCCGACCGACATCGTCGCCTACCGCCTTCGTTTCTTGACCGTCGCCGGTGAGTTCTCTCTTCTTCTTCTTCTTCTTTTCTTTTTGGTCTCATTCTTCTCTTTTTCCTCTTCTTCTTCCGTCCACTGGACGGCCAGATTGCTGTCAGATCGTCGGCATGGTAGTCGACGGCGATGAGGGAGAAGATGTGAGCACCAAGCTCGTCGACGTCAATGCCGTCGTCATACGGATGCGGGCCCTGCTTCTTGACACGCTTCACATCGTGTCCTCGAACTGTTGCTGCCGTCGTCATACGGATGCTGCCGTCATACGGATGCTGCCGCCAGAAAGGTCCTCGAACTGTTGCTTGACACGCTTCACATCGTGTCCAAGGTAATGACTAAGTATTGTTTTTCACTTGTTGGAGGACTCAGATCTGAGGATTTATATTTTGTATTATGAATTCGATTATGTGAATTGGTTTTGGATCTGCATATTGTGTGTAAGTTGTTGTGTTTGGACAATTGTGAGGTTTGGTTAGTGGGCTTGTCTAGAAAAAAAAAACGGCATTGCTTATCACTGAAAATGGCAGTTGCTTATCACTATAAACGGCATTGCTGCTGGGATGAGGAACATTTAATGTTTTACATATATTGGACCCAGACATTGATGTTGGCGCACGTCAAATGGCAGTTGCAGCAAGGGAGAGTTCCCGACGACTTCAGGTAAACACTAAATTGCAATCACACTTGCAAAGTTTAGTAAGTTCATTATAGATGGAAATATCACATTATCTTAGCAAATGGAGGTGAGAATTATTTTTCCTTTTAACTGTGTGAAGGGGTGTATCTTCTTGGTAGGCAACTTAATAACTCAGGATTTTTTTACTTTTACAGGCCTTGTCTTCAGAGGATAGGAAAAAGATTTTGCTGGACATCGCTGATGCCTTGGTAGCTAATGAAGAATTGATCAAAGTTGAAAATCAAGCTGATGTAGCAGCTGCAGAACAGGATGGATATGAGAAACCCTTGATAGCTCGGCTGGCTTTGAAGTCTGGGAAGGCAAGATTTCTTTTGACCTTTCTCTTTTTTTATTTTTGCAGCTTATCCTTTTAATGTTTTCGGTTTGTGAAATGTTTTAACATTTTACAATATATTTTAATTTTTGTTATGTAATTTAAATGTTGTTTATATATTAAATTATATAAAATTTTATCATTTCTATACTGTCTTTGTTTTATTGTAATAAAAAAATTATATATTCTATAATTTAATTTTTTTTAAAAAAATTTTACCAATATCCATACCGGGCATCTGCCCGGTATGGATATTGTTAATGTCACGGGTCGACCCGTGACGACCCGTGACATTAACAATATCCATACCGGGCGGATGCCCGGTATGGATAGCCCGGTATGGATACTTTTAGTATCCATACCGGGCGCAACCACACCGGGTGACCGCCCGGTATGGATAGTCAACCATACCGGGCATTGCCCGGTATGGTTGGCTCATTTTGTTGTAGTGGTTCCCTAAATTGGTTCTAAGGACATCTACCTCTGAATACCAACTTTAAGATGAAATAAACTAATAGCTACATCATAAGCAAAGTTCCTGAATTCTTTAATCCTATGTCTACTCCACCTGATGACCACCTAAGTCACCCTGTACATTTCATGAAGGGGCGAAAAATAAATGAGAGGTGAGCTAGTGCTCAATAGGATTTCATTCCCGATAAGGTTTCGAAAACCACTTTCTAAAATCATTATTAAAACCATACAAGGTTAACTGTCTTAACAAATTCAATAATCATTTCATATAAACATATAGGCTCCTAAAATAGTAATACAACCTTTAAATTTTTATGTCAAGTCAAAGTATTTTCAAAACAATATAAATCCTATCCCTTAGTCATATACCCGGTGACCTATAATTTCAGTAAATTATTTTGAATAAGAAAATAAAGTTTGGCATGCTGTGACCCTGGTAGTCATACCAGAAGATACCCTACACATTAACCCCGACATAAAGTTGTATAGTACGAATAATTGGTGATAACATTACATAATGACTAGGACGGTGAACTTTTACTCCATTCAAGTTACAAAATAATTTAAATAAATTTACAATGCAATCAATACAATATACATAAAAATCGATATTTTAAAAACCTTCTTTTTTTATTTATGAAAAATTTCGCTAGCATAATGACTGCTAATTCAGTAAACCAAATTTTTTTAAAAAAAATGTTATAAAACCACAATTTTCACCAAACAAACCATAATATATTCCCAAAGCAATCCATAATATATTTCTACAAATAATTAACACTTCCCAAAATCATACAAATTTAAGTGAACTCCAACTTTAACATAAAAAATTTATAAAAGATCAGGATTGAACCCTACCTCAATATTGGCTATTAACTACTCCGACAATCTTGATTCTCAATGTAGTTATCGTTGTTCCAAATCGAATCTATAAAGTAACGCAATATAGAAAATTTTTAATACGGTTGCCCTATGAGGAAAATAACCCTAAAAATGAATTATACGCTTAAAAACGAGCTCGTAAGAGTGTCTGGAGCTAAATTTTAAGTTCAGGAGATCAAAAACCTTACCTCCGTTGCATGTGGTGGCCGACGGTGACTTTTCGGTGACGGATTCAAGCGACCACGATGGTGGAAGGTGTAGCTAGATGGATTTTGTTGTCTAAGACCCGCTTGTCATAAAAACGGGGTTGGCCGGAGTCGGAATCACTTAGTTTCACTGGGATCTTGAAAAATCGAAGTTGGTTAGTGGCTGAACTTCCTCTATAAAAACGAAGACCCAAATGATGGTGAAAATGGCTAAAATTAATACCTATAGAATCTACGTCGCACGAGCTTTCTAACGGCATAAAGCTTAGCCAAAACGGAGGTCAGATGAGGTCAGAACAAAAGGTAACTCATGATCATAGGAATGGGGAAGCTGAAAAAACTGGGGAGAGAGAAAAAGTGTGGCTAGCTGGAGGTTGAAGAAGGATATATAATCCAGCAAAATGACAATTTGTCCAGCTCAACTATTTATAAATTACGATTTTAATCTAAAACTTTAAAAATCAACTTTTTGGCCCTTACACTTTTACATAATTTTCATAAGATTTTTTAATTTCACCCTTAGTAAAATTTGAGATTTTACATTGCTAATCCAAGAATCCTCAGATCAGGGGTCTTACTCAAGCTAAGCAAGTACTCGACCGAGTTGGTAAGTACTCGAACCAACTCAGCCAACCCGTACTTATAAAACAAAAATGATTCTTTCATTGACCACCAATTGATCATCCGAATGTGAAAGAAATTGGAGCACTTTTGAATTGGTAAGTGTAATATTCATAACATATCTTTAATGTTTTAAATTTTAATTATTTATTGATTTATTTAATTTTAATTTTGAAATCTTATGAAGATACATATGAAGAAAATGAATAGACTACTTATGAGTAGATTAAACAATTTAGTCTTTATCAAGTCCAATTCAAAATTAACAATCAAAAAGAAATGGCAAACTGAGAAGAAAGTTAATATGCTACTAGTAACTCATGCTGATACTATCGATGCATAAGGCTAGCTTATTCTGAGTGGTGACTTTAATTATGAAGAAGAGAAGGAGGATGAGGGGGAAAAAGACATTGATTTAGAGTTTGTTGAGATCCGAAATTTGAACATTATATCTTCTGTTATATAGGAAAATATTTAAATTTATACTATAGATTTTATATTAGTATAATTCAATGAGGAATGTTGTTTTTATGTTCAGTTTGTCATGATTTTGTTGTATAAATATCCTTGTATGTTTTACAAATAAACTTGAATGAAAACAAGTTTCTTCAGTCTTCCTTATCACAAATTTTACATGGCATTAGAGCATTTGATCTGAATTTTTAATCTTACTACTCCAAAGATTTAACAGAAGTAGGGATGGCATCTGAACCATTAAAAGATTCATAAGCAAATTCCATAACCAAATCAAATAACAAATTTGACAAACCTTTATCATCTCCGTTCATTTGATCATCCAGGTTCTACCTTGGTCACCAAACAATTGAATAGGGATAATTATGCAACGTGCAGCAGAGTAATGAGCATTGCCTTGAGTGCAAAAAAGAAAACTTGCTTTAATTGATCGATTGAGAAACCATCACATACTAGTGACAAGTTTACGTCCTAAAAAAAGATGCAATGACATGGTACTTTCTTGGATTCTTAACTCAATTGATTCAAGTCTCTCTGACTGTGTTTTGTATATTGAATCCACAGCTGAGGTTAAACTGATCTCAAAAAGAGATTTTCATAAAATAATGCCCTTAGGGCGTTCCAATTTGAAAGAGACATAGTATCCTTACAATAAAGTAATATGTCAATTTTTGCATACTACTCAAAGTTGAAAGGACTATGGGATGAGGTCTCTTCATATAATGATGTTTCTATATGCACATGTGGAGCAGTAAAGAAGACAGAAGAAAGAGAGCAAAGAAGCAGAGTGATAATAAACGATATATACTCTGCAATAAGGGGATAAATTTTACTTTTGCAACCTCTTCCCTCTATTGGAAATGCATATTTCGTGATTTTGCAAGAAAAAAAGCAATGTGATTTATCAACAATGAGAGAGATCATGGCTACTAATATACGAAAAGGAACAACTACGAAGAATTTTCAATAAAAGGGCAAAGGAAAATTGCATTGTGATCATTACAAGAGGGATAATCATACAAAAGATAGATCTTTTTATATGAATGGATTTCCTCCAGGACACAAACTACATAAAAGAAATGACAAAGGTTGCAATAGGTACCAGCTACACATAACACTGAACTGAAAGTTCAATCACAAAGTCAACCACCCAGTTTCACCCAAAAGCAGTGTCAGCAACTTATAGCTCTTCTTCAAGCTGGTAATAAGCAACTTGCAATAAACTTGATAGGCCCATGTATATCTCAACACCTTTCTCCTTATTTATAATCCATAAAACTAACACGATGGATCTTGGGTAATGGAGCCATTAATCATGTAGTTTCTTCATTGAACCTACTGCAAAATATAGACAACTCATCATATTTATCAATTTCATTACCAAATGGTAAAAGGCAAACATAATGGCAATAGGCACACTAAATCTGAGTCCAAAAATAAGTTTAGTAGGAGCTTTTGTGTTCCTTCCTTTTCAATCAATCTACTTCAATAGAGAATTGAATAGTTCTTACTTTCTTTCTTGATTTTTGCATTTTATAAGACTTGGCAACATATACGATAATTGATTTTGGGAGGCAGCATAATGGTCTTTATCTCTTTTCTATTTGATAACTCTATTTTTATAGAGTTATTTTATCTTTTTAAACTTAAATTCTTACTTAGTTCTTGATATTTTTATTATTATTAAGTAAATTATTTCATATTTTTATATTTTTATTTTCAGAATAAAATGGGTGAAAAAGCGCATGTGGACCCCACCAATTGCTATTGTTTGAGACAAGATCATCGCTACAAAATGAAGGTCATTCGAAATAGTTCATCGCCTCAAGAATTACTCGAATCAGAGATCGCATAAAGAAGTTATCGCAGTTTAAATATCGAGTATTCTAAAAATAAATATTATGTCATGCTGATGTAAGAAATGATGTAATGAAAATTATGATGTAAGCAATGATGTAATATGAAAGTTGACTTGCATGGGGTAGGTGAACCATGATGTAAGCAATGATGTAATATGAAAGTTGACTTGAATGAGGTAGGTGAACCATGATGTAAGCGATGATGCAGAAGAGTGAAAACTTAGGAAAAGATGATACATGCGATGATGTAATTGGAGGTGAACTTGGCCTATAAATAGGCCTTAGAATCACCATTCCAAACATCTCATCAAAAACCAAAACAACATGTAGTTTAGAGAAAAAGTGAGAGAGCTTGGAGAGGAGGAGCAAAGCAGAGAAAGAAATTCTACGGCGAAACTTCAATCCACTAAGTTTTCTTATCTTTTATTATGTTTGATCTTCTAGTTTTTATAAATTTTAATTTAAGCATGGAGTAATATATTTTTCTAAGGTTATGATGTAGTCTAACTTTGATGTTCCAACCCTTTGTTCAATTCAATTAAGGATTTTCTATCTTAGTTGATGCATTTAATATTGTTCTTAATGCTTCTAAATAACTGGTCACTATTTAGTTGAATTGTTAATCATAATGATAGCGGAAGCTGATTTATGTGTTTAGTTCATTGTATTTAATGTCATAAATTACATGTAGGATAGGAATATATCTGCACGGTTTGTATAGTCTATAAAAGAGATCCATAAATCTTAATGAATCCTTTAATGTTTTGACTTGTATGGGAACATAGCAGTTAATCTTTATATGATATTTTCCTTAGACCTCAGGAGGGGTTATGTGAATAATTCAGGTAATCTCGAGTAGCAACTGGATAGTTAATTTTTGTTAAAAAGAACAAAGGGAAGGAACAAATTAGTTATGGTGAAATCATAATCTTAGAGTTTTAATTTATTGAATTAATTTCATTCATATTTGTAGTTAAATTTAGTTATAGTTATCAACTCCTTAAATCAAATTGCGTTTGCTAAATAAAAAGTGAGTTACTTTAATTTTAGGCATTAATTGACAACAATCCTCGTGGGACGATACTTTTCTTATTACTAAATTACTTGTTCGATTCGTCCACTTGTGATTTTGCACAACACTATTCCAAAACAAATCAAGTCAACCATTTCAATCAATAATGTGGCCAGTTATCCTAATATTTGGCACCAACAACTAGGTCATCCCTTTAATTTACCTATGAAATGTTTAGTTGATTCCAATTATAGCATTAGTCATGAATTTAATACAATTTTTGATGTTTATCCATTAGCAAAACATATATAACTTCCTTTTGGTTCTAGTTCTGGCAATACTAAGCAATCATTTAATTTAATACACGTTGATATTTGTAGTGCAATTTGAATACCATCCCTTACGGGAGCATTTTATTTTTATACTATTGTCGATGATTTTACACGTTATACATGGATTTTTTTAATGAGACACAAATCTGAAACTCAAAATTTGCTCAAGAATTTTTTTGCTTTTGTAAACACACAATTCGGTAGCAAAGTCAAAAGAATTAGAGTTGACAATGGAAAGGAATTTTCTTCTATAATGAATTTATTAAATTCCAGTGGTGTCCAATTTGATCACAATTGCGTGTCAACACCTCAACAAAAGGGGGTTGTAGAATGCAAGCATAATCATATCCTGAACAATGCTAGAGCTTTACGTTTTCAAGCAAATTTGCCACTTAAATTCTAGGGTGAAACTGTATAACATGCAATCTATCTTATTAATGAAACACCTAAACATATTCTTTCTAAAAAGACGCCATTCGAATTGCTTTACAAAAAGCCACCTACTTATGATCATCTCAAAGTTTTTGGTTGCTTATGTTTTGCCACAAACATTCAACCTATTCACAAATTTGACAAACATGCTAGAAAATGCATTTTTGTTAAATTTCCTTCTGGACAAAAAGCCTATAAAGTGTATGATGTAAAGTCCAAACAACTCTTCACTAATAAAGATTTTATTTTCCATGAATCTATTTTTTCATATCCCTTTTTACCAGCTGAAACTCCAACTTCAGTTTTACCACTACCAGATCATACTTAAGACTTGCAATTTCCTTATGAACCTACTTTTGAAACATTACCAGCCTCATCTCAAACCATTACAAATTCACTCGCCGCTATTCCAAACAGCTCATCGTCTCCTCCTATAGAATTATCTCAACATGTTCTTAGACGATCTAAAAGAGTAAGACAACCCTCTGTTTGGCTTTGTGACTTCAGTTGTTCCTTGACCACTATTTTGCCAACTCATTAAGACTCTTCTTTGATGTCAATGTCAAGTAAATGCAAAGGTACTTGCTACCCCTTGACTAATTATTTTTCATATGACCATCTCTCACATTGTCATAAAGCTTTATAGCCTCAGTTTCAAACACCCTAAAACCTACCACTTACTCATAAGCTCACATATGGAGAGAAGCTATGGATGTTGAAATTAAAGCACTTGAAGAAAATGGAACTTGGAGTTACACAAACTTACCATCAGGAAAGAAGCCTATTGGTTGGAAATGCATTTACAAGGTTAAGTATCATGTTGATAAAACCATCGAGCGTTACAAGGCTCGGTTGGTTGCCAAAGGATACACACAAGTTGAAGGGATGGATACAAGAAAACTTTTGCTTTAGTAGCCAAGCTAGTCACTGTTCGATGCTTAGTAGCACTTGCCATTGCTCGTAACGGTTCACTTCACTAGATGGATATCCAAAATGCTTTTTACATGGAAGTCTTAATGAGGAAGTATATATACAACCTCCACTAGGGTATAGTCAATAGGAGGAGAACCTAGTGTGTCACCTACACAAGTTATTATATGGATTGAAAAAGCTTCAAGAAACTAGTATGCTAAGTTTTCTTCAGCACTCAGCAAAGCAGGTTTCAGGCAATCATTGGTTGATTATTCACTATTTACCAAAACAAACGGTACTTCATTTTCTGTAGTTTTGATCTACAACGATGATATAATCATAATAGGGAATAGTCCTGATACAATATCAGAGCTTAAAGAGTTCATGCATACTCAGTTTAAAATTAAAAATCTTCGACATCTGAACTACTTCCTTGGCATTGAAATAGCTCATTCCAAAAAGGGAATTCCATTTATCAAAGAAAGTACACATTTGACTTATTGGATGATATGGGATTGCTTGGTGTTGCCCTTATTAGTTTTTCAATGGAACTTAACGAAAAGTTTTCCTCATCAGATGGAGAGTTGCTTAATGATCCATCAAAGTATAGGAAGATAGTTGGTAAGCTAATATATGTCACAACAACGAAGCCTGACATACAATTCTCTGTGCATCTTTTTAGTCAGTTTATGAATTGGCCTAGAAAGCCACAAATGGATCTAGCTGTTCGAGTCTTACAATATCTAAAATGTACACCAGGTCAAGGCTTGTTTTTCCTAGTTTGTAATAATTTAAAGCTGGTTGGATATAACAACACAAATTGGGGAGCTTACACTACCATAAGAAGGTCAACAACAGGATATTATGTGTTCATTGGCAATGCACTTATCTCATGAAAGACTAAGAGGCAAACTACTATATCCAGATCTTCAGCAAAAACTGAATATAGGGCCATGGCAGCCATCACATGTGAATTAACTTGGTTGAGGTTTCTTCTCAAGGACCTAAAGCTTAATTTTTCTATTCCAACTAGATTGCATTATGATAAACAGGCTGCACTCCACATTGTAGCAAATCCAATGTTTCATGGTTGCATAAAACACATAGAAATATATTGTCATGTAGTATAAGAAAAGATACAAGAAAGATTACTTTAAATAACTTTTACTCATTCAAGAGTGCAAGTAGTATATATGTTCACAAAGCCTCTTGGAAAAGCAATATTTCAAACATATCTCAGCAAGTTAGGCATTATTAACATACATGCTCCACCTTGAGAGTGAGTGTTGAGATTTGAAATTTGAACATTATATCTCCTATTATATAGAAAGATATTCAAATTCATACTAAAGATTTTATGTTAGCATAGTTCAATTAGGAAGGTTGTTTTTGTGCTCAGTTTGTTATGATTGACAAGTCCCTCTCAGTCCCTCTCAACCACACTAGCTAGGCAAGCTGTCCTGCACCCCACGATAGCCTTCTAGTCGGAATCTGCACCGATTAGAAAGTTCCCGTTGAGCTAAGCCTCTTTTTCTACTGAAAAACTTTTGAATATTTTTAGAAACTCTTTGAGCTATGAAAATGGGTGAAAATTTTGTTCGTTGAAAACAACTTTAAGAAATAGATTTTTACGAAAATCCGGCAACACGACGGCTGTTTTATGAAGTTTCCAACCTATAAAAATTCACAAACCTGTGTAATTCAAAATCAATAACTTTTCAACTATTGGGCCTCAAACCCTTTTCCAAATACCACAAACATTTACAATCATGCTTTCAAGGCAAAATAACTTAATCATGTGGAAATCAAATTTACTTTAAAATGCTTAAAACATCATTATTGAAAACATGATAAAATCCGTTATCTAAAATAATATTTACAATATGAGATAAATCTGAAAATAAAGTAATGCAATACATGATAACTCAACTGAAAACTAGTGCAGCAGTGTCGCGTCTCTATCTCGCCTGTATGTCCAACGGAGATGTTTTCGCTACGCTTTGCTCAGACCTGCACTTGGGGTGAATTTTATAAAACATAAAAAAAAGTGGTGAGAATAACTCAGTGAGTAGGTAATTAAAACTGTACTTTCATTTAAAATAATATTCTTTCCAAAATAGGTTGGAAAAACTACTATTTACTTTACTTTTCTAGAAACTATAAAACTCATTTTAAATGCGGAAAAGACTTTATTAAACTTTTCTTAAATTGGTTTTCTTATTTTTCTAGACTCACGTTTATCGACGTATCTCATTTCCTTAATATGTCTATATGGCAACCCAGGGAACTTATTCTCCGAGACTATACTACTACCTGACACAGTATTAATACTAGAAATTTTCTATTTGCGTGTTTTCATATGCAGGAACTTAGGATTATAATTCCCCCCAACATTAGGAAATACGGAAACTTGGGATTACGTTTCCCCCTAACATCAGGAAATGCGGGAACTTGGGATTACGTTTCCCCCCGACATCAGGAAATGCGGGAACTTAGGATTACGTTTCCCTCTGAATATTAAGTTGTACGGGAATTTGGGATTATGATTCCCCCTGTCTATTGCCATACATGCATAGGGTACCTCGACCGGGTTATGCTAGAGGTTAAGATAAACTAAAGGCATCTAAAAATCTTTTAATACACTTAAAACTTATGCTTAACTTTTATTTACTTGCATGGAAGCATATTGATCACTTTTAGAAATCTCATAAGTATTTTGTTTCTATCTTACGGTTTAAAAACAAAATAATTTCTTTTCTAAAGCAAAAACCTAAACTTTTTCAAAACTAACTTCCATACATATTTTCTATGCATGTATATCATTTAAATTTTTTAATTTGCTTGAAAATAAACACATTCATAGCATAACTTGAGTACACTTATAAATACTTAAAAATAAAACAATAACATGCTAAAATTGATAGATAAATCAAGTCATTAGCACAAACGCAATCCAATCGAGACTTTACGATTATGCTAACTTTTTTTACGATTTCGAAACCGATAATAACGTCATTCCATTCTCAATCAATATCATCGAAATCATACTCAAATGGCTTCAATAAGCTAAAGTTTCAAAACATAACGAATAAACAACAAACTTTCGCGATTTCAAACATTTTAACTCGAACTATCATTTTCTAACATTTCGCGCAACTATTTTCTTTTCAAGTCAAACTTAACATCAATACAACTTATTATTTCACTCAAATCATGGAAAATGAATATTCAAAAACTTCGACACACATAAATGAAAATCAGGGCAGCATGTTACACATTTAATCATTTTCCGTTTCGACTCTGAAAATCAACCATTAAACGCATTCGCGAGAAACAAAAACTATTCGATTAACTTTAACATATTCCAATCCATCCTAATATCAACATTTATTATTTTAAAAAGCTCAAATACATTTCATAACAGCTTATTCATCTCAATTGCATTTCCACATTCCATAACGAAAATCACAACTAAACACGTTCGTACGAAAACAAACGTTATCCGAATCACCCGGAAACGATTTTTATATATCCAAACAACTTTTTGATACTCTAAAACATACCAATACGAAACATTTTTCATGATGACGAACTCGAAATTAAAAACGCAAAATAACAGCCCCTAAAACTCATCATAACAGCCCCTACATCGAATTTTTCACACAATTTCACATCGAAAATCATCCCTAATCACAACGAAACATGATCGCACGAACCTCCGCACTAACGAGATTCTAAATCCTAAAACCCAATCATAACATCATCAAAATTCATCCACAACTCATCATAAATATCATTCATCAAAACAAAATCAATAAAACTCAATATGCCTTTCGAACTCAATTTGAAAGCTCAAAACGCTTACGCGAATGGGCTACCCAATCTCTTATATTTTTCGAGAGCTTGCGTGAGCTATTTTTCACTTTAGAATAGCCCCTAAACGTTCGTGACGGCAAGACGACACCAAGAAATCACTCATGACAGCAAGCAACTTCTTCTTCACCTATAAGCACAAGTTGAAGTTGCTCCAAGATAGCCCTCAAAGTCTCCAATGGAAGCTGTAGCTGCTAGATTTCACGCCCAAAACAACCCATCTTCCTCACGATCTCACTTACTCCCTCTCTCTCATGCTTTCTCACTTCACCTTAGCTCAATCTCTCTCAAATAACTCTCGGTCACTCACTCTTCCTCCCTCTCTCACTCACTTAGCTCATGGCTGCACTCACACACACAAGCTTTATGGGTTCAGCTCTCATGGTGCTGCCCGTGCTTTTATTGGCTGTTGAACCCGACCTTCTCTACTTGCTTGATCTCGGCTTTTGATTGGATGAGTGATTGAGTTGATTCTCTCCCTCTCGAGCTCTCTCTATCTCTCACTCAACTCTCAGTTATGGATGGAAAATGAATGACCAAGAATCATCTTTTTTTTTGCTCTCTTATCTCACTTTTCAAGTTTACTTTATATATGCACCACAATACCTTAACACGTGGCATCCATGCATTTACTCTCATGCCACTTGTTCCTTTTCTCTCTTGCATACATGACACTTGTCTTGCTTTCTTTGCGCCTGCTTGACAAATGTCCCTCATGCATGGATTCCTCTTGCCACCTGTTTTTCATGTGCTTCCCCATTCCGCTTTTAATTTCGAATCCGCTTCCATTCGTCCGAAAATCCGCTTATAACTCGATTACGTCTCCGAATTTATTTTTAAATTTCGAATTCATCTCCATGTACTCAAAATTATTTTATTTTTCTAAAAATATTTCGTACGATTCAAAATCGAAAATATTTTTCCGTTCGAAAATTTTCGAATCGCTCGGAATCTATCCGAATGGATTCATTTTCAATCCGTTTCATTTTTATTCGACTTGAAATTAATTTTCGAAACTTTTCGATCACTAATTTCACTTTTCAAAAAATTTTTGCAAATTCTTTCCAATCGAAAACGCTGTCCATCGAAAAATAATTCGTTTTCCCACGAACAAGGTTTTGGGTTTTACAATGATTTTGTTGTATAAATATCCTTACATGTTTTACAAATATACTTGAATGAAAACAAGTTTCTTTCAATCTTCCTTATCACAAATTTTACAGAGCTTAAGTATGATCATGAACAAGTTGTGGAAGGCTTTTACGAAGATGAAGACTGGTTGCAACTTGGCCATTCAAATGTTTAAAGCCTTAACTTATTTTCTTTTACTTGTTTACTTAATTTCATTTAGTTGTTTGGACTTTGGACTTTTTTTTTTTTTTTCTGGGTTGCTATTTGGACTTTTTCTTTATAGTTGCTATTTGGTACTTGTCACATTATTATTTACATGTTATATATATAATGTTGGTTGTGCTTGAGATTAAAAGAAGGATCGGAGGTCTTAAGTATTTAAGATGTGATAGACTTTGATGCACTGTTATTTTTGTGTATTACAAGGTGAAATTGTTGAAAAAATAGTAGTTATGTTTCTGGAATTTTTAAGGCAACGTCTAGTATATTATAATTATGTGATTGTGTTAAAGTAACTTTAGAGATTGTATGAGATAGATTTGATGATGTTTTGTGATCATATGATTGTATTTTGATTTTATAAGAAAAATTTTAAGTCTTTTTTTTATAAGTTTAACCAAGTTTGACTCTCAATCAACGGTTTAATCATTGACCGATAGTCAAATAGAGTACTCATCTAGTTACCAAGTAGCAAGTAACGAGTTCTAAAACATTATTTTCTATTGATAAAATTTGTGTCAATAGGGAGATTTTATATTGGGATATTTTTGTAATGTAAGTGTAGAGTGATTAAAAATGAATGAATTTTTGTTTACAGTTAAAAATTAATTTCAATAGTTTTAAGTGATTAATTATATTTTTCTCACAATAATATATGTGAACAATAGATTTAGCTACTATATATTCAATGGTGGATCCATAAATTTTTACAAAAAGGGGTATTAATACAAAATAATAACAATAATATTGAAAAATTAAAAACATTGCAAATATGATTTTTTATAAAATTAAAAATTCAATAACGTGATGAAATTCAAATAATGTAAAATTAATAATGCGCTTAACCTAGATGAATCAAATAGTCTAATACTCAAAAAGTTCTAACCGAGATATTTAGAAAATAAAAACAATGTAAATTATAAATTGTTATAATTTTCCTCAATGAAACTTCTTATTTTGAATTATTATTATCTATTTATCAATTTTATTGAAAATATATATCTCCAAATAAGTAAATAAGTTACCGTTCAACCATATATTCCTCATTCAATTAAGTAAAACTAAAACTATTAAATATTAAAAAAAAATGAGACTTTAGAGTTTATTGATTAAATATAATAAAATAAACTTTGACATTTTAGGATTTATTGATGATATGTGTATCAAACTAAATTTTTAATATAAAAAAAAATAAAAAGAATAAGAAATAATTTAAATTAAAATAAAGTTATACTTACTAATTTAGAACATGAGAACAGTTGTCAAAATTTTGATGACACAAAAAAAAAATGTTAGTGTTGGTTGTGCAAAAAAAAAAAAAAAAATGATGGCAAAAAGAAAATTTAATGTTGTTTATTAGAAAACAATAAAATTGGAAACAAAATAAACTATGCAAAGTCAAGAATCGATAAAAGAAAATCTAAAATGAAATTATATATAAGAAAAATTCTGAAATTTTAATAAAAATTATATTTTTTTTTTCCTTTTTCCTAGAATTTGAGGGGAGGCAAGCCCTGTATATGGGTCTACCAGTGAATATAGTTTATGTATACATGACAATTACAAATGATAACTTTTGTTTTTTTGTTTTTTTATAATTTTTATTTCTTTAAATTTCTATACCCTTCGGTTAAAACCCGATTATAATTTAATGACAATCTATCAATCTTGTATCAACACTGAACCAGTATAGTAACATGATCCTTTAACAATATATATACAATGTACAACCTAATATCACTGAATGGCTATATTTCCATCTCTCAAAATTTGCATGGACACCACTTTCATTTGTCCACCCATAAAAAATTTAAAATTTCTTTAATTTGTTTTTAAACTTCATTTAATCTCAAGATTATTATTATTATTTTGTTTAAATTTATTATATTCTATTTTTACACGTACACCTCATCTATATTTATTTTATTATTTATTTAATTTTATAATATCAATATTTTTTCGGCATTGAGAAAACTTTATGTTCTCCTCTATATCTAGATGTCTCCTCCATTTTGCATTGTAAAAGGAACTTTAATTTACGTTTTATACCCAAATGTATCTATCACTGTGGATTAAAGACCAAACTTAGTCAAGTCACCAATTGCTATGGGAGACTCACAATTGCGTTCAACTATGATTTTTTTTGTTTTTTTTAAAGTTCAACTATGGCTTTTGTTAATATTGAATTTGTTTTTCTTCGGTCTATTCAATACTTGATTTATATCATTCATGTGTTTGATAAATTATTTTAATGAAGTTTTTGATACCAAGAAGCCTACATTTACATATAACAACTTCTCAACACTAAAAATTTTAGTTATAAGATATGCAAACTACATGTTTAATGAATTGTTTGAATGAAGTTTTTTACAATAAGAAATTACATTTATTATATGCAACAAACTTCTGCGTATTAAAACAACAATTAATTTAAAACTTACCATTTTACAACTAATTTTATTTAAAGATATTATTTTATTTTCCACACTTTGTAATCAAATTTTATCTCTTAAAAAGAATTTGATGTTTAAGATTAGCATTAAGAAAAAAAGTTATATGATATTTTAATTAATAATTTACAGGTCTAATTATAAAACATTTACCTTCATAGTAATTTTACACAGAGATAATATTGGATCTTTGAAAAAATGCTAGTTTAGGGTGTACATGCCATTTTTAAGGGGTGCAAATGTCACCACTCAATATCATTTGTATACCGAATTTTGTCCAGCCTCATCAATCTAGCCTGGTTCATTGGTTCTGATGTTGGGCCTTTTCACATATATTCAAAGTGGGCTTGACCTATTAGATCCATGAAAGTTTTAGATTTTTTCTAGGTACATTTTGGTCCTAATTTTAGGAGTTCTAAGAAGATATTAGCTACACTGGAAATTAGCAGTTATACATCAAATAGTTCTTAGGGATGTGGTTTGTACATATTAGATCGATCAATTCATTATAATTCAATAGTTTCAAATTCTCAAACTAAAGAGAGAAAAGTGAAGTGATCTAGTGATAAAGTTATCTCCCACTTATCTTAAACTCGAGTTGAACCAGTGTCGGATAATCAAACAAACAAAAAAAAAAAATTCTCAAACTAAAAACTCTTAAAAAAATTCAGGTATGTCAAGAAGCAATGTTTTTTAAGAAACCATTTATAAAGTAAATATTCTATGACTACAACATTCATCAGTAAGTACATATATATACCAAACATAGTAATACCAATAATATTCTAAGTACTTCAAGAGATGTTTACATTGAACAACATTGATTAACTGAAATTACAAACTGATAAGTTTTCCATCTACTATATAAAGAAAACTCAGCCAAACCCTACTTAATATATTAAATGCATTACACACCATCAACAGGAACCCCTTCCTACTACCACCATCAACAACAATAAACAAAAATGCTGCAACGACAACAACAACACAATAACAATTTTCTAATTGATTCCTTCTTTCCCTCTTTGAACTTTGTTTTTTTTTTTTTCCTAAAAAGCAGCCAACTTTATTCTCTATTTTCACCTCCTTTGAAAAGCTATATATATAAAACAACTAAAACCTCACAATTCAACCATTTTGATGGATATGTTCACTATAATTTCAAGAACACAAACTCTTCAATTGCAGGTACTTCACCTATTTTCTTAAGGGCATCCTTGTTTGGTTCTTCGTCGACACCAATTGCCATGATAGCCTTGTTCCTCCTAACAGTCCTCCCTACACTCATGAAGCTCACATTTACATTATGTTCACCAAGTATGTTGCCAACCTTTCCAATCATGCCAGGCTGATCCACCTGCCTGCAGAGGATGAGGTTGCCTTCCAAACTCACATCCACGCCAAATGACCCCACACATGTCAAGTGTGGTATCCCAAACTTCACTTTCCCTTCAGTGCTGACCTCTCCATTATCTGAGATAGCGCTAGCAAACTTGGAGTCAACATTGGAGATTTGTAACTGGATTGAATCCACAGGGAATTCAGGATTGGCGTCCACAACCACACGTTCTTCACTGATTCGGAGACCCTTTTGTTTGGCTATGAAATCTGCATTGACAAGATTGACAATTGAGTCTGAAATTGGTTCAATGATGCCTTTCGTGATCATGGCTCGGAGAAGTCTTGTGTCCAAGTCATCAGGGTCACGAGCTGATCGGTACGTCACCTTCACAGACTTGATTCCACTTCCTCCAGTCACCAACTGCACAGCTAACCTTCCAAGCTTCTCAGCTAGCACAACATAAGGAGCCAACTCTGATAAAACCTCAGCAGGAACCATAGGAGCATTGACAGCAGTTGCAGACAGCTCGCCTCTCAATGCCCCCACTACAGCCTCTGCTATTTCAATGGCTACACCTTCCTGATGTATACAATGTCATGTTAACAAAGCATATACCTTGTCTAATAGCATAATTCATGCAGGAAAAAAAAAAAAAATCAAACCTGAGCTTCCTTTGTGCTAGCTCCAAGATGAGGTGTGACAGTGACATTCTCATGTTGGACTAATTTGCTATCTGTGGGTGGAGGTTCTACTGTGAACACATCAAGTGCTGCCTATTTCATGCAATTACAAGGAAAACAACAATCAATCTCTGGTGTATATCATCAAATGGAAGACAAACTTGGCCTTGTGACTTGGAATTAAATCAAATGTGTAATGTGTTTGGTACAGCTAAAAAGTAGTTTTAATAATTTAAAAAATACTTTTATGTTTACATTCTACAGTGCATGGTTAAAATTCTATATACTTTAAATTTTTTACCAAAAAAAATGGATGAATATCAAAATTTTATTAAAATTTGACTAAATCGGAGAAACAATTACGTCATTTTACAATTAGATGAAAAATCTTTGTCATTAATTTATCATATGAAAATTACCGACTTAGCATATGAAGACAGATAAATTTCATTTTAACAATTGATAAGTGCTTTTTACATAAATGCTTTAGTGAAAAGTGCTTTAATTGAAAAAAAATAATGTTTAAATATATAACATAATCTAGAGAAGACTACATAATAAGGTACCTGAGCAACAATGCCACTATCAAGGGCTCTAACCAAAGCATCTTCATCAATGACACCACCTCTAGCAACATTAACAATCCTGACACCTTTCTTCATCTTAGCAAAAGTTTCGTCATTGAAAATCTTTGAGGTGGTGGGGGTGAGAGGCATGTGAAGAGAGATGAAATCAGACGTGGCAATGGCCTGTTCAAAGGACACCAACTCCACACCAATGGCACGTGCCCTGTCTGCTGGTGCATATGGGTCATGTGCGATTACATTCATGCCCAAACCTTTTGCTCTTCTTGCAACTTCTGATCCAACTTTTCCAAACCCCATCACTGCCAATGTCTTCCCCACCATTGACACTCCCACATACTTGTTCCTTTGCCATTTCCCTGCAAAAATCACAGTTCATCAGCCCCTATGTTAATACTTATCTTTTTCTTAGATGTTAATCCATCCATTTAATCTTAAAATCTGTGGTATAACAACAAAAGATGATGCTTCTCTTAAAGGGTAATAAGAAAACAACTCTAATAATTTGTGACAACAATTTAAACAAAAATTATGTTAAAGTAAATGGGGGAATTGCCCACACGAGAGTGGGGGATCTATTCACACAAATTGGTAGGGAAAATAATTTTATTGAGTGTAGAACTCATGTCATAAGGTATGAGAGACTGTGGCACTTACCAACGGCGCCAACAGTCCAGCTACTTTGTACACTTATATTTAAACTCAACAAAAATATCCTAAAAATTATTTTATAGTTAGAAATGATTTTCTTACTATATTGTATGATTTTAAGGATGTAGTAAGGGAAATATAATACATCATTATTAGTAGATTGGGCACCACCAAGAAATGTCACATGAAATGTTACTTATAGCTTGATGTAGTAGGAAAGTTTAATAATGTCACATGAAATGACACATAGTACAAAGTAGGAAAATATAATACATCATTTAATCACGCATTAGATTTATTTCACAAGCCACATTATTAGTAGATTGGGCACCACCAACCGCACCACTTGTATCTTTTTATCCTCAAGATACCCTTCACCAAAAATTGGTAATTTTCAACTAATGCCTGTTAATGCCAAATGAGTGACTTGACACCACTGCCTAGTGTCCACTACCAAACGTAGGAAGCAAATCACAATCAATATGAGTTTTTTTTTATTTTTATTTTCTGTAAATATCAATGTATCGTGCATATTTTACATGTTCTTGGAAAAAAAAGGGACCCACAACCCCAAGCCACTTGTAAATCCGTCGGTGAAAAGCTACCAATCATATTTCTTTTCAGAAAGCAACGTTTCATTTTTAATATTCAATCCACCACCAACCACTATGAAAATAACAGACAAAAAAAAAAATTCAAATAAAATAAGCGGAAAATCGACACCGCAATGTGACAAAAACACAAGTATTTAACTGTACACTTGGACTGTACGAATCAAAATTAAATGCATATATATAAAAAAAATTGTAATTATAAAATATAAAAAAGAAAAAAAACACACATAGGTGCTCGATCTAAAATTGTTATTATAATTTTTTTTTTTTTTGTTTAATAAGTCGGCAATCTATTTTTATTCTAACTTTAACTTTCACTTATTGTCCTACTAGTTTAACGAAAAATACAAATATATAATATCCAGCTAATTCGAGTGTTTCAATAGTTACACCCAAAATGAATTCTTGGTTTTATACTTTTATATACCTTCTTAATAAAGTTCTTCATGATTAATCTTAGTTCATATTAGATAAGTATCGATATTAACATTGAACCAATTAATAAACTATAAAGCTTATCCACCTATCCAAATCAAACATTTGAAATAATTGAACTTATCTAACTATAATTTTTTTTTAATAGTAGGGAAGGGATTAATTTGAAAAAACTACCCATATGTTGACAAAGGTAACAACTATAATATCTGTCTCAAAAAATAAATAAATAAAAACCTATAATATCTCTACATCAAACCTCAAATTTAGAATTGGTCATAATAATCCATCAATTCACATCAAAGAATCAAACATCAATTTTAGTGGAAATGTCAAGAAAGTACTGAACATCTATAATATCTCTGCAGCAAAACTCCAATTTAGAATTCATCATAATAATGCATCAATTCATATTGAAGAATCAAATATCAATTTAGTAAAAATATCACAAGAAAATAATAATTAAAATATTTAAAAATCAATATGAATATCTTCAAAATATGGAAAATTTTCACCAATATTTATTATATTTTATAATTGGAATAAATATTAAAAATATATATATATATAACATATACACAAAACAAGAAGAATACCAGATTTCATGGAAGCATCGGCCTGTGCAACGTTTCTGGCCATGGCAGCAAGCAAAGCGATGCCGTGCTCGGCGGCGGCGACGGTGTTGGCGGTGGGGGCATTGACGACGAGGCAGCCGAACTCGGTGGCGGCCTGGAGGTCGACATTGTCTATCCCGACGCCAGCTCGGCCGACCACTTTCAACCTACCCTTGGCGGCCTCGAAGACGTCTCTGGTGACCTTGGTGCCGCTCCTCACGATCAACGCGTCGCATGTGGCGATCCTCTCGCGTAGCTGCTCCGGGGAGAGCTCGTAGGAGCAGTCCACGTTCCCAAACTCTTTCAGCAGCTCGATCCCGGCGCTTCCAAGCTTCTCGGAGACCAGGATGGTCGGCTTGGATTCGGTCCCCACCAAACCCTCATCTGGGTACCTATAAAACGTTGCCTCCGCCGATTCTGTGGCGGTTTCCAGGACGTTTTTGATGGGTGACACATGGTGGCGATGTTGGTGGCGGGAGTTGTTGTGAGAATGAGAGAGTTTTTGGGAGATGGGTGTGGAGGAGGTGGAGCGGAGGAAGGAAAGGGGGGAGGACTTCTTGATGGGGGAGGAGCTGGTGGCGGAGAAGACGGAGGAGAAGAGGGACTTGGTGGTGGTTGTGGTGGAGGAAGAAGAAGCCATGAAAAAGTGTTTTTTTGTGGTTTATAATTTTTATTATTATTGTTTGTATGTGTGAGAGTTTGTGTATGGAAAGTGTATCGTGTTGGGATCTTATAATAGATTTTTTATTTTTTATTTTTTTACTTTTTTTTTTTTATTTGTTAATAGTTGAGCGGAGGAAGGGACCAGTAACTAAGAATAGAAAATGAGTGTGGAATGTGGAGTGATATATTAATTACTTTTGGAGGATAATTAGGCTTCTACCTGAGAAGTGAATTAAATATACCCACAAACTTTCACTTACTTTTATTAATTATTTGTTCATGGAGAATCCTAAAACTGAAAAAATAACTATTTTTTAGAAAGAAAAAGTAACTTAATGGTTTACAAATTAAGTAAATATATGAATATCAATGCATATCTATAAAGTTCAATTGCTTGGGACTAATGTTGGTTTTCCAAGTTCATTGACATGGCAAGTGAATTATCAATGATATGTAAATTATATGTGATAATTAATATGATAACCATTCACATGTCATACTATTTAGACATGGATTTAGGAAAAAAATTTGAACAACCTTGTGTTACTCATTATTTAGTACGTTTTTTTTTTATATCTTCGATGGAGTTTGAGTCTCACATTGCTAATTAACTTCTAGTTAGTACATTTCTTCTTTATATTTTGATAGAGTTTGAGTCTCACATTGCTAATTTACTAGTATATATGGAGAGTTTTCCCTCCTAAGAGTAAATTTCTCTTTTTTTGTAGATTTTTAGATTATACATAGAGCAAATTACAATTTAGCTACCCAGTTGAAACGCATTCACAGGCGAAGCAACTGTTTCGCTTTTATTACAATTGACCCCCCTACCGTTAGTTGACTTAGTTAGTCTGTTGACGTCAAAATCTGGCAAGATAATCCGGATCTCTAGTCAACGAGATTCTTGAGCCCAATGCCGCAGATCAACGAAAAACAGAACAAAAGTAGGAGACCATAGGCAAAAAGGAAGAAGAAAAGAAGCAGAGGAGGAAGAAAAGCACACAAGAATCTACGTGGTTCGGCCTTAAAAATGGCCTACGTCCACGGTGCCTCCACCGTTGGTGGTGGCAGTCACTTTTATTACTGTATTTTTCTGGGTACAAAGAGAGAGAGAAGAGAGAGAGAGAGAGCAGAAAAACCATCCTGCTTTTGCTAAGATTTTACTCCTATTTATAGAGAGGGATGAGGTGCTACAGTACTGAGAAAGCATTAAATACATAATACAATTTCCAAAGTCTTCTGACACTACCCACGCTGTAGTGGTTGAGTAAATCACGCTGCCACTGATCTGAAATGGTTGGCCGTGCACGTCACGCTATCACACGAGCTAGAGCTGCTCTGGGCGACCTGGAGCTCATCCAAAATGACCTGAAGGAGTTCAGCGACCTGAAGAAGCTCAGCGACCTGAAGGATCTCAGCGACCTTAAGTAGCTGAAGGAGCTCAGCGATCTGAAGGATCTCAGCGACCTGAAGGATCTCAGCGACCTGAAGGAGTTAGAGCCTGGTAAATTGGGCTTTTATATGCTGGGCCTTTGGGCTTTTACCAGCCCATTTGGGGTATCCCAAAAATACATATAACACAAGCCCCCCAGCTCCTAGTTCGTTCTACGGACTGAGAGCTTGAACTTGCTGGTAAAAGCTATTGTGCATAAGAACTTGTTGTCTCGATGAGATGGAGAAATACTAGAAACATGTTGCTGATCTGCCTCGCAGTGAGGTCTATTAGGTATTTGCTTCATCTGAGTTTCCTGTGGACTCAAAAGTAAAAATATAAGTAATAACAAATATCTCGCGATATGCCGAGGGGGTGTAGGGGCCCGTGGCATGGCGAAAGGTGAACAGATAGATATATAAACTCCAACCGTACTCAAAAAGTCGTAACCTGAGCTGTATATAATAAAAGTTATCGAGGTCGTAACCTCAGCTGTGTTCTAAGGGTTATAATCCAAGCGGTGCAACGTAATGCTGACTAGGCTGACCGATTAGGTAGTTTGGAGGCCTACTGGTCTTCATACCTTTTGGCCATGTGGCATGGCAATTCGGACCCTTTCACCTTTAACCCCTATCTAGGGGACCCGTAGGCGTAGGCAGGGCACTGATGCTCGAAACTAGGCCCTTTCACCTTTAACCCCTATCTAGGGGACCCGTAGGCATAGGCAGGGCGCTGATGCTCGAAACTGGACCCTTTCACCTTTAACGCCTTCCATGGGACCCCTCAGGCATAGGCAGGGTGCTGATGCTCGAAACTGGACCCTTTCACCTTTAATGCCTTCCATGGGACCCCTAAGCATAGGCAGGACGCTTGCGAACCTGAACAATAAGAGGAAGCACAGCGCATAAAGTATATGATAGGAGCTCAGAATGTTACCGTACATATAAATATGCCTCTACAGTGAGGATGAATGAGTGGCATGTTCATGCTTATTGTTCGGGAACTCGTCACTGAGCTGGTTGAGTGCTAATTGAGGTTAAGAGCTTGAACTGAGCATCCAGAGACCTGAGAACTCACACCTGCAAGTTGGGAGCTGAAAGCTCAAAATGAGCATCCTGGGACCTGCGAGCTCAACCTGAAAATGGGGACTGAAAGCTCAACCTACGAGCTCAACCTGAAAACTGGGAGCTGAAAGCTTGACCTGTGAGCTCAACCTAAAAATCGGGAGCTAAAAGCTTTACCTGCGAGCTCAACCTGAGAATCGGGAGCTAAAAGCTTGACCTACTAGCTCAACCTGAAAAATGGGAGCTGAAAGCTTTACCTGCGAGCTCAACCTGAAAATCGGGAGCTGAAAGCTTTACCTGCGAGCTCAACCTGAGAACTGGGAGCTGAAAGCTTGACCTGCGAGCTCAACCTGAAAATGGGGAGTTGAAAGCTTGACCTGCGAGCTCAACCTGAAAAATGGGAGCTGAAAACTTTACCTGCGAGCTCAACCTGAGAACTGGGAGCTGAAAGCTTGACCTGCGAACTCAACCTGAAAATCGGGAGCTGAAAGCTTGACCTGCGAGCTTAACCTGAAAATGGGAAGCTGAAAGCTTGACCTGCGAGCTCAACCTGAGAACTAGAAGCTGAAAGCTTGACCTGTGAGCTCAACCTGAAAATCGGGAGTTAAAAGCTTTACCTGCGAGCTCAACCTGAAAATGGGAAGCTGAAAGCTTGACCTGCGAGCTCAACCTGAGAACTGGAAGCTGAAAGCTTGACCTCCGAGCTCAACCTGAAAACTGGGAGCTGAAAGCTGGACCTCCGAGCTCAACCTGAAAATCGGGAGCTGAAAGCTTGACCTGAGAATCGGATCTTTGATGCAGCTCTTGAAGCCCCCTAGTCAGTGAGACTGTCGAAGCTAGCTGATGGGAGGTTGGAGAGAGCTCATTTCGGATGAGCTGACTTTCAGCAACATTGC
The DNA here is from genome assembly GCA_022984855.1 of Dimocarpus longan. Lineage (NCBI taxonomy): Eukaryota > Viridiplantae > Streptophyta > Magnoliopsida > Sapindales > Sapindaceae > Dimocarpus > Dimocarpus longan. The sequence continues at coordinate 11,661,934 of CM041013.1, forward strand.
CCAGGAATTCTGGTTCACCTGCAATTGTTGTGCTAAAGCTCCTAGTCTTTCTTCCCCTTGCCATGGCTGCCTGAAAATCTGAAGAAATCTGCAATTGGGCCCTCCTTCTAGCGCCAAAATGTTGACGTCAAAATTTGGCAAGATAATCCGGATCTCTAGTCAACTAGATTCTTGAGCCCAATGCCGCAGATCAACGAAAAACAGAACAAAAGTAGGAGACCATAGGCAAAAAGGAAGAAGAAAAGAAGCAGAGGAGGAAGAAAAGCACACAAGAATCTACGTGGTTCGGCCTTAAAAATGGCCTACGTCCACGGTGCCTCCACCGTTGGTGGTGGCAATCACTTTTATTGCTGTATTTTTCTGGGTACAAAGAGAGAGAGAAGAGAGAGAGAGAGCAGAAAAACCATCCTGCTTTTGCTAAGATTTTACTCCTATTTATAGAGAAGGATGAGGTGCTACAGTACTGAGAAAGCATTAAATACATAATACAATTTCCAAAGTCTTCTGACACTACCCACGCTGTAGTGGTTGAGTAAATCACGCTGCCACTGATCTGAAATGGTTGGCCGTGCACGTCACGCTATCACACGAGCAAGAGCTGCTCTGGGCGACCTGGAGCTCATCCAAAATGACCTGAAGGAGCTCAGCGACCTGAAGTAGCTGAAGGAGCTCAGGGATCTGAAGGATCTCAGCGACCTGAAGGAGTTAGAGCCTGGTAAATTAGGCTTCTATATGCTGGGCTTTGGGCTTTTACCAGCCCATTTGGGGTATCCCAAAAATACATATAACATAGTCTTAACTGGTTTAGGGGTAAAATTGTCTATTGATATTTTATTATTTAAAAAAATAAATTTTAAAAAAATTAAAAATACTCTCACTCACTCTCTCTCTTCCCTCAGCCATCTCCTTTTTTTGTTCACCGCGTTTCTCTGTCTCTTCTTCCCTGCTTCTTCTTCTGCTTCTTCTTTTCTTCTTTCACTTCTTCTTCTTCCATTTTTTCTTCTCGAACCCGATCAGGGTGATCTGGGTTCTCGATGAACCTAGTTCTGGGTTCGTGAGGAACCCAGATCTGGGTTCCCTCACGAACCCAGAACTGGGTTCTCAAGAACCCAGATCTGGGTTCATCGAGAACCCAGTTCTAGGTTCGTCACGAACCTAGAACTGGGTTCACAAGGAACCCAGATTCTGGGTTCTCGTGAACCCAGATCTGGGTTCGCTTAAGCTCGACGAAGTGGATGGATTGGTGAGTTTATTGTGGATGTGTAAAGAGACTGAAGTGAATGCAATCGTGTGTGGAATATAATGAAAGCTGATGAATTTTTTAGGATTTTGTGGTTTTGGTTTTTTAGGATTTTGGTGTGTTGTTCTGATTTTTATATTTTGATGTTGATGATGAATTGAAGAACTGGGTTGATCTGATTTTATTTTAAGGGTTTTTTATGTTCTGCTGTTACTGGTAGTAGGTTTCCATATTATAATTGTAAAAGGAAACATGAAACAAACCCATTTGAAATTAAGTTTCAGCAATCTCTCTCAAAGCAATTAACTTTTCTTTTCCATTTTTTTTTAATGGAAATTATATATTTTTTTTTTTTTAAAAAAAAATAATGTGTATTTAAATTCGTTTTTAAAATGATATTTTTGAAAATTATTTTTAAAAACAAAAAATATGTTTTGAAAATAAAGTTTTCAAAAACAATAATACATTTGATAATATTTTTGATAATTCATTTCGAAAATGAAAAATGAGAAAGCTGCTTAGTACGATTATGAAAAACAAAAAATAATAAAATACACTTTCAAAATAATAATAATAATAATAATAAAATACATTTTCTCTCACCTCAATCCTCTCTCTCCGTCACCTATCACCGTTCCCTCTTTCTTTTCACACATTGCTCTCTATTTTTCTTACTCTCAGCCAATTGCTCTCTCTCTTTTTCACCTCACCACTGTCTCTCGCCATCTCTCACCAAAATAGGTTCTCCATCCTCACCTTGCTGCCTCCCGTCGGTTTCATGCCTTCGGTGATGCACCTCCAGAGTCTCTTTCGTCATTGTGGTCTTCTTCTTTTTCTAGGTCTTCTTCTTCATCTTCTTGGTCTTCTTCTCTGTCGTCTTCTTTTTCTTCCGATTTGTGTTTCGGTGCTCTCTCTCTCATCTTCACAGTACGTGTTTTTTGTTTTTTGCTTTTTTTTTTTTTTGGTGATTGAAGTTGAACCAGATTCGGTTCTGATCTAGTTCAACTAGATCATTTTTGTGGTTAATCCAGATCGGCCTCTGTCACCTTCGGTTGGGTGTTCATGTTTTTTCTTTTTTTTTTTCATTTTATTTTTTCAATAATCAATTTGATTGTTTTTTAAAACAATAGAAAACAGGAAAAAAATTTCTTTTTTTACTCCTAAGTTATAGTTTTTGAAAATGAGCGAATTGTACAATACTCCCCCAGGTTTCTCTAAAAACAGACGAAGACATACTTTTACTTTTATTACATGAAACTCCCATGGTTAACGTTCACAAAAGTCAACGCTAACTGAATGAAGGATATTTTGGTCCTTTCACTCGGGATTGACGGGTTACTGGAAGATCTCTCTTTCTCATCTCACCCGCTCCCCGTCGTCAGTCAACTCCAAACACAGAAAACCAAACACAGTAAACCAAACACTGAAAACCAAACACAGAAAAAAATCAACTTCGTCATCCACAAACACTTCCCTCTCCAGTCTGTCTAGCTCTATCAGACATCCACCACGCAAACCAAACACCAAAAAAAAAATAATCTTCATCATCTACAAATACAAAACCCAAACATACACATAGAAACCAAACACAGAAACCAAAAATAAACATGAAAACCAAGAGATCATTGGGGGAGGTAGTCGGCGGGGAGGAGCGGAGGAAGGGGAGATCGCATTGAAGGAGATAAGATTAAGAATGGCGTCATCGTCCTCTTCGTCAGTGGTGATGGCAACGTCCTCTAACTTGAAATGGGAGTGAGCTATCGCTGTACAGGTGGTAGAACTGGACAGATTGAAGGAACGGGAAGCCGACGATAGTGCGACGGTGGAGAGGGAAGAGATCTGGACAAATTGGTGGGTGAGAATCGGCGATGACAACAGATTGGAGGAACGAGAAGCCGGTGATGGTGCGACGATGGAGAGGGAAGAGATCTAGACAGATTTTGACAGATTGGTGAGTGAGAACCGACGATGGTGAGGAACGAATTGGTGGAAGAGAGGGAAGAGATAAGAAAGAGAAATGGAAAGTTTTATGGTGGGTGAGAACCGGTTATGGTGGGTGGGTGAGAACCGATGATGGTGGGTGGGTGAGAATCGACGATAGTGACGAACGAACTGGAGGAAGAGAGGGAAGAGAGAAGAGAGAAGGAGATGAGAAACAAACTGGAAGGAGAAGAAACGAACCGGCGATGGTGAGGAACGAACTGGAGGAAGAGAGGGAAGAATGGGAGATGGGTGAGAACCGGTGATGGTGGGTGGGTGAGAACCGGTGATGGTGCGGTGGTTGAGATGAAAAAGAGAGGGAAAAGGCCTAAATACCCTTCACTCAGTTAACGTTGATAAATGTGAGGTTAAGTATGAGGGGTTTTGTGCAATAAAACCATAAGTATATTTTCATTTGTTTTTGGACAAACCTAGGGGAAGTGTTGTGCAATTCACTCTTTTGAAAACATTTTTCTATTTCTAAAAGTATGTATTTGAAAACGATTGCCAAATAGATTTTATAGCGTTTTTCATTTTAAAAATGAAAAATCGTTTTTGAAAACATATTCAAACAACCACTAAAATTTTTTGCTACATTGATCTTATTTTCAAATGGTTTTATAATATCTCATTAAAATGAGCTTTCATTTTCATTTTGATTTCTTTTAAATTCTGGTTTTAGGAATAATAGTTTTCAATTACTATTATTGTTCTTTATTTATTTTTTTTTTTCATTTTAATGAAACAAATCTACATACATTGTATGTAACTTTTTTTCCCTAAATCATTTTATGGACATGAGGAAGTTACTAAAAATTATACTGTTGTTAGGAAATGTATTTAAAAAAGGGGTTACGAAAGCATTGTATGGATTATCGGAAAAGAAAATGGAAAATAAGAACCAAAACGTTAACAAAAACAAATGCCCTTAGATTTATGATTTGTGATTACTAACTTTTTGGAGAATTCAATTTTGTGAACTGCATTCACAACTCAGAAATCAATTTCCTATGGCAAAAGGAACTTGATTTTGGTTTTTCACATTTTTTATTTTTACCACTAAAATGTGTTCTCGTTGGTTTTCATATTTTTTAAAAAGAATTTGAACAACGGTTACCAAACATATTTTATGTGTTTTTGGAAAATGAAATATAAAAATAAAAACAAAAACACTCACCAAAACAGGTACCCTTAAGATTCATGATTTAAGATTAATAACTCTTTGGGGCATTTAATGATGTGGACGGCATTCACAAATCAGAATTCAAGCTTCTGTGGCAAAAGGAACCAGATTTCCCTGTCTCACTCAAATTCACTACCCTGATTGAAAAGGGGAATTTTTATATTTTTACTAAAACAACCTCGACTAGAATTAATTAATTATATATATATATATATATATATATATATATATATTCAACTGAAAATCTTTCTAAGCTGCAGTAGTCTCTTTTTGGTTTTATTTTTAAGCTGCTTTTTCTTTTCTGTTTTTGTTCTTATACGTAAACGAAAATATACATTTCTTTTTCAGATGTTTTTTATTTTTTATTTTTTCCCTATTTGTTATGCTGTTGCAATTCTAATCGCTCAAATTTTGCATGCATTTACTTTCATATTTGCAAGTTACTTGTAACATGCATAGATTACTAATTAATTATAGAATCAAGATGGTAAACTTTTGAATTAAAAACATAGATTGCCAATTCTAGAATCAAGATGATAACTTTTAAAATTAAAAACAAGACACAAATTTCTTTTGTGTTAAAAAAAAGAAAAAAGTCAACATGTTGTATGTACAGGAGTACTTTATAATTTAATGAGAGCTTTTCACTTTTGTCCAATTTGTAAACTAAAATTATGTTTTAGTCCATTATTTTATAAAACTTTTATTTTAGTATCTCAAACAAACTAATTACTATCCATACCCAAGTTACCTAAATTACCCTTTATTAGTTTTCAGTTTAAATTTCCTTTTATAACCTTATCAGAAATTACGAAATTACCCTTCATCTTCTTCCTCTTCCGCTTGTTATGTCACAATAGACCCTATATTCTTCTTCCATTTTCTCTACCATTTTGTGACCTCTCCATCCTCTACAAATTTTGTTGTCATCCATTGACGTCCATTTGTGCACCCATTAAACATTGTTGGACTCCTAAAAACACACATTCTCCACATTGAAGTTTTTATTCAAATTTTGATGTACGTGATTGTTGTTGGTTATTTTCAATTTATTTTATTCACATTGCTTAATTTTGGGCCATAAGAGTGACTTTTGCTTGTGATCTAACCTTACATGAGTGAGATCTACAATTTCTGGGAAGTTTGTGATTTTTTGCGTTTTCTGCAAATCGTCGGGTTACGTGATATAACGTAACCCGAATCGGGTTACGTGGTATAACGTAACCCGATTACGTAACCCGAATCCACGTAACCCGAATCGGGTTACGTAGTATAACGTAACCCGAATCGCATTTTCTGCAGTTCTGCGTTTTCCGCTTTCCCTTTTTTTTTTTTGAAATTTGAAATTAGTGGCAATTTCGTAATTTTATGTTAGGGATAATTTTGGTATCTTGGGTATATGATGTAATTTATTTGTTTGAGAGGTTGAAATGAAAATGTTTTTAAGTTTGGGGTTAAAAATATATTCTCTCTTATTGAAGTTGTTATTTTTGGTATTTTTCACTAATTTATTTTGCATGGTTCTTATTCAATAGTTTATTAAACGCTAAAAAAGGAATTAATTTGTTTTCACTTCACATTCTTAAAAGTCAATAAACACTATACTGAGATTGGGACTTCGTTCTGATTCCTCTCCCGTTTCCATTCTCTCTCTCCAATATAATTTTGTTGTGCCCAAGAATAACACTTGGGCAACAAGTCCACTAAGGCCTCAAAAACCAGCAAGCCTAACAACCTAAAAATAAAAATAAGGCAATATGAAACGTATTATTTAAGGACATGTCAGCAAATGCTACGTCAATAGGAGCATGAAACGGATCAATAATGCTTAAACAACAAAACAACCCATTTCAGTTGGCTTGCCTAAAATGCAACTCAGAGGTCACAACAATATAGCAGCCCATAGAACACAAATAGCTCGTAATTTTTCTTAATAGCATAAAGTTCCAAAAACGGAAAAATTTCTATTTCCCGTCAAATGTCACCTTAAACAGAATGCTACTAGAATTACATTTTGATACGAATATGAACATATTAATTACAGTTTGATTTGAATATAAAGTATATATCATATAAATTAGGAAAGAGGGTTTTAAACTTTCATAAATTCTAGCAAACTTATTGTATGTAAATAAGGAACTCTAACATTATATATAGGGATTTCCACATATGCAAACGACATGATGAAAAACACAGGCTTAGAGGTTTATACACAACTGGCAGCAAAAAGCCATAGGAACCCTAGCAAAAACTCTGCTAAATGTAACCTTCATCCTCGGCAATAAAATAATTATGGATATAGACATTACTCATAGGATCGAGCCACATTAAAAATTCTCATCTCTTTGGTTGATTTTCTTTTGCATTGTTGTTGCTTATTCATTCTTGTCATCACTATCTCTGTATCAATATCATTCAACCCCACACAATTCGTTTAATTCACCATATTCACATTAATTAGGATATTAACCAATTTTTAACGTCAATAAATTTAATTTTCTTTTATTTTTGTTTCTAATTAGTAGATGTGTCCTTGCAGATGGTAAAATGTCTAGGTCCAGCCAAATGTTGCAGTCTAGATATATATCTTAACTGTATTGTTCAAGAACCAAATTTATTCAAATTTTTAAGGCCCGCATTATTGATAGGTAGGTTAAGGATTCAAATGTCAGTATCCATCAAGCACACAAAAAAAAAAAAAAAGTGACTCTGCCCTTCACAAATTATGGGATAAAAGTTGAAAAGTGATTTTAAATTTCTAATTGCACACACTGAACATTATGCCAAAATATTAGTACAGCTACAAAAATATATGAGAAGTATATTAATGTTTCATTAGAGATAATGTGGCAATTAAAAAATGATTGTCATTGAATAATTTGATCAATTAATAAGATCTCCAATAGTTATGTGAATGTTAATTTATAGGGATTTAATCTCATACAAACCAAAGATGGCCGGAACGTGGGATTTGTTTAATCAATATAACGTTACAAAAACCTAACTTGTATCCAGCATATTAGTTGAATAAACTATCATATCATAAATTAATTGACATACACATTAAAATTTAAATTGATACATTACTCTTTGTCCATATATATTTAATTACGTCATCATGACAATAGTTGATAACACGCAGTTATGTGTATACTCATCCATTAGTCGATTACTACCACAATATCAATTAATGAAAGTGGCATCCTACCAAGTCTTTAATAGAACCTATAAAAATCAAAACATAGCCCCACGTCTAGAGTTGTTTCTCAACCAAATTGAATACTACCACAATATTGTTGGAGAATGGTAAACACTAATATCCCATTTTCTCTGAATTTAATTCGATAGAGACTGGTCGAGAAAACTCAATTTAATGTGTGGAAAAAACAGACCAGACAGAGCCATCAAGTTTGCTCAAGCGCTCAACCATCAATTTCAAGGCACCTATTATCATGGAATTTCATCTGAAACCTTGACTGAATTATGGTTGTTCAAATGGAAACAAAATTCTAAATCTAACAATCAAATCACAGTCGGTTCAATTTTAATCTAAATGAATTATAAATCACTTGAACCTATTGATAATTTAAAAAATAAAAAATGTCTATTATTGAGCCTAAATAAATTATTTAAACAAGGTACAGTATCAAATTAAATTAATAATCTCCCTCATCAAGCCTGGTTCGATGGTTGTAATTGTAACGGACTACACACCCCCGATCGACTGCCCAATTGACCAATCCGGTCTAGCCACAATCCAACCAGGTGAAATTTGGCCCGGTCCACCACCTGATCCAGGTAAGTACTGTCCCTCTGCCTTCTGAGGGATTTTCACGTCTCCCCTATCACTCGAACCCAAATGACTATATGTCTTTAGTCTTAGATTCGAGTGGTGGGGGAGGCGTGAAAATCCCTTAGAAGGCAGGGGGACAGTACCTGCCTAGGTCCGACGGTGGATCGAGCCGGACTCTACCTGACTGGGCTGTGGCTGGGCTGGATAGTCAATCGAACAGTCTATCGGAGGTAGGCAGTCCGTTACACAAAAAGGCGGTGATGGACCGGGTCGGACTCCACCTGGCTAGGCTGTAACTGGGCCGGATTGGTCGATCTGACAATCGATCGGGGTGGGCAGTCCGTTACATAAAAATGTGTCTTTTTATGTAACGGACTACCCACCCCCGATCAACTGTCCGATTGACCAATCCGGCCTAACCATAGCCCAACCAGGTGGAGTCCGGCCCAATCCACCATCGGACCCAGGCAGGTAATGTCCCTCTACTTTCTGAAAGATTTCCACGCCTCCTCCACCACTCGAACCCAAGATCAAAGGCATATAGTCATTTGGGAAGCATGATGAGTACCATTTAAGCTACCTAAGACCAGCTCAAATGGTACTCACCATACTTCCCGAATGACTATAAGTCTTTGGTCTTAAGTTTGAGTGATGGGGGAGGTGCGGAAATCCCTCAGAAGGCAAAGGGACAATACCTGCTTGGGTCCGGTGGTGGATTGGGCCGGACTCCATCTGGCTGAACTCTGGTTGGGTCGGATTGGTCGATCGGATAATCGATCGGGGGTGGGTAGTCTGTTACAGTAATAGTTAGCCAAATCATTAATATAAAGCTATAAAATTATTTTCACCAAGGCAGAAACAGCGCTATAAAACTCGATGAGTAAGTTTGACTATTCGTCGAGTACTCAGTGATCAGGGATTCTACCAATTCGAGAGCCTTCAAATCGAAAGTTCTACTCACCTCTTATAAGTACTCGACACAAGCAAGTTTTATGAGACAAATTTACTCAATGAGTACTCGGTTAACTCGACAAGTACTCAATAAACTCAACTAGTACTCGGTCCGAATCAACTTAACAAGTACTATACTAAAGTTACTTTTGAGATTGTATGAAATAAGATTTATGATATTTTGTGGTCATATTATCGTATTTTGAACAAATAAAATTTTGATTGAATACTTGTTGAGTAGACGAGTACTCATTGTTCGTTGGATCGCCAGTTAAGTAGTAAATAACGAGTCCTGAATCATTATAAAGAAATATAAAATTAGCCAAAATTGTGGACCAACCTCACATTTAATAAAATATGATTGGAATATTGGATCAAACGACTCCCAGAAAGATAGTTTATAATAGATTAAATAAATATCCCGAAACTATAGGAATATCAAATAAATAAATCAATCAATCTTTAGGCTTGTGACTTTTCCCATGTCCCATGTGCATTTCAGATCTTTGATTTTTCTCTGCACTAACCACTTGCTCTCTGTCTTTTTCTTGGGTCCCTCGATCATTAATAAGTCCTCATTTCTTGCACCATCGAAGGACAATGATTCCATGAATAATTAATTATTCTGTCTATTTCATTGTATGATGCGAAGAAGCTGCCATCGACCAAACACCATAATTAGTTTAATTTTTTATTTTAAATAATTAGTTGATTTCAAGAGTGTCAATACATTTTCAAAGAATAGATATAGTAAACATAACTTTTTTTTTTTTTTTTTTTACTGGGATAAATCTAAAATATACTGATAGGTATTATGGTACAGTCCGAAAATCAGCTCCCAAAAATTAGAAGGGTCAACCCACACAGGGTGGGGGATAGCCCACAAATAGTGGGGGAAAATTACTATATACTTAAGTGATTGCTGAGCTTGAACTTGACACACACAAGCATACTAAGCGAGATTATCACCGTTAAGACAACGCATCATACTCAATCAACCTAAGGTTTTGGATAATAAAAACTATGGATAAATGGTAATTGGAATTTTTTTGGACTGTTCCTGTTAAAACCGCAAACCTTATAAACAAGTAGAACATTACAAACACATAAAGGTGTATAGAATTTTACGACCACATTAGGACGTGCATTCCAATAAATTAGATTTTCCATTCAAATGACAAAAAACATAGAGCGAAACGAAAAACGTGTCATGATCATTGATTACTTGCATGTTGGGTTGGGAGAGACACATCATTGAGATAGAAACCCCAGAAACAAATGTTAGTAAATAAGACGATGATGAAGATAACTTGAAAGAAAAGGTTAAGAATTTATATCCAGTAGTTATATTTTACCTTATTTGATAAAATAAAATACATAAATGTATTAATCAAGCTGATGGAATCAAACCATATTTTTTAGATCAAATTACAGAAGTCATGTAAACTCGACTTAGAGCTTGGGCCAACCAAGTTTTATAATCAAATTAGTTTTATTTAGATCACTGTTTTGTCTAACATCTACTACATTCAACAATCTTTGTTTATCTCATAATTTGATAAAAATAAATATTTTTTAACATAATTTCATTATTCATTTAGATTATAATTAATCCAAATGAAATATAAAGCAAAAATAGAAAAATTGTGAGTTTGTAAGTGGTGTCGTTGGTCGGCCCACTGTCCCTTGTGCTTTGATGGCACAAGTTCTACTCTCAATAATGACAGTCTCCCACCATATAAAAATACGTGAGTTATCCCTCCACCTTATGTGGATCCTCTTTTTCACTTATATGTGAATTGTTCTCTTCCACATAAGAACCGTTTATGGGACCACATCACAAAATCAAACATCGTTTAGTCGCGATTGATCTCTAAGTTTATCCTAATCATAAAAAATAAATAAATAAAAATAATTTCTTTACAATTTCATATTCCAAAAACTTTAGAACCAAAGCGAGTCCCATATAAATAGGGTGATAACTTTGCTAGAGAGCATGAACATAGGCGCAATGTTAGTTCACCCACTATTTTATGTATAATATATATAAATGACACATTCTATAATACATTTGACATAAATACAGTTTTATATATAGAGACATACATATATATAGAGAGATAGAGTAATGATCAGGATATTTCGTACATTTTCATAACTCTCAACTATCATTGGTATAAATCGATCTCATGATCAGGAAAATATATTGTATATTTTCGTAAGTAACTCTCAACTACCTTTATCTCAAAAAATAATAATAATAATAAATAATTCAACTACCGCCAGTATAAATTGGATTCATTTTAGTTAACACCAGTGTCAGTAAAAATGAATCCGATTCTACAGTCATACTAGTCGGGCGTCATACATGAAAAATGTACAGATTCCCCATCTAACAAACTATATATATACGATGATAAAATAATGAAGATGTCAGAGTCGCCGCGGGCCAAGGGAACATGCTACGGTTCATAAATTATGACAACTTTATTGGTTTGTTTTCCTTTTTTTTTTTTTTTCCTTCTTTAATCATTGCTTTTTTTTTTTATTTGTGGTGACGATCGGTCGATTGTATTTTAAGATAGAGACAATTGTACAACAACCCTCTTATGTTTAATTACATAAACAAACTCTACTTTGACATTTCATCAACCAACTACATCCGCTACTATAGATTATGACCCATTGGCCACTAGTCAAATATATATATATATATATTAAAATGTTCCTATTTTAGAGGTAATATAAAAAAATAAAATATTTATTATTTTAAATTTAAGAATTTGAAAAAAATAAATAAATAACTAAAATCAAAATATGGTTGGGGGGAAATTTTTTATTCTAAAATTTTGAATTCGTCCCTATAGGTTTTAGGGACGAAACAAATTTTGTCTAAAAAAAATCCCTTTTAGGTACCTAGCATTATGTATATCTTATCCCTATAAATTATCTGTAGGGATGAAATAATGTCATAAAAAATTTTCGTCCTAATAAAGCATTTGTTGGGATGAAATTTTGTTTTTCGTCCCAACCGAACATTTGTTGGGACGAAAAATTTGTCTCAAAAGCACTAACTCTCTTGGGACAAAATAATAATAATAATAATACCCCATGAACACCTTCACTCCGCCGCATCACCAATTGAACCCACATCTATGCCCCCATGACTCGTGAACCCAACCAACACCATCACCTCTGACCCATGAACCCCTATCCATGGCCCATAACCCATCAATTACGTTTAACTGCATGTGTATCACCACAATTAGTATTAATTTTTATATTTCTTAATTATATCACTATTGACAATATGATCGATATATTTTATTTATGTTATTTTAGCATTTTGGCGATATCATATTCTATAAAACCTTTACTTATAAAATAAAAAAAAAAAAGAACTACAATGCCTGTCTTTTTTTTTTTTTTTTGCTTAATATTTCTAAAAACAATTACTTGTCATGGATTCTAAAATCATTAGAATCCGAAGTTCTGAATTCTAATATAATCAAAATATGATGTTCTAAATCCTAATTTAATCAGAGTCCCGAAGTTCTTGATTTTAATCCTAATTTAGAGCAAAATACACAAAACCCCCTCAGGTAAGACCTAAATACAGTTATAGTCAAAGATTGAGTTTAATAACACAATAACCCCAGTTTAACGGTCAAAATATGTTAAAATTGACGGTCAACTTTAATTTAAAGTGTAAAGACGTAAATGCCCTCCATTTTTAAAATTAATTTTTTTTCTTTTAAAATTTAAAACTCTCTCCAGCAACCATCTTCCAGGCCCTTCATCTTCATCCAGACATAAATGGCCACTACTCATCCAGAAACCTTCATCTCCCAAACATCAATCTGCATCCAGACATAAATGGCCACTACATGCAAAAACCCACATCAATATGTAAAAATCCAAACATATTATTAATCATCCGCAAAAATTCAAACACATTATCAATCATCTTCTTCAAACCCAGATAAACCCATCCAGATATCATCTTCAAACAGATCTGGGTTGTCTGGGTTCGAACCCAGATCTGGGTTCGTCGAACCACGTCTGGGTTCGTCCAACCATGACGAACCCAAATCTGGGTTCGGGGAACCACGACGGGCACGCCGAACCCAGATCTGGGTTCGGCGAACCACGCCGAACCCAGACGAACCCAGATCATCTAGGAACCCAGACGTCTGGGTTCGTCGTCGCTAACCCAGATCTGATCTGGGTTCGCAACGACGAACCCAGATCAGATCTGGGTTCGAACGCGACGATGCGAACCCAGATCAGATCTGGGTTCGTCGTCGCGAACCCAGATCTGATCTGGGTTCGCATCGTCGCGAACCCAGATCAGATCTGGGTTCCGCGAACCCAAATCAGGAAGAAGAAGAAGAAGAAGAAGAAGAAGAAGAAGAAGAAGAAGGTGGTGGAGATCAGGTAGAGGCAGAGAAGAAAAAGAGGAGAAGAAGAATAAGAAGAAGAAGGTGGTGGAGATCAGGTGGAGAGAGGCGAGGATGTGGGAGTGACACAGACAGAGTTTTGGAAAAATAGTTTTAATAATTTTTTAATAATTTTTGTTATTAATAAATGACGAAATTACCCTTGATCAATCGAGAGTTGCCTAACAGATACTGTTTACTCGGGGGTATTATGTCATTAAACCTAATCTTTAACTATAGCTGATTTAGGTCTTACCTGAGAGGGGTTTTGTGTATTTTGCTCCCTAATTTAATTACTAGTCATGCTCACCAAGAAATGGAGCAATTCTGGTGCCGTAGGGAACTTTAAAAATATACCGTCAACAGTGGAGAAGTGGAGGTAGAAGTTTGAAGATGGGAATGGCGTCTTTTTTTTTTTTTTTGACGATAGTGCCAAAATATTTAATTGACTATAAAATTTAATTGACCATAAAAAGATAGTTTTGTTATAATTTTTCATTTTATATTATTACTATTGGACACATTTTTATGTTTCCATTCTTGAAATATCATTTTTAATATACATTCTAATAGATGAGTTTCCGAATTAGAAAAATATAAGAATCAATTTTCCAGTTTTAAATGAAAATAAAAAAATAGATAAATAAATGTTACATAACAGATTCTAAAAATCTTTTAAATTTTAATAAACTCTAAATTATATATACAACATTCAAAATATTAATGGAGTTAATAACGGCGTGTCATCTTTCACGATAATGAGTTAATGACGGCGTGTCGTCTTTCATGATAATAAGTGTCAAGTTGAATTTGAAATAAAACAAGCAAAATACATGCACCACCGCACTCCACTGCTCATTCTAATTGCATTTGATAGTGAGGACTGATGAGTGGTGATGCAACTCACAAGCATAAACTAGTGTCTTCTCACTATAAACGTAGATGCCCAGAAACTTCAAGTTTATTTGTTTGGTGGAAACGTGGAGTCAATGTTGCAATGGAAAGAGTAATCATCAACATCATCATTTACTTACAACAGTAAAAAAGATAAAAAGATGAAAATTCAACTTGACACTCATTATACCGTCCGTCGACAGTGTATTTTGAAATAATCGCGGAGTTAATAGAGCTAATAATGACGTACAGTCTTTCATGATAATGAATGTCAAATTGAATTTGTAATAAAACAAGCAAAATACATGCAAGTTTCAATTTGAATTTGAAATAAAACAAGCTAAATACATGCACCACCGCACTTCACTGCTCATTCTAATTGCATTTGATAGTGAGGACTGATGAGTACGTGGTGATGCAACTCACAAGCATAAACTAGTGTCTTCTCACTATGCATAGATGTCCTGAAACTTCAAGTTTATTTGTTTGGTGGAAACGTGGAGTCAATATTGCAACGGAAAGAGTAATCATCATCATCATCATTTACTTACAACAACTAAAAAGATAAAAAGATAAAAATTCCTTGATTTGTAATCTTGTTTTCACCATGAGGATTAGGGTAATTAATTTATTGCCTAATGTCTTAATTTTCTGTTTTTTGTTCGAAAGTATTTCTAAAAATATTAAAATAAACTATAACTGAATAAGATTAATGCATTAATCAAAATAAATTAAAATTAATAATTTATTCATTAAAAAAAATGTTTTGAATTTTTTTAAATTAAAGAATTTATTAAATTTTTATCAATAAGTTAATCTTCTGATGTCGATGGTGTTTGACACGACCTTTGTAGGCAACACGTGTAGTGTCCAGTATCCCCTAGCATGGGTTTTTTTTTTTTTTTTTTTTTTTTTCTGATTTTTAATTACTTATAGAATATATTTATCAAAATTTTGCATGCTAAATTATTTTGTAAAATGATTTCCATTGACTAGACAAATATGTATTCCACGACAATACTAACTAGTGACTCCTTCATCGTCACACATTTGTAACTAATAATGACTATGAGTCAAGACATGCAGTGTAATATTTATTAATAATAAGAGACAATGTCATGACAACTCCTTGGAACTACAAGTTACCATAGTGTCCTATACAGGAAGAAAGAAGATTAGATGAATTCCACATTAGAACATATTTATCAAGCAATGGCGGACCCAATATGGGCACAGAGAAGGTAGGTGTCACCCTTCAAATTATTAAAAAAATTATTATTTTAGATTTTTTCTTATACATAAATTTATTTTTTTTTTAGATTTTCGTTTATGGATTATTGACTTTATGTTGTTTATTTTGTTTCCAATTTTGTTATCTTCTAGCAATCAACATTAAATTTTCTTTTTGTCATGCATCTTAACGCTAACAATTTCTCTATGTCATCAAAATCTTAGCGGTCATTCTTATGTTCTAAATTAATAATAGTTTTTTATTATTTTAAATTAGTTCTTATTTTTATGATTTTTTATATTTAATAATTGTAATTTGATATACAACCAATCAACAAATCCTAAAATGTCAAATTTTAATTTACCACATTGTTATCAATAAACCCTAAAATCTCAATTTTTTTTTTTTTTTGTGTATATTTAATTGTATGAGGAGTACATGGTTGAATGGTAGTTTGCTTATTTACATTGAGACATATATATTTTCAATAAAATTGATAAAGAGATTATAATGATTCAAAATAAGAAGTCTAGTCGAGAAAAATTATAACAACATATGATTTATGTTATTTTTATTTTCTTAATACTTCGGTTAAAACTTTTTGAATATTAGACTATTTGATTCATGTTGACGTCTGGATTTGGTTCCTAGTCAACGAGGTTCGTTTTTGGGCTTAAACTACAGTTTCGGATCATGGATATTTAATATGCAAGGTAAAAAAGTAAAGGAGAAGAGGTCAAAGACAATAAGAAAAACATAAGAAAATTTTAGAGCGGTTTGGCTCAATTAGATGTCTACATCCACTGTTCACTCTCTTACTATTCTGACAGAGTATCAGCCCTCAAAAGATTGTACATACTTCACAATGAAAATTCTCCCCTATTTATAGAAAAATAGGAGGTGCTACAGTAAAACGGAATAAGACAAAAGTATATAGTAAACTGAAATTACAATGATGAACTACATTTAATACGCCGGGATTTCATTTAATGCTGTTGACAGTGCATTTAATGCGGTCAAAATTACATTAAATGAGGCTGAAACTGTCAAGTCTGAGCTCTACTCGAGTGTGATTTCAGGCGGCTAATCTGTACGGGTTAGGTAAGGTCACAGTAATCTTGTTTGTAGTCTCTGATAGAGATAGCGTGCATGGCACACTTTGAGCTATATCTTGCATGGCATCTTCGGCCTCTACTGACTCGCGATTTGGGAGGCATGGCGGAGATGGACTCTCCAGCGAATAGAATATCCAGTTGAGTTGGCGAACAAATGAGTTTTTTACGGATCAGACACTTTGAGAGTTAATGGGACAGATCATGAATAAGTTCTTCCGCGACCAGGCATAATATCAAGCGAACAGTTTCACAAACGAGTAGACGTTCGAGTGTGCTTCAGAAATCGCCGAGCAAATAGGTGAACAATTCTGAACGAACAAACCCAAGCGAAATAGAACTGTCGATTACCCTTCGGCGAACAGCTTAAGCGGACGGATCTGGCGAACAAGTCTAGCGATCAGCCCAGGCGAACAAGTCTAGCGATCAGCCCAGGCGAACAGGCATAACGATTAACTCAGGCGAACAGTCATAACGATCAACTTAGGCAAACAGGTATAGCGATCAGAATCAAGGACCGGTATTGACCACAGTCGTATACAGGACAACGAACAAATCACTGATCAGGCTACCAAGTCTATTCGCGAGTAGATCGACGATCAGTGGGGGGACTTGGGATACGAACAAAATGGAGAGTCAGTCTAACGAATAGATCTGTTGTTAGGAAAGCGATAAGAAAGAATGACAGATTGCTAAGCCTTTGGACCATTGGGTCCGTACTGTAAATCTTCCCTGACCCAATCGGCTTGATCGTTAAATTACATATAACAATTCATAAATGCATTATTTGTTGTATTTTATCTGAATTTCATCGTGTTATTGAATTTTTATTTTTATAGAAAATCATTTCGACAAGACTTTCAATTTTTATTGTTATTGTTATTATTTTGTATAAGTACCCCTTCTCATAAGAATTTCTATATCCGTCACTGTCTTGTATTATATTAAAGATTTCAAGTCTTATGTTTCAATTTTTGAGTAATTATATTCCATCTTTTACTGTATCAAACCAAAATGACAACGATGATAATGTTTGTTGTTGAACCTATTCTTAGCTTTAATGAGAAAGGTAGTAATTCCCTTTCCCTATATGTTGGGGACGCCACGTAAGGAAATCTGTATCACATTGACAAATATTCATTACCTCAATAACAGGAATATATATATATATATATATTGGGATTGTACAATGCACAGTGGATGGAGGCTTGTTTTAACACCCTCTTGATTAGGTAATTTTTGTTACCCAAGTTCAAGTCCAGCCCGGTCCATTTCTTTCTAAACCTGGACCTAGGCCCAGTATTGTTTCGGTAACCGGATGTACACTTTCTGACATAGGATTTAGCTGCCTTGGATAACACTCGGACGAGGGACATCCTGATCCACAAATTTTACCCATCCTCAGGTATTTTAAGAATAGTGAGGCAGGCATGACTATTCTTACACTACAAAATCATAAATGTAAGGAACAAGCAACAATAGACACACTGGTGGGAAGTCCAACAAGAATCCAGACGCCTTGAGAAAACATTAAAAAAGATCAGTAGATCACAATTGACTTCATTTCTGGGGAAAGTTACATTACAAATACAGAAATTCAGACAGAGATCAGTAGAGCAGTGATCCACCAGCACCTTATTTTCTACAACAAAATTCTCCCATCATGCATTTTATTCTTGTCAATCAATAAAACTACTACCACTCCTAGGCCTGCCAGACATGTATGAAAATTCTAACAGCAAAATATGCTACTAGTTCGTAGCACTCATCATCTAATCCTTGCTCGTTCTCTGAGTATCTTCAGTCCAACATATCTGCCAAATAAATGGATTTCACATTAGTGGATTAATATCTTTTTTACTTTTTTTGATAATCCAGAAATCTCTGAAACCACTTAACGAATTCGAGTTTAAAACCGGAACACCTCGCTAAACCCTATAATCTTTGGGTAGCAGTAAACTATAGCCTTTGCCCGCCTAGTTTCCTAGTGCATTAATATCTTCTACAAGCATATGTTAAAAATTGAATTTGTACTAGTTATAGAAAAGTTAAATTACCTTCCAAGCATCATTAAAGTGGCCTGTGGGTTGGTTCCTGGTGATATACTGAAGGTTGAGCCATCAACTATTCGGAGAGAATCAATACCGATGACACGATGGTCACGATCAACTACTCTTCCCACCACACAGCCACCATGGTAATGCCATATGGTGCTAACAGTACGTCGACAGAAAGCAGCCATTTCACCATGGTTGGTTAGATCAACTGGCAGTGCAGGCCCAACAAACCTAAAATTCCTAGCACCAAACCATTCACGGAACTTGAAATCGTCCATGGACCTGCTCTGAAGTATAGCTCCAATCTTTCTTGTGCCATTTATACACCTTTCGACATCAATTGGGTTGCTGAAATAATTGAACCGAACAATGGGATTCACCCGGACATCAGTTGAAGCCAGCCTTAACGAACCACTCGAAAGTGGCCCGATGATCTTCTCCATAAGGGTGGCCACGGTAAGATATAGAGGGGAGGATGGATTATGAATGAAAACTGGCCGAGCAGGGGACGAAAAGGATATGACATTCGAAGCTGCTTCCACATAAGCCCCTACATCTGTGATGCCAACAACCTGTATCAGTGAGTGCTCAAGTGGGATTGGTGGCACAATTGAGATCCCATTCCTTGGATTATCGTACAGATATTGTCCTACATACGGATGATGATACGCTACTGGAATGCCCCAAGACGACAAATAAGGACGTGGACCAATACCACTCAAGAGCAGCAGCTGTGGACTTCCTAGCGCACCGGCACTTAGAATCACCTCACCATTTCCCCTGACCATTGCATGATGATATCCCCCTCTCTGATCTCGATAAACAACCCCAATCGCAGATTGCTTAGAACCCAAATCAGCTGAAGTAGATGCCAACAATATCCTCTCCACGCTTGCATAAACAGCAACCTTAATATTCACAGCCTTTGCATAACTAAGAAGATCAGCAGCACTGTGCCTCCTCCCCGAACTATCAAAAGTTGAACCACCAATTTTAGTCCCCACCACATGCTCCAAATTGAACCCATTGTAAGGATCAACACCAGCCTCCAACAACCCGTCTCTAACAGCAGACTGCCAGGTCCTCAACTCTGGCCTAAACACAATTTGCTTCTCAACCCACTCATATGACTGGTTCACAGTCCTAAGGTCCCAATCCATACCCGATCTCGAATAAAAATCATGATCAGCCCTACTATAAAACCCGGCATTAATGGCACTACTCCCACCAAGAATACGCCCTCTAGCGTTGGGAACACCATCTTCAGACGTAAAGGCCTGAGCAGGAGAATCGAAAGTATCCACCTCCATGAGGGTTGACAAGAACCCTTCTTGAGACATCAAACTCGGGTTGCCATAGGCAACACCACCACGTTCGAGTAAAAGTACGCGAAAGGACTGTGACAATGTGGCCACTAATGGGCACCCAGCCGTGCCCCCTCCAACAATTATGTAATCATAAGAGTCCTCGGATGGGAATTCAGTGGCATTGTACACAAACTTCAAGTAACTAGGATCTGCTATTACATATTTAACAACAACAATACAAACACATCAACATGTAGCAAATATTTGTACCAAGAAAATTCCACTGCGTAACAACACAATGCAAAATCACAAACTAGAGAATCAATTTCTTCTAAAAAAAACACAAAAGTTCAATTAGTTTCATTCAGGTCAAACTGACAAATAATGAGAAAATTTCGTTTAGTATCCAAGAAACTATTTCTATATCTTTCCTGCTAATTTTCTCACAAGCCAAACAAAAAAAAAAATGAAAAATTCAATCTTTTCACTCTCATTTGAACCAAAAAGAAACATAATGGGGACCCTTTTAATTTTCAAGAAAATAAAGAGCAATACTTTAAAAAATTTAAGTTCCACATTCAACTTTCTCACAGTTTCCACCATTTTCCTATCAACCAAACAGACAAGAAAGCACAAAACTTTGAGCCAAAAAAAGAAACAATGCGGACCCTTTTGGTTTCCAGGAAAAAGAACAGCAACACTTTAACAATATGAAAAACTTTCCCTCATTTTCTACCATTTTCCCGCCAACCAAACAGACAAGAAAGAAAGCAGAAAAATTCCAACTTTACTCTCATTTGGTTGTCAAGACAAATGACTGGCGATGCATTACTAACTAGAAAAGTTTAGAGGCTACGTTTCACTCTCATTTTAGCGTTCTTTTCAGGAGAACCAAACAGAAAAAAGAGAAAAAGAAGAGACCTTGTTGAGGAGGTGGTCGTGCAGAGGAGACAACAGAGTAGAAGAGGACCAAGAAGGCGATGTGTTGGACCAAAACGGAGATGGGTTTGGCCATTGTTGTTGGAAGGTGTTGTTTTCTTGGGAAAATGAAAGGATTTTCTCGCAGGAGAGAGAATTTTCTCGGCGGGAGAGAAAACAGAGGAAGAAGAGAGTAGAGAGAAGGGAAGTGTCATTTCGTTAAAGATTCAGTTAAAGGTCGTTATAGTACCTTCAAAGTAGGGTTACGATCCTCTGTAGTGCTCTCTACCATTATCTCATGAAATGCAACTCTCTAATGGGATGTTTTCTTCTGGACGAAACATTTTTTTAAGAAAAAACAGTTTTTTAAAAAATATTAAAAAGTAACTATTAAAAAAAAAACATTTTTAGGTTCGAATTATTATTTTTTTAATATTAGTTTTTTAATGATTATAAGTTAATTGGAATTTATCATATAGTTGACTAAGAAACTCTTTGATTGGATAGAGAAATAAGTTTAGAATAGGACATTGTATGTTTTCTTCTGGACAAAATACTTTTTTGGGAATTCAAAAATAACTAAAAAAAGGAAAAAAAAAATTAGTTATTTGATATCGCGTCCAAATTATTATCTTTTAATATTAGTTTTTTAATAATTGCAAGTTAATAAGCAACTCTTTGATTATATGGAGAAATGAGTTTGGTTGTTTTTTCCATTATGTAGTGATTTTGGAGAAAATATATTTTTACTAAAGTTATGATCGATCGTATTTGGTACCTTTATGGAATGTTATTTTAGAAAACCGGTTTTTTTAATATTATAAGTAATCAAAATTCTTTATTGTAGTGTCAATATCTACCAAAAAAATCTTGAAATGGGACTCCTCGATTGGTGGAAAATGAGTTGGCATGTTTTTTTATTTTTTATGGTGATTTTGTTGTAAACATATTTTTAGAAAAGCTAATATTTGCAAAAACACTTTGAAAGTGCTTTTCAAAAGGGCAATAAACAAGTAATTTCAATTTTATTATTAATTATTAAAAAAATGAGTTTTAGAGATGAACTTTTTCTTATAAGATAATATTCATTCAGTAATTTATCCATTACACTTACACTATTGAAATTGTGAATTCGAATCATATCTCCATCCCTAAAATCCCAAATTGTTTGTAACAATTTAAAAAATTAAAATTTTTATTCCCATATAAAAGCTTTTATTTATTTCAATCAAGTATTACAATTTATGTACATAAGATTGAATATACATAAGAATTTTCAATTGACTGCCTAGAAACATTTTTTTTAATGTATTTAAAAGAATAGCAAATGTAGGTATTTGCTAAAAGATTAAAAAATTCAAATACATTTTTTTTTCTTAAAACAAGGATACTCAAGGTGATTCATCAAATGTGTTTGGTTTTAGGCCTTTTGGATTGTATTCAAAAATTGTTTTTGGATGTACAATTCAAAAGCTCATTTCATAATTAGGAAAAAAAAAACACACACACATAAGGACATTTTAAGATACTAAATTCAAATTTTGGATTTATTTTAATTTTTTAGGCACTCTTGAAATGCTAAAGATGATAGACTTGGAGATTCCTTCACTTTATATATATATATATTGAAAGCAGATGATTCCTTCTTTAATTAAAGTTGTAACTGTACCTGAAGGAATTCATGAATGTAAGATTAAATATTGCAATTAAATTGACTCCAAAAATATTGTTTGTTTTCAAATTCCAATCCAAGCCCCGTACATTTAATTCATTATTATGTAAAGTGTGTTTCTTGACATGTGGGGTGTATTGGAGCCACATCAGCACCCACCACCACATTTGTTCCATACTCGAGACCATATGCGATATGTACATTCATGACTTTTTTTTCCTTTTTTTTTTTTAATATTACTTATATAAATTATAACTATGGGACCATTATGATTAAAAATTATGACACGGCCTGCATCGTAATACTTCTATTGTGATTTACTCTTGAATAATGGAAAGAGATAATCCTCATTTTAAAGGAAAAACTGTTGTAACTGCTTAAAAAGGCTTTAACTGTTATTTGTCCCCCACACACAGGAGGGATCAAATGATAATTGATCGTGTTAGTGCAATTTTGTACTCGAAACTCGTACACTCTTTTTTGGCCAAAAGCAATGTGAGTAATTTGTGCAACCAAGACACAACTTTGAGAATATGCATGACTTATTTAGGTTTCCTTCTTTTTCCTTTTTTTTTTTTTTTTTTATGTGACGTACATGACTTTCATTTTTGTCATTTTTGGGTCGGTTTTCACTTTGCCATTTATGATTTGATCCTGATAAATACAATCGACTTTGATTTGAAAAGGGAATATCAGGTGATGTTTACATCTACCACTAAACTCCCCAATAATACTAATTAAATGTAAAGTTGCAAAATTTAATTTTGTAATGTTTCAAAACCGATTCTCTAATATTACAAAATCACTCTACAGTTCTACAGAGTCAAAATCACATACGAAAGAATGTGTGGAATCCTCACCTAATAATTATTATAGTTCCCCATTACTTACTACAATAAAAGATACAATTCTAACATTATGCACAAATCTCTTTTCAAGTATTTTGATAAAAACTCTTGACATTCATGTTATAGCAACAATTTGGATGTGGATGTAAAATACTCGCATCCAGATACATGGAGCTTACATGTTGACATTCAATTTCGCACATTTTCATTACTTTTGAAATTTATTAAAATTGATCTATAAAAGTTGTGTATAACCAATATGCGATATTTTATTGTACTTCAAGTTAAAAGTATGGAAATGATGGTTTTAGTTTCTCAAAATTGAATTTAACAAAGTAAAATGAGACTTGGTGTACCAATAGAAATTCTAAAATTCCACATAAACCTAAGAGGGTTGTGCACAATTTTAGAGATAGATGGTGAAGATCCATTGTTTTTATTTTTAAGATAGTGTTAATTTATATTTTTTCATTCAAAATCATTTAATTTTTAATTTATTTTATAATTTTTAAAATTTTAAGTTATTTTAAATGGATCTCCACCGTCCAGATGAACGATGGAGATCTAAACAACCTATTAATTAATATAATTTTTTTAAATAAATAATAAAAAATAAGATAAAATGACCCAAATACCTTTTATAAAGTTAATGTTGACGGTCAAACGAGATTAAACCAGTACTATAGAAGAGGACGTTGTTAAAAAGTGAAAATATTATTTCCGCTTGTCCAAAGGCAAACGTCAAGAGACTTTTCATAATTTGCTCAATTCTAAAATTCCACATAAACTTAAGAGGGTTGTGCACAATTAAGCAGAAATCCCTACTTGAAATAGAACAAACAACTAAATAAATGGCCTTGCATCAGAAAACATAATTCTTGCTCAGGAAATACTTGGAAGAAAGATATGAGGTAAAAATTTATAAACAAACTTTAAACCGATAAATACATTATACATATAACAACCATCATGAACGAGACAATCTGCAGACCAATAATCAAGATCATTTGTTCTGTGCTTGTTAACTGTATTTTAAGCTCTAACATACATAATATAACTAAAACAATTTCCAGCTTTCTAGTGCTGAGACAACAACACATTGCGCGTTAAACTTGACATGGAAAAGGAAAACTACAACACCTAGCATGAATGGGATTCACCAACTTGGAATGACTTAAACGTTAAGACACTGAGAAACCGTCTCCAAGAGACAATATGTAAAGAGCAAATATCCCAGTCTATTGTCTCTGTTTGTGGACAGGATGTTTATCGTTTGTGTAGGAAGTAGAATTAATTTCCACCTTTACGATGCTGCGTGAGAGCAGATGCATTGCTTGTCAGAACATAGAGAAAACTGGAGAATTTGAGGAATGGTTAGTATAGGCTGGCTTCAATCTGTGACCTTTATGTGGATGTCTACCGGTGGAACTTTGATTTATACAAGGGATCACTATTGCTCTCCATGAATTTTAATCATCATGCATCTGCATTGAATGCCCCATGTTTAGACAACAATTACAAAGTTGAACCATGATTTTAAGCAGTTGCAAACAAATAAGTTATGACCAGCTAGATTAATGTAATCCGAATGGTTAAAATTACACTAGATATGTGTTGTTTCTCGTGAGCATCTTAGCATATAAAATGTAAACTATTTGTCCACTGAACGTGCGGAAATCTCTTAGTCAAACAATATTTTGTGGGAGGGAAAAACAGATGAACATAAAAGCAAATAAGTGGGTTAATGATTCAACAAAATTCCCACCATGATTCCAAATATAAGTACACATGATACACATGACAGAACCCACACAAAGAAACATGTAGATTCCTCCTCACATAAGCAAAGAATGTCATTAACAATTTCTAGCAGAAAGCATATGTGATAACTTACCATTGGAAAGTCAACATGGACAAAAAAACTTGCTGCAACTATGAGATAGCTTAGAATAAGCATTAAGCCTTTAAAATAGTTCGACGTCCCTTCCTACAATGACAAAGACAATTAATTATGTTATTGACAAGTGACTTTTGCATTGCAAAATATATAAACAATTAAAATACTTAGAACACTATTTTTTAAGTCCATACAATTTTGAACCTTTACGACTGATAAATACGGGGATTCACGATTCAGTGATTAGATCTATGTGACAAGCCTAATGATTAAATCCAGCCTTGTATAGGAAGGGCATGCAATAAATCAAATACAGTAATTGCAATTCAACAACGTAACTTTAAGCTCAAAACTCAGATACACAAGGCATCAGCCATGGCAAAGTCACCTTTGGCATGAGTACATGTGCATCCAGTTTTAATAAGATCAAAATAAAGTTTCAAGGAAAAAGAGAAGAAAAAAGTCGAGACTAAACGTGTCCATCAATCATCACGTCAAAGAAGTCTTAAATCACCTACTCAGGTGAATTAATGATATCACTACCAGCAATGCAGGAGCTGATTGGAAGTTATCAAACTTGGATTCTAATACCATCTTACAACATCCAATTTGCAAGCTTAAGCTATTAGGTCCATGGCCCAACCATGACTCACAAACCCATAATAAAGTCTTAAGTGAAACTGCTATGGGACATTAGAAAGTTCAACATGGTAAGCTATCTTATATTGCACAGAAGTTTCACAAATTCTCTCTGCTCTTTGGCTATGCCATAGCTCCCATCTCCAGACATCTTCCATGTCCCCGATACCATCAATTCTACACCAGAATCCTAGATAAATCTCCAATTCCTTAACAAAATATCATATCAGAATGGAGTATCATGCTTGTAACTTTACAGTCAAGTGTTATATACAGCAACTGATGCTGCGTACGGAGCATAATAAAATAAGGCAAGTAAAAAGAAAATTGTTTATAATTGCAATTCAAGTGAGGCAAAGCCATAACAGACGGACAAACTAACCTGCAACATAAATGCCACCACTAGCACAGTGATGAAGAGAGTAGCAGTCTCAAAGAGTTGAAAATTCAAGTCCATCGGTACTCCCATGCACCACCCAACGACAACGCAGAACGGAATCTATAGTCATCAACAACACTTAAGTCATCATTATTTTAAAATGAAGCAAAAAGCTTTCATCTTTTCCATTTTTCAACAATCTGAAATAATCTTATAAAACTTGAGTGAACCAGAGCAGAACGGAAGTTTTTTTTTATGTCAAGAAAATTGAAAAAGGCAGCCAAAATGTTACCCAAACTTTTAGTATAAATGTCACTACAGTTTTAAGTTCTTACCACAAACATTGATATTTGTGTAGATGATCCAATTGCAACTCCAAGTGTGATGTCCTAGAGAAAAATTGAGTCCCGTCAATCATTTACAAACAATCAATAATATAGACCAGTTTTGTTTTTCAAACCACTCACAAGCTTATCCTTCATGGCAAACATGATTGCACTTGCATGCTCAGCAGCATTTCCCACAATTGGAAGCAAGATAACACTTATAAAGGCCACAGGCATGTTCAAAGAATCAGATGCTCCCTGAACAGAAACCAAAAGTGCAATTACACCAGTAATACTATTTACTACTATTGATTCAACGATAAATGCTAAAGAAAGGCAAAGGAAGATAAGAACTAAGGAAAAAAAAGAAGAGAGAGGAGATAAGAACCAAGAAAAGACTTAGCTATAGAGATGCGAAGGTTGAGATTCAAGCTAAGTTTATAGAAAAAAACTCAATAAATGAGCCGTGATATGAAATGTTTCAACACCCTTTTTGTGAGTCTGGAGCTTATACAGTTCTTTTTTTTATGCAAAAATTGAAAACTAGTCATTTATAACCATTAGAGCCATTCACTTGCAGGTTTCAGAGTTCTTGAGACTTGAAGTCCAGAATCGTGCCTTGTTTCTAGAAATGAAATTTGAAACAGAAAAGGGCTGAAATTCTAGCAACATGGGCCAAATTCTGCCAAGATTCTATAACAGAATTTCAGAAAATTACAGTATTTCCCCTGGTAGTCTTTTATGCATTTCAGGTTAGTTTTCCAAGTTCATATGACAATTAGAAGTCCCAACCAACCTAGAAATGAAAGAGCACGTGGGATGATTTGAAGAAAGCCATTGAATGATTCTAAGGTCAATTCTAATGTATTCAAATGATGGTTTTGCTGGCTAAGTATCGTTTTGCTTGCTTTGACCTCAACATAAATTTTTCCCCTTTATTTGTGGCGTCATATCAGACTAAGAAACCTATTATGGTAACACTGAAGATATCTCTTCGCTACCCATCTACCTCTAAAGAGAATCTGTCGTATATTTGAAGCTGGAATTATCTCATAAAGATGAGATATATGTTAGGAAAGCTCCAACAGCTGTATACTAGAATGAAGTTGGTGGCCTAGTCCAAAACAGTAGAGGATATAAAATTTGAAGCTTTGTTAAGGCTAATGAAATCAAGTTCCCAGTCCAATCTAGAGATATAGAGAGAAAGAGAGGAGGGCACTTATATTAATAGTATTCCAAACAAGCATTATAATGGAAATTACCTGGATAGCATCAACAAGGTACCCGGATAATATAGACACCCAAATTGTCAATATAGCAAGCCAACCAATTGCTTCCCAATGTGTTATTTCAGGGGCCTCATCTTCCTCAACATCCCCTTCTATATCGTTGTTCTCCTGCAATAATCACAGGCTGATAACAATTACAAATATCTCAAGTCTAAAGTTCGTAAATGAAAAGAGAAATTCATGAGTTACAAACCAATAAAATTTAAAGAAAAAATCAATTGCTACAATGGAAATTGATGTAAATGATTTCTCATTTCATCAGAATGTGGTGATGGTTCCATGCAAAATTGCGACCATTTGTGTACGACTTTGGAGCTAAATACTCTTATTAAAGGACCCAAATCATTCATTATTATAGATTTGTTAATGGCACAACAACCATCATTAATTGTATTTGCTTTCTTACTTCTAATGAAATTGACCTTTGTCAAGTATAAAGAATGAAAAGAAAAGATAAAAGTAGATTAAACAGTTGGTTTAACTGTTTTCAACTAAATAGCTTCATTCTTTGTGGTCCTAGAATCATGACAAATTTAGCTTGATGTCAATGAATGGAAAAAGAGAAAAAAACAAATAAAACAAAGACCTTCAAGAAATATTGAGTAGGAACACCATTAACAATCACATGCTTAATCCTGGCATGGTTGATGAGGAAAAGAACTAACCTCACCAACAGGGTTATAAAGATTAGGTTGGCTTTTTAGTTGAAAGAAAAGGTAGCTAGCATATGCAATTAGCATTACACAGCTGCTAAATCTTGAAAGTGAGAGCTCTGACTTGCCAAAATGCACCTCAGTACGTGTGAAATGAAGGACAGCTGGAAACATAATACCCATCACAGCCATCAAAAGTAATCCAGAATTTACCACTGCAGCAGCCTGTTCCAAAGGTAGTTCAACTTCAATGTCAATTAAACCTTGGGACAATATTGAAGCTAAAGGAGGTCACATCATACCTTATTGAAAACCTGAACCTTATGTCGGTGAACGGTTCCCCCAATGAAGAAGGCACAACCAAGCACTAACAGCATATTTGACAATATGGATCCCAATAATGATTGCTGAACAACCCGTATCATCCGATGTTTCAATGCATAAATTGATATAATCATTTCCGTCGCATTGCCAAATGTGGCATTTAGAAGCCCCCCAACTGCAATACCAACAAAAGAATGACCAGTTTGCACAAGAAAACTAAGGTGAAGGCAACTAGGAAATTCTCCAAAGCAGAACGACCAACTTCTTTCAAAAGAAAAACTATTCCAATCAAAGACCTTTATCACTCAGCCTCAAGCAACTCAACATCTTGAATGGATGTATAGTAGACCATGCAATAACCACAAGAGTCATATAAACTAGGTATATTATATCTCTCAAAGAAAAACTTTGCATAGGGCGAGATAACACAATAAAATATTTTTATACCAATAAAGGAATATCTTTTCCCTTTTACATGAACCACCATTCAAGCACATTTCTACAGACACAAATGCCCATGTTTAGAGCGGCAGAACGTAAACACACTAGAAAATTGAGATGCAGTCATGTTCACACAGCACAACCTTATATGCACATGCAGACAAACATATAACTTAGTACATGTTGATAGGAGACTTCAAGATATAGCTCATGATAGTGGGAAGAGGCTTCACTGTAGAGGAAACAACATGGTAGGATAGATTATAGCATCCCTGGAGTGGTTAAAAGTAATAAGGGAACCCAATCTATGATGACAGAATAGATCAGTTCTTTTGAGGGCAAGCTGTGACAAACAGGTTATTGGTGTTACCTTAAAACTCACAAGGTTGTGCATTTGTCAGGTGGAGTGGAACCAAATTTAAACAAACAAAATCAGAAAAAAGAAAAAGGATATGATCTGAATTGTCTAATATAAAAACAAAATCTTCAAGGAAGTTTTTTGGTTCAGTTTTCTCATGTAATTTGATACGAACTCACTAGGTAGAACTCATCCTCAAAAAACCGACTATTGAGGAGAGGGTGTCTAGAAGGTTATCTACCTTTAACCAATCTCATACTTAGTCGATGTGAGATCATAACATTCCATCACGCGTCCGTAGCCGACGTGCACGGCGGCCCATCATTCCCAGCTAGGTGACTTCACGAATCCCACCTCTTTTGGGTAGCAGCTCTTCCCAGGTCGCCCCGTCTGTGCGTCGTGCTGGTGCGTGTGGTGTAAGCTCTGATACCACTTGATACGAACTCACTAGGTAGAACTCATTGATGTAGGATGAGATTAGAAAATAGAGTTTTATAGGAATAGAATTTAAATTCCTTAAGGTTAAGTTTCTTAGTTTTAATTAGTTTTAAATTCAGAAGTTAAAAGTCAATTAGGATTCCTAATTTTAGTAGTTTTAGGAATAGAATCATTATAAAAGGGTTGGTTTGTTTAAGTTTAGGATGTTATTGGTTATTTTTATGAGTGATAATAAAGTTTATGTTTTAATTTATCGTTTCTTTATTGTTATTGTTTCGATTTCGAAACAAAATTTCCGTTGCACCACTCATTCTCAAAAAACCGGCTATTGAGGAGAGGGTGCTTAACAGGTTATATACCTTCAACCAATCCCATACTTAGTCGATGTGGGATCATAACATAATTTCCAATGGGTTTACCGATTTCGGCAAGGCAAAAGTTTCATGCAAGTACACACGAGTTTGCTTGCCTGAATCTCACACACAAAAGTTTCAATCCAGCATCAAGTGAGACTATGACCTGCAATACAGGTCACGATCAAGAAGAACTTCATAATTTAGTATGGGCAGATGATGCCAGTTATCGTGCTTCATAAGAAGAGTCGACTAAATCAAACAACTAGCAAAGCTGAAGCATATTTGAGTTCTGTACTACAGTGTATCCCGGTTCTTCTATAGTATCCTCCTAAGTCCAATATTAATCTACATGAGAAGGTTACGAGTATCCTTGGCTGTAAACCACCTATAGATTATCTTTTTTACACTATAATCAAGCCCAGCATAACTTTGTGTTCTAATTTAATCAAACTATTGTAGCATAGATAACCCAGGCTGCGGTACTGAAGTGATTGTAGCATTAAGGTTTGTCGGTGAGAGGCTGCAGACAATAACCTGAGAGAGAGTTGAATGAAATTTAACCTGTAATTACCACTCTAAAGGCCTTCTACCAACAAGCAAATGACTTATAAAGTTGAGAGTCTTGAGACGAAGTCTCTTCTGCACTACTTGCACATACGGACGAAAAAAGCTGTGTTCTATTTTAACCAATAACCATAACAACAAAAATTTTGTTTTTCGAAAGGTGATTTACAAACTTGGTGGGATAACAAATAAACTTCTAGATAAACACAAGATGTCCTGGTTTGAGGAGGGCAAATGAAATTTCAGTAACAAGCTGTTGCATGATGGAAGTCGATTAGATAAAGCTTATAAGGATGCATTTGCACTTTGCAGCAATGTAGCTCTATAATTATACCTGTTGGCCCGGTGTAGAATGCAAGCTGCCTGCACCACAAACCCACAATGGTAAGCAAAGTAGTATATCAGTGATATCCAAAGGTAAAGAGGAATGACAGATCTGAGTCGACAAGCCAATGCTTACTCGGTCACATAGCCCAAACGCTCTGCCAAAGGAGTAATGCCCAATAGGCTGAAGAAGAAGACCCATCCCTACAATATAATAACTAACCATCAAACAATTATAAAGCATGGAATGACGGAAGTCATAATGAACAAATAAGCTTGAAATTTTAAGACAAAAAAAAAAAATCTTTGAACAGCCATCAATATGCTTCGTGTTTATCACATAATCATCAATAACGTTACAAAATAATCATAAACAGTCCAAAGACAAAGGGCTACAAAAGTTAGTTTAATACTAGTATGTTCCCAATATTAAAGCAAAGACAAAGAGAGATGTTGAAGAGTATTATTACATGCTTTCCAGTTAGATAATGCAGGATGATTGCTAAGGGACCAAAGGGCAACAACAAGTTGATCTTGGCTTTAATTAAGACAGTATAAATACTACGGAAAGGCCCCATCCGTAATCGCTTAAAAATCCAAGAGTAGGCCACATCTGCACCACTTGGGCACATTTTCACCTCAAAGTGGAAAGAATGTACATTCTTTGAGAGAGGGGATGAGCTGAAAGGGAGTTCATCATCAGATTCAAGTTCCATGCTCTCCTCCTCCGTTGGCCCCATCTGCAAGAAGCACCAAAATATCATCAACTTCAAAGCCATGAAACATCAACATGGAATCTATCAAACTGAACTACTTGCACACATTTCATCAAGCAACCATTCACTTCAGAAACTGAAAGACACTCTCATCCAACGAAAACACACTTGGCTTTTATAGTTTACATTACAACAACTCTGATTCATAAAAAATCTAAATTTTTCTTCATTGATGAGCATAAATATCTCTTTCTTTTCACAAGCACCTACAACTGATAAACTTCAAAGCCACGAAACATCAACATGGAAGCTATCAAACTACTTGCACACATTTCATCAAGCAACCATTCACTTCAGAAACAGAAAAAGACACACTCATCCAACAAAAACACACTTGGCTTGTGTAGTTTACAACAACAACTCTGATTCATAAAAATCTAAACTTTTCTTCTTTGACGAGCATAAATATCTCCTTTTCACTTTCCTTTTACTTTTTTTAAAAAAAAAAAAAAATTCAAAAAGGGAAAATGAAGAGAAGTACAAAAGAAGTGCAGTCCTATTACAAATTTTCCAAAACAAACAAACCCATTAGAAGGAACCATTTTTCAGATCAAACCCACCAAAAATAACAACCACACCAAGCCACCGCAGTTCATAGACAGAAGCTGCACAGACCAGACAAAGAGGAGTTACCACTTACCACTTAACAGTGAGCAGTTGATATGCTTTACACAGTATGCTTTACGCAGTCTCAACTCTTGTCTTACTTCTCTCTTATAGTTTTGTGAAACAATGG
This sequence comes from Dimocarpus longan, assembly GCA_022984855.1. NCBI lineage: Eukaryota > Viridiplantae > Streptophyta > Magnoliopsida > Sapindales > Sapindaceae > Dimocarpus > Dimocarpus longan. The sequence goes on from CM041013.1 coordinate 11,695,059, forward strand.
AAGAGATTGGCTTTTGGTGTTGGGCGGTGGCAGCATGAGGAAGCTTCTTTCAACTTGCAACTTCTCCATTAAACCTTTTCCTCTTTTCAGTTTTTTTTTATTACCACTAAACCCGCTTTCAAGACTACACGTCAACTGCCTTTTATAAAGGCACATTCTCCACTGCACTTGCATATTCTACGCTGCACTTGCATTTTGTAAAGGCACGTTCTATAGTGTACATGATCTTATATATATACATATACATATTTAAAATCTTGATACTTTGATTTTTAACGAATCAATCTAAAAATGGTAACTCATTAGTTAAGGATTAAGTTCCAGCATTTAAATCCGATTCATTAAAAATTAAAAGATGAATATTCCAAGTGTATTCATAACTAAGTATATTATAAACTGCGTATTTTATAAATATGAATGAATAATTTGTTCACTTTATGACACTATTTAGAATGGGAAATTGAATTTGATTGGATAAGATTAAATTGGATAAATTAATGTTGTGATGTGTTTAGTGTGATATAGGATTGGATTAAAATAATAAAGTCTATTGTTTGGTTTATTATGAGATTAGATAAAAAATAATGATGTATTGTATTATTCTTTTAAAATAAAACTAATTATATTTTAATATCATTTTGAAAAGTAAAATGTATTTAAAATTGATTTTTTTAAAATAATATTTATTTTATAGTTATTACTTAAATATATTATTCTATAACATTTCAATAAAATATATAAAAATAATATGAAAAATAAACTTAATGTTGTATATATTTATGTAAGAAATGAAAGAGAAACAAGTGAAAAAAAAAAAATGTTCCACGTTGGTGAGATAAATTTAACCCATAGCCCGTAAGTGGATTAAATATCACCAACTTCGGATAAAATGGTTACATAAGATTGTAACAAAATATATTTCTTTGGGGAATAGATGATTCGGTCATGAGAATAAAAATTTAAACTACCTAAACAGTAAATAGTAGTTCCCATAATCTTGTGAATTTTTTATCTTATCAGAATCAGCTTTATATTTATGAGATATTCATTTTATTCTAAAAATGATTAAAAAACTTTGTTATGGGTTAAAAACTAATAACTTTACGCTCTAAAACGAGTTTTCACTAATTTTTTTTAGAGTATTTGTTATTATTGTTATTATTATTATTATGTGATTGTCAATCATAATAATGACTAGGTGCAAATTTTTAAAAGTTTTACTTTTCTTTTTCAGGTTAAAAAAAAAAATTGAAACTCTGAATTTTTATTAATATTTGGATTTTTACATGAAACAAAATGAATATCTTTTTAAATAAGATATAATATTTGGTATGAATTTTTATTTGTATAAAAATATATATATGAATTTTTATTAAAACTTGGATTTTTACATGAAAAAATACTAATATCTTTTAAATAAAATATAATATTTTAAATTTTTGACCAGTGTGATCGGTAATTTCATGTATCAAATTTTATTCCTCAAAGACATTGTACTCTACAATTAGTGTTTTTTTCTAAAAAAAAATTATTACATTATATTACATTATTGGGATGACCCAAGAAATAAACGAGATCAAATAGAATCAGATACTAGTAGTGCGGTCGAAGAGCGACTCCCATACGGAAGGAGATGACTCACACATAAGTGAAAAAGTAACTCACATCTTAGTGAGAGGGAAACCAACCTCTTATTGTAACTAGGGGTGTCAAATCATGAACACTAAAATGATCATAGTGAGCTAGTCGTGTTTACCGTTGTACCGTAGACCACTTGATTACTATACACTTAGTTTATGGATAAGATATCTTGTGTTAGACTACTGTTGAAATTTTACTGTCTAACGGTTAAATATCAGTTTGTCTAATGTTGGATGTCATGTCCTCAAAATTGTATCTGAATCTAATAATTGTTATTCATTCACCTTTATATGATATTATGCTCTTAAACATTAGGTACACAGAATTTCAAGATTCAATGTCCAAATTCCAATCCTTTAGTCACCATCAGTTACTATTATTGAGAGTGACTTTGTTTTGACTATTAAAATAACTAAATTACACCCATTTTTATTGCCACTAATAAAATTGATCCGACATTGTAATAGACTGATTTCTACGGTTGTTGACGTAGGACTTGGCTTTACAATCAGATTCCTGGGTACTAGTAACCGTAAGAATGTTAAAAGATAGATGTATTACTTTGACTCCGGATAGGTGTCAATAAAAGTTATCATGATGTTCATGTTAGTAATGTAATTGAATGTAGACAAAAAAAATAAACAATACCGAAAGTGAAATAAATGAAAATAAATGATAAAGTGATGGTTGAGAATAGAGAAGTAGATGGTGGGTAGGGATTAAGATTGCTAAAGTTTCAGTGGTGAATTTGGCAAAGTAACAGTATGATTGTCGAATGTGTCTTCTCCTCATTGGTTGCTTCTCTTTTATAAAAGAGAAGTTTACCGTTAAGCTTTAACAGCTTTCGAGATCAAAGCAGTTCCCTCGATTTTATTCCCAATATTAAATGGTTGGATTTGACCAAGCATTACACTTGGACGAGCAACTACAAGACTCCAATTGGGTTGGATTTTATGGAAATCCAACATTTAGACTGCTATTTTAGATTCTGCCTCCAACCCAACTATTGAAATTGTACTTGTATGATTTTACCTATTAGAGACACTTAACTTACAAATTCATTCATTGTTAAATTATAAAAATATTAGATTTATTACATGCAAAAAAAAAAGATTTATTACAAACTTCCAATAAAAAATTAAAAACAATCTTATATAATTAAATTTACATAATATATAATCTTTTTCTCTTAAGAAAAAAATATTAACTATATAAATTTAACTAGTCAAATTATTTATGTTACCTTTTTTTTATTTTTTTTACTTTAATATTCAATCATCTATTACTCTTCACTAGTGATTGTTAAATTAACATTTATTATCGTGAAATTTAAAAAAATTAATGTACACAAAAGCTGATATACAGCTAGTTTGGTTTTGTTGTAGCTTTTAAGATAATTACTAGCAGATGTACTGATGAATAATATGCTGTAAAATTAATTAGGCTAATGTTTGGTTAATTCTTCCATTAAAAATGCCAAAAACAATACGTTTAGTAAATATTAGTTGATTCTCGTACTTTACACAAGTCCTCACAAATATTCTATGTCAATTTGGGATTTTTGATTATTCAATTTAACGTTTCTTGTTTCATTCATTGTATTTAATTCAATCTTTTGATTTATGTTATTGCCTGATCACCAATATTATAAATTAAATTGACTGTACGAGACATAGTTATGGTGGACGACATATGATAAACCATGAGATAACTCTCTTGAATGAATGAATAAATGGTTATGGTAGACCATCCCTCAGTCTTGAATTATTGCTTATAATTGATTGCATTAATAAGGTTGGGAAGAAGAGAGCAAACACATGTCAGATACAAGAGGCACCAAATGCTGAAATTCTAATTGAAGAGGAAAAAATTTCTAAAATAAAACTAAGTAGAAACTAAAATTTCGAAAATTTCGGAAAAATTTTTGAATAAATGGTGTCGGTGGCGTGAGGTTTGGCCTTCCTTTCACTATATCACCATGAGAGGAGGTTCTTCTATGACTTACCTTGGTGTCTCTCTTTTATGGTAAACCCCAGAAACGATGGTACTTGTCTTTGACTAATAAAATTCGTTTGAAACTTTATTCTTGGGCGAGATATACTCTTTCTATGGGGGGTAGACTTTGTCTTATTCAGTCAGCCATCTATGGTTCGTTTTTTCACTCATTTTAGATTTATCCATGGCCCTCGTCTTTAATGCACTCTCTCACTTCTTCAATTAAAAATTGTTATTGGACAGGATCTGTTGATATGAAAAAACCGGTTCAAGTTTCTTGAAAAGTTAGTTGTTGGTCTAAGCCTGAAGAAAGTTTGGGTTTGCATGATTTACGTATTCTTAACAATGTTTTACTTTAAAAATTTACTTGAAAATTCATGACTAAAGATTATACTATCTTCAAGTTTTTTTGTGCTAGATGTCTTTCTCTTGTGCTTCTTCCCAGGGCGAGATACATTTCTTTCTCCATTTGGCCTGGTATGAACACTAATTACCTTTCTCTCGTGCTTGAGTCCAAATGGTTGATGAATCGTCATTTCAAAGTTCGTTTGTGGTTAAATAACTGGATGGATGGACCTCTTAAGGACAATATATCTTATTTACCTCTTTCTAAACTGCCTCTCTCAACCTATATTAGTGATGTTTATTGCAACGATAGTTGGCATTTCCCTTCCAAGATATGTCAGACGCACTCGAATTTAGTTCATGGCATTAAGCAGGTGGTTATTGGTAATGCTACTAATTCGAGAGCTTGAACCCTTTCTTTTGATGAGAAAGTGACTACTGTTGGTACTTATAATTCATTAACTTTAATGCATCCTCAATTTCATTGAGCAAGATATAGTTGAGTTGCTTTCATTTCTCCATCAAGATCTATACTAATTTGGCAAATTATGAATAATAAATTGTCCACTAATTTATCTTTACAACATTATGAGTTTATTTTACCTTCATATCGTTGTTTGTGCTAGGTTGTGGATGAAAGTTTAGAGCATCTGTTTCTTAATTGTCCTTTTGCAGTAAGTCTTTGACATTCCTTATCTTTTGCTTTTAGTCATGTCATTTCTTTAACAAAGACTATTAAAAACTTATGGCAAACTACTATGTCTTATTGCTTTTTGTTCTCAACTTCAGTATCTTTGGAAGCAGTGGCGGATCCACTGTGGGGCCAGGGGGGCACGTGCCCCCTTTGAAATTTAAAAAAAAAATGATAAAATTACTGCATAATTCCAAAAAAAAAAAGAAAAAAAAACTGATCTGCGCTGCATTGCAACAGTGCATATGTTCACTGTTGCAGTCAACATAATAGCCTATTTCTCTTTTTATTTTTTTTAATTATTTATTACTTTCTTATTTAATTATTTATTTTTTCTATTTCTAATAGGATTAACTTGTTTTCCTATTTCTTACTCCTATTAGACTTAGTTTTCCTACTTTTAATATTTTTCCTACTTCTAATTAATTAATATTTTCTTTTTTCAATTTTATTCTTTTAATTCTCTTCTATATAAATATTTACATTAACAATTTATAATTTTAGCGAATTACTTTTTTTTTTCTTTTTCTCATCATCTTCATCTGGCATCTCTTTATTTTCACTTTGACATCTTATGACTTATCAGGTTAGTCTCCTAAATTAATTACTTTTTTAATTTATTTATTTTTTAATAATTTAAATTTAATATATATCTTATCAATAAACCCTAAAATCTTAAACTTTAAATTATTGCATTAAAATTATCCATGTATAATGTATTGTCATGATTCAATTATATATATATATATATGTAATATTGTTTACTTTATAACTTTATTTTATTTAGAATCAATAAATTATTATTAATTTTTTTAAAAAAAAATTTATTATGTTTTTATTTGTTATGAAATAGTTATGGAGAGATATATGAAAAGAAAATCATCACTTAAGTTGGAATCATCTTCTTCAAAGAAAAATTATGTTGAAGTCAATTTTTCAGATCTTCCTGCTGATCCAAGGCTTCGAACTAAAATATGGAATTATGATCCTAATGTCCGTGAGCAAGTTCGAAGAGCATATCTGCTAAAAGGTCCTTGTCAACCTCGAGAACACAATTTTCCTATGAGACCTTTTGGATAAAAGTCTAGGCGATTCAACACTGTTTGGTTTACTGAATATTCGACTTAGTTAGAGTACAGTATAGTAAAAGATGCAGCATATTGTCTAAGTTGTTATCTTTTCAAATCAGATATTGAAAAACAAGCGGGTGGTGACTCTTTTGTTAGTGAAGTGTTTACAAATTGGAAGAAGATAGATTCGTTAAGACAGCATGCTAAAAGTAGTGCTCATAAAGATGCTTGGAACAAATGTAAAGATTTATTAAATCAGAATCAATATATTGAGTCAACTATAAACAAATAGTCAGATCAAGCTCAAATTGAGCATCGAACTCGCTTACGTACTTCAATTGATTGTAGTTGTTTTCTTTTACGGCAAGGGCTTTCATTTCGAGGACACGATGAATCAGAAAATTCTAGTAATAAAGGTAATTTTCTTGAACTTTTACATTGACTATGTGCTCAAAATGAAAACGTAAAAGTTGTGACATTCAAAAGTGCTCCTGAAAACTTAAAAATGACAGCACCTAAGATTCAGAAGAATATAGTAAGTGCTATTTCAAGTGAAATTATTAATACAATTATTAGAGATATTGACAATTCATTGTTATCACTTATTGTGAATGAATCTCGCGATATATCTTCGAAAGAGCATATGACTATTGTAGTGAGATATATGAACAAGAATAGTAATGTAATTGAGCGTTTTGTTGGCATTGAACATGTTACTATACTTCTACACTCTCACTTAAAACGGCTATTGATTCTTTTTTTTTCTAGATATGGATTAAGTATTTCTAGATTACCAGAACAAGGTTATGACGGAGCAAGTATTATGCGAGGTGAATTTCATGGACTTAAAACACTTATTTTAAAAGAGAATGAGAGTGGTTTTTATGTACATTGTTTTGCCCATCAACTTCAATTAGCTCTTATTACTGTGGCGAAAAGTCATATAGAGATTACTGGTCTTTTTTATTCAATTACTCAGGTGGTAAATATTATTAGAATATCTGCTAAACGTTGCGATATTCTTCGAGAAAAACAAGCAGCTAAAGTCTTTGAAGCATTAGAGAATGATGAGCTTTTAAGTGGACGAGGTTTAAATAAAAAAACTAATCTTAAGAGATCAAGTGATACACGTTGGGGCTCACATTACAATACTATAATCAGAATAATTTTCATGTTCTCTTCTATTGTAGAGATACTTGATATGTTAGTAGATGATGGATCGAATCAGGAGCAAAAATATGAATCAAAGCTTTTATTAGATGCAATAGAAATATTTGATTTTATTTTTAATCTTCATTTGATGAGAACAATATTGGGAGTTACACACGAGTTGTCACTTATATTACAAAAAAAAGATCAAGATATTGTCAATGTCATGACCTTAGTAAAAGCATGTAAAAAACGACTTCAGACAATGAGAGAAAATGGATGAGATTCTTTCTTGAAGTAGGTTTTCACTTTTTGTGAAAAACATAAAATCCAAGTTGTTAACATGGATGATTTGTTTATGCCTCGAGGGAGATCAAGACGTAAAACTCAGGAGATAAACAATATACATCATTATCGAGTAGACTTGTTTTATGTTATGTTAGATTTGCAACTTCAAGAACTAAATAATCGATTTCCGGAGATAAATACTGAGTTGTTTCATTGTGTTGCATGTCTTAGTCCAAGAAATCAATTTCATGCATTTGACAAACAAAAACTGATTCAACCAACTTAATTTTCTCCTCTACTGAACTTTTGGCACTTGAAGATCAACTTGAGAATTATATTGCAGTTATGCACTGTAATATTAAATTTCTATAATTAAATGGTCTTATAGATTTGACACAAAAGATGGTTGAGAAAAAATAAGATAAAGTTTTCTCATTAGTTTACTTGCTCTTAACATTAGCATTATTACTACTTGTTGCAACTGTTACCGTTGAAAGAGTATTTTCTACTATGAATATTGTGAAGACTGAATTACGTAATCGAATGTGAGATCAATGGTTAAATGATAGCTTGCTTGCGTATGTGGAGAAAGATATTTTTGACAAAATTGATAAAGAAGTTATCATAAAACGATTTCAAGTTATGAAACCTCGTCGAGGAAAATTATAATTTTATATAATTTATTTTTTTTCTTTTTTATATATTTTAATGATTTCATTATGATTTTTAAATATATGACTATTTGTTTTACCTAAATATAATGTATTTTTTATTTTATTTAAACTATATAGCGTTATTGAATATTGTTTTAAATAAAAACATTACACATTGAGTATATTCTTAATTTTTGATTTTTTATTATTTTATTTATGTGCCCCCCCTGAATAAATTTTCTGGGTCTGCCACTGTTTAGAAGGTTGGCATCACTACAGTTTTTTGAGTTATTTTGATTACTCAAAATTCTACCACTTTTAAGTATAAGAGTCATTTTTCTCATGTCGCCCATTTTTTTATTTAGTGTTCCATTCGAAAGGTAGAATCTCTTAATTCTAGGGTTATATGGAATTCTATGGATGATTTATTAGCTCTACGTAAGCTTCATGTTTCTACCCGTCCTCCTAAAGCTCTCCATATTATTGAAATAGTTTGGTCTCCCCCTCTCTGGGTTGGATTAAGGTCAATATTGATGGTTCTGTTTTTGGATCTCCTAGTTTAGCTGGTTGTGTAGAAATTATTTGGACCTCTCGAGAGTTACTTAAGAGTGCTTTTACTATTCCGTTAAGAATAATTTTTGCTTTTGAGGTGGAAATTTATGTTATTGAGTATGCTTGAAAGTATCATTAGATGAAGTTTTGGTTGGAAAATAACTCTGCTTATGTGGTTTCTCTTCTTTTTGCTCGTTCTTTTAAAGTTCTCTGGTAATGAAGACCAACTTGGGAGAGGTGTCTTCACCATTTGCAAGATATAAATTTTAAGGTGATATATATTTATCAGGAGAAAAATTCTACTGTAGAATTGCTAACTTCTCGCCCTCTTCTTTTATCTGTTTCAACTGGTCGTTGATGGCTCTTAGTTTTTTGGGTCATTTTCTTTCTAATGATCTTCGTGACAAACTTCATTATCGGTTTTATTAGTTTTAACTTTAGGGATGGACTCTTTTTCCCTTATCAGGTTTTTCTCATTTGGTTTTTCCGGTAGGGTTTTTGATGAGATCTGCTATAGAAATTGATCTGTAAAGTTTTGGTTTCGAATGAATCTTTTGTTGTTTATCTATTCTCTTAGTCAATTTTTTCCTTTATTGGATGTTTCTTATTTTTGTATTGACTTTCCATCTTTCTCTCTTTTTGTATCTTTTTTCTTGTTTTTAATAATAAATTGATTTTGATCAAGAACCTTATGCCATAAAAAATAAATAAATAAATAACAGTTTTAAAACCAATTAGGTAAAATTCATATTTTTGGTGTTATAAAACTTTAAAAGCTATAATAATAAGAGTTACAAACTCGTTAAAACTTTTAATATGTCTGTTACACAAGTTTTCAAATGCATTTATATAATTGTTACAATAACATTAAAATTACTTTATTAAGATTATTGTTATTTAATTTTGTTTTATCATTACTAAAATTAGAAAGTTATAGTTGTTACAGTAATACAAAACATATGATTATTTCGATTACAAATATTAATAATAAAAGTTCTAAAATTAATGATATAAAATATAATTAATTTGGATGTTATAAAACTTTGAAAGCCATAATCATAGGAGTCACGGACTAATGAAAACTTTTAATATGACTGCTGCACAAGTTTTTAAATACAAGAAGTCAACAACCTCTGTCAATTATGTTCTTTTAGTTTTTCTATATTTTTCTTTAATTTATATATATAATTGTATTTTTTTGTTTATGTTTTCCGATGTAGGCATGATTTGCTGTCCATAAAAAATATCCCTAAACTTTTAAAATTTGACCAACTTTTGATTAATAAAAAGATTACATTTATAAATATACGATAATCTAATAATAACACAGGTGAAAAATACAAATATTGCTAAAAATGTGATAAATAATAAATTATATAGAGATCAAATTGATTGTCACTCTGTTCCAAATGATTTAAAATAATTTTATAATATTTTAGAAGATATTTAGTGAAGTTATATGGAATACAATTTCACAAAAACGTCAAATAAATCCTAGTATCATAATTAGTCAAATTAGAAATTATAAATATATGTTTTTGAAGTAAAAAATTACAAATATTTGTGATAGTTAAAAAATATATGTAGCGACTTTTAGGTTTGAACTTTGCAATTTCAAAAACTAGATATAGGGTTAAAAAAATTATATTTCAAACTAATTGCAGAGGTTTAATTATCTTCTGCAAGTGTATTAAAAGTTTTCTTTAAATTAAAAGCAACCCCCATTTCATTAGTCAAAGAAAATTTAGTTAGTTAAACTTAGCTGGCATTAAAGGTATTTTTATTTTTTTAAAAAAAAAATTGTTTATTTTTCTTTTAAAAATAAATTAAATAATCAATTAAATAAATACTTATTATTGTCCATTTGGATGATGGAGATTAAATTTTAAAATATAATATAAATTCCAAAAAATATATATGTAAATCTCTATTGTTCATCATTATTGGTTGGGAGTACTGGAAATCAAGTTAAAAAATTTAAAAATAAAAATAAAATAAAAAAATCATGGATCTACACCACATCATCATCTTCAATAATGAACACCATTAATAATACCCAATTCTTAACACCATCTACAAAATTAGTACCCAATCAACACCATCAACACTATCAACAAAATAAATTCTAAATCAACTCCATATATTTTTTTAAAAAAAAAAAAAAAACCCGCCGTACATGGAAGCACCAACTTTGTGGTTTGTGGGTTTGATTCTATTTATCTTCATGTCTATTTTGGAAAGATAGGAGAAAATGAAAGATAGGGTCAAGTGGCCAACCATGTAAAAGAAAAAAATTAAAGAGAAAATTTGATGTGCATGGTTTTGACATCAAACATTTTTTTTTATATACTAAAATTATTAAATAATCAGATTCTAACTTTTCAAAAAAGAAATGTTTTGCCAAGAGTCAAAATAACCAAACTCTAGATAGCCTAGAAGTGCGACATATGGCCAAATTATTCAATCATGGTTTTGCTTTATGATAATAAAAGATATCAAACGGCCACATAGTCTTATACCATAAAAAAATAAATAAATAACAGTTTTAAAACCAATTATGCAAAATTCATATTTTTGGTGTTATAAAACTTTAAAAGCTATCATAATAAGAGTTACAAACTCGTTAAAACTTTTAATATATATGTCTATTACACAAGTTTTCAAATGCATTTATATAATTGTTACAATAATATTAAAATTACTTTATTAAGATTATTGTTATTTAATTTTGTTTTATCATTACTAAAATTAGAAAGTTATAGTTGTTACAATAATACAAAACATATGATTACTTCGAATACGAATATTAATAATAAAAGTTCTAAAATTAATGATATAAAGTATAATTATTTTGGGTGTTATAAAACTTTGAAAGCGATAATCATAGGAGTCACGGACTAATGAAAACTTTTAATATGACTGCTGCACGAGTTTTCTAAATACAAGAAGTCAACAACTTCTGGCAATCATGTTCTTTTAGTTTTTCTATATTTTTCTTTAATTTATATATATAATTGTATTTTTTTGTTTATGTTTTCCGATGTAGGCATGATTTGCTGTCGATAAAAAATATCCCTAAACTTTTAAAATTTAACCAACTTTTGATTAATAAAAATATTACATTTATAAATATACGATAATCTAATAATAACACATGAAAATTACAAATATTGCTAAAAATGTGATAAATAATAAATTATATAGAGATCAAATTGATGATCGCTCTATTCCAAATGATTTAAAATAAATTTATAATATTTTAAAAGATATTCAGTGAAGTTATATGGAATATAATTTCACAAAAACGTCAAATAAATCCTAGTATCATAATTAGTCAAATTAAAAATTATAAATATATATTTTTGAAGTAAAAAATTACAAATATTTGTGATAGTTAAAAAATATATATAGCCATTTTTAGGTTTGAACTTTGCAATTTCAAAAACTAGATATAGGGTTAAAAAATATTATATTTTGAACTAATTGCATCATATTTCAGAGGTTTAATTATCTTTTGCAAGTGTATTAAAAGTTTTCTTTAAATTAAAAGCAACCCCCATTTCATTAGTCAAAGAAAATTTAGTTAGTCAAACTTAGCTGGCATTAAAGGTATTTTTATTTTTTTTTAAAAAAAATTGTTTATTTTTCTTTTAAAAATAAATTAAATAATCAATTAAATAAATACTTATCATTGTCCATTTGGATGATGGAGATTAAATTTTAAAATATAATATAAATTCCAAAAAATACATATGTAGATCTATACTGTTCATCATTATTGGTTGGGAGTGGAAATCAAGTTAAAAATTTTAAAATTTAAAAAAGAAAAACTCGTGGATCTACACCACATCGTCATCTTCAATAGTGAACACCATTAATAATACCCAATTCTTAACACCATCTACAAAATTAGTACCCAATCAACACCATCAACACTATCAACAAAATTAATTCTCAATCAACAAAATTAACTCCATATATTTAATTTAAAAAAAAAAAAATTGTACATGGAATCACCAACTTTGTGGTTTGTGGGTTTGATTCTATTTATCTTTCTGTCTATTTTGGAAAGATAGGAGAAAATGAAAGGCATGGTCAAGTGGCCAACCATGTAAAAGAAAAAAATTAAGGAGAAAATTTGAGGCGCATGGTATTGATATCAAACATTTGTTTTATATACCAAACTTATTAAATAATTAGATTCTAACCTTTCAAAAAATAAAAGCGTTGCCAAGAGTCAAAATAACCAAACTCTAGATAGCCTAGAAGTGCGACATATGGCCAAACTATTCAATCATGGTTTTGCTTTATGATAATAAAAGATATCAAACATAGTCCCAACCAATTAATTTATATACCTTTTATTATACATTTCAATCGGATGAATATATAAAAAAATGTTGAGTTAGAAAACACTTATGTTTATAGAATTAAACTATTCAAATGAGTAAATTAGACATATCTAATTTATTGAAAATTAGACATGTTGAGTTAAAACATGTAAATAATGATTAATCATTAAAATTTATAAATTTGTTTATCTTGTTTAATTTGTAAACATAATTAATTAACGATAATGCCTACCATTATTTAGACATATTTAACATAGAAAATAATTTAAAATCTCACATATTCACAAAGTTAGTCTTGCTTAAACATATTTTACATACAAAATAATTTATTGTATGATTGAGTGTTACTATTATTAGCTGCTATATGATGACAAGTTTTTGGAGCGTCAACCTGGTTGGAATGCTTATCTTTAGTACTTTTCTTCTTTTGATTGATGCTACTCTTAGAGGGGAAAAAAAAAAGTTGTTGTGTTGAAAGTTGCTGATCCAGTACTTGTAGAAATGCTTGTAATATGCTTTAATAAAAACTTGAAAGTCAAAAGTATTTACGGGCAATTTTTTTCTCCTTTAAATTAATAAGTTGCATTCAATCTCTTAAGTCAAAAGTGCTATTAGTTCCAAAAAAAAAAAAAAAAAAAGGTCAAAAGTGCTATTCACTAGTTATTCAATTGTTTGTATGCTAAGAGGATGAAGGAAAAATGAATGACAAGAAAATGAATCCAATACAAAAATGGAGAAATTTTAATTTCGTTCCTATGTCTTGGAAATCTTTTATTATTATTATTTTTTTAAATGCGAATTGCTTTATGGATCGCTATCACTGTTACGTTTCTCACTCTTAGAATTGGGTTTGTAATGTTCAAAATACCTCTATCACCAATATGTTTGACCAGCAGTTGACTAACTGGAGTGGCGGAAACTAATGAATTTTCTCGAACTTTATGAATGGCTGGTGTATAAACTAATTTGCGTTTAAAAACGTAAAGCTTTTCAAAATATAATGATGAAATTGAAATTTTCCCTACAAACATATAAAAGATATAAAAATGAACAAATTTAGAAAGTTAAATACAAAAATTGCATGTCATCTTATGGGTTGCACCTAAAATATTAAGTGTAACGAGCAAGGTGCCACCTCAATGTTTGAACATGGACATGTAAGTCCAATAAGTGATGTGCCACTTAGATGGTTGCACTAGAAAAGTAAATCCAACAAAAAGTAAGGTATTGCCGAATAGGGGGCACCTAAACGATGGGTTACAAAATGGATCAATTTGTGTATAAAAGACAAATCAAGGTTATGCATAGGGTGACAACGGATTGGATCAGAGCTAGATCGGTCCGCTGCAAACTTGACTAAGATTTTTCTTAGGATGTCCCAAATCAACCTGTGACTCGAATGGAGTTGCCGTTTTCCACCCGAAACGTGAACTTGTTTAGGGTGATTTACTCCAAACTCAACCATTTTTAACTCAATATAATTTTTAACAAATCACTAAATTTATATTAAAGATAAATATATAAACAATAAATAAATATTAAAATTTAAAATAACTCAATTTTTACTTCAATTTAACATCACATAAATTAATTGAGTACAAACAACAAAGTAATAATTATCACATAACAAAATTATATACATCAAAATAATAATTAATATATAACAAAGTTCCATAACAAAATAATAATGCACAACACTTCAACATAAACTATAATAATAATAATAAAATGAGTTAATTGGATTGAGTCAAAAGTATTTGATTCAAACTCAACATGATATAAAATCATATCAAATATTTTTTTATCCAAACTCAATTTGAAACCCGATTTCAATATCCCAAATCTGTTCCAAACGAATTAGGTTCCTATCTATTTGGGCCTAATCGAGTATTTTTATGATCCCTAGTTGTGAACTCTAAAAGATAATAAACTAAAACTGGTAAACATTTCGAAGGCTGCATTAAGATTGTTGCCCGATTTATAAACGCGTGTGGTCAGTGAAGTGGACAATATATTCCTATTGATTAATTTATAGTTTATTCAGATAAAATATAACATTATCGAAAGCACAAGATCGTTTTTGCAAACTGAGCTGAGTCTCAATCTCTTCCTCGAATTGGTACAACTTCTTTTAATAAAACAAGAATATATTCTACATGAAACTTCCCACATTTCTTTAAAATCCTAATTCAATTATTCCTCTATTTCCCTTTGTGACCACAAGGAGCTATACTGATTTGAGGAAAACATTGAATCAACTAAGCTAGAAAAAAGATCCCTCCCTAATCTTTTTGAAATTTTCTTCGTACCTTTTGAGCCAATCATTCTTCCTCTTCTTACCCCCACCTTTGAGATCCATTTTAGTTGAAAAAATCATGTAAAAAATATATACAACCAAAAAAATGTATAATTCATATCAAGAGAATTTAGAATTGATTCAACATAATTGATCACTTGAAGAGATACTAAACCATAATATGATTATAAGCGAAAATACCAATTTGATTGTCACTTGTAATTAACAACTCTAGTATCAGTAATCATGATTTTGCTATAACAAGGTCAGTAGGGGACATAATACCAACCTTCAAGATAAAATGCTATATAGTTATTAAAGACTTTAGAACATTAGGGATGTTTTTGTTAAGGAATTCACACAACTTCCAGATAGTGTAGCCTACTAATGCTCCCCATAAGTTTGGGTTTAATTGAGCAACAACACAATCAAAACAACTCAACATATACCTCATATTAAGGTGGACAAGAAGTCTAAAACCACACAATCAAAGGCTAAATGAAAGCCCCCGATCTAGCTTATGAGGCACTTGCAAATGTCCCTTGAGTTGAATCTCAGATATATATGACATTATAAGAAAGTAGTTAATTTATGAAACATTCAGTTCCCACACTCTTACTCTTAACTTGCTCAACTTTAGAGTTAACAAAAAATTATGGATAAAATCCAATTTGTCTCGTTGTTGTAAAACTCGACAAGTGAATCCGACAATTCGCCAAGAACTCAATCGCCAAGGTTTTGCCAATCCCAAGAAACCCCAAATCGGGGGTTCTACTCGCTGAAAGGCGAGTAGTCGCCTTGACATAACTCAGTCAACTTAGAGAGTACTCGGCTCAAACTAGGCTTATTGAAATAAGTTTACTCGGTGAATACTTAGTCAACTCAATAAGTAATGTGCTAAAGTTGTTTTTGAAATTATATGAGACATGTTTTATGATGTTTTTATGGTCATATGATTGTATTTTGATCCTATGAAAAATTTCTTTATATATATTTTTATAGATGTGACCATATTTGACTGTCAATCAATAGATTGATCATTGATCGATAGTCAAATCGAGTATTGATCAAGTAGGCGAGTACTCGCTAGATTGCTAACCGACTAACAACTAGCGAGTTATGAAACATTGATTTGTCGTAAAAATGGGAAGGGATGAAAATATAATAGGCAAGAAATGAGTTAATTTATGAACCACTTCTATCTAGTACGTGGCGAATGGTTTATGGTCAATCATATATTACCCCTAACCCTAACCCAAGAAAAATAGTTAGTCTAATTTTTAAAAATCGTAAAGACATGATTTTATTCACGGTCTAAATATCCTATGAAAAAAATGTGAACAAATAAACTACTTACAAAAGACAGAAGAATATAAATGAACTTACTTGAAAACTATAGCATTACCCACGTTTCTTCCTGAATTCTACAATTCATTGGTTACTTGTGAAACGGGGAAGACGAAAAATCATATTGATGGGAAGTAATCCACTGTTGAGTTTGATTATCACATCAATGAGAAGTTACTATGTCACATCAATGAAGGACAACCACTAGTCATGTTCACATTTGTAACATGTGTTAAGAAACTCTTTAAGACTTGTGGGCAACCGTTATAAGAAATCTGATGGTCACCTTTAACATGCTAAGTGCCAAAACCAAATGAAAAGAAAATGAACTTAGATTTTAATTAAAAACACATAAATAAATAAATAATAAGAATAAAAAGTCTCTTAACGGACTCTTGGTAACAAAAGTGAAGTGTCATCTAATCTAATGGGTCACACCTTGATGGTTAAATATAAAATGTTAGATGCACCCATAGGGTCATACCAGGAAGGTTGAGTCCAAAAGCGATGCCACTTAAAGGGTCACGTATGGAAAGTTACGTCTAACAGGCAACAAATGAGATGTTACTTAAACAGATTCATCTAAATAGTTAAGTCCAACATGCATGGTGGTGCCATCTAAATGGCAGCATTTGAAAAATGAATCCAACAAAATATGAATGTCCTATAGAAAGGATCAACTAGTGTAAGGAAAGATGTACTAGTATTGTGGGCCTTAAAGGGGGATGAAGTAAACACAAGTTTGTCTTATAAGGTCATATTAAGAATGCTGGTCTACCCAAAACGGTTAAGTTCAATGAAGTAGATATTAGAGTCATTGTAATCGCCAAAATCAAGAAGAACAGGCTCAGTAATTAGGTTGGAGGTAGAGTCCAAAATAGAGATCCAAATGTTGGGCCAATATCAAATCTAACCCAAATGAAGTTTATAAACCCTTATCTGTAACGTGCGGTCAAATCCGACCTATTTAATGTGAAGGCTAAGATCAAAGGAACCGATCTCTTGATCTTGGGG
Organism: Dimocarpus longan; assembly: GCA_022984855.1. Lineage (NCBI taxonomy): Eukaryota > Viridiplantae > Streptophyta > Magnoliopsida > Sapindales > Sapindaceae > Dimocarpus > Dimocarpus longan. The sequence continues at coordinate 11,712,452 of CM041013.1, forward strand.
AGTTATTATAGCCCACCAATGGTCAACCTTTCTTTTATAAAAGGGAAGTAACTAGTGAAGAGATGAGATATCCTACTACCCTACTATTACTCTACCAAATTTTCCATTGACACTCTGCAAAAGCTTCATCATTCACAATCCTTGCCCACCATCTTAGTCATAACAACCATTATTCAATTACTATTTGTCATTTGATTTGCTAGTCATTCACTTTACTTTCAACATTTTTATTCTATCTTCGAATTCATTATTAAATTGAGTGTCGAAGTGTCTTTAACCACTATCAACCTAATGTCAAGGTAACACGTCCATTTATTTTATTATTATTTTTGGTAGGTTGCTAGTGCTCAGAAACTAATAGTAGAGTGAAGCCCCTTTATTAGCAACAGTAAAAATCAACCTACTGTAGTCATATTGTTAAATTCAATAATATTTATTCAAATAGCGAATAATATTATCAGAAGCAAGTACTGTAAATAAATATGCAAGTTTAGAAAGAGATAAAGGATCGAATATCGGGGTTTAAATGGTGACATAAGGCAAGATCATCATGAAAGAAGCATATATTTCTTAATGAGGGAAATGACCTATATAAACCGTGTATTACATGATGCAAAAACTACTAGAAGTTGACTTCAGAATTGAAATGGTCACACTAGTAAACTCCGCCGGCGGCCTCCAACGTATGAGTGTTGCATGTCAATATTTCAAGTTTTTTACCATTCACGTTAACATTTCTTATTAAATACTAGTGAGACAAATTTTTGTGTCAACAGTCACTTGACATGCTAACAGCCATATAAGATTTAAATTTACAAAGCTTTTAGAATCAAATCATTTTCAAATCAAGTTTACCATACAATCAATAGTTTTTTTTTTTTTTTTTAAAAATAATTATTCTTTTGGTACAACGTTTCAAACTATGATTTAAAAATAATTTCTTATAGTTCTCTATTCTTGAAAACGATTAAATACTCCAAATGGTTTGGTTAATTAGTGTTAAAATATTGTGGGATTTTTTTTTTCTTTGATAAGGTGAAGCCGTTGTAGTCATAAGGTTGATGGTTTAGTTGTTAATCATAAAATAGAAGTTTAAGCTAACTTATTTATATGTTCATTAAAAAGTGATTTTGGTAAAATATTAAATTACTAACAAAGATATTACAGATTTTTTGTTTACATGTATATGATAATAAATATATTTTTCATCTCACCTTTTGTTATTTTCAAATGAGTTGGACTTCATGGGTTTCCTTTTTATAATTACACTCAATTTGTAGGTACTATGTTGTATTTATTTTTTCCTTTAATTTTTCCTAAAGTTTATAAAATTCTTCTTTTATATGGTCTGGAAATATTTTATAGGAATAAAGCTCATTATGTGTCTTCTCTAGATATTATTTTATTATTATGGCTATCAATTTTGTAAAATGTTAAAATAAGCTTCGATTTTAAATAAGAGAGGGTAAACAATGTGAAGGTGGCCAAGGATATGTTTCTCACACTTACACCAATGAAATTATAGGTTTGAATTATTTTTTATTTTTCTAAACATAATAGTTAATAATAATAATAATAAAACAAGAGTTTTTTTTTAATATATGAGTGCAATTATACCCTAGAAATATATCTTATATCTTCTTCCCTAGTGTCTTGTAACTAATATACAAATAATAATCAACATGGTATCTCCAAAGGTGAGACTACTGCCATCCATAAAAGTTCAGTTGACGCTCAATTACTCATAGTACCTAACATTATAAATTAAAAGAAAAAACTTCATTTTAGTCATAAGTTTTTGAAAATTATCATGTTTTTAAGTTTATTTACATTAATGACTCACTTGGTCCTTAAAATTTTAAAAACTCATCAATTTAGTTTTGCTGATTAGTTTTTTAACCTTAGACTGTGATAGAAAATGGAAAAAAGAAAAAATGTTAAAACCTTTGAAACTATTTATATGCGTAAAAGGACAATTTTTTCCTTCATAAAAACACAAAATTTTAAATATACTGTCAAATATTAAATTAATTATAAATTAAAGAAAAAGAAATAATTTTAAAATATAACAATAAAAAAAATGTTAGAGTTGCACCATTGATAGAGATCCACCAATGGTGTATTTTTTTTTTCTATAAAAGTTTTACAAATAAAAATATTTAAAATAGAAAAAAATATTATTAAATCTGCACAGTTTATGGAACTCCATCAATGGTGCAAAATATATCTTTAATAAAAAAATATATATATAAGAAAAAAAATCTCCCTGGTTGGCGATCAACATGGACCATGGAGATTGAATCATGATCTAGTTACCTAGATCATGACTTTATCATTTGGGAACCCAAATCATTTGAAAACTATTGACGATCGGAATCGATCAACACTCGAACGATTTGAGACACCTGTAGGCCGTTGTCGCAACCGTTTAACCGTTTGGCTCTTGTTGACGATATGAGCTCGCGGGACCTGTCAACCGAAGTCGACGATCTGAGTCCGCGCGTGACCTATCAATAAGAGTCGCGTTTTGGAGTCGAACCCCTAACCTTTATAGGCATTCCTAGGGCCAAACTCCTACCCACCAGGTTAATTTTTTTTTTCTTTGTATTTTTATCTCTTCATCTAAGAAACCGTAGTTGATCATATTAGAACTCTTGCAAGAGGTGCAGCACTTTCATATTTCTTTTCAGTGCTATTTGATAGAGTAGTTACTCAACAATTTCGAAAGTTGTTCGAAAAACAAAGGATAGACTATTCGCTGTTATAGAGATTAAAAGCCATGACGATGATTGTTTATGCTATGCTTAATGATGCAAAGGAGATACAACTGACAAATCACTGAGGATTTAGTTAATGAAATTTATTATTCAGTTTTAGCTGCTAGAGGTGTTAATTAATTGGGTTGGTATATGCGAAGTATATAATATTGATTAATCAACTAGAAAATCGTTTAAATAAATTGAATTGGAAATTGTGAGATTTTCGTTTCCAAATATAGAGTACAATTAACTGCATTTTATTATTATTTCTTTTAAACTTGGACAGTATCTTGTTGGTGTCTATGACAAAAACACGAGTTTTATGTCCGTGGGTTTTCTCCCACAATTATATGAGCCAATTTTTTGTGTATACGGCAGGTCGATACTTCGATATGGGAGCTATTTTCTTAACTGTATTATCAGTATTTTATTTCATTGGATTTTGATTATTTTTTATTTAATTTTAAAACTCAATTAATAATAATAATAATAATAACTAGTGTATATTTTTTTTTGAAGGGAATTAATTGTATTCTAATATTTTAAAAGTGTATATTTTATTATTATTTCTTTTAAGCTTGGACAGTGTCTTGTTGGTGTCTTTGGCAAAAACACGAGTCTTATGTCCGATGCACCCGCCCGCCTCTCAACCAGAAAAATTGTGGGTTTTCTCCCCCAATTACATGAGTCACTTTTCTTTGATACGTGGATCGATCCTTTTAGTACGAGAGCTACTCTCTTAACTATATTATCTTTTTGTTTTTTCAGTCTCAAGACTCAAAAATTAATAATAATAACTAGTGTATTTTTTTAGCAAATTACTAAATAGCTATCTACTTTAAACTTATCTACTGATAAAAACAACTTTATAGTTTTATTACAAAATACTCACTCAGGGTTAACCAAGTCTGTTAGTTTTAACAGCAAATAATGTTATAGTATTAAAAAGACGAAAATACCCTTAACTGATTATGTTGACTTTTTTGATCCAAAAATGTCCAACTTCAATCCATAGTGTTCTTCACCGATTCATCCTCAAAAAATCACCCAAAGTTATCAGTTAAGTATAATCATCAACCCAAACAATCACTAATTCAACAAAAAAAAAAAAATTAAAAAACAAAATCTGATAATGAACCCAGATTTTTGGGTTATTGAGAACCCAGAGATCTGGGTTCTGACGAACCCAGATTTTGGGTTCGTAAGCACCTAGATCGGGGTTCTCAGGAGAACTCAGAATCTGGGTTCTAATGAACCCAAATCTGGGTTCTCTTACGAACTCAGAAATCTGGGTTCTTGAGAACCCAGATTTGGGTTCTCCTGAGAACCCCGATTTGGGTTCTCACAGAAGAATCCCGATCAGAGAACCCAGATTGGGGTTCTCAGGGGAATCTAGGTCGGGGTTCTCAGGGGAACCCATGAGGAAGAAGAAGAAGTGGAAGAAGAGAAGAAGAACAATGAGAGAAAGAAGAGAAGAATGGCAGAAGAAGAAGAAGCGAAAGAAGAAGAGTGAGATGAAGAGGCAGAACGAGAGATTGGTAAGAGAGAGGGGATAAAAAATTTAAAATATAGTTAAAAGATAAAAATATCCCTGGATATATTAATATTGACTAACTGTTGACTAATCATAACTAATTTTAGATAGCTAAATTGTAATAAAATTATAAAGTTGTTTCACTCGGTAAATAAGTTTAAAGTAGGTAGCTATTTAGTAATTTACTCGTATTTTTTTTTAAGGGAATTAATCGTATTCTAATATTTCAAAAGTGTTGTACCTCAAAATGATCCTCAATACGGAGGAAACAAACCCGATAAAAAGCGTGGTAAAAAGGTACAAACCCCAATACATTGTCTTAAATTTCCCGAGATGCCCAATACCATCAATCCACACTCACCCGCACTCGCACCAATCGCAAACGCAGACTTCATCCTCAGTGGTGCGTGCATGTACAGACCCCCTCTCGTCGCGTGAAACCTATTCCTCCTTTAATATCTCCTCGATCCTCTGTCATCGATAGCAACCTCTCTCTCAAATCTAAGTTCATCTCCAGTAAAATTCGGCTGCGGGCCGGCGTACCGCAATCATAGGATGATCTTCCAATCATATGTGGCTAAATGAATTTCGTTAAAAACATTCGATTTGTCTTCCATATTTTCAATGCTTTGAGTCATGAGATGAGAAAAATCATTGAAGATGTCTGATATCTTCACCGATATCTTTACGGATAAAATATATGATAATTTCATCAAAATTGATGTTTATTTCAAAGTCCACCACAGTAACTATTAAACATTTCTTTTAAAAAAATTTCTTAATTACTTCAAAAAAAAAAAATGTCTTAATTTATATACTAATTTTCACTTTGAGATTTCGTTTAAATGCTAAGTTGAAAGAGAATGTGAAATTTTTATCTCAACTATTGAGTTGTTAGTTGTTATGTGAGAAAAATTATAATCATGCGTCCACATTTAACATAAAAATTGGTAAATCTATTATTATTATTATTATTTATTTTGTAAGTAATTCTAAGGATGCTAGTTTATTTTATACAATAATACTTGGAATTTTAATTTAAATGTGTATCTCAAATTGTCATATGATTATATGCTAAATGAAATTAATTGAATGAAATTATGATATTATGATTAATAAATAACAAGTGATCACTAGCATTACTTAGAGTTACTTACAAAAGTAATTTATGTACCTTTTTAGGCATTTGTACTAATTTGATATTTATGGTAAATATCCAAATTTTATTATAGATATTTATTCGTGGATGCATAAATAGTTTTATTTTTCGTTCTCTTATTGTTGATTAGAGAAAAAATGAAATGATTAACTTTTTCTCATATAGCTATATAAATCTTATTTGGTAATATAACCCACCAACTTATTACCTAATATGTAATTCTTAATTATTATTTCAATTAATTGAGACATTCTATAACAACATCATCTCACTTATAAAGTAATCCAAATGCACAACTCGGATTTATATTTCACTTATCATGCTTATAAAACTTATAAAATAACTTAAACAAACAATCTAAATTAAAATTTCACATGATATATTATGAATAAATAAACATCCATTCAAACTAACACTTGGAAGGAGCACCCACCACACCCAATTATTCTCTACCATCTTACAAAACCTTATAATACAATTCATCTCTCTCTCTCTCCAATATTTTTATTTTTGGGTTCAAAATAATAAGAATTATCACAAATCAGGCAAAAAATTCTTTTTCTTTTGATTTGATTTCCATTTCTTTCATTTTCCTTCGCTTTCTTCCTCTTTCCTTTTTCCTCTTTCAAGAACCTTCTCCTCCATTTCGCCCCCTTCTCTCTCCATCCAAAAAAAAAAAAAAAATCAAAAATAAAAAAACCCATCAAATCCATTGAAATGGATTCTCTTCTCAATCAAATCTTGATTTCCTCTCCATCTCCTCCAACAAATTGTTCTCATCATTGACTCTTTATAATTTCTTTCTCTCCCCTTCTACTTCTTCTATATTGAAAAAAAAACAAAGATTTGTTGAAACAACAACAGTCTAATCTACAAACACAAGAAGAAGTAGTCATGAGATCGATTCTACCGCCACCAGGCGCGTCGACTTCACCGTCGTCATCCTCCACAACAACCTCATCCCCTTCATCATCGTCATCAGCAGCCAATAGGAGCCGTCCACGTCGGCGTACGGACCTAACCTTACCAATCCCCCACCGCGACACCTCCCTCGCCGTGCCTCTTCCCCTCCCTCCGTCCACGGCGGCGGCGCAGCCTCACCAGCCCATCCACTTCGATGAGCTGGAGCGGCTTAACCGCATCGGAAGCGGCACGGGTGGCACCGTCTACAAGGTCGTCCACCGGGTGACGTCCCGGCTTTACGCGCTCAAAGTCATCTACGGACACCACGACGACGCCGTCCGCCGCCAGATCTGCCGCGAGGTGCAGATCCTCCGCGACGTCGACCATCCCAACGTCGTCAAGTGCCACGAGATGTACGAACACAACGGCGAAATCCAGGTCCTCCTCGAGTTCATGGACGGTGGATCCCTCGAGGGCCGCCACATCGGCGACGAGCAAACCCTCGCCAACCTCTCACGGCAGATCCTCAGCGGCCTCTCCTACCTCCACCGACGCCACATTGTCCACCGCGACATCAAGCCCTCGAACCTCCTGATAAACTCCTCCAAAGTCGTCAAAATCGCCGACTTCGGAGTCGGCCGGATCCTGGCCCAGACAATGGACTGCAACTCCTCCGTAGGCACCATCGCGTACATGAGCCCCGAGAGGATCAACACCGACCTCAACCACGGACGCTACGACGCCTATCTCGGAGACATATGGAGTCTGGGCGTTTCCATATTGGAATTCTACCTGGGGAGGTTCCCGTTCGCCGTTTCACGGCAGGGGGACTGGGCGAGCTTGATGTGTGCGATATGTATGACGCAGCCGCCGGAGCCGCCTCCCTCGGCTTCGTGGGAGTTTAGGAATTTTATCGCTTGTTGTTTGCAGATTGAGCCTCAGAGGAGGTGGAATGCTGCCAGGTTGTTGCAGCATCCTTTTATAGTGAGAGGTGGAGGTGGAGAAGGAGGAGGAGGAGGAGGAGGGCAGGGTGTGCATCAGTGTTTGCATCAGTTGTTGCCGCCTCCGCAGCCGCGTTCCTCGTAGTTGTTAATGTTTTTGGGGTTCGTTTTTTATTGGTTTCGTTATTTTAGTTTGATATGATGATTATGATTATTGTGATGATGGTGATGGTGGTGGTGGTGGTGGTGGTGGGGTGTGAGTTGAGTTTTAGGGAAAAAGAGTAGGTAATTGGTGGTGGGGGAGTAATGGGTTGTTATATTGACTTTGGATCGATGATCGATCGATTAATCGATGAATCAAATCTTGTTTTTTTTGTTGGATAGTGTTTTTACCGGAAAAGGAACTTAGTCTTTGCTATTGCTGGCTTTGCACTGCTTTTAGTTGGTTGTTTATTTGGTATTTTGAGAGGGTTTTAGAGATTGGTTTATTTTTATCTTGGTTGGGGTTGTTAGGGGAATTGCCATTTTTGGTTAGATTTGATTTCAATGCTTGGTTGGTGGATGGATCTCTGTTTTGTTTATTTTCATGTTGTTAACGTTGGATTCATGAAACCGTCAAACCCTAGAGTAACCATATAGTTGGGAATTTTGATGCGTGTGGGTAGCTGTGATTGATTTTAAATATGATGCTAGAGTTGTGGATTGAAGGATTCGTACCGTTACTGTTTTGTTTTTATACTGAATTCCTGAAACTTGGAATAGAGGAGTATGTGGATAGTCTTTAGGCTTGTGTGTGATTGTATTTAGCTATTGCATTGATGGTTTGATCTCGTTATGAGTTAATTATATCCTGAAATTGAGTTTTTTGGTTGCTAGTTCTGAACTATATATGATTGGTTTATACTCGATGGGTAAGCATTTTGTCGGATTATGTTATGGGAAAAACATTGCAATGTTCTTGGGGCACGGTGTGCCATTCATTAATATCACGCGGTTTGTATGAATAGCCAGTCGCGTATTCTCCTGTACCATGTGGCATGATGTAATGACATGTACACTCTGTGCGCTAGGCGCTCTGAAGCTTTTCTCTATGTTGAGTTGTGTGTATTATAGGCTGAAGCTTTTAGCTCCTTTCATTATGGAATGCCTCATTGTTTGCCTCTTTCCTATTTTTCCGTTAAGTTTCATCGTTTCTAATCCTAGTATAATTTTGCTGTTATTCTATGGAACTTTTTGTGGTCTCACTTCATTAGTCAATTTAGAGATGATTTCTGATCTGGGTTGTGTTCTTCTATTAGGATCATTATTGCTCATGGCTTTTTCAAGGGTTGTGTGCTTTTTGGAACATCATTTAGTTTTAGGGTTTTAGGGTTTTTTTTTTTTATTGCTTTTGTTTCTCGAAGCCGTAATGGCTCTAAGTTTGTTTGACATTTGCTTCTTCTGGGCCCTTGTCTGGTTTATTCAACAGGTAGTAATGTGAACAACCAGTAACTTGTGTCCATTTCTTTTATGTTCAAGTTGTTAATAATTGTATGTGATTTTTGGTCGAAATATTTTGTTTTTTCCTTTTAGAATCTTGACTTTCTGTTTTGTTCGCAACTTCTATTAAGTGCTATGATGAGTTGTATTTGTATCTTTGATATTTTTGACATGATATGATTGCTTAATCTGAAAGGATAGTTTGAAAAATTTAAAAAAACAAAAGCCGCCTCTCTATCGAAGTCGAAAAACAATCTTATTTGCTATCAGAATTAAGTGAAAATTCCAGTCTTTGTAATCAACACCTATCTGCTGTCTATGTCTTCAGCTTAAAATGGATCAGGCATGGTGGTTTACTCCTTAGGGAGATTTGCACAAACCTTATAGGCTTGGGGTTTTTACTCGAGATCTTGCTATCTTATCGATTGGGTAACTTTATTTACCAGTGACAACTATTGAATTGATTTTAATAATCATCTTTACAGTCAATTTAATGGATGTAATTGATGGGTAAAGTTATTTGATCAATAAGGTAATTAAACTCTTTAATTCATCTGTAAAAGTAGCTATTTAGTTTTGGATTTAGAGAAAATGTTTCATTTTATTAAATGATTGTTACATTTAAATAAATAAACACTATAAATTAAAATAAAAAAAAAAAAATTGAGTGGGGCATGCTTGCCTCTTCACAACTGACGGATGCCATGCCTTGGATTGTGGTTCAAACTTTAGGAGTTCTGGTTTTGTGAATTTTCTCTTCTACTTTATTTTGAAATTATAAGATTGATTATCTGAACACATCAAATGATTGGGAGGGTTTGTTTTTTGAATTCCTCTAATCATCAAAATGTAGATTTTACAGCCCAAATTGGGAGTTGGTTAAATCAATGGGTGAAAATGTATGGAAGATGATATGATATGAGGAGGCTATTATTGTTACCTTTTGAGTGTATTGACAATATGTGGGAGGGCCACTTGCCTTTGCTTGGTTTTTAACTTTTTTGCTTGATATATTCCTCTCAAGTCACTGTAATCATTATATGAGAGAGAGGGAATAGAGAGACAAAGCTAACTTTTCTTCATTTTGTTCCTTTCCATTGCAAGGTAAAAGTAGAAAGCAAAAAAGTAAAAGCAACAGGGGAAGTTTTTGAGAAATGAGGCTGATGTATTCTCATCGTTCGCAATGGTGAGGTGATGATGCTGGAAATCAATTATGGAAGAGTTAATAAGTATTGATTATGATTTTAGGGGCTGTTTATTTATCCAAATGAAAATAAAAGTGAATTAGGAGAGAAAATTTGATTTCTTAGTAGAAGTTCCCATTTCTGTAGGAACTTAGTTATTAATTTGAATGTCGGTTCACATAATTTATTTCTAATCATTTTTAATAAATATGGGAATCACAAATAAAAAATCAACATTTCTTTCCCTCTTTAAGTTTCATTGGAAAAGTAATTAGGAAAAATAATTTAATTCTTTGATAAAAAAGGGGATTAAGTTCCCATTTCGGTGGGAACTCAATTATTGATTTGATGGTAGTATTTAGGTAGTTTGATTTGCAACTGTTTTTAGTAAACATTTGGCTCACAAATCAAAAGTGAATTTGCCTTTCCCTCTTGAGAATCTTCAATTGGTAAATGTGCCCTTGTTATATAAATTCATGAGTTGAGTTAATATTTATTGGATTACAAATCTAATGATTCAAGTAAGTGAACCTTTTTTATTTTCAAAAGTCAAAAACGAAAATGGACACTCTGAAATGAGAGTAGTTATATAATAATAAAATTCTTTAAATGGTGGTAGGAATGTGTTTTGGGAAAAGAAAAAAAAAAGAGGCATTTTAAGTAAAAGCCTAAGGCTTCATGAGTAACTCTTTTCTAATAAAATTAATAGAATATCTCATTTCAAACATAATAATAATAATAATAATAATAATAGAACATGTTATTAGGAATATGTGTTGAGTCCAACTTATATAAGACATTATATATGTGGTGTGTATAATTATTTTTGCAATACTATAGGATACATATTTTAATGCATCTGGTGTTTCAAATAATTTAAATTATATCATATGACATAAATAATCAATCATATAGGAATTTCTGTTACATGATGCAAAGTAAATGGTTTCAATGCATATATTACAGCGCATTCCAGCTTTTGTTCTGCAATATGGGAGATGTTCCATACGTTTGTTTTGTACTGATTAGAACGAAATTTGAAACAAAATGGGTCATGCATAACCACAAGTAACAGTAGATTTGCAGTCTTAAGATATAACCTAAATCATGCGAAACTCAATTAAGTGTGAAATCTGTTAAAATTTTTTGTCTAATTTCGGTAGTCTTAAATATTAAAAAAATCTCTTTCAAAGTTTTGTCAATTTTACAATAATGATAAAGTGTAAATTGTTATCCAAAAGACATATTCCAAATACCATGAGATTTTACTTAAAAATGTTACATTACAATTTCACATCATTTGGCATCTAGATCTTTAAAAATGTAGAAAAAAAAAAGAAAAAAAGACTAGATTAATCTAAGATATAGAAATTTAAAAAGAAAATTTTTATTTACCATAAGCCTACAGTGTAATTGTATATATCCAATAGCTCATTTACAGGCAAGGTAGGCTTTTTTTTTTTTTTTTTTGTTAAACTAAGAATAAATCATAATTTTTTTTGTTCTTATATATATATATAGAGAGAGAGAGAGACAGACACAAGAAATTAATCTATATTAAAATCAAAATATTTTGTTTAATTATGTTTTATTTTTTAGATAATTTTTTTAAAATAAAAAATTTATTATCTTAACAAAACACTATTGACCTCAGGACATTATGATGGGCACTACTCCTAATGGAGTAGGCTAGGCCCAAAACATTATAAATCGCGGGTTCCGGCAAGGCCTGTCTCTTATCGATAGACAACAAGAAAAAAAAGAGAATTAAAAAAATTCTACACAAATTTATTTGTATAGCTTTTTTCACATTTCTGATAGGATTTCTAATACTACCGGACATTTACTAATATGTGTTGAAACATTTTCGAGCTGCATATAATATCTAATTTCAGCAAGTCCCAATAGACTTCGAATCACAGTTTGGATCTTATTAGCAATATACAACATTTCTAACTGTTGGAAACCAGTCAACGAGATTCTTCGAGCCCAACGCTGCAATGTGAGAAGATCACAAACAAGAAACAGGATAATAGCAAAAGAAAGAAGCCAAGGAAGAACAAAGCAACATAGATTTTTAAAGTGGTTCGGCCCTTTAATTTACCTACGTCCACTATCTCTCTATATTTCTACAAGGTGGCGGCAATATGTTCTCACAGTGTGTCTCTCTATCTTTATAATAAAAATCTTCCCCTATTTATAGAGGGGGAAGAGCTATAACAGAGAATAATTAGACAAAATAACATGATGACTTACAATTAATGCATCTAATTACATTTAATGTTCCTGACATTTGTCAGGTCAACTTTGTCCACACGTGGGTTTAGACGCTAATTCATGCTGGTTAGGTGAGATTTCCCCAAATTATGCTGTCATTAGGTGAACTAACCCTTCTTATCGTACAAGATACGTCAGGTTACTGTTCTGAGTTGGCACTGGGCGAACCAAGACAAAACGGACTGGAGTTACTGAGAAGGTGGGCTGGGCTTGCAAACGGAATCGTCTTGCGAACTCGACATCGTTATCACAGGAATAGTCATCAACCGATCTGGGCATCGTTTCAAAGGTCAATGGACTGGACTTCGTTGAAGGTCCAATCAGTCTCTGAACTGCGAATCTTTTATACTGGGCTTTGTGGCTTGGGCCACTAAATCTATGGGTTTTTACCAGCCCATTCAGGTAATCCGAAAAACACCCACAACATCAGCCCCCTAGCCCTTAGGGTACTCTGCGGCCTAAGAGCTTCGAACTACGCTGGTAAAAGCCTTTTGGCGGGATTTGTCTTTTGATTTTTCCACTATTTTTTGAATTCCCCTTTTCTCAAACACGTGGTGACTCCCCAGACGATAACTCAACGCCTGCGGCGGGCATTTAATGCACGTCCTTTCAACTGATGGCACCTGATGACCACTTTCCAAGGTTTGCACTTTACTGTCAGATTTGAGGCTGTTGGTAAGCCACCAGATCCATTGGCCAGGGATGCGACTTCGCACCCATATATAAAGTAAAAACCCTGTCTTTTCACGTCCTATTCGTCACTTTCAAGCTTCAGTCTTATTCTCTCTCTCTCTTTTCTTCCATTCGTTGCTTGGTTTTAGGACTCTGACTCCGCCGTGTGCACAACTAAGGCTACCGTCTCCGACTCCGATCAATAGTAAGTTCACAACTGTTGTTTTTGCTTTGAAGCTTTTTTGCAATTTCTTTGCTTTTTCTGGTATTTTTGCCATTGTTTGGGTATATGGTGCTTCTGATATCTTGAATGCGGTTTGGGTCTTACTTGAATGCTTGCGTCTTTTTATATTCAGCTGGTTTGATTTGATGATTCGTTGCCCAGTCATCTGTTTGCTGTTTGTGAGTTGATTGATCTTGAGATCGCACATAGGTAGATAGTAGGTTGTCAGGATACACCTTGAGGTCGTTAGAATAGCGACTTTGTGCAGCGTTTGTGACCTGCTGACTAGGAAATAGAAATTAGAGGATTCGGAGCTTTAGACTTTGTAGGTACGGTCTGCATTGTGCGGCCTAACCGCTCCCTTTTATTTGTAGATGTCTTCAGGTCGCAGACGCCAAACGCACAAAGTGGAGAGGATGACACCTCCAGCTTTGAGGAGCAAATGAGAGAGATTCCTCAAGCTCCCTTGCGAAGCAAAGAAGCCACTGAGGGGTTCACAGCTCGGATGAACCCTAGGGGAAATCAGCTTGCTGAGGCCGAAGAGCTTGAGGTTGCAGAAATTAGGAAAGGTCGTGACATGTTCAAACAGCATCCCACACGAATATCACACTAGGATCTCATCGGACTGGGGCTGGAGTATCACTTCCCTAGGGTCTGTCGCCTCATGGAACCTTCTCCACTCGACCATACAGCTACCCCTCCTAAGGGCTTTGTGGCCATTAGCATTCAACATCTAGAAGCTGGTTTTAGGTTTTCAGTCCCTTCATATCTGATCGAGTTACTCAACGACCTGGGGATCGCTCCATTCCAGTTAACCCTAAATTTATATACTCAATTATCTTCCTTAGCCATCTTTTTTAGAAAATATGGTATTCCCCTTCCTTCCCCTAGGATTCTAAGATACCTTTATGCCTTCAAAGGTACTAGTACGGGGCGTCCACGAGACGGGTATTATTACATTTCACCTCGCCTGTCTCAATACAGGGAGGTAAATCTAATCTAGGCAATCACAAAATAAATTGGTTCTTCGTGTCCTGCCCTTCCCTGGTAAACCTCGAGAACTTCAGCTTTCAGGGCTGAGCCAGGTATAGATTTCCTAAACCGCTTCTTATCCTGCTCGTAGACGACGGTCTTGCAAATGGATTAATAATATATATATTTTTAGATCTCAAAGCGAAACCGTTTGATCTGACTCAAGGTGAAACTGCTGATCTTGAGATTCTTTCCGCTCAAAAGTCTCACGAGGATGACGTCAAGCTGACAACCGAGGTTCTTCGCTACCACCAGCTCGCTCCCAATCCTGGAGATAATCTGATCAGCATCAGGCACATAGGGTCTCGACACACTCGACCAGTAAGGTCTGCCTTTAAAGAGGGTGACATTGTGACTAGCTTAAGTTCGTCAGGGTTGTCTCCTCGCTACTCGGCGTTGAGGTTAGGATTATAGCAGCTGAAATGGCGCCCATGAAATTAGTTGATCCTCCGAAGAGGAGAGGCCGCTAGCCTGGAGGTCCTACTCTCAGCTCGTCCCAGGTGACAACAAAGGAAGGTCCTCAGGTCACAAGTACAGCTGAATCGCTAATCCCTAAGGTCTCTTCAGCGGGCACTCTGGAGGTCGCGCGAACCACGCCTCAGTCGAAGGCTCCCACGGTTAAGGAAGTTGCTATTGCGGGGAAAGGCAAACAAGCTGCGGCCCGCCAGGGGGTAAAGAGGAAAGAACACGATGCCCCTAACAAGCCCCCTCCTGCTAAGAAGACTGTGAAGCAGAAAGGGAAACAAGTTGCATCTACAGCTCGGGAGTCTCCGCCCAGGGTCGCTGCAGAAAAACCTCTCATGGATCTCCCCTGGGGGTTATATTTTGATCTTCTGGCCGAGCAGGTTCCTAATCTTCTGGATAAGTCAGCAAGATATCTGGACCAGAAGTCTTGCATCGGAGTGAACCTGCTTTCTTGGGCTACTCGCCAGACGGTCAAGGTCGAGTCTTCACTTCTTTCCACTCCTTGTTTTTCTTAACCTCGTTCTTTTTATCATTCTACTTGTTACGCAGGTCGCCATGGCAAGGGAAGAGCAGCAGGACGATCTCAAAACCGCCAACGAAAGGCTCGAGGAGGCAGTAAAGGAGCGCGATCAAGAGCTTTTTCCCTTGAAAGAGAAGCTTGCCATAGCCAAGGATAAAACTAGAGATCTTCAGTCAAGGCTGGACGTCGCTGAGGCGACAAGGTTTGAGGTCAAGACCGTTTTGGCCAAAGAGAAAAGCCTTCATGAGACTATTTCTGCCAAGCTATATTCCCAGCTTGAAAACACTAAGACCCTCTTGGATGATCGAGAGAGGGAACTGGAGGCCACTTTAAAGCAGCAAGAGCAGCAGTCCGTCGAAACTAATCAAAAGATTGCCAAGCTCAAGTAGGAGTTGGCTGCAGCAGAAGCTCGTGCTGAGCAAGCAAAGGTGGATATAGAGGAGAGGCTCTTATACACCTTGTGGCCGAACTATCCCAAGATAGATTATTCTATTTTTGGTGAGGAGGCGGTTAAGGATGTTGAGTTTTATGCCGCGAACGTCCAAGTTGCTAAGGATAGAGACCAAGGCCAGCCTCAAGAGGTCTCTCCTACGGTCGATAAGAACTGTAACGTCCCAAAATTTTCTGAATTTTTTATATATATATATTGAATTTTATTTTCAGGGGGGATTAAAATAAAAATTCAATGAGTGGCATAAAGGTAATAAAGTAGTTGATCTTGGGGTTAAGATGGAATAAGAAATGAAAGAAAATATCAAGTTAGGAATATTTCTTATTCGAGGGGTTTAAATGAGAATTTTAAAAAGTTTAGGGGTCGATTTAACATTTTAAATTTTTGAGGGACTAAATTGTAATTTGACATAAAAAATTATATAAAAAGATAAGCATAGTGACCGGCACTATTCATTTTTCTCTTTCCTTCAGCCGGCTGCGTCTCTGGTGCGAATTTTTGATTTTTTTTATTTTATTTTCTAATTTCTTTATTTCTTTTAGTTTAATCACCTATTTCAACCCATTTCCTAGCCAAAACACCTAGATCTAACCTCATTCAAGCTATTGGGTGTCTAAATCTAGACTTGAAAAATTGTCAGTGAAGTGAAATTCGGGTAAGTTAATTTTTTTATCCCATTGAGAGCTCAAATCGTGTAGAAATTCATGTAGAAGCATGCTAGAATATTTAGGAAGCATCAATAACAGTATATGATAGCTTAATCACCTCTCAAGCATGATTTTCTTTAATTTTTCAAACCCCAGTTAGAGAAATACGCGATTCTGATCCCAGAAATTTCAATTAAAGATTTTAGGGATCAATTGGGAGCTGTTAGAGGCTAGTAGAAAGCCCAAAGGTTGGTGTACTCATATTTTTAAAAATTTTGCTTATTAATTCCGAATTTTAATATATATTTATTATTGTGATAGTTGATTTAATTGTTTGTTTGAGATATTAAATATTTTTGGGTATTAATTATATGTTATTTGATGAAATTATTTGAAGAAAAATGATTTCGAAACAATTTTCGCAATTAAAATCCCCTATAGTAAAAATTGATGTATAAATTATTATAGGGGTATTTTCGTCATTTTGTTTGCCTTAAGATGATAATTATGTGATGTATTGGTGGGATGTTTGATGAATTTAATATTTGAAATGAAAAATTTTGAGAATATCCTATTTTGGGATCGTCCCAAAAATAAGAGAAATGAGATAATAATTTTATTAAGATGTGATAATGAGATTAGGGGCGAAATGGTCATTTGAAATGATCACGAGTGGTACCCCAAAGAATCTGGAATAACAGATTTAAATATGAAATAAAATGTTTATGTGATTAAAGTCTTGTTAAATTCTGTATTTTTGAAAAATTTAAAGGGCCCAAGTAAAACTAATCACCGGTAGGTGGAGATTGGTAGTTGGCTAGCCAATAGCGTAATTATTAGCAGTACTGACGGAACCCTTCCCGAATCCCTCCTTTGGACCCAAGAAAGACCCCGTAGCACCCCGTCAGAACTCCAACGAACCCTAACTTTGGCCCGAAGAAATCCTGTCAGAGCACCAAAACTTACTTTAAACCTCTTACAAACTCGTTTACTAGGTGGCAGGGGTACAAATTTTTCGTTTTTCTATTGAAAATCCGGCAGCATGCCGTCTGTTTTCTAAACTATACCACCCTGCAAGTTTCAAATTCAGTTTATAAAACACTTCTATGAAATTCAGTTCTCAACTTCCAGAGCCTCTGGCTCCTTTTTCACAACGCTGATACCAAATTGACGATCACGTAATTAAAATCAGAAAACTGATTCATATAAAAACTTTAATAAAACATTTTTAACTAATACATCCACGATTTCTTTAAAATACTTAAAACTATATATATAAACATATACATGATCAAAATAACCTCATATATACATGTACTAGGTATCGTCCTATACGTCCACCTGTACGTCTGACTGAACCTCATCGACTGGATGACTAGCTCCTGCACCTGTGGGAGAATTTTTAAGAAAAACATTTAAAGAAAAACATGAGTATAACTCAGTGAGTGGTAATAACTTTTAAATTAAAACTCATTTCTACACTTAAATTTCTCCTAAAAACAGTTTAATAAAACTAAAGTATTTTTCTAAAATACTTTCTAAAATTCATTTAAAACTGTTTTTGAATCTCATTCTAAATTTCTTAACTAAAGTATTTTTCTAAAATACTTTCTAAAACTTATTTAAAAATGCTTTGAAATCTTATTCTAAATTTCTTTCTGAAATCTTTTCTTAAACTCTTTTCTTAAAAATCTTTTCTTAAAATCTTTTCTGATGCTCTCCTGGATTGTAACCCAGGGAATGTCAACTCCTGACATGGTAGCATATAAACTCTCGCTAACCACTAGGAGTGGGGAAAACTGCTTTTAAATCTCGTTTTAAATTTCTTTCTTAAACTTTCTGAAATCTTTTCTTAAACTCTTTTCTGATACTCGCCTAAATGGTAACCCAGGGAATATCTACTCCTGGCGTGGTAGCATATAAACTCTAGTTAACCACTAGGAGTGGGGGATCTACCATGTGTAGTCGCCGAAAGCGGGCCCACGCTGCGGACCGACTACACTACCCTATACGTGCATACGGATCACTCATACCTCGCTCACACATGAGTCGACTAGACTCAAATCTCACTGACTGACTTCCTCTCATCTACCGTATCACGTATAGAGTATTCGGCCGGGTACTAAACTGGGGCTAGGGTAAACCATAGGCTATTAAACTTTCTTTTTCTTTATACACTAAAATATTCTAAATCTTAAGGCAATAAGCCTAAAATCTTTAATTCTAGCATATTCTCATATCAATAAATTCTCATATAAATAAATAAATAAACATTAAACTAAAATCTTTATGCTAGAATTAAAATATAAATTCAATTAATAAAAGAATAACTATTTATAATAAATTCTTTTAACTTTAAAATAAACTTTAAGACAATATAAATTTTAAAAACTTGTAGTTCCACTCACAAATCCGATTCTCCTCCGAATGCCTCCGGAAGTCTCCGCTTTTACCCTAAAACATCAAATATCCATTTAGGGTCACTTAACTCATTCAAATAATAGTTAAAATCAATAAAAATCCTATTATCTCTATTTATATCCTTTATAGTCTAACTTTCGGATATAAATTTCTATTCAACCGGGGTTTTCGAAATCCATTTTCTCTACATGAATTCTATTTATTCTTTCCTAGGAATATCTCAGTATACTTAATTTCATCGACGGAAACTCGGAACGAAAATCAACTGGATTCGCTTACTAACAAAAATCACTTTTCGCTCCGGATTTCCGACAACTTCAAAAATCAATCCTTTAGTGTTCTAACACCCAACTATGATTAAATAAACCGTTTCGAATGTTAAACGAACGCATTTCGAAGGGTTTCGGAAACCGCCCTTCAACTCGTCCATTTAGCTCCGAAATCGATCCTAAACTTTTCGTTTTCGAAATCTGACTTCAAAAGATTATTCCTTAACCTCTAAAATATCAATCTAAAGTCTTAGAATCGAAAACGGAATCAAATTCCAAAAATACCCATTTTTCTCTACGACTTCTCTCTCTCGTTTTATTTGTTTTTCTTCCACCAAATCACTCCAAAATCATACGAAAATCATCCTCACATATCCCTCTTATTATCCCTAATCTCTGATTCGAAAATAAATGAAAGAATAAAAATGGGTTTTATATAAATACCAAACTTCAAACTGAAATAACTCACCAAATAGGCAACCGTTTTGCTTCAAATTTGTTGGGTTAGCTAGAGGAGATGACGAGGAACAACTTCCGTGAAGAAACCACGGCGAAACTCGGATCAAATCTCCTTCTCTTTCTCTCTCTCTCTCTTTTTCTTTTCTTTTTTTTTTTTTCTTTCTCTCTCTGTTTTCTCTCGGCTCACTCTCTGCCCGCGTCTCTCTTTTCTCTCTCCCTTTTCTCTCTTTAATCTCACGGCCAAATTGTCTCAAATGAGACAAAATTTATTTATAAATATTTTAATGCTCAATTACTAAAAAGCCCCTCAAGAAAACTCATTTAATAACCTCAAACTTTCACTAATCTCACTAGTGCCCAAAATAAATGATTTTATATTCTATTGGTCCACTTGTCTTATTTTCATCCACTTATTTTTCCAACCAATCCATGGATGACATATGGCACAATCTTAACCACTACTTTTCAAAAATCACTTATCTATTTTCTTATTGGTTGAATTTCTTGAGCTCACCTCGCTTGATTAACACGTAACTCTCGCCTAATCATTTTGTAATCGTACCGGGGTCAGCCAAACGATATCCGACTTACGATATGAAAATCTAATAAGCCTCAAATAACACTACTGGAGGCATATGATTCGACCGTAACTCAATTCGAATAAATCTAGTACCATAAAATAATAAATCTGGATGAGGGCTTACACTTGGTGAATTCTCATTTCAATATCAATACCTAATCCTTCTGAAAAATATTTCACAAATATTCTACACACATCTTATGGCCAATTCGACTTTATAAACTTTAATTTAGGTCTGATACCTCTCATATACACTTAATAACGGAAATGTTCCTAACCGAAATCTGATCGAATCAATCGATATCTTTTTATACGTATTTATAGCTTAAAAACTTGATCTTTACACTCATTCTCGTTAACTTATTCTCATTCACTTGGGTTATACTCCTTAAAACTTCCGCATATCATTCTCATGCAAGATCCATGAATACTTAACTTAAAATGTCCATTTTGCCCTTTTTATGATATGATTTCACTTTGACTGAAAAATATTCTGAAAATATTCCATGGTCATCTAATCTTCAAATTGACCATGAAATACTCTAATTGGGTGTCTTATTTATCAGTCTCATGCTTCGAAAAAAATTCAATTGGATTTAAACTCCTTAAAACCTATTAATCTCTCAAAAGGGCAATATCGTAATTTTCTTCGGATCGTTTAAAACTTATTCAAATGGTCTTCTTTTTGATCCGTTTCTGTTTCTCTATACTCTCATACTATTTTCGAACCTTTTCGACCCTTAAGGTCAATTTCTGAAAATTTTACTATTCATCTAAAAATGTCCGTCCGAAAAATACTATTCACCGAAAACTTTCGTTTCCCACCGAATCTCAATTCATAACTCTGGATAATATATTCGAGTCCAAATTCGATCTTCAACATAAACTTTCGGATCTTTTCTTGAAAAATCACTATTCATCTGAATCCGAATGCTATTCACTGAAAATTCTCATGTCTTCCTAACACGATACTCAGGGCCTTATAAATATAATCGAATTCTAACTGGACCTTTTGCATTATTTCTGGACTCTTTATTCTTTATCCGATCGTCGAAAGTAAATTCTCTGAGGAAACTAGGATCGGGGTCTATCAATTCACCCCTCCTTATAAAAATTTCGTCCTCGAAATTTAAATCACTATCTCTATCTGAAAGGGTGTGAAATTTTATTTGTCTTTTCTACCATGCAGCTAACACATCTTGGCTTAGTTAGCCACTGTATCCAAAACAATTGAGCTCTTTGCTTAGTAATATCTAGGAACTATCTTGTCCTAAAGTTGGAACTCTAAATCTTTTTCTTTTCTTATTCCTGTCACTCTGCTATTAATCCTTGGCGATTCTCTACTTGTCCTGAATAATCTTGATCTTATCTTTGATCATCTGTACTAATTCCAGTACATATATTCTTCTTTTGCCCACTTCATTCCAAATCTCTAAAATTCTGTACCGTCTCCCTTAGAATACTTTCTACGGTGCTATACCGTTACTGGCCTGATAACATTACTATAGACAATTTTAATCACACCATATCTCAACATATCTTCCACAATCTATATCTCTCGTACTATCTGTCCGTCTATGGATGGAAAGCTGTACTATGATGTAATTGAATACCTAAGCTTTCTATAAACTGAGCCAGAACTGGATGAAAATTTGAGATTTCCGTTACTATGATTAACACCGGAGTCCCATGCAACTGGACAACTTTATCTATGCGTATGCGGCTAATCCTACTGTCCTCTAGGCTCAATCTGAACTTGTTAATATGTTAACTATCTAGACGTGTATCTAGCTATTTCACTCTTTCTAGTTAGTTGAATGCATAATGTATGCTGAAGAGTGACTTCAACTAAAATCTCTTTCTTGTAGAGTAAGTCGGCCGTGTCTTGGCTCCATTTCCTGTCTATTCTTTAAGCAACTGGGAATCCTGAGATGTGATTTTCAGATCTAATCCATCAATATAAAACTATCTGGAATATAGCTAGTGGTGTACCTGTTCCCGTTGTCTCTATATGGACTTCTCAGAATCTCATTTATTTGCATCGAAAATCCACCCCGCTCTTATACTTACCACTGAGTTAGAGGGTTATTTACTCACTACATTCACTACTATATTAATCTTAACTGCTAGATACTCTCTGGTGCACTCAATTTAACTTTCTTCCATATGAATTATATCCATACTTATTGAAATACTGAAAAATTCCTTCAACACTCCTCCTTATAAAATACTTTGAAAATTGGCGTCAATTCTGGAATCAAAGAAATTCCAATTCAATCTGCTGGTCTAGGGATGAACTAGGAAGATTCTTAGAGAATATTTCCGGAAACTTCTCAATAACAGGGATATTCTCCATCCGGATCTTCCTCTCCGAAGTATACTTCATATTCTCTTATATAGTCCAGACACAATTTTCTCAACATATTTCTTGTTGTCTTAACTAGTATGATATAGGAATAAAAACATTTTGTACTCTCTTTGAATACTGTCCTTAAGTCTCTCAATATACTGAAGTTATCTTCTTCCAGAGATAATCTATTCTACTCCTAAGACTATCTCCTCATCTCTAGATTTGTTTTCTCTACTATTATAACTTCAATGGAAATATATACTTTCATACTGCTCTCTGAAATTCTAGCAGTATACTAGCCTTTTTGGCAACGCCCTTTTTAAATCGTCTGTAACCCTATCCAAAACTTTAAACTTAACGGTTACTATCTCGAGTATCGTCTCAGCATCGGGCTGTATTATTGCACACCTTAATATGTATATTATTTCCTCTAGTTATCTCATGGGTAGGGTGCCTCGACTCATAAAGTTGCTAAGCTGATTAGTTCAGGTTTGGTTATCATCCATGTATACTAGAGCTGTCACGTTCCGAGGTGTGGGGTTCAAAAACTTTGAAATCTTTCTTCTGTCACAACTTGTGCACTAAGTTATGGCAGATTACAACTAAAATAATTTTGACTACAAATTTATAAATTATAATATTTTATTTTCGGACACTCCGGAGTGTCTATATTTATACTAAAATACAAAATAAATTTGACTGGAAAACCACCTCCTCAGTGACGTGAACACCTACTAAATAACATGAATTAATACTTTCCCTTATGGTATTGGCACATGTCTATGCCGTCATAACCTCATTAGAAGTACTTCTTATTATCTGAGTCTCTAAATCATACACTCTAATCCTTACTCTGATACTCTACTGAGGATTTACCAAATCTTGACTCACTGTTGATTCGTAGCTCTATAGCTTATCTTCAACTTTACTGCATTTGTCATTTATCTTGGAATCTGACGAGGATCCCCTGAAAATTTCCTTTAGCCCTAACTATGCTTTTATTTCTATCCTCGATCCCTTTTATATTTTCTAATTATTCTATAGTGGCATCTAGACCTTCAATCCCACTATATTCCTCGGCACCCAATTTCTACGCTCTTTACTGGCGTCTGGTGCCCGTGGCTTTAGATCCTGTATAAACTGACTTAATAACTTAATGGGATTGGTTGTCCGTCTTCCACTACTGACTCCTACTAATCCCCTGACTGTTAATTATAACATAAGTCTTTACTAGGCTCCTATCTTTCTGGTAACGGAGATGGAGTAAGTAGAGCTTCTTTAGCTGCGGTTCAGCGAGTGCAGGGACGATCAACTCAACGTATAACTCTACTACAGTATAAAATAATGAATGTCATGCAAGGTTTAAAAATTTTAATGTACTAAATAGAGAGATAACATTTGTGGATGCATAACTTTTCAAAACTTTTCTAAATCATTTTAACCAAAAGCTCTGATACCAATTTGACGGAACCCTTCCCGAATCCCTCATTTGGACCCAAGAAAGACCCCGTAGCACCCCGTCAGAACTCCAACGAACCCTAACTTTGGCCCGAAGAAATCCTGTCAGAGCACCAAAACTTACTTTAAACCTCTTCCAAACTCGTTTACTAGGTGGCAGGGGTACAAATTTTTCGCTTTTCTATTGAAAATCCGGCAGCATGCCGTCTGTTTTCTAAACTATACCACCCTGCAAGTTTCAAATTCAGTTTATAAAACACTTCTATGAAATTCAGTTCTCAACTTCCAGAGCCTCTGGCTCCTTTTTCACAACGCTGATACCAAATTGACGATCACGTAATTAAAATCAGAAAACTGATTCATATAAAAACTTTAATAAAACATTTTTAACTAATACATCCACGATTTCTTTAAAATACTTAAAACTATATATATAAACATATACATGATCAAAATAACCTCATATATACATGTACTAGGTATCGTCCTATACGTCCACCTGTACGTCTGACTGAACCTCATCGGCTGGATGACTAGCTCCTGCATCTGTGGGAGAATTTTTAAGAAAAACATTTAAAGAAAAACATGAGTATAACTCAGTGAGTGGTAATAACTTTTAAATTAAAACTCATTTCTACACTTAAATTTCTCCTAAAAACAGTTTAATAAAACTAAAGTATTTTTCTAAAATACTTTCTAAAACTCATTTAAAACTGTTTTTGAATCTCATTCTAAATTTCTTAACTAAAGTATTTTTCTAAAATACTTTCTAAAACTTATTTAAAAATGCTTTGAAATCTTATTCTAAATTTCTTTCTGAAATCTTTTCTTAAACTCTTTTCTTAAAAATCTTTTCTTAAAATCTTTTCTGATGCTCTCCTGGATTGTAACCCAGGGAATGTCTACTCCTGACATGGTAGCATATAAACTCTCGCTAACCACTAGGAGTGGGGAAAACTGCTTTTAAATCTCGTTTTAAATTTCTTTCTTAAACTTTCTGAAATCTTTTCTTAAACTCTTTTCTGATACTCGCCTAAATGGTAACCCAGGGAATATCTACTTCTGGCGTGGTAGCATATAAACTCTAGCTAACCACTAGGAGTGGGGGATCTACCATGTGTAGTCGCCGAAAGCGGGCCCACGCTGCGGACCGACTACACTACCCTATACGTGCATACGGATCACTCATACCTCGCTCACACATGAGTCGACTAGACTCAAATCTCACTGACTGACTTCCTCTCATCTACCGTATCACGTATAGAGTATTCGGCCGGGTACTAAACTGGGGCTAGGGTAAACCATAGGCTATTAAACTTTCTTTTTCTTTATACACTAAAATATTCTAAATCTTAAGGCAATAAGCCTAAAATCTTTAATTCTAGCATATTCTCATATCAATAAATTCTCATATAAATAAATAAATAAACATTAAACTAAAATCTTTATGCTAGAATTAAAATATAAATTCAATTAATAAAAGAATAACTATTTATAATAAATTCTTTTAACTTTAAAATAAACTTTAAGACAATATAAATTTTAAAAACTTGTAGTTCCACTCACAAATCCGATTCTCCTCCGAATGCCTCCGGAAGTCTCCGCTTTTACCCTAAAACATCAAATATCCATTTAGGGTCACTTAACTCATTCAAATAATAGTTAAAATCAATAAAAATCCTATTATCTCTATTTATATCCTTTAGAGTCTAACTTTCGGATATAAATTTCTATTCAACCGGGGTTTTCGAAATCCATTTTCTCTACATGAATTCTACTTATTCTTTCCTAGGAATATCTCAGTATACTTAATTTCATCGACGGAAACTCGGAATGAAAATCAACTGGATTCGCTTACTAACGAAAATCACTTTTCGCTCCGGATTTCCAACAACTTCAAAAATCAATCCTTTAGTGTTCTAACACCCAACTATGATTAAATAAACCGTTTCGAATGTTAAACGAACGCATTTCGAAGGGTTTCGGAAACCGCCCTTCAACTCGTCCATTTAGCTCCGAAATCGATCCTAAACTTTTCGTTTTCGAAATCTGACTTCAAAAGATTATTCCTTAACCCCTAAAACATCAATCTAAAGTCTTAGAATCGAAAACGGAATCAAATTCCAAAAATACCCATTTTTCTCTACGACTTTTCTCTCTTGTTTTATTTGTTTTTCTTCCACCAAATCACTCCAAAATCATACGAAAATCATCCTCACATATCCCTCTTATTATCCCTAATCTCTGATTCGAAAATAAATGAAAGAATAAAAATGGGTTTTATATAAATACCAAACTTCAAACTGAAATAACTCACCAAATAGGCAACCGTTTTGCTTCAAATTTGTTGGGTTAGCTAGAGGAGATGACGAGGAACAACTTCCGTGAAGAAACCACGGCGAAACTCGGATCAAATCTCCTTCTCTTTCTCTCTCTCTCTCTTTTTCTTTTCTTTTTTTTTTTTTTCTTTCTCTCTCTGTTTTCTCTCGGCTCACTCTCTGCCCGCGTCTCTCTTTTCTCTCTCCCTTTTCTCTCTTTAATCTCACGGCCAAATTGTCTCAAATGAGACAAAATTTATTTATAAATATTTTAATGCTCAATTACTAAAAAGCCCCTCAAGAAAACTCATTTAATAACCTCAAACTTTCACTAATCTCACTAGTGCCCAAAATAAATGATTTTATATTCTATTGGTCCACTTGTCTTATTTTCATCCACTTATTTTTCCAACCAATCCATGGATGACATATGGCACAATCTTAACCACTACTTTTCAAAAATCACTTATCTATTTTCTTATTGGTTGAATTTCTTGAGCTCACCTCGCTTGATTAACACGTAACTCTCGCCTAATCATTTTGTAATCGTACCGGGGTCAGCCAAACGATATCCGACTTATGATATGAAAATCTAATAAGCCTCAAATAACACTACTGGAGGCATATGATTCGACCGTAACTCAATTCGAATAAATCTAGTACCATAAAATAATAAATCTGGATGAGGGCTTACACTTGGTGAATTCTCATTTCAATATCAATACCTAATCCTTCTGAAAAATATTTCACAAATATTCTACACACATCTTATGGCCAATTCGACTTTATAAACTTTAATTTAGGTCTGATACCTCTCATATACACTTAATAACGGAAATGTTCCTAACCGAAATCTGATCGAATCAATCGATATCTTTTTATACGTATTTATAGCTTAAAAACTTGATCTTTACACTCATTCTCGTTAACTTATTCTCATTCACTTGGGTTATACTCCTTAAAACTTCCGCATATCATTCTCATGCAAGATCCATGAATACTTAACTTAAAATGTCCATTTTGCCCTTTTTATGATATGATTTCACTTTGACTGAAAAATATTCTGAAAATATTCCATGGTCATCTAATCTTCAAATTGACCATGAAATACTCTAATTGGGTGTCTTATTTATCAGTCTCATGCTTCGAAAAAAATTCAATTGGATTTAAACTCCTTAAAACCTATTAATCTCTCAAAAGGGCAATATCGTAATTTTCTTCGGATCGTTTAAAACTTATTCAAATGGTCTTCTTTTTGATCCGTTTCTGTTTCTCTATACTCTCATACTATTTTCGAACCTTTTCGACCCTTAAGGTCAATTTCTGAAAATTTTACTATTCATCTAAAAATGTCCGTCCGAAAAATACTATTCACCGAAAACTTTCGTTTCCCACCGAATCTCAATTCATAACTCTGGATAATATATTCGAGTCCAAATTCGATCTTCAACATAAACTTTCGGATCTTTTCTTGAAAAATCACTATTCATCTGAATCCGAATGCTATTCACTGAAAATTCTCATGTCTTCCTAACACGATACTCAGGGCCTTATAAATATAATCGAATTCTAACTGGACCTTTTGCATTATTTCTGGACTCTTTATTCTTTATCCGATCGTCGAAAGTAAATTCTCTGAGGAAACTAGGATCGGGGTCTATCAAGTACTGCACCGTTATGATTGCTTATAGACGTTGTATGACGGACTGTGAGAGGCACCGAATGCCCGGTCCTGAAACGGAAACAGATTGTGATATGCGACCCGGTGGATAGACACCGAGCGGCCGTTGCCGGGGTTGCCGTTGAGTCTGGCTGATGCCAGTAAACCCGTTACCGATCCATGGTATCGTGATAGACTTTACGAAGGGCTAAAATAAATTGAATAAAGAAAATCTTGTGATTTTATTTGATAATGGCATTTGTGAAAATTAGATTGTGATTGTGCTTGCAATAAAAATGTATTGGAAAGTCACAGAATTATGATTTATTTTGTGAAATTGGGTACCGTGTGTTTTATTGATAAATAAATTATGATATGAGTACACCCACTAAGTCGAAAGACTTAGCGCGTTGGATTTACCGTGCGCAGGTAGTTGAATAGGGTTTGAAGCAAAGACAAAGACAAAATAGCTGCAGTTTCCCTCAAGTCACATCCGCCCTCATCATTTTGGTAATCATCATTGTTGTGTTGTAGGAATATCCTATTTTGGCCACAATCATGTTGTGTGGATTTAACGTTTATCACTTGTAATAACTTCTGTAAATTATTCGCTGAAAAAGATTTTATATGGTATTATCTTTGTAAAATATTTGAAATATTTATTATCAAATGATTGTGTGTTGGAGTGGATTGGAAACGGACGAGAGGTCCGAAACCAGAAAGTTGAGAAATGAATTGATTTAGAAGTGCGTTTTCTCTACAGGTTTAAATTTGGATTTTCAGAAAAATAGAGAAAACTCTGTCGAAATTTCGTTAAAGTATAATAAGAGTTTTTGAAAACGATAATTTTTATAAAAGAAATTTCAAAAATAAGAAAAAGAGTAACATCCCACGCCTCGATCCTCGTACAGACGGGAATTTGGGGTAAGGGTGTTACAAGAACGTTTCTCAAGAGAGCGCAGGTGGCCACATACCCTCGAGCTCAGCCCCCCAAGACCTCTAAGATCCTCAAGACCCCGCCAACAAGGACATATAAGGCCTTTTTTGTAAAACTTTACTTTGTTGTGTTTTTTTTTTTTTTTTTTGTATTCGTTTAACTGTTGACCTTGATTGAAGATTTATAAACACTCGATTTCAGCCTGATGTATGTCATGTTTAATTTATGCGATCCTCAATAGATTACTATAATGCCTTCTTGACTTGTAAAAATGCCATCTTAATTAGATGTTAATCATAAATAGGCGACCTTGAGTTTGCGGAGCTATATAACCATAACTCTTTTAAATCATACAACTCTATGTAAATTCCTTGACGAGTTCACAGGATACAATCGTTCCTTCTAGCACGTTGTGAGCTCACAGGAGACGATTGTTCCTTCCAGAACTTTGACGAGTTTACAGGATACAATCGTTCCTTTTAGAGCGTTACGAGCTCACAGGAAACGATTGTTCTTTCCAAAACTTTGACGAGTTCACAGGATGCAATTGTTCATTCCAAAGCGTTACGAGCTCACAGGAGACGATTGTTCCTTCTGGAACTTTGATGAGTTCACAGGATGTAATCGTTCCTTCCAGAGCGTTACGAGCTCACATGAGACGATTGTTCCTTCCAGAACTTTGATGAGTTTATAGGATGCAATCGTTCCTTCCAGAACTTTATGAGCTCACAGGAGACGATTGTTCATTCCAGAACTTTGACGAGTTCACATGATGCAATCGTTCCTTTCAGAGCGTTATGAGCTCACAGGAGACGATTGTTCCTTTCAAAACTTTGACGAGTTCACAGGATACAATCGTTCCTTCCAGAGCGTTACGAGCTCACAAGAGATGATTGTTCCTTCCAAAACTTTGACGAGTTCATAGGATGCAATCGTTCCTTCCAGAGCGTTACGAGCTCACAGGAGACGATTGTTCCTTCCAAAACTTTGACGAGTTCACAGGATGTAATCGTTCCTTCCAGAGTGTTGTGAGCTCACAGGAGACGATTGTTCATTCCAGAACTTATCCTCGCGCTGCATAATGACTGGTAAAATAAAGTGAAAATAGATAAATTTGAGACGTGAAGCAAATCTGCTTGGATTGTATTCATATATGGGCATAACGCCAGAACATCATTACATTTGAGACAGATGATTCAAATCAAACAAGTTAAATGAAGTATGGACGGAGTTTCTCGGCGTTCCATGCTCTTGGGACCTCAACTCCATTCATGCTGGTCAGGTGGTAGACTCTATTTCCCAAATTTTCTTTGACGATGTAGGGGCCTTCCCAATTTGGTCCCAAGGTGCCTTCTCCAGGATTTCGCGCCGCAGGTAGAACGAGTCTCAATACTAGATCTCCAACATTGTAATAACGGGCATGAACTTTCTTGTTGTAATATTTGGTAACTCGTTGTTGGTAAATGACTAACTTCATCTGAGCTGCACCTCGAGCTTCTTCCACGAGGTCAAGGTAAAGTAAGGAGTTGGTGATTATCTTCGGGATTGAACGTAGCTCTGCGGTGCATCATTATGTCGAACTCTGCTGGGATCATAGCTTCGCAACCGTAAACCATTGAGAAAGGTGTTTCCTGCATCGTGCTGTGAGCTGTAGTTCGGTAAGCCCATAGCACTTTTGATAGCTCGTCTACCCATGTTCCCTTTCTGGCTTCTAGCCTTGTCTTCAGGATTTGTTTTATAATTTTATTTACCGCTTCGACTTGACCGTTGGCTTGAGGGTGATCTACTGCTGAGAAACTTTTTGTGATTCTCAGATCGCTGCAGAAACTAAGGAACTGGTCATTGCTGAATTAAGTTCTGTTGTCCGTTATCACCTGCTGCGGTACTCCAAACCTACAAACAATATTGCTCCACATAAATTTTATTATCTTCGCAGTGGAGATTTCTGTCAATTCCTTCGTTTCTACCCATTTTGTGAAGTAATCTACAGCGACTACAACATGCTTGTAATTTCCTCGAGCAGTAGGCAGGGGCCCGATGAGATCCATTCCCCAGATAGCGAAAGGCCATGGACTTACCATCTATTGCAAGAGTGCGGGTGGAGCTCGTGGGACTTTTACGAATCTTTGACACTTGTCACATCTTTTAACTAAGGCAATGACATCTTTATTCATCATAGGCCAGTAAAATCCTTGTCTCAATGCTCTCTGAGCTAGGGCAAGCCCCCCAGAATGATTACCACAATGGCCGGAGTGCATATCGTTCAATACCTTCTCACAATCTACCCTGTCGATACATCAAAAGAGCGGAGCTGAGAATCCCCTTTTGTACAGCATATCATCATATATACAATACCGCACAGCTCGTGCCGTTAGTTGATGTGCTTCATTCTTATCTCCGGGCAGCTTTCCATTATGTAGATATTCAATCAGCGGATTCATCCACGAGTCTTCTGCCACTATCAAGGCCATTACTGAATCTTCTTTCTGGATACTCGGGGTCGGTAGAAGCTCGACAGGTATAGGTTTCAAATCTTTCACAACTTGAGTAGTCGCTAGGTGAGCTAAGGCATCGACATGCGTATTCTGAGCTCGCGGAATTCGAGTTACTTCATACTTCTGAAACGTCTTGAGCAGTTCTTGAACCTTCTCGAGGTATGCATCCATTTTCGATCCTCGAGTCTGATATTCTCCCTTAACCTGGCACACTATGAGCTGGGAATCGCTGAAGATTCTAACCTGTTCAGCCCGCATCTGTATGGCTAGCTGCAGCCCTGCTATCAAAGCTTCGTACTCGATCTCGTTATTGGTTGCTTGAAACCCGAACTTCAAAGAGTAGAAAATTTTGTGCCTCTCTGGGCTGATTAGTAATATGCCTGCTCCAACATTCAACTCGCTAGATGAGCCATCAACGTACAACTCTTACATCGACTTCTCAAAAGGTTCAGCTTCATCTTCTATGGACCCCGTGAATTATGCAATGAAATCTGCTAGGGCTTGGACTTTAATGGCCGGTCTGGGGACATAATCGATGTTGAATTGCGCCAGCTCAACTGCCCATTTTAGTAGCCGACCTGAGATATCCGATGTCTGGAAGATCTGCTTCAAGGGATATCGGGTCGAGACTTCGATTTTATGAACTTGAAAATATGGGCAGAGCTTTCTTGAGGTTGTCACCAGGCAATCAACTAGCTTCTCTATCTGTGAGTATCTGGTTTCTGCATCGGATAACCTCTTGCTCACATAATATACTGGGAGCTATGTCCTGCCTTCCTTCCGTACTAAAGCTGCGCTGAGAGCATGCTGAGATACTCCTAGGTATAAAATGAGCTTCTCCCCATCAATTGGTTTTGACAAGAGTGGAGCTTGGCCCAAATAGTCATTTAGCTGTTGGAAAGCTTGTTCACACTGCTCAGTCCACTAGAAGTCCCTCACCTTCTTGAGTACTTCAAAGAACGAGATACATTTGTCCGTCGCTTTTGAGATAAACCTATTCAATGCTGTGACCTGGCCAGTGAGGCTTTGAACTTCTTTTATCTTGTTGGGGGATTTAATGTTGATCAGAGCTTGAATCTTCTCCGGGTTGGCCTCAATACCTCTATCATTCACCATAAACCCTAGGAACTTCCCAGAAGCTACCCTAAAGGCACACTTCAGCGGGTTCAGTTTCATTCAATAATCTCTCAGGACCTGAAACATCTCTGCTAGATCGTTCACATGGGATTCTGCTCGCCTTGACTTTACCAACATGTCGTCCACGTATACCTCCATTATTTTACCGATCTGCTCCTCAAACATTTTGTTGACAAGTCTCTGATAGGTTGCTCCTGCGTTCTTGAGTCCGAAGGGCATAACCTTATAACAATACAAGCCTCGATCGGTGATGAATGACGTGTGCTCTTCATCTTCTGGGCTCATGGGTATCTGATTGTAGTCCGAGTAAGCATCCATGAAGTTCAAAAGTTGATGACCCGCGGTTGCATCCACCAGTTGATCAATTCTAGGAAGGGGAAAACTGTCTTTTAGACATGATTTGTTTAAATCTGTGAAGTCAATGCATGTCCTCCACTTTCCATTCTTCTTCTTGACGAGTACAGGGTTGCAAGTCAAACTGGATACTGGACCGCCCTGATGAAATCATTTGCTAGCAGCTTGTATACTTCTTCCTTGATGGCCTCAAAACGTTCCCTGGTCATGGGTCTACTCTTCTGGCAAACTGGTTTACAGTTGGGATTGATGTTTAGCTTGTGTGACATAACTTTTGGGTTGATCCCGATCATGTCCTTGTGGTTCCATGCGAAGACATCCAAGTTCGCCTTGAGGAAATCAATGAGCTGACTTCTTACATCTGGCGTTAGGTCTCGTCCCAAATTCAAACACCTCCTAGTGTCCTTTTCGCTGACCTGTACTTGCTCAAGCTCTTCAACTGGCCCCGTCATCCTGTCCGCATTCACTTCCCTTGGATCGATATCGTGGCTTATTCCCTTCTCACTGGTTTCATGCGGCTTTCGCCCTAAAACCATATTGATCTTTTTGCTCGTGACTCCTATCTTTACGGCTTTTTCGTAACAGTGCCTTGCGGTATATTGCTCACCCCGCACAGACCCCATTTTGTTGGGTGTGGGGAATTTGATCATGAGAGTCCTGGTTGAGACGACCATGTCCAGATCGTTCATTGCAGGTCTCCCCAGGACAATGTTGTATACGGATGGGCCATTGATGATGAGAAAATCTGCCAATGTGGTCACTTAACGAGCTGGATCCCCTATTGAAAGTGGAAGTTTGACTTGGCCCATTAGAATGACGGCGACTCCAGTGAAGCCGTAGAGAGGCTTTGGGGATGGCTTTAATTGACTGACTCCCAAGCCCAACTGATCATAACAATCCCTATACATGACATTTACTGAGCTTCCCGTATCTATCATGATCCTCAAGACCTCAACGTTGCTGATCCTTGCTCTAATGACAAGGGCATCATTGTGAGGCCAACGCACGTCCCTCGCGTCTTCTTTTGTAAAAATGACATCTTCTGAGGTCACCCTTGCCTTATTTGTGGGTCCTTCCTGGTCACTCCGTCCCGCTATCAATACATGATTCGCCTCCCGCACATACCGTTCATGAGATTTATTAGACGATCCTGCAATATGTGGACCACCATGAATGGTGAAGATAGTTTTTACCGTAGGATCGGTCTCCTGCTCCAAGTCTTGTTGGTTTTGCTGTGCAGGCTGTCGACTTTGTTGAGGACATTGGCTTTAGGGCTTGTCATGCGCAGGCTGCATCACATACTCCATCAAGCGGCCATTCCTTATCAGGTTTTCTATAACGTCCTTGAGGTCCCAACAGTCAGAAGTATAATGCCCTTTCTCCCTGTGATACGCACATTACTTGTTAGGATTCTTGAATTTGCTGGCGAGGCCAGTGGGATTTGGTCTTTCAAAATTTTCTCTATGCTTCTCGGTATGGAAGATTCTGTCCTGCTTGTCTAACAAGACGTTGTAATGGTGGTAGTGGCTCCAAGGTGGAGATCAATTTCTTCTGGGCTCTTTCCTAACTCGCTTCGCCACCTAGTTATTGGAATGACTTCTTCGGTCTTCGTTATTGCCTTGATCCCTCTTCTTCCCCTGGTGGGAACTGCCTGCCTCATTTTTTGAGTGACTAGCCTTTTTTGACCCGAAGGATTCTTCCCATCTGATCTCCTTGTGAGCTCGCTCATAGAAATCGCCCAGGTTTTTCACTGGTGACTTGTAGATACTTTCGTAGAGTTTTCCATCCTTTCTGAGTCCCGTCGATATTGCGGTCAAGATCCCATCTTTAGATGGGCTTTCCATATTATTGACCTCGCTTCTGAACCTGCTAATGTAATCTTTTAACGACTCACCGGAGCGCTGAAAAATGGTAGTGAGGTGGTAGGCCGACGTAAGCTGCTTCATCAACGCCTTATATTGATTGATGAACTTTTGCTGACATTCCTCCCAACTGCTAATGCTGCGAGGTGGGAGGTTTTTGAGCCACGTTCGTGGAATGTCTCCAAGTGTCATCGAGAAAGCACGACATTTTACCAGCGAACTGGTTGTCTACAGGTCCATTTGAATGTTAAAGGCATCCAAATGGTCATAGGGGTCTGAATCTCCATTGTATTGCGGGATGTTGGGGATTTTGAACCTGACAGGGAGCGGTTCTTGCTCTACCTCTACTGTAAAGGGACTCCTTTCTTCACTCCAGCTCCCAAGTTCCTGAGTCTCAAGCCTTGCTTCTAGCTACTGGATTCTTTCAAGAAGTTGTTCAATTATCGGGCCCTGGACTCTGCATTGTCTTACTGGGGACCGCCTATTTCTCTGGCTTCCCCTGTTTGGTGAATGCTGATCTCGTACCCTGCGCCTCTGGCCCAATTCATGAACATCACCTTCCTCGCGTGAACCTCCCTGCCGCAGTTCGTTCTCAGTCCTGCGAACTGAAGCTCGCGGGTGCTCATGACTCATCTCAACTCTTCTATGCCCGTCGTGACTGATCCTCACTTTCAACCTTGAAGGTTGAGCTACGTCCCCATTTTCTCGAGTTCGCATGTTCCGGGCTTCAAGTCGTCGATTCGATGAATGGATGGACCCTTCCTGGATAGGCATTTCTCTCGTAACTTCCTGTCCAGGAGGTGGGATTGCAGCCACTCTCGGAGCATTTTGATCTTGTCCCCGTATTAGCGTCCTCAGAGTGTCTGCTATTTACGCCATTGTGGTTTCTAACATCTCCTGGCGCCAGGCTAAAGCATGTATAACATCCCCATATGTATTCGAAGGTCCTGCATTCGTATCCGTTATCTGGACCCGACGTTGCTGCTCAGTCTCCTCCGTCCTCTCTTTTATCGCATCAAAATTCCTTGTGTTTCTTCCTTTTGCCATGATGATTACAGACTTCAAATTGTAGTTGGGCCCTCATTCTAGCTCCAAAATGTTGACGTGAGAAACTAGTCAACGAGATTCTTCGAGCCCAATATTACAATGTGAGAAGATCACAAACAAAAAACAAGATAATAGCAAAAGAAAGAAGCCAAGGAAGAACAAAACAACACAGATTTTTAAAGTGATTTGACCCTTTAATCTACCTACGTCCACTATCTCTCTATTTTTCTGCAGGATGACGACAATATGTTCTCACAGTGTGTCTCTCTATCTTTACAATAAAAATCTTCCCCTATTTATAGAAGGGGAAGAGCTAATAAAACAAAATAATATGATGACTTACAATTAATACATCTAATTACATTTAATGTTCCTGACATTTGTCATGTCAACTCTGTCCACACGTAGGTTTAGACGCTAACCCATGCTGGTTAGGTGAGATTTTCCTAAATTATGCTGTCATTAGGTGAACTAATCATTCTTATCGTGCAAGATACGTTAGATTATTGTTTTGAGCTGGCATTGAGCGAACCAAGACAAAACGGACTGGAGTTGTTGAGAAGGTGGGCTGGGCTTGCAAATGGAATCGTCCCGCGAACTCGACATCGTTATCATAGGAATAGTCATCAACCGATCTAGGCGTCGTTTCAAAAGTTAACGGACTGGACTTCGTTGAAGGTCTAATCAGTCTCTGAACTACGAATCTTTTATACTGGGCTTTGTGGCTTGAGCCACTAAATCTATGGGCTTTTACCAGCCCGTTCAGGTAATCAGAAAAACACCCATAACACTAATAAATAAATATTTGCTATTATATGTTTCAAAAAATATATATATTTGCTATTATAAAGTGACCGCATTCTTGTCAAAAATAATAAATAAAGTTTATCTTAGAATACAAATATCATCACTAATAAATATGATTTTCACAATCAAATTATTAATACACTTATTAATTAAATTTAAAAAATTATGTATTAATATATGCATCCATAAATATATCCATATTAACGCTATTTAAACAATATTAATTATATTAATTCAAAACAAAATTTCTATATTTATTATTTCCTTATTTCTCTTAAATATACATTTTTAATTTAATCCTAATTTTACACTTTATCAAGAGGGAGAAGAAAAAGCTAAAGCCCTTAAATTTTTTACCAAAAATGAGACTTTATTTTATGTTTTAATCAATCTTTATTGTTTAGATGAATAAAAAATAAAATTTGAAATAATGTTTTACATATAAAAATAAAAAATCTAAAGAACCATTAAATATATGTAAGATTCATATATATATATTTATAAATTTTCTGTTAGAATTATTTGTGGATTTTTGTTTGTTTTAGACACTTAAAATAAAAAAAGAAAATTGTTCCAAGTTTTAAAAGTAAATAAATTGTTTTAAATAATATATGTTTATCCATTTTTGTAACTTTATTTAAGAATAATTTTGTTATATAAATATTTTAGAAAAATGGACGTTTAAATAATTTTTATTTATGGGTGGCAATAACTCTACCTTTTATTAATTCAATATTTCAATCAAACAAATATATAGTTGATCACAATATTTAAATGCAAAAAATGCCTTTAGTTCAAGGATGACTGTTGGATTAAAATGTATTTGTGATGGTAGAAAAAAAAAAATCAAGTCTCTCTAAAAATCCCAGAAATCTAAGCTAGCTATTTATGTGCAGATAAAATATCAAATCAACAATGTAGTACGTACTGTGTATTGAAATATGAATATTTAATATTTGCAAATTATGAATGTAGTAATCATGATATTATATTTAAATCAACTTTATATATTGCATGGACTGACCATAATCTATACAATTTTGAAAGGATATATTACACATATAATAAAATTTTAAAAAAGAAAAAAAGTTTAAATTAGGGTGAAAATTAATAAACTTGTATGAATCTAATAATATCAAACTAAGACTTGTCATAATGATGAAATTTAACAATCATCTCCTTTGAATTGCAAATTCAAGAAACATAAGAAATTGGGCATAGTCATCTGTCATCACAGTCAATTTAATTCAATAATCGTCTACTCAAAATATCAAAACCAAGAAATATGAGACATTGAGAATAGTTATCAAAGTCAATGAAATTAACAATTGTGTACTTTAAATTGTAAATTCAAGAAACATTTGTAAATAGCCTCCATTAGTGACTGTAAAAACTCAAATAGTAGTAGATTAGATTGTACAAACAAACGAACAAAGTCAAAATCAAAAGCAAGCTCCAACAGTTGGACCATGTAATGGCCCAAATGGGAAGAGAGGTGGGCTCATTCAAGTTTTGATTGGTGGCTACACAAAGTACATTGCTTACTAAGCACACCCCACTGTCTTCTACACAAAAATTCATTACACAGAGTACACAGCCATTGCTCCAGAATTCACCTCCCTGTGCTCTGTGTCTTTTTCTTTCTCAAGAAGCCATACTCACAAGTTTGACTTGAAGTAACCCCAGTCGACTAACATAAACGGTTGTTTATGTAATTATAGATAAAAATTGAATATTATGCTTTAAGTGTAAAATTCTAATTGCCCATATATTTTGTTTTAACATAAAGATGAAATTTGAATCATTAACTTGACTTTTAGAATTAAAGAAAACGTTCGGTTACTCTAACGTGGTGTGTAAAAAAAATCCTATAGAGAGTCGTTTGCCCTTCTTTTTAATATCCATTAATTTTAATTAAAGTCCCTTTCCCAATGCCCATCTTTTTTATTTTGGGTAAAAATTATTTTGGTCCCTAAATTTTGGGAATGAATCAAATTTTTACTTATATTTCAAAAAAAGACCAAATCATGTCTAATTTTTTAAAAATGTGTAAAATTAATCTCCCAATTAGTCAACTGACAGTCAAATTTAACGGACAGTATTGTGAAAAAATTGTCATTTTTAATCATGCTCCAAGATGGTGACACATGTACGAATTAGATAAATTGAGAAAAAATTATAAAAAAGAAAGAAATTAAATATAAATTAAATTAAAAATAATAAAATTAAAAAAAGTTAAAAAAAAAAAACTAGAATCCAGATAAATTAAATTGGTGGCGGCCACCACCCTCTCCTTCTCTCCAACTCCTTCCACCTTGCTGTCCACCTCCACCTCTTCTCCGCTGC
Organism: Dimocarpus longan; assembly: GCA_022984855.1. Lineage (NCBI taxonomy): Eukaryota > Viridiplantae > Streptophyta > Magnoliopsida > Sapindales > Sapindaceae > Dimocarpus > Dimocarpus longan. The sequence continues at coordinate 11,751,198 of CM041013.1, forward strand.
TGACGCCCTCGAGAAGATCGAGTAGCTTGGCGCCTAGATTTCCTCCCTCACCCTCAAGAAGGCCTGCACCCTCATTGACTACCTCTAAGACAAGCTCGACATCTCCTCCCGGATTCCCTGGCCGTAAGGGATGTTCATCCGACGTCAAAGTGGATCCTTTCTTTGGATTTGTTCGTTGGTTCCTTTAGGGACTGCCTTTCTTTAGTCTGTTTTTGCACTGGATTTCTTCCTTGGATTTGTTCATTTGTTCATCCGTCGCCGGCTCCCCTGTCATTGTATCCTCTCGATCCATCGAACTAGAGCGATCCGAGAAGAATGATTAGGGTCATCTCATCTTCTTTGCTATAAGAAAAATTTTAGTTCTTTTATTTTTATTTTTTTAATGGAGGTTGATTTGTGATTTTGGTTATTGGTGAGAGAGAGAGAGACTTGATTGAAGTGAGGAGGTTGGTGATATGTGAGTGAAGAGGAGAGAGAGAGGTGGAGGTTTGGTCATCGAAAGAGATGAAGCCACCCAGATCTAAAGTCGTTTTTGTTTTTTTTTTTAATTCTGATTTTTTTTTTTTTCAAAAAAAGAAAAAAGATGAAGCCACCTAGTTCTTCATATTCACCCAGATCCATTAAAGTTGTTGATGAACTGGAAGAATGTGTTTTTCTGGGTTGAGGCTATTGATGATGCTGATATGGTTTTGAGGATGAACATATTTTTATAAATATTTTTTACAAATAAGATTTTTTCCAACAGCCCTTCCAAAGGGAATGTTCATCCTTTAATTGAAATTTTTATTATTTTATTTTCATTTTATTTTTTGGTTGATTGAAAATTTCAATGGAAAGACATCTAAAAATATATAATTAAAATGACATAAAAATTATTTGATGGGTATTTTTGTAATTAAATAATATTATAATAGTTAACTTTGATCAAGGATATAATGGTCTTTTTATCCATTTTAATCGAGTCTAGGGTAAATGAGTTTTTTTTTTTTTTTATTTTTTATTTTTTATTTTCTATTAGGTTTGACCATCCGTTGACTTATGAGAAGAACTAATTTGATTTTTTTTTTTTGAAAAGTTAAAAATGATTTGATGTTTTATTGAAACATAGCTAAAAGTTTAATCAATTCACAAAATTTAGAAACCCATTCTTAAAAATAATTGTGTTATGTTCATGTCGTCCATTTAACTTTGATTTTATTGCTTGTATAATGCATGGGTTGGGACTTGGTTATTTTTTATTTTCATTGAAGAAAAGAAGTTAATACTGGCATAATATGAAGTGTTATCGCCATAATCTCCACTTTGTTGTGGTTAATATTTATAATTGTTCAAAATAATTTCTTTAGATACTCAAAATTTATTTTTGTATTGCCAATTGTAATATAATTCCTTTTAGCATCTATCGTACTGCTCTTTTGAAAGATGTATATTAGCGTATTATTATTCAATTTTTTTGGTTGGATTTCCATGCCCTTACCTAATAACCTAGGCAAAACTCACCTACAATGAGAAACTGATGCTGCCTACATTAACTCAATGATCAGAAACTATGGTAAAGCAAGGCTTGAAGAGAGAGCTGAAAATGTCTTTGAAAAGATGATTGATATGAAATACACACCATCTTTCATTACATATGAAAGTCTCATCAAGATGTATGGTTATTGTGCTGTGTTTCTAAGGCTAGAGAAATATTTGATGATTTAGTTATGTCTAGGAAGGAGATGAAAGTTTCAACGTTGAATGCCATGCTTGATGTTTACTGCCTAAATGGTTTGCCCATGGAAGCTTATTTGCTTTTTGAGGAGGAAGGTGACATGAGGATGGCTCCAGATTCATCAACTTATAAACTTCTTTACAAGGCCGACACTAAAGCCAATATGAAGGAGCTTGTACTGAAATTGACGAAGTTTATGGAAAGAGAGAGTAGAGTCCCTGATAAAAGATTCTTCCTGAATGCTCTGGAAGCATTTGGCTCTTCACTGTCTAAACCAAAATCTACTAGTTCTGAAACAAATCTGAGAATGGCACAACATAGTGCAATTATTTTGTGTTCTAATTTTTGTGTCTCTTCTAATTACTGTATCTTCCAATTATTGTGTGTCTTCTAATTATGGTGGTGTTGGGTTTGTTGGTAGGACACATATGATTTGGTACGTATCTTGCCCTAATGATGCTTGCATTGTTGATATTTATTTCAAAATTTATTCTTTGCCTAGTTAGTATGAGTTTACAACTTAGTCATTTGAGTTTTCTATGCTTGCTTTTCATTGTACATTTACATATCTTTATTCTTTACCGCAACTATAATGTAGTTTCTCAGATTCAAAATGGAAACTCAATTGTCTCTGCTTGCTTTAAGCATTCATATTTGATGAATACTCAAATTTCATACTGATACATTTAACATTCTTAAAAGTACACGGTACATATTTGTTAATGTTGTCATGGATGGATGAGGAAGGCAAGCTATATATATTAGTGGATTGGCCAAATTGTTTAGTGTCTTAATTTGTGCACATCTAGTTGTAGGTTACTAGTAGAATTACAGTATATGATTAATATTTGGTAACTGTAGGTTCATTTAATTGGTGTCGAAAATTAAAAAAATGAAGAATAACAAGTGGTTACTATATTATGAAAACAGGCTGTTCAAGTAACTCATGTCATGTCTTTGTAGCACTAACTTCTTCCTAGGATTTGTCATATTTATAAGTATATATATAATGAATCATGAGGGTACCACATTGAGGCTCAGTAGTTTTAGAACTAAAGGAACAATCATTCTTTGCTCCTTTGCTGTTATAAATTTACAATACAATCAATTACAGTGCTGTCTTGATGAAGATGAAAGTTCAAATTAAGAGATATAATGAACCTTAAAACTAATACTTCTATCAAATTTCATGGTTTGTAGTGTGATGTTCTTCGAGTATTTGAATGTTGAACTTCCATATTTTGTTTCTAAAACAAGTTCTTTTCTCCAACCTTTTTTTAAACCTTATTTCATGTATTTTCTTGCTGGAGTAGGACTTACCAATGGAACATTTATAGGTCAGTTTATTCGCCTTGGATCTCCGTTGTTTGTTTTTCTTTTTCTGCTCTATGAGTTTTGACAAATTTTTGAACCTCATGTAATGTATGTTTTGCTAAATAAATCTCATAAACTGTAAAGTAGTCCCTTTTACTAAAAGGGATTTTTTTTTTTTTTAAATTATTGCCCTAGAATTAGCTTGAGTTTGAAAAATAATATTATCGCATTTTTTGTTCATGAATTATAATTTGTAATATCTAATGGTGACAATAAAACTTGTTTCAATAATTTTAATGCCATCACTTTCTCTTTTTTAAATTATGAAGTCATTTTCTTATTGTATATGTAGATTGTGGTAAAACTGATATGAATTTGAGTGAAGATATTGAAGAAATGGAAAAGGGTATAGTAACTTTGCTCTCAAAAGAGCTTACATTACAAAAAATGGTAGCCAATAAATCTCTGGAACACACCAATGCATTGATAATTTGTGTCAGGAAAACCTCTTCATAGTACTTAAGTTTGGTAGTCTCAAAAAGGCTCTAAATGCATCTTATGGATGTAGTGACAACATATTTATATGGGTCATTTGATACTAATCAAATAACCTATATGTGATACTAATCATATATTTATATGGGCCTATATGAAAATTCTTGAAAATTTAAAATGCCTGAAACATATAAATCAAAAGCCAACAATGTTTATTCAATTAAGTTGCAACAGTCCTTGTATAAATTGAAACAATCTAGGCACATGTGATATAATCATCTTAGTAAATATCTGATCAATGAAGGATAGATTAATATTCCGTATGCCTATGTGTATTTATAAAGAAATCAGAATCTGAATTTGCAGTTGTAACAATATATGTTGATGACATGAATTTAATTAGAACTTTTGAAGAGCTTTTAAGAACTGTTGAATATTTGAAAAGATAATTTAAGATGAAAGTCCTAAAGCCAAATTATCTCGGCTTGGAGATTGAGTATAAATCGCATGGAGTACTTATCCATTAAAGAGCATTTATTGAAAAAATCCTAAGACGTTTCAATATGAATAAAACTCATCCTTTGAGTACCCATATTACTGTTTTGTATTTTGATCCTAAAAAGGATCAATTTCTACCTAAAGAAGATAATGAATAGATACTTTATCTAGAAGTACCATATCAAAGTGTAATTAGTACTTTATTATATTTAACACAATGTACTAAGCCTATTATTGTTATTTCAATAAATCTATTGGCCAAGTTTAGCTTTAAACCAATATGATGTCACTAGAATGAGATCAAACATATTTTTCATTATCTTTGTGGAACCACAAATTTGAGGTTGTTCTATTCAAAATCTGCTAGTGGTGCAAGTTTAATTGGTTATGCTGATGCTGGATATCTTTCAGATTCCCATAAGGCTCGTTCACAAATTGTATATGTTTTTACTTATAATAATATGATAATTTCATGACACTCCACAAAATAGACTTTTATTGCCATAACTTCCACCCATTCTGAAATTCTTGTATTTCATGAAGCAAGCTGAGAATGTATATGGTCAAGATTTGTCATTTATCATGTCCAAAGCACATGTGAACTACCTATTGCATCAAATCCCGAATAATCATACATGAACATAATGTTGCATGTACCACTCAAATTAGAAGAGGATACATCAAGGGAGATAGAACTAAAGATATCTTACCAAAGTTTTTCTATACTTATAAGTTCCAATAAAGTTAGTATATTGATGTTAAATAAGTTCGCTCTATGAAAAATTTTACAGATTTATTTACCAAAACATTACCAACATCAACATCTGAGAAACTGATTATTGTATTGGAATGCATTGATTATGTAAGTTACATGATTAATTATGAGACATTCCTTTAAGGGGAGTATATAAAGTCAATATGGAAATATGTATACTGCACTTTTTTTTCTCATCGATTGGATTTTATCCCACCAGGTCTACCTGACAAGATTTTTAATGAGGCAATTTCCTTTAACTATGTTCAAATACTATTGAATTCAGAAGATTAGTATATTTTTTATCTTGCAGATCATGAAATATTGTTTGCTTAGATTTTTATTTCATTGGGTTTTTACTAGTAAAATTTAAATATAATAGTATCATCCAAGAGAGAGTGTTGAAAACGGTGGATTCTATCATTTAATAAATTGGTTAAAGTCAAAACAGTTGGCAACTAAATTTTGACTACTTGCTTAGTCACTTTTTGTTTTACTATAAGAGAAAATGCATAAAATGGCCCCTTTCAGTAACTCCACTCCAAAAGTAACATTTTTGTTTTTGTTCGTACAAAAATGACCATGAATGGACAAAAATGCCCTTAATGAAGGATGACTGAAATTGACAGAAGCTGAGAGTGTTTTGGTGAACAAACAAGCCTATGTTCTTACTCGTTCGTTTCTCTCGTCGAGTAGCCTTTCTCGCCAACCAGTAGTGCAGCAGTCTCCTCTCGACGACCGACCTTATATTCTGTCACAGTTATGATTGCCAACATGTCTTTGTATTTTCGACGGGCAACCTCTTTGGTCAGTTTGTAATCTTGTCTCTTCGTAGCTGGTGCTAACCGGCCTGACGTCTCTTCGCAGTTTCGACGGCCAACATCTCTTATCACCTCCAATAGCCAACCTCTCTTCTCACTTCTTATAGCCACCCTTTCTTCTGTCTTCCCTTGCTTAAGAAAGGAAGGAGTGTGAATTTTTTATCTGTTGAAGAACTAGCCACAACTGCTGCTCTACTTTACTGTGGGTGGGTAGTGTAGTTGACTTATTATGGTTGCTTTGGGTATGTGAATATGGTGATACGAACCAACTTCAACTAGGGTTTGAAAGTAGGTTCCGGCTATTTTGTGTACTATTGTGTATGGTTTTGTGGGTATGATGAGAATGTGAAAGTTACATTGTATCGGTAGTTATAATGTGAATCTGTACTTCGAGGGTGAGATTTGTAATAGAGGCTAAGATGAGTTTAGTAGTGAAGTCTTTACGTTAAAAGTGGAAATCCAAACTTGTAGGTTGGGAATCTTAACCTTTACATTTAGAATCTGAATTTTCAGGTTGGGAATCTTAGACCTGTGCTTTGAGAATCCCAACTAGAATGTTGGGTTGGGTATCTGAAAATAACCAGTAAGGAATTGAACTTGCGGTGTTGGGAATCCTAACCTCTAGGTTAGGATTCTCAACCTTCATTTAAAATGAAGGTTGAGATTCCCAACCTTAGTTTAATGACCAAATTTGGAATTTCAATCTCAAGGTTGGGAATTCTAACCTCAGGTTGAGATTTTAATTATGGATGTTTAATCCCAACATGGAGATTGGGATTCCCATCTTACACGTTGGGATTCCCAACTCATTGTTGGGATTTTGGATCTTGATTCAACATCCATGTTGGGAATCCCAACCTAGAATCCAATCTGAGGTTGGGATTCCAAACATGGATATTGTCCAGGTTGGGAATCCTAATCAATTCACAACCTTTAGGTTGAGATTCCCAATTCTAAGATTGACATTATCAACATGGATGTTCTTGTAAGGTTAGGATTCTCTATGTGAAGGTTGGGACAATCAAACGGTGAGGTTAGGATTCATAACCTATAGGTTGAGAATCCCAACTTGAAGGTAGGGAATCCCAGGTTGGGAATCCCATGGAATTCTTAACTAGATTGGGAATCTTAACATTTAATTTGAGAATTCGAACCTAGAGGTTTCATTTCCTAACCAAGATTGAACATGCTAACAATTTAAAAGGTGTTTTGTAATCCATTTATTAATATGTTTAATGTCATATAATTTTTGGTATGTGCTTACATTTTTATCTAGTTGTTAATTAATGGTGTTTATTAAATGTTTGGTAGATTTCGTTTTGTGGATCGATACTAAGAATTGGATATCATTTGATATGAAAGAAAATGAAAATGGTTGGATTTATGTTTACAAGTGATTATTGTGGTTGAAATAAATGCAATTGGTATGGAGAAAATAATGAAAGTATGCGCTGCCATATTTGGGAATTTGTGAGAGTAGCAATGTTGGATATATATACTGACCACACTACTGTTTTAATTTGATAGGTTGAACACCATGGATACACTTCAAATTGCTGTTCGATATGATGGTGAGTGGATCAACAAGGGAGGAAATCTTCTGTATGAAGGTGGCAAGATGAAAGGAATTTTATTGTTGAAGAATATATCGTATGAAGAATTACATGATATTGTATATCATGCACTTGATATAAAACATGCTAAATTTGCATTACGATGAAGTTTAGATATAAAATGTGTGATGCCGACCCACCGATTGAAGTGATGAATAATAGTGATGTTGAGTTCTTTTTTGCTAAAGCTAGTAATATAATGACGAGGATTCCATTATGCATTATAGTGGAACGTAAATGTGCCTCGACAACAGCATTGTCAATTGGTGAGGAAGAGTGTGCCAAAAATATTGGAGTAGAAGTTCGTGTAGAGAAATATTTGGGCATTGAATTTTCGGTTTCGGTTGAACTCATAATGACCGATGACAATGTGATTGGGCTAGATAACTATGCAGATCACATATTTGATCATATTTATTCTGAAGCTGTAGATGTCTGTACAGCTCCAGTAGCTGGTCTGGAAGCATCACCGACTTATAGCTTAATAGTTAGAATGAGAAGAAGTTGAAATTAGAAAAGGTTGAGTGGGATTGGCATGATGCAACGACATCTTCGATTCCTCGTGTAAAACATGGTGGTTGTAAGGATAATGTCTTCGATAGTGTAAAAGATATTCAGACGAGTGATATTTTCTCTAATAAGGAAGAGCTATAATTGAATGTGAGAATGTTAGCTGTTGGTAGACAGTTTAATATAAGAGTGAAGAAGCCCACCAAAAACTTGTTGGTTTTGGCTTGTGTGTAGAAAGATTACAAGTGGTGGCTACGTGCAACAAAACTTACAGGGTCAGAAGCTTTTTGCCTGCGTAAGTACCTTCCAGAGCACATATGTTCCCTTGATTCGCTATTTTTCACCGTCCATAAGCAACAAGTGAATTGACTAGCCATTGTATCAAATGGAAGTAAGCAGGTGCTTCTCAGTGTTACCATCCAAACGACATCGTTCAGGACATGAAGAAAAGATATGGGATGACTTGTAGTTATAATAAAGCATGGAAGGCTAAAGAGGTTGCTATGACGTTAGCTAAGGGATCACCTGAACAGTCCTATAGTATGCTTCCATTGTATTGTACAATGTTGGAAATGAAAAATCCAAGGATAATAACTGAGATTGAATACGATGCTTCTAATCAATTCAAGTACTTTTTCATGGCATTATGAGGTCCTATTAGTGGATTTAGATCTTCCATTCGACTTGTTATAGCTGTTAATGGAACTTTCCTCAAATGCAAGTATAAAGGTACCCTATTTATTACGACTTGCATGGATGGAGATAACCAAGTCTATCTATTAGCTTTTGGGGTTGGAGATTCAGAAAATGATAATGCATGGATTTGGTTTATGACAAAGTTGTATTGGTGTATTGGAAAAGTTAATGATCTTGTGTTCATTTCAGATCGAAATGCAGGTATAGCAATGACTATTGCACATTCATTTTCAAGGGCATTACATGGAATATATATGTATCACCTTAGGCAAAACATGAAGGCCAATTGTAAAGGTGGTGATGTGTATAAGCTGTTTTACAAGGTTGCCAAAGCATACTGGGTTTCAGTGTTCAATGAAGTCATGTCCTAACTCACAAGAATTAATGTTAAGATAGCTGAGTATTTGATTCTTACGGAACCTACCAAATAGACTAGATATGAGTTTGACGGTAGAAGATATTCTATTATAACAACGAACATTTCAGAGTGTTTGAATGCCATTTTGAAGGAGGCATGAGAGCTGCCGATCACGAAATTAATAGAGCATATATGTGGCATACTTTAAATATGCTTTTGGGAAAGACGTGAGGAAGCTGCGAAAATGTCAATGCCAATGACAAGATGGGTTAAAGGCAAGCTATGACAGAGGATGAAGAAAGCTGGTCGTTGTCCTATGCGTCCCGTTGATGTAGATAGGTACATTGTTATCTATGAATTTTTGAACCCGGTTATGAACTTGCGGAATAGAACTTATGAGTGCAAAAAATTTTAGCTCGACCAACTTCCATGTGCACATGCTTTGGCAATCTATAATAGTCGCCATCTATCCTGTTACGACTACTATGATGCGTACTATAGCTGAGAAACATTAGCAACAGCATATGCAGCTTCTATTCATCTGGTCAGCTTCTATTCATCTGGTTGACCCTAAAGATGACTGGAATTGGCTTGAAGATCTTAAAGTTCCTGTTGTCATATCACTTGAAGGTCGTAAGCCTCATGGATACCCTACTACAAAAAGAAATCCTTCAAAAGGTGAAGAAAAAATATAGTCAAAGTGCAGTAGATGCGGTGGCTTCGGACACAATAGACAAAAGTGTAGTGCACCAATTCCTGTTTGATATGCTACTGCATGGAAATGGATTGCCTCTAAGGAAGACTGTAAGTCATCGTCCATGCCCTTCATTTTGTAAACGGTAACTCTAAGTGTTTTTTGGCCTTAGTTGATTCCTTTATGTAATTGGTTTGTTTTTTGGTTGTAACATGAATTGCAATTTGGTTTAGATCCTTGCTATAGATAATATGGATGTCAATGTGTGGTGTCTAAGGTGAATAAGTTACCTTGGATTGCTGCTAGCTCTTATTAGAGACATTTAATGTCATATTAGGATGTTAACATTGTTGATGAATCCTTCAACATGGTAATCAGATCAATTGTAATCACATGCACTTGTTGCAACTGCTCAAGTTATATGACTTTGTCAAGTATTTGTGTATTGCCTGTCCAAAATATTTGTATATATGGACTTGTTCTGCAGCTGGTGCTATTACATGAAATGAGTATAGGTATAAATGACAAGCAGATGCAGCACGACATTCAGGTTTTTCACTGCCTCAAACATAGTCAAGGCTGCAGCACAATCTATGAGGTTGGGAAAAATTGCAGTAAAGGGTGAATTTCATCAATAGATATGACAATACAACATTGATGAGCTATAGAAAAATAAAAAATGTAATCATAATCAGTAGATGGAAGAATTTGCATCTGCTGCCCATAGTCACTGTAGAAGACTGAAACTTTGTATTGGGCATTTGCCAAGAGAGGACATGACTTGTCTTTTGGAAGATAAAATGGGGAAGAGTACAATTAAAACTAGCTTATCAAAAAGATTGGCCTAAGTGGTGGTTGGAGAGGATTTTCTAGTTCTCACAAGATACAGAAGGGGGATGATGCCATTTTTCAGCTAGTTAGCCCAACCAAATTTAAGGTGATTGTTTAAACTTTGTTGACATGTTTACATTTAACATTTCAACTTTTGTATAGAAAATTGCAATGTCAAATTTCATTGTATTTTTTACCAAATCTGAACTAGTTTGTTATATATCTTGTAATAGGTATACATTGTGACATCCAATGGTTTAGATGAAATTGATGGAGCGCTTGGCCTTTTAAAATTACTTTCTTGCTACAGACAATTGGACTCTGGTACCTGGCAGCCCATTGTGCAGGCCATTTCTGAAAGACATATTAAAATTGAATCAATCTCAAATCATTCAAATCATGAAATGGTTGATCTTGGCTATGAGATTCTAGATGGAATAACACTCTATGAATATGTAATCAACTAGAATAAAATAAATAGTATTAACAACAGCAGCATTATTGTCATTACAATTTAAGTTTGCAGCATAAATTGTACAATTTCAACTACAAATGTATAATGACTAGTATACATTGCATAGATGCTTGTGTTCGCATGTAACCATTGGATCATCATTTATTCAATGTGATTGACATAATTATTGAGACTATATTCAAATGTTTGTAGTGTAAACAAGTTAAAGGCAGAAATGGTAATTCGTATAGTTATCAATGAGAGTGATGATAGCCAACAATATCAAAACAAGTACATGATGATAGCCTACATTTCTAAAGGTTTAATATAGAAGACCTATAGCATAAGCTGGAAAGGTAGGAGCTATGAATGAGAGTGATGATAGCCAATAACATTAAAGCAAGTACATTCTGTGCTCCATGAAAACATTCATTTACACCAAGTTAACGTGGTTGAATGCATATGAGGTTTATTAATTTCATTTGGAACACATCATCATCTTCATCAGTAATGTGTTTTACGACCTCTTCCTCTTGATGTTGAATAGCTTCCCTCAGTGTCTTGGCAACATCTTATCTGAATCAACGACTGCACCATCATGACAACATCAACCACTACATTGACAGAATAATGTGTGTTGATGCTCCATATTGAGTCCTTATGACATTGTGAAGTAGCCTTACAATAAAATTATTGGTCCTGTCTATACTGAAATGGATAGAAGCATTCTCAGCATCAACTAATTGTCTGCACAGGCTCTAATTAGGTTGTTATGTTAAGTATGCAAAATTCCATGGTTAAAGATAAAAAAACAGCAACTTATGATTGTCAGATCAGAAGATGTCCATGTCCTTGTCCATGCCCTTAAGAATGAAAACCCTCATTTGACGAAATTGTCATACCACTGAATATATAATGATTGAATTTGTTGTTGCATTTAACTCCGGAACCAAGGGCTGCAATAGCAGCTTTACTACCAACAGTCCCCTAAAGGATTTTTTTTGCATCTGTCGTTGCAACTGATCAATGTAGTAAAGATCATCCGGTAAAAGAGGTACCAGCAAAACTACATAGTAGAAGAAGAAGACATTCTTAAGGCAGCTTAACCAAGCTAGCACATGCTGTTGATCTCATGCCAAATTATCTAGGCAGAATTTGCCTGACTACTGAAGTCACTGAATCACTAACCTAGTCAACAAATAAAGAAGGAACATCAACATTGAGTAAGTTGGACTGTAACAACATATTGTCAAGGTTACCAATAATACAAAAGTATAGTGGATTTATAAACATTAAAATATTGTTACCCCCATATAACTGACAAGATCATTTACACAGATCAAGAGCTAGATGCTCCCGAAAATCTAATATGTGGGATTTGTCAAATGAGTTCACCGCCAGAACGTTCGCTATCCGTTCGGCCAATTGATAATAAAAATCCCATGATCACTACTTCTATATAAAATTGACAGCACGAATACTAGTTAGCACATGACATAAATATAATTGAAATAACGAAAACTATTGGATGTGGTACAGCTACCTCTTAGGGTTTTGTTGTGGCGTGTCCTCTCATCGTGACAGGGTCCATCCGTTCTTCCTATACTAGTTTGTAGTCATGCGTGAATCACCTTTAAAGTGATTGGTCTTCTGAAGGAGCTGTGGCAATAATGTGTATATGGGAAGCAAAAATTGTGTGTAATTACGTATGTAGGTGTCCAGTGAGTCAAACAGGGTAATGGTTCGGTCATTGAATTGTACTTTGATGAGGACCTAATGTACACCCCTATAATTCAATGGCTTGTACAACTACCGACACAACAAGCACAAAACAATCACCATTCAGTTGGTGTATGTAACATAATAGTTAAATTGACATCTACATTGTAAGAAATTTAGTATGCTACTGTCGTAAGTCCATTCCATAAATGACAAGTTACTTCCCTCGGATCGTTTCTAGCGCTAGACACCTTTCCCCTTGTGTATCTTATGCACATGTCGTCGTCTTCCCATATAACTTTTTTTTTTTTTTTAGTATAAGGCTTCTATTTACTTTGTAAATCTTGTTACATATATTAATAAAATAAAAAAAAGAAATAAGTAAGGGATAAATGTTTCAAGCTTGAGGACTAAGGTTACTGTCACTTAAACAATTTATTTACCCCAAACAAAATATCTGTCATTGTGAATGCTTTTATGTTGGTAGTAGGGCACCTCATTGACTTCCATCAAATAAAGCAAAAAGCAGCATCCATATGCTACATTAAGGGCAAATGAGAACATTTAAACTACCTTATATATGTATGACATACCTATTGTCAATATTGATTATATGCATCGAATCAGACAACTAGACATCGGCTTTTGACAAGTTCCTAAACCATTGCCGATTGCAATCCACGGTTGGCAAGCGAATCATAGGTCTAGAGTGACATACAAGTGATTGACAACTTGTTATATGTGAACCACATACCAGTATAAAACACAGTAACAATGAAGTAAGAAAGACATAAGCATATAACTCGTTCGGTGCATGTGCGTTCCTCTATGTTTTATATGGTAAGAGTTCAGTATTGGATGGTTTAGAAAATGGTTCGAATTTGGTGCGCTTTTTTGGAACAACTTCGATTTCCTGAAATGGAGACAAAATTTATGGACCATTTTTTTGCTTTCGCTTGAAAAATTTGGATTGTGGTATGACCTTCAGACTTACATCTGAATCGACAGAAGTGGCCTTAGTATTGTTTGCTGTGACAGCATAGGGTCCAAATGCATTTTCCCTCTAAACTTGTGAGATGTCGCATTTGTCACTTCTATACTGCCCTCTGCCCGAGCATGTAACCATGTTTTTGGCCAATTGTTTGGGCCATCTTTAACATGTTTGGTTTGTGGTATAACCTTCACACTTGCATCTGAACCAATAGAAGGCGATGCTAGCCATGCGTTAGGTGGCACCATAGGACTGAATGTCATTTTTTGACCAAAACTGTGCACTTCCTCATGTGCGGCGTCTATAATCCTATTACCTACAACTGCCAGTTCTCTTTCCACATCAGTATTGTCTCCATTTGTTTCACCATTTAAGTCATAGTTGTCCTGCAAAGGAAAATTCCAATGATATAAGTACAGGTTAATATACATTACTAAGATGGAATGCCATGAAAAAATTTGGAAGTGTATTTTCGCGCTAGGTGGGTTCTGTTTTGTATGAATAGAATTGTTTCTAAATAAAAAGTCGATAATCTTCTCAACCTTCTTGTTTGTTTCCTATACCATCTTCATAGTCTCTTCTAGGTTCTTGTTTGTTTGTTGTAGTGATTTGCTCATTTCTTCCTGAAACAGCTCCAGCTATTTCTTGATGGCTTGTAGTTGATCAATATGAGTATTACTGCTATCCTTGGCAGCATGTACACAAATAAGTACATGTGACGGTGATGTGGCATACTTAAACTACATGCCACAAAGCCAAACTAAAAGCTAACAACTACTGTGACTGAGTAGACAGTCACCTTCCATAAGGCTACGCTTTAAAAAATGCACTGTAGTGGACTTAATAGTGTTGTCATTCTTAGCATTACCGTCACTGTTCGAGATGATGCTATGAGAAAACCCCTCAGCTGGATCCTCCTTATTTGTCATGAAATATTGCCAGTAATCCTCCTTTTTGTCTACAACTGTCGGCTCCAACGTAGGGTGCGCTTAAAGCTACCATGAAATGAAAAAACAAATGAATGAAAACAAAAATGATCAATGTAAAGCTTGTATTCAAATCACTATTATGTTTACATACATCAGAGCGATATAACATCGTAACTGTTTCTCAGCTGATTTTGGGATTGTAATAGAATTCTAACTAAGAATTCGGGGCAACAACTTACTTTAAGTGTAATTTGTTGCCCGATGGTGGATGTAAACGACACATTATGGAGGATGTAAATGGCATATCTACTAAAACATCTACTAAAACAACAACTTTGAGGATGTAAACGGCATCAATGGGGTAACCCCGGTTGTCACGTTATAAAGCACGAAAATCCCATTCCGAAAACATATTATAATAGGCGATCTAAGAACCGAGCACAAAGTTATGCCTATTTCTTTGGATCAGTAAACTTGGGCCCTTGTCTGTCAGGTTATTTCAGCGGGTTATCTTATTGGGCCTTTGGACTTTTACCAACTTATTTGGGATAGCCCAAAAATATACACAACGCAAGCCCCCCAGCTCCTAGTTCGCTTGCTGGCTGGGAACTTGATCTTCCTGGTAAAATCTAGCACGTATGAGCTTGTTATATTGCTTTCTTTAAACTTTCTTTGCACTTGCCATGTTTCGAGCTCGAGTTCCTTGAGAGTGAGGAGGAACTTTTGGTGAGGTCTATTGGGCATTTGCTTTATTTGAGCGCTGCCTTGTACTTTTGTCAAGTCTTTAAGCTTCCTGTGGACTCAAAAGTAAAGTCTCACTATGTCTTTTGGCTGCGCTCACAAGATTACAACCCAAGCTGTACAGTGAGCCGTGCTCAAAAGGTTGAAACCCGAGCAATACGGCAAACTGCACTCAAAAGATTGAAACCTGAGCAATACAGCAAAATGTTCCTCTTGGACTACGCTCATAAGGTCGTAACCTGAGCTCTACAGCATAATGTCCTTGCTGGGACTATGTTGATGACGGCAGTTTGCATAACCTGTCAGCAATGCATGCGAGCTCGTCTTACAGGGTAGGTGTCGGGTCAATCTTTGGACCGATATTAGGCCCCTTACCCTTGAATGGGTCGCAACTGGAGTCGATCATTTTTCTTTAGAGGCGTGTTGATGAGCTGTTGTAATGTGCACGAGCTTACCTTGTAGGGTAGGTGTGGGGTCGGTGTGAAGACTGATATTAGGCCCATTACCCTTGAAGGGGTCACATTAAGAGTCTGACCCTCATTTTTAGAGGTATTCTTGGCGCATAGCCTTAGTTGTGCTCAACATTCAATCAAAGAAATCAGAAGATTGTTATAACACAACGATATAATAACATGAGCTTTTATTATAAATTCGACATAAATACATGCTTACAAGATTATCAAGTTTGGGGGCGTACCCATGAGGTGAAAACCACTATACATAGTGAAGGTACTTGCAGCGGATTTATGCTCTTATTCGGTAGCTCGTTGTTGAGTCAATAGTTGAGCTTGTTGAGGTTGTGAGCTCACTGGCATCACAACATAGTCATGCAGGCGACCTCGCTTTACCAGGTCTTCAATTGCATTCTTCAAGTCTCTACAATCCGAGGTGGTGTGTTCGACCTCGTTGTGATAGTTGCAGAATTCGTTCTGGTTTCTACGATAAATAGGAGCCTTCAAAGGATTGGGCTTCCCAAAATCTTCCTTATCTTTTTCAGCTTCATATATCTTATCTTGAGCATCTGACAGAGGGTTGTAACTGTCATGGCGGTGAGGTCGTTTAGCCTTAGGATTTTTTTTGGGCTTTTTGGCGACCTAATCGCTTTCATCATTGGAGTGGTTAGCTTTATCTTCCTGATCAGATTGTGTGGGTTTGAAAGCCTCTTCCCAACCGATCTCTTTGACAACTCGCTTATAGAATTCACCCAGGTCCTTCACTAGGGACTTGTATATATCTTCACACAATTTTCCATCCTTACGAAGGCCAGCTGAGATCGCAGTCAAGATGATCTCGTCCGAGGGATTTTCTACCTTGTTGACCTCGCTTCTGAATCTGGCAAAATAGTGTTTTAACAATTCATCTTGTCGTTAGAAGATTGTCGCAAGGTGGCAAGGAGGCATGAGCTGTTTCTTCAGAGCATTGTACTAGCTAATGAACTTTCTTTGGAACTCTCCCAAGTTGCCTATGCTGCGAGGTTGAACCAAACTCGTGGAGTGTCACCCAAAGTTGCTGGAAAGACTCGGCACTTGACTAGCGAGTTGGTGGTCTGTAGGTCCATTTGAACGTTGAAGGCATCCAGATGGTCGAATAGGTCACTGTCCCCATTATACTGCGGAATACTAGGGACCTTGAACTTTTCTGGTAGAGATTACATCTCAATTTCTCTGGTGAGAGGGGTCGTTTTCCCATACCAGTCATTCTGCTCTCAAGCTCCAGGTCGCTTTTCAAGCTGGCAGACCCTCTGGAGGAGTTCTTCTAACTTCGGGTTTGGGGGATTGTGCCTTATTCTAAATCCATGACTTGAGGATCTGTGATTTGAAAGATTTTTCCTATTTCACGAGCTGACTGCTCGGTGCAATTTTGTCCGTCGTTGATATTCTATTTCCTCTTCTTGAGCTTGATGACCTTCAGCTCTTGAATTAGAATTAGAGGGGTGAAGTGATACTCGTTCTCGCCACTACTGGGGAGCGGTAGCTTCTGGCCTGGGAGCGTTCTGCGCCTAGGCTTGAGTCAATGTTCTGATTGCATCTGCAAGTTACTGCATTGAGTTTTACAGTGCTTCTTATGGCTGATGCCATAACTAAAGCCTCTTAGCTGCAGGGACCGCCGGGTTGGCTGACGAGGGGCTGGATGGATATCATCTCCAGCGACTTCATCTATAGGAGGTGCCATCTACCCTATCGTTGAGGTATCTTGTTGTTGCACCTAGGTATTAGAACTTATGGTTCTCCTTCTTCTTGCCATAACGTTTGAAAATCTAAAAAAATCTTATAGTTGGGTCCTCCTTCTAGCGTCAAGATGTTGATGTGAAATAATAGTCAACTACTAATTCGTGAAGCTCAAACTGCAGATCTGTGAAAAATACAAACAAACAAGAAGAGAAGCAGAGAGGAAGAAGAAAAAATACCCGCAATGTATGTTGTTCGGCCTTAAGAATAACCTACATCCACGGCACCAGCTCCGGTTAAGGGTGACAGTCACTATTAATATATACTTTGTATGGTTACAAAGAGAAAGAGACCAGAAAAACCCTTTCCCATTATATTGTTTTTGTTGCTATTTATAAAGAAGGTATAGTGCTACAATTTTAGTAAAACTCAAATAGGAAAGCATTTAATGCTGATTTACTTTCTACAACTAACACTCTTAATATCCAAGATTTGATATGATCCGTTGACTTGGTAGTTGCATGTTCCACAATCTGCACTGCTACCATTATGGGAAGAATTTGATGTGCACGCCATACTATTTACGAGCAGTTAGGGCGAATAGCTTTAGGCGATCTAATAGGCGAACAGCTCTGGGCGATTTGGTGGGTAAGCTGGAGCTCACTGGGAAGATCTAGTCGCTGGAGCCTTATTCTGAGAAGACTTGTTCAAGTAATGAGTGACCTGATCAATGGGCTGGACTGAAGACGTTTGTGAGCTGGTCATGTCTGAATAAACTGCTCGTTTATCAGCGCGCTAATCATCTTGTCAACCTTGCTTGTTGACATGAGCAGGATGTTGTGTATAGTCACGAGAGCTACTCGCTCATCAGCCTGTCTGTGTGCTTATTCATGGACTATTTGTTTAGTGCTTTGCTGGGCTGTAAATGTAAATCTTAAGAACACATCCACTAAACAACAATTTTGAGGATGTAAACGGCATCAACCGAGTAACCCCGGTTCTCACGTTATGGAGCACGAAAATCCCATTTTGAAAATATATTATAATATGCAATCTGATAACTGAGCACAAAGTTATGTCTGTTTCTTTGGACTAGTAATCTTGGACCCTTGTCTGTCGAGTCATTTCAGCGGGTTATCTTATTAGGTTTTTAGACTTTTACCAACTTATTTAGGGTAGCCCAAAAATACACCCAACACAAGCCCAAAAATGATTTCCACCGTCTATCAACATGATGGACGATGGACATCATTAAAAACAATCAATTTTTTTTTTTTTAATAAATCAATATAAAAAGCATTATTTTGTTTAGGGGTGGAGATCCAATCTCCACCGTCCATTAAAAATAATGGACAGTGGAGATTTAATCTGGAGATTGGAATTCCACCTCCAGTCCACAAGTAATCCAGCATTAATAGCCAACATCCATGTAACCTACTATTAATTATCATCCTCAAATTAATATCAACCCATTCATCACCATTACCAACCCATCATTACCATCATCCACAACAAATTAAGAAAAAAAAATGTTTAAGGAGAAAAAAAAACTTCTAAAATAAGAAGTTGAAGATCTATAAATACCTAGATCTTCTTCATCGAAATCAAACCCCAGAAACTTCATCAACTTCATCTCATATCATCAAGCCCCCAGAAATAACTTCTACAAATCTTCTTCATCGAAATCAAACACCGAACCTAGAAACAATTTTTTCTGGGTCCGATGTCAACTTTTTTATCTTCAAACTCTAGAAACAACTTCATGTCAAACCCACAAACAACTTTATGTCAAACCCCAAACCGCATCTTCAAACTTGGTATTTTCGATCGAACCTAGTGTTTTCGAACCCCAAACCTAATTTATCATCAACCCAATCAATAATCAAACTAACATCACTAATAAAACATACCATCATCAATTGAACATCACCAATAGAACCCACCATCATTACCATCATCAACCGAACATCCAACCAACATCAATGGAATATCATCTAGGTTTACCGATGATGTTGATTGTTGATGATGATGCTGTTGAAGATGATGTGTGTTGATGATGAAGGGTGTTGGAGATCTGAAGTGAGAGAAAGCGAGAGAGGGGGTTGAAGAAGAAGGTAGAGAGAGAGACGGTGGGAGAAGGAAGAAAGAGAGAGAAAAATATATATTTTTATTTTTAACTTTTTTTTTTCATATTTTCTTTTAATTCCTAGCTCTCCACCGTCAATCCATCTGGATGGATTGTGGAATTTTTTTTATTTTATTAAAACTTCTAAAATATATTAAACTTTTTTAATTTTTTGAATAATAATTTCCACCATCCATCAAGAATGATGGACGGTGACGATTCAATATATTTTTTTTAAAACTTTATATTTTTACATTTTTAAATTATTTTTCATTTTAAATTTATTTTGAAATTTGAATATAATTTTTTGTCCTTATTCGTGGGCATTTTTGTCATTGTGTAATATTTCTAGGTCAACCATTAACTTTAACTATGTTTGACCATTAATGTGGGGATATTGTGTTAAAATATATATATATATATATATATTAATATGCTTGTATTTATCTAAATCTCAGAGGGGTTTTATGTATTTAACTCTTACATATATATATATATATAAAATATTCTTCACCACCTCAAGTTCAAGAGTCACACATGCTTATCTTTCAATTTGTCTGCTTTTTCTTTGATGCTCCCAATTGCTTATCAAGCTTTTATTAAAAAAATTGCTTTTGGTTTCTCTTTCTTTGTAAAGAAATGACACACTAATTCCTATTTAATATATATCTCATGCCTCTCTCGTCTCTCGGCCACTCTCCTTTTGCTTTCTAATTTGACTAATATCATGCCTTTTTGCCTTCAATTTGGCGCAGGACACATGTCCATTTCCTTAAAAAAGGGCATTATCTCACTCTCTCTAATATCGCTACACTCGAAACTATTTGTCCTTTTCTAATTTCTGTGCATAATCACCATGTTACACCAAATTTGGGCTTCTATCCTATTGCTATATTTATTTGAGAAATTATGAAAAATGACCCATTTGAAAGATGAATTTCAAAACTAATTTTTTTTTTTTGTGTGAAAAAAAAATCTCAACCTTGAAGTTGTGATTGATTTGAATTAATATTATGATTCACAACCTAAAAGTTGGGATTCCGAACCTAGAGGTTGAGATTCTCTACCTTGAGATTGAGATTTAAAAAAAAAGAGTTAGTGTGTAAATGGGTTATCAAAAAAGGGTCATTTATCAACAAAACTCTATTTATTTTAGGGATAATTCAAAAAAATCTATTGTAGTTTGTAAAAATATTAATTTTACTGTTTATATTTTATTTTTATCCAAAATCTCCTCTAATGTTACAAAATTAATAGCAAATTTCAATTTTATCCTCCATGACTTCATCATCAATTTATATTAATTAAGGGCATTTTCGTCTTTTTTCATACCTCTTGAGCGTGTTCATTAATGTCGAGTGGGGGGAGGGGGAGAGATTTTGGATAAAAATGGAACTTTATATGATAAAATAGATATTATTGCAAACTATATTGGATTTTTGAGATTATATATTATGTTTATACAACAAATGGGGGACATGATAAATTTCAAGGGGTGTATTGAAACCACAACAATAATAATTAGGTTTGCACTTAAATTGAGCCCATTTATTTTTAAAGTTTGGGTCGAGCTAAATTAATAACTATAAATTGAGTTTCAATTAATTTTCTGAATCTATTAGAAATCGGTCCTTACAATATCCTTGTCTTTAGATGCTTCGGCTTTGTCTAACATTACTCTTCACTTGCTATGTTGGGATTCTAACACAACGCAAGGGTGAATTTCTTGCAAAATTTCATCATTTTTCCCAACATCTATCTTTGGTTAGTCAGATGCTTCACGTATGTCTTGCTTAACAACATCTTTTATTTTAGGTTTTTAGTCTTTTGTTGGAATATACATTGGCAATATATATTCGTCCTCTAACTTCATTTCACAATTTTTATTTTCTTTCTGAAGAAAAGGCTTGCTTCCCTAGAACTGAGGGATATATTATCTTCACCTCTATCTATATAGTGTCGAGCATTTGTATACGGATGTTATGAAAACAATATATATTCCAAAGATTGTGGATGAGTTGCTTTGGATTTCGCCTCATACAGACACTATATCAGTAGGGTGTACACAGAGAGCACAGTGTAGCAACGAATCTTATTTGAGGTACTATATATTTTTTGTTTTGCAAGATTCTAAACATGATCGATAGAGTGTTTCTAGCAGCCTGATTTATTATTATTTCAACTATTTTTATTACTTGTTTAACAGAGGTTTTCTTGATTGATAGATCAATAGAGTGTTTCCAGCAGACTGATTTATTATTAATTCTACTATTTTTATCTCTTTCTTGTTTAACCGAGGTTTTCTTGAATGATAGATCCTTTAAATGTTAATAAGCAATGAATTATGAAATTCTAGAACTTGATTGATTGTATTATTATTATTGTTCTAACTACTTTCATATTAAAAGGAGATTTCTTGAATGATCGATTTTGAAATTCCCATTAATTAAAACTGCAAGGTCACAAAACATACACAAGAAACTAGTTATTACTTTCAAGTTTCTTTAAAAAAATAAAAAAGAACGGACACTCTATCTATTATGTGATTTCTCGTGATGATTGTAAAGAGCATATATGCATGTATAATTGTATTTTTGTTGAAGTTTTGTGACTATAGTCTTAATATTCATATCATATACCCTATCTTTTGTCTTTCTAAATTCTTACCTTCTTTATATAATAGAAGAATAATATTTTGTGTTTATAGTGAATGTTTTTTGTCGTTTCAGTTTTCAATCTCATATAAGAAGCAGTTGATATATGAAGGAGACTTTGCCGGTTGTTGCAAGTCTTTTCCCATCTCATGTTGGCGACATTGCTTTGAGGAAGTTAAACTTAAGATTCCCATTCAAAATCTTCAAGATGAAAAGAGCATAAAATCATATATTTTGAAGGGTGCAAACATTTGGGCGCAAATACATGCTCTTTGCTAGCAAATAGATGCTTGTGGCGCGCAGTATGTTTGGATCAGAGCTCCGAATATGTAATAGAGTTTCATTTTGAGTATTTAATATTATATTTCATTTCGAATGGACTTCTGTAATAAAAGTATGCTTTTAATGAGGTGTTGAATGCTATCGCGTTTCAAATCTAATTTGTATTGTTTAGGGCTATCAAGTTTCTTTCGTAATCGGTGATTTATGCGAATGGTTTAGAGATAGATCTTGTGGGGTTCCTTTGATTGAGAAAGATTGGCTGCTATGTAAGGAAAGCACCAAAATCTGATTTGGGAGCTTCCATACTTCTTTCAAAAAGGTTTTAAACACCCAAAGGACGTCGATTTGGATATTTAAGTTGAACTGCTTTGGGTGTTGTTTGAAGGGTGTTTTAGCAAAAAACTGTCTAACACCCAAAACAACGCTATTTTAGGTTGAGATTTTTCTTACAAATGTCTATGTTGCCTGCCACACGTTGACTGTCTAGGTTCAATTAGCAAGGTCGATGGTTGCCTAGTGCTGTGCCGACACGTAGTCAACTCCAGGTTTCTCAAGTGCTACTGATGCTGAGACAACAACTGTTTCAAATGTTGCAATTCTTGATTTCTGTTGTCATACTGTTTTTGCCAGTCATGCGACACAGCAATTACCTGTTTAAGGATGGAGTTCTCTCGTATTAATATCTCTATTTGTTCCTTCAGCATCGTATTTTCCTGACAAATGGAAAGGCAAAATTATCAGGCCTACCATGAAATATAACAAATAATAGCCTTGCAGAAAAATAATTTTGAACCAAAATCCTAAGTATAATTGTTGCGGAAACCAAACCTATCTAACTTTGTCCCTTTTAAAGTAATATATAATTAGTTTTTATCAAGGTTTCAAAAATCATTAATCACTAATTGACCAGCGAGACAGCGGTTAGCGATTTGTCAATTACTTGGTGAGTAATCGGTGATTAACTGACAAGTACTATTTTGGGAAAAATTATTACTTTTGAATCTAAGGGTACAAATTGATTTTTTTATTTTTTATTTTTTTTTTATTTTTAATTTTAGGGACCAAAATAAGATATTAGCGATCGAAGCTCAGTGAAATATTTGTGCAATTTGCCATGACATATATATAAACTCACCAAATCCTATTCTTTTCTTTCAGCCACCTCCATCAACTCTCTTTCTTTTTCTCTAACATCGACTTCTTCTTCTTCTGCCTTTCTTGTTTTTCCCTTCTTCTTCTTCCTATCTTGTGGATGAAGACAACGATGAATAATGAAGACGACAATCAACAGCTCCGGCCTCATTCACCCACATGGAGATGCTGCATTGACCGCTTTCGCAATCTTCTCCGCCCTTGTCTCAGGTATGTTTCTTTGTGTTTACAGTGGTAGTTGGATTTTTTGTTGGCGTTTGAGTGTTTTTCGAATTTTTTTTTTTGGTCGACTTTTGCTAAGTTTGACTAATTATTACTCACCTTCAGAGAGCTGAAACCCCAATCTAGGGGTTATTGGATTAACCAAAGATTCATCGGTGAAAAATCAGCGGTAGCTGACAATTTTTAGAACATTGGTTTTTATAAATTGCATGCTATGCACTAGATCATTGCGATTTTTACTGTTTTGTTTAAACTATGCTCCCACACTTGATTAGTACAAATTTTACTCTAATTTCTTATCTCAATAGAAATGGTTTGATTAAAGAGCAAATTGCAATTTTACTACCCAATTGAAACATATTTACAGACAAAATTACTGTTTTACTTTTATTACAATTGACCCCCCTACCGTTAATAATTTTCCGTTAAATCTAACCTCAAACAGTAAAAAATAATGAAAAGACCAAAATACCCTTAAATTAATTAATTAAATAAAAATTAATTAAAACAAAATTTTAAAGATATATATTAAAAAATAATAAAATAAATAAAAATTAAACATTTATTCATCCATCAATCTTCTTCCTCTTCAAAATCATCGACCATCAATCTTCTTTCCGGTTCAAAATCATTAGTCTTCTTCCCGACCCTTGTCTCTCTCCCTTCCCTTTTTATTCTCAAGTTCTGGAAACAGTTTCCAGACTGGAAACCAAGTCTGGAAACCAGTCCAGTCTGGAAACCCAAGGAAACCCAGAATTTGGATTTTCAGTCGCACATAATCAACTGAAAACCTAAAAAATGGCGTCAAACATCCAAAAAATGGTTCCAAACATCATCAACCAACCACCCAACATCATCAATCCACTCTTGAAAACCCAAAAAATGATCTCAAGTATCATCAACCATCATTCAATCTCCCACAAAATCATCAAACCCAAATCTCCAACAAAACTGTCAATCGAACTGGAAAAAACCAACATAATCAACAACATAATCAATCACTCAGAACTGGGTTCTGACAAACCCAGAAATCTGGGTTCATGACGAACCCAGAAATCTGGGTTCGTCAGGAACCCAGTCACGAACCCAGCACTGGGTTCCTGACGAACCCAGATTTTTGGGTTGCTGAGAACCCAGAGATCTCACGAGAACCCAGATGAACCTTCATCTGGGTTCGAATCGATGAACCTAGATGGAGGTTCATCTGGGTTCGACAATGAACCCAGATGATGAAGTAGAAGAGAACGGCGACGAGAAGAAAGGAGAGGAGAGACGAAAAGAAAAGGGAAGAGAGCAGCGACCGAAAGGAGAGCGGCAGTAGAGAGGGCAGAGGAGAGCAAATGAGCACGGAGGACGGAGGAGGGGCGAGGAGATGAGAGCGGCGGAGAGAGGCAATGAACTGAGAAGAAGAAGAAAAAAGAAGAGACAGGGACGGCGACGGTGAAGGCAAAGAGAGAGAGAAGCCAGAGGGATGAAAGAGAGAAAGAGAGAGAGAAAGAAAACCTGATTTATTTTAAATTTTTTAAAATTTAATTTTAAAAAAAATAAAATATATCATCAAATGACACTTTTACCCCTAAGTCAGTTAAAACTAACTGATATCCATTAAGGCAGGTGGGTTAATTGTAATAAAAGTGAAACTGTTATTCCATCAGTAAATATGATTCAATTGGGTAGTCAAATTGCGATTTTTACTGTTTTGTTTAAACTATGCTCCCACACTTGATTAGTACAAATTTTACTCTAATTTCTTATCTCAATAGAAATGGTTTGACTAAAATATACTCCACCTACAGAGTTCAAAGTGTGCCAATGTGTATAAGAGTAATTTCGAGAACATATGAGTTTGTCAAATATCAAGTAGTTTAGCAAGCAATGCCTTAGCTAATCTTTGTGAAAGAAACACAATCAATATCGAAAAGTAAAATATGTACAATCCAAAATTGCATTTAACACATTGCCATTTTAATAAACAAAGAACTCTCAATTATGTGCTAATGTATTACTAAAATATTGTAATGTCAGGTTTATCATCCGCCATACCTATTTTTGTTGGGTACAATTGACACTTGTTTAAAGTTGCGGGACAATTTGACCAGAAAAGTCCTCAATAACCTCAACAGAATCTAAAATGCCCTTAATATTATTGGTTTCCAAAGGAAGGTGAACAATTAAAACAGGTAGCTAAAATTTTCATTTTAACTGTTGAAACCTAATTTTTATTATCCTTTTGAACTTTTTAGAAAGAAAAATTATTAACTGTAAAAATAGAAAGGCACTAAAAGTCATGTCAAATATTTTTTGAGCTTGAACTAGAGCAAGAAAGCAATTTGGGACAAAGCTTCAAGAAGTTACAGATTGTTTTCCTATCATAACATCTAAATGCCATGTATAAATTAATTTTTGCTCATGTCAAATAGCATATTGCAAGTTCATATGACCACCCATTATAACAAAAGTATCCACCTTTGCACATTTTATTAAAGTGTTACTTTCTAAAATTGCAGCATCAAAAAAATTATTAAAGAAAAGCATAAGTCCAGTTTTTTTTTTTTTCTTCTCAAAAGCACAAAAGTCAAAAAGAAACATATGGTTTGTTGAAGTTTTCCATGAAAAGTAAACAATATTTTGAATATTATATAATACATTTTTCGGGTTCTAGTTTGATAAATTGGATGTTTTACAAGTTTTTTGCAAATCATGTTTTCGTAATAAAATGATTTCCATTTGGAATTTGAAATGCAAGCATGTTTGTGGTTGGTTGCAGAAATTGGAAAAAAAAAAAAGGGTGTCCGAGGCCCAGTAGTTGAGATTTGTTTGCCATAGATGAGTTTTTCAGAAAAAAGTCATTGTACTGTCAAAATTTTTAATAAACTGGTTTTTTCCAAATGTACACTAAAGGCAAACAAAAAGAAAATTAAAAAAAAAAAATTTCAACCCATTTCCACAAGTTAAGTAAATTTAAAAAATAGTTAATGGTTCATTCCATGGAGTCCTTTTGAACTCGCTAGTAGAGTTTGGAAGGATGTGGTTGGAGTGCCAGACAGGTCCACTCGAGTTTTAGAAGAGGGAATTCAGGGAGGATATGATCAGAAAACGTCCGCCTGAATAGTAATTTTTGAAAAATGGACCTCATGAATCAAAAGTTTTGAAATAAGTATTAGAATTAAAAGAAACTGAAATGGATCGAAAATAAGTTCATTTGAATAGGTTATAAATAATCCGAAATTTATTGGATAAAAACGCCCTTTTTAGAGAATAATAGGTATTAATGGTTTTACCCCCATTTGAATTTTTTTTTAAGCATGCAATTAAGAGACCTTATATTTAATTAGAGTATTACATGATCAATTGGATGATTGAATGATCGTGGAATATTTTAGAAAATTATTTAACCATGAATGTGAATGAAATAAAGCATGAAGTATAAAATAAATTGTGAAATAAAGTGTGATTGTGTGTGTGGCATGAAAATAAGGGAAGGAATGCATGAAAGTGGCATGATATATATGTGTGGTGTGTGAGTTTGAGGATAAGCATAGACAAATGAAGTCAAAATGAGCTAAAAGACAAGCATAGTATCCATTTAGTCAAAATGTAATGGAAATTGTTAAAAGTGAATTGATTTTTTTAGTTCAACCAATCAAATGTCTTAGAATTGAACTAATGGCAAGTTAGTAAATTTCAACTTAGTTTGTGGGCAATTATCAATGACAAGCTTGTAAATTTAAGGACAATTGAGGGCATTTGTTAGTTTAACCAAAAGCTATATACAGTAAGTGGTTAGAAGAGAAAACAAAAGAGAAGATTTGAGAGAGTGAGAGGTGTATGTTAGCAGAAACAGAGCCAGGTGCAGTTGCTGTCCTCTATCAAATTTGAAGCAATTTTAGGCGATTTCCAAGCCATCTAAAGGTTGTGCACAAGCCTAGGAGGTTATCTTACAAGATCAATGAGTTTAAAGTGGTAAGATTCGATTTTCATAGCCTTTATATATGTGGATTGTGTGTAAAATGTTTGGTTAAAGTTCCAAGTGAGATGTATGTGATCTTTATGAAGTTTTTATGCATGAAATTAGAGAATTAAGACTTCAAGTTAGGGTATGAGCAAAGTTAGGTTTAAGAAGAATTAATGAACTTACTAGTATATATGAATTTTTTATTTAAATTCAAATAGATGTTATTTGGAATAGTTACTATCTTGCCATGAGAAGTGATGTGAATTTAGTGTGATTTCACATGGAAAACTTGAAGAATTCTTGGTGCTCTGTTGAGTGATGTCCATGGCCAAGCTAGGGTTTTCATGATCCAAATGGTGTTTGATTAGTTTAAGTAAATTTTGGGCATGTAAAAATAGTAAAACTATCAAGATTTGATGTTAAAATGAGAAGCAAAGGAGGTGTGTAAAACCCAAAACTTTGTTCGATGGAAACCGAATTATTTTTCAATGGATCATGGTTTCGAAAGGAAAGTATCAGCGGGAATAATAATTTTTCAAAATGCAAATTTAGTGAATGGAAAGTTTCAAAATTTATTTTTGAGTTGAATAAAAGTGAAACAGATCTAAAATGAATCCATTTGGATAGATTCTAAGTGATTCGAAAACTTATCGGATAGAAATATACTTTTAAATTTCGGATCGTACAAAATATTTTTTTAAAAAAATAAAATAATTCCGAGTGCTCGGAGATGAAATCGAAATTTAAAATTAATTTCGGAGTTGTAATTAAGTTATAAGCGGATTTCTGAATGGACGGAATCAAATTCAAATTCGAAATCGGAATGGGATAATAGATGAAACAAGTGGCATGACTAATGCATGGAAATGGACACACGTCATGCATGCATGAAACAAGTGAAACAAGTGTAATGCATGCATTAAAGAAGCGAGACAAGTGGCGAGCATGCAAGGTGATTCATGGACATGTGTAAAGCAATTAGATAACATATATATAGATGAATTGAAAGAAGAAATGTGGAAAGCAGGAGAGAGAAACTCACGGTAGCCATTCACCACCAAAAACCGAATGAAAGAGAGATAAGAGAGCATTTCTTCATCAATTCAATCAAGAGCAACCACCATTTTCTAAAGCCTATTCGGTCTTCACCCCCCTCAAAACCAGGACCATCATCTTACAAGGGAGAGAGAGACAAGATTGAGAGGGAAAACAATTGAGAGAGGAAAGCTCGGTCAAGCATCATCCAACCCGAGTTGCCATGAGTGAGTGGGACAACTCGTGAGATAGTGAGAGACCAGTTCGTGAGAGTCAAGGAGAGAAAGTAAGAGTGTGAGACTTGACAGGACCCGAACCAGACCTTTTCTAGGCTCTTGTCTAGAGGGCCCTGCCGGGCACTTCAACGGACTCCCCGAACCCTACTTGTCGGATTGGAGAAATCCGGGAAGCGAACCCCTTTACTTTACTTAACCAGTTTACTCGTTTTAGGCTTAAAAATTTTATTTTCTTTTAATATAGTTGAAACGGTGTGAATTTTTCGCGTTTGATTGAAAACTAATTTTATAAAAATCGGACAACATAACGGCTATAAATTTAACATTTCCAAAATCAACCTGCATAAGAAATACACTTCGAACTATCTTGATCACCGTCCAACTTCTTTCAATCTCAAACATGCATTTTTCATTCATTTCACAAACATGCAATTCTTTTACAAACATAATTCACATATGTAATTAACATATAACAACTCATACTTATATGAAATATGTGCCTTGTGCAATATGTGCATATCAAGTGTAATGGTTTATTTATATATTCATATCAAAATATGTTTTATAATCCGTCAAGTATCTCATGTCAGCACATAATTATTTGATTCAATATATACACATATACACAATGTCAAAATACATTAACATCCATATATTTCGTCTCATTATTTCCCCCACCTAAAGTTAATCAAAATAATGTCTTTGATACAAGAGCGTCCGTGCCAACGTCCATTAAAGCATACAAGCTACACAAAACAAAGAGAGGTTAGGTAATATATATATAAAGGTATAACTCCGCATAGACATTACTTAGAAAATAATCGATTTTATTTTTTCTTTTGAAAACCATTTCTCATAAGATAACCATGTGCAAAGCCACTAGCACGGAATTTGCTACATTGCGACGTAGGGCGAACTTTCTCAACTCTAGGTAACCACAACGCGGAATTTTCTACCTCGCCGTTGTAGTGCCAACAGCTTATACTTTACGCAACTATATGCGGAATTTTCTACATCGCATATTGTAGTGCAATTTACTCATCACTTGCAATTAGATACGGAATTTTCTACATCGTATCACATTGCTATCAACCTTGACAACTACGAGCGGAATTTTCAACCTCACCGCGTAGTGCCAAGATGCTAATATCACAACATGCACATGGGTCTTAGTTCAACTTTACTTTACTTTACTTTTAAACCTTTTTGCACTTACTTTCGCCTTTAAATCTCATTTCTAGATTCTATGCATAACTCATTACTCAACATAAAACTTATGATTTTGGAAAACCATTTTGCAAAACTTTTTGAAACAATATATTTTATCATTGCCATATAAACGGAAATTAACTAGATGTAAGTGAAGTGAAGGACACTTACCTCGATCCCAATGCTCTCAATGCCTCAACGAGCCTCTCGCATCTCGTCCGCGTGCTCATCACCTACATATCATAGTCTCGTTATAACTTACTCACTTTCATAGCTAAAATTAATAAAAATAGAGTTTCTAATACATTAAAAACTCACTACACCACACTTTCCCAACTCGATTTTTGACTCGATCGAGGCTCTCAAAATTTGGTTTCTTTGTAAAAGTCTTACTTTTAGACCCCTAGGATCATCCCCTTATGTTTCGTTTGATCTTCGGAAGCTTAAAACAAAAAGTTAACTTTTTTTAACTATACGGTTGACCACGAAAAACAGAATTAAAACCAGCCATGGTTTCACCT
This sequence comes from Dimocarpus longan, assembly GCA_022984855.1. Taxonomy (NCBI): domain Eukaryota; kingdom Viridiplantae; phylum Streptophyta; class Magnoliopsida; order Sapindales; family Sapindaceae; genus Dimocarpus; species Dimocarpus longan. Next base: position 11,781,889 of record CM041013.1, read on the forward strand.
CCGTTTCTTTTTCTAGCGTCTCCTTATCACATAACTAAGTCGTCCGTAAAGTTTCGTTGAGAAACTCCATTGTTTGCTATGTCAATCTAGGCAAAACGCCCCCATTTTGGGCACTTTTCAAAGCGAGTTTTTACATCGAACAAGCGACGATGGTTTTTCTTTCGTATCTAAGGTTCTTTTATCTAATTATGACTGAATACATCTATTTTGGGCACCAACGAATGCATTTGCATCGCTATTACACCTCTCGGTTTCCTACGCCCACTATTTTGGCTATAACTTCGTCAATTTTTATCGGATCGATCCCATTCCAATTTCTATGGTTTTATGTTATTCCTAGGCATCATTTGAGGTGTAGAATAATCTCAAATGAGTTAGAATAGGTCAGGTCTTACCAGACCCTTTTATGAGCTCGGAATTGTCAACATGCTTTTATGCACTATTTTAACTTCTACTAGATTTAAGCTATTCTTGTACCTATGAGTATCCATGTCAATTGTGTTGATTCCTACTCATTTATGCATGCTTTTATGACCCTAAATATGTCGTAAATACCATCAAAACACAATGGGGTCACATGCCCCTTCATAGGCCATGACATGCACACACACTACATATTGTTTCATGAGATTTACTTGGTTATTCTCTCAAACACATTATTCACCTAAACACAATTGCTCTTCATCTAACAAAATATTGCTAGGAGAGCTTTCATACTAATTCTTCATCATTCTTTTACTTAAATGGCTCATTTACAACCTAATCATCACATAATTGATAACATAAAAATATATCATTTAACAAAACATAATTCTCTCATTATTTACTCTATAGTAACTTGAAACTTAACAATTTCTTTCCTACACATTTCCTTCCAATTCCAACATTTAAATTTGATATCTAAGCACATTTTTATATCTTAACATAACTCAAATAAACGATATATAGATCAGCCCTCATCTCAGCCCCTAAAACTTGAATTTTCCTCCATGCTACACAACATCTCTTTATCTTAAATTACCATACTCATTTTAATCATTCTAAGGCATAGCTACTACCTTAATTCACTTCATTTAGATTCAATTTAATCCTAAAAAAAAAAAAAACATTTTCACCAGCCACTTAAAACATCTCCAACTTTAACCCAAATTATAAATCAAACAATTTAAACTTTAAACAAAATAAAAAAAAATAATACCACAAACCTAAAGGTACTAGTCACGGATTTCTTTCTCTCTACAGAAACATTTTCTCGAGAATCCCACCGTTCAGATTGATAAAAAACGTCTGAGGAACCTCCAGACCAAATTTGAAGCTAATCCAATGGTTAACAAAGGAGATATGGTGAAATAAGCAAGACTGTCCTGGTTGTGCCCTGTTATCCGGCCAGCTCTGTTACGAAAGCCATAACTCACTCTATTCACATTTAATTGGAAATCAAACCGTTCATAACTAAGAAACATGTGTGATTAACATACCCAACAAATTTCAGCTCGATCCAAGGTGGATGAAGGAGAAATCCGATTCTCTGAAACCTGTGCAGATAGCTTTCTGCTTCAGCTCTCTCTCACGTTTCAGCTTTTGTTTCTCACAATTTGGTGAGCTGAATGAGTGAAGGTTTCTGCCTCAATTTCCAGCTGAGAGTGTCTTTATATAGGCCCTCCAAAACTTGTTAAAAAGTGCCTCAAATATTGCCTAATTACATAACACCCATTGGTTAACTTTAACTAAAGTTAAATTCCAATTAACCTTAGTTAACTTCAATCATTTTTCACTTTTTCTTGGCAAACTCTTATTGGCTAATAAACTTTCGTATGGATTTATGTTTCTTCTAGGATTTCATGACTCCCATTTACTCACATCAAATCCATATACACTTAAATTATAATTTACTCAAATCATCTTTATAATTTAATTCCAAGTTCCAAGTCAATAAATTTCCAAAAATATTCTATGATCATCTAATCATCAAATTAACCATGGGGCACTCTAATTGGGTATCTAACTAATCAATCTTAAGCTTCGAAAAAAAAAATTCAAACGGTCTTCGGATCATTATTATTTTTAATAACTCAAAAAATAACGTTTTTAATAATTTTCATTCTGACCATTCGAAATCTATTCAAATGAACTCATTTTTAATCTGTTTCAGTTTCTATGGACTCCATTATTCATTCCAGGGTTTTTGAATCCCAAAGTAAAATTTACTATTCATCTAGATACTATTCATCGAAAGTCACTATTCACACAAAAATTCACTATTTACCCAAAATTAAAGGTTAGGGTATTACAAGACTAAGAACCAAAAGTAAAGATTAAAGGCTGTTGTTGTGTCGTTAGACAAGTTTCAATTTTAGTAACTTCGTGAGTGAAATGGAGATCATTCTTTGAGGGAAATCAGCTCATATAGCAAGGGAAGGAAGAGATCAATCGAATGCAGCAGCTCATGAATGGTTGGTGTGCAGTTTTCAAGGATGATAGCCCGTCAACAGCATGTTAAGTGATTCTAAGACTGTTTTGGGTGGAAAACAGCACATGCAAAGGTGAGTTTCTACCTTATAAATCCTCCTAAACTATTTTTGAGAGATTTTAAACATGTATGTCATTGTTTGGACCGAAGGGAGCTTGGTCAAAGAGGCTTTAGTGGGCAGCAGTTGCATGTGAAATGTGGGCTATTATTGTGGCATTTTTTAATTGAAAATTGTAAGGTAAGTTGTTTTTTTGCAAGCGTCGTTTCGTTGGAATTTTTTTTATTGTGATTTGGAAGAAATTCGATGATGAAATGATTGAATTTTATGATATTGAACCTCATTAGTGTAGAGGTTCATTTGCTTGTGATTTTGATGTGATTATAGATGAATTTCGATATTGAAATTATCGCCAAAAATCTGTTGTAAGGGGCTATTATGTTGTGACTTTATTTTCGATTTCGTTGTCTTGAAAAATGATGCATATTGGTGTGTTTTAAAGTGTTGAAATGTTGATTGGTTATCTAAAAATTGTTTCCAAGTTATTCAGATAACTTTTCTTTTCGTTTGAACGCGTTTAGTTTGCAAATTTCGATGTCGCATTGAAAAATGGATATAAGAATTCTAAGCTGCCATGATGTTGTTTGAGATTGTTAAAATGATAAATTAGAATGGTTGGAATTATATTAAAGTTACTCGGATAATTTTTGTTACGTGCAACTATGTGTATCGAAGTGTTTAAATCTTAGTTTTATACAGTTTGAATGAAATAATAAGTTGTTTTGATGTTAAGTTTGATTTGAAACAAAAAGAAACGCGCGAATCGTTAAAAATAATAGTTCACGATAAAATTTTCGTAATCACGAAAGTTTTACATTTATTCGTGTTGATTCAAAATTTTATTTTATTAAATCCATTTAAGTGTAATTTCGATGAGATAATTGATTGAAAATGGATGGTGTTAACGTTAGTTTGAAAGAAGTTGAAGAAGCTAGAATAATTGTAAAATTTTGATTGGTTGCGTTTTGTGACATTTAACGAAGTTATTATGCCTTGAAAAATATTGATTCGAAATCCTCGCGTGGTTAAAGTTTAAGTGTTAATGCAAACATCGATATTAATAAAAACTCGATCGTAAATAAATATAGGTAAACTAGCGAGCGGGCGAGAATCGTGATAAGAGTGATTGATAATTTATTAGAAGCAAATAGTGAGTGTGGTTTATTTTCAAGCCTTTATGAATTATAACTTGATTATTAACATTGCAATTGCATACTTTAGTATTTGAATTGTTATAAAGAAATGCTTATTTGATTTTTCCAAGTTATCATGTTAATTTAACTCAAGCATGTCATTATATTTTATTTATGCATGTATAATTCTTGAAGTATTGTTGTAAATGTATTTATTTTAAAGTAAAGTACATCAACAAGTTTTTGATATATATACATGCATAGAAAAGATACGAATAAATATGTTTTGAAGGTATTTTCGATTATAAAGTTTATGTTAGAAAAGAAATTACCCGGTTTCAACCGCAAGTTAGAATGAGATATTTCTAAAAGTTATCAATATGCTTTCATGCAAGTAAATACAATGTATGTATAGCATGTTGGGGGAAGTCACTAATTTAGGGGGGATTGAGTTTGTGTGTTGCCCTTTGCACATATGAGATAGTGTAGATCTGCCTGATATTGGAGGAAATCGTGATCCCAAAGTTGTTTCCACATCTACGACTATACATGGTGATAGTTCCCGAATCCTAGTAGCGTGTTTTTGTACCGTCGTGAAGGATAAGTTTCCCTGGGTTGCCACATAAGGCTAGTTAAAGAAATGAAATACGTTAATAGACGTGAGTTTAAAAAACTATGAAAAGTAAATTATAAAAAGTATTGTTTGCTTTAAGCAAGTTTTATAGTTTTTAGAATATTAAATAAAGTAATCGTAAAAGTTATTGTTTAATATATAGTACCCACTCACTGAGTTATTCTCATTGCTTCTTTTCATGTTTTATAAAATCCTTCCCAGGTGCAGGTCTGAGCAAAGTAGCGGAAGCATCTCTGTCGGACGTGTAGACGAGTTAAAAGCGTGACACTATTACACTAGTTTTTCAGTAGACATATCATGTATTGTATTTACTCTTTTCATACTTATCGCATGTTGTAAATATTATTTTGGATAATGAATTTTATTATAACTTTTAGTAATGATGCTTTAAAATTTTAAGTAAGTTTGATTTTCGTATTATTGAAATTGAAAGTATGTTTTCGATTATTTGTGGTAATTGAAAGAAAGCTTGACGCCCAATAGTTGAAAAGTGATTGATTTTTGAAATGTACAGATTTTTGTAAGATTTTACAGGGTGAAAATCTTTGAAAAATAGTTGTTGTGTTGCCGGATTTTCGTAAAACCTGTTTTCGTAAAGTTGATTTCAAAAAAGAAAAATTTCTACCCATTTTCATAATTGAAAGAATTTCTAAAAAGGTGTTAAAAGTTTCAGTAAAGAAAAAAACTTAACTTCACAGGAGCTTTCTAGTCGAAGCAGATTCCGATTGGAAAGCCACCTTGGGGTTCCTTATAGGCTACCTAGCTAGTTAAGGTAGAGGGGCCTATCAAGGTGTAATAATATGGTATACCAAGTTGCCATTTTTTTGTCCTAAATGTATTTAAGTGTTATATGATTATATTTGAATGTTTTGGAAAGTTTTATAGCTTGTGTGAATTATAGAGTCAATATAGAATTTGAAAGAAATCAATTGGATGCAAAAATGGGTGTATTCGGTCAAGCCATACTATATTATATGGTTGTCAGTTGTTATGAATTTTACTTGATTTAACATCATTTTACATGTATTTGAGCATGGTCATGATGAGAAAATTTAGTGAAGTTAAAGGTGTGAATGTGTGGTCAAGATTCGGCTAATGTGAATTAGTATGATTCAAAGTTTTGTTTGATTCATGGATGTGAATTTAAACATCGTATGAAGTATTTTATGAGCTTAGGAGTCATAAATTTTTAATAGGGAGCTTATACAAACAAATTCGAGTGTGATGTCGTCTAAATCTAGAATGTGAATTTATGTAGGTGAAGTAGAATACGAGGGAACCCTAAGGTGTGTTTTGCTGTAAGCCACTACAACTAATAGGTGAGTGTCTTTTGAACTTTTTCGATTTGATATGATAATTGTTTATGCCTTGATTTGTGAATAAAACGATTTTGAATTAAATATATCATACATGAAAATGTTTTGCATGAATTACATGAATCTAAAAGGATTATATGAAAGACGTATTTTATAATGAAAACAGTTATTGGAAATGTATTGTAAACCAATGGTATGCCTGGAAGATATCACATATATCTCTGGTTGAAGTTGAGTACTCTAAACGTGCATTGATAGTGTCAAAAGTATCTGTCACTAACAGTGGGAGGAAACCTAAAGGGAGGATTGTGTTATGTTAGTTGTTCAGTTTAGTGTGTTGCCTAATGCATGTACATGGTATATTATTAGCTAGCTTCCACCTGAGCGAGAAAAAATGCTGCTCCATAGTAAGAGAAAAATTCTGCTATGTAAAACTATATAGATGGCTTGAATAAGGAAAAATTTATGGATTTCCCGAATGAGGCAAAAATTTCGCTCCGTACTTAGGATACCATGTGGTACAGACCGATAGTGGTTAGCTTGTTTTACTTAGAGATTTTCGAAAACTATATCACTACCACTATTTAAATTTTTACAACAGAAAACTAAAAACATACAAAATATTGTTTTATTATTCAGTTTTACAATGTAATCGAATTATAGTTATACGAATTGCTTATCCATGCATTTATTTGAAATATGGTTTTTAAAGAAAAATTGATTTTTGATAATACAACTATTAAAGGCTTATAAAATGTTTTAAAACTTAAGGGAGGTTTATTTTATAAAATTAAATTAGAAATAAAAACTTATGACACTCACTAAGCTCGTACAGTTGATATCTCATTTTATGTTTTATAAATCAAACATCTCTAGGGACAGGTACAGGTATTGGTGCGTCTAGGATAGGGATTTCGACATAAGAGTAGGCAGGATGAGTCATGCATGCTGCACATTTTATGTATATTCGTTATAGATATTTTTAAAGAAATTGAATGCTTATAAATTATATAAATATTCATTTGTATATACTTTAGAAAAATGTATAAATATTTATATATGCATGACATATGATTAAATTTCAAATTGTCTTCAATTTCAAATGCATATTTGTGGTTGCTTGACTTTGAAATGAGAAGGGTTTGAGGCCCAAGAGTTGAGAAATTGAATGATTTCAGAAGTGTATAACTTTTCTGTAGCTATAAGTTGACATAATAAAAAAAACAACCATTATGCTGTCAATATTTTTAATAAGTTTATTTTGTAAATGTATAAAAAAAAAGTTCCAGACGTTTTTGTGTTCAAAAGAGAATTTTGTAAAGATTTACAATAAAGTAAAAATAGTTTAGCTTCACGGGAACCTTTTAGTTGGGTCAGATATCTTTTGGAAGGCTACCTTGGGGTTGCCGACGTGTTGTCGATAGTACGAAAATATAGGAATAGGAATAAGGCCTGTCAGAAGCCAATTTTGTGTGATTTACAACACATGCAAAGAAGAGAAGCAAACCATTCGGTCAAGGAGAGCAAAAGAGAGACAAAGAAATGCAATTTGGTCAACTAGGAGAGGTTTCTGCCATGAAGAACCAACGAAGACAGTAGCTAGTTTGAGTGATTTGGAGACCATTTTTAAAGGTTTTCCACACATTTAAGAGGTGTACACAAGTTTAGAAGTAAAATCTATCCATTTGAGATTAGTTTGAAAAGGTAAGGATTGAGTTTCTATAAACTAGTTTGTGAAGATTTTTTGATTTATGGTTTTTAATAGTTTGGCTATAGTTGTATGTTTGAGATTTTGGATTTGAAACCTCAATAGTATGGAGGTTGAATTGCATGTGGTTTTGGTATGAAATTTGAAGGAAAATTTGTGTAGGACATGCTTGAAAGTCACAAACAAAGATGGTGTGATAGTTAAACTTGAGTTTGTTTGATTTGCCATGAACTATGGAGTTATTGTGATGTGCATACAAGTATAGAGCTTGAAGGAATGTTGATATGGTATTGTATGTGATTCTAGGCCAAGGTATAATTAAATGGTTCAAATTGGTTTGATTTATTTAAGTAAATTTCATGCTTGTAAATGTATCAAAATGTTCAAATTTGATGTTGAAATTAAAAACAAAACTTTGGTTTATAAGCTGCCACATTGATGATTAAGGTAATGAAAAATTATTTTGGGATGTATTGAATGATTTTATAGCTTGTTTTGATGATAAAAATAGCATGGATATTAAAAGAAATGAATTGGAATGTTAAATGACTACTTTACGGCGAAACTTTGGTTAATTACATAAGTGTGATATTCTATGAATTGAGCTTGCATTTACACCCCTAGACATATTTTTAAGTGTAATTATGATGAGAAAATTGAATGAGAATAATGGTGTAAAAATGTGGTGTGAATTCGGCCAACATAGGTCAAAAGAGCAAATTACAAAAAGACTACCCGGTTGAAACGCTTTTACAGGCGGAGCAATTATTTTGATATAATTACAATTTACCCTCTCCCGTTAACAAATTTCCGTTATATATAACTGAAAATAATGTAAAATGAATAAAAGATGAAAATACCCTTAGTTGTTAAAGTTGATCGAATTGACCGTAAAAAATTGAAAAATCTTTTAAATTTCTGTGCAATTACTGTTAAAATTTATGTGCTGATCTATTGGAATTTTTTTTTTTTTGGAAAGAATCTGGGTTTCCAGAAACTGGAAATCAGATTTTCAATTGCCACCAGAATTTGGGTTTCCAGTTGTCTGGAAATCCATTCTGGGTTTCTAGGAAAACCCAGATAAACCCAGATTTTGTTTAGGTTTCCAGAAATGATCCCAAACATCCAAAAAATGGTCTTAAACATCATCAACAATCACCCAACATCATCAATTCACTCTTGGAAACCCAAATAATGACCTCAAACATCATCAATTAAACTTAACATAATCAATCTCCCACAAAACCATCAAACCCAACATCATCACTGTAATCAACCTCACAATCACCCACAAAATTATCAATCAAACTGGAAAAAAGCAAAATCAGAAATCAACCTCATTATCGAGCATAGATCTGGGTTCATTGGGAACCCAGATTCGGGTTCGCGACGGACCCAAATTCTGGGTTCGTCTCTGGCTTCGACGAACCCAGAATCTGGGTTAGTCGAAGAACCCAGATCTGGGTTCGCGAGAACCCAGACTCTGGGTTCTTCGCGAACCCAGACTCTGGGTTCTTCGCGAACCCAGATCTGGGTTCATCGTGAACCCAGACTCTGGGTTCGTCGCGAACCCAAGATCTGGGTTCTTCGAGAACCCAGATCTAGGTTCTTGAAAAACCCAGATCCTGGGTTCGGGATGAACCCAGAAAGTTTTTGATGAACCCAGATTTCTGGGTTCATCCTGAACCCAGATCCTAAGTTCGTGATAAACCCAGAAATCTGGGTTCATCACGAACCCAGATCGGGTTCGAGAAGAAGAAAAAGCAGAACAAGAGAAGAAGAACAAGAGCAGAAGAAGCAGAAAAAGAGAAGAAGAAGAAGAGACAGACACGGCAAATGGCTGAGGAAAGAGAGAGAAAGAGAGTATTTTTAAAGTTTTTAAAATTTTTTTAAATAATAAAACATCAAAAGACAATTTTACCCTCATACCAGTTAAAACTAACTGAAGTTCACTAACGGCAGGGGGTCAATTGTAATAAAAGCGAAACAGTTGCTCCGTCTGATAATGCGTTTCAACTGGGTAGCTAAATTGTAATTTGCTCTAGGTCAAAATGACTTAAAAATGTGTTTAATGCATTTATATAAAATTTGGACTTTAAATTAGGTATTTTATATGCTTAGTTGTTAAGAATTTCAAATGGAAATTATATACGAATAATTGAGGTGGATACGGTTGGAAAAGAATGTTACGAAATCCTTATGTAATTAGGCATTTGTGCGATTGATGCATGTCGATGGAAATGCATATACGAATAAATTAGTTGCGACGTTGTTTAAAGTAAAATGTTAACATATATAGATAACGAGGAGACGAAGGAAATTGAAGTTATAAATTATCGCGAGCTAGGAAATCGTGAATTTTCACTGAGTTAGAAGTCGGTCAGTGTAAAATTATTTTACGAAATGATAAACGCATTTTAGTTATTTTAATGTGAGTGTAAAGTATTTTATAAATGTTAAAATTATTTTTATTCTTTTTAGTATGTTTTTAAAGTGATTTATAAGTATTCAAGCATTTTTGATATTGAAATGAATTTATATTAATGATGTTAGTTTGTAAATGCTTTTACATATATATTTAAAGAAATGTTTATAGCATAAAATTATTGACAAAATGTGATTTTACGTTTTTAGCATCAAATTGAAGAAATATGTTTAAGATTGATTTTTTTAGCATATGAATTAAATTTTTAAGTATAGTTAAAGAAAGTTTTCAAGATCGATTGTAAGCCCTCATTCCTAAGTATGGATTTCTTAGTATTAGTAGATGAATTAGGAGGTGAAATATAAATTCCCATGGGTGTTATTATTATTATTATTATTTAAATACCATCAAGAGTTACTAGAAAAACTTTAGAAGTGAAGTTGGAAACTAATAGTGACATAAATTATATGAAGGGCATTATGATCATTTCTCCAATCAAGGGTCATATATAAGTGTTGGCTTTCCAACACTTAGCCAAAATTTTGAGCAAAATAGATTGTGAGATAGGGAGAGAGGGACGACAAAGGGAAGGAAGAAGAGAAAGAGAAAACCCAAAGCTACTCCAAGCAATTTTAAGCTTCAAATCAAGATTTTGGGTTGGATTAAACTAGAGGATCAAGGTTTGAGTAAGTTTAAGGTGAGGAGCAAACAAGTGGAGCAAGAGCAGCCCAATAAAGCTCTTCAATACGCCCTTAGTATAGGTAAGTGCTAAAAACTTGTTTTACGTATGTTGTATTGCAAAATGTAAAGTATTATCATTAAAAGCTTATGAATGAATTATTATTATACAAGTTTTTAGTTGAGAATCATCATATTTGTTACAATATAAATTTGTGAACAAAGCAGCTTTTATGAGAATTGAATTTAAAAGCTTTAATTTAAAGTTTTGATAGATAAGCTATTTGGTGCATAATGCACTTAATGAAAGAGATTTTTCAAAGGCTATAAGTATACCATCAGATTTACAAATTTAGACCCAGCCAGGATATCCCAGAATAGTATGGCAAAGCTTTGATGGTACAGAGTTGGGGCAATCATGTCGCCCTCTACGTGTGTGGCATATTATCTCGCGCTATGATTTACGATGCAGAAAATTTCGTATGTAGTTGTCGAGGGGTCTCAATAGCATTGGTGTTAGTTGAAAATCGCCACGTGACATACCACATTTTTGTGGCATGAGCTCAATTGCTGTGTGGTTAGAGCATTTAGAGGTACAAATGGTGCTTTTAGAAAGTAAAGATTTATGTTGAAATTTGACGCATGTTGAAATGAGTTTACAATGGATCATGAAATTTGTTTTAGTCGTTTTGAAATTTATGCTTGCTATCTTTTACATCGAAACCTTTATATAGCCTCTTTATGATCTAAGAAAGTATAAGTGATAGATCCCGAACTTGATTTTCTATTATATCACATATACTTGAGTAGGATAGAGAATATTAATCCAAAAATAGGGCCAAAGAATGATTTAAGACTCGATTAGAGTATAGAAAATTTTGGAGTTTGTTTCGGTGAAAAAACTTTCGATGAATAGTATTTTTGGATGAATAGTGATATTTGAAAAAGAGCCCTAAGAACCAAAAATGTCCAAAATAGGTCATGGACCTTGAGGGAATTAAAATGAAATGAAACAGAATCCGTTTGATTAAGTTTCAGGAGATCTGAAAGATTCAAGTCAAATTGCATTATTTTCCGAATATTGAGTTTCGTGACCTAAACTTTATTCAAAAGTTTCGCGAAGCATAGGATTGAGAGGTAAGGGACTCAATTAGAGTATTTCATGATCAATTTAAAGTTTAGATAACTATGAAATATTTTCAGAATACTTTTCGGATTGAATAGTATCTGAAATTGAGGTTTATTATATTTTCGTATTACAAGTCGAATATTGTTTGGTTGACCCCGATACGATTACAAAGTGATTAGGCGAGATTTACGTGTTAATCAAGCGATGTGAGCCACGAAATTTAACCAATAAGAAATGAGATAAGTGATTTAAAAAGTAGTGGCTATGAATGTGCCACATGTCATCCATGGATTGGTTGGAAAAATAAGTGGATTAGAATAAGCCAAGTGGACCAATAGAATATAAAATGATTTATTTTGGGCATTAGTGAGATTAGTGAAAGTTTGAGGTGATAAAGTGAGATTTTCTTAAGTGATCTTTTAATAATTGAGCAATAAAAAAAATGTATATATATGTGATTTGTCTCATTTGAGACATTTGTTGTGTGAATTAGAGAGAAATTAGAGAGAGAGAGGTCGGGTGAGGTAGAGAGACCAAGAGAGGAAAAAGAAAAAGAAAAAGAAAAGAAAGCTTTGTGCATCCGAGAGAGAGGGAGAAGAGGAAAAAGATCTAGTCCGAATGTCATCGTGATTTCTTCACAAAAGTTGTTCCTCGTCATCTCCTCTAGCTAACCCAAAAATTTGAAGCAAAACGGTTGCCTATTCGGTGAGTTATCTCGGTTTTAAATTTGATGCTTCATATGAAACCCAGTTTTTTCTTTTTATTTTCGAATTTGAGATTAGGGATGATAAGAGGGATATGTGAGGATGATTTTTGTATGATTTTGGAGTGATTTGATGGAAGAAAAGTAGATAAAACGAGAGAGGAAAGTCGTGGACAAAAATGGGTTTTTTTTATGGAATTTGATTCCGTTTTCGATTCTAAGGCATTAGATTGATATTTTAGAGGTTAAAGAATAATCTTTTGAAGTTAGATTTCGAAAACGAAAAGTTTAGGATCTATTTTGGAGCTAAACAGACGAGTTAAAGGGCGATTTTTGAAACCCTTCGAAACATGTTCGTTTAACGTTCAAAACGGTTTATTTAATCATAGTTGGGTGTTAGAACACTAGATGATTGATTTTTGAAGTTGTTGAAAATCCGGAGCAAAAAGTTATTATCGTTAGCAAGCGAATCAGGTCGATTTTCATTCCGAGTATCCGACGATGAAATTAAGTATACTGAGGTATTCCTAAGGAAGAATAAGTAGGATTCATGTAGAGAAAACAGATTTTTAAAACCCCGATTGAATAGAAATTAAGATCCAAAAATTTAGACGTTAAAGGATATATATAGAGATAATTAGATTTTTATTGATTTTGAATATTATTTGAATGAGTTAAGTGACCCTAAATGGATATTTGATGTTTTAGGGTAAAAGTGGAGACTTTCGAAGATATATGGAGGAGGCTCAGATTTTATCCGAGAACGTGTTGTGAGTGAAACTACAAGTTTTTATTTATATCGTCTTAAAGTTATTTTAAAGTTAAAAGAATTTATTATAAATAGTTATTCCTTTATTAATTGAATTTATATTATAATTCTAGCATAAAGATTTTTGTTTATATTTATGTATATGAGAATGTGCTAGAATTAAAGATTTTAGGCTTACTGCCTTAAGATTTAGAATATTTTAGTGTATTAAGAAAAAAAAAATTTAATAGCCTGTGGTTTACCTAGCCCCAGTTTAGTACTCGATCGAATGCCCTATGCGTGATATAGTAGATGAGAGGAAGTCAATCAGTGAGATTTGAGTCTAGTCAACTAATGTGTGAGTGAGGTATGAGTGATCCGTATGCACGTATAGGATAGTGTAGTCGGTCCGCAGCGTGGGCTCGCTTTCGACGACTACATATGGTAGATCCCCACTCCTAGTGGTTAGCTAGATTTTATATGCTACCATACCAGGAGTATATATTCTCTGGGTTACCATTTAGGCGAGAACTAGAAAAGATTTTTAAGAAAAGATTTTTAAGAAAAGATTTCATGAAGTTTTAGAAAGAAATTTAGAATGAGATTCAAAAGCAGTTTTAAATGAGTTTTAGAAAGTATTTTTCTAAAATATTTTCGTTTTATTAAACTATTTTTGGGAGAAGTTTAAGTGTATAAATGAGTTTTAGTTTAAAAGTTACTACCACTCACTGAGTATAAACTCACGTTTTTCTTTAAATATTTTTCCTAAAAATTCTCCTACAGGTTCAGGAACTAGTCGTCCAGCCGACGAGGTTCAGTCAGGCGTGCATGCGGACGTATAGGATGACACTTACTACATGTATATATTTTGTTATTTTGATCATGTATATGTTGATGTACATAGTTATAAATATTTTGAAGAAATAGTGGATGCATTAGTTAAAATGTTTTATTAACGTTTTATGAAATTCAGTGTTCAAATTTTGTTGACTTGTTTGTGGTTATTTGTGAGAAAGGAGTCAGAGGCTTCAGAAGTTGAGAAATGGATTTCATAGAAGTGTTTTTATAAACTGTATTTGAAACTTGTAGGGTGGCATAGTTTAGAAAACAGACGGCATGCTGCCGAAATTTTTATCACTATCACCTTGTAGAGGAAGTTTAAATATCTAGCTAAATGATTTTCAGTGCCTTGACGAGGTTCTTTTGGGCTGAGTATAGGGTTCGTAGGAATTCTTTCGGGGTGCTATGAGGTCTTTCTCGGGTCCAGAGGAGAGATTCGAGAAGGGTCTCGTCAATAAGTTTTTAAGTCTAAAGTATAAGGCACTCACTAAGCTTCTACGAGCTCATTATTTCTCTGTTTTCTTTCCAAAATTCCTCCTTAGGTACTTGCGCGGGTGAAAGAGGTGAGAGAACTCCTTCGTTAATAAAGGTGTGCACGCACTCGATGGATGCATTGCATAGACCACAATTGCATTTTGTTAAAACTAGAAACCAAACACTTGCATGCATCATTTTTGTATCATTTTGTATTACCCATTTGTGAACTTATATCATTACATTCTTGGGATGAAAATGGCCTTGTAAAGTTCTCTTGAGATATAAAGCTAATGGTTTCTTTTGGTTAGTATAATTGTTTTTAAATTGGTTATTATTATAGTTTTATGAGAATGTTTAATTGATTGGGAGATGCATATTTGTGAACAATGAAGTTAAGTTGTGGTTGAAATTATATTTGGGAGTGTATTTTCTTTGCAGGTTATTTTGGAAACCTAAGACAATGCAGCCATATTTTCTTAACCTTTATGCTGCTAGATTTTCTTTAATATGGTTTTAGATAAATGGTCACTTTTATGTCTTAGAATAAAGCCAACCCAACTAGTTTCAACTAATGAATTCAAATTCGTTTCAAAGAAAGTCTAAAGCGTAAGTTTAAGGGCTTACTTCGCGGATTTCTTTTAGCCCACCTAGTAGGGTTTAAGGGAGGTCTATTAGAGTGCCGGGTGAGGCTTGCCAGATAGTAGCCTAGAGGAATCTGGTTTGGGTCGTGTTAAAGGTGTTATCAGAGCCCGATTTTGTAAAGTTTTAAGATAGAGTTTAGAAAGTGCTTTGAAGTTGTCTTATACATGAAATGTTTTCATAGTGCATGAGTTATAAAGATTCAAGCTTAAGCATTTCATGATTTTTAGGTTGTTTAAGTGCATATTTAATATTTTAACTCATACATTTCAGAATTTTTCATGCATATTCAATATAGATAGAAGCATGCAATGTCATGGTCGCCCAAGGATGAGGAGGGCAGCTGCATAAGCACCCAGGGAGTAGCACGTTGGCAAGTCCATTAATGTGCTAGCTAGCTCATTTCACCCAGAACCTTCACAACCCATAAGATCAGAGCATGTGCAAGTAATGTAGAGTAGATAGCGCAAGTCTTGGTAGCGACACTTCATCAGCCACATGAGTTAGGTGTAACTATAGAGCGTGCCCGTAAGCTAGGTGCTAAGCCTATAACGGAACGGGTGAACTAGAGTGTGCACTGTCATGGCTTGAAATGAATGAGGAGATATTTTAGATGATGGGTTGCATAGAGGAGCAAATGGTTACTTATTCAGCCTTTCTACTTAAAGATCGTGGTAAGGATTGGTGGAAGGTGAACCAAAAAGCATGCTCAGATGGAGTCTCTTGGGTTGATTTTAAGAGGGAATTCACAGATAAGTTCTTCCCCAAGAGTTATAAAGATGCAAGAAAAGAATAATTCTTCAGGTTAGAACAGGGGAATCTCACGGTAGCAGAATATGAGAAAAAGTTTTTAGAGTTGGCTCGCTTTGTCCCATTTATCGCAGAAAATGAAGAATAGAAGGCCAACAGATTTATGGCAAGTCTAAACCTAAGGATCAGGGCGTTTGTGTCCTTAGCTGTCCACACTTGATATAGGGAGTTAATGGAGGCAGCCACTAGAGTTGAGAGAAGTACAGAAGCCATTCCTAAACCCAAGAAGTTTAATTAGAAATGTAGTTGGACAAGTAGTCTATAGGGTGGCTCAAGTAAAGTGGCTAAAGGTGATCAGAAGTCCTTATGGTCAGAGAGTCGCCAACAGGGTCAGGGGGCCCAGACTAGTCAGAGTTCAGTCAAGCAATCTAGTGGGTCCAAAAGTTAACAAAATTGGAAAACATATCCTATTTGCAGCAATTATGGGAAATCACATCCAGGCAAATGCTTCAAGGGTAGGACAAGATGTTATAGATATAGATAGGAGGGTCACTATATGGAGGACTGTACTAGTATAGCTGCATCAAACCAATCAGAAGCCAGAATAGCAACTCAAGGGTGGCCTAATAGGGGTTGTGGACTTAGAGAAGGGAGGCCCCCAGATTAGAAGAGTTACAAGTTCAGGGTAACCTAGTAGTGGACCTAGCTGGAGTGTGCCACCCAAAGGATAGTCTGGTAAGCCCCGTGGTAGAGTGTATGCAGTGACACAACAAGAAGCTGATGTATCTCCAGAGGTTGTCATAGGTACTATTTCATTGTTTGACACTAATGCACATGTTTTGATTGACTCAGGGACCATACATTCTTTTATTTCTGGGGATTATGTTAGTAGAGTTAGAGTAGAGATGGGGTCAACAGATTGAAGTGTGATAGTGTCACTTCTCACAGATGATTTGCTTATGGTAGATAAGGTATATATGGGAAGTAAGGTGATCATAGTAGGTCAAGAATTTGAGGCAGACTTGATAGTGTTGGATATTCACGATTTTGATGTTATTTTGGGCATAGATTGGCTGTCCGAACATTGTGCTGCAATGGATTATTATAGAAAGGAAGCTAGGTTCAGCAGACTTAGGGAACCAGATGTGATATTTTATGGTGTGAGAAAGATGCTCCCTACAAGTTTGATAAGCACAGTGAAAGCTAACAAGATGCTTAGGATGGTGTATCAGGGACACTTGGCCTATGCAGTAAAACCAAATGATAATGAGTTGTACTTAACAGAGGTTCCAGTAGTCAGTGAGTTTCCAGATGTCTATCCAGAGGTTCTAGGGCTACCACCAGATAAAGAAATAGAATTTGAGATTGAGCTAGCACTTGGTACGGATCCCATTTCTATAGTGTTATATAGGATGACACTAGTAGAGTTGAAGAAGTTGAAGGTCCGGATGGAAGAATTACTGAGTAAAGGGTTCATTAGATGGTGTACATCACCATAGGGAGCTTCAATATTGTTTGTGAAGAAGAAAGATGGGAGCTTCAGGTTGTGCATAGACTATAGACAACTCAACAGAGTCACTTTCAGGAATCAATACCTACTACAAAGGATAAATGACTTGTTTGATCAACTTCAGGGAGCCAGGGTGTTTTCAAGGATTGATTTGAAGTCAGGGTACTATTAGTTAAAAATCCATAGGGAAGATGTTCATAAGACGACCTTTAGGACTTGCTATGGGCATTATAAGTTTTTGGTTATGCCATTTGGATTAACAAATACCCCAACAGCCTTTGTGGACTTAATGAACAAAGTCTTTAGGCCTTACTTAGACAAGTTTGTGATTATCTTCAGAAATGATATTTTAGTGTATTCAGGTAATCGATAGGAGCACATGAAACACTTGAGAGTTGTGTTACAGACCCTGAGGGAGCACTAGCTATATAGAAAGTTTAGCAAGTGTCAGTTTTGACTAGACAAAGTAGTTTTTTTGGGACATGTGGTATCGGTAGAGGGGATATCAATAGATCCCTAGAAGATAGAAGTTATAGTAAATTGGAAGACACCCACGAACGTGACAGAAGTTAGGAGTTTCTTGGGTTTAGCTGATTACTACAGAAAGTTCGTGGAAGGATTTTCAAAAATAGCTACTCCTTTAACAAGGTTGATAAGGAATGAAGAAAAGTTTGAATGGTCAGATGGTTCCAGCACAGTTTTGATAAATTGAAGAAGAGATTTACCTCGGCACCTATTCTTACATTTCCATTAGGGAAGAATGGATTTGTGGTTTATTGTGATACCTACAGGCAAGAGCTAAGTTATGTGTTAATGCAGAATGATGAAGTAGTAGCATATGCATCGAGACAATTGAAGAAGCATGAGTTATTAAATTATCCAACACATGACTTAAAGGTAGCAGCTGTGGTGTTTGGTTTGAGGATTTAGAGGCATTACCTATATGGAGTATCCTACAAGATCTTCACTGACCATAAAAGCTTACAATACTTGTTCAATCAGGAGGAGTTGAATATGAGGCAAAGAAGATGGATTAAACTCATCAAGGATTATGATTATATAATCGAGTATCACCCTGGCAAAGCGAACGTTATAGCAGATGCATTGAGCAGAAAGCCCACCAGTTTATTAGCCCAGCTGAAGGCAGAGTATTTGACTATGTTAGTAGAGGTGAGATCCATGGGTGTTAGATTAAAGACGACAAATTCAGATATTAGCAGCATTTCACCAGAGTTTCAGACCCAGGATCCATACTTGATGAAACTAAGAAGTGAGGTAGAGGCTGGCAGCAGAGTAGCTTTGCATTAAGAGATGATGGAACATTAGTTTTAGGACAAAGATTATATGTGCCAAAGGTGGGTAATTTAAGGAAAGAGATCATAGAATAGGCATACTCATCACCATACGCCATGCATCCAGAGAGCACCAAGATGTATTGGACTCTGAAGGATCACTATTGGTGGAAAGAAATGAAGAGAGATATAGCAGAGTTTTTATTTAAATGCCTAACCTGCCAGAAGGTCAAAGCAAAGCATCAAAAACCCGCAGGTTTGCAACAACCCCTATCTATCCCAAAACGGAAATGGGAGAAGATCATGATAGATTTTATGGTAGGACTACCACGGACTCAGAGCAGGCATGATGTCATTTAGGTGATAGTTGATAGATTGACGAAGTTCGCTCATTTCTTAGCTATCAAGAATACATACTCCCTGGATAAGTTGGCTCAGTTGTATGTAGATGAGATAGTGAGACTGCATAACATACTAGTGTCCATTGTATCAGATATAGATCCACGGTTTACCTCTAGATTTTGGCCGAAGCTACAAGAAGCATTAGGCACCAAATTGAGTTTTAGTATGGCCTTTCATCCACAATCAGATGGCCAATCTGAAAGAACCATGCAGACTCTTGAAGACATATTGAGAGCTTGTGTAATAGAGTTTAAAGGGAGCTAGGATACTCTTCTACCTTTAGATTTTGGCTGAAGCTACAAAAAGCATTGGGCATCAGATTAAGTTTTAGTACGGCCTTTTATCCATAAACAGATGGCCAATCTGAAAGAACCATTCAGACTTTTTAGGACATGTTGAGAGCTTATATAATAGAGTTTAAAGGGAGCTGGGATACTTTTCTACCTTTGATAAAGTTTGCTTACAACAAAAGTTATCAATCTAGCATTACCATGACACCATATGAAGCATTGTATGGTAGGAAATGTAGAATCCTAGTTTGTTGAGTCGAGGTAGGTGAGAGAAGATTGATTGGCCCAAAGATTGTCCAAGTCATAACTGAAAAGATAAATGTGATTAAATAAAAGTTGAAGATAGCAAGTGACAAGCAGAAAAGCTACACGGACAATCGAAGAAGAGACTTAGAGTTTCAAGTGGGTGATAAAGTATTTTTGTAGATCTCACCATGGAAAGGCGTTTTAAGATTCAAGAAGCATGGAAAGTTAAGTCTGCGTTATATTAGGCTATATGAGATAGTGGAAAGAGTGGGTGAAGTGGCATATCGATTGAAGTTGCTACAAGAGTTGGCAAATATCCATGATGTCTTCCATGTTTCCATGCTTTACAAGTATGTATCCGGTCCTTCATACAACTTGAAAGAACAATCGGTACAACTAAATGAGAACTTGACCTACGAAGAGCAACCAGTGGAGATCTTAGATCACAGAGATCAAGTGTTACGCTATAAGATGATCTTATTAGTCAAAGTGTTGTGGAGGAACCATAGATTTGAGGAAGCCACATGGGAATATAAAGAGCAAATGCGTGCTAAATACCCTCAACTATTCTAGCCAGGTATGTAATTTAAAATTTCGATGACGAATTTTTTTTTTTGGAAGGAGAGAAATTGTAAGCCCTCATTCTTAAGTATGGATTTCTTAGTATTAATCGATGAATTAGGAGGTGAAATATAAATTTCCATGGGTGTTATTTATTTATTTTTTAGGTACCATTAAGAGTTACTAGAAAAACTTTAGAAGTGAAGTTGGAAGCTAATATTGACATAAATTACGTAAGGGCATTATGGTCATTTCTCCAATCAAGGGTCATATATAAGTGTTGGCTTTCAAACAATTAGCCAAAATTTTGAGCAAAATAGATGAGAAAGGAAGAGAGGGACGGTAAAGGGAAGAAAGAAAAGGAAGAGAAATTCCAAAGCTACTCCAAGCAATTTTAAGTTTCAAATCAAGATTTTGGGTTGGATTACGCTAGAGGATCAAGGTTTGAGTAAGTTAAGGTGAGGAGCAAACAAGTAGAGCAAGAGAAGCCCAATAAAGCTCTTCAATAAGCCCTGATCCAGGTAAGTGCTAAAAATTTGTTTTACGTATGTTGTATTACGAAATGTAAAGTATTATTATTAAAAGTTTATGAATGAATTATTATGATGCAAGTTTTTAGTTGAGAAGATCATCATATTTGTTACAGTCTAAATTTGTGAACAAAGCAGCTTTTATGAGAATTGAATTTAAAAGCTTTAATTTAAAGTTTTGACAGATAAGCTATTTGGTGCGTAATGCACTTAGCGAAAGAGATTTTTTAAAGGCTATGAGTATACCCTCAGATTTACAGATTTAGACCCAGCCAAGATATCCCATATTAGTATGGCAAAGCTTTGAGGGTATAGATTCGGGACAGCCATGTCACCCTCTACATGTGTGGGATATTATCTAGCGATACGATTTATGCTGAAAATTCTGCACGTAGTTGTTGAGGGGTCTCAGTAGCGTCACAATTGGTGTCAGTTAAAAATTGCCATGTGACATACCACATTTTTGTGGCATTAGTTCAGTCGCTGTGTGGTTAGAGCATTTAGGGGTACAAATGGTGCTTTTAGAAAGTAAAGATTTATGTTGAAATTTGACACATGTTGAAATGAGTTTATAATTGATCATGAATTTTTTTTTAGTCATTTTGAAATTTATGCTTGCTATCTTTTACATTGAAACCTTTATGTAGCCTCTTTATGATCTAAGAAAGTATAAGTTTTTAAATCAAAATTATAAAGCATTCATTGAACTTCTATGAGCTCATTCTTTCTCTGTTTTCTCTCCAAAATTCCTCCTCAGGTACTAGCGCAGGTGAAAGAGGAGACGAGAGAACTCC
Source organism: Dimocarpus longan (assembly GCA_022984855.1). Taxonomy (NCBI): domain Eukaryota; kingdom Viridiplantae; phylum Streptophyta; class Magnoliopsida; order Sapindales; family Sapindaceae; genus Dimocarpus; species Dimocarpus longan. Next base: position 11,803,222 of record CM041013.1, read on the forward strand.
TTCGTCAATATAAGTGGGGGCACACTCGACAGATGCATTGCGTAGACCACAATTGCATTTTTGTTAAAACTAGAAACCAAACACTTGCATGCATCATTTTGTATTACCCATTTATGAACTTATGTTGTTACATTCTTGGGATGAAAATGGCCTTGTAAAGTTCTCTTGAGATATAAAGCTTATGGTTTCTTTTGGTCAGTATAATTGTTTTTAAATTGGTTATTATTACGGTTTTATGAGAATGTTTGATTGATTGGGAGATGCATGTTTGTGAACAATGAAGTTGGGTTGTGGTTGAAATTATATTTGGGAGTATATTTTCTTTGTAGATTATTTTGGAAACCTTAGAAAATACAGCCTTTATGCCTCCAGATTTTCTTTAATATGGTTTTAGATAAATGGTCACTTTCATGTCTCCGAATAACACCAATCCAATTAGTTTCAAGTAATGAATTCAAATTAGTTTCGAAGAAAGTCTAAAGCGTAAGTTTAAGTGCTCACTCTACGGATTTCTTTTAGCCCGCCTAGCAGGGTTTAAGAGAGGTCCGTTGGAGTGCCGGAGGAGGCCTAATGGATAGTAGCCTAGAGGAATCCGGTTTAGGTCGCGTTACCAATGGTTACCTTAATCCCTATTATATGACTATGATATAACTGAAATGTAGCCGAATTACCTTATTGTGCGTATGACATATTAGTAGGGGGTAAATCCACTAACTCCGAAGGGATCGAGTTTATTATGTCACCCTCCGTGCGTATTTAAGGTACTACTATGATTGATGCCCTATACAAGGCGAGGTAATATTCGACAGCGTAGTGACTTATGACTAATATTGACCGTCTCCACTACCGGTGTCCTAGGAACGAGCGGCGAATTATGATTTCCTTGGGTTCCATTGGATAAATGTTTTATGAATGATGCTATTTCTTTACATATCTATGACTATGTTATGAATGGATTTTGAAGTAAGCATGTTATAGAAATGAATTTTAATGATGCATGTATTTAAGTTTTCTAGCAGATTTATATTAATGTTTATGCACAACTATGAAAGTCATGATTGAGATTGATCTTTAAGAAACTGAGATTTCCAAATGATTTTAGGGAGGATAGTTTTGAAAGAAAAGTTATTTTTATTGGTTTTATTTTTTATTTTTTATGAAATGCATAACACTCATTGAGATTCTTTAACACATTATTCCTTGGTTATTTTTATGAAAAACCTCCTCAAGTGCAAGAATGATTACTGTTGTGTAGAATCGTAAGTGGACGAGCCGAACAAGTAATAAAGTGATAAGATAAGTATCGTCCCATGAGAATTATTGTTAATTAATACCTAAAATTAAAATAACTCACTTTTTATTTGGCAAACGCAATTTGATTTAAGAAGTTGATAACTATAACTAAATTTAACTACAAAATATGAATGAATTTAATTCAATAAATTAAAACTCTAAGATTATGATTTCACCATAACTAATCTGTTCCTCGCCTTTATTCTTTTTAATAAAAATTAACTATCCAGTTGTTAGTCGAGATTCCCTGAATTATTCACATAGCCCCTCCCGAGGTCTAAGGAAAATACCCTATAAAGGCTAACTGTTATGTTCCCATGCAAATCAAAACATTAAAGGATTTATTAAGATTTATGGATATCTTTTATAGACTACACAAACCATGTAGGTATATTCTTATCCTATATGTAATTTATGACATTAAATACAATGAACTAGACACATAAATCAGCTCCGCTATCATTATGATTAACAATTCAACTAAATAGTGGCCAATTATTTAGAAGCATTAAGAACAGTATTAAATGCATCAACTAAGATAGAAAATCATTAATTGAATTGAACAAAAGGTTGGAACATCAAAGTTAGGCTACATCATAACTTTAGAAAACAAATCTACTCCATAATAGAATTTACAAAAACTAAAAAATTAATCATAACAAAAGATAGGAAAACTTAGTGGATTGAAGCTTCACCGTAGAATTTCTTCCTCTGCTTTGCTCCTCCTCTCTAAGCTCTCTCTCTCTTTCTCTAAACTACATATTGTTTTGGTTTGTGATGGAATGCTTGGAATGGTGATTCTAAGGCCTATTTATAGGTAAAGTTCACCTCCAATTACATCATCGATTGCATCATCGTTTCCTAATTTTCCACCATTTTGCATCATCGTTTGCATCATCATTCACCTATCTCATTCAAAGTCAACTTTCATATTGCATCATCACTTGCATTATCGTTCACCTACCTCATTCAAAGTCAACTTTCATATTACATCATCGCTTACATCATAATTTTGATTACATCATTCCTTACATCAGTATGACATAATATTTATTTCTAGAATACTCGATCTTTAAATTGCGATAACTTTTTGATGCGATTTCTGATTCGAGTAATTCTTGAGGCGATGAACTGTTTCGAATGAAATTCATAATCTTGTCTCGAACGAAAGCATTTGGTAGGGTCCACATACGATTTTCACTAATTTTATTCTGAAAATGAAAAATACAAAATGATAAAATAATTTACTTAATAATAATAAAAACATCAGGAACTAAACAAGAATTTAGTTTAAAAAGATAAACTAACTCTATAAAAATAGAGTTATCAGTTACTCAGGGCGAGAAATCTCCAACGCAACGTTAAATGAGCGCATTTGACGATTGCTATTATGAAATTAAAGTAAATATTTTGATTTATAATGAATTTCTGTAATGTAAATATTTTTTATTTTACATTGATGCTTACGATTTTATACATGTTAAAATGATTTTAAGTTTGAAATGGTTTTGATTGAAATACTTTGAATTATGATTGAGTTTGGATTTTGAGATGGACCTGAGATTCAAATTAGAAGTGAAGAAGAATGTATGAGATTAGAAGTGTTTATAATTGATTTACATGTATTTTGAAAAGGTTGAAAATGTCCGAAAATAACGGTTGTGCTGGCGAAATTTTTCACTCTAATTTTTAAATGATTAAGAAATGAAAATTTATTACAGCTTTGCTCCACGGAGTCCTTTAAGTCACCAATACGAAGACTGCAAGGATTCCAGTTGGGGTGCCAGGAGAGCTTTGCTTAGGTCCCTAAAATGGATATCTGGGTTGGGTCCCTTGAACAAAAACATATTTCTTCAATAATTTCGTACTACAAACATTTTTAATTTTTCATAAAATTTATTTAAATTTCATCATGCTTCAACATTCATAAAGGCACTATAAAAGCGTGCTAAAAATGCATTTAATTTTTACAAAATAACTTTACACTGACATTAAAGCATACTACAAAAAAATGTATTTATCATTTCGTAAAATAATTTACACTAACCAATTTCTAACTCACAAAAAATTCACGATTTTATAGCTTGCGATAATTTATGACTTCGAATTCTTTTGCCTTCTCGTTACCTATATATTTTAACATTCTATTATTAGGCAATATCACAACTAACTTATTCGCATATTCTATACTTCCATTAACACGCATCAATTCACACAAATGCCTAACTATTTAAGAATATCGGAATATCCTTTTAAAGTCATACCAACACCAATTAATCGTTTATACTTTCCATTTGAAATTCTAATTATCAAAGCATGTAAAAATGCCTCAATCAACGTCTAAATTTCATATCAATACATCAAACACATATTTGAATTTTATTGGCCTATGTTGGCCAAACATACACTTATTTTTATACTACCGATCTCATTTTATTTTTCTCATCGTCATTACACTTAAACATATGTCTAGAGGTGTAAATTCATGTCAAATCCATAAAATATCACACTTTCGTAAATAAGCAAAGTTTGGCCGTAAAATATCCATTTGACATTTCAATGAATTTCTTTCGATTTCCATGTTAAATTTATCATCAACACATGCTATAAAATTATTCAAAAAATTCAAAAACAATTTTTTATCACTTTAATGCATTCATGGCAGCTTAATATCTAGAATTTTCTTCTAATTTCAACACCAATTTTCTACATGAAAACCTAACATTTCAACACCAACACATGTATGGAAATTACTTAAATCACTTAAACACAATTTGAACCAATAAAATCCTTCTTTGGCCGCGACTTACATTTAAGTCAACACTAACATTCTATTAAGTTTGTCACTTAAATTTTTATCGAAAATCACACTAAATATCATAACAAAACAATCAAACTAATTTTGAACTATGAAAACTCATCTTGGTCGAATTTTCTTCTGCACACAACACAAATTTTCCTTCAAATTTCACACCAAAACCACATGCAATTTAATCTTTACACTATTAAGGTTTCAAATCCTAAATCCCAAGCATATAATCGTAACCAAACTATCAAAAACCATAAATCCAAAAATCTTCATAAACTAGTTCATGGAAATTGCTAAGTCTATACCTTTTCAAACTAACGTCAAAAGGATGGATTACACTCCTATGCTTGTGTACACCTCTTGCATGTGTTGAAAACCTCTCAAAATGGTCTCCAAATCAACAAAACTAGCTACTATCCCCTTTGTTTAGCTCTCGACAGAATGCTTTTTCACTTGATCGAATAATTCTCTTTTGCATTTGTGGGAAGATCACTCAAAATGGCCTCCAATTCCTTCATGCAGCATGCTGTCTTCCTTGCTCTTTTCAACCAAGAAAACCCTTTAGTTAATCGAACACAACCTTTGTTTCTCTTTAGTTCTTCTCGGCTAAAAAACACCACTCTTTCTCTTGTATTTTGTCTTTGACCGAATGGTGTGCATGTGTTTCTCTTGCTTTTCATTTCCTTTTTGATTTTCAACTATTTATATGGTTAATATTTTTTTGCCACTTGTCAATCTCTTGCCTTCTTATGTGACACATGGCTTTTATGCAAGTCTACAATCTCTCTTTGCTTACCAAGTGTCTTTCATGCATGGTCTCTTCCTTTCTTTTCATGCCAAGTGTCCCACTTCATGTATCTATTCATGTTTTTCGACTTCCGTACTCGAAATCATTTATGATCAATCCGGAAATTATACAAGAATTTAATTTACACATCCGAAAATTTTAATAAAGTTCGATTATATATTCGGACTATTCGAGAATTCTAACGGAACTCAATTTTTATATCTTGACTATCCGAAAATTCTAATAGTTATTTTCGTTCTACATGGAAATTACACTGAAATTAAATTTTACATTCGAAACCATTTTCGGTCTACCCGAAAATTTTATTATTAGACTCCGAACTATTCGAAAATTATATTATAACTAAATTTATTTACTAAAAATTTTATTAATTTCCTTTGGATTGCTTGAAAATCATATTGAAAATTCAATGTTCACACCTAGGCACTTTAAATCGTTTTATTATTTCATAAATACTATATACGATACTAAAATTGGAGAGAGTATTTTCTTCCAATAAACTTTGGATCACTTACAATCTCTTCAAATTGACTCATTTTTTATCCATCTTAGTTTCGTTCAACTTTAATACTAATTCTGAAACTTTTGATTTGCGAGGCTTGTTGTCCGAAAATCACTATTCACGTGGATACTATTCATATGAAAATACTATTCAATAAAAAAATTTTATTTCTCTTAAAAAGAGGAAATTCTGGGTTTTATAAACCTAAAAATCACTATTCACTCGAAAATACTATTCATACGAAATTACTATTCATCGAAAAAATTTCATTTATCCTAAATAGACAAAATTCTGAGCTTTACAATTCATTCATCCTTATAAAAATTTTATCATTGAAATTTGCGTATCATCTTTACTTGATAAGTTTCTCATTCCAATAGTCGATTATTGGATGATTTTCGTTTCATTCTCATAAATCATTCAAAATCATAGCCTATGATACCACTATGCAACTCTAATATTCAGCAGATATACTCTACATCCTTAGTAACACCACAAAATAAATATATAATTTTCTATATATCTCAAGAATCACTATGAACCATATTCTACATTCCAGAATTTTAATAATCTAATATTTTAATCATAATTATCTCCAAATAACCTTTTCAAGTTCAAACGCACCAAAAACAATCCTTATTGAAGGACACTTTAATTTAATTCGCTATAGGAGATTAATATTAATTCACGATATCACCTCTCTTAATATCATGCTTCTCCATAATGAATTTAAAAACCCTTCATCAACATTTCCTTAAGATCCTATATTCTTTTTACTACATAAATATAATGTATACGAATCAAATTAACCCACAAGGAACCTCAAGCAACAGATATTCACTAATTAAAGTCACTGTACAAATGCCAGTATACATAATTATCTATATCATATTTGTCACCAACAGCAATATGATTCCACCAAAAATACTTTTAACCACTGAACTAGATTAAAATCCATCAGTCTCATAACTGGGTCTCAATCTCACCTCACCAATTTTATCAATTAGAAGATAATCTAAACACCAAAGACTTGAATTGTATATGATCTTTCTCTATCTTACTTATTTATTATCCTTCCCATTTGGTTCCATAAACTTTATGATTCAAAATATCTACATTTCCAAGCTTCCCCACTTGTGCTAACTAACAATCAAACAAAATAACACCATATTTATTCTAATTCGTTAAACATATGGTCATATCACCTAAACCCATCAAAACCCAATCACCAAATATTCATATCAATTCTTAATTGACAATCAATTCAAATGTAATTAACAACCAAAATTTTATGGCATATTCAGCAGTTACCTAATCGATATACTTGTCACCCATATATACTCCAATAATGACTATCCCAACATTCGGATTCCTAGATAATCAAATGAATCATGTATTACTACCATGCACTATAGTACATTTTTCATGTCAAAATGAATTCAGTCTAATCTATCAACTTTAACTGTAGGTAGGGGTGGGCACGGGTCGGTTTTCACTAAAACCGACCCGAAACCGACATAGATCGGTTTTCAGTCTTGAAGATCGAACCGACCCAAATTGATGATACAACCAGGCACGATCCGACTCGTTCGGGTCGGTTTGCTTTGGGTCGGTTCAAATCGGTTTGGGCCTGTCAATGGGCCTTCAGAAAACAAAGAGGCCCAATGCAAAACTTAAATGCAAACCCAAGCCCGTTAGTAACTACCCCCACCAACTCATCTATCATTACCCGCCCCAACCCCACACCAGCTCACCAGTCAACTCACCCCCACCCTACCACCCATCAGTTCCCTTTTCTCTTCGTCTCTTTCCATCCCCAACCTCCCATCTTCTTCTTCTCTCTCTAAATCACCAACCTGTAACCATTAGCATCATCACTGATTCACCATCACTCATCACTCATCACTCATCACCAACCGGCAACCAGTAGCATCCCTCTGCTTCTTTTTCTATCTCTACACATCGCCAGTAGAAAAGATCGATGCCAATCTCCTCCGTGTAGAAGAGATCGGCGCCGATCTCCTCCGATCGGAGCACAACAACAAAAACAAAGCTTAACCCACAGATTCAACATTCAAGACAGCAGAAACAAACACAATCGTTTACGGTGACAGCAAGAAAGGAAGGAAATGGAAGAAGGTGGTGAGGAGAGAGAGAGAGAGAGAGAAGAAATGGCCGGCTCCTGAGAAAGAAAAGGAAAGAGAGTGTGTTTACAGTGACAGCAACAAAGGAAGGAGATGGAAGAAGGTGGTGAGGGGAGAGAGAGAGAGAAGAAATGGCCGGCACCTGAGAAAGAAAAGGAACGAGAGAGAAGAAAAAATAAAGATGAGAAGTTGGCAGCTAGGGTTAATTGGAGAGGGTTGGCTTTTATATATAAAAGTTGGTTTTCGGGTCGGGTCGGATTGTTCGATCTGAAAACCGAACAGAGATCGATTTAAATCGGTTTTTATCTTTTTAAGCCGACTCGATCCGAATAACTAATACAACCCGACAATTTCGGGTCGGTTCGGTTTGGGTCGGTCAGGGCCGGATCGGTCCCGATTTTTTTGCCCACCCCTAACTGTAGGTGCTAACATAGATCTTTCGAAGTATCTTACTAGTCGTCATTGCAGTCATCAAACTAGTAGAAAGCATTTTCCGTATCCTACGGAAAATAACATTTGGCTTCCTTGATCTAACAAATCTTACCTCATTTAAAAAACAATCCATAATAGTGTGATACTTCGACAACCAATCCATACCTAATATTACATCTAGTTATGACTATCTAGCAATATCAAGTTCACTCGGAACTCGTGTCCTTTTATCGTCACTTTACTATCCCTATACTCTTTTTTGACTATAATTGAACCTTCCAAAGGGTTTGACACTATCATACTATAATCTAAGGGTTTCGATTCAACATCATGTTTGCAATAAAATTTATGGAGACAAATGAATGAGTAGTCCTAGGGTCAATTAATGCATACACATTATAATCAAATGCGAAAATTATACCTGTCACCACATTTGGAGTAGCATCTGGTTCCTATTGGGTCACTGCAAACAATATGGCCTGAATCTGGGGTTTGCCTACCCATCCTCTAGATGATTGACCTTTATCTGTTGGTCCACTTGCTTTATTGGGTGAAGTGGGGCCTCTAGCTTGCGCACCCTTTTGATCCTGACCCTAACCAACACTAAATGACCTCAATCCTGTTGATCCCACATCTGGCCTATCGTCGGAAGCTAACTATGGGCAATCCCGTGCAAAGTACCCTATTTATCCACATTTATAACACATATTTGAGCCCAATCTACACTCGCTAGGATCACATTTACCACATTTCGCACATTCTGGCTAGGTGCTCTGTGTGCTTCTAATATTTCTGAATTCGGCCAGTGGTCTTAAGGAGTCTTGGCTTGATTGTGTCTCAAAACATGACCGATTACTGCCTTGCCATTTCGATTTTCTGCCACTCTTGGCTTGTTTGCTAGACCCTCCTTACGTCTAGATCGATCCACTGTACTTCAGACTCTAGGTGCCACTCTGAGGTTTCTCATCCATGCTTATTTCAACTTTGACTGTAGCCTCAATCAATTAACCATATTAATCATCTGCAGTTGATGCCACATAGGTCATGATTTTTGGGTTTAGACCCATTGTGAATCTCTTACTTTTCTATTCTTCATTATCCTATATAAAAGGAACATGCTTCACCAACTTTGAAAATTTCCTCTCATATTTTGACATGACCCGAACCAGATTCTCTTTGAACTCTTATTTGGAAGGTCTCGTTGGGCACTCTAACGAACCTCCGTTAATTCGATTTGTCGGATAAAAGAGATATACAGAGCGAAACCCTTAATCTTGCCCGAATCCTTAGGTCAATTTAAAATACACTCTTTTCTTTTGTAAATGATTAGGTGGGTGTAAATTTTTTTATTTCAAATTTAAATGAATTTTAAGAAAATTTGGAAGCATGACAACTATATTTTCAACATTTCCAAAATTTTACCTGTAAAGGAAAACACACTTCGAACTATTCAAATCACCACCTAACTTCTTTTGGCCAAAAACATGCATTTTCTCAAGCAATTTCACAACATACATTATTCACAAATATATAATTTCCATCACATGCACTATCAAAGATATTTTAAATACTATGCATATGTATCAATATATATATACATAAATGTATCATGTAATATTTGTGTATTAGGTGCATATGTTTCAACGATATGCCAATAGCAAAATATGAATTTACAAGTTTCTAAATGTCCATGAGTCAAACAAACAATTATCTAGTCATGTCAATTACAACCACAAAAATATGTTTGTTGTTTAAGCGATATATCAATGAGACGCCCACCTAAAATATTCGATGAGGTATTCTGAACCCAAAATCACCTGTATAAGCACCTAATACAATTTACAAGCTGCATTAAGGTAAACAAGGTTAGTTCAACAAATGATAATAACATCAAGATATAATTATATCAAAATTCTTTTTCGGTTTATAAAACCTTTTCTTTCTGAAAACTCCATGTATACCCCTAATATACTCAAACCATTATGTGGCGGTTTTCGACTAACATCAAACGTGAAGCTAATGAGATATCTCGACCACTACATTACAAAATTTTCTACATCATAAGCGTAGTGTGAAACCATCTCAAATCTGAGCAACTACAATGCAAAATTTTCTACATCACGATTGTAGTGCTATATATGAACTGTAACTCTGGGTGACTACGAGTGGAATTTACTACATCGCAACGTAGTGCCAAAACTATAAATCTAAATGATTACATGCAGAATTTTTGCATCAAAACATAGTGCTAGAAATCTTTGGGAAACTAAGTGACTATGGATGGAATTTTCTGCATCACCGCATAGCACTATATCTCATATAACTGAGGGTATATACATGATTTTCAAAACTCTTTCTATTAAGTATACTGAGCACAAAAATCGATTTTTCTTTCAAAACCTTTAACTACAATTTTTTACATCAAATCTTTTCAAAACAACTTCGTCTCGAACGCTCTTTTCTAGATTCGATGTAAGGATCGTTTTGTGAAACTTTGACTCATCATTTAAAAATCATTTTAGAAGTAATTAAATTACATGACTCATAATTTAAAATAGAAATTTAAATAGTTGCAAGTGATAGGATACTTACCTCAAACTAAGCGAGCTAGGCACATCAATGAGTCTCACATGCTCCACTAGGTTACTCTTCATTTACATAACACAATTTTATTCAAAACTTTGCTAAATCAAGCTATTCAATTTTGTCTTCGTGTTACTTCTTCAAATTGATTCCAAATGGATGGATTTCTATTCTAAGTTGGTGTGGACCTCATGCATGCATGAAAAAGTTTCAAAAGTCATTTCTTGAACGACCAAAATAGACATTTCACACCTTAGCTGAACCAAGCAAATTACCACATCAAAATCTTCATCACTTCTTGCGTCAAAACAACATGCAAGCTATCATCCATCACTTAAAGATCCTAAACAATCAAGCCCAAACAAAATCACACATAATCCAACCACTTTAACAAATAAATTCATAAAAACCAACACTTACCTCTTGGAAACAATTTAGGATGGATCCTTGACTTGCATGAAAGCTTGTTAGACTTGAAGCTCACTTGGAAATGCTCTCAAAACTTCAAAAATGGCAGCTGCACTCTCTCGGATTTTCTCTTGCTTCTCTATTGAATTTCACTCTCTTTGCTTGCCTTTGGTTTCGGTTTTGCTCTCACATAGACAAGGTGACCGAATGAGTGTTTGACCGACATCATCTTTTTTTTTTTTAATTTTTTTTATTTGTGTTTGGCTTTTAAAATGAAATAAAGTGACGGTGACTTGTGTTTTGCTTTCAAAAACAACATGATGACCAAGCTTTCTTGTAAGCCCTCACCCAGATTTATTATTTTACAGTATTAGAAACCTTCGAATTAAGTTACGGTCGAATCATAGGTCTCCTGTAATATTATTTGAGGTTGATTATATTTTCATATCGCAAGTCGGATATCGTTTGGCTGACCCCGGTACGAATACAAAGTGATTTGAAAATTCAAACCCAATTAACTTATGGATTTGGTGTGAGTGGTGTGAGTATTACATGGAATGAGCTTGAATAAAAGTCAAAGCCATGTCACTAGAATTGAACCAATGAATGGATGACAAATTAAAATTTAAATATGAATTATCATAAATTAGTTGTCATGCAATAATGACTAAATGATTAGTTTTAATTCATGGATTACTAAAATGCCCTTTTATGGAAAATTCCATGAGATGAGTTAGTGAAAATTTTGTGGTAGTATAAAGGGCATTTTTGTCTCATGTAAGTAGCTATAAATGCATATAAGTGATGAGCACTTAGAAGGCATTTCATTGATCGGTCAACAAGCAAGAAAAGCAACAAAATGAGATGAAACAAAAGAAGTGGACGGCAACTACAAGAAAAAAGGGACATCATGGTCATTGTTGCAAAAGTCACCTATATATATAATTGACACTTAGCAAAATTCTTATAAAATAAGACACAAATGCCGTGAGAAAGATTGAGAGAGTGGGAGACATAGTGACGGCAAGGAAGAGTGGAGAAGGAGAAGTGAAACCAAGCTTTCCTAAGGTCATTTGAAGCTTCCAAATCCAACTTTGAACAAATCCAAGATAGGATAGCAAATCCCTAGCAACAACAAGGTGAGATATTATCACTTTGTTTAAGTTAATGATAGTTGGGAATTTTATGGATATGTTGTAGTGATTAGTTTTTGATGTGTTTAGATGAAAGTTGTATTTTAAAGCAAGTGTAGAATCTTAATCAAGGAAAAGGGTAACTTTGATGGTAGGAAATCATGCATGAAATTTGAGTTAGGGTTTATGGAGAAACCCTAGAGATTGCTTGAAGTTTGTTGAGAGTGTGTTAAGTGATGAATAATATGTTTGATAAAATGCTTGAGAGAATTTTTAAACAAAAATCATACAAAATGAAAGTAGTTGACGAATGTGTGAATATGTGTGAGTCACAGCCTCATGAAGGGGGTATGTGATCTCATCGAATTGGATGCTTATGACCTTGAATTGATATATATATGATGTCCTAAAAATCTCTAGATAAGTTAGAATTGAAAAAGGATAACATAGAGCCAAGTTGGGACTCACGAGCTAGATGAAGGGCTGACATTGACCTGACCTATTCTAGCTTATTTGGGGTTGTTCTACACCTCAAAACATGCCTCAGGAACATAGAAAACCATAGGAATTGGAACGGAATCATTCCGATAAAAATTGGCGAAGTTATGGCCAAAATAGTGCGCGTAGAAAGTGTCATAGAGTAAAAGTGGAATCCCGAGCTCAAACCATGAGCTAGAGAAAACCTGACCAAGTCTGACATGTATGGGGGTGTTCTACACCTCAAATGATGCCTAGGAATGATATAAAACCATAGAAATTGGAATGGGATCGATCCGATAAAAATTGACGAAGTTATAGCCAAAATAGTGGGCGTAGGAAACCGAGATGTGTAATAGCGATGCAAATGCATTCGTTGATGCCCAAAATACATGTATCAGTTCATAATTAGATAAAAGAACCTTAGATACGAAAGAAAAATCATCGTCGCTTGTCCGATGTAAAAGCTCGCTTTGAAAAGTGCCCAAAATGGGGCGTTTTGCCTAGATTGACATAGCAAACGATGGAGTTTCTCGACGAAACTTTACGGGCGACTTAGTTATGCGTTAAGGAGACGCTAGAAAAACGAACGGAGGTGAAACCATGGCTGGTTTCAATTCTGTTTTTCGTGGTCAACCGTATAGTTAAAAAGTTGACTTTTTGTTTTAAGCTTCCGGAGACCAAACGAAACATAGGGGGATGATCCTAGGGGTCTAGAAATAAGACTTTTACAAAGAAACCAAATTTTGAGAGCCTCGGTCGAGTCAAAAATCGAGTTGGGAAAGTGTAGTGTAGTGAGTTTTCAATGTATTGGAAACTCTATTTTTATTAGTTTTAGCTAAAAAAGTGAGTAAGTTATAACGAGACTATGATGTGTAGGTGACGAGCACGCGGACGAGACGCGAGAGGCTCTTTGAGGCATTGAGAGCGTTGGGATCGAGGTAAGTGTCCTTCACTTCACTTACATCTAGTTTATTTCCATTTATATGGCAATGATAAAATATATTGTTTCAAAGAGTTTTGCAAAATGGTTTTCCAAAATCATAAGTTTTATGTTGAGTAATGAGTTATGCCTAGAATCTAGAAATGAGATTCGAAGGCGAAAGTAAGTTGCAAAAAGGTTTAAAAGTAAAGCAAAGTAAAGTTGAATTTAGACCCATGTGCATGTTGTGATACGATGTAGAAAATTCCGTATCTAATTGCAAGTGATGAGTAAATTGCACTACAATATGCGATGTAGAAAATTCCGCATGTAGTTGTGTAAAGTATAAGCTATTGGCACTACAATGGCGATGTAGAAAAATTCCGCGTTGTGGTTACTTAGAGTTGAGAAAGTTCGCCCTACGTCGCGATGTAGCAAATTCCGTGCGTAGCGCCTTTGCACATGGTTGTCTTATGAGAAATGGTTTTCAAAAGAAAAATAAAATAAAATCGATTATTTTCTAAGTAATGTCTATGCGGAGTTATACCTTTATATATATATTGCCTAACCTCTCTTTGTTTTGTGTAGCTTGTATACTTTAGTAGACGTTGGCACGGACGCTCTTGCATCAAAGACATTATTTTGATTAACTTTAGGTGGGGAAAATAATGAGACGAACTATATGGATGTTAATGTATTTTGACATTGTGTACATGTGTATATATTGAATCAAATAACTACGTGTTGACATGAGATATTTGAAGGATTATAAATCATATTTTGATATGTATATATAAATGAACCATTACACTTGATATGCACATATTGCACAAGGCACATATTTCATATAAGTATGAGTTGTTATATGTGAATTATGTTTGTAAAAGAATTGCATGTCTGTGAAATGAATAAAAAAATGCATGTTTGAGATTGAAAGAAGTTGGACGGTGATCAAAATAGTTCGAAGTGTATTTCTTATGCAGGTTGATTTTGGAAATGTTAAACTTACAGTCGTTATGCTGTCCGATTTTTATCAAATTAGTTTTCAATCAAACGCGAAAAATTCACACCGTTTCAATTATATTAAGAGAAAATAAAAATTTTTAAGCCTAAAACAAGTAAACCGGTTAAGTAAAGTAAAGGGGTTCGCTTCTCGGATTTCTCCAATCCGACAAGTCGGGTTCGGGGAGTCCGTTGAAGTGCCCGACGGGATCCTCCAGACAAGAGCTTAGATAAGGTCTGGGAAGCGTCCTGTCATTTCTTGTTTGACTTCACTTTTGCTTTTGAATAAACAAATGTGACCATGAGTTTCTTGAATTACTTCTCACGGGTTCAACTTCTTCATTTGTTTAGTTGTTTTGCTTCATTTATTGCTTTGCATTTGAATATATATATTTTTCATAATCTCATGCCACTTGTCATCTACTTGCTTATCCACCACACACTTGTCTTCACATTATTCATCAAATGAGACACTACACTTAGCTCTCATGCAATCTCTCATTCTCTCATTCTTTGACACATGTCCCACTATGCACAATCTCCTATGAACAATTTTTCATGCATTCAATTTCCGTTTTCCGCTTCAAATTCGATTCGATCCACCTGAAAATTTTATTATAATCCATTTTTACATTTGAAAACTTCATTAGAATTCAAATAATTATTCAAATCCAATCGCTCTAATTGATTATGATTTCAAAATTAAAAGTTATCCTCAAATCCATTCGAGAATTTCATAAAAATTCAACAACGCATCCAGATCCAAATGGATAAATGATTCTATTATTCCTTAATCAATAACCACATTTATTAAATTACTTGGACATCGAGATAACATGTTACAGCTTTCCCCAAATGAATCCCCTCCTCAAGCTCTCATGCACTTCCCCTTTATATATTAACCCTTGCCAAAGTCTAAATTGCCCTTTAACTAACTTAGAATTACCAAGATGCCATTAGTAAAAAAATTGCAATTGGATTGACTTAAAACTAACCATAGTTAGATGTAACCACTTGAGTTAAATCTCACACCACTTTTTCATCATTTCTTAGTTTATGTTTGTCATGATTTTATTGGCTCATTTTAAGTGGCATGGATTGTGCTTTCTAATAGGATTTCATTCCATATAAATCTCATACTAAATCCATGTATTAGTCAATTGGAATTTACTAATTCACTCTTTTTAAAAATTTAATTCCAATTCCAATCCAATAAAATTCTAAAAATATTCTTCATTTGTCTAATTCCCTAATTGACCTTATAATCATTCAATTTAGGTCTAATACCTCTCACGTGCACCAAAAAAATTATTTCTAGTAACAGTGAAATCGATTAACTCTAGGTTTCTTTAACGCTATAAACCGAAATATATGCATTTCTAATGATAATAAAATTCAGTTTTACAAAAATGTTTTTCGAAAATATTCCATAGTTGTCCAATCCACAAATAAACCATGAAATACTCTTAATTGAGCATCTTAACCTTCAATCTCAAGCTTAAAAAAAATTCAATTGGGTTTAAACTCATTTAAACCCATTAATCTCTCAAAAGGGCAATATCGTAACTTTTTTCGGATCGTTTAAAACTGACTTAAATGGTCTTCTTTTTTATCCGTTTCTATTTCTCTATATTCTACTACTATTTTCAAACCTTTTTGACCCTTAAGGTTTATTTCTGAAAATTTTACTATTCATTCAAAAATTTTCGTTCAAAAAAATACTGTTCATCGAAAACTTTCATTTCCTGTAGAATCTCAATTCATGACCCTGGACAATATAACCGCGTCCAAATTCGATCTTAAACACTAATTTTAGATCTTTTTTGAAAAAATCACTATTTATTCTAGATTCGAACTCTATTCATTGGAAATTCTCATTTCTTCCTGAAATGATACTCAGGGTCTCATAAACATAATTGAATCCTGAACTAACCTTTAGTACTCTTTCTAGACCACTTATTTGCTGTCCTAATCACGGAATGGATTTTTTCGAGGACACTAGGAACATGGTCTATTATATTTCGTTACGAAAAGTGTACCCTATTCCAATTTGAAAAACTCTTCAATCTTAACGTCTTTATAACTACTCAGAAAGAATTTATCTGTGAACTCTCTCTTAAATTAAGTCTAGAATACCCCTTTTGAGTTCCGCCTCTACAAAGCCTTCCACCAGTCCTTGGTCCTATCTTTCAATAAGAAGGCTGAAAATGTCACCATCTGTTCGTCTGAGCATCTCATAACCTCAAAGATCCCTTCATTATCCTCCAACCAAGATAAGGCTTCCTTCGGTTCACCAATTCCATCAAAATTCCTAGCTTCTAACTTTCGAGCCTTGTCAATGAAACTCTCTTATTCTCGCGGCTAACGAAGTGTCACGGCTAACAACTAAGCCATTTGTTTTAATTGTGCATTTCCGCCTTCAGGATTTAGGGGCTGAGATGGTCTTGAATGAGACGGTTTCAAAGGGACTGGATCTTGAGGAACATTTACAGACTCTTTTATTTGTTCCTCTACTGATGCAGAAGTCTCTAAGATGGCTCTCTTAATAGAAGGGCGGCCTCGACGAGACATAATCTATGAAATTTAAACATGTACAATATTATGTAATGTATATGATTTTTGAAAGAATATTAAAAAGAAATCATTTAATCTTTAAGAAAACATTAAATCATTTTCGAAAGTGGGTTCTAAAATAATTTTTCGAATCTTTTCAAAATCTTGGCTCTGATACTAACTAAAAGAACCCGACCCGAATTTCCCATGTAAGGATCCAAGTGGAGCTCTCCTAACACCCCAACAGAAATCCTTGTAGTTTTCGTACCGGTGACTGAAAATGACTTCGTGGAGCAAAGCTGTAATACATTTTTATTTCAATATCATTTAAAAATTAGGGTGAAAAAATTTCGATAACACAATGACTATTTTTCGATATTTTCAACATTTTCAAAACACTTGTAAATCAATTTATAAACATTTCTTAATTTATATATTCTTCTCCTCTTCTAATTTAGACCTCAAGTCCATCTCAAAATCCAAACTCAGCCATAATTCAAGTATTTCAATCAAGCCATTTCAAACTTAAAAATATTTTTACATGCATAGAATCGTAAACATCAATATAAAATAAAAAATATTTACATAATGCAAATTCATTATACATCAAAATATTTATTTTAATTTCACAGTAATAGTCATCAGATGTGTTTGCCCAACCTTGTACCGAAGATTTCTCGCTCTGAGTACTCTTTCCTACACCTAGGGAGGTTTTTCATAAAAATAAATAGGAATAGTGTGAGCTAAAGGAGCTCAGTAAGTATTATGCATTTCTATTTAAACTTTTCCTTTCAAAAATAGCCTCCCTAAAAATCATTTGGAAAATCTAAGTTTCCTAATCATAAATCTCGTGGTTTTGCATATCTATATATATATATATACATACATACATACATACATAAATCTACTTGGAATCATAAATACATGCATCCTAAAATTCATTCTATAACATGTTTCATTTAAAATTCATTCCTAACATAAGTATGAGTTTGTAAAGCATAACATCGTTTATAAAACATATATCCAATGGAACCAAGGATAAATTATAATTCACCGCTTGGTCCTAGGACACTAGTGGTAAGGACGTTCAATCTCAGTAATAAGCTGTTATGCTACCAAATGTTACCTTGCCTTGCATAGGGTATTAGTTATAGTAGTACCACAAATACATGTAGAGAGCGATACGACAGACTCGATCCCCCAATAATTAGTGGACTTACCCCACACTGAATTGTTATACGTATAATAAGGTACTTCGACCGATTTCAGTCATATCATTGGGATTAAGATAACCATCGGTCTTGAAAAATTTAGTTGTATACTAAAATAATCATTCATAAAAATATATTGCTTTCACATTGTTGCTAAAAGCATAAAAACATATTTCTTCAATAATTTCATGCTATAAATATTTCTTTCATAAAACTCGTTTAAATTTCATGATGTGTCAACATTCATAAAGGCATTATAAAAGCATGCCAAAGATGAATTTAACTTTTATAAAATAACTTTACACTCACATTAAATCACACTAAAAAAAGTGCATTTATCATTTCGTAAAATAATTTACACTCATTAATTTCTATTTCATGAAAAATTTATGATTTCCTAGCTCGCAATAATTTACGATTTTGAATTCCTTCGCATTTTTGTTACCTATATATTTTAACATTCTATTATTAGACAATGTTGCAACTAACTTATTCACACATCCTATACTTCCATTAACACGTATCAATTCATGCAAATGCCAAACTATACAAGAATATCGGAACATCCTTTTTAAGTCGTACCAGCACCAACTAATTGCTTATACTTTCCATTTGAAATTCTAATTATCAAAGCACGTAAAAATAACCCAATCAATGTCTAAATAACATATCAATAAATTAAACACATTTTTGAATCCTATTGGCCTATGCTGGCCAAACATACACCTATTTTTATACCATCGATCTCATTTTATTTTTCTCATCGTATTACACTTAAACATATGTCTAGGGGTGTAAATTCATGTCAAATCCATAAAACATTACACTTTTGTAAATAATCAAAGTTTGGCCGTAAAATATCCGTTTGACATTCCAATGAATTTCTTTCAATTTTCATGTTAAATTTATCATCAACACATACAATAAAACCATTCAACACATTTAACAACAATTTTTCATCACTTTAATGCATTCATGGGAGCTTAGTATCTAGATTTTTCTTCTAATTTTAACAACTATTTTCAACATCAAAACCCAACATTTCAACACCTATTTTCAACATCAAAACCCGACATTTCAACACCTATACATGCATGGAAATTACTTAAATCACTTAAACACAATTTGAACCAATAAAATCCTTCTTTGGCTGTAACTTACATTCAACTCAACACCAACATTCCATCAAGTTTCTCACTTAAATTTTTATCCAAAATCACACTAAATATCATGACAAAACAATCAAACTAATTTCGAACTATGAAAACTCATCTTAGCCTAATTTTCTTCCAAATTTTACACCAAAACCATATGCGATTCAGCCTCCACACTATTGAGGTTTCAAATCCTAAATCCCAAATAAACAATCACAACTGAACTATCAAAAACCATAAATTCAAAACTCTTCACAAACTAGTTCATGGAAACTCAATCTTTACCTTTTCAAACTAATCTTAAAATGATGGATTACACTCCTAGGCTTGTGTATACTTCTTGCATGTGTTAAAAACCTCTCAAAATGGTATCCAAATAACAAAACTAGCTATTGTCCCCTTTGTTTAGCTCTCGATAGAATGCTTCTTCACTTGATCGAATATTTCTCCTTTGCATGTGTGGGGAAATCACTCAAAATGGCCTCTAATTCCTCCACGCAGCACGTTGTCTTCCTTACTCCTTTCAGCTGAGAACAACCCTTAGTTGACTGAACACAACTTTTGTTTCTCTTTTGCTCTTCTTTGCTAAAAAACACCACTCTTTCTCTCTTATTTTGTCTTTGACCGGATGGTTTGCATGTGTTTCTCTTGCTTTTCATTTCTTTTTTGATTTTCCACTATTTATATGGTTAATATTTTCTTGCCACTTGTCAATCTCTTGCCTTCTTATGACACATGGCTTTCATGCAAGCCAACAATCTCTCTTTGCTTGCCAAGTGTCTTTCATGCATGGTATCTTCCTTTCTTTTCATGCAAGTGTCCCACTTCATGCATCCATTTATGCTTTTAGATTTTCAGTCCATTCGGAAATGATACTTGTAAAACTCAAAACCACATTCGTCGGAGAGCGAAATATTTTTTCGATGGATCACGTCCAATCGAAAAAATATAATG
Organism: Dimocarpus longan; assembly: GCA_022984855.1. NCBI lineage: Eukaryota > Viridiplantae > Streptophyta > Magnoliopsida > Sapindales > Sapindaceae > Dimocarpus > Dimocarpus longan. The sequence goes on from CM041013.1 coordinate 11,823,607, forward strand.
CTCGAGTCCGGATATACTCGGAATATTTAGTTTAAAAGAATAAAAATAAATTCGAGTTCGTGAGACGGATTCGAAATCTATTAAATAATTCTGAAGGCGAAGGCGATTAAAAGTGAATTCCCGGATAGACGGACGGAAACGGAATCCGAGCTTAGAATTAAAAAGCGAGAATGCATGGAATAATTTAAATAGAATTAGTGCATGAAAAGGGTAAACAAATGTCAGTCATGCATGGAGAAATTTGACAAGTGGCATCCTTTTTAGCAAATAGATATTAAAAGTGAAGAAAAAGCAAATAGTGAAATTGAAAATCAAGAAATGAAGATTTAAAAAGTAAAAAGTGCATTCGGTCAAGAGGGCTCCATTCAGGCAAAACCCGAAATCCATATATGAGAGAGTGAAGTAAAGTGATGAGGGCGAAGACAAACCATTCGGTGAACAGCATTATTTCGAAACCGAGAGAAGGAGAAGAAAACCTTGAAGAGGTTGAGAGCTGCCTAGTCTTGGAGAGTGAGAGCATTCAACTTCTTCTTCTTCATCATTCTTCCTTGCTTGTGAGTGAAAGAGAGAACCGAGACAGATGGAAAGATCGAGAGAGAGTTGCTTGTGAGAGGTGCGATCAGATCTGAGAGCTTGTGTGTGTGTGTGCTGCTCGTGGAAGAAGAGAGATCCCAGGAGCAGATCGGAATCAAAAAGCAAGACATGCAAGCTTGAGGGAGTGAGCTGATCGTGCATGCAAGCTTTGAGGGGTGAAGCTTCTGCTGTTTGGCCGTGAAAATGATGCTGTTGACGGTGAAGCTGCTGCTGTTTGGCCGTGAAGATGATGTTGTTGACGGTGAAGCTGCTGCTGTTTGGCCGTGAAGATGATGCTGTTGACGATGAAGCTGCTGCTGTTTGGCCGCGAAGCTGATGCTGTTGACGGTGAAGCTGCTGTTGTTTGGCTGTGAAGCTGTGCTGTTCGACCGTGAAGCTGCTGTTGTTTGGCCGTGAAGCTGCTACTGTCGGCGAGGGGGAGCTGTTGGTGTAAGGACCTGTCAGGCTTGGAGGAGCTGCTGTTGCTCTTGACGTGCTGCCATGAATTAGTTGCTGCCGTGTTGCTGCTATCACCATGAACTTGCTGTCGCAAGCTGCTGCCGAGCAGCTGCTGTCAAGTTGAAAGCAATATTCAAATCTAAAGTGAATCAGCATCAAGAGAGGATAGCTTTCTAGCGGTAGGAGATTGCTTACTATCGTAAGAGTCGTCTCGTCGTCGCGATTGTTCGCGAGTGATTTTCAAATCTTTCGAGCAAGTTTAGTAAGGTAAGTTGAATTTATGGATTTCGTTGGATAGTTAATGTTAGATTTGAGATATGGTTGATTATTGATATTGTTATGCTTGGGTTTAGGATTGAGAACCTTGTTAGTGCGGAGGTTCGTTCGTTGATGTTGCGATTGTGTTTTTATCATTGATTGTATTCGTTACGTTTTGTTTGCGGGCTGTTATAAGAGGTGTTAAGGGCTGTTGAGTTATGTTTTTAGTTTCGCATTCGTTTGTGGAAAAATGGTTAGTATTAGTGTGTTTTAAAATATCGGATAGTCGTTCGGATATTTAGAAATCGTTTCCAAACGATTCGGTTGGATTTTTCCGCGAGCGTGAATGATTTTCGGTTGTGATTTTCTTTGTCGAATATGAAAGGATTTGTGATGTTAGCTCGCTGCCCCGAGATTGTTATTAAGCCATTTAAGTGTTAAAGTTGAAGTTAGGATAGTTTGAGTTATAGTAAAGTTAATCGGATAGTTTTTGTTTCGCGCGAAATCGTTAATTGTCGAAATACCGGAGTTTAAAAAGGAAATGAATATTCATTAAGCTTGCTGCCATATTTTTCTTCTTTATGCTTAATCATGTGTGAATATTCGTTTGCCGTGTTTTAAGTAAGGTCATCAGTTGAAATCAACGATAAGTTTAGTTAGAAACAAAGGAATCACGTGAAACACTAAAAGCGGTAAATCGCGATAACTAGTTGAAATCGCGTAAGTTTTATGTTAATCTTTTGGTTTCGAATCTTCTGTTTAGTGAATTCATTAAAATCTGATTTTGATGATGTTACATTAGATTTGAATGGCATAGTTGTTGATTTTGTAACCGTAGAGTTTTGAGTAGTTTATGTTGCGATAACGAATCGGTTTAAATAGCCTTCGCGTGCGATTATGAGTTTCCGTTTTGTTATCATGTGAGGATGGTCACTTGAGTTATTGTGATTAGAAATCCTCGTATGACTTAAAGTTTAGTTGCGCGCGAGATTATGTTTAACGACATCCCGATCGAAATCAAATGTAGGTGAATCAAAAACTGGACGAGAGCGATATCAGGAGTGGTTGATCAGTTATTGAAAGCAAGTTGTGAGTGTACATTTTTATTAAGCTTTCGCGAATTCTGTTATATGACATTATTAATGCAATGTAGTTTATTATTTATTTATATTATTCAAATAACATTTTAGAATATTATCGCTTTCTCTATAATGCATACATAGTTGTATAGATGTATTTAGTCGTAAAGAGACTTGAAAACGTTGTTTCAATAATTGAGTTTCCGCTCTAGAAAGCAAATTTTCGGTTTTAAATCGTAAGTAGAAAACGAAACACTTATAAGACAATTGTAAAGGTAATTAGTATCTCTTTAGTTTAGCTTGGCCTCTAACAGAACCCGTCCGAGATACCCTATACGTGTATAGTATCATACGGGGGGAATCGTAATCCCAAATTCCCGTACGCCTAATAGACGGGGAAAATCGTAATTCCAAGTTCTCGTACGGCTTAATATACGGGGGGAATCGTAATCCCAAGTTCCAGTACGCCTAATAGACGGGAGGAATCGTAATCCCAAGTTCCTGTACGGCTTAACATTCGGGGGGAATCATAATCCCAAGTTCCTGCATATTTCCAGATGTTGGGGGGAATCATAATCCCAAGTTCCCGCATCTGAGTACACGCAAACAGAACAGTTCAAGTATTTCATGTTATATAGATATTTAGTTTAAGAGCTTAAGAGAATAAGTTGTTCTAGAGTTACCCTTCTAAGTTGAAATACGTCAATAGACGTTAGTTTAGAATAAAAAGAATCTTTTGCTTATATAAACCGTATCATTTTTTAAAATACTAATGAAAGCAGAATTTATTATAATGTGCATTCATTGAGTTATTTCTCACCATCATTATCTGTTTTATTTAAATTCCTTCCCAGGTGTAGGAGCAAGCATCGCGGCAGAGGTATCTCTATCGGGCGTACAGGTGAGCTGTAAACGCGACCACGCTGCACTAGTTTTAAACACGTTATCATGTATTGCATTTATTATCGTTTTTCAGATTTCTCAAGTTTTGTAAATATTGTTTTGGATAAAGTATTTTATATAAATATCATGCATGTCGTTTTAAGGTTTTAATCAGTTACTTTCCGCTTTATTGTATGATTATGAGTTTGAAAAGGGTCTGAGGCCTATTGATTATTGAAATATTTGTGAATACAATTATATGTTTTATGAAGCATTTTACAGGGTGGAATTTTAGAAAAACAGCTGTTGTGCTGCCGGATTTTTGTGAAAATCCTATTTTCATAAAGTTATTTTCAACGAACACAAATTTTCACCCATTTTCAAAACAAAAAGGATTTCAAGGATTTTAGAAAAGAAATGAGGCTTAGCTCCACGGGAACTTTTCAGCCGGAGCAGATCTCGACTGGGGAGCCACCGTGGGGTTGCCGGGCAGGTCACCTAGCTAGTAGTTAGAAAGGGGCCTGTCAATACTAGAATTCAATTTACATATTCAAAAATTTTACTAAAGCTCAATTACACATCCGGACTATCCAATAATTCTAACGGAACTCAATTTATATATCTGGACTATCCGAAAATTCTATTAATTAATTTCGTTCTACTCGAAAATTATATTGGAATTAAATTTTACATTCGAAACCATTTTTGGTCTACCCAAGAATTTTATTATTAGACTTCAGACTATCTGAAAATTATATTATAACTCAATTTATCATTTCTGTATTTTTTGAAAATTTTATTAATTACTTTCGGACTGCCCAAGAATCATACTGGAAATTCAATTTTCATACTTGGGCACTTTAAATCATTTTATTATTCCATAAATACTATATACGGTACTAAAATTAGAGAGAGTATTTTCGTCCAATAAACTTCAGATCACTTAAAATCTCTTCAAATTGACTCATCTTTGATCCGTCTTAGTTTCATTCAACTATAGTACTAATTCCGAAACTTTTGATTTGTGAGGTCGCTTTTCGAAAATCATTATTCATGTAGATACTATTCATATGAAAATACTATTTATTGAAAAAATTTTATTTCTCCTAAGAAGAGGGAATTCTGGGTTTCACAAACCTGAAAATCACTATTCACTCAAAAATACTATTCATCAAAAACACTGTTCATACGAAATTACTATTCATCGAAAACATTTTATTTCTCCTAAATAGAGAAAATTTTGGACTTTACAATGATTCCCCCCACCATTAAGCAGATGTACACTACCGTATATGTGCAGAGGGCGACATACTAACTAAAACCCCTAAAGTTAGTGACTCTCCCAACCAATCTACCATACACATATACGGTACTACGGCCGGGTATAATTGGGGATTAAGGTAAACCAAAGGCATATAAAATCCTTTCAATATGCTTAAAACGTTTTCTCTTTAACTTGACTTGAAAGCATATTGACTTTAGTTCGTAATTATTTTGTTCTCTAGTATATGGTTTATAATCGAAATACTTTCTTTCTAAGGTAAAAGCCTAAAACTTTCGAAATTCCTTAGCATGTCTTTTCTATACATATATTTTATTCAAAATTTCTACTTTACTTTATTTCTAAAATAATTACATTTGTAACATACATTTAGGAAACTATACATGCATTATAATAAAAACGATAACATGCTAAGTGTTTGGTTAATAAAGCATGATAAATTGAATATTAACATGATATTGCAATTATAAATAATCATTTGATAAAATTCATAAAAGCTTTATAAAAACTCCACACTCACAACCTGCTACCCAAGGCAAAATCACTCCTTCACACCCTCCTTTAGCTCCTCGCTTTACCTACACTTTAATACAAGCGCAATTTCCATTTAAAACTTACACGCATATCAACACATAACTTTTAACTACACAAGGATATCGAAATACTCTTTGTCAAGTTGTAACGACCCTAATTACTCGCATATGCATTCCATTCAAATTTCACAACACTCAAGCATGTAAACACCTCAATTAAAGTCCAATTTTCACATCATTGCATTAAACATATTTTTGGACCATTTTACCTTTGGTTGGCGGAATATGCACCAATTTTTACCCTATCAATCCTGTTTGATTTTTCTTATCGCAAACACACTCATAATATGATGTAAATTCAATTTAAATCCATTAAACATCGCATTTGAACACATATGAGAAATTTTGTCATGAAATGACTATTTGACATCCAAATGAGTTTCCTTCCAATTTCAAGTTAATTTTGTCTTCAACATAACTTATAAACTCATTCAAATCATTCAAAATAATTGTATAACATTTAAATACACTCATAACCAAAACATGGCGGGTTGTATATCTAAAATTTTGCTTCAAATTTCAACATCAAAATTCAACATTCTAACATAATTCACATGCATATATCAAATAAAAAAGAACTCAATTTAGGCCATTTCAACATCCCTTGGCCAAACCACATATAAGCACATAGCATCAACAATTCTTCAAGCTTTTACACTTGCATACACATAAAAATTACGTCATATTTCATGACAAAATAATCAACTCCAATTTGAACCCTATCTTGGCCAAACCATAGCATGTCTATAAACCATATTTTTGCTTCCTATTTTAACATCAAAATTCAACATTTCAACACATATACATGCATGAAATTTATTCAAATTAATTAAACTTAAATTAAACCAATGATAACCCACCTTGGCTGAACACTACATACAAACACATTCCCACATTTCTTAGAGTTTTACATTTGCATTCACATCAAAATAACACCATATTTCATAGCAAAGCAACCAAATGAAATTTGAACCACCAAAATACATATTTGGCTGTGAACCATACACAAAACCAACATCAACTCTTTAAAATTTTCACACCCAACATACATGCAACTAAATATCCATGATTTTGCGGTTACAAATCTTCAAACCCAAAACGTAAATCACAACCATATCCATCAACACTCATAAACCGAACCACTGACAAAAAAAAAAAAAAAAATCATGAAAACTTAAACTTACATCTTGGAACTAACCCCAAATGGATGAACTTTGCTCCTAGACTTGCATGCACCATCTGTATGTGTTGAAAATGCTTAAAAATCACTTAGAAAAGAGAAGTGTAATATGTTGTCTTGGTGTCTCTCCCTCGGTCGAACTCCCCCTCTCTTGATCGAGTGCCTTCCTTTTCTCTCAAATGTGTTTCTTTCATTTGTTTCTCTCTTACAATTTCACTTTATATAGTCCATTATATTTTTATGACACTTGTCCTCCATTTGCCATGCATGACACACATATCCACACTTTCATGCATTCTCTTTCCATATGTCAAGCATGCATGTTTCATTTTTCATGCATTCTTGCCATTTGTCATGTATGCAGTCTCCCTTTCCTTCCTTGCATGCCACATGTCATGCATTCCATTGATACTTTCTAATTTCCTAAAATGTCTCTGTTGATGTCTTTTACCATTTGATATATTCATGCCTTTTTTGATAATTTTCTTTGGCACTTAATTTATTCTAATATGTAATAAATCTCCATATCAATTTCTGGGTTCAAAATTATTTTCGATCCATTCAAAAATATTAATATAATTAAATTAATGCATCCGAAAACTCTACAAAAAATCCGATTACGCGTTCGAATCCAATCACTTTACATTATTTTAAACTTTAATAAATTTTCATATAAATTTGCGTATTCGAACTCATCTCCGGCCTACTCGAGTATTATACTAAAATTAAATTTCACCTCCGGACACTTTAAATTTACTTTATCACTATTTAATTAAAAGGAAGGGCATTTTCATCCAAATAGCATCGAATCACTTACAATCTATTTGAATGGACCTATTTTTGATCCGTTTCAGTTTCCTTTAACGCTAATACTAATTTTGGAACTTTTAATTTACAAGGTCCGCTTTTCAAAAATTACTATTCACGTAGATACTATTCACATGAAAATACTATTCATTTTAAAAAAATATTTTTAACAATTTTCGGGATCCGTTTTCCAAAATCAATATTCACTCGAAAATACTATTCACACAAAAATACTATTCATACAAAAATACTATTTATTAAAAAAATAAATTATTTTTGGCAAACGAAATTTTGGGTTTTACATGAGATAATGTGATAATTAATAAGATCTTGACAACTCACATGTCATATTATTTGAATATAGATTTGGGAAAAATAATTGAGTAGCCTATCATTACTCTTAGGAAATATTACTTTCTTGACACGTACACTAATTAGAAATCTTCCGAAGAGAAAGAGAACTTAATTCATGATTTGTAATTCCATTATTTTCTAAGTACGTAGGAAATCAAATTATATAGATATCACACTTAATTAAGAACATAAATTTCTCTTAGATAGCAAAATTGACTTCCCCGTTCATTTAAAGAATCAAGTTTGATTCCATATCCTATGACATTTAATTCCCATTGATTTCATTGTTAATTTGCCAAAGTTTCTTTTATAATTATTGTATTTATTTTGTCAATAGTTTATTTTGAATATAAATTATAAACTATCATAAATTTTATTTAAATTCATTGCCTAAATAATGTGATGAACTTATTTGTAAGCATCACAATATCAATACATCATTTTGTAATAAATGTGGGTGCTACAAATAATCTTGCCACATCATTTGAGGCAAAAACTTCAGATGAATTTTTGGAAAATGTAGCATTATTTGAATATAAAATGTTGCTTTCTATAATAGTTACAATTAATAAGTCAATAGTTTGTTTTTGATATAGAATATAAAATATTACATTCTATAGTTGTTATAATTACTTCAATAGTTTATTTTCAATGTAGGAATATGAATTTTTACATTCTATAATTGTGGTAATTATTTAGTCAATAATTTAATTCTGATATAGAATTAAAAAATCTATAATTCTTATAGAATTAGAAAATATTACTTTCTATAATTGTTGTAATTAGTTAATCAGTAATTTATTTCTAACATAGAAATATGAAATATACTTTCTATAATTCCTAATATACAGATACGAGATATACTTTCTATAAATATTGTATCTTTGGTGTATAAATATATCTTTATGTGAGGTGCCACTCTACTGCTCAATCAACTAGGGGCACATAATTGACCATGAGTCCTCTTAACAAATATCTTTTGCAAATGTTTTTGCTACTTTTGCTTTTGAATATGGCATGTCAAGCTAAATTGCATGTCAACATGAAAAATGATCTTGGTAAATGGGTAGATCTCACTATTCATTGTAAATCCAAAGATGATGATCTTGGGAAGCATGTTGTCCCTTATCAAAGCAGCTACTCATTCAAATTTAATCCAAATTTTTTGAAAACCACATTGTTCTGGTGTACTTTTGCATGGCGAACGGAATGTCATTCATTTGTTATATACTCATGGAAAAGGGACCATTCCAAAAGTGGTAATTGGAGCATAAAGCCTGATGCAGCATATTGGTTGGATCCAAGTCCAAGGCATATTGACGAACGTTTTCCATGGGACAGCCCTTGTACTTAATTTCACTGATAAATTTATAGTTTATTAATGTTGCTTGTAAGGTTTCAACTTATAATTTTCTATGATAAGAATAAAACTCACAACAAGTAACAAATTCATTATTCTTTAGTTTTTTTTTTCTTTTTCTTTGAGGAAGGGGGATTTCAATTTAGGATCCCAGCTTTGTTAAAAGATGTGATTATTAGCTAGGCTATGTATACCAACCACATGGTTCTTGCACTTAAAAAAAAAAACAAAAGGACCAACAACCTTATATCAAATATATATATCTCCTTATATAAGTGATATCATTCCACCAAGCTGTAGTGTGAATAATTTACACTAGAACCAAATTTCTTATAGTACTAGAGCTAATGAAGAGCTTTAAATTTCTTACAAGAGTAAAATTCAGTGTGCAATGATGTGAGAAGTTGATTTGTAACAACCATATCATTAATACATAATCACATGATTGATGTGGGTGCCACAAATTTGCTTCACATTATTTGAGCAAAAAGTTTAGGCAAAATTTTTGAAAGTGTAGAATTACTCTTATTAGATAGTACATTCAGAGATTGAAAAATATCATTCAACTTGACTTTGCACATGCAATCATCCATGTTAGCTCACATGTATAATTTGAATTAATTTATTTTGTTTATTTCCATTTTGTATGTGAATGTTGATTTTTATTTTTATAAGTGTTCAATAAATAGGTTGATCTAGCCAATTTTTCATTTGTTAATCAGTGACTAGCACTGTACCGGTCCAATAAACCCCATATCGAAGGTCTTGCTTGCTGAAGATGAGTGACCGAATGAAAATTACCCTGATTATCACCAAAAAACATATTTCCAATCGACTAAACATCCAAAACACAACAAAAAGAAACAAACTGGAGAGACAACGGTGAAAGAGACTGAGAGAGGGGTCAATGTGGTGTCACCGCATGTGGATGAGATTTGTTTTAGGGTCCACTCGAGCAACATCTCCCACGAGCCCGAGCAGGCTTCCTTAAGACTAGGTCGAGCCATCATAAGGCAACTGTCCATGCTAGAAGCATGACTATCGTAGCACTTACCTTGTTGATAAGAGACATAAGTCCTTGGTAACATTGCTAACCAATACTATCGACACAATTTCCGTGGTATTGGCATCAATGATGTGAAAATTGTCATGGAAGAGGGACTTGATGTCAAAACACTTGAGCCAGAAGTTGATAACGTGGCCTCCGCCATGGATGAGAATGGGAGATGTCAAGATCGAAGGTCCAGTGCTTTTAGAGAGAGAAAGATAGATGGGTGGAAGGTTGGAACAACAAGAGTTTGGTGTATTGGTGTTTATGTTTGTTTATATATTAAGACAAATTACACAAACCTCCATTAAGATTTGATGAAATTATATTACTATCTGGGTTTTGGCCTCTGATGTTGAAAGAAATATTAGTGTATGACTTCAGATTCTGAAAAATAATAAATTTTTCTCAAAACAATATTCGTTAATTAATCATCGAGTAACTAATAAATCGCTAATTGTTGTTTTACTGATCGATTAACGAGTAACGATTTTAGAATTATGGGTTAAATTCACTTAGATTCACTTTTTTTTTTTTTTTGATGCAATGGAGCAATCCATCTCCTAGGATCTTTATATTTTGGATGGATGGAGATCTAGGGTGTTTTTTTTTTTTTTACATTTCAATTAAGTTTGTAATTTTTTTATTAAAAAAAAAATGATTCCCATCCATGCAGAGTGATGGAAGGTAAGATTGATAAATTTATGTTTTTTTTTAAAATAATTTTTTCAACTATTTTCAATTTATTTAAAAAAAATTACTTTTGAAAATGTTCCTAAATTGTACATATGTTGACTTTGTTACTCATCTTATAATCTCGAACCCTTGTCCCTTTTAAATAGTTAATTATCTCCCACTTTTCCATTACATTTTCCCTTTTTTTATTTATTTTTTTCTCTTTAGGTCTCTTCTCTTCACAACCCTGTAATTTGACAGTCTTCGAATATATATAAATATATATATGTTACAATTAGTGGAAGAATTAACTTGTTATGGACATTTTTGCGATCATAGAAAATGGGGAGATAAAGATCCAAGGATGAGCCCAGTATGTTATTTTATGAGAAGAGGCCTAAGAGGCTAGTTAATTAGTCAAAGGAGGGTACATGTGGTCGTTTTTTAGCCTATGAACTCAAGCACATCTAATCGCATGACTGATCGTTTTAACTACTGTGTGATCGATCATATCATTTGAACATATGTTTGATCCCATGGCAACCTGGTAGCAAGTTATGATCGCTAAGCTGATCTGATCGTGGTTAGGAACTATTCACTAGTATTCTTCGAAGGTCATTAGTGTAATCAAGAGGTGTTCTCATGATTGTTGGGTGTGCTATCTGATCGTTTGGGTAATCTGCTCGTTCATGGTGCTCGCTAAATTTGACCAGTCGACCTTCTAGAAAGTTAAATCAATTTAATTTAGGAAAAGAGTTAACTAGCCTATTTTCATGTAAATCAAATCACGACATTCTTGGTAGCTATTACAGATACGGTGGAGATAATCTTGAAAGATATTATCTCAATTAATGTATATTATTTTTTACCTTATCTGTAAGATTCTTAAACCTATTCAAATTGTAACATCTCCTCTATAAATAGGGAATCAAATTCATTGTATATGACAACTAAGAAATACATACTATTGTTCTGTCAAAATAAGGGTGACAGTCATGGACGTAGGCTTTTACTTTGTTGAACCACGTAAAAATCGCTGTGTTCTAGTTGTTTTGACCTTGGTTATCATTATTTTTCTTGTTATTTACTGTTTCGCAAGTATTAGGCTTTAAGAACCGGGTTGATTGAAAAATAGTGTCAATATCTTTTGGCGCTAGGAGGAGGGTCCAGACTGCAATTCTGCAATATCTTTTAATACTTCTTTTTGCTGTAGTTGTGATTTGCTAACATGGCCAAGATTAAGACAACTGGAGTTGTTACGTCGATAGCTGATCTATCAGAGAGTCACCAGGACCAAGGTCACGCTGTAAGAGCTTCTAATGAGGCTTTGCCTCCTCTTCCCCTGTATCAGGTTGCCACCGACGGAGATGCCGCACCAGTTTCACAGCAATGCCATGAAGCATTAAAGAATATGATGGCGTAATTGACAGAGGCAATCAGGGTTCTAACACTGGTCCAGACTCAGGCAATTCCCAGGAATGCAGACCCCTAGCACCAGCTAGTGGATGAGATACCTGCCCAAAGAGAAAAAGCTATTAAAAAAAAGGTACAGCCTGCAGGTTCGGTCCGTTCCTCAAATTTATGCTCCAAAGGAGACGGGCGTCAGGTTCATGAAGAGGAAGTAGCAGCTGGCCCACCCAGTCTGAGGGTAAGGGTGAGTTATGATAGGAGCTGCTACATGGAGGCTGATCGTGGTACTGAGCGAGCTCATGGACATAACGAGGAATGTGTGTGTCGAGGAGAGTCGCACCGTGCAGAGAACTTGCGTAGAAGAAACAAGTCACATGAAAGAATCCTAGTTGAGTGAGAGAGATCATGTGATCGATTTTTGAGGGATAGAGAGAGTAGGAGGAGTTGTTGGTCCCCTGCAAGGAGAATGGAGCAGCAGGACCCAATGGTAGAATAATTGATGTAAAGGGTCCAGCAGTTGGAGGCGCGACCTGGGCTCCATGGTCAAGTAGAGGTGTGAGAATAAAGAACCCTTTTCATAAGGAAGATCGAGATGGAGCCATTGCCACCGAGATTCAAGCTCCTGAGTGTCTCACTCTACAACGGGGATAGTGATCCATATGACCATCTAGATGCTTTTGACGTCCAGATAGACCTGCAGATATCCAACCCTCTAGTCAAGTGCCGAGTGTTCCTACCCATATTGAGGAACATGCCAAGAACATGGCTGAGGAGTCTTCCAGCTCGTAGTATTAATAGTTAGGAGGAATGCCAGAGGAAGTTCTCTGAATCAGTACAAGATACTGAGAAAACAGCTTGTGCCAACTTGTTACCTAGCGATGGTATTTCAAAAGTGGGATGAGCTATTTAAAGACTATATTGCTAGGTTCAGAAGTAAGGTGAATAACATGGAAAATCCCTTCGACAAAAGTATCTTGACAGCAATCTCAGCGGGGCTTAGGAAAGATGGAAAGCTCTACGAGAGCATTTATAAATCCCCTATAAAGGATTTTGGCGAGTTTTATGAGCAACCAGCAAAGGAGATTCGTTAGGAAAGTGCTTATGACCCAGCGATTAGAAGGATGGAGCGAGCAATTCTCACCAAGGAAAGAAGGGAGTCAAGGTGGGAATGAAAAGAGCAGTCATAGAAATCGCTCCAGCAATCAAGTAGCGAAGCGAGCAAGGAATGAGCCCAAAAAAAAAAATCATCTCCACCGCGGAGCAGCTACCAGAATTATAGCATCCTGACAGATAGACAAGATAGAATTTATGGAGTAGAGAAGAGACAGGAGAATTTCGGGAAGCCAAGTCCAATAAACATCCTAAGCAAGTTTCGAGACTCAAGGAAATATTATGCCTATCATAATGAAACTAGGCACTATACTTCCTAATGCAGAGAACTTAGGGACGCAATAGAAATGCTAATCAGTAGAGGTCGCTTGAGGGAATATATGGCAAGACCAGAGGATCAGCATCCCTAGTGTAGCCATCAACCAGCACAGCAACATCCTAATCTGGTTCAACAACCTGCTCGACAACAACCTCAACAAATAGCCGATCAGGACCACATGCCCACAGTGAGGACCATCTTTACTATTTATGGTGGGCTACATATAGTAGGGATGTTAAACAGGTCGCACGAGTGATATGTGTTGGAGGCCAATCAGATTCTGCTGACGGGGCATAGTGAGGCAAAGGGATTCTCAAAAAGAGCTAGAATGACTTTAGGTGGCATCGTTTTCAATGAAGAATATGCTAAAGGTGTACACTCGTCTCATAATGACACACTGGTCATAAGGGTAAGGATTGGTAATGGAGAATTAAGGAGAATTATGATGGACATGGGCAGCTCAGTAAATGTAATATACAGAAGTTGTTTTAAATAGATGAGTTTGAGGCCTGATCAAATAATGCCATCTCCTAAGCCTCTTTTCGAATTTACTAGAGATGCAATCGTGCCATTGGGGTAAATTAGACTCCCCATTTCTGTTGAAGATTCGGATCGGCAAGCTATGATGATGGCAGAGTTTCTGATCATTGACTACCCATCAGCATACAACGGTATCCTCGGAAGACCAGTAATAAATGACCTAGACATGGCAATATCGACTAAGACCCTCACAATTAAGTTTCCAACGCCAAACAGAGTAAGATGTGTGCAAGGAGAATATGAATTGGTGAGGAAATGTTATAGAAATGCAGTAAAGGCGGGGGCTAAAGGAAAAAAGGTTAACATGGTAGCCGATGATAAGCCGCTACCAGTTAGTACAAATGGGGTAAGCCATGACCTAGATCCGAGAGAAATAGAAGTAGAACGAGCAACAGATCCTGTGGAAGAGCTCGAGGAGGTGTTAGTCGGTGAGTAGGATGCTGAGCGATGCTTTAAAGTAGGGAATGATTTGCCTTCAGATGTTAAATCATAGCTTACTGACTTTTTAAAGGAGAATTTAGACGTCTTCTCTTGGAATCATGAAGACATAGTGGGGATCAGTCCAGATATTATGTCACAGATTAAATATCAATCCTCATTATCGGCTAGTTCGCTAGAAGAAAAGGCAGATGACGGATGAGCGTTATGAGGCACTTAGATAAGAAGTAGAAAAACTCCTGGCGAATGGATTCATAAGGGAGGCTCACTACATAGTCTGGGTAGCAAATCCCGTTCTGGTAAAGAAGAAGAATGGGAAGTGGAAAACTTGTATTGACTTCACCGATCTGAACAAAGCATGTCCGAAAGATAGTTTTCCTTTGCCAAGGATTGATTAGCTTGTTGATGGTACTACTGGCCATCGGCTCCTCAGTTTTATGGACGCCTATTTAGGTTATAACCAGATCCCAATGAACCTTGATGATGAGGAGCACACGTCATTCATCACTGATGTGGGCTATACTACTATAAAGAAATGTCGTTTGGGTTGACAATTGCTAGAGCAACCTATCAGTTGCTGGTCAACATGATGTTTGAAGACCTCATTGGCATAACGATGGAAGTATATATAGATGACATGTTGACGAAGTCCAAACAAGAATCCGAGCATGTGCGCGACCTGGGAGAAATGTTCCAGTTTTTGAAAAAGTTCCAAATGAAGTTGAATCCTTTTAAGTGTGCATTTGGAGTGGCCTCAGGCAAGTTTCTGGGTTTCATGGCCAACAATAGGGGGATTAAAGCAAACCCCGAGAAGATCAAAACTTTGATTGACATGAGATCATCGAAAAAGATCAAAGATGTGCAAAGCTTAAACGGCCAGATTGTTGCCCTTAGCAGGTTTATATCCAGGCCGACAGACAGGTGCATCCCCTTTTTTGATGTATTGAAGAAGGCAATGAGCTTTTAGTGGACTGAAAAGTGTGAAATGACCTTTCAACAGCTGAAGGAATATATGGGCTGAGCACCATTGCTTTCTAAACTAGTAGAAGGGGAAAAGCTTATCATTTATCTAGGGGTTACTCAGCACGCCCTCAGCGCAGCCTTAGTTCGTGAAGACAACGAGATACAACTTCTTGTATATTATGTCAATAAGAGGTTACTTGATGCAAAGACCAGATATACCCCTATGGAGAAACTAGCGTACTATCTAGTGGTAGCATCAAGAAAGCTTCACCTTTATTTCCAAGCTCACACAATTGAAGTGCCAACCAGATATCTATTAAAGTAGGTTCTTCAGAAGCCTCGGGTCACTTACTCAAATAGGCTATTGAGCTCACCCAGTTTGAAATAGAATTCAAGCCCCGAACAATAATTAAGGGACAGGTGGTAGTAGATTTTGTGGCTGGGGCTAGGGAGTGGAGAAGTTGGATCCTCTGAAGGGCCGTTTTGGGAATTATATATGGACAAATCTTCAAGTGAGCAGAAGGCTAGAGCAGGTGTGATGCTGATAAGCCCAGAGGGTCATAGAATTTTGTACGCCTTGAGGTTCAAGTTTAAAGCCACTAACAATGAAGCCAAGTATGAAGCACTGCTAGCAAGACTAAGGCTGGCTAAGGAAATACGAGTAGAACAAGTGAGGATATACAACGATTCTCAGCTCATAGTATGCCAAGTTCGAGAAGAATATCAGGCCAAGGGATCCAAAATGACCATTTACTTGTAAAAAGTCCAGGAAATGTTAGCAATGTTTGAAAGATATGAAGTGCACCATATTTTGCAATCACAGAACTCTCATGCGGACGTATTAGCTCGTCTTGCTATAGCAAAAGATGCAGATTTTATGGAAGCAGTACCAGTGGAGGTTCTGCCAGTCCCGAGTACAAAACCACGGGATGAGTTAATAGCGATTGTTGTGGCATAAGACTTTTGGATGAATCCTTTGGTTGAGTACTTATAGGATGGAAGATTGCCTGAAGACAAGCTAGAAGCTCGTCGTCTCAGAGCCCGAGCAGCCCGATACCACATTTACGATGACAGGCTTTACAAGAGAGGATTCTCGGCCCTATTGCTCAAGTGTATTAATGGCACAGACCATTACACCATTCTTAAAGACATCAATGCAGGATATTGCGGTAATCATGCCGAAGGGCTATCTTTGGCTCAGAAAGCTCTTCGATAGGGATTTTATTGGCCAACGATGAAGTAAGATGCGATCGAAATAGTCAAGAGATATGATAAGTGCTAGAGGTCCAAGGTTCTACGAGTCCCACCAGTTTTCCTACAGTAGATGGTCAGTCCGTGGCCTTTCACCATTTATGAATTTGATCGGCCCGTTTCCAACAGCTCTAGGAAGATGCAAGCATGCGATTATGGCGGTAGATTATTTTATGAAGTGGCCAGAAGCCAAAGGGCTTGCTGAAATCTCCACCATAAAAGTTAAGAAGTTTGTCTAGGACTATATTATTTGTAGGTTTAGAGTTCCTCAGTAGATCGTGACAGATAATGGAACCTAGTTCAGTAGCGAGCAATTTCAGAAGTTTTGCAAAGACCTTGGAATTAAGAAAAGCTTTTCGACTGTGGACCATCCTTAAGCAAATGGATAGGTTGAAGCAATCAACAAAATTATCAAGCAAAATTTGAAGTCTAAACTGGAAGCAAGGAAAAGAGCTTGGGTTGATGAGTTGCAGAAAGTGTTATGGGCTTACAGAATAACTGCTCGCAACACTAGTAGGGAAACTCCTTTCTCGATGGTATATAGATCAAACACAATGATTCTAGTAGAGTTTGAGGTCGCTAGCCAACGCAGAACAATGTTCAGATAGGAGGATAACGACCAGTTACTTGCTTCTAATTTGGATATACTCGAGGAAGCAAGAGAGGAAGCTTGAATGAGAGTTATTGTTTATCAGCAAAAGGTCGTCAGATTCTATAATAGAAAAGTTTGAGTTCGAAGCTTTAAGCCTAGTCACCTAGTCTTGTGTCTTATATTACCTACTGCTCAGAAAACCAGCGATGGAACTCTTGGTCCAAACTAGGAAGGTTCTTATGTTATAAAGGGTAGTCTGGAAAATGAAGCTTATCACCTGGCTAACTTGAATGGGGCTGAAGTCCTACAAGCATGGAATACCGAGAATCTTCGGCCATATTATGTTTAATATATTTAGTTTATCTGATTTGTATGAATGTAGCTATCTTATCAATAAAGATTATTTTGGCCAAGCAAATTCTAGTCGCGTTTATCCTTGCTCGACAACTCATTTGTTTTCTGTTTCTACTTATGCTTTGGAAGATTTGATTGCTACCTATAAGCGAGTAAACCCTGGAATGTGCAATCAATACTTGTAAGCGAATGTCCTAGAAGGTTCTAGCATAGCCTGTGAGCGACCAAGATCTAGAAGGAATGCTTATGGCCTGTGGACTTACAAAAAATGTCCTAGAAGGTCCCAACATAGCCTGTGAGCGACCAAGCTCTGGAAGGAATGCTTATGGCCTGTGAACTTATAAAAAATGTCCTAGAAGGTCCCAGCATAGCCTGTGAGTGATCAAGCTCTGGAAGGAATGCTTATGGCCTGTAGACTTATAAAAAATGTCTTAGAAGGTCCCAACACAGCCTGTGAACGACCAAGTTTTAGAAGAAATGCTTATGGCCTGTGAACTTATAATAATCCTGGAAGATCTATGTAGCCTGTAAGCAAGCAAGCTCTGAAAGGAACATTTGATCTATGGATTTTCATATTGAGCAAAGCTCTAGAAGGTGTGCTTATTGCTTGTGAACTTTCATAAACACTGGGAGGATTAAATGATCTAGTAACATGTGGGCGTCTATGTTGAAATTACAATATAATTGATACTTGTTTTATATAAGCAATCAGTTCGGGTACTTTATCATAATCAGATTAACGATCAGAGTTGCTCATCATTCAACATCAACAAAGAATGAAGAATTGAAAATAGATAAAAGAAGCAAATTGCATTAAAGTTCACGAACTGAGTAACTTGTATTACAAATCAAATGAAAAGAAGTAAAAATTTTCTAAATGTTACTAGGAGGAACGTTTTGATCACCTACTGAAACTTTACTTTCGTTATCAAGGGCAACTGGTTGAGAAGGGCTTGAAGAAGGACCTGGATGAGCTGAAGCATTGCCAGAAGAAGGAGCTAGACCTTGAGAAATTTCATCTTGTGATGCTGCAGGATTTAGGCCTTTAGGCAGAGTCAGGAGCACCTCAGAAGTAGAAGGGCCTAAGCCCGATGAAGGGGCTAGGAGGTTGGCCTTTGATTGAGCCTTTTTTGCAGCTTGGCGAGTAGCCCTTGCTGCATACATATTCACCTCCTTAATGGCCTCCTGCCCGAAAAATGAGATGTTTACATCTGGGCGCTTCAGCCACAAGTTATATAAGAACAAATTGCCCGTTCTTTCTTCTGTTTGTTTTGCTAAGGCTTGAATACGGTTCTGTTCCAGGGCTAGTTCTTCTTT
The DNA here is from genome assembly GCA_022984855.1 of Dimocarpus longan. NCBI lineage: Eukaryota > Viridiplantae > Streptophyta > Magnoliopsida > Sapindales > Sapindaceae > Dimocarpus > Dimocarpus longan. Next base: position 11,842,451 of record CM041013.1, read on the forward strand.
GGTAGAAATTATCTCCTATTGCATTAGCTTGATATTCTTCTTAACTTTGTCAGCTCGATGCTTATGCAAAGCTAGCTCCTCTTTCAGCCTCTTGTTTTCTACTTTCGATGTCTTCTCCAAGCATTAGGCCGTATCCAGTTTCCTTCTCAGATCATTGCCCTCTTCTTTCAACGAGGCGATAATGCTCTCTTGGTTTCTCATTAATTATCTCAGCTCCAGTCTCTGCCTTAGGAATTTTTCATGTTTTTGTTCTAGGTTGTGAAAGGCCTTCTAAGACTTTTTAGCCTTTAGCTTGAAGAAGTCCACTTCACCTTGGACTTTGTTCTTTTCATCCTCTAGAGATTTCATAACCCCTTCCATGGAAGCTTTGTAAGTTCTCATCCTCAATTCTAGAGTCCCTAATGTTAGAAGTTAGACTAAAGGATGAAAAGATTAGATTTCGTCAATGTCATCCTTATAATAGTTATTAGGATGTTAGTAAATGACAATTAAAAGCATTAAGGGTGAAATAGGAAATTCAAGCCCAATTAACTTATGATTTTGGTGTAAGTATTACATGGAATAACCTTGAATAAAAAAAAAAAAAATCACAATCCATGTCATTAGAATTGAATCAATGAATGAATGACAAATTAAAAGTTAAATATGAATTATATAAATTAGTTGTCATGCACTAATTACTAAATGATTAGTTTTATTTAATGAGTTACCAAAGGGTTCTTTTATGGGTAAGATTCCATGAGATGATTTAGTTGTCATTTTGTGTTGGAATAAATGGTATTTTAGTCTAATAAAGTAGCAATAACTATACAAAAGATGACCACTTAAAAGCCACCACTTGGTCGGTCAAACAAAGAAGCAAAACCAAGAAAGTTGATATTGAACAAAAGAGAAGTGGTCGGCGAACAACAAAAAGGGGACATGATGGTGATTTTATAAAAGTTGACCATATATCTATTCAACACTTAGAATAAAAAGAGAGAGTTTAGACATAAAACAAAAAGAGAAAATCGAGAGACAGTAGAGAGGGGGAGAGCTTGGATGGCAAAGGAGGGGAAGGAAGAGAAAAGTAGATCAAGTGATTCCAAGCTAGTTTTCAAGTTTCCCACCACCATACCAAGTACATCCAAGTTTGAATAACCAATCTTAGACAAGAAAAAAGTATGATACCATCAATTCTAGCAAATTGGATGATTGGTTTAGTTATTAGTTGATATAGAGATTTGGTTGTTTGTAGTGTGTTGTAATGGATGTTTTACACTTAAAATAAGTGTAGAACCACAAGTGTGTGGTATGGAATCTTAGATGGCATGCTAAAGTTTATGAATGTTAGTGTAGGGTTATGGATGGAAAACACAAACTTGTGATTTAAGGGTTGGAAATGTCAAATAAAATGGTAGATATATTGTTTGATAAAATGGTTAAGAGAGATTAACTAGTAAAAATGAAAAAATAGTGTTTGGTATGTATGCATGGTGAGTTTGGTCACTAGGAAGGGATGTGTAATCCCTTGAGTTTTGATAGAAATGAGCCTATATAAATGCATATTAGAGACTAATAAAACATGTAGAAGTGATAGAAATTCAAAAAGAGAAGTATAGAAGTAACTTGAAAAATCCCGAGTTGAAAAAAGGGTCTAGTAAGACTTGACTTGTTCTAACTTATTTGGGGTTATTCTATATCTCAAAACATGCCTCGGGAACATAGCAAATTATAGAAATTGGAACAGAATCATTCTAATAAAAATCGATGAAGTTATGACCAAAATAGTGCACATAGGAAGTCGTAATGTGAAATAAGAATGCAAATGCAATTTTTGATACCCAAAATGAATTTAGTCGATCATAATTAGGTAAAAGAATCTCAGATACAAAAAAAATGAAGTCGTCACATATAGGATTCCATAAGCGTGCCTAAAAAGTGCCCGAAAAAGTACGTTTTTCCTAGATTTAACATAGCAAACGATAGAATTTTTCAATGAAATTTAATAGGTGACCAGAATATGAGATAAGAGGAGCGTAAGAAAAAGAACAAAGGAAAATAGAGCACCAAGTAGGGCTGTACGTTTAGATCTATTTTGGGGTATCAAAGACGCTTAAATTTTTTATTTTTCATTCCGGACCTTCAAAAACTATATAGACCATATGGGGATAATCTTAGGGGTCTAAAAATAAAATTTTTACAAAGAAATCGAAATTAGAGAGTCTCGGTTAAGTTAAAATCTAGTTACGAAGGTTAGAGCGTAACGAGTTTTCAATAGGTTGATTTATATTGAAAACTCTACTGTTACTTTTTAAGTGTGTATTTGAGTAAAGTATGATAAGAAATTGATGTGTAGGTGACAAGCAGGCGAGCGAGGTATGAGAGGCTCGTTAAGACGATTGAGTTGATATTACGCGGATTGAGGAAAGTGTTCTATCATTTACGCTATTTCCATTCTTCCTTTAAACATATTTATGCTGTTGTAGTTAAATGATTTCAAAAAAAATTTTAAGACTATGAGTTAAAGCTTTGTAAAATGATCTTTACATTGAATCAAGCAAAAAAAAAAAAAGAATTTAAGAATGAAAAGTTTTCAAAAAGAAAAGAGTAAAGAGTTTTGTAGCCATGTGTATACCCTTAGTTTATATGAAATTTAGCGCTACGTGACAAGGTAGAAATTCCGCACATAGTTGCCAAGGTTTGATTTATGGGCACTATGTTTGTGATGAAGAAATTCCGCACATAGTTGTCAGAATTATAGAATTGAGCAATACAATATGCAATGAAGAAATCCCGCATTGTAATTATTTAAAACCGAGATGATTTCACACTACTCTTGGGACGAAGTAAATTCCGCTCGTAGTATTTGAGATACTTTACTAGCTTCACGTTTAGCGTCTTGTGAAAACCTTCACGTGATGGTTTGAGTATATTAGGGGTATTTATGGAGTTTTAGAATGAACGCTTTTCTTTTAAGCCAAAAAGTTTAATAAATGAATGAAGTCACAAATTTTGATGCAGTTTATATTTTGATGTTTTTACCATTCGTTGAACTAACCTTCTTACCTTTGTGCAGCTTATATATTGTATTAAGTACTTGTATAGGTGACTCTATGCTCAGGACACCGCATCGATTTCTTTAGGTGGGCATCGAGTGAATGATGTACATAAATTCTGAATATATTTTGGTATTGTAAATAATAAAATTAAGGATTGTATGTTGGAGAACTTGTAACTCTTATTTGATATGCGTATATATATATAAATGAGACACTCACACATGTTACACACTTGACACACGATATATTATTATATAGGCATATAGGAATGCATACGCCTATTATTGAATGGTTTGTGAAATTGCATGATTGTGATTAAAAGAAGTTGGAAGGTAATTTGATATAGTTTGAAGTGTTTTCTTTACGGGTTGATTTTAGAAATGTTCAAAATATAGCCGTTAAATGTTCAAAATTTTTACAAAACTCATTTTAAGGAAATACAAAAAATTTACATCAATCCTAACTATTCTAAAAGAAAACAACATTTTAAAGTTATTACGAGTAAACCGATAAAGTATTCAAGGGGTTTGCTTTTCAGATTTCTCCAATCTGATGAGTCGGGTTCAGGAATTTCGTTGAAATGCCCAACAGGATCCTTCAGACGAAAGCCTAGAAAAGATTTGGTTTGGGTCTTGTCAAGCTTTCTCCTCAGGCCAATTGAAAATTTCTCTAAGAAACTACATGTGGGTTATGGATGCCTAAAACTAGATGTTAGCAAAGCAATAAAGGAAAAAGAAAGCAATGAAAGTAACAGTAACAAGAACAAAGCTTACGAGCAAGTCGTGGTAACCTAAGTAGTTAATCAGTTTTTTGCCCTTCATATCTTCATTGTAAAGGACGGGTTTTTTCATGCCAAGAAAGTGGGGTGCGCGATCCAGGAGATCATTGTAATATACCCTCACGTCAAAGTTCGGGATCTGCTCTTCGACAACGGGCTCTTTCCCGGACTTTTTTTGGCGCTTTGGGGGAGATTCTGAGATCCCCTTGCCTTTATCGACATTTCGAGGATGCGGAGCAGATGAACTGCTTGAGGGAGGAGCTGATCGTGTAGGGGATTCCCTTTGAATATCTCTCATCATGAATTTTTTGCCTATTGATTTATGTCTCGTGCCGCGATTAGAGGGTGCGACAGAATCTGTTCGCGTAGACAAACCAGCGACAGTTTTTGAGGTCATTTGTGAATTAGGAACACTTGCAACTTCAGCAGTTTTCTTTGGAGGGGGAGGTGAAAGATCAGCAGTTTCCACCACCTGGACATCTTCATCATCATCAGGAAGGGGTTCATCAAAGCGAAGCTGAACTATTGGTGTAGATTGACCTTCTTGTGAGCTCGGTATTTCCTTCCCAAAGACCTCAAAAGCAAAAGAAATTTCTTTATTTTTGCGAGCTCCTTGGTCCAAGCGCTTGTTGAGCAATTTTTGGTGAGCTAGGGAAGCAAGGCCGTGTAATTGAAGGAGGTGTTCAGATGGTGGTTGGTCATCCAGAAGAGTTTTCACCTTTGAATATTTCTGTAATAAAGCTAACTCCTCGCCTGTCAACGCGATCTCACTCTTGGCAACGTCTGCATGGAAGCAAACATTAATAACGAGCAGTATGTGTGTATAGCAGTAATATAAAGACATACTTATCGGGGGAAAAGCAAAATGAAAAGTTTTTGAGATTGGTTAGAGAGAGACAGGACGCATAAAACCAACGTGTCTTGTAGTCACCCACGTTGGATTTACTGATCCCCTTTGGAAGGTTCACTTTATAGGAAGAGTTACGGGTCGATGTATAGTAGAACCCGTCCCGTTTATCTGATTTGGGGCTCGTGGTGCTTTTAGAAAGGAAAAAGTGTTGGATCATTGCAAGGGTTGCCAGTAGGGCAATTAGGTGAGTATAGGAGTTGGGAGTGAGTTAGAATGGGGTGAGCTTAAGGTCGTTTAAAAGGTCGATCAGGTAATGATGAATTAAAAATCTAAAGCTAGCTTCTATATATTGGCGGCTAATGGAAATGAATCCTTTAGGAGGATAGGCTGCATGATCATAGGTTTTGGGCACCATTGCCCGACACCCAGAAGGCAAGGAAAAATCCTCAACGATGGATTCGAGCTCGCTAGGGCTAACAGAAAACTCATGTCTATGGAAAATAGGGCAAGCAGGAGGATTATGGTGCCTTAAAGATCCTGATATGACCTCACCGCTCTGAGAGGTCGCGTTATCAGTGTTTTTGACTTGGTTAAGCTCCTCATCAGAATTCACGTCAGTAGCCCCCACTTTATGGTCGCGACGACCATGACCAGACATGTACAAAAGTAGTGAAGGGATCAGGTTGCGAACAGCGGACCAAGAATACAGAGTTTAAGGATATTTCTAATTTTCTAAAGATCAAGTCGTGTGTATAGAGGGCTACCGGGTATAAGGAAGCCCTATTCATAAACTTAACAGGTTGTAAAAGCCAGCAGATGTCAACAAACTCTCAACTTGACCAAAGTTGGGGTATTAGATGGCTACAAACAGAAAATAATACACATGCATGTGACTTATACAATCAAACCAGTTATTGTTCAAGTTATTCGGGTTTTATCATGTTGAGAATGCAAATGGAGTTACAAGATACCCATGCCAGCACAAAAACATATTCATATGTGTAATTCAATGATGCAAGTAAAAAACGTAACTAAAAAAATTATGGAGAGTTATGGAAGTTTACCTTGAATATGATAAACTTCGACGACGAATAGGAAGTTGGTGTAGAATGGCAATGGTGGACGAAAGAAGGCTGAAGACAAAAAGACGTCTGTTTTTGAAAATGATTGATAAAAGCAGAAAATGAAACGACTAAGGGTTTAAATATAGCTGTCATTTTGAAGTCTTAGCCGTCAGATCAAAAACAGTTGTGTATGTAACATTCCGTTATTATGCCTCATAATTTATTAAATAGTAAATATATATTAAAGGACAATGTAAATAATTACCCGTTCGGGTCCGGAGGAGTAGCGGAATTTTTATAAAACTCTCCAAACGGATCCGGGGTTAATTATTTAATCGAATCTCGTAAAATAAATTAGCGTATTCGGATTTAAATATTTATTCGGAACCTAATGAAATTTCCGTTTGCGAAATTGGATTTTATTTAAATTTCCAGGATTTGTCTCGAATCGAATCCGAGCGGAAAGCGGAATCCTAAAGCGAGAATTGTCGGAATGGAAGGATTAAATAAAGAGTGGAGCCATGTGGGACACATGACATGCATGCAAAGGAAAATAATGACAAGTGGCATGAAATATCATGTGATGGGTGATGATTGTTGGACATGTGTCATGAAATATTATAAGTAAATGAAATAAAATAAACAAAAGAAAGAAAAGAAATGATAAAGTGAAGGGAGTGTGCATTCGGCCACCACCCATCAATTGCTCAAAACCGAAAACAAAACAAAATAATGAAAGTGATGATTAAAGAGGCAAATAGCTTTCGGCCACTCATCACTCATCATCAAAGGCATTCGGCCTCCAAGTTCAAGCAAAAACAAGAGCTGAAGTGAAGGAGAACAGATCGGTTTGTGTGAGTTGAGAGAGAGACCAAGAACCGTGAGAACAAAAGCTGCTTGTGTGAACTGAGTTGGGAGATTGAGAAGGAAGAGCTGCTGTCGTGCATGCAAGGGTCGAGCCCGTGAGGTGTGAGCTGGCCGTGAATGGGGATCCAGAATCTGAACGTGAGCAGGTGCAGCAACGAAGGAGAAGAAGTGCTGTTCGGCCAAGGACTGTGTAGCAACCAGATCTGATCGTGCACTGCTACCGTGCTGTCGTCGCAGCTGCCGTGAAGAACAAAGGAAGAAGCAGCTGTTCGTGCATGCAAGGGCTGAACCGTGAAGGAGCTGCTGTTCGGTGAAGCTGGAAGCAACCAGATCTGGACGTGATCTGGTGCATGCAAAGAAGAAGGAAGCTCGGGCAGAAGCTAGCTGGTGCCGAAGTGATGTCCAAGCTCCTCCAATGGTGAATCTGACCTTGCATGCAAATTTGGAGAAGCTGCCGTGAGCTGTTTCTGCCTTGGGGAGTTGTTGGCGAAAGGTGAAATCGTTGCCGTGTCTTTGCTGCCATGAACCAGGTACTGCCGTCGCTGCCTTGTCTTGCGGTGAGGTTGCTGCTGTCATCGTGAGCTGCTGCCGGCGCGAGAGGAGTTGCTGGCGTGAAGAGGTCGGAACTGCTGCTGTCGTCATTTTCAGGAACTGCCGTGGTCTGGTAAGGTGCTGTCTTGTTGAACCGTGAACTGAAGAACTGAAGCTGAGCCAAGAAATCTGTGCATGCGAGCTGAGGTAATTGCTGCCATTACTGTTGTTGTTTTTGGTTGCTGAAATTGCTGTTGTTGCTGGCGTGTTCTTGTTGCTGTCATTGTTGCTATTGCTGTTGTTGAGTTGTTGTTGTTGTTGTGCTGTCATTGCTGGTGTTGCGAAGCTGCTGATGTTGCGAAGCTGCTGGTGTCGCGAAGCTGCTGGTGTTGCGAAGCTGCTGTCGCGAAGCTGCTGGTGGCTGTTGTGCTGTTTTTGCTGTCATTGCTGTGTGCTGTTGTGCTGTGTGCTGCCGTGCTGTTGTCATCGCTGTCATTGCTGTCTTGCTGCTGGCGTGAGCTGCTGGTGGCTGTAATCGTCGATGCTGCTGCGAGCTGTCAAGCTGAAGCTGTGCCGCTGTTGCGTCGTGTGCTGTCATTGAAAAATAAGTTGCTGTCATTGTGCGAACTGCTGCCGAGTTACTGTCATTGTCATCGAAATTGTTCGCGAGCTGTTTTGAAGTGAAAAACAGCTCAATCGAAGGTAAGTCGCTGCCCCGTTGGTATTGTAATCATAATGCGAATGATATTTGAACATTAATGATATTCATTTGGATTGAAGGAAGCTCGTTAATAAAAGGAGTTAATTGGGACAGCTTTTTCGCGCTATTTCGAATCTTTTAAAAGTAAGCTTCGAAAGGTACGTTAGGAGTTATTTGATTTCGTTTCGTTGGATAATGACTAAGCTTGAATTGAGAATGAATTGTGATGATAATATGTTTGGGAAATAGGATTTTAGAACCTCGTTAGTGTGGAGATTCGTTTGATTGAGCTTTGACGTGTTTGCGAATGATTTTTCTGATGTTGAAATTTACGTTACGAAGCCGTATAGAGGCTGCTATGTTAGGAAATATGGGCTGTTATGTTTTGTTTTCCATTTTGTAATGATCGGCATGAAAAATGGTTTGCAACGATATGCATTAGAATATTGGAAAGTTATTTGAATATCGCTAGATTGTTTTCAAATGTTTCAATCTAGTTTTCCTTGGTTTCAAAAGGCGTTAATTCTCTATTTAGTGTCGAATGAGTTGTGATTAAAGATGCCATGATGTTAAACGATACTTGAATATGAGTTGAATAAATATCTATGACGGAAACAATTGAGAAATTTCATGATAATTTGTTAGAGATTAATCGCGTAAAGGAAAGGCGATGTGACTAAGTTTATAAGCTATTAAAGTGTGATTATACGCACTGTTTCGAGATGATAACCATTGGAAATTTTTAGGTTGCATAATAGAAAAGCATATAGTTATAGCACATTTTGTAACGCTAGAACTTGCTAAATAGATTTTGCTATGTTTGTTTAATGAAAGGTCAAGGAGAACCCGGCGAACCGGATTCTCGACCCAAGAATAAGAGCAAAATATAGGGGAGCATTCGATTCAAAGATCGAATCGTTTTTGAGGTCGGTATACACATTATCTTTAAAGTTTATTTGAAATTGTTTTTGTTATGAAATGAATTTCTTAAATGAGATTGTTATGCGAATATTTTAAAATGATATTGTTATATCTTTTCAACATGATACATTTACAAACATATTTTACTATACTTGAAAAGAGATACGAAATTGATTGGTTAAGAAAATCTTGTTACTAAAATCAAAGTGAAAAATATGTGATACAAACGTTGTGATATAAATAGCCCTTGTAAACATAGATATCGATAAATGGAAATTGGTAATTGACATGTCAATAGGGAACTTAGCAGCTGCACCGTTTATTTACATTGATTCGTTATGGATTATGAGAGGCACTACGTGTCCGATCCTGCACGATTATGTGTTATGATATACGACCCGGTGGATAATCACCTAGCGGTCGTTGCCGGGGTCGACCGTTATTTCGGCAGACACTACTGCGTGTCCGATGCCGGAAACCTATATACCAATACATGGGTATCGAATATATGTTTACTAAGGGACACTGAGAAAAATGTTATAAACGATGAAATAAAATTGTTACATGATATAAAATGCTCAATGTTTTGAAATATGTTGAACTCGAAAAATTGTGAATTTATATGTTTAAGTATTTTTATGCAGCATATCTATATATATGTTTGTGAATGATAAAGTTATAATGCTTTTGGTTTACGAATGAAATTATATATATTAAAATTTGAAATTAGATTATGTGTATACCCACTAAGCAAATATGCTTAGCGCGTTGTTTTACCGCGTGCAGGTTGAACATTTTTTATTCCATTCTCAGACAGGGAAGTAGTGTGTACGCGGAAGTTCAGACAGTCTCCATCCATCCTACACTTTTGGTAGTTATATATATATATATTGCGTAGGATCATACATTTTGAAACATATGTATAATTATGTAAAAAGCTTCTGTATATTTCTTTAAGCTTACTTTTGAATATATATGCATATAAATGTTTATGATATAACTAAGTAATGTAATGTTTGGAAAACGGACCGGAGGTCCGAATTGGAAATTCTGAAGTTTATTTTTAGAAATGTTAGAGTTTTATTTACAAGGAATGAAATTTTGGATTTCAGAAAAAAACAGAAGAAACTCTGCCGAAATTATTTTAAAAAATATATATATATATTTCCGTTATCTTGGTAATGAGTTTTATAATTTTGATAATAAGTAAAGAAAAAAGAAAGGTAACAGAAACGGATTTATAAAGGAAAGTAACGTTCTCCGTTCTAGATTTTCGACCGTAACGGAAGTCGGGCGAAGGGCGTTACAGTGTAACCGTCATTAATCTAGCGGTGTAGCACGAAACTCGCGATTTTGTCATTTTGCGCGGCTAATGAGGGACGTGCATTAAATGCGCATTAATAACGCATGACAGAAGACGTGCAGTGAACTGACGCCTAGGGAAATACTGCGTGTCGTGGGATAAGTCAATATTTGAAAAAAACAACAAAATGGATCCCGCCAAAATTGCCTCGAGGATGAGCTCGTTGCTTCCAATTCAAGAAATGTATTAAAAAATGTTATAGGCATTTTTGCGATCATAGAAAATGGGTTGATAAAGGTCCAAGGATGAGCCTAGTATGTTATTTTATGAGAAAAGGCCCAAGAGGCTGGTCAATTAGTCAAAGGTCAAATGAGGGAACATGTGGTCATTTCTTAGCTTATGAACCTGATCACATCTGATCGCATGGCTGATTGTTTTAACTACTGTGTGACTGATCATATCATTTGAACACATGTTTGATCGTGTGACAGCCTGGTTGCAAGTTGTGATCGCTAAGCTAATCGGATCGTGGTCAAGAACTGTTCTCTAGTATTCATCGAATGTCATCAAAGTGATCAAAAAGTGTTCTCATGATTGCTGGGTGTGCTATCTGATCGCTTGGGTAATCTACTTGTTCAAGGTGCTCGCTGAATTTGACCAGTTGACCTTTCAGATAGCCGAATCAATTTAATTCAGAAAAGGAGTCAACTTGCTTATTTCCATGCAAATCAAATCACGACATTCTCGACAACTATTGCAGATACGGTGGAGATAATCTTGGAAGATATTATCTCAATTAATGTATATTATTTTTGCCTTATCTGTAAAATTCTTAAACCTATTCAAATTGTAATATCTCCTCTATAAATAAGGGATCAAATTCATTGTAAAGTACAACTAAGAAATACATTCTGTTACTCTGTCAGAATAAGAGTGACAGTCGTTGATATAGGCTTTTACTTTACCGAACTACGTAAAAATCGCTGTGTTCTACTTGTTTTGATCTTGGTCATCGTTGTTTTGCTTGCTATTTGCTGTTTCATAGGTATTGAGCTTCAAGAATTGGGTTGACCAAAAAACAATGTCAACATAACTAAATTTAGATTATTAGCTTTTCAAACAATCTCTGGGGTCAAAACGTAGGTGTTATGCATAAAATTACTTGCTTGTAAGTGTACAAATCTATTGAAGCATAAATGTTTGAATACGTGCTTGAACCACAAAGATTGATAAAATAGCACTAATCTATTCCTAAATTTAAATTTAATTTTAGTCTAGGTATCAAAAAGTGATCAATTGAAACTAAAAGTAATTAAGTGAATAAATAATTAAAAATACATAAATAGAATAGAAAACAATCAAATTAATAAATACTAGTGTATCAAAATCCACTACTATTTAACTTCGTAAACATTTATTAATTTCCTAAGTTAGAGTGACAATTAAAAATCAGTTTTTTTTTTTTTTTTTTGTTGACAAAAAAAAAAAAAAAAATCAGTTATGTTATCATCTCATCTCATGAATGCCCATTTATCAAATGCTTAAGTTTTTCTATATTTTATATTTTATATTTATTTTTTGCATAATTGTGGAATGATATGGAAAACAGTAAGCCCAATATTAAAATCTTAGGATCCTGAGCATTTTACATATTCAATTTAATGAAAAACAAATAATTGAATGTAACTATAATTATCAAGACACATCTGCCTATCAATACTTCATTATCTTAAAGAAGAAAGAGTTTTATATTTAATTATAAATTGACTTAAAAGCCGTAAATATTAAAGAACTAACCTTGGGGAATTAATAAAATAATCAGAGCATTTTTCGTTAAATAGGGTACCAGAAAATGGGAGAATAGAATGTTGCTTGACTTCCTTTTATAGCCGAAGAATGCTTGAAAATAAGGGAATTCTAATTGAAGTAGGAAAGTCAGTCATTGTTTTCTTTCTAAACTGGGCCCATTTAAATCTTATATTCGACCCAAAAGACGATCGAAATTGGAAATGTGTACAAAGTTGTAGAGCTGGGAATTTCCTTTCAAATGTAGCAAGAATCACATAATTTCGATAAGGGAATCATAAGGTATGACTAAAATACGAAGTAGTGTTCGATTAATGTCATCGTGTGATGGAGTAAACATGTGCATGTAAGCATTAGTACATAGTCGACGTTATTGTGTGGCATATGTGAGGTGAAGCGCACATATGCAAGCTTGCATGAGTTGGGCACTTGTGTCGGCTGACCTAGACAACATGTGTGACACGTGTCAACCTTAGTTGGACCCTTTCAAATAATGTAAATGTTTGACAACTTTAAATGAATCCACAACATTTACCAAGTAATGAACGACATGTGAGAAAAACACAAAAAGTTGAAAAATTGTATGTAAAAAAGTAAAAATAAAAAATAAGTGATCAGTATGTATAAATTTGTTTATAGTTTGCAATCAGAACAAGGATTTTCAACGCAAATTATTACAAATTCTTAGATGAGTCCGCTTGGTTAGACCCACTATGCCATGACACCTTGAACCAGGGTTTGAAACCCACACACTCATTTATTTTTGAAAAAAAAAAATGGTAAAGGCATAAAATTTTGGAAGTGGAAGGAAATTGAACCCGCACCCCGACACAATCAATACTAGCACCATGCCATCATACACTTTCATGTTTGTGATCCCATTCATTTTAAAAATTATATATATATCAATTTATTTATATATTTAAATATGTAAAATTAACATTATAAAATTAATCAATTTTAAAAAAATTTCAGAGAGGGGGCATGTGCCTCTCCTAGCTATAGAGCTAGGTCCACCGTTTGGCTGATGTTGTGATCCTGTAGTATGTTGTGTAAATTCCTAATAGCTTAATTATAAAGGCTCTATTGATATCTTGCTTCTATATTGCTATTGTACGCTTGAATTGTATGCTTGAATTGTATGCTTGATTGTATGCTTGAATTGCATGCTTGATTTTATGCTTGAATTGTATACGTTGTGTGCGGCAGTAAATGGTGCCTTTGTGTGCAGTGTGGGTTGCAAAAGCATCAATAGGCATACTTAGTAGGTAGTGTGTGTGAGAAGTTGGCTCGCTAGGAGGGACTTTCCTACCACATTGAGAAAATATTGAGTCGAATAATGAGTTTTAATTAATTACAAACAAACATCTAGTTTGTCTATGTTACTCGACAATATATAATATGGAGGGTACGACCAATTAAATTGGAATGTTTGAAATTATATTTGACATTTCTATGAGCATTAGCTTCACATATAAATTGTCTAGTTGTGTTGCAAAACTTTGGTCAATAATTTATGGGAACTAATATTTCAAAAAAAAAAAATTATGGGAACTAATAAAAACAAAAGGGTAACATCTTTCATAGATTCCTGCCAAAATTACAATCCAAGTGCACAATTTGCTGCCAATTATGAGATAGTGCAGAACGAGCAATAAACAATTCAATAATTTGACATCATTTCCTACAATGATCAAAACAATGGTTAAGTCATTCATAATTAAAATATCATTGCAGTGCAAAAGTATAGAAAATTGAACAGCTCTAAATACTACTTTTTTTTTTTTTTTTCACTTACAAACTTAATTTTTTTAAAACTAATAATGTTTAAACTTTAAACTTGATGCAAATTGTTTTTCTAGCTTACGAACATCTTAAATTCTAGTTGTTAAATTACACAAAATGATCAAATGATCGCTGGTCATTCTTTGGGAGAAAGCATAAAAGGAGGGTTTAATTTCTTTAGGATGTCCTTGCTAGTGGAAAGAGAGGACGTCTATAGAGTTTTCTTAGTTTTTTCCTCCTGCATGCTTTTTCAATTATTTCTACTAGATTAGGATGTGGTTAGTGTGCATTAACCTAGTTGAGCTTGGGCGGGTTTGCGTGGAGATCGAAAGAAGAAGAAATAGAAAAAGAAGAAGAAGGAAAAGAGAGAAAAGAAAGCAGAGTGCGGCGGTGAGAAAATGTTAGTCTATGTGTGTTTACATATATATATATATATGCATATTAGGGTAAATTACACCAACCTCCCTTGAAATTTAATAAAATTACACTAATATTTAAGTTAGGGTCTGTGATGTTTATAAAAATATCAATTTAAGCTTTTAGATTTTAAAAAAATAATAATTTTCCCTAAAATAGTACTCGCCAATTACTTACTAAGTAATCGATAAATTATTAACCATTGCCTCTGTAAAACCTTAAATTTTATAAAGGGTGAAATTGAAAATATTATGAAAAATTTGTGTAAAAGTATAAGGGTTAAAAGGTTAGACTTCTAAAGCTTTAGATTAAAATTGTAATTTTTAAACAGTTGAGGGGATCAAATTGTAATTTGGCCGGATTACATCTCCCTTCTTCAACCTCCAGCTGACCAGTTCTCTCTCTTTCCTCATTTTCTCTCCAACCGCTCCATTTTCGCGAGCCCGACTTTGACTCCTCGTTCCGACCTTGTCCGACCTCTGCTTTGGACAAATTTGATACTGTTGGAAAGCTCGTGCGAAGTAGATTTCATAGGTACTAATTTTGTCAAGTTTTATCATCGTTTGGGTGTTCGTTTCAGCAGAGGAAGGTTTGCCATTAACCAACTTTTATTTTTCTAGATCCCGGCAAAACTAAGCGATTTCGACTCCGACCAACCCTATTTTCGTGACAAGCATGTCGAGGATAACAAAACCCGCCTAGTCGCACATCCAACCACCGTGGTCGCCGAAATCCGCAGCCGGAAAGTCGCCGCCGACCGCCACGTATAGTGAAGGTGAGTTTCCGACCTCCCAAACTTGAAATTTAGTTCCGGACGCGTGTATGAACTTGTTTTCAAGTGTAGAATCCATTTTCATAGGTATTTTCCTTATAGGATAGCAGTGTTAAAAATTATTTATATTGTGTTACTGTGTAGATTCGATCCGAAATGATAATAATTACTTTAGGAATCGAAGTTTTTGGAGTGACCAATAACTTATATTGAGGTAGGAGTTTTATCCTGATCTTTTAGTAATTTTTATGTTAAAGTGAAATTTATTTAAAATACATATATGTATAATTTTGAAAGTAGGTTGATTATATGTGGATATATATTGTGGATTGTTTTTGGAAGTATTTGTGGTTTGTTTGGTGAAAATTTGTGGTCTTGTAATAGGTTTATAAATTTTGGCTTATTGAATTAACAGCCATTATGTTGCCAAAATTTTATAAATAAAAAGGAAAGCTTTCAAAATATTGAATTGTATAAATATATTATACATTGATTGCATGGTAACTCATCTGAATCGTTTTGTTAACTTAAATAAGGTGAAAATCCACCGTCCTAGTCATTGTGTTGTGCTATCAATAGTCATTCATATGATACGACTTTATGTCGGGGTTACTGCGCTGGTTACTGCGCAAGATATTTTCTAGCATGGCTACCAGATCACTGTATTTTCTGCTATTCATATTATACGACTTTATGTCGGGGTTACTGCACAGGTTATTACGTAGGGTATTTTCTGGTATTGCTACCAGGGTCACGGTGTACTAAATGTTGTTTTTCTTATTCAAAATAATTTACCGAAAACTGTAGGCCACCAGGTATATGACTAGGGGACGAGATTTACCTTGTTGTGAAAATGACATGACTTTATATAAACACTTAAATGTTGTATGAGGATTATAGTAGCCTATATATTTTATGAAATGGTTTATTGAATTTATTAAACAGTTAAGCATATAGAGTTTTAATAATGATTTTAGAAAGCGGTTTCCAAAACTTTATCGGGAATGAAATCCTATTGAGCACTAGCTCACCCCTCTATTTTTTTTCCCCTTTCAAGGAAATGTGCAGGGTGACTTAGGTGGTCATCAGACGGATTAGGTAGAGGACCAAGGAAATCAGGGATTATGCCCGTGATATAGATGTTTAGTTTATTTCATTTCAAGTTTGGTATTTTGAATTGAATGTCCTTACAACTCATTTAAAGAACTTGCATTGGATGTATTTAAGACATTGTGTTAAGAACACCAGAGTGTTGGAATTTTATTTGAGATTCTAAATGAATTTGAATACTTAATTATGATAAGTTGATTGCACAACTAAGTGTTTATGATTTTATTATTTACTCTGAATCTGTGATTTCTAGCAGGTGTTCACATATCTATGGGAATGGTCCCCACCGGGATTAATTTAGAGTGGTTTTGTTTTTGAATCTTTTCATTTCATCGTTCACAATATTTTATTTTGATACTTCGGAGTATCTAAAACAGGAAAATTTCCTTTATATTATTAAAAATTAAAAATTTCTATTTATTAATATTTATGATTCTGCCACGGCCCAGGACCCGGGTCGTGACAGCCTCATTGGTCAATTAGCAATTAATGATTTTTGAAACCATAAGTACTTAATGTAATTAAAAATTGTAGTATTCAGTGTTGTAAAACTCAACGAGTAAGTCTAACTACTCGTCAAGTACCCAGTGATTTGGGTTTTGCTGATTCGAGAACTCAAATCGGGTGGTAGGGGGGTGGTTCCTTATTCATCTTTGATGAGTACTCAGTTTAGATAGATTTTATGGGACATGTTTACTCGATCAGTACTATGCTAAAGTTATTTTTGAGATTATATAAGATAAGTTTTATGATATTTTACGGTTATATGATTGTATTTTGATCCTATCAAGTTTTTTTAATATTTTTTTTCAGGTTTAACCATTGTCAACAAGTTGACTGTTGACCGACGGTCAAACCAAGTACTCACTAAATAGTTGAATACTTGCTACTCGATGGGTCACCAATCAAGTAACGAATTCTGAAACATTGATAATATTATAGCGTTTTTACAAAAATAAAAAATAATGCTTTCTTTTTTTTTTAAAAGAAAAAAAATAATGCTTTCTAAAAAAAAAAAAAAAATTCTCTAACACATTACACGCCCTAACTTTCTTCAAACATTTTAAGCAAGTTCAAAGCTGTATCTTGTCCATAAATGATGATGTTCTTCACAAAAATGTCTTTTATTGCACAGTGTTGCCTACTTTTGTCCATGTTGCCACCTGAAATTGTTGGCAAGAAATTGGAACATTAGAGACTGTATGTAGCTGTCAATTTCATACTTTCTCTTAAAGTAAGGATTTATTTGCATCTCATTAATTGTATTCATCATGATTGTATGGTACATCTCAACAGTCAATTTTGAATTTTCATATAAGCTCGAACGTTAATAACTTCTTACGTCATATTACTTAATTATAACAAATCTAACAGACATTATCATAAACCTTGGAAAAATTTTTACAATTTTGATAGAATATCATTAATAATTGTTAACAAGATATCTTCGCTAAAATCTTTAAATTAAACGGACCAAAATCATCCTCAAAAGCATATAGATACTTTTGCAGAGGCTTAGATAATTTACTATTTTTATTTTTATTTCGGAATATTATCAAAGTACCTCCTAAAAATGAATATATATATATATATGTATATATATATATAACATGAAACCATTTTTTAGGGTAAAAAATGGATTTCAATGACAATATTTTGCATTTTAAGGGGCTCTTCAAATTTTTTCCTTTCCCATAAAGTTTACTCTTTATAATGGTTCAAATTTTGCAAAATTAGGTTTTGGTTTCTATATTCAAATATGAAATCTGTTGTATTAATATTACAGAGTGTAAATGATGGTATATAATCTTGGGAGCCAGCAGGATCCTCATTACTGTTGAAGGTAGCTATTTCAACAACACTTTAGTAATGAATTTCCATGTTTATGGTAGAATGTATTCTTTATTCGAAAATTAAGTTAGTAATACATTTCTTGCGTAAATTTTCCATTTCAGTGGCTCAATCCTATAGAGTTCATGGAAGACATTATTGTGGACCGTACGTAAGACTCTTTGATCCTTTTTCTCTTGTCAATTCTAGGAGAGAGTCTACTTTGTTGGGGTATACGTCTAGGCCATTAACTTCATAGCACATGATGTCATGTCAGATTTGCACCGTGTGGCATGATTAGTGGATTAGGAGTACATGCCAACTCTAACTATTGAAGCAAAAAAGTTCCTACTTGCTAGAGATTGGCTATTGCACTGATATTTTTGTTGATTTAAAACACTTGAGGATATTTCAATTAAATAAAAAAGAACTTAATGATAAGAGATAATAAATAAATAAAATTATAACTATTGATTATACATATCATAGATCTATATAGGTTAACAAGAAAATCATCATATTAGGACATTCTAATTCTTTATTCTAATAGACAATTGATTTAGGTACGTTGAGTGCACAGCATCAGCAATCCAGGTTATTTAATGAATTATATCCAAATTATAGAACGAAAGAGGTTGAGAATTTCATCAGCAAAGCAGCAAAGTACATAGAGGATCAACAAACTCCTGATGGTTCATGGTATGCATATATCTTTCTTATCATATATTAAATTTGATTTAAACACAGGTGTTTTTGTCTCATTTAAGAGAAAATGTCAACATGCGTCCTTAGAAATTAAATTAATTAATAAAATTGTTGACATGCAGGTATGGCTCTTGGCGTGTATGTTTCATATATGCTTCAACTTTGACCCTCGGAGGGTTGATAGCTGCAAAACTTACAAAAATTGTCTGGCTATTCGTAGAGCAGTTGATTTTCTACTTCTCAATGTGATGATGGAGGTTGGTGAGAGAGCTCACTTTCTTGTTCAAAAATGGTAATTTCATGTTCTTAGTATTTTTATTTATTTATTTGTTTTACAACACTCACTAATATTTAACATCTTTTTCGGCACTCAATCGAACATTAACATGACCTCTTAGTTCAAATAGTGTGCACTTCATTTTCGATGTTTACAACGGGCGTTCGAGTTCTACAAAAAATATATCTAGGTCACACAATATTCCATAAACCCCTAACCTAGCCTTTTCAAGATTTTGCTAGGTTTTTGTTTTTGCTAGACTTTTATAGAAAAAGTTTAAGTTTGAATAATCATGAGAAAAATATATATATAAAATTATCCGACATCCACTATTTTTTATGCTGGGATGTCACTAGATCATTAAAAGTCCGGTGACAACAAAAATAATAATAATAATAATAATGATAAAGATGTTAGAGATTTTTTTACTCAAAGCGAAACACTTGGGTTTTCAAACTAGTTTTTATAGTAGCGTCAGTATATGCAAATGAAGGCATAGCTTGAGAGTAAAGGACAATAAAAAACTATAATTTGTATCTTTTGTTCACAAATTATTGTTCATAAATATTGACGAACAGTATTATAAAAACTCATTGTGTTTGTCTAGGCTACTTCAGAGCTTTTTTTTTTTCCCTTTTTTATAAATGCTGCATGGAATTATTACTAATAAAATATAAAATAAAGGTATTTTAGTGAAAATGACCCTTGCATCAAAGCTTATTGCGTAGTTATCCCTACGTGGAATAAACTTGCAAACGTGCCCCAAATTACCCCCCAAAAAAAACCCCTTATCACCATCCAATCCAAATTTCCACCTTGAAAATGTTAGATTTTGAAAATCTTTGTCAAACAAGCTCTATATCTTCTTTCCAGTGCATGAAGAATTGCATCAATCTAATAAGTAAATCCAAAGATATAGTCAAAATACAAAACCTACTTATGTTAAAAAATTTTGTGCTTCGGTTCCCTGATCCAAAGAACAAAAAAAATGGTAATATGTGTTTTGGATTAGTCGTGACTCGATACTAGGTTAGGTAAAAGAACAAACCTCAACTGTTACTGGGTTGTAAGTGACTTGAAGAAAAATTTTTGTTCTTTGGGTTATCTAACTTAATATCAAGTCCAGACTCATAAGAACAATAAATAAATTAGTTCTTCATGTTAGTCGACCCCGATTTAGGGTCACTACCTGATTCGAAGGATTTTTTTTTTTTTTTGGTCTTAGGACAGGTGACTCGAAAAACAAAAAGTGTTTTTTAGGTACAATTAACCCAAAACACAAATGATGAAATTTTGCTCTTCAAGTCAAGTAACACAAAACACAAAATTTTCAAGTTTATGTATATGTAGTTCAAATTTTTATCATATATTGAGTTTTAGTTATTAAATTGGTGTGTTTCTTGATGAATCGGGAAGCAAATCCAACTTTTACAGAGATTTTCAATTTCTAATTTTTTTAAAAGTGTTTAAATTTTGGGTTTGATGGTGATAAGGGTATTTTGAGTAATTAAGTCAGCCGTTTTTGTTAGTATTTTCCACCAAGAGATGATTATGCAAATAACTTTGATGGATGGAGGATTTTTGCTAAAATCCGTTAAATAAAATACCTTAGGAATGTAGAATTTTAAACATGTAAATTTAAACAAGCCTTGTCACTGTAATCACATCCTTGACTCTAGATTTTCTCCAATAACATAAGAAGATATAATCTTTGTTTGTGTGTTTGGTGACCATACAGATATATATATACACCTCTGGAAGGAAAGATATCAAATTTGGCGCAGCCTGCATGGGCTGTCATGGCTTTAATTTTTAGTGGGCAGGTCAGCTAATATGTGATTTAACCGCATTATTTAATCATTGAGATATTATCAAAATACTCTCTTAAAAATAAAATTAAATAAAAATCACATCTTCTTATATAAAAAAAATGAGGTTCCGTTATATTATTTTTTATTTTAGGGAATTTTACTTATTCTTTTCCTAATATTTGAAAATTAAAAGTGTTTAATATACTATATAATGTAATAGGCTGAAAGAGACCTAACTCCTATTCATCGTGCTGCAAATTATATCGTTGATTGATTTTCCTCAGCAGGTAGTTCTGTTAATCTTAAGATTTAAATTAAAGTCTTCATTACAGTAAACATAAATTTGATAAATAAACGTATCAATGGCTTAGATATTTGTATTGTTAATAAAAAACTCAATATAAAATTTGGTTTCAAAAAAAAAAAAAAAAAAAAACACAATACAAAATTTGAGGCTCTTGGTAGCAACGATATTTCTTGGGTTTTGAAAAATTTTTTCTTAAACCCAAGATGCTTAGGTTTAGAACTAGCTTTAGATGGAAAATTTCCCACCCGAAGGTGGCAGGTCCCACCTAAAAGGTTTCGTATTATTGGGACTTCAAATTCCATTATTACTAGTGGGGTTAGAAATGCCACTCAAGCAAAATTTCAATTTTTTTATTTACTTTATTATAATATTATACATATATATATTTAATAAATATAAATTTATTAAATTTAAAATTTATTAAAAAATAGGTTTTTATTTCTTCTTTATTTAACTTTTAAAATTATAATTTTTTATTTATATTAAATATATTTATAGATTAATTTATTATATTTTTATTTAAAAATCAATTTACACAACTATTAAATTAGTTTAGACAAATACATTCTAATCTCTCAACTACACCAAACATAGCATAATATTAATTTAATCTTATCCTATCCTATTTCATCCAATTTTATCAAATCTCATTCTATCCTGCATACCAAATGGGTCTCAAGGGAACATTTTCCTTTGGGTTGATGAAGTAAATAGTACGGTTGCTATTTATAGTCGTGAGGTACAAAGCTCTATCTCATTTAGGACCTCAAATTTAAATCAATATTTGTTATTTTTATCTCTATCATTTATCAAAAAGTTTAAAATCATTTTATTACAAATTATCTCACATGATAATCTGAAAACTTTGATTTATCAACTTTATGCAAATAATTACTCGTTATATATCTTAAATTTGAACCACTTGAACATATAATCTTAAGAGAAATTTCTGCATATAGGCCCTACTAATAATTATTTTGTTATTCACTCAACACATGTTATGACTATTATTATAAGAGTTTATTATAGAATGTCACATCATTAATCATTATAATTAAAGACAATATATAACTAATATGGTTGTAAATACTCTTAGAATTGACATAGCAAATAAAACGGTAATACACTCCTCACACTTAGTAAAGTTCCGTATCCACCACAACAAAGATGTGGTTCAATGTTCCATTACGTTCCAATTTCCTAGACCCTAAAATATAATACACTTTCTTGGAAAGATTCAGATTGAATAGAATTGATAGGATTTTAAGGCACCTTAGCATAATATAAAAATGGACAATTGAAAGCGATGATTCTTTATCAATTGGTTTGAATCGTGTCCATATTCAATGTAATTGGAGACTATTAGGTTAGAATATTTAAATCTCTACGAGAAGCTACGCTTTTCAAAAGATGACATGATGCCACTTTTATTCACCAAAACCAAATAGAGCGAGCTTTGGTTGCTTTCACTTCAAAAGTGAGATCGTGATATATCCCAAAATCTTCACCCACAAGTGTTTTCCCTGTGGCAATTTTTGACATTTATTTTACCAAGACAAATGAAACACGTGGCGCAACTCTGGGAACTAAGTCTCAAGGATCGAGGACGATAATCTGAAAGAAAGACAAAGGTTCTACGATTCCTTTTAAAAACTAGATGTGAACAAGTTTGAAAGAATCAAAATGAAACGTACCCATCAATTATTTGGCAATGCATCATTAATACAAGAAAATTCAATTAATTGCATCAGACCGCAACGATGATCAGGATCGCAGGCGTGTATCATGAGGCAACCAAAATTAATACAAGAAAAATAAGTATTGACTGACCATGTGATGTTTAGAATCGGTATGGAGTTTTAAAGCACATAATGGTTGGCAAATCATGAAATTTTGGGGCTTTGGCTCTACAAGCAACATAATTCACCAATCGGCTTTGGTGTTTTTTCTAATAATTTCAGATACAGGTTAGCTGACATGCCCTTTCTAGCTAATACGTAGCTGGTTAATATAAGTTTGATGGTCTACTTACCACAAAGTACTGTGAGCACACTGTGGTTTGTCTTTCTCCAGCCAAAACCAGACAACATCATGCTCATTCCCGGCAGGAAGAAACAAGAAAGGTAGTTATTGATAGATATTATATAAAACTACAATGTCCGTACAAATTGGTATACACGCACGCCCTGTTGGGATTTATGCCCTAAGAGCTTGTAATTATATAAACGGTTTTAATAAATATTAATAAAGTATTCATTTTATTCAATTTATATATTTTACAAAAATTGTATATATTATGAGAAACATATTTTATTACTGATGTAATTTCAAACTAAGTATATAAATGTTATATACAAGCGGATTTAGTTTGAGATAAGTAATTTAAAGAATCTGTAGAAAGCAAACTAAGTTGGGTATTTTATTTGTGGTAAATCTACACTTGTAGTTCATTTCGTATTCGGTACGATAGTCTTATTCGAGACTATTCATCTAGTAACATAGAAGACTGTACCACGATAAACATAAGTCTCTTATTATTTTCCGTTAAACTTAGAGGTTTATATTTATTGATCAGATGATCATATGTGAATTTATTTTAATCCTGAGTGTATTATGGACTCCTACTTGTTGAGTTATATCTTTTAATTTATATGGGTGAGATCGGTGTAAATATCCGGTCAATAACTTCATACTTTGGGGATATGATTTAGTAAGTAGTTGGGAATATCTACATGATAGTGGAATCCACTCCCTTTTGCGAGAAGTAGAGAAGTAGTTCCCTTAAGGGTTGATTCAAGTCTTGAATAATAAGAGCGCTCAACTTTCCATTCATATATAAATGAAAAGATAAATTCATTAGTAGTTATGGATATATTATTTATTAGAGAAGTAATGATACTTAAGGATCAAGAAATAATTAGAGGGGTAAAACGGACATTTTGACCTAACTCTAATTATGAAATATTTATGGACAATCAAATCATATGTAGTGATTAAATCAATAAATACTGAAAATTTCAGAAAATATCTGTAGTTTTAAGAGTATAATCTTAGGTTTTTAGTGGAGTAACTTTAAGATTAATAATAATGAATTATTTAATTAAAGAGTTTAATTAATAATTTCGATATTATTGAAGCTCAAAATTGTAGGTCCATCGGATCTTTTTGATAGCTTATTTCACTATAAGAAACTTGTATATAGAATATTATAATGGAACTGTCCAATTACAATTGTTACGTAGGTAGTAAAATTTGTGTTCACTTGGTATTTGAATAATATTGATTATTCAAATTATTTAATAATTAATTAATTAATTATTAATCATGAATTAATAATTATTTAATTAATTTATAAGAGGTCTTGAATTTAATTCTCAGCAGTGACATGATATAAATTAATTAGAGGTCACAAGTTTAATTTCAAAATATAACATGAATTAATTTTGAATTAATTATGTTGTATTGGGTAAAAGTTTAATTTTAATAAACATATGGTTTAATATTAATTTTAATTAATTAAACCCTAATTGATTGCCTATAAATAGAAAAGAAATAGTTTTTTTTTTTTTTTTTTTTTTTTCTAATAGAAGTTATTTTGGTTTTTTTTGGCTGTACGTTATTTGAAATAGAAAAAAAAAAGTTTTTTTTTTCTTTATAGTATAATACAGAGAAGAAGAATCTGTATATTTCTTCTCTGTATAACCAAAACTCACATCTTACATATATTATTTATTCTTTTTACAAAAGAAATCAATAGAAAGTGAGCATTTTATATAATTATGTTCACTTACTTGCTTCTTGGTGTAAAGACATATCAAGGAAGATTAGGTGGTGAGCAATCCACGGAGATCAATACATAAAGTAAAAATATGATTTTTATTTATTTATATTATATTATTTTATTATTTTATGAATCTAGGATTCTTGAGTTTTATAAAAAAAAATTTAAAAACTTAGTGTTCCGTAAATTCTTATATTTTATAAAAATAATTGTTCTTTTTCCGTTCATGCCCATGACAAAGTAAAAAATAAGTGGTACGAAGGATCTACCGCCTTCACCTCTTGGACATCCAACTATTCTTTTGTCATACTAGGACTTGACAAACAAGACAAACGAGGAAAATACATACAAATGTCAAATTGTCAAGGCACAAGCACGAACCCAAGGCATAATTGCTATCAACTACAATATATAAATACAGTATATATGAGGTTTCCTATGAATTATGTTTAGAAAAGCATCAAATATATTAACTGATTCTCAGGAGTCTAGTCATAATTCATCATACATTAATTTACTGATCTATTCCACAGGATTCCAAGCTATGGATTTATTCAATTTTATCTTTAAAAAATAAATAAGTTAATAGTGATAGATCTTGTTAGGCTTTTTATTATTTAGTCAATAGTTTATGAGGTCTACTCAGTATCTATTTTCGAACGAGCAAAATTACTTGAAACCCTCTCGAGGTTTGAATTTTTACAAGCAAAAGCAACCTTTGGTATTTGTTGCAGCGACCTCCCCTATACTAATGGTAAGACCAAATTTGATCGTCAAAGATAAATTTGACTATCAAAAACCAATGAAAAGATGTAAATCTCTACAGTTCATCTCAACTATATAATTAAAAATTTAACAGTATATATATAAAAAAGAAAAACTTGAAAAATATCGAATGTTTATTTCGTAGTTAAACGGTGGAGATGTATTAAAAAGCTAAAAAAATGGGGAAAAATTAAATTTTTAAAAATGAATCCCTACAATCCATCAAAAAGATAGATAGTGGAGATCAACTTAAAAAAAAAAAAAAAAAAGGAATTTAAAGTAAAAAATAAAAAAAAATAAAAAAACTAAAGTCCCAGATGTCAACCTTCTTTCTCACACCACCATCGCCGACGTTCTTCCTCCACTTCTCTCTTCTTCTTCCACCACTTCTCTCTTCTTGTCTTCTTCTTCTTATCATTATTCTTCTTCAACATCTCAAACCCAAATGACCCTCAAATCCAAGAAATCAACAACTGATGTAGTCTCTTTCATTGGAAAGATTCAACCACACAAAAAGACCTTTAGGCTTGCTTCACTGAAGATTAGGTCTTTGACGATGGAGACCAAAACTTCAACTACTCTCCATGTCGATGAAAACTAGAACCAATCTCCATCGCATGAAGATCGTCCCTATTGTCTCCATCAATGGGTCTCCATCATTGACTATGGACATCAGCGATGGAGACCTATATCTTCATTGCTGACTTCAACGATGAAGGATTAAGTCCAAAGATGGATCTTCAGTCCATCTTTGGTGTGTTGCTTTTATGCTTTGGTGACATCTCTTAAGTTATATATATAAATATATATAAATATTATTTTTAGCTTTGATTTTGTTATGATTTTGGACAGACAAGTTTGATTATATTGACACTTAATTTCGGTAAACTCGGTTCTCCAAATCCAATACCTGCGAAACAACATACTACAAGCGAAACTAGTATGACCAAGATCAAAGCAAATAGAACACGATGGATTTTTACGTGGTTCGGCAAAAACAATGGCCTACGTCCACGACAATTACCCATTCTCTCTCTTAGAGTAATTGTATTTATTTGATCCTGTCTTTTACACTGAATTTTATCTCCTATTTTATAATGGAGATGTTACAATTGGAATAGATTTAAGAATCTTACAGATAAAGCAAAAAATAATATACATTAATTGAGATAATATTTCCCAAGATTATCTCTATCGCATATATAGCAATTGCCAAAAATGTCGTGATTCGATTTGCATGAAAATAGGTAAGTTGGCTCCTTTCCTTTTTTGAATTTATTCGCCTTCTAGAAGGTCAACCGGTTAACTCTAGCGAACAGCTTGTTCAGCGATAAGATATTGCACCAAACGGGCAGACTATTTCAGCGACCAGATGTGGTATTAATGAGCAGACTATTTCAACGGTCAGGCGTTTTCACTATCGAACAGACGAGCAAACTCAACTATCCTTCTGACTATCGAGCAGACGCGAGGACTTCTTGATCGCTGCGATAACTTCTAAAGGGCACTTATCGAGCAGCCTTTTGATCACGAGCAGCTTGTCTTTATGCTTTGTCAATCGGTCAAACCTTCATACAGTCAATCTGGTTACTCAGCAATTTAAAGTGATCAACCATATAATCAGGTGTGCTCGGGTACATAGGCTAGCAAACGACCATATGCTCTTTCCTTTGACTTCTGACCAGTTTAACTGTACTTTTGGGGCTTCTCCTTATAGAACGACACAATGGGCCTCATTCTTGGGCTTTTTCCATTTCTATCCATAAACACCAAAATACCCACAACACTAGTCCCCTTGTTTTTCAGTACATTCTTTGTACTGGAAATAACATTCTCATACCCAGAGTACTTTTGATGGGATATGAACCGTTGTCTCTTTTTTTTTTTTTTTTTTTTAAATATTAACCTATCTTGTGACACGCGGCACTCCCCTATGCATCGATTTTCTGCGCATCATGTATCGTGTGCTATTAATGCATGCATTCAATGCACGTCTCCTCATTGGTGGCTCATGATGACAAAATCACGGGTTTCGCCCCACACGGCTAGATCAATGACGGTTACACAGTTGCTTTAATCTGACGACTGAGGCTAAAGACAACAGTTACATATAAACTCCCAGTCGATTCATTTTCTTCCTTTACCTATCATTTTTGAAGACAGACGCTTTATTGTTTCCAATCTTCTCTCATTAGCCATTGCTTTCCTGCATCTTCTCCTTCCTTGGTAACGAAATTTTTCATACTTAAGGTAACTCCTCATAATCTTTCTCAATCTCTTTTTGCATTTACTTGATTACGCATGCGTAGGCTTTTATTATTTGCAAGTATTTTTGTTGTACTCTTGACACAATTTATCTTGGAACGCCTGGAGTAGATTATTCGTTTAATCATTTTAAGTTATACTTACACATGCCATTCCTTGTTAGTACTCGTCTGACATCCTTACTCCTAGTGGAGTCAAGAAGCCATTGGCTTGTTCAATACTCTCTATAAGCCATTAGACTTGTAAATAGGGCTTCCCTACGCTCGGTAGCCTCCTATAGGCATTACTGGTCTTTTTAGAGAAGTAGAAGTACCCTCAAACACTGAGTTTTGGTATGTTTTCTGCAACCTGATTTTCCTGTTGCTTTTGTAGATGTCTGGTCGTAGTCGTCGCGGTCATAAAGTGAGGTCTACTGACGTGGCCTTTGAGGAGGAGCTTAACCAAGTCAGGAATACTGATAATACAACCTCTTAGAGCGGTAAGGCTGCTTTAGGCCCTTCCGAGCACCGCGCTGCTTCTGCTCGTGCCCCCTTTTTCAGTTATGAGTCTTCCCTTAGTCTTAGCGAGTTTGAATCCATTGCCGAAGACTTTTCCTTACCCTTTGGGTGCCGAGCTATGGTGTCGAAGTCTCATGACCACGCAGCCTATCCTCCTAAAGGTTTCTTTTCTATAAGCCGTCAGCACATAGAAGCTGATTTTAGATTTTCGGTCCATCCTTATCTGATCGCCCTTCTGAACGACCTTAATCTAGCCCCTTTTCAGCTTACTCCCAACTCCTACGGTCACCTTCCTGCCCTGGCTTCAATCTTCCTCAAAAACAACCTTCCTCCTTCGACTCCCGCGATGATCCAACATCTTTTTCTGTTTAAGAGCACTACGGGCCCTAAATCCGAGAAGAAGGACGAATTTTATTACACCTCGACCCGAAGTTCTCCGTACAAAATAAACCTCCTAAAGGGGGTCGTCAAATCAAATGTAGGTGATTACAAATCGCGATGGTTTTACACGTCCTGCCTATCTCTATCCGATCTAAAAAAATTTTCTTTTTGTCTTTCTCCCAGTAAGTATACTTGTACATCCATAATTATTTTGCTTACATTCTGCTTGTTGCTAATATTCTCCTTTGTGCAGACGTCGCCAAAAGTGAGATTCCCTTATCAGACTAGGAGCTTTATTGGTTGGAAAGGTTTTCAAAAGTAAAAACTCTTTCAGAAGATCAACCGCCATCTGACGTCCTTCTTTAACTACATGGTCTTGTCCCTGCAGCTCACCAAAAGTTACTAGATAGAAGTTCTGATCTGGGAGCTCGTAAGGACAAGAAGATTTCTTCTGCTTTCGAAGCTTTTGGGAAGGAAATTTCAAATCTAAGAGAGAAACAAACTACAGAAATGGTGAGGCTCCATTTTGAACAACCCTTACCCGGTCAGGCTCAATCTTCAAAGAAATCTGACCAGGCCGCTAGGGGTTCAGATACCCCACTGGCCACTGAAGCTTCCTCGGGGTCACCTCTTCAAAAGGATTCTGACGCGTCTCCTGTTCGCCTCATGAGGCAAAAATCAGTTGGGAGAAAACCTTCGAACAAGGAGGCTCACAAAGACGTTGCTTCTCAATCAATTCCTACTGCCAGTAGTTCACCGGCTGCTTGCCCCCGAAGCGTTGATAAGGGCAAGGGGATTGCCGAATCGGGAGCCGCAGAACCTCCCTCAAAATGTCAAAAGACACAGGAGACAGACCCGACCATTGAAGAGCAAGCCCGAGACTTCGATGCAGAGATATACTACAATGACCAGACGTGGATGTATCATTCTTTGGTCCGGAAGCTATGGAAGAAGTGAAATTGTACGCTCAAGAGGCTCAATCAAAAGCCAATCTCCCAACTTCCTAATCTAGTCACCCTCCTTCTGATAGTGCTTCTCCTACTCATGCGAGACCTTCCTCCAACTCTCCCCGTCCAATTAATATAGACGATGGCAGTGGGGCTTTTGGCGAGTAGAATATCCCTCCTAGCACTTAGGAATTTTTTGTTTGTTTACTTATAACAAACTCATGCTATAGACAATATTATTCGATCTGGTGAATTGTTTGTCATTATCCTTTATTCGCATATCTCTGTTAGTTGCTTTGTTAAATCACGTAGACTGAAACAGTAATTAAATTCTTTCCAGCAAAGTAGGTGTGGAGACAGCTATCATGCTGAGATTATCCTTTTTAAGGCCCTTACCTCTGCTCGGTCAAATATCTTGCTAGTTCGTTTGCCTTATAAAGTTGATTTATAAGTTGTGTCTTCTTCCCAACATTTAAACCCACAGATCAAATGTCCATTCCAGAGCTCTCTTGCTTACAGGCTACATAGACCTTCCAGGGTTATTTCATAAGTCCACAGGCCATGAGCATTCCTTCCAGAGTCCGTTTGCTCACAGGTAATGCTAAGGCCTTCCAAGACGTCTTTAGCTCACAGATGATGACCACACCTTCCAGAGCCTGGCTACTCACAGGTGGTAATCATATCTTCCAGAGCATTTGCTTACAAGTATCAATTGAACCTTCCAGAGTCTATTTGCTCATAGGTACCAATTGAACATTCCAAAGCATGAGTAGAAGTAATAAACAACCGAATATGAAACGATCAGGAATTGCCTTCTGAAGGAAATCTTTATTAACTTAATAGCTGCATTCATACAAGCAAAAAAAAAAAAAAAGTTATCAAAACATAAATTGAATAATTTAAACATAATATGGCCGAAGATTCTCAACATTTCATGCTTGGGGAACTTCCACTCCTTCTAAGTTAGTCAGATAGTAAGCTCCATTCTCCAGACTGTCCTTTATAATATAAGGTCTTTCCCAATTTAGGCCAAGCGTTCCATCACTAGTTTTCCAAGCAGCTGGTAGAATGAGTCGCAGAACCAGATCTCCTGCCTTAAACTTCCGGATGCGGACTTTCCTGTTATAGAATCTGGCAACTCTTTGCTGGTAGACAACAATCCTCATTTGAGCTTCGTCTCTTGCTTCCTCGATCAGATCCAAATTAGCAGTGAGCAGATGGTCGTTATCCTTCTGGTTGAATGTAACTCTGCGTTGACTAACGACCTCATATTCTGTTGGAATCATCGCCTCCGAACCGTACACCAACTATAAAGGAGTTTCTCCTGTAGTGTTACAAGGAGTGGTTCTGTACGCCCACAATACCTTCTGCTGTTCATCCACCCAAGCTTCTTTCCTTGCTTCCAACTTAGTCTTTAAATTTTGCTTGATGATTTTGTTGACAGCTTTCATTTGCCCATTCGCCTGTGGGTGATCTAATGCCAAAAAGCTCTTTTTAATCCCAAGATCCCCGTAAAATTTTTGAAACTGCTCACTGCTGAACTGGGTTCCATTATCTGTCACGATCTGTTGTGGAACTCCGAACCTGCAAATAATATTTTTCCAGACAAACTTCTCTACTTTGGTGGAAGATGTCTTGGCAAGCTCTTTAGCTTCCGCCCATTTTGTAAAGTAATCCACTACTACGATTGCATACTTACAACTTCCTGGAGTTGTCGGGAGTGGTCCAATTAGGTCCATGCCCCAAATGGCGAAAGGCCATGGACTGACCATCTGCTGCAATAAAGCTGGTGGAGCTCGAGGTACTTTAGCAAATCTCTGGCATCTATCGCACTTCCTAACTACTTCAATTGCATCCTGCTTCATTGTCGACAAATAGTACCCTTACCGAAGAGCTTTCTGAGCCAATGATAGCCTCCCGGCGTGATTGCCACAATGTCCAGCATGTATGTCATTTAGAACGGCTTGACAATCCAAGCCATCAATGCACTTAAGCAGAGGAGCCGAGAATCCTCATTTGTATAGTCTATCATCATAGATACAATATCGGGTTGCTCGTGCTCGAAGACGGCGAGACTCTAACTTATCTTTGTGTAATTTTTCGTTCTGCAAATATTCTACAAGAGGGTTCATCCAGGAATCTTGTGCCACCACAATTGTCATCACCTCATCTCGCGATTCTGTGCTTAGGACAGGTAAAACTTCTACCGGTACAGCCTCCATGAAATCTGCATCTTTAGCAGTGGCTAAACGAGCTAATGCCTCTGCATGAGAATTTTGTGATTGCGGAACATGATGCAACTCGTATCTCTCAAACACTGCCAAAAGTTCCCGAACCTTTTGCAGATAGATGACCATTTTAGACCTTTTGGCCTAGTATTCTTCTCGGACCTGGCACACCACAAGTTGGGAGTTACTATAAATCCTTACCCGATCTGCTCGTACCTCTTTGGTCAATCTTAATCCTGTCAATAACGCTTTATACTCGGCCTCATTATTGGTAGCCTTAAATTTGAACCTCAAAGCACACAAAATTCTATGGCCCTTCGGACTTATCAGCATCACTCCTGCCCCAACTTTCTGCTAGCTCGAGGATCCATCTATATACAGCTCCCAGAATGGTCCTTCAGAAGATTCGGGTTCTTCACTGCCCGATCCTGTGAATTCAGCCACAAAGTCTACTAACACCTGCCCCTTGATTACTATTCAGGGCTTAAATTCTATCTCAAACTGGGCGAGTTCGATGGCCCACTTAAGTAGACAACCAGAGGTATCGGGTTTTTGAAGAACCTATTTCAAAGGGTACCTGGTCGGTACTTCAATGGTATGGGCCTGAAAGTAAGGGCGGAGCTTCCTCGATGCTGTCACCAAACAGTATGCAAATTTTTCCATGGGCGTGTATCTGATTTTCGTGTCGAGCAACCTTTTGCTAATATAGTATACGAGAAGTTGCTTTCCGTCTTTTTCACGGATTAGAGCTCCGCTAAGAGCGTGCTGTGAAACTCTTACGTACACGATCAATTTTTCCCCTTCCACGGGCTTAGATAACAAAGGTGCTTGGCCCATGTATTTTTTTAACCGCTGAAAAGCCTCTTCACACTCCTCAGTCCACTGAAAGTTTCTAGCCTTTCTTAACATATCGAAAAACGGAATGCATCTGTCTGTCGACCTGGATATAAACCTGCTCAGGGCGGCAACCTGGCCGTTTAAACTCTGCACCTCCTTGATCTTGGTAGGTGACTTCATGTCAATAAGGGCTTTAATTTTTTTCGGATTTGCTTTAATTCCCTTACTGTTGACCATGAATCCTAAAAACTTACCCGACACTACTCCGAACGCACACTTTAAGGGATTCAACTTCATCTGAAATTTTTGCAGGATCTGGAACATCTCCCCCAAATCATGCACATGTTCGCATGCTCATTTGGATTTTACCAATATGTCATCAACATATACTTCCATCGTTCCCCTTATAAGATCCTCAAACATCATATTTACCAAGCGTTGGTAAGTTGCTCTAGCATTCTTTAATCCAAACGGCATCACCTTATAACAGTAAAGCCCTCGATCAGTAACGAAGGAAGTATGTTCCTCATCACTAGGGTTCATTGGGATCTGGTTATATCCCGAGTAGACATCCATGAAGCTAAGGAGCTGATATCCAGCGGTACCGTCATTAAGCTGATCGATCATTGGTAAAGAAAAAATATCTTTCGGACATGCCTTGTTCAGATCGGTCAAGTCGATACAAGTCCTTCATTTTTTGTTATTTTTCATTACCAGAACAGGATTTGCTACCCAGACCGGGTAATAAACTTCTTTGATGAATTTATTTGCCAGAAGTTTCTCTACCTCTTCCCTGAGCGCTTCACAACGCTCCTCTATCATTGGCCTTCTTTTTGGCGAATTGGCTTATGGAGGGGATTAATGTTTAGCTTGTGTGACATCACATCCGGGCTGATCCCTACCATGTCTTCGTGATTCCATGCGAAGACATCTAGATTTTCCTTCAAGAACCTAACGAGCTGTGCCTTGATATCTGGGAGTAAATCTTTCCCTACCTTCAAACACCGCCTAGTATCCTGCTCGCTAACTTACACATCTTTTAGTTCTTCCACAGGGCCTGTTGCTCGGTCTTCATCTATTTCTCTTGGATCCAGGTCCTGACTCACTCCCGAAGCATTGATCAGTCGTGTTTTTTCCTCAGTCACCATACTGACCTTCTTCCTTTTGATCCCCGTTTTTACTGCATTTTTATAGCATCTTCTTATCATTTCCTGTTCCCCTCTAACACATCCTACCTCATTCGGAGTGAAAAATTTAATAGTGAGCGTTCTGATGGATACTGCTATATCTAGATCATTCATAGCGGGTCTTTCGAGGATAGCATTGTATACCGAAAAACAATCGATTATAAAAAAATATGCCATCGTAAGAGCCTATCGGTCTAAATCCCCGATAGCGAGGGGGAATCTGATCTACCCCAATGACACAATTGCATCTTCTGTAAAGCCAAAAAGGTGTTCATGGGATGGTGATAACTGCTCGAATGTTAGACCCATCTGCTCGAAACAATCTCTGTACATCACATTCACCGAGCTACCCGTGTCCATTATTATCCTCCTTACTTCAGCATTACCAATCCTTGTCTTGATAACTAGTGCGTCATTATGGGGCCAATGCACACCTCTGGCATCTTCTTCACTGAACATAATGCCACCTGAAGTCATTCTGGCTTTCTTGGCCGAGCCCCTTCGTCTCACTGTGCCCTGTCAGAAGGACTCGGTTGGCCTCCCGCACATAACATTCTTGCGATCTATTGGATGTCCCTGCAATGTGCAGTCCTCCATGGATAGTAAAAATGGTACTTACAGCGGGTAGATGGCCCTGATCAGTTATCTGCTATGGTTGTTGCTGGGCAGGTTGTTGAATTGGATTAGGGCGCTCCTGTGCTGGCTGGTACCCTTGCTAGGGATGCTGATTTTCTGGTCGCGCCACATACTCCCTCAAACGACCACTTCTGATCAGTTCTTCTATCGCATCCCTGAGTTCCCTGTATTGAGAAGTATAGTGCCTATTTTCTCTTTGGTAGGCGCAATATTTCCTTAAGTCCTGGAATCTCCTTGGGATATTTGTGGGACTTGGCTTGCCGAAGTTCTCCCGTCTTTTCTCTACTTCAAATATCCTGTCCTATCTATCTGTCAGGACGCTGTAATTCTGGTAGCGATTTCTTGGTGGAGATGTCTTTCTTCCAGACTCATTTTTTGATCGCTTCGATACTTGGTTACTGGAGCAATTCTTATGACCGCTCTCTTCACTTTCACATGGACCCTTTTTTTTTCCCTAATGCGAGCTGCTTGCTCCATTTTTCTGCTCGCTAGATTTCTTCTATCCAAAAGCATCTTCCAGCAAATTTCTTTCGCCTCACGGTCATAAAATTCCCCAAGACATTTTACAGGGTTTCGGTAAATACTTTTATAAAGCTTCCCGTCCTTCCTAAGCCCCGTCGAAATCGCAGTTAAGATACTTTCGTCTGAGGGGTTCTCCACGGTAGTTTGAATCTGGCAATGTAGTCCCTTAAAGCCTCATCCCGCTTCTGAAAGATAGTTGCTAAATGACTAGTTGGTACGAGTTGCCTTCTCAACGCCTTGTACTAGTCAGCAAATCTTCCTTGGCATTCATCCTAGCTATTTATACTGCGGGCTGGAAGGCTCCTCAGCCATGCCCTCGGCACATTCCCCAATGTTGCTGGGAACACTCGACACTTGACCAGAGAATTAGACATCTGCAAATCCATTTGGACGTTGAAAGTGTCCAGGTGGTCATATGGGTCACTGTCCCCATCATAAAGTGGGATGCTCGGGAGCTTGAATCTTGGTGGTAGCGGCTGTGTCTCAATCTCCCTCGAGAATGAGGTTCTATCTTCTCACCCCTCTATTCGACCGTGGAGCCTGGGTCTCGTTTCCAATTGCTGAACCCTCTGCATTAGTTCTTGCACCATTGGATCCCGTCGTTCAATTCTGTTTGCTGGGGACCGATGATTCCTCCTACTCTCCCTGCCTTCTGAGAAACGAGTTCGTGACCCCTCTCGGTCCATAGGCATTCTTTCAAACGATCTGTTTCTTCGGTGAGAACTCCCCGTATGAGGTGATTTTCTTCGGCGCATATGCTTTCCATTGCGCTGGTGAACTCTTTCATTCTCGTGATCAGTCTCCACATGGCGGCTGCCATCCTGACTTACTCTAATCCTCAGGTTGGGAGGGTGAGACGCTACTTCTTTTTCATGAACCTGACGTTCTTCACCTCTCGGGTGTAAGTTCGAGAAGCGAACAGAAACCACCGGCTGTTCTCTTACTCTGCCAGCCTCTTCTCTTCTAGCAGGTACGACATCCACCGACTGGCATTGAGGGTCTGCATTCCTGGGGACCTCCTAGACCTGGGCTTGCGTTAGGGTTCTGATGGCTTCTGCTAATTGTGCTATTGTATTCTCTAACACTTCCTGATGCGCTTCTTGATGCTGCTGCCAACCTGGTGCAACTTCTCCACCAACGGCTATTTAATGCGGGGGAAGCGAGGGCAAAGCTGCACTGGACGTCCCTGTTGTATGACACTGGCCCTAGTGGCCCTCCGATTGGTCAGCCTTTGTTGCAACAATCCTAGTTGTCTTGATCCTAACCATGTCAACAAATCAAAACAAAAGAGAATAGTATAAAAAAGGTTGTCAAATCGCAGTCTGGGCCCTTCCTTTAGCGCTAAAAGATGTTGACACTCAATTTCGGTCAACTCGGTTCTCCAAGCCCAATATCTGCGAAACAACAAACTACAAGCGAAACTAGTACGACCAAGATCAAAGCAAATAGAACACGATGGATTTTTACGTGGTTTGACAAAAACAATGGCCTACGTCCACGACAATTACCCCTTTTCTCTCTCTGAGTAATTGTATTTATTTGATCCTGTCTTTTATACTGAATTTTATCTCCTATTTATAGTGGAGGTGTTACAATTGGAATAAGTTTAAGAATCTTACAGATAAAGCAAAAAATAATATACATTAATTGAGATAATATTTCCCAAGATTATCTCTTTCGCATATATAACAATTGCCAAGAATGTCGTGATTCGATTTGTATGAAAATATGTAAGTTGGCTCATTTCCTGTTTTGAATTGATTCACCTTCCAGAAGGTCAACCGATCAACTCTAGGGAACAGCTTGTTCAGCGATCAGATATTGCACCAAACAGGGAGACTATTTCAGCGACCAGACGCGGTATCAACGAGCAGACTGCTTCAACGGTCAGACGTTTCCACTATCGAACAGACGAACAGACTCAACTATCCTTCTGACTATCGAGCAGACGCGAGGACTCCCTGATCGCTGCGATAACTTCTAAAGGGCACTTATCAAGCAGCCTTTTGATCACGAGTAGTTTGTCTTTATGCTTTATCAATCAGTCAAACCTTCATACAGTCAATCTAGTTACTCAGCAATTTAAAGTGATCAATCATATAACCAGGTGTGCTTAGGTACACAGGCTAGCAGACGACCATATGCTATTTCTTTTGACTTCTGACCAGTTTGACCTGTACTTTTGGGGCTTTTCCTTATGGAACGACACAATGGGCCTCATCCTTGGACTTTTTTCATTTCTATCCATAAACACCAAAATACCCACAATAGATTATGTGGATGAATTTGAGCTTGCATCTTCACTTCATCTCTTAGATGTAGAGATTTAATCTCCAAATTGAATCTCTATCCATTTTTTTTTTTTAAAAAAATTTCAATTCTTGAAAATGAAAAAATATATATATTTTTTAATTCTAGTTCTTAAAAATTAGGTAAACATCACTTATTTTTTTTTTCAAGTTTTAAGAAAAATTTCAATTTTTATTATTTAACAGATTGAAAACTAATTTTTGATTATTTCTAAATATTTTACAATTTTTAATTATATTTAAATATTTTAAAAATTTTTAAATAAATCTCCATGATCCATTGGATGGTAAAAATCCAAACAGTCATAATATAATGGATTTTTAAAAAGGACAAAATAAATTTCATTTTTTTTAAACAAAAAAAGAGAAAATACAAAAGCCATTCCCATCCATTACCACCACCCATTACTCTCTCTCTCTCTCATTCTCTCTACCATTACTTTCCCTCTTTCTATCATCTCACTTGATGACCATCACCGTTCAACTTTATCAACACCCATCCACCATCAAAACCTAATCCCACCACCACTTAACACTCCACCTTGACCCATCGCTGTCATTACCCATCAACCAACCTCTTGATCCTTTACTGACCCGTGCCAGCTGACCTCTTACGTTGCTTGTAACGAATCGGTGAAGGACCAGAGGCAATGGAAGTGGAAGAAGATGAGATGTTAATGACCAGAGGCGACAAAAAAGAAAGAAGAGGAAATGTCGAGGAATCAGTTGGAACAGGAAGCCAGTGGTGATGGGAGATCTACCATCTCTACTGGGCTTAGAAATGAAGCCTTCTTCTAGCGTAAAAACAAAGTGGGTTTATATTTTGGATTTTTTTTTTTTCGATTGTTGATGAAATTAAAAGGAAATTGGATTAAATAAGAATACAAATTGGATTTATGTTTGTACTCTTATTTATGCTTTTTGCGTGTTTCTGATAATTGGATTATTTATGCATTTTGGGTTTGTGTTTGAGTTGCAAACATTGTTGTGTTTGCATTTGGATTAAATAAGAGTAAAAACTAAAGCCATGTTGATGAAGATCTGGAGTTAGATTGAATGTGAAAATAGGAACTCCATTTTTTTTTAAATTTTAATTATTTTAATTATTCACTAATTAATTTAATTAATTTTTAATTTATTATTTTTTGTTACGGCTTTTAATAATAACAATAATTATTATTTTAATTATTTAAAATTATAATTTATTTATTTACTTTATATAAATTTAATGTAAAATTTTTAAAAACATTTATCTTTTATTTATTTTTTTAATTTTTTTATTTTAGTTATGAAACAAACAGTAGTTTGGTAATTAACTTTGTTTTGTTTTTTATTTATTAATTTTTCAATAATGCAATGATATTTCGGTCTGTTATTATTTTTATCATAAAAACACTAAAAATTTGAATGGAAACCATTTTTATTTGACAGCATGAGATTTTTTTACTAATATTTTGAAAAGTTAAAATAAACTGAGATTATTTACGATTTTAGAGAGGTTTATATATATATATATATATATATGTATATATGTATATATGCTTAGGATTGCCAACGAAGAAGATCCCAGGTGGGATCTCTTTTGTGTTGGAACGAAGATAAAGACCTATAAGATGGAGATGAAGACCCATATTTTGGGTCTCTATGTTCAAACATTCTAACTCCAATAGTTATTCACATTCTTGTTTACTTTAGTGATCACTTGAACCTCAACAATTAAAGTAGATGAAAAGATGTACAATTATTGGAGTTAGAGTAACGATGATTAAAAATATCTCCAATGCCCCGTTCAATGAATTGTGGAAATTTAAAAATATTAATTAATTTTTAAAAAATAATTTAATCTAACTTTCAATGATACTCTATTTTATTCTCCTATTCTCTCTAATAATATTGATGAAATTCTGATCTTTTCATTTTTATGAAATTCTAAGTAATTTGTTGTGCATAATCAACAAATTAAATTACTGTTAAACTTTATTTTGTTAAATTTTATTACAACATATGGTTTAAAATTCTTAAAATTCAACTTTATACACAAATAACTGTAAGTTAACAAATCAATTAAAAAATTACATCTTCGTATATATATATATATATATATATATATATATATTGTTTGGATTTAATATGAAATGTTTACATATGAACTTGAATTTCGATCACTTAAGCAAATAAGAATGTGAATAACTTTTGAAGTTAGAATCTTTAAACATAGAGACCCAAAATATGGGTCTTCATCTCCATCTTATAGGTCTTCATTTTTACTCCAACGCAATGGAGATCCATTCCAGGATCTTCTTGCTTGGCAATGATGATCACCAATGATAGAGAACCTAGCTTGATCATCAAATCTTCATTGCTTAAAGATGCCGGTGGTGGACATCTCATTTGGAATCTCCACCTTCAACTTATTAGATATTTTTCTATTTAATTATTTAGTTTGTATTTGATATTTCATCATTTATTAGTAAATAGAGAGTGGATATCAACTTTCATTTTAATTTTTAAAAATATTTTTTACAAAACATTTCCACCGTCCATTAAAATGGGTGATGGAAATATAAAATTTTTAATATTATTTTAATAAATATTTTAAAAATCAAATACAGACCATGATTATAAATAACGGATTAACTAACGGTTTTGAGTTATTTGTTAATGAATCAAAAAGTTTCGC
Source organism: Dimocarpus longan (assembly GCA_022984855.1). NCBI lineage: Eukaryota > Viridiplantae > Streptophyta > Magnoliopsida > Sapindales > Sapindaceae > Dimocarpus > Dimocarpus longan. The sequence continues at coordinate 11,882,361 of CM041013.1, forward strand.
TTCTGAAAAAATATATCTTAAATAGTTAATCTGTAATTTATTTTATATTATATATATTTACCTCTTCCACGCAGTATTTAAATACCATGAATGATTGTAAATTTATCAGTGTGTCTATGTTTAAGTATTATTATTTTTAACTTCATTTTTTTCTTGGTGGATTTATCTTATTTAATTTGTTTGTGTGAGGAAGACCTTCAATAAAGTGCTCATGATGATTCAACTTGTTTGGGAATCTTGCAAAGTTAGCCCCTTTATTTCTTTCCTCTGTCGCTCGATACAATTAGTTAAATATTTCACTTTCTTTTATCGTTTCGAATTAATTATTTTATAATGCACCCAAGCCTCCTAATTTTGCGCAAGATATCATCTCAAATTATAAATTTCTCTATGATTAGTCTGAATAAATTATTTAATGAGTTTCATGTAGGAAAAATTGAATTTTGAATTTAATGCGGAAACGTGGATTTCAAAAATTTTCCAAATAAAAACACGCCCGATCGATACTAGTAATAACAATTCAATAATTAAATTAATAAGATCGAATTTTACCTTGCATGAAGATTAAATTGATTCCTTTTGATTCGTAAGTTCTTCATCACCCGATCTTCCTTACTATGACTCTTTACAAAAGAAACTGTGTGTGGACACAATCTCAAAGAATTATATAACGAAATCTTTTTAATTAATGGAAGTTTTTTGATTCAAGTAACCAAAAATTCTCTTTATTTTTCTCTCTATTTTTCTCTCTATCTTGTTACCAATATAAAAAACTTTTTTTTTTTTTTTTAATGGTAAGTTAGAGTTTTCTAATTTAATAAGGAATACAATTTCCTAATTAAATTGAAAAATTTAACTCAAATCCAATATGAAATCAAATTTCTTATTGGTTTAAAACTCTTTACTTTTAATTTAATATGGAATCTAATTCCTATTAAATTAAATTATCATTTCCATTAATTAAAAGATTTTTCATTAAATTAAATGATTCTAAATCATATATAATTTAATAATACCATTTAAAGTTAAACTTTTAACCTTTACAAATAATTAAATAATTACTTATATTTAAATAATGAAATTATTTAAATTATTCGTGAACGTGTTCATAAAATTGTATGTACACTTATAATTGGACAATCCAATTATATTCTTTCCTTTGTTTCTTTATGTGGTTGTGAGCTAGCAAGGGGACCAAATGGACCTATAATTTGAGCTCCAATAATATCGAAATTATTAATTAAACTTTTTAATTAATTAATTCACTATTATTAATCTTGAAGTTACTCCACTAAAAACTTAATATTGCACTCTCAAAATTATAAATGTTTTATACAATCTGAATTTTCAGTGTCCATTGATTTAATCATTTCATATGGTTTGATCCTCCACGAGTAGTACATAATTAGAGCTACGTCATTAAAGTCCGTTATACCTCTCTAATTATTTCTTATTCCGTTAAGTACCATTAATTCTCTAATTAACAATATATTTATAATAACTTATGAATTTATCTTTCCATTTATTAAAAATAGAAAGTCGAGCGCTCTTATTGTTCAAGACCCGAATCAACACTTAAGAGAACTACTCATCTACTTCTTGCAAGAAGGAGTGGATTCCACTATTATGTAGAATGTTCCCAGCCACTTATTAAATCACATCTTCAAAGTACGAAGCTTATTGATCGTAAATCTATAATAGTCTCACCCATATAAATCAAAAGATATGACTCAACAAATAGAAGTTCATAAAACACTCAGAATTAAGATCAATCCATATATGATCATCTAGTTGATAAATATGAATTTCTTTGTTTAACGGATATTAATAAGAAATTCATTTTATCATGGTCCAGTCTTATATAATCTCTATTATATAAGGTGCCTCCATTTTCATGTCACCACATGAATGATCTCGGATAGGATTATCGTATCAAATACAAAATGGACCGCAGCTGTAAATTTACCACAAGCAAAGTACCCAATTTTATTTGCTTTCTACGGACTCTTTAGATTACTGATCTCAAACTAAATCATTTTTTATAGAACACTTATAAACTTAGTTTGAGACTACATAAGTAACCATGGATGTTACATGATATTTGTATGAAGCAATCATTTTATAAATTCACATCTAATTGAATAAAATAAATATATTTTATTTATTATTTAATTTAAATATTTACAAATTACAAGCTCTTAAGACACATTACCCTAACATTTCATGCTTAAATAAATTGACTATATTACTTAAAAAAATTAGCTATTTCGGTAATTTAGCATGTTATCATTTAATCAGTTTCTGGTTATTAAAACTATAATCGTATTCGACTTTAGACAAGACTGTGCACGTGTACCATTACCCTTAAAACAAATTATACAATCATTGTTCATTATCTTCAAGTTGATAAATGTTTTTAAATGAAATTAAAAATTGTGATGTAATTTATTATATATAGGCTTGATGAAAATATGAAAAGATGTAGAATTTGAGATTTATTTCCTAAATATCTTATAATCTTGTAGTTGAGTGATTCCTCCTCCAGATCAAGCATATGGATTGGTCATGTTAAGTGATTCCTTGCGTTATCCACAAATTTCTCTCACAGACTAAGTCCTTCACCTGAAGGCCGTGGGACCATGTCTAGCCTTCATTCACACACCAAATCAACCCATAAATACTGTACAGTTTTATTATCAGCAAAATTTGTTTGATAATTCTTTTCTTGTGTGATTGGATAGCCAGCATTGGCATTGTTAAAAATTTTGTAGGATAAGTTAAATGTATGCTTTATTAAGAATATATTTCATATCATGCTCCTGCTTCAAAATAAATTATCATGTAGACGATAGTTCTTTTATTGTTTTAGGATGAGAAACTGACATTTCAATCTCTTCATTCAACAATTTATTTCCAAAGCTCTAAATTCAAAAGGAAAACAAGAAAACCCATACATGCATGGTCAGGGTACGTGCCCTTGTATAATCTCTTTGAGGAAAGCATCGAGATTTGCATCCGATGATCCACCTTTTGCAGGTGCTCCCTTTATAATTTCTTGAAATTTTTTAACATTTTCCATCAACTCCTGACGTCCGCTGCCATTGATGAACTTTTGTACGGTCTTTGCAATCGCTTCTCTTGTAATCGATTTATTACTTCCAAGCTCCGTCCTCAACTTCCACCCAATTTTCCAATCTTCAACAATTAGCTTAGAGTTTATGAACTGATCCCCAAATAAAGGAAATGTAAGCATTGGAACGCCTAAAAAGCCAGCTTCAAAAATGGAACTTATCCCACAGTGTGTCAAAAATCCCCCAACAGAGGAATGTCTCAATACCCTCATTTGGTCAGACCAAGGCACCACCATTCCCAGTTCACCACATTCCTTTTTAAGCCGAGAAGTGTTCTCACGTCCCACCCATAAGTATCGAACACCACTACTTCTTAGTCCAGCAGCCATTTCATCTGTTTGGGCACTTGTAAGTGAATGGGTACTTCCCATTGAGACATACAAGACAGAGTTTGTTGGTTGAGAATTGAGCCATTCTATATAGTCTGGGGTTGGACTGACTTTGTCATCATTGAGATCAAAATAGGGTATGAGAGGACCAAGAGCATAGATAGGGAAATTGTGTTTTGCTCTTAGAGAGTCAAAGACTTGCGATTCTAGTTCATAGATGGAAGAGCACAAAAGATATTGTATTTCGGATATCGGAAAATTTAAACCCCAGGCATCTAGTGGCACAAGATGGCCGTCTACAAAGACACGCGGAAGATCAGACACTCGTAGCGGAGAAATTCCAGGGATGAAGTCCACAACTTCATTAGCATGCTCTACATGTATTCACAAACAAATAAACAGGTATTCATTAGCATACTCTACATGAATTCACGTCCTCATGTAAGATATATATTGACAAATAAACATAACTTCAGATATTCGAAAATTATATAAAACATAACTTCAACACTTATATTATATGTAATGAAAGCGAGGACATGAATATTATATTAGAATCTGACCTTCCAAATCAGTCGGGAACTGTTTTTCTTTGAAGAGATTCAAATGAGAATGCATGGAAAATTCAGTTAAGTTTCCCTGCCAAAACGCAGCAACTGGAATATTTCTGTGATTTCCGGCGTGGACTGCCCAAGATAGTGAAAGGTCAGTTATAATGAAAGTCGCGGGATGTTGAAGGCTATCAAGAATTTGCTCAAATGGAGCTCCCAACTTGGTCATAACAGCTCGACCAAAACAATGTGCATCCTCGGCTTGAGCTTCCTCCGACGGTAGAATATTGTTTGGTATGTTTACAAACCTTATGTTGGGAAACTTGTTATTGGATTTGTTGTACTTTTCTAGGGTAACAACTGTGATGAGAATGTCCTGTTTTCTCAAAGCTAAAAGCTTGCAGAGATTCAACGTCGGATTAAGGTGTCCTAGAACAGGAAATGGCATTGCCACTACATGACACAAATTGTTAGCTTTGCCTGCCATGACTAGGATTGATATTTTTCAAATGATGATCCCTCGGAGAAAGATAAATCGATTGAGTACTTGTCTATGATAATTAAGCTATATAAATTGATATAAATAGTTGTAAAGTACTAAATCTAACAATAATTGAAGAAAGGTGTGCTCCATGCCCGATGTTATTTTATTTTATTTTATTTAGGTTACATTCTTCATGTTGTCGACATCACCCTGAGTCCCGTTTCTTTTCTTTTGTTTTCTTTTATTTTTTAATAAATTGACACGAAATGGATTAGAGGTTCATGACATTAATATTACTTATATAGATTGGTTAAAAGGAGAAAAAGTTATGTATATATATATATATCTATATATACTTACAAAATGCATATATAAGGATTTAATCTCTGACAATTAAGATGAATAAAAAGATATACGACTATCGGAGATATTAGAAGATGAAGATAAAAAATATCTCTAACATTCATTAAATGAATTGTGGAAACTCAAATTTTAATATTAAATTAATTAAATTATTTTTAAAAAATAATTTAATTAAACGGTCAGTGATACTCTATTTTATTTTACTATTCTCTCTAATAATTTTGATTAAATTCTTTTGTCTTTTTTTTTGGAAAAGTATATTAATAAAATTCTAAATAATTTCTTATGCATAAATTAACGAATTCAATTCAACAAATGAAATTAATATTAAACTTTATTCTGTAAAATTTTGCTACTATATATAGTGTAAAATTCTTAATATTCAACTTTATATACAAACAACTGTAAGTTTAAAAATCAATAAAAAAATTTACATCTTTATATTGTTTGTATTTAATATATATATGACCTTGAACTTTGACCAACTAAAGTAAATAAGAATGTGAATAATTATTGGAGTTAGAATCTTCAAAATGGAGACCCAAAATATGGGTTTTCATCTCCATCTTATAGGTCTTCATCTTAGCTCCAACGCAAAGGAGCTCGCACCTAGGATCTTCTTCCCCGAGCAATCTCAATGATCACCAAAAGATAGAGAACCTAGCTTGAAATCTCCATCGCTTAAAGATGCTGGTGGTAGAGATCCCATTTGGAATCTCCACCTCCAACTTCTTAAATTTGCATTTTTAAGTTTCTGTTTTTATTTTTTTAATTTACATTTGATATTTCACCATTTATCTCTAAAATGAGGAATGGATATCCACATTCTTTTTAATTTTTAAGAATATTTTTTACAAATCATCTCCACGGTCTACTAAATTGCATACTGGAAATATAAAATTTGTTAATATTATTTTAATAAATTTTAACAGATATTTAAAAATCAATTACAGCCCATGATTACAACGGATTTACTAACTGTTTTGAGACATTTGTTAATGAAATTGAAAAGTTTAGCTTCTTAAAAAATATATCTCAAATAGTTAGTTTGTAATTTACTTTCTATTATATATGTTCACATTTTCCACGCAGTATTTAAATATCATGAATGATAGTGAAATAATCGCTGTGTCTACGTTAAGCATTATTATTTTTAACTTATTTTTCTCTTCGTGGATTTATTTTATTTAATTTGTTTGTGTGGGGAAGACTTCCGATAAGGTGCTCATGATCATTCAACTTGTCTGGGAATCTGGGAATGTTGCAAATATAACCCATTTTTTTATTTTCGCGGTCTACTAAACAATTACTTAAATGTTTCACTTCCTTTTATCGTTCGAATTTAATTATTTATTTTAATGTACCCAAGCTTCCTAATTTTGCACAAGTTATCATATCAAATTATAAATTTTTCTATGATATATTAGCCTGAATAAAATATTAAATAAGTTTCATGCCTAAATAAATTGACTATTTTATTTTAAAAAATTAACTATTTCAGCAATTTAGCATGTGATCTTTAATCAGTTGCTGGTTATTAAAACTAGGATAATGGTATTCGACTTTGGCCAAGACTGTACATGTCTACCATCATCCTTAAAACAAATTATACAATCATTGTTCATTGTCTTAAAACTGGTAAATGTTTTGAATGATGTTGAAAATTATGATGTAATTCATTGGAAATTTGCTTGATGAAAATATGAAAAGATCTGGAACTTGAGATTTATTTCCTAAATATCTTCTGATCTTGGAGTTGAGTGATTCCTCCTTCCAATCAAGCATTTGGCTTGGTCATGTTAAGTGATTCCGTGGTTATAATTAATGTGAGTGATTCCTTGCGTTATTCACAATTTCACTCATAGACTAGCTCCTTCACCAAGAGGTCGTTTGGACCACGTCTAGCCTTCATTCACACACCAAATCAGCCCATAAATGCTATTATATTCCTCTTTTTATTTCCCTAATTAGCCCACACCCCATCCATTCAAGGGAGTTTCCTTTGCTACCTTCTATTATTAATATCAAGTAAAAATTCGGTGTTAACAGGTCAGTATGATGAAAGTCGCAAGAGGTTGAAGGCTATCAAGAATTTGCTCAAAGGGACCTCCCAACTTGGTCATAACAGCTCAACCAAAGCAATGCACATCCACTGTTTGAGATTCCTCTGACTGTGGAAAACTGTTTGGTATGTTTACCAACCTTATGTTAGGAAAATTTTCATTGGGTTTGGTGTACATTTCTAGGGTAATAAATGTGATGAGAACGTCTTGTTTTTTCAAAGCTAAAAGCTTGCAGAGATTTATTGTCAAATTAATGTGTCCTTGAACAGGAAATCGCATTGCTACTACGTGACAAACATTGTTAACTTTGCTGATCATGACTAGTAGGGATAGGCAAAAAAACATGATCTGCCTGAATTGAACCCATCTGAAATGATTTTTGGATGTTCAGATCAGTTCATGTAACAAGTGAATTCATGTTCGGTTCTTCCTTTAAAGAACCGACCATATTTAGTTCATGTTCGGGTCTATGATTTTAAACCCGGAATCCAATCGACACTGAGAATAAATATATATATACATATATATATATATGAATATGAAATTTATACATGCATGTGCTCATGTGCCCTTGAGGGGTTATTCAAATCTATAACCCTTAAGGGCACATGTGTAATAATTCAATGAGGATTTAATATTAACAACTCAATAAATATTTCGACATAAAGTTAAGTTTGTATTTTGATTAAAAATAACACCTCATTGTTAACAATAATGGTTGTTGTTCAAACTTTAGAGCAATCAGTTTCCATCTTTGACTCATTTCCTTCAACATTGGATGACAATACATAGGGGTGAAGAGAGCATCCTTTGACATCCACAAGCAAATACAAGGTAGTAGTTTGAAGTTTGAACTCTCAAATCTTATATACACAATCCTTTGATATCTTAACCATTTCTTTAACATTATTCATCCATTTGCTACCTATTTTTAAGTAATTTCCTACACTTTCACAAGTGATCTTTCTTATTTCCATCTCTATGTTTATATTTAGCTTGTTTTATTCATGCTGTGTTCACAAAAATGTGTAAAAAAGCGATAAAACAAAAGGTTGTAATGGTTGAAAAATACTAATCTAAAGCACAAGAGCCCATCAAAGTTCAAGATGGTTGAAGCCCAAAAAAAATGACACCAAACCTAGGAAAGTTGGGTACCAAGCTTTGACCCGACCATACGACCTTGCTTATCTCAGGTATCGTTAAGCCACGATCAGTTAACTTGGTGCGAAAGTAGCGGGCACACCACCTCGACATGTGGTTCACGAAGTGGAGAGAATGGCGCACAAAAATGGGGGTCATGTGAAGAAGTAGTTGAGGTCAAGCAATCTACAAATAGCGACCCTTCCTATCGAAGTAGGGGGATTGAAGAGCAAATCCAATTATTACTCTGTCAAAATCATTTTACTTAATTATATCATATTTTTGTTCCCTTTTCGTTTCATCTTTCATATTTGCTTTTCAGTTCCCTTTGGGTTAATTGTTAGTGCCTCTTCTTTTGTTTATCAATAACAAATTTTACCCACAACAGTTTTGGCACCCACCGTGGGGCACTAACAGCTTTAATTTGAAGGGGTTCGGTGACAAAACAAGGTCTAAACATTGGCAGAACCACCGTAGGACACAACGGTAAAGTCACAGATATCCGCTTTAATGGCACAAATGAACAATTATGCAGAAAGAATGCAAGAGTTAAAGGCTGAAAATAGGGTTGTTAGAGTTGAAATTATGGAACTACAAAGCAGAGTGGAGCAATTAATCACCACCTGGTTACGAAAGAACAAACCCAGCAAAGTAACAACTGGGAATGGTTGAACTTCATTGAGAGGATTGGTAAGGGGGCGCCCGATATTCTAGCTCAATAATTCCAACTGTAAGGATATGATAGAACAGCAATTAGACCCGATAGAACCAATTAGTGTTGACGCTACCCAAGAAAGAGAGCTGCCAGAAATGAGTGAGCTGAGGAGGATGTCGTGTGACTAGCTGGTAGATACACCGTATAAGTCCGACATCGTGCCCTAGCCCTAGCAGAGTAGGCAAACAGAATAATTCATGGGTCGGATTTAATGCATAGTGACCTCAATAATGGCCAAAGGTCCCCCTCCGTTACCAGTGCTGAAAGCGAATCTCTAATCAATCGAATCCCTAGAATGTCTACACCAATCAAGAAAAGTACAACTAGTAGCTTCGCTGCTTCACCCTTCATAAACGCCATCACTCTGGTAAAGATGCCAAGAAATTCGCCCTAGCTCATCTTAAATTTTATGATGGAACCACCATATAACCCAATATAAACAACGAATGTTCAATGTCGTGACCCCAAGAGATGCTATGGAAGTAGTTATGTGCAAAGGCTTCGGTTAAAGCCTAGTGGTCCAAACATTACAGTGGTTCATCAATCTCCCAAACGATGGTATTAATTCCTTCGCTTAGCTGACATATATGTTTGTGGAATAATTCTCGAGTAGCCAAAAACTTGAAAAGTATTCGGATAATCTATATGCCATTATGCAACGACTTGATGAACGACTACAAGACTACATTGGTCTATTCAACAAAGAAAAAGTGTCGGTCCCCAATTGTAACACAACAACTGCAATCTCTACTTCAGTAAAAGACTCTTGTAAGGTTCCGACCTGTATAAGGAGCTGACAAAATACCCTTCAAAAACCATGGAGGATGTTCTAGTAAAGGCTTGGGCCTAGATAAAGTAGGAGCCACAGGACAAGAAAGTGTTGAGCGACAGTAAAAAAGAAAAGTTATAGCGTAGACTAAATTCCAACGAAGAGTCTTCGTATTCGAAGAAATTCAGAAAGGAAGAAAGGAGCCAACCTGTTGAGAAGTCGAGCAGATTTTAAAAGCCTTTACCGACCTATAATCTAAACATCAGCCCTATCGAAGTAATTGCAATTTTGAAAGGAATGGGTGCTGATGTGCAATGGTCGAAGAAAATGAAAGCTCCTCCAGAAACGATAGATCAAAACAAATGGTGTGCATTTCACAATAACCACGACCACCGAACTGAATATTGCGTTTCACCAAAAATGGAAGTGGTCGAACTCTTAAAGAAGGGACATCTCAGGCAATATCTTAGCGCTAAAGGGAAAGAAATGGTTGGTCATGCCAACGATCGATAAAATGAAAAAACTTTAACACCACTAGAAACTCCAATCCGTGAAAGGATAGTGAACATAATTGAAGGTGGGTTAGAAATTATTGACACTCAATTTTAGTCAGCCTGGTTCTTCAAGTCCAATACCTGCGAATCAATACATTACAAACAAAACAAATATGACCAAGACCAAAAACACATGTAACACAATAAGTTTTACGTGGTTCGGCAAAATAATAGCCTACGTCCACGACCGTCACCCATTTTCTCTCTCGGAGTCACAGTATCTATTTCACTCTGTTTTTTACACCGAATTTCCTCCCCTATTTATGGTGAAGATGTTACAATTGAAATAGGTTTGAAAATCTTACAGATAAGGTAAAAAATAATTTACATTAATTAAGATAATATCTTTTGAGATTATCTCTATTATATTTGCAATATCTGCCAATAATATCGTAATTTGATTTGTATGAAAATAGGTAAGTTGTCTCATTTCTTAAATTGAATTGGTTTGTCTTCTAGAAGGTCTACTGGCCAACTTCAATGAGCAGATTGAGCAAATAGGTTTCTCCAGCGATCCGATGCTACCTCTTCCGAGTAGATTCTGCTACTTTCTTGACCACCGAACAGATGCAAGGACCTCCTGATCGCTCTAATACCTTTAAGGGGCACCTTTCGAGCAACCTTTCAATTACGACCAGATTTCTTTATGCTTTATCACGTGCCCATCTGTTTACTCAACGATCACAACGATTAGTCAAGTGTGCCCAGGTACAAGCTATCAAACGTCCGCATGTACCTTCCCTTGACTTTTGACTATATTGACCAAACTTCTTGGGCTTTTTCTTATAAGACAATGCAACGGGCCTCGTCTTTGGACTTTTCCCCTCCTCTTTTTATAATCGTCAAAATACCCACAACAGAAATTAATGGAGTTACCTACTCAACCACTAAGCAACATGTCAAAAAAGCCATCTAATAAGGCACAAAAGACAAGTGATAACGGGCCACCCTTCCTATATCTTTATTTCAGTATGATTGTAAACTCGTCAGTAACCTCATGGTAACCTTTCAAAGGATATCTGATCCAAACTAAAATGTTCTCGTGAAAGTAAGTTTTTTTTTTTTTTTTCTTTACTAGTAAATCTATTTAAAATTTCTTTTGGAAACATAAACGGATGGAAATTTTTTTTTTCATATATTTATAAAATAGATTTAATAAAAATTGGGCAGTATATCTACTGTTTTTCTAAGTATACCACTTTGTACCAAATCACAAAAAATTTACACACTTCTAAAAACAAACATTTTCTCAACTTTTGGGTCTTAAGCCATTATCATTTCAAAACCACAAACAAACCCAAACATACACGTAGATTCAAAGATAATTTGAAAACTATCCACGTGTCATGCATATTTATATACCTTTATACATTTTTCAAAATTTATACAAATGAATGAATATATATATAACTTTACAAGCATTCAAATTTTCTAAAATATTTATAACAATAATATATAAATACAACAACACGCATATTCATGGAGTCCCTGTTATAGACACCCCAGTACGTGTACCTATCTCTAGAGAGATTTTATTTATAAAAACATAAAATATGGGTGAGCTAAACGAGCTCAATGAATTCATAAAATCTATCATGGTTTTTCTTTCTAAAAATAAACCTCCCTAAATTTTTTTTTAAATATGTTTGTAAACCTTTCAATACTATGAAATTAAAAATTGATTTTCCTGAAAATTCATATATGAATAAAATTTTTAAATAAACTTTCATTAAATTATGAAACAAACTTTGTAAAACTGGTTTTAGAAAACACCTTTAAAATGCTTTTAAATTCATTGCTATAAAATATAAATAGTGACGGCAATATAACTTTTAAAAAATCTCTGTATAAAAATAGGTTAATCACTGTTAGTCCGTATCATATGGTACCCTAGGTATGAGCGGAATGTACCATCGCTTAGACCTCCACGGAAGTTACCTTCACTTCGGTCTCATGTTTGGTAAGGCATTAACTATAATATACCCTAATTCATACATAGATGATATAATAATGGACTAAATGATTCAGTCCCTCCCGCTATTAGTAACAAATACCTGTGACACTACCACATACAGATTTGGTTATTCTGACCGAAAACTCTATGAATCTCTGGGCGAGACGAAACCACCATCCCCAGATCTATGCTTTATACTTTATCTTTATGGTCTGGAATACTTATAGGACATACCATTAGCTCATAAAACATTTTTAAATCTATTGCTTTTTATCATATCACAATTTGCATTTCATATAAACTTTCTAAAATCAATCAAAAAGTTTCATATCAATTTGTTTACTTTAAAATCGATTTCAAACATCTTAATGCATAATCTTTAAACATAGAAGCTAAAATCAATGGATAGAAATAAAATCATTTTATTACATTTCGAAGGGACACTCACCTATTTCTTTAATTCATGAAAATGAATAATTGGGATTTTCTTCGTTCCCTCATGATCTACATATTTTCGCATTCTACATTTAAACGACGTCACAACTAAATTCAACCATTCACGTATTGGTGCAATAACATACAAACAACCATTTAACCATATAAAGGTTCTGAATACCCATTTTCATGTCATATCGACTTCAACTATTCTCGTGTACTTTCCATTTGAATTTTTTCAATGTTGCATACTAAACATCGCAATTAGAGTCTAATTTTTGTATCCATACATTAAACAAACTTTTTGGACTATTTTGGCCTATCTTGGCTGACTACACACCACCTTTCACACCATCAATTTTATTCAATTTTTTTTTTATCAAAATCACATTTCAAGGCATGTAATATATTGTAGAATTTAATCAAACTCATAAAACATCACACTTAATTAACATGACATAGTTTGGCCGTGACAGTCATCCTTTAATATCCAATTGAATTCTTTTCAATTCCATGTTAAATTCATCACTAAACACAGCCCATAAATCCATCCAAAATAATCAAAACAATCATCCATCACACCAAGTCTCTCTTGGCCGAATATGCTACCATGTTTTTTATTTTCATATCAACAATCTAACTTGATATTTAAGCATAGTTTCATGCTTAAAATCACTTCAAACAAATCAAATATAACTTAAATCATATCATCGCTTCTTTGGTCGTGTATAACACTCAAATATGCATCAAATTTTTTTCAAGTTTTCCACTTGAAAATTAAATTAAAATCCCACCAAATATCATGGCAACCAAATCATCATCTTAAACAACACCAATCTCACTTTAAATCAAAAGATCAACTTAGTTAGTATGCTTACCAAACTGCTTTGGATAAGTTGTTTTGTTTTCCTTCAAGATTGAAGCTTCAAAACTCTAAACTCATGCATAAAAATTTTATCAACATCACATACAGTAAATTGACAGCTTTTATCAAACTTTTTCACATAATAACATCATAAAAACTTTAACTTTTTCATTTGAAATTCACTTATCATTGTTGGATATCACTCATAAACTTGTTCTCTATCTTTTAATGCCTTGAAAACCACTTAAAATTGCTGTGAAATGGACCCAGATAAGATGTTGCTCTACTTCTTCCTCTACTGGTCGAATGCTTCTTCTTACTTCTTCTAATTGTTTCTTCAATTCTCCACTTTATATAGCTTTCATTTACTTTATAAATTTGCCCTTCAACTTTGTCATTTATTTATAATTCATGCCATTTCCTTTATTAACCATTTTGCCATTCATTTCTCTACACTTATTGCATTCAAAATTTTCAATTCCAAAGGCGCCCTTATATAATCTCTAGTTAATTCATTTAACCACGCCTTTTCATGGGAATTCCTTTATTACTAATTTCATCATATCATTTTTTGGATACGAATTTATTTTCGATCCTTTCGGAAATTTCTACTAAAATTCGGTTATGCATCCAAAAATTTAAACAATTTTATTGTCCCATCAATGAGGGCATATTAGTACAATATATTTATAATGCTTATACAACTCATTTATGGTGCGTTTACTTCATTTGGAGGAATTGGAATAGAAATCGGAATGATCTGGAATAGGAATGATTTGGAATCGGAATGAAGTATCGAAATTAGAATAAGTTGTTTACTTCAACTGTAAGAATTGGAATCAATATCAGCAGTATTCCCAATGAGCTGTTTACCTTACTTTAAAATCAAAATGGATTAATTATAAGTGACAAAAATGTCCTTAATTAAAATTATGGATTAATTATAATAATATGTAATTTTTTATTATAATATATTGTTTTTTTTTTTAATATCAAACAAAAAACTACATATTATAATAAAAAAATTTCATATTATTTTAATAACCTACTAATTTGGTATGCAGTTTTTATTATAATATACAGTTTTTTTAATATCAAATAAAAAAATGCATATTATAATAAAAAAGTTATATATTATTTCATTAGTTTATTATGATAATTAAAAAATTAGTGATGAAAAATCAATGGTATGCAGCTTTTTATTACAATATGCATTTTTTTTAACATTAAATAAAATATGTTTTTCCTTATTTTTTAAAGAAGGTATAATAGACTTTTTATTTTGACAAAAGGAATGAGAATGAGATTTCTAAGTGGGTTGAGGGGAGTGAGATTCTCATTCTACAATCCCAAATTAATGTAGGGTCCACACTTTCATTCCCATTTCAGAATAAATTTTAAGTAAGTAAATATCATCAATCAATCTCATTCCTCATTCACATTTCTCAATCCATGAAGTAAACACACCATTACAGTACTGAATTTAAAAAGGGATATCACAAGCGACCCTATAGGTAGGGAGGAGATCATGTAATAAGTTTTTCAATTGATGTATAATTTAAGAGGAGATCATGTTATAGTCAAGTCAAATCAAGACCAATTGAAGCATGATTTAAGAGGAATTGAACCATAAAGAGCTGAGGCAATCAACCTTGACTCTTATATGTGATACTATCTTCGAAATTGTATGTTTGGTATGTCAAATTTATCGTTTGGATAAATAATTCCTAATTTCTGAAATGTTCTTTAGCATCCCGTGTGTAAAATATTAACTAACAAGTACTGAGAGTGCCAAGAAAGCATCCAAAATGATTTTTTTTTTTTAATAAGAGTTATTCATTCCTCATTACTAGCTTATGTTATGAATTATGATATATGAATACCCTTGTAGAATATAGTCCATGCACCTATGCCCTAATTTATTGAATTTATACAATTTTCATTAAAGAAATTCGAAAGAATAATCAACGTTAATTTTGAGAATTCTTGGTGACTAAGGATGGGCTACAAAAGAATAATCTATTGTTTGGACAAGTAAGAAATCATTGCAATTGCTCACTTTTTTTTTTTAATTAAAGTGGCATTTGCTTTTGAAAAGCAATAGGTTAGAGAATCAATTTCTTGCTCTCTAAAATCTATTTAAAACAATAAATAGTAAAATTTTGATAAAATAATAATTCTACTAAAATTAAAATATCTTTCAATTCCAACTTGGATCAATATATTATTTTTATAACGATATTAAATGCATAAG
The DNA here is from genome assembly GCA_022984855.1 of Dimocarpus longan. Classification (NCBI taxonomy): domain Eukaryota; kingdom Viridiplantae; phylum Streptophyta; class Magnoliopsida; order Sapindales; family Sapindaceae; genus Dimocarpus; species Dimocarpus longan. Next base: position 11,897,968 of record CM041013.1, read on the forward strand.
ATAATGGTTTATAAGGCCCAACGAGCAAGTAAATTCACATTACATGTGGCATTTGCCTTTTTTTTTTTTAATCAATATCTTTGTATTCGGACAAATGATTTATCAAATGAGTAATACTACACTATCTAAAAATTTGTTTAAATTTATTGTTTAAATGATGTGACAAGCTTATATGTAATTATCACATCATTAATATATAATCCGAAAATTAATATGGTAATTACATATTAGTTTGTCACATCATTTAAACAATAAATTTGAGTAAATGTTTTAGAAGTATAGCATTATTCTTATCAAATAATATAAACTACTTATGTATGAGTACAACTTGGGAACAATTATAGAAGTAATTATTTTTTCTTAAAGAGACTAAATTAAACTTTTGAAATATAAAGTAAAACGGGTTTGTCTTTCAAATTTTAATTGATATAAGATGTTGATACTTTACCTCAACCCTAAGTTACGCTTGCCTTTTGATAGCAACTTTAATTTCGTGTGTGTGTGTGTATATATATATATTTAATTACAAAATATAAAAATAAAATTTTACTTATTATTAATTGAAGATTCTTGGAATAACATATTTGTACACGGAATAAAACATTTCCCTTATGGTTATTGAATTGCATTCGATAGTCGAGATTTAATATCTAAATAAAATTAAAGTTTAAATCTCTAACCGAATAAAAAATATACATATAACTAAAATAATGTTTTACTAGCTAGTTTAGAATCATTTTAATCTAACAGATGTTATTGTACAAAACTTACTTTAAAATTAATAATAAGGACTATGACAAATTAAGTTAGCTTTCGGCCTCATAAATTTGATGTGCAACTAAAATATTTATTTAAAACATTAAAATAAGCGTAAAATCTTTGTAATTTTAATGTGAGTTATGTGAATACTATACCATACTCAATATCTTATTTGGAACGGATATGTTGGCACTCACATATGATTACGTACGTGACTTATTTTAATTTCATCCAAACTTACATCTCTATGTGCATATGTTTAGGTGGCATGCACAGGTTTTAGATTGGGAATTGAAAAAATGAAATAAAATAAATCATCATGATGATTTTGATCCAAAAGTTTAATTATCTGTGTTTATATATTGAACTGGGATAATCACTTAACCTTATCTTTTACAGAAGAAATTCAAGTTTCAGAGATGCAAGAAGGCAAATATATATATATATATATGACTATTAATTATCCATTATCTTTTATTCTTGAAGTGTCATTAGATTATAAAAAATTTAGGAAAAAAATAGAAAAGGATCTTAATTAATATATATTTGTGCATAACTTGTACTAGAAAATGTAACGATACATGAAAAAAGGAAAATAAAGAAAATATAGTCACATTAATTAGAAAAGATCCAATGAGCATTTGAAAGATTAAATATAGCACTATTTTTATCAAATAATACAAACTACATGTATATGAGTGCTGTTGACACTTAATTTTGGTCAACCTGGTTCTTCAAGCTCAATACTTGGGAAACAACAGACAACAGACAAAATAAGTATGACCAAGACCAAAACAAATAAAACACAATGAGTTTTACGTGGTTCGGCAAAATAATAGCCTACGTCCACGACTGTCACCCCTTTCTTTTCTTGGAGTAACAGTGTATATTTCACTCTGTCTTTTACACTGAATTTCCTCCCTTATTTATAGTGGAGATGTTACAATTTAATAGGTTTAAGAATCTTACAGATAAAGCAAAAAATAATTTATATTAATTAAGATAATATCTTTCGAGATTATCTCCACCGTATCTGCAATATTTGCCAATAATGTCATAATTTAATTTGCATGAAAATAGGTAAGTTGACTTTTTTCCTAAATTGAATTGATTCGCCTTCTAGAAAGTCAACTAGTCAATTCTAACGAGCACATTGAGCGAACAGATTTCTCCAGCGATCTTATGCTACCTCTAACGAGTAGATTCTATTGTTTCTTTAATTATCTAACAGATACGAAGACCTCCTGATCGCTCTAATAACCTCTAGAGGGCACCTATCGAGCAGTCTTTTGATTACGACCAGATTGTCTTATGCTTTATCATGTGTCCAACTGATTACTTAGCGATCATAATGACCAGTCATATAATCAGGTGTGCTCGGGTGCACAGGCTAATAAATGACCATATGTACCCTCCTTTGACTTTTGACTAGTTTGACCAAAATTTTTGGGCTCCCTCTTATAAAACAACACAACGGGCCTCATCTTTGGGTTTTTTCCACCTCTTTCTATAATTGCCAAAATACCCACAACACTAGCTCCCTTGCTTTTCAGTGCATTCTTTGTACTGGAAATAACATTTTTGTACATAGAGTAATTTTGGCGGGATATGAACCATTGTCTTTTCAAACATTGACCTATCTCGTGACATGCGACATTTCCCTAGGCGTCAGTTTTTTGTGCGTCATATGTCGTATACTATTAATGTGCATTTAATGCACATTTCCTCACTAGCCGCTCATGATGACGAAATTGCTTTCGCGCTACACCGCTGGATTAATGACGGTTATGCAGTTGTCTTAATCTGACGATTGGGGCTTCAAGACAACAGTTGTATATAAACTCTCAGTCATTTCATTTTTTTCCTTTACCAGTCACTTTCGAAGACAGACACCTTTCTGCTCCCAATTTTCTTTTACCTGCCATTGCTTCCCTGCATCCTCTTCTTCTTCGTCAGCGAAATCTTCCATACTCAAGGTAACCTCTCATGACTTTTCTTAATCTTTTCAATTAAGATTGGTGCTTGCATTTTTCGGATTATGTATGTGTGAGCTTATTATCATTTATAAGTGTTTCTATTACATCCTTGGCATGATTAAATCTTGAGAGCTTGAAGTAAATATTCGTTTAATTGTTTTAATTCATACCTACCCATTCCTTGTTTGTAGCCACCTGATACCCTAACTCTGGTAGAGTTGGGAATTCATTGGTTGTTCAATAATCACTGTAATACATTAGGCTTGTAAATAGGGCTTCCTTGTGCTTGGTAGCCCCCCTGCACGCGCAACTGGACGTTTTAGAAAAGTAGGAACAACCTTAAACACTGAATTCTGATATGTTTTTTGCAACCTGATTTCCTTGTTGCTTTTGTAGATGTCTAGTCGTAGTCGTCATAGTCATAAAGTGGGGTTTGCTGACGTGGACTCCGAAAAGAAGCTTAACCAAGTAAGGAATACTGATAATACGACCTCTCATAGCGGTAAGACTGCTTTAACCCCTTCTGGACACCACGCTCCACATACTCGCACCCTTTTTTTTAGATATGACTCTTTTCTAAGTCTCAGCGAGCTCGAATCCATTGCTGAAGACTTCTTCTTACCTTTTGGATGTCGAGCCATGGTGCCAAAAGGCCATGACCACGCGACCTATCCTTCTAAAAGTTTATTTTCTATAAGCCGTCAGCACATAGAAACTGGCTTTAGATTTCCAGTCCATCCTTATCTAGTCACCCTTCTAAACGATCTTAATCTAGCCCATTTTCAACTTACTCCTAACTCCTATGCTTATCTTACTACCTTTGCCTCAATTTTTCTCAAAAATAGTTTTCCTCCATCAACTCCTGCGATGATCTAACATCTTTTTTTTTTTAAGAGCACCACAGACCCTAAATCTGAGAAGAATAATAGATTTTATTATACCTCGGCTTAAAACTCTCCATACAAAGTGAACCTCCCAAAGGGGGTTGGTAAGTCCAATGTAGGCGATTACAAATCGCGGTGGTTCTAAGCGTCATGTCTATCTTTATCCAACCTTAAAAACTTTTCCTTTTGCTCTTCTCCCAGTAAGTATACTTATATATATAATTATTTTTCTCACATTCTACTTGTTATTAACGTTCACGTTCGTGCAGACGTTGCCAAGAGTGAGATTCCTCTATCCAACTAGGAGTCAGCTTTATTGGAAAGATTCCCAGAGGTAAAAACTCTCTCAGATGACCACCTGCCATCTGATCATCCCCTTCAACAACACAGTCTTGCCCCTACAGCTCACCAAAAATTACTTGACAAGCGTTTTGACCTATGAGCTCATAAGGACAAAGAGATTTTCTCCGCTTTTAAAGCCTTTGGGAAGGAAATTCCTAATCTGCAAGAAAGCCGACCTCCAATAATGGTGAGGCTTCACTTCGAACAACCCCTTTCTGGCAAGGCCTCTCATTCAAAGAAATCTAGCCAAGCGACTAGGGGTCTAATTCCCAAACAATCACTGAAGCTCCCACAGGGTCACCTCTTCAAAAAGATTCTACCGCATCTCCTGTACGCGTTATGAGGCATAAATCAGTTGGAAGAAAACCTTCGAACAAGGATGCTCACAAAGAAGCTGCTTCTCAATAAACTCCTGTTGCCGACAGTTCGCCAGTTCCTCGTCCCCAGAGCGTTGATAAAAGCAAGGGGATCATAGAGTCGAGGGCTGTAAAGCCCCCCTCAAAGCGTCAAAAGACATAGGGGAAAGACCCTGTCATCGAAGAGAAAACCCAGGACTTTGATGCAGGAATATACTAAAGCGATCTCCTGGATCGTGCGCCTTAATTTCTTGGCATGAAGAAACCTACCCTTTATAATGAAGAGATGAAGGGCGAGAGGCTAATCAACTACCTAGGTTTCCATAATCTGCTCGTAAGTCCTTGCATTTATTACTGTCGCTTTCTTTTTCGCTCTTCATTGCTTTATTAATAGCTTGTTTCAGGCATCCATGGCATACACGAAGTTCCTCAAGGAGATATCAGATTGGCCTGAGGAGAAAGCTATCATGGAAGCAACTATAAACTCTTTGGAGGACGAAAAGAATAGAACTCAAGACGAAGTGAGTTCTCTCAAGTTGGAGGTTGAAAGGTCCCAAGAGGCTTTCCGCGATCTGGAACGAGAACATGAAAAGTCCCTGAGCCAGAGAATTGAACAGCAAAAGAATTTGAAGGTGCAAAATGAACTTATCATCTCGAGGGATAAGGAGATCAATGAGTTGAAAATGACACTTTATCATTCTCAAGACTCAGAGAAGAAACTGAAAGTGGAAAACGAGCAGCTAAAGGAGGAGCTAGCTTTGTGCGAACATGGGGCAGTCGAGGCTAGAATGGTTATTGAATCGATGTGGCAGAAGGTGATTTCCCTCAAGGAAAAATTAGTTCTAGAATAGAGCCGCACTGAAGCCTTAGTCAAGGAAGCAGAGGAAAGAACGGGGAGTTTGTTTTTGTATAACCTATGGCTTAAACGACCAGACGTGGATGTATCGTTGTTTGGTCCGGAAGCCGTAGAGGAGGTGAGATTGTATACGAAGAGGGCTGCTCAAGAGGCTCAGTTAAGGGTTAATCTCCCAGCTTCCTAGTTAGAACATCCTCCTTTTGATCACGTCCCTCTAACTTATGCAGAGCCTTCCTCCAGCTCTCCCCAGTCGATTATTATAGAAGATGAAGGCGGAGCTTCGACTACAGCTACGGGCGAGCAGGATATTCCTTCTAGTACTTCTTAGGAATTTTTTTGTAATTTGTTTATTTGTAATAAATACAAATTCATGTTATAAATAATATCATTCAATTTTGGGAATTGCTTGTCATTATTCTCTATGTACACACTTTTTCTGGTCACTTTATTGAATCATGTAGACTAAAATAGTAACTTATTTCATCCATTAATCAAGCATAGTAGGTGTAGGGACAGCTAGTATGCTAAGATTACTCTTTTTAAAGCCCCTTACCTCTGCTTAGTTAAATATCTGGACAGGCCGCTTGCTTTCCAAAATTTGCTTGTTTACAAGTTATGTTAATTCTTCCCAGCATCTAAATCCACAGATTAAATGTCCCTTCCAGAGCTTACTCACTCACAGGCTACATAGATCTTCCAAGATTATTTCATAAGTCCACAGGCCATAAGCATTCCTTTCAGAGTCTGCTTGCTCACAAGTAATGCTAAGGCCTTCCAGGACGGTTTTAACTCACAAATGATAATTACACCATCTAGAGCCTAGCTATTCACAGGTGGTAATCATATCTTCTGGAGCATTCGCTTACAGGTATCAATTGTACCTTCTAGAGTCTACTCACTCACAGGTAACAATTAAACCTTCCAAAGCGCGAGTAAAAATAGTAAACAGTTGAATATGAAACGATCAGGGATTGCTTTTCGAAGAGAATTTTTATTAACTTAATAGCCGCATTCATACAAGCCAAAAAATAAGTAATCAAAATATAAGCTGAATAATTCAAATATAATAGGGTCGAAGATTCTTGGCGTTCTATGCTCGAGGAATTTCTGCTCTATCCAAGTTGGTCATATGGTAAGCCCCATTTTCTAGACCACCCTTTACAATATAAGGTCCTTCCCAATTTGGGTCGAGAGTTCCATCACTAGTTTTTCGGGTAACTGATAGAATGAGTCGTAAAACCAGATCTCCTGTCTTAAATTTTCGGACGTGGACTTTCCTATTGGAGAACCTGGCAACTCTTTGTTGATAGACAGCAATTCTTATTTGAGTTTCATCTCTTGCTTCTTCGATCAAATCTAAATTGCCTGCGAGCAGATGGTCGTTATCATTCTGTCTAAACGTTGCTCTGCATTTACTAGTGACCTCATATTTTGTTGGAATCATTGCTTCCGAACCATACACCAATGAGAAGGGAGTTTCTCCTGTGGTGTTGCCAGCAGTGGTTCTATATGCCCACAACACCTTCTATAATTCATCCACCCAAGCTCCTTTCCTTACTTCCAGTTTAGTCTTTAAATTTTGCTTGATGATCTTATTGACAGCTTTCACCTGCCCATTTGCTTGTGGGTGGTCTACTGCTGAAAAGCTCTTCTTGATCCCAAGATCCTTATAAAACTTCTAAAACTACTCGCTGCTGAACTGAGTTCCATTATATATCACGATCTGCTGCGGAACTCCAAACCTACAAATAATATTTTCCCAGACAAACTTCTCGACTTTGGCAGTAGATATTTTGGCAAGCTCTTTAGCTTCGACCCACTTCGTAAAATAATCCATTGCTACAATGGTATGCTTGCATCTTCCTCGAGCTGTTGAGAGCGGTCCAATCAGGTCTATGCCCTAAATGGCGAAAGGCTAGGGACTTACCATTTGTTGCAAGAAAGCTGGTGGAGCTCGAAGTACTTTGGCGAACCTTTGACACTCTTATCACACTTCTTGACTATCTCAATTGCATCATGCTTCATTGTCGGCTAGTAAAATCCCTGTTGGAGAGCTTTCTGAGCCAATGATAGCCCTCCAGTGTGATTACCACAATGTCCAGTATGCATATCACTCAGAACGACGTGATAGTCCAAGCCGTCAATACACCTAAGTAGCGGAGCTGAGAATCCTCTTTTGTAGAGTATGTCATCATAGATACAGTATCGGACTGCTTGTACTCGAAGACGACGAGACTCTAACTTATCTTCGGATAACTTTTCGTTCTGTAAATATTCCATAATAAGGTTCATCTAGGAATCTTGCGCCACCACAGTTGTCATCATCTCATCTCATGATTCTGTACTCAGGATTGGCAGAATTTTTATTGGTACAGCTCTAATGAAATCCGCATCTTTAGTGATGGCTAAACGAGCTAATGCATCTGTATGAGAGTTCTGTGATCGTGGAACATAGTGCAGTTTGTATCTCTCAAACACTACCAAAAATTTCTGGTCCTTTTGCAGATAGATGGTCATCTTAGATCCTTTAGCCTGATATTCTTCTCGGACTTGGCATATAACAAGTTGAGAGTTACTATAAATTCTTACCCGTTCTGCTCGTACCTCTTTGGCTAATCTTAACCTTGCTAACAGTGTTTTATACTCGGCCTCATTACTGGTGGTCTTAAATTTGAACCTCAAAGCGCACAAAATCCTATGGCCTTCTGGACTTATCAACATCACTCCTGCTCCAGCCTTCTACTCACTTTAGGATACGTCGACATACAGCTCCCGAAATAGATCTTCAGAAGATTTGGGTTCTTTACTGCCAGGTCCCATGAATTCGGTTATAAAGTCTGTTAGCACCTACCCCTTGATTGCTGTTCGGGGCTTGAATTCTATTTCGAACTGGGCGAGCTTAATGGCCTACTTGAGTAGACGACCAGATGTGTCAGGTTTTTGAAGAACCTGCTTCAAGGGATACCTGGTCGGGACTTTAATGGTATGGGCCTAGAAATAAGGGTAGAGCTTGCTTGATGCTATTACCAAACAGTATGCAAGTTTTTCCATGAGTATATATCTAGTTTCCACGTCGAACTATAGTACACAGGAAGTTGCTTCCCATTTTCCTCACGGACCAAAGCCCCACTAAGGGCGTGCTGGGTAACCCCTAGGTAAACGATCAGTTTCTCCCTTTCCACTGGCTTAGATAGCAAAGGTGCTCGACCCATGTATTCTTTTAATTGTTGAAAGACTGCTTCACATTCTTCAGTCCACTGAAAGTTTCATGCCTTTCTTAACACATCAAATAATGGAATGCATATGTCTGTCGACCTGGATATAAACCTGCTAAGGGCGACAACCTAATCGTTTAAACTCTACACTTCCTTGATCTTGGTAGGCGATTTCATGTCAACTAGGGTTTTAATCTTTTCGAGGTTTGCTTTAATTCCCTTACTGTTGACCATGAATCCTAGGAACTTGCCCGAAACCACTCCAAATGCACACTTCAAGGGATTCAACTTCATCTGAAATTTTCGCAGGATCTAGAACATCTCTCTCAAGTCGCGTGTTCACATGTCCGCTTAGATTTTACCAACATATCGTCAACATACACCTCCATCGTTCCTCTAATGAGATCTTCAAACATCATATTTACTAGCCGTTGGTAGGTTGCTCCAGCATTCTTCAATTCAAACGGCATCACTTTATAGCAATAAAGCCCATGATCAGTAATGAACGAAGTATGCTCCTCATCGTCAGGGTTCATTGGGATCTGGTTATACCCTAAGTAGGCATCCATGAAGCTAAGGAGCTGATGACCAGCAGTACCATCAACAAGCTAATCAATCCTTAGTAAAGGAAAACTGTCTTTTGGACATACCTATTAGATCGATGAAGTCGATGCAAGTCCTCCATTTTTCGTTCTTCTTCTTTACCATAACGGGGTGTGCTACCTAGACCGGGTAATAGACTTCTCTTATGAATTTATTCGTCAAAAGTTTCTCTACCTCTTCCTTGAGCGCTTCATAACGTTCCTCCGTCATCGACCTCCTCTTTTGGCGAATTGGTCTATGGTGAGGATTGATGTTTAGCTTGTGTGACATCACGTCCAGGCTAATCCCTACCATATCTTCGTGATTCCATGCGAAGACATGTAGATTTTCTTTCAAGAACTTAGTGAGCTGTGCTTTAATATCTGGGAGTAAATCTTTTCCTACCTTCAAACATTGCTCGGCATCCTGTTCACTGACTTGCACATCCTTTAGTTCTTCCACGAGGCCTGTTGCTTGGTCTTTATCTATTTCCTTTAGATCCAGGTCCTGGCTCACCCCTATAGTACTGATCGGTCGTGTTTTTTCCTCGGTCACCATGCTGACCTTCTTCCCTTTAATCCCCGCCTTCATTGCATTTTTATAACATCTCCTTGCCACTTCCTGCTCTCCTCGAACACATCTTACCCCATTTGGCATGGGAAACTTAATTGTGAGCGTCCTGGTGGATATTACTATATCTAGATCGTTCATGGTCAGTCTTTCAAGGATAGCATTGTATGTCGACGAGCAATCAATAATCAAGAAATTTACCATCATCAAAGCTTGTCGGTCTAAATCTCCGATAGCGAGGGGGAGTCTGATATGTTCCAATGGCACAATTGCATCTCCTATAAAACCAAAGAGGGGCTCAGGGGACGGTGCTAACTGCTCCGACGTCAAGTCCATCTGTTCAAAACAACCCCTATACATTACATTTATCAAGCTGCGTGTATCTATCATTATCATCTTCACTTCGGCATTACCAATCCTTTGATAATTAGTGCGTCATTATGGGGCCAATGTATGCCTCTGGAAACTTCTTCACTGAACATAATGCCATCTGAAGTCATTCTGGCTTTCTTGGCTGGCCTTTCCAATCCACTATGTCCCGTTAGCAGGACATGACTGGCCTTCCACACATAACATTCTTGTGATCTGTTAGATGTCCCAGCTACGTACGGTCCATCATAGATGGCAAAAATGGTTCTTACTACGGGTATATGGCCTTGATAAGCTATCTACTGGGGTTGTTGCTAGGTAGGTTGCTAAACTGGATTAGGATGCTCCTATGCTGGTTGATATCCTTGCTAGGGATGTTGATTTTCTAGTCGCACCACATACTCCCTCAAGCGACCTCTTCTGATCAATTCCTCTATTGCATCCCTGAGTTTCCTGCATTGAGAAGTATAGTGCCCGTTTCTCTATGATAAGCACAATATTTTCTCAAATCCTAGAATCTCTTCAGGATATTTATGGGACTAGGTTTCCCGAAATTCTCCCGTCTTTTCTCTGCTTCAAATATCCTGTCCTGTCTATCTGTCAGTACGCTGTAATTCTGGTAGTGATTCCTTGGTGGGGATGTCTTTCTGTCGAGCTCATTTCTTGATCGCTTCGCTACCTGATTACTAGAGCGATTCTTATGATCGCTCTCTTCTCTCTCTCGTTGACCCCTTTTTTTTTCCTGATGAGAATTACTCGCTCCGTTTTTCTGATCGCTAGATTTCCTTGATCCAAAAGTATCTTCCCAACGAATCTCTTTCACTGCACGATTATAAAATTCACCAAGATTTTTAACAGGGGACCTATAAATGCTCTCATAATGTTTCCCATATTTCATAAGTCCCACTGAAATTACCGTTAGGATACTTTCATCAGAAGGGCTTTCCATATTGTTTACCTCACTCCTGAATCTGGCAATATAGTCTTTTAACGTCTCATCCCGCTTCTGAAAGACAGTTGTCAGGTGGTAAGTTAGCGCAAGCTGTTTTCTTAACACCTTGTACTGGTCGGTGAATTTTCTCTAACATTTATCCCAGCTGTTAATACTGTGGACTGGAAGGCTCCTCAGTCATGCCCTTGGCATATTCCCCAATGTAACTAGGAACACTTGACTAGAGAGTTAGATGTTTGTAGGTCCATCTGAATATTGAAAGCATCCAGATGGTCATACGGGTCACTATCTCCATTATAAAGTGGGACACTTAGGAGCTTGAATCTCGATGGAAGTGGCTTCGTCTCAACTTCCCTCATGAAAGGGGTTCTATCTTCTCGTTTCTCTACTTGACCGTGGAGCCTATGTCTCGCTTCCAACTGTTGGACCCTTTATATTAGCTCTCGCACTATTAGGTCTTGCCATTTAACTCTACCTACTGGGGACCGCTGATTCCTCCTACTCTCCTTGTCTCCAGAGAATTGATTTCATGACATCTCTCGGTCAACAGGCATTCTTTCACGCTACCTGTTTCTTTTATGAGAACTCTCCACCCGGTGCGATTCTCTTCGTTGTACACACTCCTCATTGCGCCCACAAGCTCTTTCATTCCCACGATCAGTCTCCATAAGGCGGCTGCCATCCTAGCTTACCCTGATCCTTAGGCTGGAAGGGTGAGGCACCACTTTCTCTTCATGAGCTCGACGCCCTTCCCCTCTTAGGCGTAAATTTGAGGAACGAACAGAAACTGCGGGCTGTACTCTTGCTCTACCAGCCTCTTTGCTTCTAGTAAGCATGACATCCACCGACTGGCGTTGGGGTTCTGCATTCCTGGGGACTTCCTGAACCTGGGCTTGTGTCAAAGTTCTGATGGCCTCTGCCAATTGTGCTACCGTATTCTTTAACGCTTCCTAACGCTGCTGCTAAACTGTTGCAGCCTCTCCGCCAACGACTGTATGATGTGGGGGAAGTGGGGGCAAAGCCGCACTGGACGTTCCCGCAACATGACCTTGGCCCTGGTGGCCCTCCGATTGCTCAGCCTTTGATGTAACAATCCTAGTTGTCTTGATCCTGACCATGTTAGCAAGTCACAACCAAACAAAAGAAAAAATATTGAAAGGATTATAGAATCGCAGTCTGGGCCATCCTTCTAGCTCCAAAAGATGTTGACACTCAATTTTGGTTAACCTGGTTCTTCAAACCTACTATCTGCGAAACAATAGACAGTAGACTAAACAAGTATGACAAAGGCCAAAACAAATAGAACACAATGAGTTTTACGTGGTTTGATAAAATAATGGCCTACTTCCACGACCGCCACCCTTTTCCTCTCTTGGAGTAATAGTGTATATTTCACTCTGTCTTTTACACTGAATTTCCTCCCCTATTTATAGTGGAAGTATTATAATTTAAATAGGTTTAAGAATTTTACAGATAAGGCAAAAGATAATTTACATTAATTAAGATAATATCTTTCGAGATTATCTCCATCGTATCTGCAATATTTGTCAATAAGATCGTAATTTAATTTGCATGAAAATAGGTAAGTTGACTCCTTTCCTGAATTGAATTGATTCGACTTCTAGAAAGTCAACTAGTCAACTCTAACGAGCACATTGAGCGAACAGATTTCTCCAACGATCTAATGCTATCTTTAATGAGCAGATTCTGCTGCTTCCTTAACTATTGAATAGATACGAAGACCTCCTGATCGCTCTAATAACCTTTAGCCCTATCGAGCAGTCTTTTGATTACGACCAGATTGCCTTATGCTTTATTATGCATCCAATTGATTACTCAGCGATCAAAACGATCAGCTATATAATCAGGTGCGTTCGGGTGCACAAACTAACAAACAACCATGTGTACCTTCCTTTGACTTTTGACTAGTTTTACCATAATTTTTGGGCTTTTTCTTATAAAACAACACAACGGGTCTCATCTTTAGACTTTTTCCACCTCTTTCCATAATCGCCAAAATACCCACAACAAGTACAACTTGAGAACAATTACAGAAGTAATTATTTTTACTTAAAGAGACTACATTAAACTTTTGAAATATAAAGTAAAATGGGTTTGTCTTTCAACTTTTAATATATATAAGATGTTGATACGTTACCACATCCCTAAGTTATGCTTGCCTTTTGATAGCAACTTTAATTTCGCGTGTGCATGTATATATATATATATATTCAATTACAGTATATAAAAATAAAACTCTACTAATTATTAATTGAAGATTCTTAGCATAATATATTTGTACACGGAATAAAGCTTTTCGCTTATTGTTATTGAATTGCATTGGATAGTTGAGATTTAATATCTAAATAAAATTAAAGTTAAAATGTCTAACCGAATAAGAAATATACATATAACTAAAACGATGTTTTACTAGCTAGTTTAGAATCATTTTAATCTAACAGATGTTATGTTACAAAACTTACTTTAAAATTAATAATAAGGACTTTGTAAAGATGAGGTTTGTTGACGAATTAAGTTAGCTTTCGGCTGCACAAATTTGATGTGCAACTCAAATATTTATTTAAAACTTTAAAGTAAGCGTAAAATCTTTGTAATTTTAATGTGAGTTATGTGAATATTAACACAAAATCCTATACTGCACTCTATATCTTATTTGGAATGGATATGTTGGCACTCACATATTATTATCTACATGACTTATAATTTCATCCAAACTTAAATCTATATGAGCATATATTTAGGTGGCATGCACTGGTTTTAGATTGGGGATTGAAAAAATAAAATTAAATAAATTATCAAGATGATTTTGATCCAAAAATTTAATTGTCGGTGTTTATATATTGAATTGGGTCCATCTCTTAACTTTATTTTTTACATGGACCTTTTATAGGAAAAATTGAAGTTTGAGTGATGCATGACGAAAAATATATATATATATATATAACAATCTTAATCATTCATTATCTTTTATACTGAAATATCACCCTATTATAAAAAGTTTAAGGAAAAAAAAAAAGAAAAAGGAAAGGATCCTAATTTATATATATTTGTGTATAACTTGCACTGGAAAAGGTAACGGTACATGAAAAAAGGAAAATAAAGAAAATGTAGTCACATTGATTAGAAAAGATCCAATGAGCGTTTAACAGATTGAATATAACCGATTGACAATTAAAGATTTCTAAGTTGTTTGTTACACTTGATTCATGAAAGAAGGAACATAAACTGCTTCATCAACTTGTTTGTTCAAGGAATCTTGTTAAATTCTGTAGCTTTAGCATCTCTCATTGACATGTTCATCTCCAATAACATTTCTTTTAATTTTGCTCCAGCCACGGGCTTGAAAGATAGAGACCAAAAGGAAAATTCGTAAGCAAACATGTTCTCCTTCTAAATTGATTTGATCAGAACTCGAACGAGAAAGAAGCAAACCTGAACATTATCAAGAAGAGACTAAAGAATATCCCCAATGTCATTCTAGTTGTTTGGAGGGGATGTTGTTCATTTGGAGGAACGTTTTGGCAGATTCCTGAGTCTTGATTCATGTATTAGCCCTTTAAGATGGCCCCGGCAGTTCCCAATATAAACGGAGTTGTAAAATACGCCATGGACTAAATAAACAGAGAAAGGTATTATAAGAATGGTGACCTGAGTTAATTGATCAACTTTAGGCAGCAGCCACAGGTTCAGGTTCCTTGATGTGTCAGTGTCTGCAGTGCTGATTGAGGAAATTTCTAAACAACAGATTCAGTGGCTTCATGCGACAAGCAACATCTTTCAATCTGCAAGTCAACGACAATACTATACTATATATAAACATGTAGTTAATTATCATTTATCAACGCACGGCTTCCATTTCCTGGATGAATGTTTGAAGCAATTAAGAATCTTCGTTGTTGTTGGATCAATAAAACCAGCAGCTAAAGATCCTCAATATTCCCCTAGCAGCATTGTTTCTATACCTGAAATTGTCACTTGAAAGCAGTATAACATAATTAAACTATTAGAGTTACGCAATGTACACACTTAGATGAAATAATATATGTTATTTGAATTGCATGCCATTTCAATTACAACACTTCGGCTTGTGCTTCCATTTGTGACAGTTAACTTCACTGAGTAGTTCGATACCATGTTAAGAATTAAGTTCTAGTATATACTATCCATCGATCCTAACAATTATCACTGAAAATAAAATAAAAATCATGTAAGAAGTAAGAAACAGAATATTCCACTGAAAATAAAGGATATATAGATCATTTTGTAAAAGTTTATCATCTTTTGCTTTTGGTCATCATGATCAAGAATCTTTTTTCATCAACCTGTAATGCAAGCCGAAAAAGATCCAAACCTGCTACGAGAGAAAAATATTAAATGTGTGTCCTTTTTTATGTTAACGTTACAATTAATATATTTTCTATGTTGATTTTCTGTTCGAACCTATATATTCCACCCTTAAATTAAAACCAATGAGAAAATGGAGAATGAAATTCAGTATACAAAATCAAGTAAACCAAAATAAAACCACTTGAAAGTTTTGCAATCCATTCATTGAACCACTAATTTTTCTATTCCCTGTCCTGTTCGTTCCTCTGCCTGCATTGTGCCCACTAATTACTAGAGAGTACCCAGGCCAAACAGCAAAGCAACGAAAGAGAATTAACTGAAAGCACCTCTAAAAGGTTCGTGACCTTTACAACTTTAAATATTCACAGTTTCCTGTGTGCTGCCATCAACAAAAATGGTCACGGTCTTGGTGGGCACATCTTCGGAAGCATGTTTTGGGACCTCTTTTTCAGCTTTATGCCATCAAATCCAACGTAATCTCTTATTAGAATTCCTGAATAAACTAAGTTAATATCACATAAAGTATTTCCTCTGACAAGCTACATTGTAAAATCTTTTACAGAACTGAAATAGTATATGCAAGAAAACCATTTTCATTTTTAAGACAAACAGGAAGAAAATTTAACATAAACATAATATAGATCCAAGAGAATCTCACATAGCAAAGGGCAAAACCAGAGACATTGCACGTTCCATCTTTATATTGCAACAGCCTCCATGAAGTTTCAGCAATAGAAGATTCAATGCCAACCTATTCATAGATTAGTCGGTGACTAATCTCTCTGCTCTATAACAAAAATTTTAATTCTCAGCATTAGCAGGCATGTTAGTCAATCCAACTCACATCTTACATTTTACATTAATTTTTCATCACATAAATTCTGATTATATCTCTGGCCAGAACATCTACACAATTGGTAGAAAGAACACCTAATCAAAATAAGTGGCTTACAAGTAATAAAACTCAACATATATTTCGGTGCAAGAGCTTATTATAATTGTTTGGAACTTAAATTATAAGCTTAGATTGAGACATCGAGTAACAACTAGTTTAATTTCAGAGCACATTTATATATTTATATTTGCACTTGTTATGCAAATGAAACATGTACTAAGCTGGTGTGATAGCCTGATAGGTACTCAGCTCCAGCAGCTTTTCAAGGAACTAAAATCATTAAGTCTTTCATATTCAATTGTGATAATTTCATTGTAAAAACAACAACGAATCAGCGAAATCTAATTCAGAGTACTGCAAATCAAGTTTCAATATTACAGCCTGAAGAGGCATGGACTTGGAATTCTCATCCTTTGCTTCATGTCTGAGAAGATGTTATGGACTATTTAGAGCAGTACCAATTGTTTGAATCAATCTTAATAATGACAGTCACCTCAATGTGTTTAGTATCCGTAACCTGGTCACATGCACAATGGAAGAAGGTTAATCAGTCAACTTGATGGAACATTAATCTTTGGGGTCTAAACAGTGAAGTTGATGAGGGTGATAACAAAAACCTGAGTCAACTATGCGATTTCCAGCACCATGATTTCAGGTTCCTTAATGTTGCTAATTACAGCATCTAATGTGAGAAAGATCTATGCAACAGAAGGTACATGTTCCAGGCAAAATCTTACCACCTGTAATGTACAACAAAAAATTTTCTCGATAAGCATATGCATTTCCTAGCAGTGCAATAGAAATACTAATTATATACAACATCTTAACGTAATTCATGACTTCAGTATTGAGCAGCTTAATATGTTAAATCTAGAAATTGTTGTTATCCATAAATGATTTCTAATGACTACTGAGTACAAATAACTGTTATATAGTACAGTATCTTACAATTAACCTATGCATAGGATGAGATTATGAGAGCAAAAGCTATGAGTGAGACATTGTGAAACATTACAGTTGACATCACATAATAAGAATCTAGGAAGTACATTCCTTGAGAAATTCAAGTTTGTTTAAGATTGTATCATTTTGCAAATTTTGTGGAAAATTGAATTACCAAAACCACAGCAACGCTACCGGAATGTGTCCCCGAGTCTTTCACTAAGCTTCTCTTTTATTTACTGCGCCTGTGTGTTGCCATCACCAACAATAGTCATCAGATCCCGTGAACACAATGTTGAAATTATGTGTGTTATAGTGCATCCTTGTTTTCATTTCCTACGTCAGAATCAGAATTAGTAACTTTACTTTTCTTTTAGTATATTTGCCAAAGATGATATTGATTGCTTTATCTATTGATAACCAATTCCAATTCTATAAACAAGAAAGGGAGAATATAATAATATGATAGAGATTGAACTCGGATTTAAGAGCAACTCACCAAATAAATTACACTTTCCTTTCTCTTTCAAGAGTCTTGATGAAGTTTTTACCTTGAATAGATTTAAATCAATCCTCGATTGCACTGCTTGATAGCAGAACTGTAAAATCCAACATGTTTACTAAATCATGAGTTCTACATTGACAATTTACTTCTGCATGATAAGCCTTGATGTGTAGATAGAATGTGGTACCTGGTTAATATCATCCAAATCAGAAGAAAATGTTAGAGAAAGAGTTAAAATTTTGATGGGAAAAGAAATGTTATATAAATGTTCTTCCAAGGTGGTGGTATGCAATATGCATCACCTTTTGTCATTGATTCTTCAACAAATGCATGCTGTAATAAACTTGTTTCAGTGCATCAAGCCGAAAGATTATATATCAAGTTTTCTTCATACGAAAAAGATTTTTCAACTTCCTAAAACTTGTATAGTCCGAAAGATTATATATCAAGTTTTCTTCATACGAAAAAGATTTTTCAACTTCCTAAAACTTGTATAGTTTTTGCAGTTGTAACTATCAACTAAAGGTTCTTAATCTGAGTTACATCTTAATATCTACCTATAAATAACCTAATAACATGCACAATTGAAAGGTTATTATAACTGCTTGATTGCAGTTTAGTGTCTAGCATCAAAATAGCAAACAAGGTGTTGGTGGTGATAACAAAAACCTGACATATCCTTATACATCCGGATGACGCTTGTTCAGGTCTTCTGATGTCAAACCACAACATCTGATGTAAGTAAGGTCTTTACGATGGAAGCTGCATGCTCCAAGCAACATCTTACGACCCTGAGTCATGCTTATATTAATTACCCGAGAGTAGCAAGGCAGACAGCACTAGTAAGGGAAAAGAGAATTAACGAAAGGCACCTGATTACTGATCTAGGCAACCTTTCCCTTGAGAGCATAACATTGGCATTATGTCCCAAAATCTCGTTCTCAGCTTATTCAAGCGTTAACCCAACCCCATTTCTTATCATAGTCCTGCCTGCACCCTTTATCAACACATCACTTCAATTTCCTAGAGATATGTTTAAAGCAATAAATGATATCACTCACGCCATTGTGGGATGAATAAAACCAGTAGCCATAAGATCTGCATATACTCCCTAGGAGCATTGTTGCTATACCTGAAATTGTCACACCAAACATGGGTAACATAATTAAACTTTTAGACTTATGCACATACTCATATGAAACAACTTATATATGCTGCTTGGATTGCTTGCCTTTAACCATTACAACACCCCAACTAATATTTGCATTCATGATACTTTACTGTGTAGTTCAATATTCCTTTTCCAATATCCTTGTCCGGCTTAGCAATTATAACGGGAAATAAATTAAAATTTATGTTAGAAATAAGAAAAAACAAATTCTCGCTCAATATGAAGGACAGAGACTTACTCATACTCACAAATTTATCACCTTTTGCTCATTGATAAAAGTCTCTTTATCAACTACATTGCAAGCCAAAAAAGAGTGCCTCCACTAGTATTGACTGAGAAAATATTTTAAATTTAATGACAACAATAGAAACCTAGATTTTTTGGGTTAAAAACATGGATTCTCCACCATTAATATGTTTTAGTAGCTGTGTTACTTTTTGTGTACAAATCTAAATGTTAAATCTAAAACTGAAAACAAAATGGAATGAAATTTCATACACTAATTAAATCAAGAAACAGCTAATTGCCTAAATCAAAGAAGAACATCTTGAAGATTCTACAGTCTGCTCATTGAGCTTCTCTTTTCATGTCCTATTCTGCTGCCAGTGTCATGCTGCACTGATTACTGGAAAGTAGTAAGGCAAACATTGAAGACAGAGGAAAGAAATTAACTTTTGGCACCTCAAGAAGTTCATCATCTAGGCAACTCTTTTATTCATTGTATTTGTGCGCTGCTATCAACCGCAATTGCTGTGATTTCCCTGGTGAGCACTTCTGTGCAGCAGGTTCTAGGACCATCTTTTCAGTTTTGTACATGACTAATCCAACATCATCTCTTATTACAGTTCCTATATGTTATCCTCATACAAGCTACAACATATGAACCTTTGCAGAACACAAAGCAGAATAGCACACGCAATGCAAGTAATTGTTAAAAGGTGTAAAACTACTCGCTAGTGGTGTTATCAATAGCACAAAATGAACATATATAAAAGGATAGGAATACAATATAAATTGAATATAGATCAGAAAAAAGTTACCTAGCTAATGGCAAAAGCAGAAATATTGATCTTGTATTACATCAGGTTCCTGGTGAGCACATCTTTGCAGCAGGTTCTAAGACCATCTTGTCAGTTTTGTACATGACTAATCCAACATCATTTCTTATTACAGTTCCTGTATGTTATCCTTTTACAAGCAACAATATATGAACCTTAGCAGAACACGAAGTAGAATAGCACCGACAAGTAATTGTCAAATGGTGTAAAACTACTCACTAGTTGTGTTATCAATGGCATAAAAAAGGCCATTCTAATTTAATGACAAAATGAACCTATGTAAAAGGATAAGAATGCAATATAAATTGAATATAGATTGGACAAAAGTTACCTAGCTAATGGCAGAAGCAGAAACATTGATCACTTGTTTCATCAATTGCATTTTCTGTTTAGGTTTCAAGAGCCTCCATAAAGTTTTTGTTTGAAAGATTGAAGTCCATCTTGTGCAAATCGATTGCACAGAAGATCATTAAGTTTTTACAGGAACTGATGTTGTCATCATGTAACAGATCACAGATATGTAGTGACAGCAGTTAGTACCTCACGCAACAGGCAGACAATGGACTCAGGCAAAAAGCACCGTTAACTACAGTACTTTCAGCATTGCCTCTTGTCAAACTTGAACTTGAAATTGAATTATTTTGAAACTTGAACCGCGTCAAAAGATTTTAGAAAATTGATAAATTCAGAAGTTTGAACACCTCCAAAAACATTCCTCTTATATTTGCTACAGTATTGGGCTATTAAGAGAAAAAGACAAACCTTTTTAAAAGAACAAGCCTGTACTCAACACAAACACAAAAAGGCCACGAAACATGTTTTCTTCGTAGATTGATTTGATTTAAGCTTTGAGACAGAAAAGTTGAATTACAAACCTGAAGATTATCAACAAGGTAAAGAACATCCCCAATGTAATTCTTATTTTTCACTGTGGATGTGTTGGTAGCTACATCTTTGGAGGAACTTGTGGATGATTTACCACTTCTCTCTCCCATTTTTCCTGTGTCAGACTTCAAAATTCCCCATAATTCCCAATTTAAGTAGAGAGGTAGATTATGTCATGCTGTAAAATGGAGGAGGAAGAAGTGAGCTAATGAAACATAAGCAAAACATAAGCAGTGTTAAAAAGCAGGTGTCCACGCACTTGTGAGAGCAGTAGCTTATAATTAGGAAGCTAATGGACCATTTCTTGCCACAATTTAGGTAATTGTACCTGCAAGTTTTAGTAGATCAATAAATTGTACTTACCAAGTTGTAATACATGCTTCTTCAAAACTTGTGTCATATCTTTCAACATTGATTCCTCTTGAAATTCATGGCACTGTAAAATTGAATTCACAGCATAACACTGAAATGTAGGAATCAAATTCTGTCGACTAAAAAGAAAGAGGCTTTTTTGCTTTTGAAATTGGCAAAAGGAAGCTAACCTCAAAGAACTCAATTTTCCGACATAAAGATTCCAAAGGTTTGATCCAAGTTTGAGCAAAATTCTGTGGTATGTCTGACATTTCAAAGTTGTATGAATTTATTTCCAATAGATGCTATGCTACAACTATTTTCTTCAATTGCCTGAAATTCGTTTGCCACTGAAAGAATCTTTGATTCTTGAAGTGTAAAATGAAAACTTGAATGCTATTGAAAGATTAACAAAAAGCAAGAAACATTGTGTACAGAGAATTGAATCTTCTCATCTAGAAACTTGTATTTTCATATATATTTTTTTACTAATAAGAAAACTAAACACTCTTATATACATTGATTATCATAAGAAATGCATGTTGCTCTATCTCTCTTCTAATTGGTTAATAAAGTGATGAGCTGGACCTTTCCTAATAACCTTTCCCGCTCAATCTACAATTGTTCTATACTGCTGGTCTACTAGAAATGTCCTGGAGATTCATCTTGATGTCATCTTTACTCAGCATCATCAGATATTGATGGATGTTCAGCTTGAGTAAGTTGAACCTGCTTCCTAACATTCCCCCTCAAACTCAATGGGGAATCTTGCACATTGAGTTTGCTCTTTAGAAACTGAAATCTGGGTGTTGACAAAGCCTTAGTGAAGATATCAACTATTTGGTCGACAGAAGGCACATGATTAATCAAAATCTGTTTCTGAATCACCCTTTCGCGAACAAAATACAAATCCAATTCTATATGTTTAGTTCTAGCATGTAGAACAGGATTATTTGACATTGCAATAGTGCTGAAATTATCAACCCAGAATGTGGGAAGCTTAGACTGAGAAACTCTAAGTTCTTGAAGAAGAGATTTAAGCCAGGTCATTTCTGCAACAGCTGAAGCAAGACTCCTATATTCGGCTTCAATTGATGATCGTGAAACCGTATGTTGCTTCTTTGCACTCCAAGCAACAAGATTTGGTCCCAAATATATACAAAATCCTGATGTAGACTTTCTGTCATCAGGATTGGATGCCCAATCAGCATCTGAAAATCCAACTAAATCATAGAGTGCATTTTGATTGCTTGGCCTGCTAAAAGTAATCCCTTGATTTGAAGTGCCTTTGAGATATCTCAAAATTCTCTTAACTGCTTTCCAGTGTTCATCCAAAGGTGTTTGCATGAATGGACACACCTTGTTAACAGCAAAGGTGATGTCTGGTCTAGTGATTGTTACATACTGTAAAGCACCCACAACAGACCGGTATTCACTTGCATTATCAATTGGATTACCTTTAAAGAGTGACAGCTGATTCCCCACACTTGCAACCATAGAAGAGGCAAAAGGTTTTGCATTTTCCATCTTGGTTCTCTTTAACAGATCCATTATGTACTTGTGTTGTGATAAATGTAGTCCTTGTTCTGTTTTCTGAACTTCTATACCCAAGAAGTAATGCAGCAAGCCTAAATCTTTCAATGCAAATGTTTTATTCATCTGTTGTACTAGTCTTTCTATCTCCGTCTCACACGAACCAGTGACAATAATGTCATCTACATATACAAGGACATATATACAGAACCCAGTAGCAAATTTGCAGAAAAGAGATTGATCAGCTCTGCTTGAAGAGAACCCCATCTGAAGAAGAGTGTCCCTAAACCTGTCAAACCAGGCCCTAGGGGCTTGTTTCAATCCATATAAGGCTTTGTGCAATTTGCAGACCAAATGCTGTCCATTCCCTTCCTTAAAACCTGGTGGTTATTGCATGTAAACTTCCTCACAAAGAATGCCATTAAGAAAAGCATTGTTAACATCTAATTGCCTTAAATTCCACCTATTTGTGACTGCAAGGGAAAGAATAACTCGAACAGTTGTAGGTTTCACTACAGGACTAAACGTTTCAGTAAAATCAAAACCAGCTAATTGATGGAACCCTTTAGCTACAAGGCGAGCTTTATGTCGTAGCAAAGTACCATCTGGATTCCGTTTTACCTTGAAAACCCACTTGCAGCCTATAATCTTCCTTCCTGCAGGTGGAGGAACTAATGACCATGTATGATTGTCCTTGAGTGCCTGAAATTCAGTCTTCATTGCAGTGAACCATTGTGGATGAGCTAAAGCTTGTTGAAAAGATTCTAGTTCAGTATCATCTAACTGAGCAATCCAAGCTTTTGGCTTAAAGATTCCAGATTTAGCTCTTGTCACCATAGGATGACGATTTTAAGAGTGTAGTTCTACATGAGACTGTTGTTGTATAGGTGTAGTGGCAGTAGGTGCAATAGTTGTGTTATGTAAGTCATCAGAATACTGCAATACATGATCATTAGTAGCAGTTGTAGAATGAGTTTTAGAAATATTGTTAACAACCTGTAAAGTCTATGGAGCAGGAGAAGATGATGAAGGAACCACAGGTGGAAACAAAGATATACTGTGAGGCCTCAGGTTGTCTGTTGATGAACATGTTTTAGCAAAGGGAAACACATTTTCTTTAAACACTGCATTTCTAGCTATGTATAACCTGCCTGTTGAGCTCAAACACTTATACCCTTTGTATTGAGTACAATATCCAAGAAAGGTGCAGGGCTCACTTCTAAACTGCAGCTTATGTTGGTTATATGGTCTGATATGAGGATACACAAGACAGCCAAACACTTTAAGAGTTGAGTAATCAGGTTCTTTGCCATATAGACAAGTAAATGGACTTTTTCCTTGCAAAACAGAGGTTGGCATACGGTTTATCAAATATGTAGCAGTGATGAAAGCCTCAGACCAAAAACGAATTGGTAATGAAGCTTGTGAGAGGAGGCTGAGACCAGTTTCAACAATGTGTCTATGCTTCCTTTCAACAAGTCCATTTTGTTCATATGTGTATGGACAAGACTGTCTAAAAACAACACCACATTCTGCCAAAAAAGATGATAGAACTAGGAATTCTCTTCCATTATCAGTCTGTAGGGTCTTGATTTTGGAAGAAAATTGAAGCTCAACTTGAGTTTTGAACATTTTAAAAACTTGAGCAACTTCTCCTTTGGTTTTAAGCAAAAAAATCCATGTGTACCTAGTATGAGCATCTAAAAAACTAACATAAAATTTTGATCCATTTGTGGATGCAACAGGAGCAGGCCCACACACATCAGCAACAACTAACTCAAGAGGACAACTATAAGATGTATTTGAATGTGGAAAAGGTTGAGTATGAGATTTACTCACTTGACAATCATGACAAAAGAGAGAGTGGGAATTAGAAAATGGAATTCTGCATTTATTCAATATGGTTTTTATAATGGATGAGGATGGATGTCCCAACCTCAAATGCCAAAGAAACAAGCTAGGATCATTTGGAATACGAGAAGCATCAATTACATCAACATTATTTACATTTGTTGCAGAATTACTACCATTGACAGTAGGTTGTTGGTACAATTTAGAAGCTGAAAAAGAAAATCTATGATCAGACTTTGAGAACTCTGTTTCTTTACTGAGCACTGTAGTGGTAAATCAAACACCTACAGGCCATTTTTAAGGACCCCTTGAAGAAGAGCTTTCTTCGTAACTTGATCCTTCACAAGACAAAATGAGGGGTGAAATTCAATAAAGACATTATTGTCTTTAACAAATTTAGAGACACTAAGTAAGTTCTTTTTGATGTGTGGAATATGTAGAATATTTCTAAGATGAAAAGCATGTTTATCAAGAATGAATGCATTAGAACCAACAGAAGAGATGCTCAAACCTGCTCCATTACCCATGTAGATTCTCTCCTTTCCTTGATATTCAGACTTGTTCATGAGATTTGCAATGTCAGAGGTGCAATGGTTTGTTGCACCACTATCTAGATACTACTATATGTTGCCAATAGTAGTGCCAAATGAGTTAGTTTCTGGTCCTACAAACATAGCTGCCATATTTCCAGAATGTCTAGTACCAATATTGCTATTTCCATTGCCTCCTCCTAATTGTGTGTTAAATTGTGGCTGATAGGTTTGATCAAACCTATAGTAGCATCTCGAAGCACCATGTCCTGGCTTGTAACAAATTTGGCAAGGAGGTCGATTATTGCTATACCTTCCCCTACCACGGCCTCTTCTACCACCATAATTGTAACCAGGTTGTCTTCCTCCAAATGCATTAGTATGCACATTTACATTCTCCTTCCCTGAACCGCTAGGCCCAATGCTAACATTCCTTTTATTCATTGCCATGTTAACACTTAGACTCTCAACCTGAGTATGCCTTTCAATACGAGCCTCATGAGTGAGCAACAAAGCTGTAATTTCAGCCATTGTGTGACTGACAGGAACTGATGTAATTGAGACCACGAAAGAGTCGTATTCAGAACCTAAACCACTCAGAATTGCCATTATTTTGTCATCCTCACTCATTACATAACCAGTGAAAGAAAGAGCATCAATAACACCTTTTTTCTTTGTCAAATACTCTGTCATTGTGAGACCATCTTTCTTCAAAGTTTGAAGTTGCAACTTGAGTTGCATAATGTTAGCTTTAGATTGAGACTTAAAGAGTCTTTCAATGTTCAGCCATGCTTCACAAGAAGTCTCACATCCAATCAAATGAGGCAAGATTTCTTGACTCATTGATGACAACATCCAACACAACAAGATTTGATCTTGTTGTTCCCAATCCAAGAACAAATCATTAACAGAACCATCTGGATTCACTCGACTCGGAGGAGAAAAATTAGGGTCGATATAGGTTCCAAGGCGATTACCTTTAATTGCTGCAAGAATTTGCTGCCTCCACAGAAGATAGTTATTGTGATCCAGCTTTACGGTCAGTTCCAGTTTCATTGGCAAGATGAATCTTGATCCACCAAGTGAAGAATTGTTGATTTTTGAATTCGAAGCAGAAGACATGATGTGTTGAAGCTCTGATACCATGAAAGAATCTTTGATTCTTGAAGTGTAAAATGAAAACTTGAATGCTATTGAAAGATTAACAAAAAGCAAGAAACATTGTGTACAGAGAATTGAATCTTCTCATCTAGAAACTTGTATTTTCATATATTTTTTTTTACTAATAAGAAAACTAAACACTCTTATATACATTGATTATCATAAGAAATGCATGTTGCTTTATCTCTCTTCTAATTGGTTAATAAAGTGATGAGTTGGACCTTTCCTAATAACCTTTCCCGCTCAATCTACAATTGTTCTATACTGCTGGTCTACTAGAAATGTCCTGGAGACTCATCTTGATGTCATCTTTACTCAGCATCATCAGATATTGATGGATGTTCAGCTTGAGTAAGTTGAACTTGCTTCCTAACAGCCACCATCAAAGAAAATTACATATTATATTATAGTTGTAATTTTACATAAAGGGTGGGGTAAATATCAACAAAAGAACTTACATGCAGTGCCTTTTACCTGTACATGGAAGGAAGGACGATAAAACCAGAAGTCAAGACAAGTAAATAGAACAGTTGGACAATGTTGTTGTAAAATTCTTCTCCCCTTATCACATGCCATGCCACCATTCTTTCTTTTCCTAATTGCAAAACTAACCACAGAAGCTGTGACAAAGAGAAATTTAGGTGCCTCAAAATCATGTGTCTACTCTTGAAACATTTATTCTCAATAATTAGCAACTACATAACTACAGAAGATGGATATAGGTAATTACCTGTCAGAGAAGGATTAATCAACAAATTCTATCTTCAGGCCACATGTCATTTCCTCTGGCAAGACTTGCTTAAAAGCTTCCTCCAAACATAGTGGCAGCTGCAAATCCAACATATATTGAATGATTTCTGAAGATAGGTTATATACATAATGTAAACAATTCCTAATTTAAGTGAAGGGCTAGAATACATAAAATGGAGGAGGAAGAAGTGAGTAAATGAAACTAAATAGGTGTATTAAAAGAGGCATCCATGTTTTTGTAAGAGCAGTAGCTTATAATTAAGAAGACAAGGGACCATTATTCGCCACAATTCAGGTCTCCAATAGGGAATTCTCAAGGTTTCATATTCTCAAAATTCAAAAATACTTATTTTTTGCCTGTAGTCTACTGTATCCAAGCATAAGAAGTCATTCCTTTTACTGAATTGTACTTACAAGTTGTAAATTTATAATTCTTCAAAACTTTTGTCATATCTTATTGATTTATAATCAGAAGTCAACATTGATTTATCAGAAAATTCATACCATTTTAAAACTAATTCATTGCAGAAAACTGGAATATAGGAATCAAAGAGTTGTTGACTAGAAAAACATAATAATAAAATGAAAATCGGGAGCAAACAAACCTCAATGAGCTGAGTTTTCAGATATAGAAGGATTTTTCAAAGCAAATTTCAGGCAAGCGAAGAAGCTCCCCCAGGGTTTGATCTAAGATGGGTGAAAGCCATTGTACAAATTAGTTTCCAAAAGTTGCTATACTTCAAATGTTTTCTCCAATTACCTGTTCTGTCTTTCAAATTGGTGTAACATACAATGGGAGTTCAGTGTTGTATGTAACAATCAATGATAATACATTAAATGTTTAAAATTTGAAACAATATACAGAAGAAGAAGAGCAAGAGCTAACTTACGGGGGTTGATTGAGCTCCAGATGAGATGTGGTTTTCAAGCATTGTTCTCATGTATGCAAGATGCCCTTGGTTTGACACTAATTCTCTAAAAGAGTGCCAACGCCGATGTGCAATGTCTTGAGCGATGTGGAGTCTAGAAGGTGATCCGACAATGCTTTAACTTAGGGCAGTGTTTGATAGTCAAAGAAGAAAGAGAGGGCATAATTATAATATCTTTTATATTCTCATATTCCAATTCTTCCCACTCTTCCATTCAACCAAACTCTAGATGCTTCAATTTTGGAAAAGCTATAACAGGTGAAGATGATGAAGATGATATGTCACTGCAATTTTCAACTCCTAAAAATTCATTACCCACCCTTTTCAACCTCCTCATAAATCGAATTTGGAGTGTTTCAAGCAATGGTAGTTTACCCAAAGCAGGCAAATACTCACACTCGAGGGTGTGATATATTACTATCTTGAGCGATGTCGAGTGTAGAAGGTGATTTGGCAATGCTTTCAACTTAGGGCAGTTTTCGATGGTTAATTGAGAAAGAGAGGGCATAATTATAATATCTTTTCTATTCTCATATTCCCATTCTTCCCACTCTGGAATTTCAACAAAATTTAGATATTTTAATAATAGGAAGACTACAGCAGGTGAAGATGATGATGATGATGCCCTGTTACTATTTTCAACTCCTAAAAATTCATTACCCACCCTTTTCAACCTCCTCATATTATCAATAGTGAGTGTTTCAAGCAACGGTAGTTTACCCAAAGCAGGCAAATACTCACACTCGAAGGCTTTATATATTTCTATCCGCTTAAGCTGGGCTAACGACACTACCCAATTTGGGAATGCAATACCTCCATAATAATTTATCTCTAATTCCTTCAAATACGAAGGCGATTCTAAAGCTTCAAGAACTGTTTCATCCTTGTTAGATGATGCTTCACTTGATTCACGGAAGTTCAAAACCAAACCAACGATGTTTTCCTTATTCTTGAGTTGTGCATTCTTAGCCTCACCTTCGTCTAAAACATTTTCCAACCCTATTATCGTAAGTTGACCTCTAAGGTGATTGAAGTTTTTAAGACAATCAAGCCTTAACCCTTGGTTACCACCACTAACAATTAATGTACTTAGAGTTCGAAGATTAGTTAGTCTCTCGACTCCTTTTGATAGGTATTTTAGACTATCATTTCCCTTAAGTATTAAATGCCTTAAGTTAATTAACCTACCCATCCCTTCGGGTAGATTTTCAAGAACATCACAGGCAATTAAAGACAAAATTTGGAGATTGAATAAATCACACAATGTGTCAGGTAATTCTTTCATTTTCAAATACTGCAAAGAAAGATATCTCAAATATATTAATTTCCCTATTTCTTTTGAAATATTTTGGATTTGCACATTACTGTTCATCCTATTATTATTTATCTCCAATGACCTTAAACATGTCAATTGCTCAAAAAAGTTTGATTGAAGTGGTTTAATTTGCATTGATTCAAATTGAACTAAGAGGCTTCGTAGCTTTTGGATACCACATTTGTTTAAAAGAAATGAAACCTCATCTTTATTCACGATCAACATTAAATGATGCACTTTCTCATAAGAGGGGTTTAGCTTAGCTACCGCATAACTATCAATTTCCATTGCTAAACAATCCTTTTTAACAAGAAATAGTGCAAAATCATGCACTATATCATGCATCTTGCATCTTATTATATTGCCATCTTCATCATTTTCAAACTCTTGGAAGAAGGATCGCATTGCTAAATTCTGAAAATAATTTTCTCCAATTAGTTCTAGATCTTCATTTTGCTCTAGACCAAGATAACCTTGAGTCATCCATAATTTAATTAATTCATCTTTTCTAATATTGTAATCTTTTGGATAGATGGCATAATATGAAAAACATCGTTTCACTTTAAAATGTAAATCATTATAACTTAATGAGAGCGGGCAAAAACCATCTTCTAACTTTTCTAATTTCCACATCTTGCTATCTAATATTCTTTTCCATTGCTCTCTAGTATTTTTAAAGCGTAATAGACTGCCTACAATCTTTATAGCAAGAGGCAAGCCCTTGCACTTGCCAACAATTTCTCTACCGATTTCACCAAACATTTCACACTCTTGTTAAGACCTACCGGAAAATGCTAATTGTTCAAATAACAACCAACTTCCATCTTTTGACAATGTTTCAATATTTATAATATCAGTTGATTTCATCATATGTGCAACTGTTGTTTTACGTGTGGTAACTAAAATCTTACTTCCATGGATACCATTGTTAAGACTATTGTACAATGGTTTCCATTTATTATTGTCTTCAGTCCATACATCATCTAGGATAAGAAGAAATTTTGTTTCTACCACATAGTCTTGAATACATTTTAAAAGAGATTCCAATTCTACAAATTTAGTGACATCATTTGTAAGACTTTCAATGATTGCTTTGGCAATCCTAACCTCATCAAAAGGGTCTGAGACACAAACCCATATTTTTTTTTAAAAATTGTTTTTCACTTTTTCATCATTGTAGGCAAATTGCGCTAGTGTTGTTTTTCCTATTCCTCCCATCCCTACTATTGAGATGACAGGAACATTGTTTCCTTGTTCAAGACTCTCACTTAACAACTTGCTTACTAGACTGTTTTTCTGAATATCTCGATCAAATATTTCAGAAACATCAACAAAAGAAGTAGTTTTCAACCGTTCAGGTTCTTCATTACTTCTAATTGTTTTTAAACTATAAGTATCTTTCTCTTTAGTAATTGAATCAAGGCTTTCATTTATTTCTTTTATCTTAAGGGCAATATCACGACGTAAAACAACTTGTTTGAAACAAAATCTAGGCAAGGGGAAGCAAAAGCTTACCTTCTTCTTAGGAAT
The DNA here is from genome assembly GCA_022984855.1 of Dimocarpus longan. Lineage (NCBI taxonomy): Eukaryota > Viridiplantae > Streptophyta > Magnoliopsida > Sapindales > Sapindaceae > Dimocarpus > Dimocarpus longan. The sequence goes on from CM041013.1 coordinate 11,928,603, forward strand.
ATATGCATTTTCAACTCCCTCAATTTGCAACTTCAAGATTGCAATGTTCCACTCATCTAACACGTCCTCCATGTCGTAGGATACATCTATGAGATTATCCAACCAATCTGCCACAACTTTGTCTTTGACTTGTCTTTGCTCAGCATCAGCGAGCACAGCTTGAACGGTGTGAAAGTTGCTAGCGAGCTTCTTGATTTCCTTCTTGACACCCGTCACCAACCTCACCTCTTATTGCACTTTTTGAGTTGTAATTGAAATCAGTTGCTCCAAAATAACGGAAACAACTGCCTCAGCAGCCATAGTTTGAGATAAAAAATAAATGACAAAAGAATGAGAAATTGTAGGTTCTTAAGTTATCACTTGAATGTGTTTGTGATGTGAAACTAACATTGTCTTTGCTTTTCATTTTAATAGTGCATGCATGGAACAAAAAGAATACTTAAACAGTGAACAAAGCGAAACCTTGCTTTGGCATTTGTTAATTCTTCCTCCAAGTCCAAGATATTCTCAAAATCTTTTCTTGATGAACACGTTACAATAAAGAATAAGCGATTTTTTTAAAAATAATTTAAATAATAATAATAATAAGCTTTGATTACTTACTTTTACAACAATAGTGTATATGCTTTTTAGCTTATATTCCTTCATTCAAAATTTCCATAACGACCCTTCAAATACCTCCCTTGCTGCAATTGTTATAGTTTCAGGAAAAAAAGAAAAAATTACTAAACTTGAATTGTTGTAGTTAAATTCATCTTTTTAATTTAATGGTTGCCGATTGTTTTGTTGAAGTCCAATTTATATGGACTGTTTTGGACAACATCAACAGACCCATATATTATGCACAGACCCATCTCATTTGAACGAGACATGACTACGATTATTTTTGAGATTGGAATTAACTTGACGAATCTAATCTTCATATCCATTTGTTTTTAAATGCAAAAATAAACAAAAGATAGGTTTTGATTATATTGAACATTATTTGTTATTTAAAGATAAACATAATAATATTTAACTCCGTTTTTTTAAGATACTACTATATAATTTCATCATATTTATAGTGTAACTAAAGGAACCAACCTTTTAAATTCTTAATTTTTTAATTTTACTAAATTTAAAACCTTTAAAATTTATAAATGGCTGGTCTATAGTTCAAACTAAGTTAGCAAAAAACCCTTTAAAAATTAATGGTTTTAGCAACTGTTTCAATTATTTGTTTGAAACCCAATTTATGTAAGTTGTTTTAGACAACATTAATGAGCTAACAAAAAACTTACAACCCAATCAACAAGACCTATATCTGTAATTATATACAAAAGAACATATCGTTGTACAATGTTTTATAGTGCATGCATGGAAAGAAAGGAATACTTGAGCCAGTGAACAAAATGAAACATTGTTTGGGCATATGTTAATTCTTCCTCCAAGCCCAAGCTATTCTAAAAATCTTTTCTTAATTAACACCTTACAATAAAGAATAAGTTTTTTTTTTTTTTGGGAAATAAAAAAAGAATAAGCTTTGATTGCTTACTTTTACAACAACAATGTATATGCTTTTCAGCTTATATTCCTTCATATCAAATTTTCCATGACGATCCTTCAAATACCTCCCCTGTTGCGATTGTTATAGTTTTAGGAAAAAAAAAGAAAAAATTACTAAACTTGAATTGTTTTAGTTAAATTCATCTTTTTAATTTAATGGTTGCCAATTGTTTTGTTGAAGTCCAATTTATATGGACTGTTTTGGACAACATCAACGGACCCATATATTATGCACAGACCCATCTCATTTGAAAGAGACATGACTGCGATTACTTTCGAGATTGAAATTAACTTGACGAATCTAATCTTCATATCTGTTTATTTATAAATGAAAAAATAAACAAAAGATAGGTTTTGATTATATTGAACATTATTTGAGATCTAAAGATAAACATAACAATATTTAACTCCATTTTTTTAAGATACTACTATATAATTTCATCATATTTATAATGTAACTAAAGGAACCAACCTTTTTAATTCTTAATTTTTTAATTTTACTAAACTTTAAACCTTTAAAATTTATAAATGGCTGGTTTATAGTTCAAACTAAGTTAGCAAAAAAAAAAAAAAAAAAAAAAAAACCCTTTAAAAATTAATGATTTTAGCAACTGTTTCAATTATTTGGTTTTTTTTTTTTTGAAATAGTTTCAATTATTTGGGTGAAACCCAGTTTATATAAGTTGTTTTAGACAACATTAATGTGTAACAAAAAACTTACAGCCCAATCAACAAAACCTATATCTGTAATTATATACAAAAAGAACATAATGCTATACAATGTTTCATAGTGCATGCATAAGAAAAGAGGAATACTTGAGCTAGTGAACAAAATGAAACCTTGCTTTGGCATATGTTAATTCTTACTCCAAGTCCAAACTATTTTCAAAATCTTTTCTTCATTAACACCTTACAATAAAGAATAAGTTTTTTTTTTTTTTTTGGGAAATAAAAAAGAATAAGCTTTGATTGCTTAGTTTTACAACAACAATGTATATGCAGTTTAGCGTATATTCCTTCATTCAAATTTTCTATGATGACCCTTCAAATACCTCCCCGCAGCAATTGTTATAGTTTTAGGAAAGAAAGAAAAAATCACTAAACTTGAATTGTTTTAGTTAAATTCATTTTTTTTAATTTAATGGTTGCCGATTGTTTTGTTGAAGTCCAATTTATATAGACTATTTTGGACAACATCAACGGACCCATATATTATCCACAGACCCATCTCATTTGAACGAGACATGACTACGATTATTTTTGAGATTGGAATTAACTTGACGAATCTAATCTTCATATCCATTTGTTTTTAAATGAAAAAATAAACAAAAGATAGGTTTTGATTATATTGAACATTATTTGAGATTTAAAGATAATCATAATAATATTTAACTCCGTTTTTTTAAGATACTACTATATAATTTCATCATATTTATAGATATAATTTCATCATACTTATAGTGTAACTAAAGGAATCAGCCTTTTTAATTTTTAATTTTACTAAATTTTACATCTTTAAAATTTATAAATGGCTGGTTTATAGTTCAAACTATGTTAGCAAAAAAAATTATTTTAAAAATTAATGGTTTTAGTAACTGTTTCAATTATTTGGTTGAAACCCAATTTATATAAGTTGTTTTAGACAATATTAATGAGCTAACGAAAAACTTACAACCCAATCAACAAGACTTATATCTGTAATTATATACAAAAGAACATAATGTTGTACAATGTTTTATAGTGCATGCATGGAAAGAAAGGAATACTTGCCCCAGTGAACAAAATGAAACTTTGCTTTTGCATATGTTAATTCTTCCTTCAAGTCCAAGCTATTCTCAAAATCTTTTCTTCATCAACAACTTACAATAAAGAATAAGTTTTTCTTTTTTTGTTCGTTTTTTAGAAATAAAAAGAGAATAAGCTTTGATTTCTTACTTTTACAACAACAATGTATATGCTTTTCAGCTTATGTTCCTTCATTCAAATTTTCCATGACGACCCTTCAAATACCTCCCCTGCTGTGATTGTTACAATTCCAAGAAAAAAAATTACTAAACTTGAATTGTTGTAGTTAAATTCATCTTTTTAATTTAATGGTTGCCGATTGTTTTGTTGAAGTCCAATTTATATGGACTGTTTTGGACAACATCAACGGACCCATATATTATGCACAGAACCATCTCATTTGAATGAGACATAACTACGATTATTTTCGAGATTGGAATTAACTTGACGAATCTAATCTTCATATCCATTTGTTTTTAAATGAAAAAATAAACAAAAGATAGGTTTTGATTATATTGAACATTATTTGAGATTTAAAGATAAACATAATAATATTTAACTCCATTTTTTTAAGATTTACTATATAATTTCATCATATTTATAGTGTAACTAAAGGAACCAACCTTTTAAATTCTTAATTTTTTAATTTTACTAAATTTTAAACCTTTAAAATTTATAAATGGCTAGTTTATAGTTCAAACTAAGTTAGCAAAAAAGAACCCCTTTAAAAATTAATGGTTTTAGCAACTGTTTCAATTATTTGGTTGAAACCCAGTTTATATAAGTTTTTTAAGACAACATTAATGAGCTAACAAAGTGAACATTTCAAGAAATAATTTCTACTGCATCACTAAGTAGATCCGATATTAACTCATTAGGGTAAGTTCAAGTCGAGAAAACACTTTTCTCGAGACAAGACACATCTAATTCCTTAGACAATCATTTTAAAATTTTCTTATGGCAAATGTGGTCTTGAATTTCCAATTCAAATGTGGGGTATTGTTGAGTTTTTAAAAGAAGTTTGAAATGAAAAGTTACAATCCCACATGGAAAATAAACACTCTACCTTTTAAGTATATAAGAAAGACAACATGGGTTAAGTTGTTGAATGGCTAACAAGACTTATATGGGCCTTGTTGGAGCTCCCCACATATATAATATATATATACACATTTAATTATCAAAAGATGGGCTCACTTTAGGTTGAGTCCTGGCCCGTCAGCTAATTTTTTAATTTATTTATTAATTTTTATTTTCGAATTTGAATTTAAATAAAATTCAAAAGTTATATTGATTTTGAAAATTTATTTTGGTTCTAAGAAATTGTATTCTTATACAAATCTGTTTATAAATAGTCTTTTTCAATTATTAATAATTTTTTTAAGTTTTTTTTTTTTTCATTTGTTTTACGTTCATTGTAATTTGCCTGACTTCTGAGTTGTTTTGCTTCAATACGGAAGAATTGATAGTTGAATCTTGGGGACAGTCTTCATTCGTCCTTGAAGCAAGCGAAAGGGGATAAATACTGTCTTAGGACATTGCACACTCATTACAAGCCTCTATCATCTTTAATCGGATTTCTGTATTCAAGTAAGTTAATATTAATTCATTTCTATTTCTTTTATATTCGTATACTGTTATTGTTTTTTTTTTTTTCTTTTTTGTGTATTATATCTGTAAATTAATACTGATTGATTGTTGTTTCCAACAAATGGTGATGTGGCCAAACTTTAGGCAGATTTATTAGTTTTTGCTCCCATTTTTCCCTTAACAACTTTTCAGATCCCATTAATTCCCATGATTCCAATCTTGGGGGCACAAATGTTAGTGGTAATGAGGACTTGTTGCTTGTTTCTTCTTGACAACAAGCACAGCCATAAATGTGAAGGGCTATCATTCATGGTGGCCTAGGGCAAATCTTAGACCCTGTAACTTAGGATCATTAGATTGATGGTAAAACTATCCATTATGCTTATTAAGATAAAATAATGACTAAACTTCAAACACGCAGTTCATTGTCATATATTATCTCAACAAGAACTAATTTAATATATAACAAATTTATATGCACTTCATTTAATTTACTTCCTAGAGATGGTATGAATCAATAGACAATCCCGCTCACCTGTGTTGGATCAATAGTACCAGCAGCCTTTTGATATTTTCCTGTAGCAGCTTGGAACTATACTTAATTCTGGACAGAGCCTGAATGTACGAAAAGAAACAAGAAAATAGATCATTGAACTATTAGATTTATGCACACTTCCTTAAGTTAACATGTCACAATACAACAACATACCTTTTCAAATTTGACTTCAAATGTGATGACAAAACGAAAGCACCAATATGTGAAAGCTGTAAAAGTTGAAATACTTGCATTTAGAGCATCCTCTACTCTCAATTCCTTTACTTTGAGCTCAGTTTATGTTTGTCCTCTAACCTAGATATTTATGAAATTTCATAAATTAATTAATCAAACAAACAGAAAATTTCCTAAATCACAATTACACCATCATGGATGTATCCTATTTCTTTGACTAAGCTTCTAACTTTTCATATGGTTTTGTTTTGCTGCATGTGTCATGATACATTGAGTACCAAAGAGTACAAAGGCAGATAGAAAAGATTAGAAAAAAGAGAAATCAGGAAAGGTACTTGGTTCCCGATCTGTGAAACCCAGAGCCCTTTGCATTGCCATTTTCAATAACAATTCTTGTTTTATTTGAGAGCACAATGTTGGCATCATGTCCTAGAACCTCATTCTCAGCTTTTTCTGGCGTTAGCTCCACTTTATCTTTTATTACAGTCCTGCATGACCATTTACCAACACTTCACTTTCATTTCCTAGAGATACGATTAAAGCAATAAAGAATGTCACTCACACCATTGTGAAATGAATAAAGCCAGTAGTTATAAGATCCATATGTATTTCCCGGCACATTGTTGATATGCCTGAAATTGTCACTAGAAAGTAAGATAACACAATTAAGCCTTTAGACTTATGCATATACTCATATAAAACAATGTATGCCGCTTGCCTTATTAAATGCAACACTCATGTCTATGGTTTTTATTCACGACAATTAACTTCACTATGCAGCTCAATGCCCTTTTAACAATAGTCTACTCAGCCTTACAATTATAACAATTATAATATTAAATAGTTTCATATGATTGAAGAAGTGAATTTATATTAGTTTATAAGATGAAAGTAAACCTCCACTTATTAGTTAGCTTTTATGGTGGAGTTAGATTCAAAATCCTTTTATGACATAGTCCTCTCATTATATTCCTCATTTCATATATTTGATGATAGTATAGGCCCTTCAAAAACTGAAAGAAAAAAATTTTAGACACCATGTTTTTTGGTAAAATTATTTGTTATGACCTCATTTCATATAGTCGATGATAGTATAGGCCCTTCAAAAACCGAAAGAAAGAAATGTTAGACACCATGTTTTTTGGTAAAATTATTTGTTATGAGTTGTGCAAAAAAAACAAAAAAAAAAAAAAACAGAAAAAACAAAAGTAAAGAAAAAAAAAAGATGAAAGATTGCCAACCTAAAATCATAATAATATTAAAATTTAATTAAAAGAGTTGACATCAACTTTTAATTTGTTGGCATTCCAAAAAAATAAATATATACTGTTAATTTGTTGAAGAGATAGTGAGAGCCAAAAAATAAGGAGCAATTTATAAGGTCAAAATGGGAATATAAAGAGAATTGATATCTTGGTTAGCAAGTATTTCCATTAGATCTCATTTGACATACGAGATTGGATTAGATTGCTTTCATAGGATTAGATTGGATAGAATTAAATTAGATTGGATAAATTAGTATTATAATATGTTTGATACAGTATGAGATTGGATAAATTAATGTTGTAATATGTTTAGTGTAGTATGAGATTGGATAAATTAGTGTTGTGATATGTTTGAAATAATATGAGATTGAATAAAATCATTTTTAAATAATTAATTTTTTTTTTAAAATGAATAAATCTATTTTCAATTAATTTTAATTTGAAATAAATTTTTAATTAATTCTAAAAGGATTATTTATAAACATATTAAATTAATTTTAATTAAAATAAATATATCATATAATAAAAGTGTTTAAATTAATTTGAAAAATAATATAAAATATAAAATTATATTTTATAAATAAATATAACTATGTTAAATCAATTTTAGAGAAAATAATATTTATTTTATAACTAATTTAAAAGAATATTATATTTTATAAATATTTAATAAATATATTAAATTAATTTTTAAAATAAATAATTTAATTTAACTTTAGGTTAGAAAAAGGAAAAGAAATGCAAAATGAAAAAATGAAAAAAAAGAAGAAGAAAAAAGAAAAAGAGAACAACATGATTTATCCCACCATAGCAACATAAAACGAAAGTTCCAATTTCATGCTTTAACCAAACATAAATTTGGATTGGAAGTCATCCAAACCTAATTCAAACTCATGTAATAAATAAGGTCTTAGTTTTATTGAAGTTCAATTTATGTGGACAATTATGGAAAGAATAATAGGCTGACAAATTGATTATGACCCATATGATTTCTCAATACTAGTCAAGTCAAATCAAGATCAATTGAGGCATGATGTAAGAGGAATTAGGTCATAAAAAGCTGAGGCAGCCAACCTTGACTCTTATATACGAGACTACCTTCGAAATTGATGTCTAGTATGTCAAATTTGTCGTTTGGATAAATAATTCCTAATTTCTGAAGTGTTCTTTAGCATCCTATGTGTAAAATATCCAAAATGACATATATATATATATATATAAGAGTTATTCATTCCTCATTAATGGCTTATATTATAAATTATGATATATGAATACCCTTGTAGATTATAGTCCATTCACCTATGCCCTAATGTAGTGAATTTATACAATTTTCATTAAAGAAATTCAAAAGAATAATCGACATTAATTTTGAGAATTCTTGGTGACTGCCTAAGGATGGGCTAGAAAAGAATAATCTATTGTTTGGACAAGTAAAGAATCACTGAAGTTACCTTTTTTTTTTTTTAAGTGGCATTTGCTTTTGAAAAGCATTGGGTTAGAGAATCAACTTCTTCCTCTAAAATCTATTTAAAGCAATAAATAGTAAAATTTTGATAAAATAATAATTCTTCTAAAATTAAAATATCTTTTGGTTCTAACTTAGATCAGTATATTATTTTTATAACGATATTAAATGCACAAAATAATGGTTTATAAGGCCCAATGAGCAAGTAAATTCACATTACATGTGGCATTTGCCTTTTTTTTTAAAAAAAAAAAAAAAAATCAATATCTTCGTATGCAGACAAATGATTTATCAAATGAATAATGTTACACCATCGAAAAATTTGTTCAAATCATATGGTAAGTTTATGTGTAATTACCACATCATCAATATATCATCCAAAAATTAATATGATAATTACAAATTAGCTTGACTCATTATTTGGACAATAAATTTGGGTAAATTTTTGAGAAGTGTAACATTGTTCTTATCAAATAATACAAACTACTTGTATATGAGTACAACTTTGAGAACAAATACAGAAGTAATTATTTTTACTTAAAGAGACTAAATTAAACTTTTGAAATATAAAGTAAAATGGGTTTGTCTTTCAACTTTTAATTGATATAAGATGTTGATACTTTACTGCATCCCTAAGTTATGCTTGCCTTAATAGCGACTTTAACTTCGGGTGTGTATATCTAAATATTCAATTACAGTATGTAAAAATAAAACTCTACTAATTATTAATTGAAGATTCTTAGCATAATATATTTGTACACGGAATAAAGCATTTTGCTTATTGCTGTCGAATTGCATTCGATAGTTGAGATTTAATATCTAAATAAAATTAAAGTTAAAATGTCTAACCGAATAAGAAATATACATATAACTAAAACAATGTTTTGCTAGCTAGTTTAGAATCATTTTAATCTAACAGATGTTATGTTACAAAACTTACTTTAAAATTAATAATGATGATGTAAATACTAGGTTTATTGACAAATTAAGTTAGCTTTTGACTGCAAAAAATTGATGTGCAACTCAAATATTTATTTAAAACTTTAAAGTAAGCGTAAAATCTTTGTAATTTTAATGTGAGTTATGTGAATATTAACACAAAATCCTATACCGTACTCAATATCTTATTTGGTATGGATATGTTGGCACTCACATATTATTATATACGTGACTTATTTTAATTTCATCCAAACTTAAAAATCTATATTAGCATATGTTTAGGTGGCATGCACTGGTTTTAGATTGGGAATTGAAAAAATAAAATAAAATAAATCATCAAGATGATTTCGATCCAAAAATCAAATTATCTGTGTTTATATATTGAATTGGGTCCATCTCTTGACCTTATTTTTTACATTGACTTTTTACAAGAGAATTAAAATTTAAGTGATTCATAAGAACAAAAGGAATAAATAACAATCTTAATTATTTATTATCTTTTATGTTAAAGCGTCACCAGATGATAAAAAGTCTAATAAAAAAAAATTAGGAGAGGATCCTAACTTATATATATTTGTGTATAACTTGTACTAGAAAAGGAAACGGTACATGAAAAAGGGAAAATAAAGAAAATACAGTCACATTGATTAGAAAAGATCCAATGAGGATTTACAAGATTGAATATAGCTGATTTACAATTAAAGATTTATAAGTTGTTTGTTGGACATGACGACTGGTGCTGTTACACTTGATTCATGTAGATGTGCAAAGAAAAATATTAGCGAAGTGTCTTAAATTAATCAGCTGATTAGGAGAAGATCTCCAACTGTTAATAGAAACTGGAATGGAATATAAGATATGCAAGAGGATAAAACAACAGGCAGACTAGCGAATAATGATCAAGTTGCAGTGGTTCTGGCATTGGTCTGCTTGGGAACATGAACTGCTTCATCAACTTGTTTGTTCAAGGAATTTTGTTAAATTCTGAAGCTTTAGCATCTCTCATTGACTTGTTCATCTCCAATAACATTTCTATTAATTTTGCTCCAGCCTTGGGCTAGAAAGATAGAGACCGAAAGGAAAATTCGTAAGCCTGAAATTGATTTGATCAAAACCTGAACAAGAAAGAAGCAAACCTGAACATTATCAAGAAGAGACTAGCGAACATCCCCAGTGTCATTCTTGTTGCTTGGAGGGGATGTTGTTCATTTGGAGGAACGTTTTGGCAGATTCCTGCGTCTTGATTCATGTATTAGTCATTTAAGATTGGCCCGGCAGTTCCCAATTTAAATAGAGTTGTAAAATACGCAACGGACTAAATAAACAGAGAAAGGTAGAAGTTAACAGATTAAACTTGAAGTTCAAGAAAGGCTCGAAAAGTCTACCATTCATTACATGTCCTAAAAGATGATAAGGATTACTAAGAGCTGTACTAGAAATTATAAGAATGGTGACCTGAGTTAATTGATCAACTTTAGGCAGCAGCCACGGGTGCAGCTTCCTTGATGTGTCAGTGTCTGCAATGCTGATTGAGGAAATTTCTGAGCAACAGATTCAGTAGCTCCATGCTACAAGCAACATCTTACAATCTGCAAGTCAAGGACACTACTATACTATAAACATGCAGTTAATTGTCATTTATCAACGTACGGCTTCCATTTCCTGGATGAATGTTTGAAGCGATTAAGAATCTTACTTCATTGTTGTTGGATCAATAAAACTAGCAGCTAAACATCTTACATTTTACATGTAATTTTTCATCACATAAATTCTGATTATGTCTCTGGCAAGAACATCTACACAACTGGTAGAAAGAACACAATGATGATAATCAGCATGATGTTCCTAATCACAATATAGGTAGGTTACAAGTACTAAAACTCTACATAGATTTCGGTGTAAGAACTTAATATGATTGTTTGGAATTTAAATTATAAGCTTAGATTGAGACATTAAGTGATAACTAGTTTAATTTCAGAGCACATTTATATATTGATATTTGCACTTGTTATGCAAATGAATCTAACATGTACCAAGCTGGTGTGATGGCCTGATAGGCACTCAGCTCCAGTAGCTTTTCAAGGAACTAAAATCATCAAGTCTTTCATATTCAGTTGTGACAATTTTGTTGGAAAAACAACAACGAATCAGCCAAATCTAATTCAGAGTACTGCAAATCAAGTTTCAATATTACAGCCTAAAGAGGCAAGGACTTGGAATTCTCATCCCTCGCTTTATGTCTGAGAAGATGATACGGACTATTTAGAGTAGTACCAATTGTTTGAATCGATCTTAATAATGACAGTCGCCTCAATGTGTTTAGTATCCCTAACCTGGTCACATGCACAATGGCAGTAGGTTAATCAGTCAACTTGATGGAACATTAATCTTTGGGGTCTAAACTGTGAAGCTGATGAGGTTGATAACAAAAACCAGTCAACTAAGCAGTTTCCAGCAGCCACGATTTCAGGTTCCTTGATGTTGATAAGTACAGCATCTAATGTGAGAAAGATCTTTGCAACAGAAGGTAAACGTTCCAAGCAACATCTTACCACCTGTAAAGTACAACCAACAATTTTCTCAATAAGCATATGCATTTCCTAGCAGTGCAATAGAAATACTAACTATTAACAACTAAGGTAATTCATGACTTCAATATTAATCAGCTTAATATGTTAAATTTAGAAATTGTTGTTATCCATATATGGTTTCTAATTACTTCTGAGTACAAATAACTGTTTTATAGTACAATATCTTACAATTAACCTATGCATGGGATGAGATTATGAGAGCAAAAGCTATGAGTGGGACCTTGTGAAATATTACAGTTGAATGTGGACCACATTGAGACAGCCTATGCATTTCGAGTATATATATAAAGAACCAGCGACAGCATTGAACTAAAGCATATTTGAAATGGTATTACATGAATATCGTGCCTGGCATAACTATATTTATAGTTAGAAATTTAGTGTCCAGGACTGTATAATACGGCAAGGCAATATATATGAAATTAGTAACTGACTGACATCACACAATAAGAATCTAGGCAGTATATTCCTTGAGAAATTCAAGTTTGTTTAAGATTGTATTGACAATCATTTTGCAAATTTTGTGGAAAATTGAATTACCAAAACCACAGCAACACCACCGGAATGTGTCCCCAAGTCTTTCACTAAGCTTCTCCTTTTCATAGTGGTTTACTACCACCTGCGCCATGCTACACTGATCACTATATAGTGCCATAGCAAAGAGTGAAGACAGAGGAAATGAAGGAGAGAAAAAAAACAGAAAGGACACCAACAAGGATCAAACTCTTTTATTTACTGCACCTGTGTGTTGCCATCACCAACAATAGTCATCATATCCCGTGATTATGTGTGTTATTGTGCATCTTTGTTTACATTTCCTAAATACACCAAAGCGGTTGTTTAACATGTCATAATCAGAATTAGTAACCTTACTTTTCTTTTAGGACATTTGCCAAAGATGAAATTGATTGCTTTATCTATTGATAACCATTTCCAATTCTATAAACACCAAGAAAGGGAGAATATAATAATATGATAGACCTTGAACATGGATTTAAGAGCAACTCAACAAATAAATTACACTTTCCTTTCTCTTTCAAGAGTCTTGATGAAATTTTTGCCTTGAATAGATTTAAATCAATCATCGACTGCACTGCTTGATAGCAGAACTGTAAAATTCAGCATGTCTAGTAAATCATGATTCCTACATTGACAATTTACTTCTGCATGATAAGCCTTGATGTGTAGATAGAATGTTGTACTTGGTTAAAATCGTCCAAATCAGAAGAAAATATTAGAGAAAGAGTTTAAGTTTTGATGAGAAAAGAAATGTTATATAAATATTCTTCCAAGGTGGTGGTATGCAATATGCATCACCTTTTGTCATTGATTCTTCAACAAATGCATGCTGTAATAAACTTGCTTCACTGCATCAAGCCAAAAAATAAAATATCAAGTTTTCTTCACACGAAAAAAATTTTTCAACTTCCTAAAACTTGTATAGTTTTTGCAAATGTAACTATCAGCTAAAGGTTTCTTAATCTGAGTTACATCTTAATATCTACCTATAAATAACCTAATAACATGTGTATTTATAAGGCTATTATAACTACCTGATTGAAGCTTAGTGTCTAGCATCAAAATAGCAAAGAAGGTGTTGGTGGTGATAACAAAAACCTGACATATACTTATATATCCACAAGAAGGTCTAAACCATCCACAAGAAAATAGCAGTCTGTCACCATACTACTACACCTTTATATTCTACATTATGAGTATGACTATTAAACACAAGTATATTTGAGACAAATTCAGCAGTTAAGAAGTGTATGCAGCAAAGACATGTTTACAAAGTCTAGTGACCGTGCTTGATGTAATACATCAAGAGTCTTGGCAATACACTCATTAGGAGACAAGTGTGAGTATTTTCCTAGACATCATTAATATGAATCCAGCAAAAATAAGACATCCTTAAAGATAATCGCATATTAATATACTAGAAACCTGATGCTAAAGACACCTATAGAGACACAACCATATTTGAACATTTATTACCTTCTACTCATCATCATCAAGAGCATCTCAAATGGCACCAACTTTGCCCCAAGCTGCAAGAGGGTGTATCCAGCACCAACTACAATGTCTTCCTCGATTACAGCTTAGAAAGTTTTATATTCAGAATAAGACCTTGACCTTTAATGTGATGACAATAGAACCAAAATAAGATAGCTTCAAAAGTTATAAGTGCCTAGGTTGCATTGAAAGCATCCTCTACTCTTTCATTGTATGTTTGTCCTCCAATCTAGATATGTGACATGGAAAATAAAGTAATGGTAAAAAAGGAAATGAAATTCCATAAAACTAACTAATCAAGTTTACAGAAAATAACCTACATCACAATCACACCAACATGGAAGTATCTCAATGCTTTCATTAAGCTTCCAACTTTTCATGGTCCTGTTTTGCTGCCTGAGTTATGCTTACATTAATTACCCAAGAGTAGCAAGGCAGACAGCACAAATAAGGAAAAAGAGAATTAACGAAAGGCACCTGATTACTAATCTAGGCAACCCAACCTCATTTTTTATTGCAGTCCTACATGCACCATTTATCAACACATCACTTCCATTTCCTAGAGATATGTTTAAAGTAATAAACAATGTCACTCCGAGGGATGAATAAAACCAGTAGCCATAAGATCTGTCTATACTCCTAGGAGCATTGTTGCTAAACCTGAAATTGTCACACCAAAGCTGGGTAACATAATTAAACTTTTAGACTTAATGCACAACTTTTAGACATATGCACATACTCACATGAAATAACATATATATGCTGCTTGGATTGCTTGCCTTTAACCATTACAACACCCCAACTAATATTTGCATTCATGACACTTAACTTTACTATATAGTTCAATATTCTTTTTACAATATTCTTATCCGGCTTAACAATTATAACTGGAAATAAATTAAAAATTTATGTTAGAAATAAGGAAAAAAAAAATTCTCACTCAATATAAAGGATAGGGACTTAGTCGTACTCATAAATTTATAACCTTTTGCTCATTGACAAAAGTCTCCATATCAACTACATTGCAAGCCAAAAAAGAGTGCATCCACTAGTATTGACTGAGAAAATATTTTAAATTTAATGACAACAGTAGAAACCTAGATTTTTTGGGTTAAAAACATCGATTCTCCACCATTAATATGTTTTTAGTAAGCTCTGTTACTTTTTGTGTACAAATATAAATGTGAAATCTAAAACTAAAAAGAAGAAAATGGAATGAAATTTCATACACTAATTAAATCAAGAAACAGCTAATTACCTAAGTCAAAGAAGAACATCTTGAAGATTCTGCGGTTTGTTCATTAAGCTTCTCTTTTTCATGTCCTATTATGCTGCCAGTGTCATGCTACATTGATTACTAGAGAGTAGTAAGGCAAACATTGAAGACAAAGGAAAGGAATTAACTTTCGACACTTCAAGAAGTTCATCATCTAGGCAACTCTTTTATTCACTGTATTTGTGTGCTGCTATCAACCATAATGGCTGTGGTTTCCCTGGTGAGCACATCTGTGCAGCATGTTCTAGGATCATCTATTCAGTTTTGTACATGACTAAACCAACATCATCTCTTATTACAATTCCTGTATGCTATCCTTGTACAAGCTACAATAAATGAACCTTTACAGAACACAAAGCAAAATAGCACATACAATGCAAGTAATTATTAAATGGTGTAAAATTACTCTCTAGTAATGTTATCAATAGCACAAAATGAACCTATATAAAATGTAAAACCCAAAACCTTGTTCGTCGAAGAGTGAAATATTTTTCCGATGGATCGCATCCGATCGAAAAAATATAATTATCGAGTCCGAAAAAATTCGGAATAATTATTTTAGAATAATAAAATAGATCCGAGTTCATGAAAACGGATTTGAAATTTTAAAATAATTACGAAGGCGAAAGCGATTAAAAGTGGATTCCCGAACGGACGGACGGAAGTGGGAGTTAGATTTTAGAATCGAAAATGGGAGAATGCATGGAATGAGTTAACAAATTGATAATCGACGGACACTTGTCTCACATGCGAAAGAACTAGCATGACAAGTGGCATGGATAGCAAGGACAAGTGGCATAGTAAGAGCTTGCATGAATGTGACTTGTCAAGCAACAATTTTATAATAGCAAATGAAATATTAACAAGTGAAGGAAGTTTGCGAAAAACAAAAGATGAAGATGTCAAACTTCATTCGGTCAGCTGAGATAGAGAGAAATAGAAAGAGAGAAACAAACCAAGAAAAGCATTCGGCCTCCATATCAATCAAATTCGAGAGTGGGAGACAGTGAGCGGGGAGAGAGTTGCATGTGAGAGGGGCGATCAGATCTGAGAGCTTGTGTGTGTGCTCTGCTCATGGAAGAAGAGAGAACCGAGAGCAAATCAGAGCCAAGAAGCTATGCATTCGAGCAAGAGTGGGTAAGCTGTTCTGTGTGCATGTGCAGTTCGTGGACAATCAAGGCCGTGAAGCTACTGCTGCTGGTGAGAGGAGCTACTGGCGTGAGGAGGACAGTGAGGAGCTGCTGCCTTGAGGAGTTGCTGGCGAGAGGTGCAGTTGCTGTCGCCATGTCCTGCCGCCGTGGTGAGCTGCTGTCGCCGCTATTGAACTGCTACTGCTGTCGCTGTGAACCAGGTGCTGACGATGTGCTAGCTGTTGTCGAGCAGCTGTCAAGTCAGACCGAACACCATTCAGACCTAAAGTGAAACAACATTAAGGGAAGACAGCTTGCTGCCATGAGAACTTCATCGCCGTCGCAATTGCTCGAAAGCTGTTTTAAAGCGGAGAACAACTTGCTCTTTAGGTAAATACTGCCCTATTTACTTTGTTGAGATGCTTCGAGTAATTATTAAAGTGTGCATGTGAATAAGAATTGTATTATGGATGATAATTGATGATATTATGATTGGGTTTAGGATTGAGAACTTCGTTAGTGCGGAGGTTCGCTCATTGTTATTTCAGTTGTGTTTTGAATGAAATTGTAAATGGTTGGTTCCGTTGTGAAAGATATTACGGGCTATTAGAAGATAAGTTAGGGGCTGTTGAGTCATGTTTTTAGTTTTGAGTTCGTTATCGTGGAAAATGGTTAGTATTAGTGTGTTTTAAAGTATCGGATAGTCATTCGGATATTGAGAAATTATTTCCGAGCGATTCAGTTGAGTTTTCTGCGAATGCGAATGTTTTTAGTTTGTGATTTTCGTTGTCGACGATGAAAGTTTTTATGATGTTATCTCCTTGCCTCGAGTCGTTATTAAGTCCGTCAAAGTGTTAAAGTTAATGTTAGGATAGTTTGAGTTATAATAAAGTTAATCGGATAGTTTTTGTTTCGCGTGAAATCGTTAAATTGTCGAATTTCGGAGTTGAAACCGGAAATGGATATTCGTTAAGCTTACTGCCATATTTTTCATATTTGTGCTTTAAAGTGTTTGAATATTCATTCGTCATGTTTTAAGTAAAGTCACGAGTAGTAATTGACGATAAGTTAATTGGAATCGAAGGAATCGCGCGAAACACTAAAACTGATAATTCACGATAACTAGTTGAAATCGCATAAGCTTTATGTTAGTTATTTGGTTTCGAATCTTCTTTTTATTGAATCCATTAGAATATGATATCGATGTTGTTACTTTAGTTTCGAATGACATAGTTGTCGATTTTGTAACCGTAGAGTTTCGAGTAGTTTATGTTGCGATAACGAATTGGTTTGAGCTAGTCTCCACGTACGATAGTTTTCCATATTGTTATCGTGTTATCGTGAGGATAGTCATTTGAATTGTTGTGATTAGAAATCCTTGTGTGGCTTAAAGTTTCGTTTGCATACGAGTTGTGTTTTAACGAAATCTCGATCAAAACCAATTGTAGGTGAATCGGAGAGCGGACGAGATCCGTAACAGGAAGTGGTAATAAAGTATTTGGAAGCAAGTAATGAGTGTTATTAAATTGTTTCGAAACTATTGTTTAATTTTAAATCATTTGAATTTTATAAACGTTTTGACATGAATGAATTTATTTTAAGTCTTATAATTTCATGTGAGCTTATTTAAGTTAAATGACGTTATAAGATTTTAAAGTTGCGAAGTTTTACATGACATTATATTTTATGATCAAATATGTCATGATATGAGTTATATTAATTATGATATCCTCCTTTACGAATTTTTATGTTCAAGAATGAAATGTGGATTTTATATGAAATGCAGCTTATTTATAAATCTTTTATCCAGCCTATGATATTCCTTAGGATGATTTTATGATATTGTAGGTAATGGTAGAATACCCTAAAGCAATGTAGGATTCCGCTTGGGAGTTGCGATATAGGATTCTACCTCTCCCTAGAGTATATTATGAGCTAGCTTACTACCTGAGCGATGTAGGATTCCGCTACTTAGTTACCGATCATATGGTCTTGCGATGTAGGATTCCGCTTTACCATATGTCTGGGTATATCATTTGGCGATTTAAGTATTGGTGGTTGATTTACTATATTTTTATTGAAATGAATTCTTATTAATTCGTTTACCACCATTTTAATTTATAAGTTTATGTTATATTGAAATGATATAAGCTGTTGAATTTCGTTCCCGAATTCATAAATTATGTTTTATGAATATATTTAAAGTTAAGTGAAATGATTCAATCATGTTTTATGAATATATTTAAAGTTAAGTGAAATGATTCAATCATATTTTATGAATATGTTTAAAGTTAAGTGAAATAATTCAATCATGTTTTATGAATAAATTCATAAATAATAGGAAGGTGACTATTTTGAACTGAATTTTATTTAGAATATTATAACACTCACTGATGATATTATCTCACTGTATTATATGTTTATAAAACTAAACTCCTCAAGTCAATGTGCAGCTTTAGGTGCTACAGCTTCAGCCGCTGAAACTCCGACCCACAAATAGCAGAACTTGGTTGCATTGTAATTGATGTGCGTGTTTATCCATGACTTTTGTCATAAATATTTTGGGTTGTAAATATTAATACTTGAATTATGTTGAATATATTTTGAAAGAATTGTAAACCTATCTTAATATGAACTTTAAACTATTTTAAATGATGTTGTGAATTCCACTTCAATGCCTTTTGTTTTAATTACTCGTTTTGAATCTTACTATAAAGTTTTGAATGTATGAAAATATATTTAAACTTCCGCTTTTATATAAATCCTGAGTTACCAAAACTATTTGTATAGTTGTATTTCAAGTTATTAGGAAAAAG
The DNA here is from genome assembly GCA_022984855.1 of Dimocarpus longan. NCBI lineage: Eukaryota > Viridiplantae > Streptophyta > Magnoliopsida > Sapindales > Sapindaceae > Dimocarpus > Dimocarpus longan. The sequence continues at coordinate 11,947,748 of CM041013.1, forward strand.
GCTTAGCTTCACAGGAATCTTCTAGTTGGATCAGGTATCCTCTGGAGGGCCTTCGTGGGGTCGCCGGGCGGGTCACCGGACATACTAGGATAAGGCGAACGGGGCCTATCATAAAAGGATAGGAATGCAATATAAATTGAATATAGATTAGACAAAAGTTACCTAGCTAATGGCAAAAGCAGAAACATTGATCTTATATTACATTTGGTTCCCTAGTGAGCACATCTTTGCAACAGTTTTTGAGACCATCTTGTTAGTTTTGTACATGACAAATCCAACATCATTTCTTATTGCAACTTCTGTATGTTATCCTTTTACAAGCTACAAATATATGAACCTTCACAGAACATGAAGTAGAATAGCACCGGCAAGTAATTATCAAATGGTGTAAACCTACTCGCTAGTTGTGTTATCAATGGCACAAAAGAGGCCATTTCTAACTTAATGACAAAATGAACCTATGTAAAAAGATAAGAATGCAATATAAATTGAATATAGATCGGACAAAAGTTACCTAGCTAATGGCAAAAGCAGAAACACTGATCACTTGTTTTATCAATTGCATTTTCTGTCTAGGTTTCAAGAGCCTCCATAAAGTTTTTGTTTGAAAGATTGAAGTCCATACTATGTAAATCGATTGTGCAGAAGATCATTAAGTTTTTACAGGAACTGATGTTGTAAGCACATAACAGATCACAGATGTGTAGTGACAGCAATTAGTACCTCATGCAACAGGAAGACAATGGACTCAGGCAAAAAGCACTGTCAATTGCAGTAGTTCCAGCATTGCCTCTTGCCCAACTTGAACTTGAAATTGAATTGTTTTGAAACTTGAACTACTTCAAAAGTTTTTAGAAAATTGATAGATTCAAAAGCTTGTACCCCTCCAAAAACATTCCTCTCACCTTTGCTGCAGACTTGGGCTATTAAAAAAAAATAGACAAAACTTTTTAAAAGAACAAGCCTGTACTCAACAGAGAAACAAAAAGGCCACGAAACATGTTGTCTTCGCAGATTGATTTGATTTAAGCTTTGAGACAGAAAAGTTTAATCACAAACCTGAAGATTATCAATAAGGTAAAAAACATCCCCAATGTAATTCTTATTATTCACTGTGGATGTGCTTGGTAGCTGTATCTTTGGAGGAACTTATGGATGATTTACTACTTTTCTCTCCCATTTTCCTTGTATCAGACTTCAAAATTCCCCATAATTCCCAATTTAAGCATAGAGGTAGATAATGTCATACTGTAAAATGGAGGAGGAAGAGGTGAGCAAATGAAACATAAGCAAAACATAAGTAGTGTTAAAAAAGAGGTGTCCATGTGTTTGTAAGAGCAGTAGCTTATAATTAGGAAGCCAAGGGACCATTTCTTGCCACAATTCTAGTAATTGTACCTAAAAGTTGTGGAAGATCAGTAAATTGTACTTACCAAGTTATCATATACTTGTGTCATACCTTTCAACATTGATTCCACATGAAATTCATGTCATTGTAAAATTGAATTCACTGCATAATACTGAAATATAGGAATCAAATTTTGTCGACTAAAAAGAAAGAGGCTTTTTTGCTTTTGAAATTGGCAAAAGGAAAGGAGATCAAGAGCTAACCTCAACGAAATCAATTTTCCGACATAAGGTTTTAGCAGAGCAAAATTCTAGCAAGAAGCAAAGATCCCAAAGGTTTAATCCACGTTTGAGCAAAATTATGAGGTATGACTGACCTTTCAAAGTTGTACGAGTTCATTTCCAAAAGATGCTATGCTACAACTATTTTCTTCAATTGCCTGAAATTCTTTTGCTACCATAAAAGAAAATCACATATTATATTGGTGTCAAACATTTTGATCTAGTATAATAGTTGTAATTTTACATAAGGGTGGGGTAAATATCAGCAAAAGAACTTACATGCAGTGCCTTTTACCTGTACATTGAAGGAAGGACGATAAAACCAGAAGTCGAGACAAGTAAACAGAACAGTTGGACAATGTTATTGTAAAATTCTTCTCTACCTATCACATGCCATGCCACCATTCTCTCTTTTCCTATTTAAAAAAAAAAACCAACCATAGATACTGTGACAACAAGAAATTTAGGTACCTTCAAGATCATGGGTCTACTACTAAAACATTTATCCTCAACAATTAGCAACTAATATAACTACAGAAGATGGATACGGACAATCACCTGTTAGAGAAGGATTAATCAACTAATTTTATCTTCAGTCCAAATGTCATTTCCTCTGGCTAGGCTGGTTTAAGAGCTTCCTCAAAACATAGTGGCGACTGCAAATCCAACATATAATGAATGATTTCTGAAGATAGGTGATATACTTAATACAAACAATTCCGAATGTAAGCGAAGGGCTAGAATACGTAAAATGGAGGAGGAAGAAGTGAGTAAATGAAACTGAATCAGTGTATCTGTCCATGTTTTTGTAAGAGTAGTAGCTTATAATTAGGAAGCCAAGGGACCATTATTTGCCACAATTCAAGTCTCCAATAGGGACTTTCTCAGGGTTTCATATTCTTAAATTCTAAAATACTTATTTTTAGGGAATTTGCCTATAGTCTACAGTATCCGAACATAAGAAGTCATTCCCATTACTGAATTGAACTTAAAAGTTGTAAATTTATAATTATTCAAAACTTTTTTCATATCTTTCAACATTGATTTATTAGGAAAATCGTACCATTCTAAAACTGATTCATTGCAGAAAATTGGAATATAGAAATCAAAGTGTTGTTGACTAGGAAAAACAAATGAAAGAATATTGAGAGCAAACAAACCTCAATGAGCTGAATTTTCTGATATAGAAGGATTTATTAAAAGTGTGATGTAGAATAGCACATGCAAGTAATTATCAAATGGTGTAAACCTGCTCGCTGGTTGTGCTATCAATTGCACAAATAGGCCATTTCTAATGTGTAATTCATGCATGAAATGACGTCTTGTATGAAAGCCATGTGGAAGGGTGATATAAGCAATATATAAATGGAAAATTGAAAGCAAAAGGAAAGAAGGAAAGCTCTCAGGTAAGCTTGAGAGTGACGGCCAAAAGAGAGAAAAAAGGAGAGAGTTGTGACCGAGAGAGACTTTGGCTTTTATGTGTGTGTGTGTGTCGTCCAAAAAGAAAGAAAGGAGTGTGCTTGGCAGCCATAAAAAGGAGCAAGGGCAACCACCATTCCATGCTATCTTGGAGTGATTTTTGAAGGATTTAACTCATCCAAAGGGGAAAATCAAGCTAGGAACCAAGAGAGCATTTTAATAAGGAATTTGTCGACATTGGGAATTAGCCAACGAGATTCGTTTCGGCCCAAACTGCAGTTTATGTTGAGCATGTGAAGAATAAAGGAGAGGATAGAGGAAGAACATAAGACAAAGGAATTTTTAAGTGGTTCAGCCCGATTTTTGCTTACGTCCATTGTAATCACACTATATTTGCAGAGTATTTGTACTCTTTTTGAAGTTATTGTTGTCTCTCTTGTACAATGAAAATCCTCTCCTATTTATAGAGAGGGGAGATGCTACAGTAATGTATAATTATTCAAAGCGTAATGATGGATTACATTTAATGCGTTTAATATGTGTTAGGTCAATTGGGTCAAAGTATGCATTAGGCGGCTAATCAACGTGGATTAGGTAAAATTTCTATAATTCATGTTGTAATTGTTGACGGGGTCGACGTGGGCGGCATGCCTTACTGACTTTCGTTCTGACATTTCTGACAATATTTGATCTGCTTCAGGCGAGCTGGATTAGTTGAGAGCTCGTCTGAGCGAACTAAAACATCTGAAGTTTGGCTGCATTATGTCTCTATAAACTGATCATGTATTTTGATGCTGCGATCTGGCGATCTGTATGTCTGATGATCAACATGATGACGAGTTGCATTTTTGGCTGGTCTGTGCATATGATAAACTGGCTCTTCAACGGGCTATACATCTGATTCCTCAGCGGGCTGCATAGACGATGAGATGAATTGTCTGATTAGTTGTCTTTCTGATGTGTTATTTGATGGGTTGGATATCTCGACGAACTGGATGTTGGATAAGCTGAATTCTATATTCCTAACGAGATGGATAGCTGATATAGTGGTTCCTCAACGGGTTATACCTTAGCCAAATAAGCGGTACTTTCCTTTTGGAGGGTCTTGGGCTTTGAACTGTTTTAGGCCTTAAGCGATAGTCTTGGGCTTTTACCAACCATCAGAAGTAGCCTAAAAATACCCATAATATCAGCCTCCTAGTTTTCAATCCGTTCTGCGAGCTGGAAGCTGATAGACCGCTGGTAAAAGCTAAAGGCATCTGATTTAGTGATTGGTTTAGAGGGAACAGTTACATTGCCTTTTTAAATTCTAAAATGTCTCGATACACGTTGCGGGCATGCCGGCTGTCGTGCAAGGCACGTTTCTTTCTGGGTGCATTTAATGCACGTCTTTTAACTGATGGCGCATGATGACCATATCCCTTGGATCGTGCTAAATCATCAGATTTGAGGTGGTTGAGAAGCCACCAAATCTGATGGTTGGGGGTTTCAGTCACGCGCCCTTTTATAAGGCTAATTCTCTGTCATTTTCAACTTCTTCTTGTCATTTTCAAAACGTTTCATCTTCCATTTGTCTTCAACCTTCGCTTCATCTCAGCCCCCAGCACCGGTGTATTAGAGTCTTCAGATCATCATTCAGATTTCAGTCTTGCTTTATATTGCTTTAAAGTAAGCTTTTCACTTTTTTCTTGCTTTCGTTTCTGATTTAGTTGCATGGTGCATTTTTTGGCTTTATTTTTTGTCGTTCTTCATGTGTTTACGTTTCTGAAAACTTTGTTCTTTTGCTGAGATGCCTCATTTTCTACTGTTTTGATCTTATTGGCTAGGTTGTACACATGAGTTTTCTATTTGTGATACTGAATAAGCGAACTGTAGGCGGAGACCTACATAGGTCATTAGCTCGTTCTAGCAATAGGTTGAACTTTTCAGAAATTTAGTGCTCTGTGCTGTGTTTGTGACCTGTAGACTTAGGAAATTTATTAGAAATTTAGATATAGGTAGGAATGGTCTGTAGACAGAAACCTCATTACTCCATTTCTATGTGTAGATGTCTTCAGGTTGCAGTCGTCGAAAGCACAGAATAGATGACTCTTTGAGTACTAGCACTAGCTCGGAGGATAGTGACATGGGAATAGCCCGCGAGATCGGATAGGCGTTTTCCAGTAGTGGGGATGCTGCTGAGGAGTTCGCGGCTCAAGTGGATCCTATAACAATAGTATAACCTCATAGCAGGATGACTCGTGATGTGTTCGCACACCATCCTTCCAGTATAAAGTTAGATGAGTTGGGAGGAATAGCTTTAGAATATTGTCTTCCTAGGGGCTGTCGCATCATGCTCCCGTCTTTTTCCGACCACGCGGCCTTCTCTCATCACGGTTATATTACCATGAGCATTGTTCATATGAAATAAGGGGCTAAGGTTCCCGGTCCCGGCTATCTTGTCGATTTTCTAAATCGACTAAGACTTAGCCCGTTCCAATTAACTCTAAATTCCTACGCCCAGTTTACCTCGCTGGCGTTGGTTTTCCTGAGGAACGGACTAGAGGCTCCCAATCCATATATCTTCTCCCACTTGTACAGTATAAAGGGAGTTGCTAGCCTAAATGGGGGACCTCACGAGGGGATATATTATTTGACGACCTGTAAGTCCGAGTTCAAGGATCTGTTGCCGAAAGGATAAGTAAAGGGCAAGTCTAATGTAGGGGACTACAAGTTAACAGGGTTCTACATTTCTTGTCATTCTTTTACCCATCTTCATTATCGTAGCTTTGTTTTGACTCTAGGTAGCAATAAGGTGGTATTTTGCAAGCTATATAATATTTTGTTTTCTTTCTTTTAAACACTTCTTATTTCTTTTTGCAGAAGGAGGCAAAGGGGAAATAACCGAAGAAGAGATAAGCCACCTTAGGACGTTTGCAAACTCTTGAGAAAGGAGCACAGCCCAATTGTTTGACGATAATCTACTCGTACAGTTCCAACTCGCTCCAGCATAAGACAGCGAGCTGATAGATAGTAGGAAAGATATCAACATTCAAGGGCATCGCGAGTTCGTCTTTGTAAGTTAGGCTGCTAGAGGAATTGCTGATCCAGATCCCTTAAACATTCCACCAATGGCAAAAATTTCTTTGGAACAGCGTCCCAAATGCCGCACTACTCAATTGACTGCTACTCCTGCGGCCTCTGCTTCTACTGAGGCAGCGACATCCAAACAGGCTGTAGCACCTACGAAGTCCCAGCCTCTTGCTCCTCAATCGGAGCCAATCGAGATCGAGAGTGATCAGGAGCGGGCTGCTGAAGGAGTAGCTACAAGGGGTGATGCTTCAACTAGAAGGGTCTCTACAGATCAAGTCCCAACTGAAGGGACTACAATGAGTAATGCTCCTGCTGCCCCAAGCAAGGACACAAAAAGAAAAACAGTGGCGAAGCGAGCTCCACAGAAACACTCCCTGGCTGAAAAAGGCAAGCAGCTCGCGACCTCGGAAAGAAGTTGAAGATCAGAGTCCGAGGGCGAGCCTAAGCATATCCCTGGGTGGTTCTATTTTAAAGGGGTTTTGGAACTCCTGCCAGAATTCCTTGAAGGTCATACCAGGAAGCTGGACATAGACGAGCTGACGGACAATCATTTGTTCCTCTGGTCCCTTCATCATTCAGTTATGGTATCTTTTGACACCTAGTCATTTTTTCATTTTCTCCTTTTTTCGATATTGACTTGTCACTTTGCAGACTGCAATGGGGATTAGGAAGTAGATATAGGAGTCACTGGTCCTGAAGAAGGAGAAGAAACATCTTCAAATTGAATTTCAGAGGCTTGAGGTTGCGAAGGAAAAGCTCAAAATGGAAAGGACCAAGCGAGGGACGGGTTGGCCTTTATGCCTAAGGAACGCTCAAGGGCCAAAATAGCAGAATCTATGTTGGACACCTAATTGAGGAATGCTCAAGCCGCTCAGAACAAGGCTGAAGAAGAGGCTTTAATTCGTCCAGAGAATGAGTATAGAGCCTCAAGGTCATTGCTTACAGCTAAGCTTTTTAATGCTCAAGAAGAGCAGGATAAGATGAAACATGACCTAGCATCGGCCGAGAAAAAGGTAGGCAAGGTCACTCAATGAGCTGAAGCTGTTGAGAAAAAGGTTGAGGACCTTAAGGCGAAGTTGATCAGGGTCAGGGAGGAAGCAGTAAAAGAGACGGCGGGTAACTTCCTTTGGACCCTTTGAAAAAATCATCCTGAGACAAACTTCACCTGTTTTGGCGAGGGATGGCTTTTTGAGGTAGAAAAGTTTAAGGAGTATGTCGCTCTGGATACGGCAACTGATGCTGAAGCTCCTCAGGCCTCGACTTAGAGGCCGTTCAAGGTGATGTCCCCCCAGAATTGACCCTGCATGATGCAGCTGTTGGTCTTTCAGCTTCTCAATGAGGAAGTAAGGTGTAGAGTGTCACCGAGCTGACACTTGGAAATTTTTTTTTGTTTTTTTGCATTGTTCTCTTCATTTCTTTGTAATAGATAATTGGACCTCAGTTTGAGGCTTTATATAATTTTCTGATTCAAGTATAATTTGCTGGCTTGTTTTTTTTTATATTTCCTGCAAAAATAACTGATAAATTACTTAAGCATTTGCAAATGAAATATTAATATCTCATGAGCAAATCTTATGCAAAATAATCTGTATAGCAAACAATAATCTCAATTAATCAGGTTGACTAATACTTTTGTGAAGATAGATGTTGATCAATTGTGCTCAAAAGGTAAAAACCCGAGCTGATACAACGAGTTGCACTTGCAAGGGCGGAACTTGAGCCTCTACAACTAGTTGTGCTTAAAGAGTAAAAACCTTGAGCTGTAGAGCATGAAGAACTTTCTGGGATATGCTCAAAGGGTTGTTACCCGATGTTTATTACGGGCTGCACTCACAACGTTGAAAACCTGAGCATTTACCGTGAGTAATAGAGGTCGGAATCTTGACTGAGTTCAAAGGTTAAAACTTGAGCTATGCAACGGGCTGTACTCATAAGGCGTACCTGAGCATTTATAGTGAGTTATGCTCAAAAGATGAAAACCTAATTCCTTTAGTAGATGAATCCTCTTAAGCCATGCTCGAAGGGTCATAACCCGAGCATCTATAGTGAGAATTAGGGAGGTTGTAACCTCTCCTGAACTCACAAGGTCGGAACCTGAGCATCTACAGCATATTCAATTGTCTTAGGGCATTTAAGCCAAACTAAGAGGACCTTCTGCTGGTATGTCACGTCCTATCTCTGGGTGACTAGAGAATGAAGCATTTATAGTAATTTTGGTGGGGCAGACCTACCAATGAGCTACGATTAGTTGCGCGAGCTCGTAGTCCTATGAACCTTGTTTCCCTATAGGGCAGGTGTGGGGTCAGCTTTTATGCTAATAGCCCTTTATGCCTTTAGGGTGAATAAACGCTTGATTCTGTAGCTCGTTCCCTACATTTTACAGCTTCGTATTCAAAACACTTAATCAATTTATGTCATTAATTTTGGTGGGAAATCTGGAGCTTGTATTAAATGCATAATTTTATAGAAATTACAAGTGAAAGAAAGAGAGCATTATCTATAATAAGGCCTGAGATGTACTGCATTCCAAGCCCTAGAAATTATTGCTCCGCTCATATCTACTAGGTGGTATGCTCCATTCCCAAGATCTTCCTAGATGATGTAAGATCCTTCCCAGTTGGGTCCTAAAGTGCCATCACTAGGATTTCAAGCTCCTAAGAGAATCTATCGTAACAGCAAGTCGCCTAGTCGAAATTTCAGAACTTGTACTCTTTTGTTGTAGTATCTAGCCACTCTTTGTTGATAGATAGCAATTCTCAAGCGAGCTGCGTCTTTGGTTTCTTTAAGGAGATCCAAGTTCCTTTTTAGCAGTTGGTCATTCTCTTCGGGGTTGAAATTTGCCTTCCGTTGGCTGACTACTTCGAACTCGACAGAGATCATAGCTTTGGATCCGTAAACCATTGAGAAAAGAGTTTCTCAAGTAGTGCTTCGAGCTGTCATTCTATAGGCCCAGAGCACTTTTTATAGCTCGTCTATCCATGCTCATTTCCTGGCTTTAAGCTTGGTCTTTAGGATCTGTTTAATAATTTTGTTGATGGCTTCGACTTTACCATTAGCTTGGGGATGATCCACTACTAAGAAGCTTTTTATAATGCCCAAGTCACTATAAAACTCGAGGAACTATTCACTTGTGAATTTGGTTCCACTGTCCATGACGAGCTGTTGAGAAACTCCAAATCTATAAATGATGTGATCCCACACGAATTTTTCCACCTTCCTTGTAGAAATTTCAGCAAGTTCCTTTGCTTCTGCCCATTTTATGAAATAATCTACTGCAACAATGGTATATTTACATCGGCCTCGTCTTGTCGGGAGAGGTCCTATCAGATCCATGCCCTAAATAGCGAAGGGCCATGGACTGATCATTTGCTGCACATAGGCTGGCAGAGCTCGCGGGATCTTAGAGAATCTCTGGTATTTGTCGTATTTTTTCACCAAGTTGATGGCATCCTGTTTCATGGTCGGCTAATAGAAACACTAGCGAAGTGCCTTTTGAGCTAGAGATAACCCTCCAACATGGTTGCCACATTGGCCCTCATGAATGTCCCTTATAATGGTGGTGCAATCTGGTTAATCAATACATCACAATAGAGGGGCTGAAAAGCGTTTCTTATAGAGTCTATCATAAGAAATACAATATCTTACAGTTCATGTTTGTAGACAACGGGCTTCTAGCTTATCATTTAGTAGTTTACTCTTCTGTAAATAATCAACCAAAGGATTCATCCATGAATCCTTTGCCAAGTTTAAGGCTATTACTTATTCAACGGATTCTGTAATTGGCTTGGGCAAGAATTCGACTGGTATGTCTCCGGAGAAATCTGTGTCCTGAGCTGTTGCTAAGTGAGCTAGAGCATCTGCATGAAAATTTTGAGCTCGTGAGATTTGATTTATCTCATACTTTTTAAAGGTTCCCAACAACTCTTGGACTTTCTGAAGGTAGATTACCATTCTTACACCTTTAGCTTGGTATTCTCCCTTAATTTGACATACCACGAGCTGGGAGTCACTAAAAATCTTGAGCCGTCCAGCTCGTATCTTTTTAGCTAAACGGAGCCCTACTAGCCAAGCTTCATACTCTGCTTCATTATTTATGGCATGAAATCCAAACTTGAGAGCATAGAGGATTTTGTGCCCTTCAGGACTGATCAATAATACTCCAGCTTCAGTCATTTGTTCATTAGAAGATTCATCAACGAATAACTCCTAAAATGGACCTTCTGAAGATTTAGCTATTTCATCCACAAGTCTTGTAAATTCCACAATGAAGTCTACTAGAGCTTGCCGTCCTTGGTTTGAACTAGATATCAAACTAGGCGAGCTCTATAGCTCATTTTAGGAGATGGCCAGAAGTGTCGGGCTTTTGGAGGATTTGTTTAAGAAGATACTTGGTTAGCACCTCAATTTTATGTGCTTGGAAGTAAGGGCGCAATTTTCGAGATGCAACCACCAGATAATAAATGAGCTTCTCGATCAGGGGGTACCTTGTCTTTACATCAACCTATTTCTTGCTGATGTAGTAGATAGGTACTGGGCTCCATTTCCTTCTTCTCGTACCAAAGCAGCGCTCAAAGCGTGTTAGGATACTCCGAGATAAACTGTCAGAGTTTCTCCTTCCCTTGGTTTTGACAAAAGTGGAGTTCGCTCTATATACTCCTTTAGCTGCTGAAATGCGACCTCGCATTCTTTTGTCTATTCAAAATTCTTAGTTTTCTTCAAGACTTCAAAGAATGAGACACATTTATTTGAGGCCTTGGAAACAAATCTGCTGAAGGCGGTGACCTGGCCGTTGAGGCTTTGCACTTCCTTCAGTTTGGTCGGCGATCTCATGTCAACTAAAACATTTACCTTTTCTGGGTTGGCCTCAATTCCCTTATTGTTTACCATAAATCCTAGAAATTTTCCTGATACTACTCCAAATACACATTTGATGGGGGTTAAATTTCATTTGGTATTTCCCCAAAATTTGGAACATCCCATCGAGGTCGCTCACATGGTCAACTACTTTCCTTGACTTTACCAATATGTCGTCAACATAGACCTCCATAGTCTTCCCTATTTGATCTTTGAACATCATGTTTACTAACCTTTGGTAGGTTGCCCTAACATTCTTTAGTCCGAAGGGCATAACCTTATAGCAGTATAGGCCGTGATCCGTGGTGAACGAGGTATGCTCCTCATCTTTATGGTTCATTGGAATCTGATTGTACCCTAAGTAAGCATCCATGAAGCTTACGAGTTCGTGCCCCGCTGTCGTATCTATAAGTTGATCAATTCTGGGTAGTGAGAAGCTATCTTTGGGGTAGGCCTTGTTCAGATCCGTGAAGTTTATGCAAGTTCTCCATTTTTCGTTCTTTTTTTTTACTAGTACGGGATTGGCTACACAGACCGGGTAGTGAGCCTCACGGATAAATCCGTTTGCTAAGAGTTTGTCTACTTCGTCTTTTAGGGCGTCGTTGCACTTTCTAGTAATTAGTCTCCTTTTTTGAAAAATTGGTCTATGGTGAGGATTTATGTTCAATCTATGGGTCATCACTTTGGGATCAATCCCTACCATATCTTCATGATTCTAAGCGAAAACATCTAAATTCACCTTAAGAAATTCAGCTAGCTGTGTTTTTTCTTCTGGAGCCAAGTTCTTTCCCAACTTGAGATATCTTTTAGTATCAGTCTCATCGACTTGAATATCTTCCAGCTTTTCAACCAAACCAGTAGTCTGATTTGCAGCTAGCTCCTTAGGGTTCAGGTCATGACTAACCCCAGAGGTGCTAACTGTCTGGAGCTTGCACCTTGAGTTCACACCCACATTTTTTCCTTTTGCTCCTATGTTTACTGCATCTTTGTAGCAAAGACAAGCTAGCTGCTGCTCTCCTCAGACACATCCGATTTCGTTGAGAGTTTGGGAATTTATTGTAAGGGCCTTTGTGAAGGTGACCATGCCTAGGTAGTTCATAGCCGGCCTTCCTATCACCACGTTATAAGTGGAAGGGGAGTCTATAATGAGGAAGTCTGCCATAACTGTTGACTGTCAATCCACATCTCCAATAGTCAGAGGCAATCTGATTTGCCCTATGGGAGTGACTACATCTCCAGTGAACTCATACAAAGGTTCAGGGGAAGGGCTTAGTTGTTCATCTCTAATCCTCATTTGGTTATAACACCCCTTATGCATCACGTTCATCGAGCTTCCCGTATCTAGCATTATTCTTCTAACCTCTACATTTTCAATGCGAGCTCGGATCACTATGACATCATTATGGGGCCAATGAATATCCCTGACATCTTTCTCTATAAAGACTATCTCTGATACCATTCTTGCTCTCTTGGTAAGCCCTTATGACTCACCTCATCCAGCGATCTGTACGTGGTAGCCTCGCTTACGTAACGTTCTTAAGACCTGTTTAAGGTACCTGTAATATGAGGATCCCCATGAATTGTAAGGATTGTTCTTACAACCGGTTCAAGCTTAGGATCAGACACTTATTGGGCCGGCTGCTCTTGCGGTCTTTGGTGAGGTCGCTGCTGCTGAATGCATTGCCCTACAGGTCAGACAACATATTCCCTTAGACGGCCATTTCTAATCATTTCTTTAATGGCATCTTTCAGTGCCTAACAATCAGAAGTGTTATGTCCCACTTCGTTGTGATAGGCACATAATTTACTCTTGTCTCTACGTCTCTCAGAAGTTAGGATGAGAGGTGGTCTTCCAAAGTTTTCCCTATTCTTTTCGGTTGCATAAAACCTATCCTTGGAATCTGATAGGTCTGCATAGTTTTCGTAGCTACCTGAACGGGAAGGGCTCTTACGCCTCTGGTCATTGCTCGGTTTAGGCCCATTTCTAGCCTTCTTGGCAACTTGATTATTGTTTCTTTACCCCCCATGATTGTCTCCTTCGTTGCTCTTTTTATTTCGTTGATTGGAGCCGCTAGCCTCCCATTTTTGAATACTTGCTATCTTAGGGCCAAAGGCATCTTTCCATATGATTTCATTCCATGCTCGCTCATAAAATTCCCCTAAGTTTTTCACTGGGGATTTGTAAATGTTTTCGTATAGCTTCCCATTTTTCCTTAGTTCTGCTGAGATAGCTGTCAAGATTCCTTCGTCGGTGGGGTTTTCTACATTGGTTACCTCACGCCTGAACCTATTGATATAGTATTTCAACAGTTCACTAGGACGTTGAAAAATTGTTGCGAAATGGCAAGGTGGCGCGAGCTGCCTCCTCAATGCCTTATATTGGTTCAGGAATTTTTGCTGACATTCCTCCCAATTACTAATGCTGTAGGGTGGGAGGTTCCTGAACCATGTTCGCGAAATATCCCCAAACGTTGCTGGGAATACACGACACTTCGCTAGCGAACTGGTGATTTGGAGGTCCATCTGGACGTTGAAAGCGTCGAGGTGGTCGTAAGGATCAAAATTCCCCTTGTATTGTGGGATGTTGAGGACTTTGAATCTTAGGGGAAGTGGCTCTCTTTCAATTTCTACTATAAATGGGGTTCTTTCACTATATTGACCCCTGTGCTCCTGAGTTCCAGGTCGAGCTTCTAACTACTGGACACTTTGAAGGAGCTCCTCAATAATCTGGTCCTGCATCCCAGACCGGTTGACAGAGAATTGTCTACTTCTTCTACTATCCCCCGTTTGGTGAATTTCGGTTTTGAATTCTGTGCCTCCTTCCTTGTTTGAGCTTGAGGGAGCGACGCATAGGTTTATTCTCCCAGAAAGGCCTATTTGGTCTATCTTCTCTAGGTGGATCTTCATGCCGGGTTAGTTGTTCATCCTCATTTCTCCGAACAGGAACACGCACATGTCCTTGGCTTATTTCCACTTGTCGACGCCTATCTTGGCTCACTTCCACTCTTAATCCCGAATGGTGAGCGCCTTCTTCCTCAATGTGAGCTCGCTAGGCCCGAGCTTTGGAATGTACGTTTGAGGAGTAAACTAACACTTTTGGAGTTGGCACCTTCCTGGCAGGTCTTCCATTTTCTGTTGGGATCTGGACTGGTCCTTGAGCGACCTGGACTTGCATTAACGTCCTTACTGCCTCCACCAGTTGTGTTATGGTGTTTTCCAACACCTCTTGACGCCGCTATAAAATCTGGACAACATTTTCTTCAACGGTGTTAGGTACAAACTGGTGAGAAGGGAGTAGAGGTATACCTTGAGGATTTCCAGGCAAAGGCATATTTGAGGTTCCAGCCCCCAAGCCGGTTTGCTCTCTAGCGAGCTAGACACCTCTTTGTTGATTGGTGTTATCAAGCTGATCAGCGATTGCGTTTGAGCCAGCAGCCGCGTCTGAACTTCTAATGATTCTTCCTCGAACCATCGTGTATGGTACACAAACTTTGAATTCAAAGAAGCAAAAGTTGGAACTATAGGAAGAGTCCTCCTTCTTGCTTCAAAATGTCGACGTTGGGAATCAGTCGACGAGATTCGTTTCGGCCCAAACTGCAGTTTATGTTAAGGATGGTGTAATGAGCATATGAAGAATAAAGGAGAGGATAGAGGAAGAACACAAGACAAAGGAATTTTTAGAGTTGTTCGGCCCGATTTTTGCCTACGTCCACTGTAATCGCACTGTATTTGCAGAGTATTTGTGCTCTTTTTGAAATTATTGTTGTCTCTCTTGTACAATGAAAATCCTCTCTTATTTATAGGGTAGAGAGGTGCTACAGTAATGTGTAATTATTCAAAGTGTAATGATGGATTACATTTGATGTGTGCATTTAATACGCCTGACATATGTCAGGTTAATTGGGTCAAAGTATGTATTAGGCGGCTAATCAACGTAGATTAGGTAAGATTTCCGTAATTCATGCTGTAATTGTTGACAAAATCGACATGGGCGGCACACCTTGCTAACTTTCATTCTAACATTTTTGACAATATCTGATCTACTTCAGGCGAGCTGGACTAGTTAAGAGCTCGTCTGAGCGAACTGAAACATCTGAAGTTTGGATGCATTATGTCTCTGTAAATTGATCATGTATTTTGATACTACGATGTGGCGATCTGTATGTCTAATGATTAGTATGATGACGAGCTGCATTTTTGGCCGGTTTGTACATATAATAAACTGCCTTTTCAGCGGGCTATACATCTGATTCCTCAGTGGACTACATAGACGATGAGATGAATTGTCTGATTAGCTGTCTTTCTGATATGTTGTTTGATGGGTTGGATATCTCGACGAACTGGATGTTGGATAAGCAGAATTCTATATTCCTGACGAGATGGATAGCTGATACGTTGGTTCCTCAACGGGCTATGCCTTAGCCAAATAAGCGGTCCTTTCTTCTTGGAGGGTCTTGGACTTTGAACTGTTTTGGGCCTTTAGCGATAGTCTTGGGCTTTTACCAGCTATCAGAAGTAGCCTAAAAATACCCATAACAGAATTCAAGTGAGGTTAGTGTTATTTTTCCTTAGATTTTGATGTAAGAATTTGATGAATTAATGGTGAATGAGCTGTTGTGATTTTAAAGTATGATGAAATGATATTGCATGAAGAGTTAGTGGATGACTGAATGAAGATTGATGATGATGTATGATGGTTTTGGTCAAAAGGGGTTTTTAGTGTCCAAGATAATTTTTGAATGATATAACATGATATTTGATGATTAATAGAGGTGCATGCAAGAGTTGAAACATGAAAAAAAAAAAAAAATGATGGAATGGATATATTCATATGTTACGGCCAAAAGTGATTTTATGTACCCAAATGAAATTCTAAAATGTTGACATGAAACTTGAGATGGTATTGATGTGAATTGGAACTTGAAAACTTGAAAAAAATAATTGGTTTGGATGGGGTATAACTCTCGGCCAAGGGGGTGTTTTGTGGTTCAAATTGAATTTTGATGCAATGACTTGATATGATACTTAAATATATATCAAATGAATGGAAAATAATGTTAAAATAAAAAGTGAGAATATGGATTTTAGTGTAGCATGTATTAGGCTAGAATGGAGGCTTTATGGTTCAAATGAATTTTTGTAACACCCTTCCCTCAATTCCCATTGGAATAAGAATTGAAGCGAACTGTATTACCTATCTTACTGAAATTCATTTAAACCATCTACAAATTTTTTTTTTAATTTTTTTATTCAATCGGGGATAAGGATGCTACTTTACAAATTCAGTTCTTACTAAAATTCAAAACTCATTTAAAATGTTTATTTTATTTTTCTCAATTATTTTATTTTACAAAAAATTCAGTAGAGTTTCACATATTTTTCTGAAAACTCAAAATTTACAAAACCTATAGATTTCATATGAAACACTCCTAAAACGCATTCACTTTCTCAACTTCTGTTTCGAACCCTTCATCCAACTCCAAAATCATTTTACCATACAAATATTTATAAACACAACGATTAATAAAAATCAAACCCCTAACTAGGCTAACTTGGCCGAAATCACCCCTATAGCATTCTATAAATTTTCTTTAATTTCATGGTCATTAAACTCATTAAAATCACGTTTTAATTCATCTAATATTCAATAGTAACTCAATTGAAATTTTTAGAAAAAAATCACATGAACCCTAACTTTACCTCACTAGTTTACTTGTCACCACAACTCTTTTGAATTTTCTTCCAATTCCAAGCTCAATTTTAAGTTAATTCACTTCTAATCACACCAAAAAGTCCATCAATAAATCAAACCATCACACAACCATCAAAACTCATGAAAATCTCATCAAAACTCAACTTTCTTACCTAGTTTTCTTCACCTTTATGCTTAATCTTCTTCCTAGCAACTTATTTGATAATTTTTGGCATGAAAAATGGGCTTGAATCACCTTGATCGTCCTTCACATATGCTGCCCAAACTCACTAGCCTTCTCCTCTTTTTTTGCTCTCTTTTTGCCGTCCAAGATGGCCTTTGAATGATCACCACCCATCACTTCATATATACCACTCTTTACTTGACAAAAATACCCTCCATCAAACCTCAAAATAACCATTAAATCCTCTAGTTTCATTTACCTTAATGCCCTTAATTTTTATCTCATGGAAACTTATCCATCAAAAGGGCAATTTGGTAACTTATGAATTAAAAAGATAATCATTAATTAATGCATGACAACTAATATTAAAAAAAAATCCATAATTAAATTTTGATTTGTCACTCATTCATTGGTTCATTTCTTATGACATGGATTGTGTTTCTTACTCAAGTTAATTCCATACGATACTTACACCAAATCCATGTATTGATGGAGCTTACCATTTTGCCCTTAATGTAATTAATTATCATTTTCACTTAAATAAATTTCAAAAATATTTCATGGTCATTCTATCATCAAATTGACCATGTAATACTCTAATTGGGTATAAAACCTCTCAATCCCATACTTTAAAAAAATTCAAATGAGTGCTAAATCACTAATATTCATTATTCGCCTAAAAAGACGTTATCGTAAATTACTTTCGGATCGCCAAAACTTATTCAAATTAACTCATTTTCGATCTGTTTCAGTTTCTAATAACTTTAATTTCTATTTCGAGACTTTTGATGTTCGGAGTCTATTTTTTGAAAATAACTATTTATGCAGACACTTTCTGTCCGAAATATTATTCACCTGAAAAAATTATTTTTCCAGAAAATAAGACCTAGGGTTCTACACAATGTGATTGTAATAATTTTTCATATAGTTAGTTTCTCTTTGAGGGTCATAATTTTTCTTCTATTTTGGAGTTTTTCATGTAAATTATTGTATTGATGTGATTGTTATTACTTTCTATTTTATTTCTTTATTATTTCTGATATTCTTATAGAAGGCAGATTTTTATGAAAGGTCTTAGGAGGTGAATTTTTCCCAACAAATCACAACTTTGTAGAATAAATACAACAACTGCTTACAATTTTAAAGTAATTTTCACTCAAGAACACAAAATTAAACCTTTATCAATTAATTACTAACATACTAAATGTAAACAAATAATGATGACTTCAATATAGAAATAAGTAAAGCAAATTAAGCTCTACTTATTCTTAATTCTTGGATGCTCTTTTTTCTTTTTTTGTTTTTTTTTTTTTTTTTTGGGTCTGTGATGGTATTTGAGAATAGGAAAAAATTGATAGATTAGAAATAAAAATATGTTATTTAATTTGATAGTGGAGGATGCAGTGTACTTGAGGGCTTTGCCTGCTGCACCATATTACAAAGCATTGAGCACTCGCTTTGTCTGTTACATTACAAATTACAAAGGGTAGGCATTTCAATGCCGGTTACAAGAAAATTCATTCTTAAACATTTGGATCTGGATTTTCTTGAGGAGGAACATTTGAGCTGCTTCCTTGGCTCAATCCAGAAACTGATGGAGTTTCTTCAGGATGAAGATTTGAGCTGCTTGTCTGGATCAATCCAGAATGTCCATCACCGGCATTACCAGTCTCGTCATCAGAAATCAATTTTTCAATATAATCGCGACACTTATTCCAACGAGACTTCAGAAAGCGAATTACCATTTTGTAAATAGTAGTAGACTTCAAACGGTCAATTGCTGAATCGCAAAGAGGAGCATTCCGAATGAACTTGAACAAGTTCATCCAAGAAGTTATAAATGACACAAACAACGGAAAGTGTGTCAATGCCAACACGCTCACAGGGAAGAATGAAGCACTGCATATGAGAGTTGTTGTCCACGCTCGACGATCGTGCACACGTATGACAAGAAAAATTGTCGAAGCGAACGTAAGCATGGTTGTTGCCACTGACATGAAGAGCAAGGCAAAGCCGAGCGTCAGTTTTCTAAGGAGCGAAGAATAGAAATCATCGAGCCCGAACGGTGATGTGAGGATGGAGAGGAATATAACAACCGCAGTCAAAGAACAGGACAAGGCGATAACGTCCATGACTGTGAAAAATAGAAAGAAAGGGGAGTGTATAAGAATTGGCTGACCCCTATCAGTACCACCAGGTACGGTGAAGGCAGCAGCAAAGACAACAGTAGCAACTAAAACAGCAACCGCGGAGCATGACTGAGAAGTGTCTTTCATCCATTGTTGTGCTTCTTTATGTAGCTCTTTATGCTTCTTTTCGAAGACTTCAAACGGAGTCTCCTTGTTCTTATTACGGCGCATCGTATAGTAGGCCGGCACTATTTCCTCCACTCTCTGCATCCAAAAACAATCAAAAGTGGTATTCACATTTCATTTCAAATGTCTTGTAATTTTTATAAAAGTTAATATTGTTTTGATATAGATAATTTTTGTTATTATTAAATTCTGGTGACTTATAATGGAAAGTTTTCTGTTTTGAAATACTTCTATTGTATCTCAGGATAACCTGAAATATTACCAAATTAAATGAATGGTCTTTATCATGAAACCACATTAGGTGATGGTAATATATAGTTTGTTAAAAATAAAAGCCTGCATCGTAACAATAGTAGAAGTTTATATATGGTAATCATATTGCATATGAATGAAAAATAAATAAGGGACAGCAAGTCTCACTTTGAACCATTCTAACTCCTCGTTTAGTCGGTAGGCAGGACCTGCGCCAGTTCCTCCAATGTAATGCTTAGTGTCTGCAACACAGTGCAAAACTGTGCAGTCGGCTACATCAATTTGCCTGGCCAACCTTATCATTAGGACCTCCTTTTTTTTAACAAGATCGAAGATCTTCTTTTGACGGTACGCGGCAGCCAAATGCAATATGTTTTGCTTCCTGTTGTCACTTTGAGAAAGTGCCTGAGGGTACTCATCTATTATCAACTCGACAAACTCCACATTTCTTGCTCTAATTGCAGCTAGCAAAGGGCTGTTCCATTCTTCTTCATCTCGACATTCTTCCTCTTCTTCCATATCTGCTTCAGGAGACTTCCTATGGTTAATTTGCTCAAGTGCTAGAGGATACAATTCAACTAAAAACTTGATAAACTCTGAGTTTCCTGTCTTTTTTGGATTAAACAATGGAAGTTGGTCAAGTGCGTCAGCATAAAAATCAAGAGAAGACTTGACACACCCCGCTTGTTTTGTTCTTGTCGTAGCAAACAATGGAATTTTCTGTCCTTTCTCTTCTCTCTGTTGTTTTTCACGAGGCTTCCTATGGTTATTTGGATCAAGCGCCTCAGGATACAATTCAAGTAAATACTCGACAGCCTCTGCATTTGCTTTTTTTGTTGCAGCAAATAATGGAATTTTCTGTTTTTCTTCTGCAAGATCAGGAGCTTTACCACCAAGTCGCATAATACTATGCTCCCACGTTAAACTCTCCTGTATCAGTTTCGAGGCAAGTTTATAAGCTAATTTATTATCTCTCTTCTCTTTCCAGATTCTTTTCGCTGGTCCACACCCTGTACACGTTTACATCACATAGAATTTCATATACATATATTGAGAGAGGGACAGAGAGAGAGAGAGAGAAGATACTGACAATTTAATTTGAATTAAAATTTGTTTGTAAGATGGTGCATATGTGCTCATTTTATTAAAGAATTTTTAAAAGATAGAGATAATACCTTGAATGATTAATTTCCAAATTAATAGGTAGGTTGCATAGATCGTGAGCAGAACTGCATGCCAAAAAGGTGAACAATTAAATTTGATGTAGAAATAACGAGAAGTAACATTTATATATACCATTAATGGGAAATCTATAGATTAATTAAAAATTATGTTCTCTTTAAGATTTTTCAAGTGCCTTTATCTTCCAATATTTATCCGGCAGCTTCTGCGTCTAAATTCCTGCTGTGTGCTAGCTTAGACTTGTAATAGCAATTGGTTCTTGGCTTCTAAATTTTAAATTTTCCTTCTAATATATAAATTCGAATTTCGTAGTAGCTTCACTTCCCCACTTATAAGGCTTGCTTGAAAAATTCAAAAATTTAAATTAGAGCAAAGATTTCAATTACCAATTACCTTTGTCAAGGCAACTTTTTTTTTTTTCTTCATCTTTGCAGCTTGCTGGGTTATCATCACTACTAACCGAAGGGCCTGTAAATTTCAAAAATTAAATATAAACAGATAGTGAAATTAATAGACAATCTTTCCAAAACAAACTTGGGAATAAATAAATTAATTACTCAATTGTATGCACCTTCTCCTATTTTAACTTTTACTTGCATAAATGTCATTGTTAATAGTAAAAATCATTTAAAAAGATTAAAAAATAAACGTATTATAATTACTTTTTTTTTTTTTTTCCGAAAGAAACGACCATAATTAGTAAATTATCATCTCTGCACAACTCAAATGGACTTTGTCCGTATGTTTGACATTTGTACTAAATGAAAAAAAAAAAAAAAAGAAGGCATTCAGCAATCACAGTTTCATTTATAAATTATGATAAATTCAAAAAAGAAGAATACGTATAATACATCAGCTAAAAATTATGTCGTCCCTTTAAGATTCCCTATCAGTAAATATGGAAAAAAAAAATTATGTCCATGATTGATTAATGCTGACGTAAGTATTCATGATGTCAATAACAATCACATAATAAATTTATAAATGAATATTTGACCAATTAAATTGCCTGTGACTTTAGCAATTTTTAAACTCCAATCCCCATCTCCTTCCTAGAGAATAAGAGCAAAGATTGCAATTGGCTATTACCTTTACGTGGACTGCCACTCTTTGTGTGATCTACGTTATCCGCGTCATCATCATGACCATAACCAACTGGAAGGACTGTAAATTTCAGAAAATAAATACACAAAAATAATGAAATTAATGATATTGGAACAGTAAATCAATTCACTATGACATTTTTGTTTGCTTCCTCAAGGAAATATATATATATAATCTATTATGATTTTTTTTTTGAAGTGTATGCATGTCCTAGATATATGTTAAAATGTACCATATGTATACATGTTTATATGTTAGAATGTATCATATGTATATATACCCCAAGTATATATTAGAATATATCATATGTATATATATACATATAGAGGTCGTGTTGTGTGCACCAGGTATATGCATATACTTAACAAAATTACATTATTGTATTTTAAAATGAGTAATTATAATTTATTATACGTGAGTATAACTAAATATATATAATTACAATCAGTAAATATGATTATATTGATCACAATCAATAAATATTATCATATTTATTAATTATAATTACATATATTTAGTTGTGATAATATATAATAAATTATAATCATGTATTCTAGAATACAATCACGCATATTTTTTGTCAAGTGTATACATACATTGAATGCACTAGAAAACGCTATATATGTATATTAGTGTTTTTAAAAAGAGGACTTCCTAATTTTAAAAAATTAAGAAAAATCAATCAAATTTATCTATTACATTATCTTTCTTATTTAATTCAAATACAATGAATAAATTTGATTGATTTTTTTTAATATTTTAAAATTAAAAAGTTCTCATTTTAAAATCACCATATATATATATATATATATATACACACACGGGGTGCGGTAGACATACAAAAGTGCAGAAATTCCTCCCATATGCCCATTTTTTGTTCACTGTTGAAAGCAGACGGTATCTTGGCTAGCATATGAAGACTACTCTTCTTTACGTCTTCGCTTTGGCTAATACCTCCAAAGAGTTTCAGCACCTCTAAAGCCGTCCCTGCAAAGTATAAAGAATTTAGATGGCATGTCTTGCAGTTACATTAAACCAAAAGAGAAGCTAATTAACTTGATTGGCCTATCTTAGAGTTTGAAATTAGAATACATGCAACTCAACTTCACTGGTTTTAGATTTCATTATAAACCTCTGCTTGAATTCAAAAGTTATAACAAATCTTTAACTGGACAAAAAAATCAACCCCATGCATGTTCTCTGTCTAGAATTCTGCTAAAACTAAAAGCAAACTGTACTTTATAATTATCTTATAAGGTTAATTAAACCTTAGAAGGGGTGAATTATACAATTATCTAAATCAAGAATAAAAGAACAAAAAAAAAAAAAAATTATTAAAGATCAAAAGGAAAGAGAGAGACCAAAATGCTTCCCTCGGACGGCAGCAAAAAGAATTGAGTTACCATCAGTTCTCTTGCGATGAATATCCTCTCGACAACCTCTCTCACGTGCTAAACACCTGACTACTTTAGTTTTCCCGAATGCAGCAGCTCTGAACAGTGGGGTTTCACCCTTGTTATTTGTCATCTTAACTAGAAATCCATCCTTTTCAAACAGAAGCTTCACTGCGTTCAGATTTCCACTGATGCATGCCTCATGCAGAACTGTATTTCCGTCGTCATTTTGCTGGCGCAGGAAATAATTTTCATTGTCCGCTGAACGAAGCAGATCAACAATCTTCTTAAGTAGATCATCTCTTTTATGATCCTTTTTACCATGTACCAAAAAATGAATTATATTGTCGTTTTCCTCTGATAAAGGACACATCAAAGGCATCAAATCGTTGAAGTTCAGTTCTTTCCTAATTTTCGAAGCCCAATCGGAAAAACTTTTTCTCTCATCTGTCAACGTCAACAACTGGGGACATTGTTCTTCCACAACTTCCCAGTTTTGATCCAGAGCTGCTTTGAAAATTTTCTTTGCTTTTGGAATAAACTCCATTATCTGTTTCAAAATGAAAACAACAAAATTAAAAAATGTATATATATATTTTTTCAAAATGAAAACAACAAAAATTAAAAAATGTATATATATATGTATATATATATATATATATATACATTCATATATATATATATGTATACATTTTTAAGTAATGGATCTTATAGGCTATGTAAGAGGGTATATTTTTCATGAGGTACTGATTCACTACTGGTCGATCATACCTGGTTTAATTAAAATATTGACTACGTGCTCTTACACATGCAATCTATATATAAGATCAGCCACGGGCATGATGGTATATGTTCTTTGCTTAATCAATTGATAAAGTTCAACTAGGAGAATCACCATAATAAGTACATAATGCAAGATATCCACTTGAGTGAAAAATAAACAAACTTATATATATCCAAAAGAAAAAGATGATGATGCAAGGTTACCTTGGTCCGGCTATGTGATTCACATGGAGTTCTATTTTTTTTTTTTTTTTTTATTATAATTAATCATTTTGAAATGGAATAAATTAGTCCATTTTTTAGTAAAAATATTAATTTTACCTTACGCATTTTATTTCTTTGTGGTTATATGTTTATAAATATGCATGTTATTTGTTCAAATTAGAATAAATTAAAGGTCGTTTGTTTTTTTATCTAAAAACTTAATAATATTATCGAAGATTGAAAACTAAAACCTAAAATCTGAATAACATGTTTATTTTTTTTTTTCCTTCTCTCTGTATATATTGTAAATTTATTTGTTTTTTTAAGTAAAAATTATCTGATAACTAATAATTTGACATTTATATCCTTTTAACTATTTATTGTTATATAATTTTAATTAATTTAATACAAACATATCAAAGTAAATAATTTAATAAATTCTAAAATATTTTTTATATACATATTAATAATATTTTATTCATAATTAAAATATGATTAAAAATTAAACATATTTATATATTTAAATATATTAATATATTTAAGAAAACAACTAGAAAATGAATGTTTAAATTTCAAAATAAGATATGTTAGTTTTAACTCTAAGACAATTTAAGATAAAACATATTTATACTTTTCCTTACAAATATATTTTTTGTAAGTATTAAGAGAAAAAAAAAATTGAGTAATATAAAATTAGAATAAATTTGAAATTGTGTTATTTTAGGGAGGATAGATTTGCAATAAAAAATTTTAAATGTCATTAAGTGATTTGTAATTAAGTGAAAATTTAAAAATTCTTAATTTTTTCAGTTATTTTTGGATATTTTTAAGTAATTTGACCACTTAAAAAATCAAATGAAAATAACTTAATATGTACAATTTAATACTATTAAGTCTTAAGTACACAAAACAAATGACCCTGTTCTTCTATACTTCATAAAATGTAGATGGGGCTTATTTTGCACAGAACAACAATACATAAGGCCCACATGCATGTATTATGATACAATCATTATGGCTTAAATGAGTGATTTTGTCCACGTTAGCTTGAAGACTGGATGATTAAATAAAAAGTTGGTAAAATGAATATTACAGAAATAGTTTTTAATATTTATATACAATAGAGGTTATAAATTAATTGTATACATTCAAGGTTATGAAGTAATTGCCAGTAACGTAGGAAACATCTTCGTTTTGTAATTTCACGTTTCAATTTCCTTGACTGCTCTTCTTTGTACTTTGTATTTTTTTCTACCAATAAAATATCTCTTAAGGACTTTACTTCAGAGTTTAATTAAGGAAAAAACAGAGTTTACTTCCTACACAAATTGGATCAAATAGGAATAGGTGTCAGTCCCCATAAATAAACTCAATCGATTATATTTTGGTCCTATTAATATTTAAATGAAGTAAAATGCAATCTTTCAAAATTCAAATTCATATAATATGATAAAAATCAAAAACAGATTTTGTCAGTGCTAAAAGCTTGAATGCCTGATTAATACCAAATTAATAAAGCTACTGTAGCCAATAAAGTGGGCATATATCTTCATATATTTACTTGATTACATAGTAAATCTCAAATAGTTCAATTATAAGAATATAATAAAGGGAAAATTAGTCCACTTGTGGTTGGAAAAAACAATGCGATATAATCAAAGTACATTCACTAGTATACAAAATGTTTGGTTGGAACTTAGAATAGGCATTATTATGTAACTGAAGTACAATATTCTTTGTGTTTGTGACCAAACAAATTAATAGTAACCATTCGAAGTTAGTCTTTCTTCTGGTTGGAAAAAGCAATATTTGTTGTGTCTGTGAGCATACAAAATGTTTGATTGGAACTTGGAATAGGACTAAAGTACATTCTTTGTGTCTGTGACCTAACAAATTAATATTTCGATAAAGTGGTTCTATATAGAAGATCAGACATGGGCCCGATGGTACATGTTCGTTGCTTAATTAATTGCCAAAGTTCAACTATGAGAATCACCATATTAAAAATGTAAAGTAACAGGTCCACTTGAGTGACAAACACACAACTTTTATCAAAAAAGAAAAAGATGATGATGCAAGGTTATGATGATCACATAGAAAGTTAGTAAAAATAATAATAGAAATAGGTTTATATATATATAGAGAGAGAGACACAATAGTGTTATAAATTAATTATATGCATACAAGATTATAAAGTAGAGTTAGGAAACATCTTCGTTTTATAATTTCACACTTCTATTACCTTGAGTGCTCTTCTTTTTGCTTCATATTTTTTTCCGTCAATAAAATATCTAGTTAAGAGTTTTACTTTCGAGTTTAATTCAGCAGAAAATTAAAAAGAGGAAAAAGAGTTTAATGCTACACAAATTGGTTCAAATCAGAGTTTGGTGTCAGTCGCTATGAATAAACTCAATCGATTACATTTTGATCCTATTAATATTTAAATGAAGTATAATCTAATCTTTCAAAATTCAACTCATATGATATAATAAAAGTATCAAAAACAGATTTTGCCCGTGCTAAAAGCTTGAAGGGCAGGCCTGATTAATACAAAATAAAGTAGTTGGAGCCAATAAAGTGCGCATATATCTTCATACATTTTGCCTGATTAAATACTAAATTTCAAATAGTTCAATTATAAGAATAGAATAAAGGGAAAGTTTGTCCTTCTTTTGGTTACAAAAAGCGATACGATATAATTAAAGTACATTCGCGGAGTCTTTGAGCATACAAAATATTTGATTGGAACTTGGAAAAGGCATTACTATGTAACTGAATACATAATTCTTTATGTCTGTGACCAAACAAATTAATATTTCGATAATGTGGTTCTATAACCATTAAAAAGTCAGTTGTTTCTTTGGATTGGAAAAAGCAATACGATAAAATTAAAGTAAATTCACTCGCATTATTGCGAACTGAAGTACAACAGTCTTTGTGTTTGTGACCAAACCAATTAATAGTAACCATTCGAAGTTAGTCCTTCTTCTGGTTGGAGAAAGCAATATTTGTTGTGTCTGTGAGCATACAAATGTTTGATTGGAACTTGGAATAGGCATTACTATGTAACTAAAGTACATTCTTTGTGTCTATGACCTTACAAATTAATATTTCGATAAAGTGGTTCTATATATAAGATCAGACATGGGCATGATGGTACATGTTCTTTGCTTAATTAATTGCCAAAGTTCAACAATGAGAATCAGCATATTAAAAATGTAAAGTAACAGGTCCACTTGAGTGAAAAATACACAACTTTTATCAAAAAAGAAAAAGATGATGATGCAAGGTTATCTTCGTCTGGTTTTGTGATTCATATGGAGTTCAATTTTTTTTGTTTTTTACAAATTAAATTAAATTTTCACCATCTTAAAGCAACTGTTATATGACTAGATGTATATCTAATTAAATACATTACCTTATGCATTTTGTTTCTTTCTTTGTCGCTATATGTTTATAAATGTGCATGTTATTTGTTCGAATTAGAATGAAATAGTTACCATTAGGATCGTCTATACTTTATAAACTATGAATGGAATTTATTTTTGCGCAGAGCAACTATATGTACTGTCCACATTTGTATTATGGCTTGAATGAATGATTTCGTCCATCCTAGCTAGAGAAAAAATAGGAAATCAAATCACATTAGCATTGGTTTTGGTTTGATTTAGCTTTGAGATGAAAGATTGAGAATCTTGCATTCCCATTAATTCCTGTGGTTCCAATCTTGGGGGTACAAATGTTAGAGTTAATGAGGACTTGTTGCTTGTTTCTTCTTGACAAGCACAACCACTAATGTGAGGGGGCCTGTAATTTAGGATCACTAGATTGATAGCGAAATTATCCATTGTGCCTTCCAAGATAACAGAATAACTAGACTTTAAACATGCAATTCATTGTCATATATTTTCTCAACAAGAACTAATTTAATGAACAACAAATGTATATGCACTTTATTTAATTTACTTCCTGGAGATAGAATGAACCAATAGAGAATCCTACATGCACCTGTTTTGGATTAATAGTACCAGCAGCCTTTTGATATTTTCCTGTAGCAGCTCGAAACTATACTTAATTCTGAACAGAACCTGAATGTGAGTATAGAAACAAGAAAAAAAAATCATTGAACTATTAGATTTGTGCACACTTCTATAAGGTAACATGCCACAGTACAACAACATGCCTTTCCAAATTTGACTTCAAATGTGATGACAAAACAAAAGCACCAACATGACTTCAAATGTGATGACAAAAAAAAAGGCACCAATACGACAAAGCTTCAAATGTTGAAATACCTGCATTGAGGGCTTCCTCTACTCCCAATTCCTTTACTTTGAGCTCAGTTTATGTTTGTCCTCTAACCTACCTAGGACAAACATAAATTAAGCAATTAATTTCCATAAATTAATTAATCAAGTAAACAAAAAATTTCCTAAATCACAACTACACCATGGATGTAATGTTGGCATCATGTACCGGAACCTCATTCTCATTAATAGCTTATATTATGAGCAAAAAGAGTGGCAAGAAAGAAACCAAAATGTGTTTTTTTTTTTTTTAATAAGAGTTATTCATTCCTTTGGGTGGGCGTTTTTGGGTTCAAATTGAGTTAGATTGAAAAAGAGTGACATCATGTACCGGAACCTCATTCTCATCATGCGCTTTGATACCACATCTTAGAGTTTCTTTAATTTATGCAGAACAATTATGCATAACCTTAGTTCCCACAAATCTTAAAACTTTGTGATTTTTAATCAACAAAACATAACTTGATCCATGAGATTGAACTTGAAGAGAAATTATATGCAGGGAATAACAAATTAGAGAAACTTAGTTTCTCTCTCTTGACCCCTATACAATTCTTGATGGAGAAAAAATTGTATGATATTATGTAGAGAGAGGACTAAGTCTAAAATAGGGTCTCTTTATTTTTACCTTCCATCATCATGAACAGTTAATTAGAAAATATCTCCTCAACTAACTAATAGGATTTTAGCACTTAATATTATTAACCATAATTATCTTTTAAATTAAATAAAAGATAACTCTTAAAAATAAAGGCACATGGGCCACTACAAATATCTAGAACAAATTATCTGAAACCTACTTACATTTGACTATTACTTATGGAAACAACGTGTGGTTTTTTTTACAACGACCTTCTCTTATCCAACGACAACAATAACTTTGACCATTAAAACCAAAAATAAATAAATAAATAAATAACTATCAAAAAATGCTAAAAATATGAAGTGCCCTCAACACATTCACCATATAAATAAATCAAGCTTAAAAAATGGTCAAGATAAAACCGAAAAACAAAAAACAAAAAACAAAAAATATATAAAAATGACGAAAACCATCCAGAGATGGATCTTTATCTCTAGACTCAAGTCCTTCATCGTCAACTTCAATGATGGCAATGATAGAGGCACAGACCTTTATCGTTGAAGTTAGTGATAAAGGTAGGGGTATCCATTACCGATCGTGGATGTTGTGATGGAGATCCATCTCCATTGTCTCTATCAAGTCCAACACTCTTCCTCCCTATTTCCCTAACCAATTCAACCGTTAAAGTTGTTGATCAAAATCATACCACTCATTAGAGTGTAGCGAATTGAGCTTGTAAGGCCCGAATCCAAGTGGACCCGAGGGATTATTTGAGCCCAAATAAGAATTAATAAATAGGCCCAAATTGAGTGTAAGCCTAAGTTATATAATAATATTAAAGCAATTGGACAAAAGCCCAATTAGGTGAATTTGGTGGCTATGCAAAGAAAAGAAAGAAAAAAAAAAGGCAAAAATATATATATTTTCCTTAATTGCCATTAGGGTTTACTGCCTTATAT
This sequence comes from Dimocarpus longan, assembly GCA_022984855.1. Taxonomy (NCBI): domain Eukaryota; kingdom Viridiplantae; phylum Streptophyta; class Magnoliopsida; order Sapindales; family Sapindaceae; genus Dimocarpus; species Dimocarpus longan. Next base: position 11,977,681 of record CM041013.1, read on the forward strand.
ATATATATATATTTATTTATTCTCTATTATCAACAGTCATTTCTCTCTATAATGGGGATTTTTCGATGACATGAGAAAGTGGGCCAGTAAGGCCCAATGATTCAGCCCATAGGTAAAAGCTTAACAGACCCAGAAAGTCAAGATATCATCGCAAGAGCTCAGGTCATTGTGCTCGAGCTCGCAGCCCATCGACCAGAAAGCTCACAATGTGGTTCCCAGCTCGCCTATTATCTTCAGCTCATGACCTGGAGTAAGCTTAGCTCGGGCAAGCTCTTCTAGAAGAAGTCAACTTACCTATTTTGAAGTGAATCAAATTTCGAGAATCACGGGTCTATTCCTAATTTGGTGGAATCTGTTATAGAAATGTAATTAATTTCAAATTTTATTTCCTATTTCAATTATACATAACTTATATCACCCCTCATTATAAATAGAGGGCAAATTCATTGTAAAAAACATGAGAGAAAATACATACTATTACTTTGCCTAAATCATCAGAGAAATAGTCCTGGACGTAGGTTTTGTTTTTGTTGAACCACGTAAAAATGCTGGTGTTTTACGTTCCTCCTCTTCTGCTTTCATTATTTGTTTGCTTTGTGCTCTTGTTTTATGTTATTTGAAGGTATTGGGTTTCAAGAACTTGGTCTACCAATTTCACATGTTGATATTTTGACATTAGAAGAAGGGCCCAAACTACAAATTTCTTTAGATTTTCAGACTACTATGGCAATATTAAGAACAACCAAAAGCTTTGACGTGGCGATAGATCAGCTAGAAAGACAGATTGATCACCAACAACATGATGCTCAGTTAAGAGAGAGTATGAATCTATCTACTACAGGAGTATATCATGCCCCTACTGACGACGCTAATATGGGCATGCCTCCGTTGGCCCCTCATTAACCACCATAGGTGGCCCCTATAGTCGTGGGGTTACAAGTATGGTATCAATCGTAGGAGGCATTGGAAAACACGATGTAATAGCTTGTGGATGCGGTGAGGGAGCTGACGCAAGCCTAGGCACATAATGCAACTATACTTGAGGTCGATGCGCCTATACTTGAGGTCATTATACCTAGACAAGCTCACTATTGACAGTATGAAAGAATAGTAGCTCCTGAAAGGTCCATTAGAGAAAATCTGTGACTTGCCAACTCAGCCCACTCTTCTAATTCCTATGCACGAGCTGAAGGTCGCAGAACTCATGAAGAGGATAAGGTCCTGCGTCCTGCAAGTTTGAGGGTAAGGATGAGCCAGGATAAGAGTCGCCGTGTAAAGGTTGCCCATGATCGAGTTAGGGCTACATCCCGATATGAAGACAAAGTTGATCATCGACGACATGCAAGGTCGTACCGACTTGACGACTTTCAAAGGGTTAGTCAAGGATGTATATCAGATTGTCGCTCTCCAGGTCATGAGTATAGGGGAGAGCGCAGACCTCAGGACCTGTGAATGAAGGAACTTCTTCATAGGGTTTAACAGCTCAAAGCATGCTCTAACACCTCAAGCCAACGAGATCAATATGGCGAGAGGACCTCACTCACTAAGGAGATCGAGACGCACCTCTCCCTCGCAGGTTCAAGGTCCCTAATATTCCTTAATATAATAGAGATACTGATCCCTGTAATCACTTGGACGCGTTCAATATCCAGTGGATCTTTAAATAAACAACCAATTGGTCAAGTGCTGAGTTTTCCAGGCCACCTTATGGGATATTCCATAGGCCTGGTTTAAAAGTCTCCCAGCTCACAGTATAAATAGCTAGGAGGAATGTCAAAGAAGGTTCATAAGCCAGTACAAGGCTCTGAGGAGGCAGCTCACACCATCTTGCCACCTAGCTATGGTTTTCCAGCGACAAAATGAATCTCTAAAGGATTATATCACTAGATTCCAAAGCGAGGTCAGCAAAGTTGAAAATCCTTCAGATGAAAGCATTCTAACTGTAATTTCATCTTGGCTTCACAATGATGGGAAGTTGTATGAGAGTATTTACAAATCCTCGATGAAGGACCTAGATGAATTTTATGAATGAGCTGTAAAAGAGATCAGGTGGGAGGAGACTTTTGGCCCCAAACAATCTAATCAGAAAAGTGAATCAAGCATTTCCAACCACTCGAAGAAAAGAAATAATGGTTGGAACGGAAGAAAATGCAGGCATAACGGCTCATCTAATCAAGTTGCCAAGAAGGTCAAGAATGAGCCCAGGAATGACCAACCCCGGCATTAAGGTCACCATGATAGTTACAGCGTCATATCAGATACTCCGAGCAGGATCTTTGCAACAAAAAGAAACAGGGAAGACTTCAGGAAGCCCACTCCAATGAGAACCCTTGTTAGTTAAAGGAACAAGAATAGGTTCTGTGCATATCATAATGAGGTCAGGCATAATACTTTAGACTGTTGGGCATTGAAAGATGCTTTTAAAGATTTGATTCGAAAAGGTCGTTTAAAGGACTATGTGGTGCGACCAGCAAATCATCGACCTCAACAACAACTACCACAGCAACAAAACCAGTGAGCTCCCGAACAAAAGTATTAGCTCGCGATGAGAACCATCTTTATCATACATGGTGGTCCTCACATTGCAGGTACATCAAATAGATCGCATGAACGCTATGTGTGGGAGGCAAATCACATCTTGCTTACAGGTCATGGTGAGTTGGAATGACCTACGGAGAAAGCAATATTGACTTCGGATGAAATTGTTTTTACTGAGGAAGATGTCAGGGGCTTATGTTGGCCCCATAATGATGCACTTGTCATTCGAGCAAAGATAAGTAACATTGAGGTACGAAGGATCATGATTGACACGAGCAGCTCAATGAATGTTATGTACAGAAGATGCTAAGACCAGATAGGACTTGGTACAGAACAGCTAAAGCCTTCCCCAAAACCTCTATGCGGCTTCACTGGAGATGTCATCACTTCAATAGGCCAGATCATAGCTTCCGCTTATGCTTGGAGATTCAGGTCATCAGGCAACTATGTTAGCTGATTTGTTTATTATTGATTGCCCATCTGCATATAATGTTGTCCTGGGGAGGCTTACAATGAATGATCTAGATGTGGTCACATCCATCAGGACTCTCACAGTCAAATTTCTAACTCTCAATGAGATGGGCTATGTGCGGAGTGAGTAGCACCTGGCGCGACGCTGCTAAAAGGATATAGTAAAGATAAGAGTTAAAAGGAACAAGGTCAATGTGGTCTCGGGAGGAAAGCCCCATGTTATGAGTAAAAAAAGGGTAAGCCATAACCTCGATCCTCGCGAGATGGATGCAAACAGGGTAACCGAGCCTATAGAAGAGCTTGAGCACGTCTAAGTCAGCAAGCTAGATGTTAAAATATGTCTAAAGTTAGGGTGAGGTCTAGCTCCAAAAATAAAATCTCAGCTAGTCAACTTCCTAAAAACGAACATGGGCTTATTTGCATGGAATCACAAGATTAAGGTGGGAATAGACCCTAAGGTCATGTCACACAGGCTGAATATTGACCCTCACCACAAACCAATTCGCCAGAAAAGAAGGTCGATAACAAAAGAGCGCTATGAAGCCTTGAAAGAAGAGGTAAATAAGCTGTCCGCCAATAATTTCATTAGAGAAGCCTACTACCCTACTTGAGTGCCAATCCTGTGCTCGTGAAGAAAAAAAAGAATGGGAAGTAGAGAACATGTATTGATATCATAGATCTAAATAAATCGTGTCCGAAATACAACTTCTCCCTGTTATAGATGCAACAGCTAGTCACCAGCTCTTGAGCTTTATGGATGCCTATTCAAGCTATAATCAGATACCTATGAGCCCAGAAGATGAAAAGCACACCTCGTTCATCACAAACCGTAACCTATACTGCTATAAGGTCATGCCTTTTAGATTGAAGACCGTAGGGGTGACCTATCAGTAATTAGTCAATATGATGTTCGAGGGACAGATTGGCAAAACATATGAGGTGTATGTGGATGATATGCTGGTGAAATCTAAGTAGGCAGCTAACCATATGGGTGATCTGGAGAAATATTCCAGATACTAAGAAACTACTAGATGAAGCTGAACCCGTTGAAGTGTACTTTTGGAGTAGTCTTAAGGAAGTTCTTAGGCTTCATGGTAAATGACAGAGGGATTGAGGCCAACCTTGAGAAGATCAAGGCACTGATCAACATAAGGTCCCCCAATTGGATTAAAGACGCGCAAAGCCTCAATGGTAAGGTTGCTACACTCAGTAGATTTATTTCAAAGGTCACAGACAAATGTATTCCCTTCTTTGATGTGCTAAAGAAGGCAAAAAATTTTGAATTGACTGAACAATGCGAGGAGGCATTACAACAGTTGAAAGATTACATGGGCCGAGCTCCACTTTTGTTAAAACCAGTTGAGGGAGAAAAGCTCATCTTGTATATGAGGGTATCTCAGCACGCCCTCAGTGTAGCTTTAGTACGAGAAGAGGGGAGGACGCAGCTCTCAGTATACTATATGAGCAAGAAGCTACTCGACGCGGAAACTAAGTATTCGTTGATAGAGAAACTCATTTATTGCCTAGTAATCGCGTCGAGGAAGCTGCGTCCATATTTTCAAGCCCACAGAATCAAGGTCCTCACCCGGTACCCATTAAAATAGGTTCTCCAGAAGTCTAACACCTCAGGTCGATTACTCAAGTGGGCGGTTGAGCTAGTACAGTTCGACATTGAGTACAAACCAACACCAGTAATCAAGGCCCAAGCTCTAACAAATTTTATTGTAGAATTTATAGGGCTCACAAAAGAAGGGGTCAAATCTTCTGAGAGCCTAATGTGGGAGCTATATATGGATTGGTCATCCAGTGAATAAAAGGCTGGGGCCAGAGTATTGTTAATCAGTTCTGAAGGGTAGAAGATCCTCTATGCTTTGAAGTTTGGGTTTTAGGCCACCAATAACGAGGTTGCATATGAGGCACTGCTAGCAAGTTTGCGACTGGCCAGAGAAATGTGAGCAGAGCAACTAAGAATCTTCAGTGATTCCTAGCTTGTAGTCTGTCAAATTCGAGGCGAATATCAGACTAGGGGGTAAAAAATAGTCATTTACCTACAGAAGGTTCAGGAGCTGCTGAGCACCTTTTAGAAGTTTGAGGTGAACTAGATTCTATGAGATCAAAATGCCCATGAAGATGCACTAGCTCCCCTGGCAACTACTCGAGCTGCAGAACACTTAAAGTCTATACCGGTAAAGTTCTTATCAGTTTCTAGCACCGAAGAGAAAGACTCAGTAATGGCTATAGTTGTGGTAGAAGACTCATGATGAGCCCCTTAATCGACTATTTACAAGATAGGAAGCTACCAGTAGACAAGTTGGAGGCACGTTGCTTGAAAGCTCAAGCTGCACGGTACTACATTTATGATGACATGTTATACAAGAAAGGGTTCTCAGTTCCGCTCTTGAAATGCATAAATGGGCCAAATTGTATGAAAGTACTGAATGAGATACATGCAGGTCACTATGGGAACCATGTTGGGAGGCTTTCGCTGGCTCAAAAAGCATTAAAGCAAGAGTTCTACTGGTCTACAATGAAGCAAGATGTCATCAACCTGGTCAAGAGATGTGATAAGTGGTAGAGATTCGCTAAGGTTCTGCGAGCTGCACCAACTTACCTCCAACAAATGGTGAGCTTGTGGCCTTTTGTGATCTAGGGGATAGACCTGATTGGACATTTACTAACAGCTCATGAGAATCGCAAGCATGCTGTAGTTGCAGTGGACTACTTCACCAAGTGGGCAGAAGCTAAGGAGCTAGCAGAAATCTCCACTACAAAAATAATAAAATTTATGTGGAGTAATATTATCTGTAGGTTCAAGGTCTCGTAACAGATTGTGACAAATAATGGGATTCAATTCAACAGCGATCAGTTCATCAAGTTTTGCAATGACCTAGGGATTGTTAAGAGCTTTTCAACGGTAGACCATCCACAAGCCAATGGTCAAGTCGAAGCTGTGAATAAAATGATAAAGCAGATCTTGAAGATAAAGCTAAAGACCAGGAAAGGAGCATGGGTGGATGAATTACCCAAGGTATTATGGGCCTACAAAACTATAGCTCGCAGCACTACTCAAAAAGCCCCTATTTTCTATGGTGTATTGGTCTGAAGCCATGATCCTCGCAGAGCTAGAAGTGACCTCGCAGCACAGAGCAACCTTCAATCTAAAGAACAATGATCAACTTCTTACCTCCAACCTTGATCTCCTTGAAGAGGCAAAAGAAATAGCCTAGTTGAAGGTAGTTGTCTATTAGCATAGAGTCACAAGGTACTACAACTAAAAGGTCCCACTAGAGACCTAGTACTACGTCTTATATTACTTGAAGCTTGTAAGATAAGTGATGGCTCATTAGGCTCAAACTGGGAAGACCCTTACATCGTTAAGGAAAATCTTGGAAATAGAGCATATTATCTAACAAATATGAATTGAGCTGAGCTCTCGCGAGCTTGAAATGTTGAGCACCTTCGCCCATATTTTCAGTAATTGTTCTTTCTTATTACATACTTATGATATAAAGTTTAATTTTATTGAAATTTAATAAAAGCTCCATATTTCCCATTTTATGCTCTATTTTATGTGTTTAGTATTTTCTTGGCAAAAACATATGATAATACATGCTATGTTAATTGAGGTTACGACCTACTGGACATAACTTACCACAAAATAGGTTCCAACAAAGCTTATGATGAAATTTATCATGCTACAATAGCTCGTCATGTCTATGCTATTTCCAACACAGCCCATTAAAAATCATTTTATATTGTCCAAGAGTTCCAGTCATATGGATACAGACTTAAAGTTTCCAAAATGTCATATCTTGCGAGCTATGACACATCATTAATGGTCTCATAAAGTCTCATCGATTTTATTATGCTACATTCATTATGTCTCAGTTCGCAGGCAACTTAAATACTTAGAAAAAAGTATAGTGAAATAGAAGCATAAGGCAATATGAAGCAAAACAAATATGAAATAAACATCGCAACGAGGTGAATCGATATTATATGAAATTAAAACATCCATTTAAATATCCTTGCAAAATGAGGTGGGCGATATATGAATCCATAAAAAATTGTCCAAGTACAAGAAAATAAGGAGAGCTTAATCAATGTTAATGAGGTCATCTTGAGGAGGAGTTGGGGCCTGAAAGGTAGAATCGTAAGAAGCTGATTCCTAGGACGTTTCTTCTTTAGCACCTTCCTCAAGTAGGGCTTCCCAGACTTGATCCAGCATTTCACCCCGCACTCTTTTAGTGTCCTCGGTGAAGAACTTCACTTCTTCAACTCTCTCTTCACCAAAGATGGAAAAGTCCAAGTCTAGGTACGTCGTCCACAAAGTATACAGAAACCTGGCTTTGGTCTCAAACTTCGCACCCGCAATCTTAGCTTCTGCCTCATTTCTTGACAAGGTCACCTTCTCTTTCATTTGTGTGACCTCCCTTTTAGTAGCCTTAGCTGGCTCCACTATTAGCTCATTCTCCTTCAAAGCTGCTGTTAAGTCCTCCTTCAGCTTCTCCAACGCTGCCTCAACATTATTGATTTGGGAGGTGAGTTTGGAGATGAATGCCTCGCGGAAACTCTTCTCTCTCACCAGCCCATCTTCAGTCTTCTTCCTAGCCGCCTCGACATCATCGAGCTAAGTTTGAAAAAGTTGAGCTACCTCCTTTGCTTTGCCAACTTCACTTGTAAGGAAGAGCAGCTCCTTGTCGTGCTTCTTCACTGTTTTCTTTAACCTCTTATTCTTACCCTTGAGCTCCTCCCCTCGCTCTTCTAGAGTAGGCAACTCATCCAAAATCTTTATATTTCCCATGAAGGCCTACGAGGTCCAAGTACAAGTTAGAATCAAAAGATGGTGAACATTAATGGAAAGAAGAAAACAAGTCTTACCTTGATTGCTTGGCAAGCTGACCAAGTCACCAAGCTCACGCTAGCGAGATTATCGTCATCAAGGTTCCTGGCAGTGGAGCCTAGAAGAGAAGATAGCTGATCAAGGATGAGGTCGAAATATGCTTCTTTAAGAATCTTTTCAGGTCGCGACTCAATAGCAGCCTTGGATGATCGCGATCCAGTAGATGCCTTTGATGGTCACGAACTGGCAGTAACCTGAGATGCTACCTTCTGGAAGGTAGTTGTGATCTATTTCCCCTTCTTCATTTGGGGTTGCTTCGTGGGGGGAAGCTTGCTTGAGGTCTCAAAGCTATTTTTATTGGCTCATTCAACAACCTTTTTGCTAGCTGCTACCTCTTTATTTGGATCGACAGAAGCTCATGGCTGGGGATGAGAACCAATGCTTGTGAAGTCCCCGAAGCTGCTGTCACAGTTGGACCCTTGGAAGGAGCGAGAGCAGGAGACTTAGGACCTATATCTTGAGGTCCTTTTGATGTTATAGCTGACGTTAAGCCCTAAGCAGTAGAACTGGCGGCAGCTGTGCTAGCGAGTTGACGAGGTCTTCTTGATGGGAGAGCTTTCAAGCTTAAATTTGTCATCTCTGGAGACCCGGTGGGATTGGGTTTAGCATCAATATCACTAGAAGAAAGCCCAAGCTCCCTTGAGTTATCACTTACGTCAGTTGCTGCAAAGACAGATTTGATATCATGGCCGTTGCGAAATCCGATGTCCTTACTCTTAAGAAGCTTACACTCAAGAAAAAGAGCGAGTTGGAAGCTACGAAAGAGTTCATTTGTTAACTTGACGTTGTCCTTCTCTGATCTTTGATTGGCGATGCTCTCGAGCCCTCTAGCTTTGTCCTGAATAAGCTTGATTCTCTTGGTCTGTGCATCTAAAAAAAAAAAAAAATTGTTATTATACAAAACATATTTACAAGTACGAAAATCCACGAGGTGGTCTGAAGATCCTTACTTGGCAAGTATACAAAGCTGAAGTTCATAAGGGGAATGAGGGAAGGACAGGAGATGAATAACCAATGTGTTTTGTAGTCGCCCAAATTGGATTTTCCTTTAGCCTCTCCTTGAGGCAGGATATTCTTGTAATTAGAGGGACGAGCTGATGTATAGTACAGCCCGTCCCATGGCTCTTCTTTACTAGTACCTTTAAAGAAAAATACGTATTTAAGAATTTTAGGGGAAGGAAAAGAGAGGTTATTTTTCCTAGACAGAATAGCTAAGGAAGTAATTTGGGTATAAGCATTTGGAGTGAGCTGAAAAGGGGCGAAGTTCAGCTCTTTGAGAAGATTTATGAGATAGGAAGGAACTGGAAACCTAAGTTCAGCATCTTAGTGATGAGGGCTGACAGCGATGTAGCCCTCTGAAGGGTAGGCTGCATGGTTAGAAGGAGAGACTATTATAACATGACAACCTCTTTAGAGACGATATTCTAACGCCTATCCCCCAAGCTCCATATATGATACTTTTGTAGGGTGGTGCTTAAACAGCTGGCGAGCTCTCCTCTCTTTGGTAACTCGTTCGATAGCAGCAGCTCGTTTGGCTTCAATAGGCTATTTGGTAGGAGCAAGATCCGCGCAAGCAACAAACACTTCAGTGACCTTGTCGCTCTATGAAATCATTTCTTGTGTGACTCGTACCTATTCCGTATGCTCGTTAGAGCCCGAGACATGTTCCTATGAGCTGGGAGCGTCACCATCTCCTACTCTATATTGTTGGCATCTGCGCCCCAAAGACATCTACACATGAAAGGGAGGGGTTAGGTCACTGTATGTAAACCATCCCTATGAGGCTAAGTTTCCTATTCTCAAGGAATTTTCCTAAGTCTACAGGTCACAAATGCCATATATATTGCTAAGCCTTCAGGTCGCTAAAGATATGAAAGCATAACCTACGAGCTAATGACCTTTAAGTTAATAGCCTACAAATTCCTACAGCTTGGGCACATGACATTACAAACAATAAACAGTTTGCAAACAATGGGCTAATAAGATCAAATCAACAAAAAATGAAAAGCCGCAATCTTAAACAAATACGCAACACCAAGAACACATACGAACGCAAAATATTCAAGCCAGATTCAGGAAAGTAGAAAAGCACAATGCATGAACAAATGGAACTAAAAAATCAAAAAGAGTTGTGAAGACTTACTGTTAATGCAGTGCAGCTTGACTGATCGGAGGCAAAAATGATGATTTTTGGTAATGCTGAGAGCGACGACGGCGACAGATGAATGAGAGAAAAGGAGACCAAATGGTGTTTAAAGTCAAAAATGACAAGTGAGGCGAGAATATGAAGAGGCTCCACCAATATTAGGCACCAGGCCCTAACTGTTGGATTTAAAAGCTGAATAATCGTCTTCGATCTAACAGTTCAATGCGAATTATGGAATTTCATCATTATGCATAGCCAATTGAGAAATGTGCGCATTAAATGTGCACAGCATGAGACGTTCAGACAATGTAGTCTGCAAAAGAGCTAACACGTGTCAAGAGAAAAGACATGAATTTGAAAAGGCAGCACGACAAGTTCCAGCAAGTTAGCTTTTACCAACGAGCTCAAACTCTCAGTCCGTAGAATACACTGAGAGCTGGGGGGCTAGTGTTGTGGGGATTTTTCGACGACTTGAGAAAGTGGGCTGGTAAGGCCCATGATTCAGCCCATGGGTAAAAGCTTAGTAGGCCCAGGAAGTTAAGATGTTATCATAGGAGCTCAGGCTATTGTGCTTGAGCTCGTAGCCTATGGACCATATAGCCTACAATGTGGTTTATAGCTCAGCTATCATCTTCAGCTCATGATTTGAAGTAAGCTCAACTCGAGCGAGCTCATCTAAAGTGTCTTTTAGAAGCTTGAAACAGCCCAATCCAAGAAGAAGTTAACTTATCTATTTTAAAGCGAATCAAATCTCGAGAATCACAAGGTCTGTTCCTAATTTAGTGGAAGTTGTTATGGAAATTTAATTAATTTCAAATTCTATTTTCTATTTTAGTTATACTCAACTTGTATCACCTCTCACTATAAATAAGGGGCAAATTCATTGTCAAAAACATGAGAGAAAATATATACTGTTACTTTGTCCAAATCATCAGAGAAGCAGTCATGGATATAGACTTCGTTTTTGCCGAACCACGTAAAAATACTAGTGTTTTGCATTCCTCCTCTTCTGCCTTCATTTTTTGTTTGTTTTGTGCTCTTGTTTTGTGTTATTTATAGGTATTAGGCTTCAAAAACCTGGTCGACCAATTTCATATGTCGACACTCTCCCTTGAAAACTCTCATATATCATTCAAAAATTCTCTTCTCCATTAATAAAGTTAAACCTACAACCATAGCAAGTTTGGAATTCAAGATTGATTGTGAAGGTTGGTTATAAATCAAGTAGGCTTATTCTCTTTCTTTCATATTTTTATTTATTAAAATTAGGATTTTATGGTATGATAGACTTATAATATTATATTGTTATGTTTGGAGTTATTTCAAAATAAGATTAAAATTTTATGGATTTCTTATGGAGGAAATAGAGGCCGCTGAAAATTTGCTTCCTAGTAGGTCCATTAGATTTGCTTAATTGTTTGAATGGCCAAATGAAGGTATAAAATTATGAAATTTGTATGAATGATCCTTAGGATGTTAGGTTATATTCTTTCAATATCATGGTCATATGGTAAGTGTGCAATTAATTATGAATTTTTGTTTACCTTTGACTAAATGAAATAAAAATCTGGACAACACTGAACTAGGTTGAATATTGAAATTTTTAGGCATACAATTGATATTGTTTTGGTGTCATTAAATTTCTATATAAACCAATATAAGTCCTTTATAAGACATTAAAATTTGAAGGATTTATGAAGTAGTTTATTTCTAAAAATTTGGATATCAAGGGATGTTCAGTTTCAAAACTGATGTTGATGCGACTTTGATTTAGATTCAGAGGTTTAAGTTGATAGGTTAACAAAAGTACTTAAGGTTGAAACTTTTTATGGTATTTATTATGAGTCTTTAAAACATATGTATGTAATTTTTGGACGATTGGTTTTCTATACAATTTATTAAAAATGGAGAAAATGGGCTACATTAGTAGAGCCAGTGTTGACAGTAGAGAATTTTAATGGTATTTGGAATTAGGAGAATTTAGTAAGCTTACAATGTCCTATGAATTTATGAGTTTTATGATGTGATTTTAGGTTGATAAGAGAGATTAAATTCATAAAGTTATTTTCTCAATTAGGATAGGTGGAAGAAGAAGGTAAATTTTTCATATCATGTTTTATGATTATTTTATAATAATAAATTTAGTCTTTATAATTGAATATTTTTTAATTTATTTACTATCATTTTATCTTAAGTAAAGCATATTTTATGCTTTAATTATTGTTTTCTAAAAAATTTTTTGACAAATAAATTTTGAACATTCTTTTACCAAATATACATAAAAGTTATATTTTTACTAAATTTGAAATTTTCAACATTACTTTTTATTATATTCTATTTAAATTATTCAAATATATGCCTTTTGTAAAATGTTCAATTGTATTAAAAGTATTTCTCCATATTTGAAAAATATTATATGTGTTGTAATTGTAATTGTAATGAAAACGTTTTTGCTCATTGTCCATAGTACTGCTATTGTTATTATTGTCCCAGTTAGATTATTGTGTACACACCTATCGTTACCAAGTCACACAGATAAATATGACCTACCATTTATTGGGTTATTTGGGTAAATATGATCTATTGTTATCGAGTCACACGGATAAATATGATATATTATATCGAGTCACACAGGTAAATGTGACATACTGTTACAATAGGCAGTATGTGACATGAGTTACTAGTTTTTGTTCAATAAATGTTAATGTTAAATATTTACAGTTATAATTGTATTTTATTTTATATGGTTTATTTACTGAAAATGTTAAAAGTATTACAGTTTTTAAATGTCATATTGAATTTATCTATTGAGTTGACTACTCACCACTCGTTTCTACTATGTTTTACAAATTAGTAGGCTTTATTTGTTTTGAAAGACAACTTTAAGTTATTGGTGTCACTTATGGGATGATTTCAATTCTATTATTGTGGTTTTCCCTTCATATTATTAAAGAACAATTTAAGTTTTGCGGAGTATCATTCTAGATTTCTTATATCGAGATTTGGGGTGTTACAGAGCTATTGATGTGTGACATTGAGTTCTTATTGTTAAACTTAAACGGCAACTATGAGGCAGAGAATGCGTCGAATGAGGAGGAGTATGACTTCATGACCCAACTAGATTTTGTTCACTACTTGAATGATGGAAACCTAACTAGGTTTCCATTGTTGGAGGAGGATTCTAACTTTATAGTGATGCCTTCGACTAGTAGTTTCCCCCTTACCACTTGATTAGTCTTTATCAATGCTGGAATATGTATTGGCTAGGTCATTCTCTGACAACAATGGCTTCTGCTTAGGTTTGTCGGGGTTGGGACCATCATTGGTGTTATTGTTGTTGTGAGCATCAAAGATAGAGGAAAAGAGATGACAAGTTGAAGAGGAAGGATCAGGTTAAGAAAGATGAGAGGTTGAAATGGTCATGGAAGAAAAAGGCAAGGTTAAAGATTGTAATGGAGATTCATATAGGTAGTAGAGATCCAATCTTCCAAATTGATCCAAGGGATATAATCATTTTACCACTTGAAACCGAAAATATTGTCAAACCATCACTGATTTCAAAAATAATACCCAAAAATTTTTAAAATCATATAGTGATTTGAAGTTAAAAATGACGATTTCGTTAGTGATTAAAAGTAAATAGGTAAATACGTTAGGGCTTTAAATACATAAAACCCTAACTCCACTTATTCTCCCTTTACTATCAACTCTCTCCCCCATATCTTTAACTCTCCATCTTTCTCTCTTCTCTCGACCAACCATAGTTACAGGTCCACCAGTACTGATAGTAACAAGATCGTGATCAAGGCTCAACAAACAGTTAGCAGAAACTGGTGCTCTATCTCCCCTCCTTTTTTCTTTTCTTTCCATCACTCTTTTTCTGTGCATGTAGTTAAGTTTATGTCTGGTTTATGGTTGTTATTTAGGTGTATAAAGGTTGGGTGGTATGGATGTGGTTGTATTGGGTGGTGTTAGGTGGTTTTATGGTGAGCGATGATAGTGTTGGTTTGATGGCAGTATCGATTAGGGTGGTGAGTGAAGTCGATCAACAAACATAGTCAAGTTAGAATTGGTCTAAGATTGAAGAAAGCTATTGAGGTGATGACAGTGGAATAGGTGGTGGTTGGAATAGGGTGGTGTTGAGTGAGAAAACATGGGTTGAAGTTAGAGAAACAAGGGTTGAAAATAGGTGGCTATTGTTTTGGGTTTGGGAAAGCTATTGAATTTGTGATGGCATGGGTAATGAAGATTGCCGGATTGATAATTATATAGAGTTTTGGTGTAATGAAGATCGATTAAGGTTTAGTGTTTAGGTTTATGAAAAGAGATTTATAGGTGATATATATATATATATATATATATATATACATACATATATATATGATATTGATGATAATGACAACGACTATTTAATTTTGTTCATGAACTAAAACTTGGAGATGACAATGGTAATGAGTTTAATTTGTTGATGAACATAGATTAACATAGATTTAGAGATGATGATAATGGTTTCATTTTGTCGAATAGGGATCTAGAGATGAGGATGATAATCTGATAGTGATGATTTTTAATTTTTAAATGTATGATAGGGATCTTAATTTTTATTTGATTTGTTTTTTCGCACTATTTTAAAGGGATATTATCATTTTATCTAATAGACATATTTCATTTCTACCTAAATAATTCAGTAAGGGCATTTTGGTCGTTTAGTGTTTTTGTCATAAAACCACTAAAAGAATAGATGGAAACCGCTTTAGATTGACGGTAGGGGTTTTTTTGCTAATATTTTCAAAAGTTAGGGTGAACCGACAATATTTTTCATATCAAAAAGTATTTTAGATTTTTTTTCTTGATCCAATTTAGATCTTCACTACTATCTTTAACAATATATATATATATATATATATTTACCTTTTGATTTTTTCAAAATTGATCTTGATTTCTCATTTTTAAGATGGATGGCTTAGATTCATTCAAAAATATATATATTTAAAAATATCTTTTAATTATTTTTAAATTTAAAAGTTATTAAAATTTTAAATTATTTTTAAGTTTGAAATTTATTTTATAATTTTAAATTATTTTAAGTGGATCTTCATCGTCCATTTGAATCCGTTCGTATGGACAGTGGATATCCAAACAACTAATTAAATTATATAATTTTTAAAGAAAAAATAAATTAAAAAAAAAAGAGAAAATGACCATGTTGCCTCTCTAAAGTTAAAGTTAGTAGTCAAATAAAGTCAAACCGTTATAGAAGGAGAGGTCGTTGTAATAATATCTAAAAGTTGTTTTTCGCTTGGAAAGCCCAAACGTTAGCATAGCTATGCTTATTTTACCCAAATATCTAACATCGATAAGCAAGGAATTGACTTTTATAAAACATTTTTTTTAATAATAGAAAAACGTTACTGAAAAATGTGACATTCATAAATTTTAGAATAAATTACAAATTAATTATTCAATTCAAATCAATTGTCAGGCATACTAAACTTGAGTAGTTTCTTACAATTTTGCTATCAACCGTTACTCTAAGTTAATCAACTTTAACAGTTTGGGGGATACATTTTCCTTTTGAATTTTTTTTTTTTAATCTTTTTTAAAATAAATTTTAAAATTTTAAAAAAGATAAAATATAAAAAAATAAAATTCTAAAAAAGTCATTCGATCTCTATTATTCTTATAAAATTAATTAAAAAATAAATAAAAAATCAATTTAATTTAAAAAAATTAAAAAAATAATTAAATAATTAAATAAAAATTCAATCCATCACATCTTTAAAGTCATATTAAGATGATAGTAGAAATTAATTGAAAAAAATTAAAAAATTAAATTAAAATTTCTTCTAAAAACTAAAAATGTGATGGAGGACAATGAAGAACAAAAGCCAAACTAGCTCGGGGAAGGTGACTGGACCGAATCAGCCAAAAGGTCCGACTCATGAGGATCTCCTCATTCTTCCTACCGGACCGCGAGTGAAAACAATTGAGCAGATAAAGCCCATTTCGTCGATTAGAGAGAAAGGCAGTTTCTTTGAGTCGCAATCGAACGCTGATAAGAGTAGTTGGGTTTCTAACAAGAAGCTGGTGGTGTCAGCGGAGAGGTGGAGTAGATTCAAGTTCAAGGTGTTTGAGAGGAAAAGTAGTTTTGAAACCCAGATGAGGGAGGAAGAGGGAAGAGATTGATTAGATTGGTTGTTGATGATCAAGTGTGAGGATCTACAGATGGTGTTGAGGATCTATAGATGGTTCCAACAGTAAAGATCCAATCTTCATATTATCTCAGATGATGGACCGCACAGATTGTTTCTCCATCTTTACTTTTTTTTTTTATATAAATTTATTTTTTTAATTTTTTATTTAATTTTTTTTAAAATTTATTCAAACATAAAGAACAATATCATTTTTTTTAATCCATTTTTTTTTGTTTGGTTAGCCGCTTGTCAACCAGGTATTTTTATCTTTTCAGCACTTTGACACTGTTTATCGTCAACATCAATGGATTTGATGTAACTATGTGTGGGCAATTTGTAATAAACACATAAAGTTTGCTTTGTCTCGTAGTAGATTTGAATTGACAGCTAATTTGTCATTTCTTATAAATTTTATAAAAAAATAATGCAAAAATAGAAATGGTAGCGGCACATTCATGAAAGCAAAAGCCCAAACATTGGAGGCTCTAGAGTTGTTCTCTTACTCTATCCTCAGAGCAGGCAAAACACTACAGCCATTCTATTATCTTTGTTTTATTTATATTCATTTGGCTCCTCTTATCCTATCATTATCAAATTCTTTATGAAATTGATGTCTTGAGTGGCAGGGTCAAGGTAAACACAATTTCTTTATTTCCCATTTGACTGATTTTCTTCCTTTAATTGTAAGTATTTAATAGCTTATTTTGTTTTTCAATTTTATTGGTTAGTTGGGATTGTCTAGACTCTAGATAAGTTACAAGTGTAGAACAGATACTAGATCTTTTTTTCCTTCTACTTATTCTTGAATGGTGCTGCTTCGAAAGATTCTGTATGTATTTTCGGTGAAAGTTGCTGGAACCTACATGTTGTTGGTTGGTTGGCATGAGATTATAATCCCAAGTTAACACTTTTTATAGCAGGTGCGGACTGTGTTTTCACAGATTACTATTGTTGATCTTAACGTATTGGTCAATCAACTAAAGTGATGCATTTTTTAAAATATGAAATAAAATTGCTAACCTTATTATGACATTTAGAAAGTGACATTGAACCTAAATGTAGGAACTTTGTGAAATCTTCGCTCTTTAAACTTACTGATTGAACATGGAAATCAAATTTATATATGATAAAATGGGAAACCACCCGATACTTATAAGGAATTAAAAGGACCAGTTCATTCTTTTACATTTTGATTGTTAATAATTTATGGTTGGGCTGTGGCCTTCAATAGATTTTCAGCTTAGAGTTGTTGATCTTATAATACTTACATTACAAAGACCAATCTTATACTCCTATTATATTGGCTTGAAAATAATTTTATACCTGCTGATCTGTAGATTCTTTTCTTTTCTACCAACTAATTTTTCTGCCTATTGCGTTATTCAAAAGTTGACTTACATAATATTTGAATATGATCAAATAATAGTGCTAATTATGAAATAATGACAGTTTTCACATTTGTTTTGACTGGTGGTTCTATTCTACATTTGATTGTTAATATTTTAAGAGATGGAATTGGCTTGTTGAATAATTTTTCTTTTAGTTGAATGACATGGATCAGATTTATAAATGAATCTAATTATTTAAAACCAAATGATGGTTGTACTTAGCCGCCTCCTCTTATGTTTGTCTCAGCAGCTTATGTTTTTCTCTCTCTCTCTCTCATCAGCATGTGCTTGTCTGCTTAGCCGCTGCTGTTGCCGGTTGCTCATCGTTGGTCATCAGGTGCTGTCTGTTTGTTCTTATGCTGTTAAAATTACCAAAAAGTTAAAGATATTTTGGTCGTATTTTGTAAATAAATATGTAATTTGATTGAGCTTCTAACAGTTCCTCTTAATTCCTTATAAGTGTTGGGTGGTTTTACATGTGCTCCATATCAAACATGAAAAAAGAACTTCCATAGATGAAAACTTAATATTTGTCTTATCTTCAGAACTCATTAATGTACTCAACACATTGATCATTTTATTTTCATCTTTAAGTTTTTTAATACACTAAGTTAGGGTTGGTTTGTGTTATCCCTTACACTCACATCAATGTGCTTGTCGGTTCAATATAAATTTTTGTTATAATTTCATAGTTAACAGTTTAACTTCCTTGTGCATTCAGTGTTGTTGAGTTCACCTCAGTTATAAAGTGACAACTGAGATTTGACAACGAAAGTAAAAATTTGGTATAACAATTTGTGTAAAATATTGGGTCACTGATCTTCTTGCCTCTTCACTGTACTTGATTGAAAATAACATTTCATGCTGCATGCTGTTAGCATATCATTGGACGGCTTAGTCCTGCTACCTTGTCTCTCTTGCGTCACAGCAAGTCAATCATAAGTCGTTGATAATCTTGTAAATGTACTCTCAATCCAGAAACACCCTTTTCTTATTTTTTGCAGTTTGATCTCATAAACTCTTTGATTACTTTATTTCGTCATTATTTTGATTTGGTTCGTTGTTGCCCTGTTTGTGTTCTCTGTTTTTATTTTCATTTTGGTTTGCCATTGATTTCTTGCCAAACTCAAAAACAAAGAAACATAAAGATTCACGTTTTATTTCATACAGTTTGGAACTTTGATTTCAACAACATAATTGCTATTGTTTTATTCTCTACACTGTTGTTTCTGCTATTTAGTTTTGCTTCCTTGTTACCTGTTACATGTTGTGGTATATCTCCATTCGCAAAACTTTAAACTGGAAAAAAAAAATTGTTTTTCTATTTTCATAGTTTGATCTCGACAACAGTTTGATATTGATTTTGTTGTGCTCAGCGGAAATTAAACAAATACACAACTACTAATGCTAGTTATTAAATATAAATAACAAATACTAATACAGCAGAAAAGTAGAAAAATAAATGCAAAACGAAAAAAGAAAGAACACACTAGGATTTACGTGGTTCGGTATAAAACCTACGTCCACGGGCGCTGCTGAAAACTTCCACTTACTCCAAAGCAAAATATTACAAAATCTGACTAAGATCCAAAAACCCAGAAACATATGGGGAGAAAACAAGAATAATACAAATGTATGGATCTTTTACAATTCTTGTTTTTGTGGGATACCAAATCAATTAACTAAATGACTTATTTATAGTCCACTAATCTCCCACCACAATCTAATGTTTTAGATGTGGGATTCTAACATGGCTAATTAAGCCACAATTCAACAAATCTCCACCTTGGCGTATTAGCCTTCAGCAATGCCTTCATATATGTCTTTTTAGACTTTCACAATATTGATCAAGTCCAAACAATGTTTGAACTTGATTGCTGTCATCACTTTGGTCATCATATCCGCAGGATTATCAGCAGTCCCAATTTTTGATAAGAGAATCGACCCTTCACTCAAAATTTCCCGCACAAAGTGATATCGGACATCAATATGCTTGGTACGAACATGGAATACTGGATTCTTCGCTAAATGAATGGCACTTTGACTATCCGAGTGAATAGTAATATTCTTCTGTCTCATTCCCAACTCTACCAGTAATCCTTGTAACCAAATTGCTTCCTTCACAGCCTCTGTCATTGCCATATACTCTGCTTCTGTCGTAGACAAAGCAACTGTTGACTGTAAAGTAGACTTCCAACTTACAGGAGCTCTCGCAAGAGTGAATACATATCCAGTAGTTGACCGTCGTTTATCCAAATCACCAGCATAATCTGAATCTACATATCCGATTGCAAACTGACCAAGTGAATCTTCCTTCTGAAATACCAAACCAAAATCTACGGTTTTTAACAAGTACCGTAGAATCCATTTCACAGCTTGCCAATGCCCTTTACCAAGATCATGCATATACCTGCTCACAACTCCAACTGCTTGCGAAATGTCAGGTCTTGTACACACCATTGCATACATCAGGCTACCAACCGCATTAGAATACGGAACACGAGACATGTACTCTCGTTCTTCATCAGTACTCGGAGATAATGATGCACTCAACTTGAAATGAGGAGCAAGTGGCGTACTTACAGGTTTTGACTGTTTAGATACACCAAAACGCTGTAATACCTTCATCAGATATTGCTTCTGAGTCAAACAAACCTTGCCTTTTCCTCTATCTCTACTAATCTCCATACCGAGAATCTTCTTAGCTTCACCCAAATCCTTCATTTCAAACTCTGAACTCAATTGAGTCTTCAGCTTCTCAATCTCCACTCTGCTCTTAGAAGCTATCAACATATCATCAACATATAAGAGCAAGTAGATGAAGGAATCATCTTGTAGCCTTCGAAAGTATACGCAATTATCAAATTTGCTTCTGGTGTACTCTTGTCCTATCATAAATTGATCAAATCGCTTGTACCATTGTCTCGGAGACTGTTTCAAACCATAAAGCGATTTCTTCAATTTGCAAGCCCAATTTTCTTTACCAGCAACCTTGAATCCATCTGGCTGAGTCATATAGATTTCCTCTTCTAAATCACCATGTAAAAATGCAGTTTTTACATCCATTTGAACTAGTTCCAAATCCAATTGAGCTACAAGGGCTAATAGAATTCTAATGGAAGAGTGTTTCACAACTGGAGAAAATACCTCATTATAGTCAATCCCTTCCTTCTGAGCGTAGCCTTTCGCCACCAACCTTGCCTTGTAGCGAACATCTTCTTTGTTTGGAAATCCCTCTTTCTTAGTAAATACCCATTTGCACCCAATTGCCTTCTTATTCTTCGGTAGTTGAGCTAGCTCCCAAGTTTCATTCTTCCAAAGAGACTGCATTTCTTCATCCATAGCTTTCTTCCACTTATCATCTTCAGAACATTGGACTGCTTCTCTGTAAGTGGAAGGAACATCATCATCTACAATTGGTAGTGCATAGGCCACCATATCAGCAAAACGAGCAGGTCTGCGAATCTCACGTCTTGGCCTATTTATTGCAATTGATTCTTGTTGCTGCGAAGGTTCTTGGGTAGGAATCTCTTCTTCTCCTTCTTCTTCAGTAACCTCCTCGATCATAAGAGTGTCATCATCTGCATCAACAATTCTAGCTGGATTATTTGTTGACTCTATCTGTTTCTGAAAAAACTCCACCTGCTTCCGAGTAGACTCCACCTGTTGCGGATTACCCTCAACAATATCTTCTATTTTCTTTTTCAACATCGAAGATTCATCAAAAGTAACATCCCTGCTGAAGATTATCTTCTTCGAATTAGGATATAAAAGACGATACCCTTTCACCCCTGAAGACATCCCCACAAATATAGCTTTCTTTGCCCTCGGATCCAATTTAGATTCCTTTACATGATAATAAGCAGAACAACCAAAGACATGTAAAGAATCATAATCAGTAACAGGTTTTCCAGACCATACCTCCAATGGAATTCTACCACCGATCGCTGTTGACGGTAAGCGATTAATGAGATGACATGCATAAGTCACTGCCTCAGCCCAAAACTCCTTGCCCAACCCAGCATTGGACAACATACACCGAACTTTCTCCAGCAACGTTCGGTTCATGCGTTCTGCCACCCCATTCTATTGTGGTGTGTGTCTAACTATAAAATGACGTACAATACCCGCATCTTGACAGACCTCTCGAAAAGATTTACTGCAATATTCACCTCCATTATCTGTTCTGAGGTACTTAATCTTTCTCCCAGTCTGAGTCTCAATCATCTTTTTCCAATTAAGGAAAATCCCAAGTACATCATCCTTTTTCTTCATTGTGTATACCCAAACTCTTCTGGAAAAGTCATCAACAAATGTAACAAAATAGTGTTTACCACCCACGGAGGCTGTCCTTGTGGGTCCCCACACATCAGAGTGAACATAATCCAAAATACCTTTAGTATCATGAACTGCAGTTGCAAACTTCACTCTCGTCTGCTTTCCCAGAACACAATGTTCACAAAAATCTAACTTGCAGGTTCTTACTCCTTTCAACAAGCCTTGATTCACCAAACTGCTTAAAGCTTTCTCACCTGCATGTCCCAGACGCATATGCCATAACCTGATCATATCTGAATCAACATCCTTCTCTAATACTACTGCTGCTGATTCAGTAACTATACTACCATTGTAGTAGTACAAGTTGTTCTTTCTTGTACCTTTCATTACCACCAAAGCCCCAGATACCACTCTCATAACTCCATCTCTGATAGATACCGTGTAGCCTTTAGATTCTAAGGCTCCCAATGATATGAGATTCTTCTTCAAATCTGGAACATACCGAACTTCTGTCAAAACTCTGGTCGATCCATCGTGATTCTTCAATCGGATTGAACCTATCCCCTTAGTTTTGCATGAGTTATCATTACCCATGAGCACAATTCCACCATTTAGCTCTTCGAAGTTGAAGAACCATTCCTTATGTGGACACATGTGATAAGTATAACTCGAATCTAAAATCCACTCACCAGATCCAGATGTTGATGATAGACTAACCAACACAAAATCTTCTTCCTCATGTTCGGCTACATATGCATCGGAAGTAGCTTTATCCTTGCCCTTATCTTTCTTCTGCAGCTTCGGACAATCTTTCTTCCAATGCCCTTTCTCATGACAAAAGGCACATTCATCTTTATCAGGTCTTTTTCTTGACTGTGATCTGCCCCTTCTTTCCTGTTTCCGACTCTTACTTCTTCCCCTAACTGTAAGCGCCTCTACTGATTCATCCCTATTCTCTTTCTGATCTTTCTTACGAATTTCATAATTAAGCAAAGCTGCACACACTTCTTCAAAGGACAATTTTTCTTTCCCATGAATAAGTGTAATGCACAAATGATCTAACTCATCAGGAAGAGATCCTATCAACAGCATGGCCTTCTGCTCATTTTTGAACGTTTCATCCAAATTCAACAAATCAGCTAACAAACGGTTGAAATTATCAATATGGTCATTGATATTCAAACCTGGTTTCAACTGAAGACGGTACAACCTCTTCAACAAATATAGCCGATTCTCATTGCTTTTCTTCATATATTTGTTCTCCAGCGCCTTCCACAATTTACTAGCAGAGGTTTCCTTCATGAACAGATACTTCTGCTCTCTACAGAGACATGAGCGAATTAAACCACATGCCTTCGCATTTTGCTTCTCCCAGTCCCTTTCTTCAATATTCTCTGGTCTTGTTTCTTCCAGAACAATATCCAAATCTTGTTGATACAAGACGTCCGTAACTTCGTTTTGCCATAGGCCAAAATTATTTCGACCATCAAATTTCTCTACTTCAATTTTTACATGTGAAGATGATGTCATTTCTGCTTTACAACAAAAGTTTTATGCCAATAGCTTGGTGATCAAATGAATAGTACTCAAAAGGTTAGCTCCCAGGAAAGGCTGGAGGGGTCACAAACGGTCCCACTTAAAATCCAGTCTCCTTAGACTATTATAGTCTTTTTGACAGAGCTTCCCTAAATTGTGGCTATTCCAAAATAACACCGAAACTTTACAAACAAATAGCTATCTAATGCCCTAGACAATTTTATGCCAATAGTTTGGTGATCAAATGAATAGTACTCAAAAGGTTAGCTCCCAGGAAAGGCTGGAGGGGT
Source organism: Dimocarpus longan (assembly GCA_022984855.1). Lineage (NCBI taxonomy): Eukaryota > Viridiplantae > Streptophyta > Magnoliopsida > Sapindales > Sapindaceae > Dimocarpus > Dimocarpus longan. The sequence goes on from CM041013.1 coordinate 12,001,425, forward strand.
CACAAACGGTCCCACTTAAAATCCAGTCTCCTTAGACAATTATAGTCTTTTTGACAGGGCTTCCCTAAATTGTAACTATTCCAAAATAACACCGAAACTTTACAAACAAACATTTAATAGCTAGCTAATGCCCTAGACAATTTCCTAGATCAATCGAAACCTAGGGCTCTGATACCACTTGTTGTGCTCAGCGGAAATTAAACAAATACACAACTACTAATGCTAGCTATTAAATATAAATAACAAATACTAATACAGCAGAAAAGTAGAAAAATAAATGCAAAGCGAAAAAGGAAAGAACACACTAAGATTTACGTGGTTCGGTATAAAACCTACGTACACGGGCGCTGCTGAAAACTTCCACTTACTCCAAAGCAAAATATTACAAAATCTGGGTAAGATCCAAAAACCCAGAAACATATGGGGAGAAAATAAGAATAATACAAATGTATGGATCTTTTACAATTCTTGTTTTTGTGGGATACCAAATCAATTAACTAAATGACTTATTTATAGTCCACTAATCTCCCACCACAATCTAATGTTTTAGATGTGGGATTCTAACATGGCTAATTAAGCCACAATTCAACAGATTTATCTATTCATTGTTGTTTCTGGTTTTAGTTCTGCTCCCTAGTTCTGTTTCATTTTTCTTTATTTTGCATCACGTCATCATTTTCAGAACTTAGAAAAGAAGGAAACATTCAAGACGGATTCAAAATGGTTGAAATTGCTGTTTCTGTCGCTGCAAAAGTTGCTGAATACTTGGTTGCTTCCATTGTTAGTCCGTTCCGTTTTACCTGGAACTATAAGAGCAACTTTGAGATTCTGGAGACTGAAGTTCGAAAGCTAAAGGGTAAAAGTGACATGATACAGCATTCAGTTGAGGATGCTAGAAGAAATGGGGAAGAGATTGAACAACATGTTGCAGATTGGCTGAATCGTGTAAGCAAGATTGTTGATGAGGCCTCAGAAGCTATTGAAGACAATAAGAAAGTAAGCAAGCAATGTTTCATGGGGTTGTGTCCTATTTGAAGAAACGCTATCAGCATGGCAAGAAAGCAGCGAACAAGGTGAAGATTGTTGTTGGACTCCAGGAAGAAGGGGAATTCAACAAAGTTTCCTATTGTACCATTCCAGAGGAGTCATGGTTTCCATTTGTCAAAGACTACAAGGCCTTTGAATCAAGAACAAATATTGGAAAAGATGTCCTAAATGCATTGATTGAGCCTGATGTCAACGTGGTTGGGGTCTATGGCATGGGTGGGATTGGAAAGACTACACTAGTAAGAAAAGTTGAAAGACTGTTAGAGGTTTTAAGTATATTTTGTTGTGACTTTAAGAATTAGGCCAAGAAAGAACAAAAATATTTGCTAGAACAAATCTACTTTTCATTAAACTAAAATACCGTCTACATACAGAAAAAATTCAACAACTAAAACCGAGAATTAGGCAACTACTTAGCGCATGTTTCCATGATCAACAAACTCCTAAAAAATAGCAACTAAATCAATGAAACTGACGGGACCCTTCTCGAATCCCTACTCTGGATCCGTAAAGTATCCCGTAGCATTCCGACAGAGCTCTAACGAACCCTAACTTGACCTGCAGAAATTCTGCCGGAGCATCGAGACTCACTTTAGACTTCTTTTTACAAAACCTTTATTAGGGGGCAAGGGTAAAAATTTTTCGTTTTCCTAATGAAAATCCGACAACATGCCGGCTGTTTATTAAAATATGCTACCCTGTAAGTTCAAAGCAATTTAAAAACACTTCTATGGCAAACAATTCTCAACTACCAGGGGCCTCTGGCCCTCATCCACAATCAGCCACAACATGAATATATATAAAATTTCAAACTTTTATGGAACTCAATTTTCTGAATTAAAACATTTTCATAAAACGTGCATCCAACTACTAATATGTAAACTCTATTTAAACTTATTTTAAATGTACATAATTTACACCATACTCATATACAACACATGCATTATTAGAAGTGTGAGCTATACAATAAGAAATAGTCGTCCGTCACTCGATTTGCGCGTCGGTCTGAGTCTCGTCTGCTGGACGACTCACTCCTGCACCTGAATGAACATTTTAAGAAATACATAGCAAACAAACGGTGAGTAAAATTCAGTGAGATAAATAATAAACATCTTTATAAACTAAAGTATTTTTCTGAAATACTTTTTATTTCTTTCAATTAAAACTATTTCTGAAATTCATTTTGAATTTCTTTCTAAAACTTTATCATTTCTCACTTTGATGGTAACCGAGGGAAACTATTTCTGTCGTAACCGCATAAATCTCTAGCTAAGCCACTAGGAATTAGGGAATCTACCCTGTGTAGTTACTGATATGCGATTCTGGGCATGCGTTATCCCTACACAACTGGTTTAAACTACACTATCCTATACGTGTAGAGGGTCGCTCAACTGACTCCCTCTCTCAGTTAATAACTCTCTCACATCTATCATACATGCATAGAGCATTCTATTGGGTACTCAACTGGGGCTAGGGTAAACCATCGACGTAAGGAAATACTTTTTCTCGGTATTCTCAAATAATCTAGTTTTTAAGACCAAAAAGCCTAAAAACTTTAAGTTCTTATAAATTCTATACACGAATATGTACATATATTTTCTTTAACAATTCATATAATAGGATTTAAATATATTACAATCTATAAATCAATTATACCATGAAATAAGTACATATAATATTAAAATAAGTTTTAAACAAACTAAGCTTGGGGAAAAGTAAATTTCTACTCCCAAGGCACTTCCCGATCGCTAATTTCCAATTCGAGGAACTCTCTTCACCTCTTACACGTCTCGGTGTCCGTTAAAAAAACTTCCAATTCACCTAACATTTAAATCACCAACTTATTTACAACTTCATTTCAAACATTAACTCTAATGATATTCTTTAAAACTAATTAAGCAATCATTCTCTCCATCACAAGCTCTTATTTTATACCATTCATTTCCGTGAAGTTTTCATGTTCAAACACATTTAAATACACACTTAAAACCACCAAATTGAAAGAAAATAAAAAAGAGGACAACTTGCATATTATTTATTCGTATGACTACCTTTGAGTGTTACACGCATGTCATGTAATGAAATTTATCATCTATGACTTAATCACACTCAAATACACATGCAAGCACATACTTAGGACCTTAAAATCAACTTAAAATAACACAAATGCAACCACATATGCAACTGTCCTTTACTTTTATCGAAAAGCACACGTATAACTTTTTTCTTGATTTTCTTTCGGTTCCAACTCGTAATCACAATCCATCATGCACTTATATACTTAATAATTAATTAATTCTCATTTAACCAAACAAAATACAACCCTTACACATACACATACATATTGTCGAACAGATAACACACCCATTTCTTTCCATGTCACTCAACTCACGGCACACACACATTTCACATAGACTTTACACAATCATTTATTCCATTTCAGCTTTTCATGAGGCAAAATCAATTAAACCCAACATACTTACTTGAGTTTGATATCAATAGCTGTTTTGAGAGTCTTACGGCATCTATATCCTTCCATTTCAGCTTATCCAACTTGAACTACAACCAAAATCAACAAAAACTCGAAATGGACAGCTTTAAACTCAAGAAAACAACTTACAAACTCATCAGCTGCTTCCAGCTCAGTTTTTTCTGGTCTCAGCTCACCCGAAATCGTCTTTCTTCTCTCACGGTCTACCGAGCTCATCAATAGCCCGCGCGACTTCAGTTGTCTTCCCAGTTTTGAGCTGTTTTCCTCACTTCCAGATCTGATTTTCTGGTCTGAAATCAGATGCTCATCCAGCTCCTTTAAACTTCCATCTGACCGTGAAGAAACCCCTTAGATGATTGATCTTTTTGCTGCACTTTGTTGCCGAGAGAGAGATCGTCGAGTAAGAAAGAGGTCTTTGGTTTTGCTGTCGGGTCTATCTTTGGGTCTGCTGGAGTGTGTTTTTTGGCTGTCCAGATCTGAGCTGGAGAACACACTTAATTGCTTAACAAATTTGCCCAAACGCCCCTCAACTTTTTTCAATTATGTCAGCTTAACTTTCAACCAAAGTTTTACATGTTTACCCATCTTTTACTAATATTTTTATTACCCTCTCTTATACTTTTCCAATCATGTCCCTACTCATTTTTAACTTATACTTAACACTCACTAATAACCTCTTTTAATCCTCATAAACTTATATTACTCATAAAAATTTTATCCCATAAAAATAAATACGTTAAATTCGTCAATTTCCATAATATTGGTAATATCGATAATATTAACCATTATTTCTCTCAACAGTATTTCTAAAATATTCCACACTTATCAATTCATCAAATTAACCTCATAAACATTCAATTAGACTTATAATTATTCACTTGCATCACATAAAAAAAATATCTCACAATGGTGGAATATTTTAAACATATAATTGCATTTAACGTTTTTATCTCTATATGGATATATATTCCTAAGCATGAAGGACTTGGTCTTAATAGAAACAGTCAACAATATTGAATTAAAAAATTTAAAAAACATGAGAGAAAATCTAACAAAGTTCTTTGACAAATTCTTGCAGTAGCTAAAGCAATTCTTCAACACTCCTCCTTGCTTTAGTTGCTGCAAATTCCAAGCTTCTCTCTGAGAAATTCAAATTTGCTCCTTGGCAAAGCTTTTGTGAATATATCAGCCAGTTGAAGATCGGTCTTGCAATACTTCAATCTAACAAAACCTTCTTTCTGCACATCTCTGAGAAAGAATAACTTGATATCAAAATGCTTAGTTTTCCTATGAAAAATAGGGTTATTTGAGATAGGAATAGCTGCTTGATTATCTACAAACACTTTTGTGTACTCTTCTTGCTTCAAATTTAGATCAAGAAACACTTTTCTAAGCCATAAAGCTTGATTTACAGCAACTATTGTTGCAATGAACTCAGCTTCAGCTGTAGATTGCGCAACAATCTCTTGCTTCTTAGAACACCAAGAAAAAACCCCAGAACCAAGATTAAAGCAATAACTTGAAGTGCTCTTCATATCATCAGGGGGACCACCCTAATCACTATCGGAATAACCCTACAATACATACTTCTAACTTGCATAGAACTTGATTCCAAATTCAATGTTCCTTTAACATATCTTATCACCCTTTTTGCTGCTCTAAAATGAGTTTTTGTTGCACAATTAGTGAATCTCGATAGAATACTTACAACATGTAAAATGTCAGGTCTAGTTGCTATAAGATACATGAGACAGCCAACTATACTTCTATAAAGAGTCTCATCCACTCTTTCACCCTCGTCATTCTTGCTCAGCTTCTCCTTTTGACACATTGGAGTAGTCATTTCTTTGCACTTTTCCATTCTGAACTTTTTCAGAATCTCCCATGCATACTTCTTTTGACAGATAAATACTTCATTTTGCTTTTGCTTGATTTCCATTCCCAAAAAATAAGCCATTTCTCCCAAGTCTGTCATCTCAAACGTATGCTGCATATTTTCTTTGAACTCCTTAACAAGTTCATCATTGCTTCCTGTAACCAGCAGGTCATCTACATACAATGAAACAACAATAAAATTGATTTCATCACCTTTGATGTAAAGGGTAGCTTCACTGAGATTCTTTTTGAAACCTAGTTGCATCATATACTCATCAATTCTGTTGTACCAAGCTTTCGGTGCCTGCTTTAATCCATACAATGCTTTCTTCAGCAGATACACTTCATCTTCACGCCCTTTGACTACAAATCCTTCAGGTTGCTCAATGTAAATCTCCTCTTTAAGAAAGCCATTTAAGAATGCAGATTTAACATCTAGCTGCAACACTTTCCAACCCTTATGTGTAGCTATAGTTAACAATAATCTGATGGTTTCTAGTCTTGCAACAGGAGCAAATGTATCAGAAAAATCAACACCAAAGATTTGAGCATACCCCTTTACAACAAGTCTGGCTTTATGCTTGTTGATAGAGCCATTTGCATTTAGCTTTGTTTTGAAAACCCACTTCACTCCTATCACTTTTCTACCTTCAAGTCTTTTCACAAGTTCCTAGGTCTGATTCTTCTCTATCATAGTGAGTCCTTCCTTCATTGTAGCTCTCTATTTTGGATCTTTTTCTGCTTTCAAGAAATCTGCTGGTTCAAAGATAGCTACATTGCATCTCTGATAGATGTCGGAGATTGATCTTATGCCTCTTACTAAAACATCATCTACCAGTTCATCTTCTTTCAGTTGAAGCTTTGTACTTTGATCTGAAAATGATATTGGTTGTTCTTCTTTCCAGTTCCATTATTCATTCTCCATGAAATGCACATCTCTACTTATCAGAATTTTCCTTGTATGAGGCTGGAAAACTCTATAAGCCTTGGAAACAGTGCTGTAACCAACAAAGACTCCAGCTTCAGCCTTTCTATCCAGCTTATCTCTTTTAATCTGTGGTACATAAGCAAAGCACAAGCATCCAAACACTTTGAGATTTTTCAAAGAGGGTTTATAACCATACCAAGCTTCAAATGGTGTCTTTCCTTCCACTGCTTTTGTTGGAAGTCTGTTGAGTAGAAAGACTGCAGTATGTGTAGCTTCTGCTCAGTATTCTTTTGGTAACCCTTTTTCATGAAGTATGCATCTAGCCGTTTCTATTATTGTTCTATTTTTTCTTTTACTGACTCCATTCTGTTGAGGAGAGTATGAAGCTGTAAATTGATGCTCAATGTCTGCTTCCTCACAAAATAAGCTGAATTCTGTTGAGGTATATTCCTTGTCGTTGTCGGACCTTAAAACTTGAATTCTACAGCCACTTTGGTTCTCAATCCATTGCTTAAATTTTCAAAACACACTTGCAACTTCTGACTTGAACCTAAGAAAATAGATCCAGCACATTCTAGTGAAGTCATCTCTGAAAACAATATAATATATACTTCCTTTGAGTGAAGGAGTTCTTTGAGGTTCAACCAAATCTGAATGAATTAATTGCAGTCTCTTAGTTGTTCTCCAAACTTCTTGTTTGAAGGGTAATCTCGCTTGCTTGCCATATTGGCAGGCCATGTAGTTTGGGAATTCAACCTGAAACGGAGGTAATCCTTAAATAAGCTTCTTCCTTTGCATATTTAACACTGTAGCATGATGGAAGTGACCTAGTCTTTTATGCCAGATCTCTGTGTTGTTTACAATAGCCGAATAAGCTGCTTGCTCCTCCTCCATTGGATCAAATGAGAAACTTTTGCCTCTCATTTTGATTTTGAAGACTTCCTTATCATTGACATCTTCGATCAGACATTACTTGTTTTCATAGATGACTTTAAATCCATTTTCAATTATCTATCCCATGCTTAGCAAGTTTTGATCAATATCAGGTACATACAAAACATCATTAATTAATTTTATACCTATACAACTTTCAATAGCTACAGTTCCCCTTCCTTTGACTGCAATATGTTCGCCATTGCCAATTCTGACTTTTGATACCTGTGATCTGTCCAGCTCTTTGAAAAGTTCTGAATCATAGGTCATATGATTTGTACAGCCGCTATCCACCAGTCAATATTCATTTGAACTGCTACAAACAGTTGCTCTTCATCTTAAAAATTGCTTTTACAAATTTTCTCATGATGCCCCAGTTTGTTATACTTTTCGCACTTAACATCAAGTCTTCTCCAACATTTGAAATGAGGGTGGCCCTTTTTGCCGCAATGCTTACAAGGAGGAAAATTAGATTTTGTTCCTCTGCTAGTGCCAGGAGAATCAGAACCTAAGTTTTCCTTTTCATTCTTCTTTTTCTTCTTTCCTTTTCCTCCTTGAAATTTTACAGATAATGCACCCTCAACGAACTCTTTGGATCTCATAAGCCTTCTTTGTTCTTGTGCCTGCAAAGCATTCAATAATTCTGCCAAACTGACCTTTGATAGATCCTTAGTGTTTTCCAACAAGGAAATGGTTGCTTCAAACCTTTCAGGAACCGTTACAAGAATTTTTTGAACCAATCTAGAATCAAGAAATTCAGAGCCAAGTAATCTTACTTTGTTGGCAATGCTGAGTAATCTGTTAGAATACTCCTTGACAGTCTCTGAATCTTTCATCTTCTGAAGTTCAAATTCTCTGATAAGATTAAGAATCTGCATTCCCTTGATCCTTTCATCTCCTTCATATTCTTCCTTCAAGAAATTCTAGACCTCAAATGCTGATTTCATTGTCATAATCCTAACAAAAATTTCTGGTGAGACTGCAACAAATAACATAGCTCTAGCCTTTGACTTTCTTGATTTCTTCTCCTTGTGATTCTTGATCTGCGCCATGGTTGGATTGACAGGCAAGGGGGGAACTTCGTAGTCCTCCTCAACAGCTTCCCAGAGATCATTTGCCTCCAGATGTGCTTCCATTCTAGCTGCCCAGACATGATAGCCCTTACCATTGAAGACAGGTTGTGCAAGTGTAGTGAAAGGAGTTTTTGAATCCATAAAAGAAGGGAAAAGTGTTTTCTGTTAGTCACAGGTCCCTCAAGAAGAGAGCTCTGATACCACTTTGTTAGAGGTTTTAAGTATTTTGTTGTGACTTTAAGAATTATGTCAAGAAAGAACAAAAATATTTTGCTGGAACAAATCTACTTTTCATTAAACTGAAATACTGTTTAAATACAGAAAAAATTCAACAACTAAAACCGAGAATTAGGCAACTACTTAGCACATGTTTCCATGATCAATAAACTCCTAAAAAATAGTAACTAAATCAATGAAACAGTCAACAATATTGAATTAAAAAAATTAAAAAAATGAGAGAAAATCCAACAAAGTTCTTTGACTAATTCTTGTAGTAGCTAAAGCAATTCTTCAACAAAGACAAGCCAGGGAAGCTAAGCTCTTTGATGAGGTAATATTTGTAGAAGTATCTGATTCGCCTAACAATGAAAAGATTCAAGGTGTGATTGTGGATCAGTTGGGTTTGAAATTCAATAAGAATAGTGAATTTGGAAGAGCAAGGAGACTATGTGAATGGTTGAAGAAAGAGGATAGAGTTCTCATAATTTTAGATAATATGTGGGGGAGACTTAACTTAGAGGTGATTGGAGTTCATTTTGGAGATGTTCACAAAGGATGTAAGTTATTGTTGACTGCAAGAAGTCGAGATGTATTGTTAAACAAGATGAATTCTCAACGAAATTTTTGCATTGGCATATTAAATGATGAAGATGCTTGGAGCCTGTTCAAGAAGATAGCAGGTGCTTGTATTGAATCACATGATTTGCAATCTGTAGCAATAGATATTGCCAAAGCATGCAGAGGTCTGCCCCTTACCATTGTGACAACTGTTGAGGCATTAAGAAACAAAGGATTGTATAAATGGAAAAATGAATTGAGAGAATTGAGGAGTCATTCTTTAGAAAACTTTGAGGGAGTAGCAGCTAGGCATATTCAAGCATACAGTTGAGTTACAATCATTTAGAAAGTGAGGAACTTAAGTCCACATTTTTGCTTTATAATGCAATGGAGTTCACCTACAATGCTTTTGTTGAAACTTTGTTTAGATATGGAATGGGTTTAGGTTTGTTTAAAAGAATCAATTTAATGGAAGAAGCACGAGATTGTTTAGATACACTGATTCAAAAACTTAAGGACTATTCATTGTTGCATTGTCACGATGACAGAATTACTATGCATGATGTCATTCGAGATGTTGCTAGATCGATTGCATATAGAGATCAACATGTTTTTACAGTGACAGATGGAATCATTCCACGTGATTTGATAGATGATGATACATTGAAATATTGCACTGCACTTTCCTTGCATGATATTGTTGAGTCTCGAAAGCAGTTGGAATTTCCACAACTGAAATTTTTCTATTAAGAACAGTCTAATACTGACATATGTGCTAAACCCAAACTGGGTCTGGGACCTATGTTGATGTTCTCAACTAATCAAGGCCATCCAATTCTCTCTCAATCAAATGATGGATGTATATATGATATGCCCAATAGCCAAGTAGGTGAGATATGTCCATCAAAAGGGGGCATTTTTCACGTATTAAAGGCAAAGATTTCTCAATCCTGGTTCTTGTGTAAGGCCATTATCAATTTGCTTCTTTCACTTTATTATTATTATTTAAAAATAAATAAATATTTTCTATGGGGACAAGGATGGTTGCTCAAAAAGAACGTGAAAGGCAAACTGTAAAGATATAAAAGGAAAAAGCAGAGGCTACCAATAAGGATGATGCCTTTCTAACCCACCAATGAATATCATAGCCCAATACTTGGCAGAAGTTGAACCCGACCAAGCTGTGATACTACTGGTCCTTTACATAACTTCCGAAAGAGTCACGCGTCCAATACTTTATTTTTTTTCCCTTTTGAGGACGTTTAAAAATATGGATTTTCAAATATTTATGAATACTATCAATAATTATGTGGAAGAAACATAAATTATAGAGTCTTTCCATCATATTAAATAATTCATTTCGTTTAAATTTCATTAATTATATCTATTTAGGAAATTTATATATTTATATATTTTGAGTTTGCTCCAAAAGAAGAATATAACGAGAAAATTATATCTTTCTCTCTTGCAGCATAATATAGAATTATTTAAGTTATATAACATACAGTTGATTGCCATTTCTCAAAATAACACTTATATTTCTTAATTAAAGTTATATATATATTTATATATTCTTTTATTGAAATTATTTTCTTCATCGTTATAGGCCAATCGAGCAAGTGTAGGTTTTCCCATTCTTCCCATCCCTATAATTTAGATGCTATGGAGGCCTTTTCCTTTTTCATGACTCTCCTTTAACAATTTGCTTACCACATTAGAAAATTCCTCGCCATTTATCTCAAACACATCAATCAAACAAGTAATTTTCAATCCTTGAGGTTCTTTGATAGTCGTAATATTAAGATTATACATATCTTTCTCTTTAGCAATTGAATCTAGATTTTCTTTTATTTTTTTTATCTTAAAAGCAATATTACGATGCAAATCAACTTGTTTGAAACAAACACTAGGAGAGGGAAAGAAAGAACACTCCTTCTTGAGAACAAAAGCATTTTCAGCTCCCTCAATTTGCAACTTTAGAATGGTAGTGTTCCATTCATCCAACACGTTATCCATGTCATAAGAGACATCTTTGAGCTTAATTATCTAACCAAACTCTCAAGACTGCCTCCTTCACTTGTCTTTGCTCAACATCAAAGAGTACAGCTTGAAGGGCTTGAAAGTTGCTGGTAAGCTTTTTCTATGTCTTTTCTGACACCAGTGACTAGCCTCACCTCTTGTCGTATTTCTTTAATGATGATTGAAGTCAATTGCTCAAGAACAATGGAAACAATTGCATTCGCCATTAGAGATGGAGATTGAACCAAAAAGCTAAAGAGAATAAGCATTTTTGTGTTTGTCATGGAAACGAAGTGCTGGCTGCATGGTGCTTTCAACTTATTGTATATATGCTGGTTTGTTATATATCAAGTCACATATTTGATGCCATTTCTGATATAAATTAATAGTACTAAACCTTTTAATTTATTTACAAATAATCTAACCGCAAGCTGCTGCTATTTATGAATTATAAAACGAAGCCGAAACATCACAAAGACTAGTTCTAACACCTAGCCTGCAAGTAGCTTTTAAATTTACTGAGTTACTAAATTTAATGGTACCGTACTCTTAACTTCTTTTTAGTAAGGATTTTATTAAACACTAAATAAATTAATATATATATATATATATATATATATAGAAACTCCTTAAGGATAGGAAAAATGAAAAAAAAAAAAAAAAACAAAAACCAAAAAGCCTCAGGTGCCTTAATTTCTTTATTTTTAGAAGTTTTTGTAATTAATGAAAGAAAAGAGCTTTTAAAATAGTACTCTAGCAGGATATAATTTAGATTTTTTTTTTTTTGAGTTAACATTGTAAATAAGTGTTCTTTATTATGTCTATTGTGACAATGGTTGATATCACTTTTTGTGTAAAAAATAAACTCTTTATGCATAGAAATATACATTTTTACACAAAATATTATATATAATAAAAGTTCTGATAAATTGATGGTAATCTAACAATGAATCTTCATCTAATGGTGATACAAGAAAATAAATATATTTACATTTTCATACTGAAAAAAGGAAAAGGTTAAAAACATCTTGACTAAAAACAAACATAAAGATGTTGATCAACAATTCTCATGGGAATGAGATCCATCATCAATGATCCATCATCATCAATTATCAAAATCAATCATCAACACAAAATCAAATGGACATATCAATCATTAAAATAACACAAACAGAGATTCAATATCATCAATCATCAACACAAACAAAAACTACTATCATCTTCAAACAAAAGCCACTACCATCATCATCAAATAGATCCAAGAATATCATCATCAACACCATTTGGAAATCCACAAATTGATGCGGGTTTACATTTCGATCTGGAAACCTAAACATTGATAAGGGTCTAGATTGGAAACTCAGATCCACAACGGGTGACGGTTTAGTTCTAAAATAAGACTTATATCATCTGAAAGCCCAAATACCCGGTACTCAAGCGTCTGGGGTTCCAGATGGAAGCCCATCGATCTGGGTTTCCGTTTGGGTTTACTAGGTTTCCATTGAGAAACCTAGACGCCTGAGTTCTGGGAGACGCTCGGTACTCAAGTGTTTAGGTTTCCAAATGAAAACCCAATAAATCCATACCCGACTGGTAAAGAAAATGAAGAGAAGAAGAATGAGAGGAGAAGAGAGAGAGAAAGAGAGAAAAAGAGAGAGAGAGAGAGAGGAGATGTCTGGGTTTCCATCGCCTGATACCCAGTTGATTTAGGTATTCGGGCAACGAACCCAATCAGTAAAGAAGATGACAAAAAAGAAGAGAAGAAAGAGAAGAAGAAGAAGGGAGAGACATGAAGGGAGGAGGCGTCTAGGTTTCCATTTATGTTGATCTGGGTCGTGAAAAAAAAATGAAGAAAAAGAAGAGAAGAATGAGAAGAAGAAGAAGAGAGAGAAAGAGAGAGAGAGAGAGGTAGGAGAGAGATGATGAACGATGGTTGGATTTATAAATAGAGATCTAATCTCTCTAGATTGGATCTCCACCGTTCATTTGATGAGATGGACGATGGAGATCCAATCTCCAGATTGGATTTCCATCCATTTTAATTTTTTTTTTTATTTTTTAAAATATTAAAGATTTTTTTTTTTTTAATTTTGGTTTTCAAAAATTAATTACCGCAGTCCATCAACATAATGGATGATATAGATCTTTTTTTTTTTTTTTTTTTTAATTTTAATTATTTTATGATTTAAAAATTATTTTTAGTTGAGGATATTCTCATATTTTTGCTCTATTTTGTCATTTTTTAGTTATCTCAAACAGTTAACATAGTCAAATCGTTAGTATAACGGAGATCATTGTTATAAAAAATAAAAGTGATTTTCGATTGTAATAAATCATATGTTCAGAGGCCGCTCAATAATTCTCTCATTATACTACAGTGTGACAACTTATTTTCAATTTACTGCATTATGTCAGAAAACAAATGTAGTGCAAACAATCAATATATTAATGACGTACCTAATGAGAAAATGAATAAGATCTTAACTCATGCAATATCAAACGTTCACAATGATTTAAAGTGTGCAACAAAATGATCGATCAATCAAACAATCAGATAATTTTACAATGACATTTCCAGTAATGCAACATTTAGTAGAATCACAACAAACCAAAAAAGAAAAGACAACAAGAGAGCAATTTATTAATCTCAAACGCCTATATGCTTTCTACTTACATGCTTTCAAAATTAATCAGAAAAATTATCATGATGAAAGAAAATTAAAAGTTCATATAATATTGTTGCTCAAAATTGCGTCGATGTATGAAACTTTGCAGGTGTATAAAATGTTGGTCTCGTCACGTTTTACGATATATATGTAATGGCGAGGAGCAAGTACAGACGTTCCAAGTTGGTTTGAACCATTTTAACCGACCCAGTACGGTTTAGTGAAATCTGGCATTGGGCCGATGAAAATAAAGTGGGTCAAGGGAAAAAGCAAGCCTGTTAAGGTAATTGAACCTGATGAAGCAAACGTCGTCGTTTTAAAGTAACAGGTGTGCGATCGCCTTGCAGAAAAAGAAACCCAAAATTTTAGGACATTATTTTGAATTGAATTGAATTGAATCGATCAAATTGATCAGCTCTCAGGTCAGTTGTCTCCAACAATGGCGGACGCAGCTCTAGCCTTGAACCAAGTCCTCCACTCTGTCGAAATGCTCGAAGTCGACGAAGAACCAAAGCGGAGGACACAAACAGTGACAGTAGCAGCAGCAGCAGCAATATGCAAGTCACGTGCTTCACTGACCTCGTCGATAACGTCACTCTCCACTTCCAGATCATCCGTCTCCCCAATCAGGTACTGTAATTCCACGCAACCAACTCATAGTACTTATATATCGTTATTGATGTTGATTTTATATTGATAGATATATGCGTGGATTGGTTGCAACTCTTCGAAATTGGGACGCATGTATGCCGCCGCACCTACGCGCCCTGTTAGTCGTCAAGTCTGTAATTTTTTTTTTTTTTATTTCAATTGTCTGTTGTTTTTTTTTTGTTTTTTTTAATTGCAATTGTTTGTTGTTGTAATTGTTGTTGTTATGATGGTGATGATATACAGAGCAACTCAGTTAGTGTAAGCTCAATACTAGGAGGAGTTTCGGATAATACGGGAGCAGGCATTGCTCGAAGATTAGGTATGATGTTGTGGTCAGGTGATTTATAGCTTTGAAGGGTGTTTTTTCTTTTTCTTTCATTTTTTTGGGTTGATATTGATGTTTATTGCAGTGTTGAAGACTGGCCTCAATGTGATTGTTGCTTGCAATATTCCGAAGGATAGTCCTATGCTTGAGGTTGGGTTTTCTGTCGAAATGCCCTTTTGTTTTTATGTGATTGTTCATTTGTTTCATATTTAGTTATTGACCATGTAATGTGCACTTTCCTAATTCTCTGCATTTGTAGTTTTGAACATGATTTAAAGCTGTAGTTTTATTTTTTATTTGTTGGGTTGTTAGGCAAACGCAGAGAAGAAGTTAGTGGAAAAGCTAATTGGTTTAGGGTATACAAGGCCAAAATCTTCATAGTAGAGCGGGACCATAGTTTTTGTTTGTTCAAGTGGCATTATGATGCATGCTGTAGAATCAAGCATAATTTCAGGGGAATTCTATGATGGTTTACTGATACAATGATGATTGTTTTCATTTTTGACTGATATGCAATGATTGGCTGTTGTCATGATTGAATCTGCTGTGGCCATAATTTTGTACTTTCATTAAGAGCTCTATGTAATTTTCTACCTCTTATGATCAGAAGTTTACTGAATGAAGAGAGTTCTTTGTATCACTTGTGTATATTGTTTGTGATTTTGCTGTATTCTTTGTTTATGACTTATGAGAGTTGCAATGAGATTTGTGCAATTAATTCTGTAACCTCTATCTCTTTCTTAAGAAAGATAAAAGCAAAGCTGCACTTTGACTGAATAAGAATAGTTGATGCACCCAGTTTAAATCTCAGCCGGGAATTTTCAACAAGAAATGCAACAGATCTGCCAACTTTTGTATGAAGCTACTAAGCACTTTCCATTTATAATTCTTTGGTCAGCATGTCTTATAAATGTGATTTTAGTTTTATCTTACCAATTTGTTCACATTGATGCTCTGCATGGGAAAGATACATGGTATATTTCCGTTGTATTAGTATTTGTAAATTTGTTCATTGCTCAATTCTAAAGATATTAAGTTGTTAACACCAAGAAGAGAATAGATACCTATTCAATGATCAAAATGCAGTCTACTAAAGCAAAGGATAACAGTTTCTTCCATAAAAATTTTTAAATTCAGTTGGTAACATGGAGAACAAGAGAGTGGATACCTATTCTGTGATCAAACTGCAGTCCTAGAAAGCAAAGGATAGCAGTTTTATCATTTTAAAGTTTGGCATCATGGCTTCCTTTTGTTCCTTATAAATAGCCTACAAAGCTGACTTGGGTTGACCTATATCTAACTTTTCTGTGGAGAAACTTGTTGCCATGGCCAGTTTCATTGATGAACAAGATGGTATGTTTCTGTCACTTTGCACATGTGTGTATAATCAAACCTTCATTCTTTTGCGTGTGCTAGTGAGGGTATCTTCATTCTTTTGTTTAATATTCACATTGAATATTTTCAGCCCTTATCTCATGTTTTTCTTCTTGTTATGGATAAGTCAATGTTAATATGTTGCAGGGGTTGTAAGATTTATCTCAGACGTGCCACCAGCTCATTACAAACTCAAAATACAGTTGTTCTCTTTACTTGTGAAGAATGCTGTGGAAAAATATGAATCTGCAGAATTTGAAGCTGGAGGCTACAAATGGTATATTTTCTTTTGGTAAACCATGTCTATAAAGTCCTTGAATTACCTATATTGCTATCTAATTTTTGAACTTTCTTATTATGACCATGCTCACAGGAAGCTGGTTCTGTACCCAAATGGAAATAAAAGAAAGAATGTGAAAGATCACATCTCTTTCTGCTTGACATTGGGAGACACAAGTTCACTCCATCTTGGTTGGGAGGTTTATGCAATTTTTCGATTGTTTTTGCTTAATCAGAAAAAGGACAACTACTTGGTAGTTCAAGGTATTATACAATTTAGTACATTGCATCTTATGATGTATAATTTCATTATATTGGATGTTTCCTTTTTCAAATACTTGTTCTTTCAATAACCTTTATGATTATGTCTAGTACAAGAAAAGCTTGCAATTTATTAATTATTTGATCACCACTTTGTCATGCCTAGATGCCATTGGAAAGGAAAGTCACTTTCACGAATTGAAGCTTGAATGTGGTTTCGATCACTTTATCCCGCTTAATGCATTTAATGATGCTTCTAATGGATACCTGGTAGAGGACAAGCGTGTATTTGGAACAGAGGTCTTTGTTACTAAAGAGAGAGGCAAAGTAAAAGCAGAATGCTTTTCAATGATAAAGGATACCTCTAGTGTTAAGCATGTTTGGAAAATTGAGAACTTCTCGAAGTTAGATAAAAGATATTATGAATCAGAAATTTTCAGTGCTGGAGGTCACAAATGGTATTGGAGATAAAGATTTTGTTTATTTTAATTCCATTAAAAACTACTGGAGACATTAAAATTTTAAATTTCATTTTTACCTCTGTATATTACGTATTGATTTTATATGCCCACAAGATATTACTTATAAGAAATTTTCGTTTTCTGTTTTGAGTTTAAAACAATACAGACTGATTTCCCTTTTCCATTGTACTAGAACAAAGAATTAGAGTTAACCAAAATTCTTCTTTTTGTTGATCGTTTCAGGAATATAGAACTCCATCCTAAGGGACTTAGTCAAGCAACTGGAACTCATCTTTCTTTATACTTGTTTTTGGTGGATCCGACTCATGATTCCAAAGTATATGCAGACTACACATTTCGGATTTTGGATCAATTGCAGGCCAATCACATAACTTTTACAGGTAAAAGGTTGTTATATATTTAAAAATTCTTGTATATAAAAACCTGATTTGACTTATTAGGTAGACCTAATGGATTGAATTATTTCATTTTTTTTTCTATTCAAAATCGAAACAACAAAAAATGAGATGAAATATCATTTAGTGTATGCATTCAACAGATAAAGACTTGATAAAATCTAAAGGTTTGTACTAATTAATGACTGATGTAGGCTTTTATAAATAGTGGGGAAGTAGAGTTGATCAATTATTATAACCAGATCTGAATAAGCAGAGAATTGTCATTTTCTCTTGCAGCGTCAAGTTGTTTCACAAAGAGTACCGGTTATGGTTTGAATAAATTTGTTTCGCTAAATCACTTGAATGATCCAGGCAATAGTTGCCTAGTGAAGGATGTTTGCTTGTTGGAAGCAGAGGTGAACGTTTGGGGTTGCCCAGGCTTTATAAATGATTAAGTATTCGTTATAAGAAAATTGTGATATATATTTCAAAAAGAACATTGCGAATTAAAACTTTTTATATAAATAAATTCATTATTGGTAGTAAGGCTTCATGGAATCATGACTATGTGTAAAGAAAACTCCGTTGTACTATGAAAATGTAATGGATATGATTTTCATAAATCAAAATGTGGTGTACAATTTACACTTCACATATTTTTTCTAGTTATAAGTGTGATTCTTGTTGACATTTTTTGTGTATTAATTTGAATTCGGTTTATTACCATTGGTTTTAAAATTTGTTAAAAATCATGTTGTTATTAATTGTAAAAACAATTAGGTTTCAAAATTTTAAAAAGTCATATTGATATCAAGATCAACTGTAGAGGATAGGTGTGTGTTTGGAGTAGAGGTCTTTTTTACAAAAGGAAGAGGCAGAGTAAAAAGAAAATATTTATCTATGGTAAAAGATACCTTTAGTGTTAAGTATGTTTGGAAGATTGAGGATATTTTGAAGTTGAATACAGAATCTTACCTTTCAGAAGCATTCAGTGCTGGAGGTCAAAAATGGTAATAGAGATAAGACTTTGTTTCTTTCACGTATCTTTAAAGATTGTAGGCGATGTACATTAAAATTTTATATATGGTGTTACTTTAATACAAATCAAAATGACAAGGGAGAATAAACTTATAGTGGTGGATTGTCAATTTATATTGTACTAGACTAGAGAATCAAATTTTTACAAATTCTTTTTAATGTTAGTTGTTGCGGGAAGGTAAAACTCTATCCTAGTGGTTGTGCCATCTAGTTAGGGTTCATCTTTATCTCTTCTTGGAGTTGGTGGATTATACTCCTGATGCTAAAGTATACGCAGACTTCACCTTTTGCATGCTGGATCAGTTGTAGAACAATCACATAACTTTAAAAAATCGTTATGTTGTTAAAAATTATTAACACTCTAATTAAAAGATGATTTGTTATTATTATAATTAAATTTGAATACTTCAACTTCAATTCTCAATAAGAAACTTATTTTTTTTTATTTTTTTTTTCATTAATACAGAGTAATCAAAGATGAGCGTTTTTTATTGTGTTTCATACGTATTATGAATGGTAAAAATAAAGGTATATATTTAAAGAGTTTTGTGTTTTATTTTATTTATTTATTTTGGTTGGTTAAACCTTAACTTGAATGGAAATGAAGATTTTTAGTTTTGTTTGATAATTTTACATGTAGGGTTTTAATGAAATATAAAAATTTTGAGTGAAAACAGAGAGAATATAAAATGAAGAAGCCATGAACATAAAACAGAGTATCAAAACAAGTTAAAAAAAGTTTGATTTTTTTTTTTAATGTTATAATTTAATTATCTTTATAATTATTTATCTATAATATTTAAAAAATAAATAAATGGATGGATATAATTGATAATACACGGAGTGTATTTATAGAATATGACTTTTAAAATATTTAATGGGGTGTAAATTCAGAAAGGGGTGCATATAGAGTTTTTAAGGGATGGAAATATCGCAACTGTTAGTGATATGCATATTGGGCTAGAGAAAACAAATTGGGTCAAGCGAAAAACCCAAGCCTACTAAGGTAATTGAACCCGATCAAGCAAACGTCGTCATTTTAAAGTAACAAGTGTGTTCGCGCCTTGCAGAAAAAGAAACCCAAAACCTTGGGTCATGAGTTTGAATTGAATTGAATCGATCAAATTGATCAGCTCTCAAGAAGAAGAGAATAAATACCTTTGCAATGATCAAAATGCTGTCCTCTAAAGCCAAGGATAACCATTTCTTGCTTGAAAATTTGTTCAATTTAGTTGTTAGCACCAAGAAGAGAATTGACACCTATTCTATGATCAAACTGCAGTCCTAGAAAGCAAAGGATAGCAGTTTCATCATTTTAAGGTTTGGCATCATTGCTTCCTTTTATTCCTTATAAATGGCCTACAAAGTTGACTTGGGGTGACCTATCTAACTTTTCTGTGGAGAATCTTGTTGCCACGGCCAGTGTCATTGATGAACACAATGGTATGCTTCCCTCACTTTGCGCATGTGTGTATAATTATGTGTTCAAATCTTCATTCTTTTGTGTGTGTTAGTGAGGATATACATTGAATATTTTCAACCCCTTATCTCATGTTTTTCTTCTTGTTATGGATAAGGCAATGTTAATATGTTGCAGGGGTTGTAAGATTAATCTCAGAAGCACCACCAACTCTTTACAAACTCAAAATATAGTTGTTCTCTTTACTTGTGAAGAATGCTATGGAAAAATACGAATCTACAGAATTTGAAGCTGAAGGCTACAAATGGTTATTTTCTTCTGGTAAACCTTGTCTATAAAGTCCTTGAATTACCTATATTGCTATCTAATTTTTGAACTTAGCTTATTATAACCATGCTCACAGGAAGCTGGTTCTGTACCCCAATGGAAATAAAAGCAAGAATGTGAATGATCACATCTCTCTCTACTTGACATTGGCAGACACAAGTTCACTCAGTCTTGGTTGGGAGGTTTATGCAATTTTTCGATTGTTTTTGCTTGATGAGAAAGAGGACAACTACTTGGTAGTTCAAGATTATTACATATTATACAATTTAGTACATTGCATCTTATAGTGTATACTTTCATTGTACGTTTCTATTTTCAAATACTTGTTCGTTCAATAACCTTTTTGCTTATGTCTACAACAAGAAAAGCTTGCAATTTATTAATTATTTGATCACCACTTTGTCATGCCTAGATGCCAGTGGAAAGGAAAGTCACTTTCATGAATTGAAGCTTGAATGGGGTTTCGATCACTTTGTCCTGCTTAATGCATTTTATGATGCTTCTAATGGATACCTGGTAGAGGATAAGTGTGTGTTTGGAACAGAGGTCTTTGTTACTAAAGAGAGAGGCAGAGTAAAGGCAGAGTGCTTGTCAATGGTAAAAGATACCTCTAGTGTTACATATGTTTGGAAGATTGAGAACTTTTTGAAGTTGAATGCAGAATCTTACTTCTCAGAAGCGTTCAGTGCTAGAGGTCAAAAATGGTATTGGAGATAAGACTTTTAATCTTTTACATATATTTAAAGACTGTAGGAGATGTACATTAAAATTTTATATATGGTGTTATCTTAATATAGTACGAATCAAAATAACAAGGGAGAATAAACTTATAGTGGTGGATTGTCAATTTATATTGTACTAGAATAGAGAATTCGAATTTTTACAAAGTTTTTTTAATGTTGGTTATTGCAAGAAGGCAAAACTCTATCCTAAGGGATACAGTCTAGCAACTGGGAATCATCTTTCTTTATACTTGTATTTGGTGGATGCAACTCCTGATTCCAAAGTATACATAGACTACACATTTCAGATTTTGGATCAATTGAAGGCCAATCACATTGCTTTTAAAGGTAAAAGTTTGTCATGTATTTGAAAATTCTTGTATATAAAAACTTGATTTTAACTTATTACATAGACCTAATAGATTGAATTATTTTACTTGTTTACTGTTGAAAATCGAAACAACAAAAAATGAGATGAAATATCATTTAGTATATGCATGAAACGGTCGGAGACTTGATAAAATCTGAAGGTTTGTACTAATTAATGACTGATGTAGGCTTTTATAAATAGTGGAGGAATGGAGTTGATCAATTATTAATTTATTATAACCAGATCTGAATAAGCAGAGAATTGTCATTTTCTCTTGCAGCCTCACGATGTTACACAACTTCGAGTAGTGGTTGGGGTTGGCATAAATTTATTGCACTAGATCACTTGAACGATGTACGCAATGGTTGCCTTGTGAAGGATGTTTGCTTAGTGGAAGCAGAGAACACATTTGGGGTTGCTAGGGCTCTACAAAAGAATAAAAGCAAATTGTGATATATATTTCAAAAAAGAAAATTGTGATGTAAAACTTTCATATAAATAAATTCACATTGATAATAAGGCTCCATGGAATCATAAGCATGTGTAGAAAAACTTCGTTTGTACTATGAAAATGTAGTGGGTATGGCATTCATAAATTAAAAAGCAATCTAAAATTTTCACTTCACAAATTATTGCTAATTATAAGAGTGATTTGTGTTGACATTTTTTTGGCATAGCTTTTGGAGGTTTTAAAAGCTCTTCTTGAGCCCAAAAGTAGCTTATGGAAGTGTTTGGGTGATTTTCCTAAAATGACTTTTGGGCTCAAGAAGAGCTTCCAAGTGAGGCAACAAAATGAAGCTTCCATTTTAAGAGCTTCCAATGAAAAAACGGGAAGCCCAAATTCTTTAATGAAATTTTTATAATTCCTATTTTACCCTTATTTTAGTGAATAACAAGTAAAATTTTCCCTTCATATCCCTACCTCCACATATATATATATATATATATATATATATCTCTGTTTTCTTTTCTGAGCATAACTTTGTAGAATCCTAGCCACCATGAACTCATCAATGGCACATGTTCAATAAAAAGGTAGAGAAGAAATTGCTATCCTCTAGTATTCTTCATCACCTCTAGTGTTCTTCATTAAGGTAAATTATTTTTAGAAGTAATTCATTATTTTTTTGCAGTATTGTTTTTTTTTTTTGGTTGATATGTTTTCTGTGTGTTTTTGTAGTGATGTATGTTTTTAATTTGTATGAAATTAGTGTAAACATGTTGTAGCTTACTTAGGCATAGTAGAAGACCATATATATTTACAGAGTACACGTACAGTTTTGTCTAACCAGAGGTGCGAAGCAGTTATGACATAATAGAAGAATGCATAGTTCTGTCGAACAGGGGTTGTAGCTTACTTAGGCATAATAGAAGACAATATATATTTGTAGAGTACATGCACAATTCTGACATATATTCATTGTGCATAGAAGCATAAGAAACAGAAACAATATGACATGTCCATGAAAAGGTCAAAATCATAGCATGGAATGATTAATAAAGTTAAGAGAACAATATAAAAATAAAAATTCATCTATTATAAAGCAAGCATATATTTACAAAGAATTGAAAATCTTAGAAAAAAATAAAAATAAAAATAAAATCAATGACCTATTCTTAGGACTGTCATTTTCTATTTTTGATGGATGATGCTACGATGTCAATGGGCAAAACTATGGTCAGCTTCAAGTTCATTTTTATTATAAGCTAGTGAGCATGAACTGAGAACTTTACGTGCACTTATACTTGTTAACTGAACTTCGTCACACACAAATGTTGCCTGTGGTGAGTTTTGGAGTGTAATGATAGGTGTAAACAATTTTAACCTTTTTTAAAATTAGTAACGGTTCATGTCATTTGATGTCTTTGAATCTTTACTTTCTTGTCAAAGTACTGGTCTGAAACTCTAACAAGTAGTTTAATATCCCCGACAGCGAGAATGAATTGTTGTGGATGAGAATTTTATATTTTAGTTTTAGAAAATGTGTATATTAGTTATTACAACATTTATGTGCATTGAGAGACTAGAATTTGGGTATAATTTGAAACCAGAATTGTATATTCTCATTTTCCAATGAATATGAAGAGACATAAACTCACCACATGTTGCAAATGAATCAGTTGAGTGTGCAAATTTCTTATTACTTTTCGTGACAGGGAAAACACAAGTGAGTAGTCTACTATTAGTGCCCAACAAACCTCACCTAAAATGCCACATTTTCCAATAACAAGTACCAAAAATTTATAAACAAAACTGTTGCTTGTGACAGTAAGTCAGTAATTAATTATATGAACCATATAGCAAGCACAAAAGTCATAGGATTGAAACTTCAACAAGTAGTCAAATATCAACAGTGGGCCTATACGTTTGTAATTGATAAAAGTTTTGATTTAAATTAACAAAGCAGTAAAAGCTATGTTAACATATGGATTATAGGTAATTTTAGGAGGAATCTAGGTAGGTGGAGATAGTCCAAAAGAACTACTATGTAATATAAAAGCAATCATACACAGAAGAAAAATAATTCAAATTGATTAAATTTGATTATTAACTTGATTTAATTTTAATTGTTTTATTAGATAGAAAATGATGGAACATAAAGAAAAACAAAAGCAATATAGGATTCAAGAACACATGAGATTTGGGTTGATTTGGCCATCGAACAAGTTCGGGCAGATAATAGGAGTGAAACACATTTAAACAAACAAGGTTGGAAAAATTTCATTGAAAACTTTAGTAGGACAACCGGTGGACAATATGAAAGAAAACAACTTAAGAATCATTGGGATAATGTTAAGGAAGAATGGCAACTAAGACTCCTTATTGAGAGGAGAGACTGGAATTGGTTGGAATATGAAAAAGCAAACCGTTGAGGCTTCAGATGAATGGTGGGAAGCTAAGTTATAAGTAAGTATCCCTAAATAAATTATATATGAATTGTATTTGTGTAGAGTCTAATTATATGTTTATAATTCATATACTAACTTAAAAATTATAATAGAAATATCCTGAAACTTCAAAATTTCGCGTGAAAGGATTAGAGCATACATTCAAGTTAGATGAATTGTTTCGAAATGTTACAGCAAAGGGAGCTAGGGCTTGGGCACCAACTTCTGGTTTGATGCCTCATTTGCATACACAAACATCTATGATAAATGATAATGTTGATGATGTAGCTTCTAGTTTGGATTCTGACGAAAGTAATCATAATGAGGAAATAGAATATAGCAACCGTAACAAAACATCATTTGAACCAAATAGAAAGAAATTCAAAAAAGTGAAAAAAAAAAAAAAAAGTCTACTATATTGAAATTATCCAAACACCTTGAGGAACTTTGTGAAAGCATCAAGAATAGGAGTTCATATATACGTACCGATCCACCTGGATGTAGTGTTCAAGAGGTTGTTGATAAATTAGTAACTCTTCCAAAATGTGAACCTATGTCTCATATTTTTATGATAGGTATTAGGTTGTTTGCAAAGAAGGCAAATAGGAAGATCTTTGTAGCCTTGAAGGAACCTGAATATTAAGTTAAGTGGTCGAAAGAGCAACAATCTTAATTACAGAAGTAATGGATGGTTAAAGAAAAATGTCACCTTTTGTATACTTGACATACTTTTGAAAAATGTCACTTTTTGTATATTGACATACTTTTTTGTGACGCTTGTGATGTTCTTATAATACACTTGTGATGCTCTGTGTATTGTAAGAACATACTTTATATATGTAAGAATCAAGTTGCATTGTCACTTTATAAAATATGACACTTTTTGTATATGTATGAACATATTATATTAAAATATAATATTATTAATTACATCGTGATGCTTTATGTTGTTGATTAATGGAAAGTGTAGGTTTTGATGGTTTATTTGATTCATAAATTCTAAGATTTTTTACATGGTAGAAATAATATTGGTGTGAAACATGTTGTTGATATGGACTTATTGATTTCAATCCATTGTGATATAAACAAAGCTTATTGGTTAAAGCTTGAACTCATAAATATTATTTGGTGTTTTTTAAATATTTAATTTAGAATGGATACAGATTCGAAGATAGACATGGAAGAAGAAGTATTCGATGCAATTATAAAAGATTGTATGAAGTTTGATGAACTTGTTGATGCAGTAACAAAAACAATTGTATATCAACATAATAACTTTTTAATAAAAGAGTAATGTAGAAATTCTTCTCATACAGGATGGAGGTTCATAGCGGAAATACTTTAGGGAAATGAACGACGTTGTCATGAGCAATTTCGAATGGAGAAATATGTCTTTGGTAAATTATGTGATAGATTAAGAAGTTATGGATTAACTTCCACTAAAGAGGTTAGGCTTGAGGAGGCAGTACGTATGTTTTTGATGACTTTAGGGCATGGAATTGGAAATAGAATGATTCAAGAACAATTTCAACATTCAGGTGAAACTGTGAATAGACAATTTGAAAATGTACTCAACAAAATGATCAAGTTTACTTTTGATGAAATTAAACCACCTGAAGATTATAATCAAGTTCCATATTACATTCGATGTAATTGTAAATATTGGCCATATTTTAAGGTATTGTTATTTATATTTAATTTTTGAAATGTAAATACACATATAGATTTGTTTATAAGTAAATTAAGCTACTTTTTTTTTTTTTTTTTTTTTATGGCTATTGATAGGATTGTATTGGAGCTATAGATGGAACAGATGTTCGTGCATCGCTTCCTATGGATGAACAGATTCCTTATATTGGCAGGAAAGGATTTCCTACTCAAAATATAATGGCAGTATGTGGATTTGATATGCTTTTCATATTTATATGGCCTGGATGGAAAGGATCTGCACATGATACATGAATATTTTTGGAAGCATTGAGAAACAATGAGTTAAAATTTCCATAACCATCTAATGCTATGTTATATTTATTAATAATACTTTTAACTATAATTATTCTTTTACTTTGAATAATATTGTTTCATTGTTGTCTAAATCTTATTGTAGAAAAATACTACTTAGTTGACTCAGGATATCCAAATATGAAGGGTTATTTAGCTCCATATAAAGGACAACGATATCATCTTTTAGAATTTCGTAATAGTGGTCAACCAAGAGGCAGTCAAGAAACATTTAATTATGTGCATTCATCATTACGTAGTGTAATTAAACATAGTTTTGGTGTGTGGAAAGCTCGATGGAGAATTTTGCATAACATGTCTAATTATAAGTTTGACAAGCAAGTAGCCATTGTTACGGTTTTAATGGCTTTACATAATTTCATAAGAAGGGAGACTATTGCAGACGTTGAGTTTCAATCATATAATGAAAATCAAGATTATGTGCTAGAAGATGAAGAATTCAACATTAATTTAGCGATAGACGAAAGTGAGATGGGTGTTGTTCGTAATAGAATTGCAAGAGAATTAACGATTAGATATCTATATATTTTTTTATCTTTATCATTATAATTTTATGTGAAATTATTGACATAATTTATATATATTATTATGTGTTGACACTCAATTTTGGTCAACTCGGTTCTTCAAGCCCAACACCTGTGACACAACAAATCTCATACAATGCAAGTAGTATAGGATCGAAACACATAGGACACAGCAAGATTTTTACGTGGTTCGGCAAAAAACAATGGCTTACATCCACGACAATTACCCTTCCTCTTTGTTAGAGTAATTGTATTTTTTATTTCACTCTGTCCTTTACCCTAAACTTTATTTCCTATTTATATCGGAGATGTTACAATCAGAATAGGCTTAAGAATCTTACAGATAAAGCAAAAAATAATGTACATTAATTAAGATAATATCTTTTGAGATTATCTCTTTCGCATATATAGCAATTTCCAAGAATGTAGAGATTCAATTTGCATGAAAATGGGCAAGCCGACTTCTTTTCAGTTTCGAGATTGATTACCTTTCCAGAAGGTCAACTGGTCAATTCTAGCGAACAGCCTGCTCAGCGATCAGTCGTTGCATCGAACGAGCATCTTGAGAATCAAATATTGCCAACTAGACGAGCAGACTTAAACCGTCCTTCTGACTACCAAGCAGACGAGTAGACTTCCTGGTCGTTGAGACTATCGGACAGACGAGCAGACTTCTGTTCGCGAGCAGATTATCTCTTCATACTTAGCATTTTAAAGTTATTAACCGCATAACCAAGTGTGCTCGGGCACGTAGGCTAATAGATGACTATCCTTCTTCCTTTGACTTTTGACCAGTACCTTCTGGGCTTCTTTTCACAAGACGACCCGATGGGCTTCAATTCCTAGGCTTTTTCTATTACACTAAAATACTCATAACACTAGCCCCCTTGTTTCCAGTACACTCTTTGTACTGGAGACAATGTTCTCATGCCCAGAACACTTTTGGCGGGATGTGAACCGTTGCCTTTCCTCCCCCTTTTCTTCTTCTTTTTTTTTTTTTTTTGCCATGTGTCACTTCCCCAAGCGTCGACCCCTTGTTCCTCAAACGTCGCGTTCATTACTGTGTGCATTAAATGCGCGTCTTTTCGATGGCTGCTCATGATGATGACTCTTTCAGTTCTTCGCGCTGTATTGCCAAATTATTAGCGACGATTGGAACGTTTTGGTTTGACGATTGGAATTTCGGAACATCAGCTATATATTATCCTTTTGTCGTCCCATTTTCGCCTTCTTCCGCCTGCTCTTGCAAACAGTTGCTATGATATTCTCGTCTGCCGTCGTCTTTCTACAACCTTAAAATTCTTCATCAGCAAAACATGTCATACTCAA
The DNA here is from genome assembly GCA_022984855.1 of Dimocarpus longan. Lineage (NCBI taxonomy): Eukaryota > Viridiplantae > Streptophyta > Magnoliopsida > Sapindales > Sapindaceae > Dimocarpus > Dimocarpus longan. The sequence goes on from CM041013.1 coordinate 12,029,624, forward strand.
GGTAACTTCTAATCTTTTCTACCATGATTATTGCTTTTGTGTACTCAGCAACATGAATCTATTTAAAGAATAGGCAATCACACTGCTGCTTCAAGTTGCGCCTATATGCAACATTCCTTATTAGCATTCGTTTAATTTCCTTATCATGGCAGGTTTAATAGCCGATTAGCTTGTTCAACATCCCCCATAATCTGTTAGGTTTATAAAGAAGGTTGTCCCTATGCCTAATAGCTCCCTTATATACATAGGGTAAATGCTGAGTTCTGGTCTGTTTTCTGCGACCTGATGTCTCTGTTGCTTTTGTAGATGTCTGGTCGTAGTCGTCGCGGTCATAAGGTGGGATCCACTGATGCAGCCTCCGAGGAGGATCTTGATCAAGTCGGGGATACTAGTAATGCTACCTCACAAGGTGGTGAGACTACTTTAGCCCCTTCTGACCATCACATCTCCTCTGCTCGCACTCCCTTTTTTCGATACGAGTCTTCCCTTAGCCTCAGCGATCTTGAAACCATTGCTGAAGGCTTTTCCTTGCCTAGAGGCTGCCGGGCTTGATGCCAAAGGCTTCTGACCATGCGGCTTTCCCTCCTAAAAGTTTCTTCGCTATTAGTCACCAGTACATAGAGACTGGCTTTAGATTTCCGGTTCATCCTTACCTGGTCGCTCTCCTAAACGACCTTAACTTAGCCCTTTCTCAACTTATTCCTAATTCTTACGCTCACCTTATTGCTCTGGCTTCAATTTTTCTTAAAAACGGTCTACCTCCCCCTATCCCTGCAATGATCCATCATCTTTTTCTGTTTAAGAGCACTACAGGTCCAAAGTCTGATAAGAAGGATGGGTTTTACTATACTTCAGCCCGAAAATCCCCTTATAAGGTGAACCTTCCTCAAGGGGTTGGGAAATCAAACGTAGGAGACTACAAGTCACGATGGTTTTATGCGTCGTGTTTATCTTTATCAAATTTAAAGAACTTTTCCTTTTGCCTTTCGCCTAGTAAGTGTATTTATATCTGCGATTATTTCGTTTGCATTTTGCTCGCTGCTAATGTTTTCCTTGTATAGACGTCTCCAGGGGCGAAATTCCTCTATCTGACCAGGAGTTTTCTCTGTTGGAGAAATTGTTTGATGTAAAAACCCCATCAGACAATCAGACGGCTTCCGACCATCTGCTTCAACTACATGGTCTTGCTCCCCCTGCCGATCAGGAGTTATTAGACCAAAGTTCTGACTTAAGCTCTAGCGAGGAGAAAGAAATTCCTTTTGCTTTTGAGGCCTCCGGTCAGGAAGTTCCTCATCCAGCAAATATATCAACCCCGGAAATGGTGAGGCTTCACTTCGAGCAACCTTTACCTGGCCAGACTTCTACTCCCAAGGGACCCGATCAAGCAGCTAGAGGTTCAGACCCTCCCTCTGCTGCCGAGGCTTCTCCAGAATCGCCTCTTCAACAAGATTCTGATGGATCTCCTACACGTTCTATGAGACAAAAATCAGTGGCGAGGAAGTCTTCGAACAAGAATGTTCGCCGAGGTGCTACATCTGAGTCTGCTCCTTCCAGCAGTTCACCAGCTGCTCATACCCAAAATGTCGACAAGGGCAAAGGAGTCACTAACCCAGAAATAGCAGAACCACCTCGCAAGCGTCAAAAAACGAACGAGACGGATTCTGGTGCTGAGGAGCAAACCCAAGAGTTCGATGCTGGGATATATTACAGCGATCTTTTAGATCGCGCACCCCAATTCTTGGGAATGAAGAAACCTGCTCTCTACAAAGAAGAGATAAAAGGCGAGAGGCTCATCAACTATTTGGGCTTCCACAATATGCTTGTAAGTTTTATTCTTCGTTGCTGCTGCTTCCTTCTTCGTTCTTCCTGTCTTGAGTAACATTTCGTTTCAGGCGTCCATGGCGTACATGAAGCTTCTAAGAGAAATCGCGGACTAGCCCGAGGAGAAAGCCACCATGGAGGCCACCATCAATTCTCTGGAGGACGAGAAGAATAGGATGCAAGGAGAAGTGGGCGCTTATGAATTGGAGCTTAAAAAAGCAAGAGAGGCCCACCGCGAGCTGGAGCAGGAAAATGAAAAGGTAGTTAACCAGAAGTACGAGCAGCGGGAGACCATACAGAGGCAAGAAAAGCAGATCGCTTCTAGGGACAATGAGATCGAAAAAATGAAGCATGCTCTTCATTTTGCTCGAGAGTCGGAGGAAAAACTGAAAACCGAGAATATGGAACTGAAAGGGAAGCTGTCTTCGCGCGAGCATGAAGCCGCTGAAGCTAATATCGTTCTGGAAGCAATGAGGCAAGAGACAATCTCCCTTAAGGAACAAATTGTTTTGGAGAGAGAGCGTACTGAAACTGCAGTTCGGGAGGCAGAGGAAAGGACAGGAAGTTTATTCCTGTACAACTTGTGGCTTAAGCGACCCGATGTGGATGTTTCCTTCTTTGGTCCGGAAGCCGTGGCAGAGGTACAGCTGTACGCTCAACAAGTTCAATCCAAAACCGATCCTTCAGCTTCTTCATTCGGTCATCCTCCTGATTGTGCCGCTTCTGCTCATACAGGATCTCCCAGCTCTCCTCGTCCAATTAACATAGATGACAGTGCGTCGATTGGCCAGCAAAACTTTCCCCCTTTCATTTAAGAAATCTGTTTTTCCTGTCTTTTGTAATAAATTCACATTATTGATAATTTAAAATAAATTTTTTGCCATTATTCCTTAGTTGCATCTATATTGATTGTTGTGGTTTAATCATGTAAATGACCAAACTTATTCAAGCAGAGTAGGTGTGGGGACAGCCACTGTGCTGAAATTATCCTTTAGACCCCTTACCTCTGCTTGATGAGTGATCAAGATAAATTGCTTACCTCTTTTGGTTTGAATTGTTAATTTCTCCCAGCTTTTAAAATTTATTTGAGCAGAGTAGGTGTGGGGACAGCTAGTCGTGCTGAAATTACCCTTTTTTTTAGGCCCCTTGCCTCTGCTCGTTTAAACCTACAGATCAAATGTTCCTTCGAGATATCGTTTGCTCTCAGGTTACATAGATCTTCCAAGGTTAAATAAGTCCACAGGCCATAAGCATCCCTTCCACAGTCCGTTTACTCACAGGTTATGTTGAGGTCTTCCAGGACGTTTTTTTTTTTTTTTTTTAGCTCACAGATAATGATTACACCTTCCAGAGTCTGGCCACTCACAGGTTATAATCATATCTTCCAGAGCGTTTGCTTTAATTGAGTCTTTCAAAGCTTGAGTAGATATCAGTCACATGCAAAACGATCAAACATTGCCATTTGAAGAAAATCTTTTTTTTTTTTTACTCTACTGCATTCATACGAAACAAGATTAACAAATTATTGAAACAAAAACTAAATTACTTAAACATAATATGGTCGCAGGTTCTCAGCATTCCATGCTCTGGGAACTTCTGCTCCTTCCAGGTTAGTCAGATGATAGGCTCCATTCTGCAGACTTTCTTTCACAATGTAAGGCCCTTCCCAATTTGAACCAAGCGTTCCCTCGCTAGCTTTTCGAGCAGCAGGCAGAATAAGGCGCAGAACTAGATCCCCTGTCTTAAACTTTCGGGTTCGGACCTTCCTGTTGTAGAATCTGGCCACTCGTCTCTGGTAGACAGCAATCCTTACTTGGGCATCATCCCTTGCCTCCTCCACCAGATCTAGATTAGCAGCGAGAAGATGGTTGTTATCATCCAAGTTGAATGTTGTTCTGCGCTGACTGACAACCTCATATTCTGCTGGAATCATCGCTTCTAAACCGTAGACCAGTGAGAAATGAGTTTCTCCAGTGGTGTTACGAGCAATGGTTCTGTATGCCCATAACACTTTTTACAGCTCGTCCACCCAAGCCCCTTTCCTTGCTTTCAGCTTTGTCTTCAAGTTTTGCTTGATGATTTTGTTAACAGCCTCTACCTATCCATTAGCTTGTGGGTGATCTGCTACTGAGAAACTCTTTTTAATTCCAAGATCTGCACAAAACCTTTGAAACTGTTCGCTGCTGAACTGGGTTCCATTGTCTGTTACGATCTGCTGTGGGACTCCGAATCTGCAAATAATGTTTTCCCAAACAAATTTCTCGACCTTGGCAGAGGATATTTCAGCTAATCCCTTTGCTTCTGCCCACTTTGTGAAATAATCCACTGCTACGATAGCATGCCTACACCTTCCTCGAGCTACGGGAAGAGGTCCAATCAAGTCCATCCCCCATATAGCAAATGGCCACGAACTGATCATTTGTTGCAAAAAGGTTGGAGGGGCTCGAGGTATTTTGGCAAACCTCTGACACCTGTCGCATTTCTTGACCACTTCAATCGAATCATTCTTCATTGTCGGCCAATAGTATCCCTACTGAAGAGCTTTCTGGGCTAATGATAGCCCCCCGGCGTGATTGCCACAATGCCCAGCATGTATCTCGTTCAACACGATGTGACAATCCAGATCGTCAATGCATCTAAGCAACAGAGCTGAGAATCCCCTTTTGTACAGTTTATCATCATAAATGCAGTACCGGGCAGCTCGCGTTCGAAGATGACGAGATTCTAATTTTCCCTCAGGTAGCTTTCCATTTTGTAAATATTCCACCAGAGGATTCATCCAGGAGTCCTGCGCCACCACAATCGCCATCATCTTATCTCGCGACTCCGTGCTAGGAATGGGCAACACCTCTATTGGTACAACTCCTCATGAAATCTGCATGCTTGGCAGTGGCCAAACGAGCTAATGCATTCGCATGAGAGTTTTGTGATCGCGGAACATGCTGCAACTCGTACTTCTTAAACCCCACCAGAAGTTCCCGAACTTTTTGCAGATAAATGGCCATTTTAGACCCTTTGGCTTGATATTCTTCTCGAACTTGGCCCACAACAAGCTGGGAATCACTGTAAATCCTCACCCGTTCTGCTCGTACTTCTTTGGCCAATCGTAATCCTGCCAACAATGCTTCATACTCGGCTTCATTATTGGTGGCCTTGAACTCGAATCTCAAGGCAGACAAAATTCTATGACCCTCTGGGCTAATCAACATTATACCAGCCCCAGCTTTCTGCTCGCTTGAGGAACCATCCACATACAATTCCCAGAATGGACCTTCAGAAGGCTCGGGTTCATCATTACTCGGCCTTGTGAACTCAGCCACGAAATCTGCTAGCACCTATCCTTTAATTGCCGTTCGAGGCTTAAATTCTATTTCAAACTAGGCAAGCTCAATGGCCCATTTTAGCAAGCGACCAGAGATATCAGGCTTCTGAAGAACCTGTTTCAGAGGGTATCTGGTCGGAACTTCAATGGTATGGGCTTGGAAGTAAGGACGGAGCTTCCTTGATGCTATCACCAAACTATATGCAAGTTTCTCCATGGGTGTATATCTAGTTTCTGCATCAAGCAACCTTTTACTTACATAGTACACGGGAAGTTGGTCTCCATCTTCTTCACGAACCAGGGCCCCACTAAGGGCGTGTTGAGAAACTCCCAAATAAACGACCAATTTCTCCCCTTCCACCGGTTTAGATAGTAAAGGTGCTCGACCCATGTATTCCTTCAGCTACTGAAAGGCCTCTTCGCATTCGTCAGTCCATTGAAAGTTTCTAGCCTTCTTTAGCACCTCAAAAAACGGAATACATCTGTCCGTCGATCTGGATATAAATCTGCTTAGGGCAGCGACTTGGCCGTTTAGGCTCTGCACCTCTTTGATCTTAGTAGGAGATTTTAGGTCAATGAGGGCTTTAACTTTCTCGGGGTTTGCTTCAATCCCTCTGCTGTTGACCATGAACCCTAAGAACCTGCCCGAGGATACTCCAAACGCACATTTCAAAGGATTCAACTTCATTTGATACTTACGCAGGATCTGGAACATCTCCCCTAAGTCTCGCACATGTCTGCACGCCTGTTTAGACTTTACTAACATGTCATTAACATATACCTCCATTATTCCCCCAATAAGATGTTCGAACATCATATTCACCAACCGTTGGTAAGTGGCTCCTGCATTTTTCAATCCGAATGGCATTACCTTATAACAATAAAGTCCCCGATCAGTAATGAAGGAGGTGTGTTCCTCATCACCCGGGTCCATTGGGATCTGATTATACCCCGAGTAGGCATCCATAAAGCTAAGGAGCTGATGTCCAGCAGTACCATCAACGAGCTGATCGATCCGAGGCAGAGGAAAACTGTCTTTCGGACAGGCCTTGTTCAGATCGGTGAAGTCGATACATGTCCTCCATTTTCCGTTTTTCTTCTTCACCAAAACAGGATTTGCTACCCAGACAAGGTAGTGAACTTCCTTAATAAATTTGTTTGCTAGTAGTTTTTCTACTTCCTCCCTGAGCGCCTCGTATCGCTCCTCCGTCATGAGTCTCCTCTTTTGACGAACTGGCTTATGGAGAGGATTAATATTCAGTTTATATGACATTACTTCGGGACTGATTCCCACCATGTCTTCATGAGTCCACGCAAAGACATCCAGATTTTGCTTCAAGAACTCAACGAGCTGCTCTTTAATGCCTGGGGGTAGTTCTTTCCCTATCTTCAGACACCGTCTTGTATCCTGTTCGCTGACCTGTACCTCCTCCAATTCCTCCACAGGGCCTGTTGTTCGATCTTCATCCACTTCTCTTGGATCCAAGTCCTGACCGACCCCTGTCATGCTGATTGGTTGTTCCCTTTCTGCGGTCACCACGCTAATCTTTTTCCCTTTGACCCTAGCTTTTACTGCATTTTTATAGCACCTCCTTGCCACCTCCTACTCCCCTCTAACACACCCTACCCCGTTCGAAGTGGGAAATTTAATAGTGAGTGTTCGGGTGGATATTGCTATATCAAGGTCATTCATAGCTGGTCTTCCAAGGATAGCATTGTATGCCAATGGACAATCAATAACTAGGAAATTAGTCATTGTGAGAGCTTGTCTGCTCAAGTCCCCTATGGCGAGGGGAAGTCTAATATGCCCCAGTGGTACAATTGCATCTCCTGTGAAGCCAAAAAGGGGTTCTGGGGATGGACTCAACTGTTCAGATGTTAAACCCATGTGTTCGAAACAACCCTTGTACATAACGTTGACCGAGCTGCCTGTGTCCATCATTATCCTTCTTACTTCAGCAATGCCAATTCTTGCCTTGATGACTAGTGCATCATTATGAGGCCAATGTACACCTTGAGCATCATCTTCATTAAACAACATACCACCTCCGGCTACTCTGGCTTTCTTAAACGGCCCTTCTCTTTCACTTTGACCCGTCAGCAAGACTCGATTAGCCTCCTGCACATAGCGCTCTTGCGATCTGTTAGACGTCCTTGCGATGTGGGGTCCTTCATGAATAGTAAAGATAGTCCTTACAGCGGGTTGGTGACCTTGATCAGCCATATGCTGTGGTTGTTGCTGGGAAGGTCGCTGAGATGTATCAGGGTGCTCTTGTGCTGGTTGATGCCCTTGTAGTGGATGCTGATTTTCGAGCTGCGCCACGTATTCCCTCAACGACCTCGTCTGATCAATTCTTCGATCGCATCCCTGAGTTCCCTGCACTGAGAAGTATAGTGCCCGTTTTCTCTATGATAAGCACAATACTTTCTTGGGTCTTGAAACCTTTTCGGGATATTCGTGGGACTTGGCTTCCCAAAGTTCTCCCGTCTTTTTTCTGCTTCAAAGATTCTGTCTTGTCTGTCCGTTAGGGCACTGTAACTCTGGTAGCGATCTCTAGGTGGAGATGTCTTCCTTCGGGATTCATTTTTTGATCGTTTTGCTACCTGATTACTGGAGCGATGTTTGTGACCACTCTCTTCGCTTTCATGCTGATCCCTCTTTTTTTCTTGGCGCGAACTGCTCGCTCCTTTTTCCTACTTGCTTGACTTCTTCTGCCCGAATGTGTCTTCCCAGCAAATCTCTTTTGCTGCACGGTCATAGAATTCCCCCAAGCTTTTCACAAGATTACGGTAGATACTTTTATAAAGCTTTCCATCTTTTCGCAATCCTGCAGAAATTGCGGTTAAGATACTTTCGTTAGAGGGGTTTTCTACATTATTTACTTCACGCCTAAACCTGACGATGTAATCTCTTAAGGTCTCCTCCCGCTTCTGAAAGATAGTCGCCAAGTGGCAAGTCGGTGCGAACTGTTTTCTCAACGCTTTGTACTGGTCCTTGAATTTTCTCTGACATTCATCTCAGCTATTTATACTGCGGGCCGGAAGACTCCTCAGCCATGTCCTTGGCACATTCCCTAATGTCGCTGGGAACACCCTACATTTGACCAGAGGGTTAGAGGTCTGCAAATCCATTTGAACGTTGAACGTGTCTAAATGGTCATACGGGTCACTATCTCCGTCATAAAGTGGGATGTTCGGAAGTTTAAATCTTGAAGGCAACAATTGCATTTCGATCTCTCTTGAGAATGGGGTTCTATCTTCTCGCTCCCTTGCCTAGTCATGGAGTCCAGGTCTAGTCTTTAACTGCTGCACCCTCTGCATTAATTCTTGCACCATTGGATCCCGTCGTTCAATCTTGTTTGCTGGGGATTGTCGATTCCTCCGCCTTTCTCCTACTACTGAGAGACGGGTTCGCGACCTTCCTCAATCCAGCGACACTCTTTCACGTGATCCATTCCTCCTGCGAGAACTTCCTGCATGGGGTGACTCTTGTCGATATGAACGACCCCCGTCGTGCTGGCGACCTTGTCCATCCCTAGGGTTATTTTCCATTCGACGATTGTCACCCTGACTCGTTCTGATTCTCCGATTAGAAGGACATGGAGCCGCTTCTTCTTCACGAGCCAGACATCCTTCCCCTCGCAGGCGTAGATTTGAGGAACGAGCAGAAACTGCCGGCTGTTCTCTTATCCTGCTAGCCTCTTCTCTTCTAATAGGCACGACACCTACCGAACGGGGTTGACGGTCTGTGCTTCTGGGAGCTTCCTGGGTTCGGGCCTGCGTCAAGGCTCTAATGGCTTCTGCCAATTGTGCCACCGTATTTTCTAACGCCTCTTGACGCGCTTCCTGACGTTGTTGCCAAGCCGGTATAACGCCTCCACCACCATCAGCTGGTTGCGGGGAAATGGTGGCAAAACGGCACTAGACGTCCTTGCTGCCTAGCCTTGGCCTTGGTGCTCCTCCAATTGGTCAGCTTCCGTCGCAACAACCCTGGTTGTCTTGATCCTGGCCATGTCAGCAAATTACAACAAAAAGGTAAAATATTAAAGAATAACTTTGTTAAATCACAGTCTGGGCCCTTCCTCTAGCGCCAAAAGATGTTGACACTCAATTTTGGTCAACTCGGTTCTTCAAGCCCAACACATGTGACACAACAAATCTCACACAATGCAAGTAGTATATGATCAAAACACACAGGACACAGTAAGATTTTTATGTGGTTCGGCAAAAAACAATGGCCTACGTCCACGATAATTACCCTTCCTCTTTGTTAGAGTAATTGTATTTTTTATTTCACTCTGTCCTTTACCCTAAACTCTATCTTCTATTTATATCGGAGATGTTACAATCAGAATAGGCTTAAGAATCTTACAGATAAAGCAAAAAATAATGTACATTAATTAAGATAATATCTTTCGAGATTATCTCTTTCGCATATATAGCAATTTCCAAGAATGTAGAGATTCAATTTGCATGAAAATGGGCAAGCCGACTTCTTTTCTGTTTCGAGATTGATTCCCTTTCCAGAAGGTCAACTGGTCAATTCTAGCGAACAGTCTGCTCAGCGATCAGTCGTTGCATCGAACGAGCAGACCATCTTGAGAATCAAATATTACCAACTAGACGAGCAGACTTAAACCGTCCTTCTGACTACCGAGCAGACGAGTAGACTTCCTAGTCGCTGAGACTATCAGACAGACGAGCAGACTTTTGTTCGCGAGCAGATTAAGTCTTCATACTTAGCATTTTAAAGTTATTAACCGCATAACCAAGTGTGCTCGGGCACGCAGGCTAATAGATGACTATCCTTCTTCCTTTGACTTTTGACCAGTACCTTCTGGGCTTCTTTTCACAAGACGACCCGATGGGCCTCCATTCCTGAGCTTTTTCTATTACACTAAAATACCCATAACATTATGCATAAATGTATGTGTAATTTTAATTTAATTTTTATTATTTTACATATTTTAAATACTTGTTTAGGTAAATATAATTGAAAAACAAGTTACATATATGTCTATATAGTAAATTATTTAAAAATAACATGTATATGTTATGTAAGTGATAATTGGAAATATTTTATCCAAACATATTTAAAAGTTCTTCTAGAAGGGTATAAAAGTCATATCATGTTTAGAAGAGATTTCAGCAATGTTCCAACCAAACAGTCTCAAAAACTCTCCTAAATCTAAAAGCTCTTTTGAAATATATAATCCAAACAGCATCTGAAAAGCTCAGACTTCTGCTTCTCTTCTTCTACTGCTAAAAGTCAAAAATAAAAATTATCCCAAACGGTTATGTATTAATTTGAACACGATTTATTACTACTGGTTAGGTGGATTATACTCCTGATACAAATGTATAGCAGACTCCATCTTGCCCATGCTGGATCAGTTGCAGTTCAATAACATAAATTTTAAAAGTAAAAGATGCCATGTAGTTAAAAATTTCAGACACATATTTTGATATATCATGATTCGCCTGATTCGCTTTGTCCTCACGCGTCCATCCCCAGAACAAGAGTTGCAAGAAGTAAAGGCCTCCCCAGTCCCACCGCATGAAGAACAGGTCATTACCTGCTGGAAAACACCTGATGGAGTCCTTGCCGATGAGACAACCTGTCCCTGTCCGCCACACGTACTACATGTAGATGGCTTTCTCCCTGGTTTTGCAGCTGAACCATTGCAAGTCCCACAACTTTCAGACACTTTTTCAACTCCAAAAACTGCTTCCTTAAAATTTAGGACAAGGCTGTAATATTCATCCTGGCCATCGACTGCTCTGTTCCTGGAAGCTCTGCCACCCATGCCCTCAAAAAGTGACTCAAACAAATTGAAAGGATTGCCGAAATCCTGGCATAGTTAAGTAATTGATCCAACCATGAGTCATAGGAGTTGAGAATATCAAAAGAAATAATAAAAGCAATGATTTTCCTTTTTATAACCAGGATTTAACTTACCACCATTCCCATGCCAGCACCTTAGTTCAGCCTCTTCATACTTGTCATATAAAGATCGTTTCTCTCTGCAAAAGTGTACAAGTATTTATCATCAAGGATCAAATGCTTCATACTGTTGCTATAAAATTTATGGCACAGTCATTAATCACGAGCAACAACTGAGCATTTACCTCGTACACATTGCTAATTTCCTTGAATTTCTGTTCTGCATTAGGTTCTCTGCAGCATCAAATAACTGACCCTTAAACCAACAGTACTAGGATATCAATTAACAAAGACAATGCAACAAGCAAACAGACAATGAGACTTTTCTTTTCCTTATTTACTGTCTTCTATTGAAGAAAAAGACGAAGTGGGTCTCAATCACTGCGTCAGCCACTTAAATTTATTTAATTTAGAACTTAAGCGTGATTGTAAAACTTAAGCCGAAGTGCTGGATGAAGCCACTGGCCTCCACTATATCATCACGACACATCTATTAAAAATACTAAACTATAAACAACTAACATAATTCATGACTTCAATATTAATATTAATATTAAGCCTCTTTCAAGTCTTGATGAAGATTTTGCCCTGAATAGATTTAAATCGATTCTTAATTGCACTGAATAGCATAATTGTAAAATTCAACATGTCTAGTAAATCATGAGTTCTGCATTGATAATTTAATTCTGCATGATAAGCCTTGATGTGTAGATGGAAAGTGGTACCTGATTGAAATCATTCAAAACAGAAGAAAACATTAGAGAAAGAGTTAAAAGTGTTGATGAGAAAAGAAATGAATAAACATTCTTCCAAGCTGGTAGTATGCATCACCTTTTGCCATTGGTTCTTCAGTAAATTCATGTCGTAATAAACTTGCTTCACTGCATCAAGCTGAAAGATAATATATCAAGTTTTCTTCACATGAAAAAGATATTTCAACTACCAAAAACATGTACGGTTTTTGCAGATGTAACTATTAGCTAAACATTCTTAATGGTGAGTTACACCTCAATATCCATGCATCAATAACCTAATAACATGCACAATTGAAAGGTTATTATAACAACTTGATTGAAGCTTAGTGTCTAGCATCAAAATAGCCAAAAAGGTGTTGCTGGTTACAACAAAAACCTGATATATCCATATATGTCCAGATGACACATGTTTAGGTCTCTTGATGTCAAACCACAATATCTGATATAAGTATGGTTTTTGTGATAGAAGCTGCGTGCTCCAAGCAACATCTTATAACCTGTAATCAAAGACCATAAAGTTTGTATGATGAGCATTGAATAACATCAGGACATAGAAAAAGATCAACGAGAAGCAGTTAAAATGCAATGTAAGAATTCGATATGATGAAACAAATCATAGGATGAGTCTATGATAGCAAAATCAAAAGCAAGAATTTATATATAGTAGCTCTTATAAGTAATAACACAGCATGTTTTGCATGTTGAGAAACTGAGTCACAGTTTGCTGCAATTCAGGTTTCACTGTATAATTCTTGAGGGAGAGAAACAAGACTGCCATAAAACGCTACATTCTTAAAATTTGAATGTAGCGATTGGAAGAGTATTTTTACTTGGTCCAAACCATCGACAAGAAAGTGCCAGTCGGTCACCATACTACTACACCTTTAGATCTTTCATTATGACTACTGAACATAAGTACATTTGAGACAATTTAGAAGTTGGGAACTGTATGCAGCACAGACATGTTTCCAAAGTCTAGGGGCCGTGCTTGCATAATAAAGCAAGAGTCTTGGTTGGCAATGCACTTATTAGGAGACAAGGAGCTTATCATTTATTTGAAGAATAACCTTTTAAAGTTGGAAACAATAGAACTGCTAATTCTAAACTATGTTAGAGATTTTTTGTGTGTTTTTATAAATGAGTAGAAGACCATGTGATTCTCTTAACATAACGGCTAATTCTAACACAAATAAAATTGAATTATTCCAAGCAATAATATAGATCCAGCAAAAAACCAAACATCACTAGAGATAATTGCACATTAATCACTAGAAACAAGACTCTAAAGACAACTATAGAGGCACAGCCATATTTGAACATTTATTACCTTCAGCTCATCAACATCAAGAGCATCTCAGGTCGCATCCTCTTTGCCCCAAACTGCAAGATGGTGTGTCCAGTACCAACTCCAAGATCTTCGTCGATTACAGCTTAAAAAGTTTTATATTTATAATAAGACATTGACTTTATATGTCATGACAAAAGGACCAAGATACAATAGCTTCAAAAGTTAAAAAGTACCTAAGTTGCATTGAAAGCATCCTCTACTCTCTCAGTTTATGTTTGTCCTCCAACCTAAATATGTGACATGGAAAATAAAGTAATGGTGAAATCAGACATTAAATTTCGTAAAACTAACTAATCGTGTCAGTACAAATCGGAAATTACCTACATCGCAATTGCACAAACATAGAGGTATCCCAATGCTTTCATTAAGCTTCCAACTTTTCATCGTACTGTTTTGCTGCCAATGTCATGCTACTTTAATTACCTGAGAGTAGCAAGGCAGACTGGCAGACAGCAAAAATAAGGAAATAGAGAATTAAGGAAAGGCACTTGGTTACTGATCTATGCAACCCTTTTCCTTTGAGAGCACAACATTGGCATCATGTCCCAGAATCTTGTTCTCAGCTTATTCTAGTGTTAACCCAACCTTATCTTTTATCGTAGTCCTGCATGCACCATTTATCAACACATCACTTCTATTTCCTAGAGATATGTTTAAAGCAATAGACAATGTCACTTACACCATTGTGGGATGAATAAAACCAGTAGCCATAAGATCTGCATATATTTCCTAGCAGCATTGTTGCTATACCTGAAATTGTCACAGCAAAACAAGATGTCATAATTAAACTTTTAGACTTACGCACATATTCATGTGAAACAACATATACATATATATATATATATGTATATATATGCTGCTTGAATTGCTTGCCTTTACAATTATAACACACCAACTAATATTAGCATTCATGATGGTTAACTTTGCTTTTTGGCTTAACAAGTATAACTGGAAATGAAATTAAAAAATCATGTTAGATTTAAGCAAAAAGAAATTCCCACTCAAGATGAAGGATTGAGACTTTGTCATACTCACAAATTTATCACCTTTTGCTCATTGTCAAGAGTCTCTTTATCAACTCTGTTGCAGGCCGAAAAAGGGTGCATGCTCCATTACTGATTAAGAAAATACTTTAAATTTGATGATAATCGTAGAAGCCTAGATTCTTTGGGTTAAAAACATCGATTCTCTACCATTACTATATTTTTAGTAAGCTCTATTACCTTTTGTGTACAAATCTAAATATGAAACCTAAAACTGAAAACACAAAATGGAATGAAATTTCATACACTAATTAAATCAAGAAAGAGCGAATTACCTAAATCAAAGAAAAATATCCTGAAAGTTCTGTAATCTATTCATTGAGCTTCTCTTTTTCTTACTCCTATCTAATTCTGCTGCCAATATTGTGCTACATTGATTACTAGGAAGTAGTAAGGCAAATAGTGAAAATAGAGGAAAGGAATTAACATTCAGCACCCCAAGAAGTTCACAGTGCTGCCATCGAATACAATGGTTGTCGTTTCCTTGGTTGGCACATCTTTACAGCAGGTTCTGGGACCTTCTTCTCAGTTTTATACATGACTAATCCAACATCATCTCTTATTACAGTTTCTGTTTGTTTTCCTTTTACAAGCTATACTTTTGCAGAACACGAAACAGAATAGGACATTCAAGTAATTATCAAATGGTAAACACTACTGTCTTCTTGTGCTGTCAATGTCACAAAGGAGGCCATTATCATTTTAAAGAAAACATGAACCTATGATAAAGGATAGGAATTCAATAGATACCTAGCGAATGGAAAAATCAAAAACATGGATCACTTATTTCATCAACTGGGTTCTCTTTTTAGGTTTCAAGAGCCTCCATAAAGTTCCTATCTTCAAGATTGAAATCCACCTATGCAGATGAGCTTTGCAGAATGCCATTAAATTTTTAATGGAACTGGGGTTGTGAGCATGTAACAGATGTGTGGTGACAGCCGTTAGTACCTTGACTTATTTGATGACAAAAGCACCAACATGAGAAAGCTTCAAAAGTTGAACTGCCTACTTTGAGAGCATTCTGTACTCCCAATTTCTTTACTTTAACCTCAAATAATGTTTGTCCTCTAGCCTAGATATGTGACGAAATAAAGAAATGGTGAAACCAGAAAAGAAATTTCATAAATCAACTAATTGAGTAAACAGAAATTACCTAAATCACACTTACACCACCAGGGAAGTATCCTGCAGCTTTCATTAAGCTTCAACTTTTCATGGTCCTATTTTGCTGCTATTTTGCTGCCTGTGCCATGCTATGATAAATAATAGATAGGTCAAGGCAGACAGTAAAGATAAGGAAAAAGACAAATAACAAAGGTACCTTATTTCCAATCTGTGAAATCCTTATTTAGTGCCCTCTGTGCTGCCATTACCAAACAACAGTTCTTACTTCCTTTGAGAGCACAATGTTGGCATCATGTCCTAGAACCTCATTCTCAGCTTCTTCTATTGTTAACTCAACCTTATCCCTTATCAACATGTAACTTCCATCTCCTAGAGATATGAGTAAAGCAATAAAGAATGTCACTCACACCATTGTTGGATGAATAAAGCAATGAGCCCTAAGATCCACATATATATCCCAAGTACAATGTTGCTATTCATGAAATTGTCAGTAGGAAGCAAGTTTTCATAATTAAGCCTTTAGACTTATGCACATACTCATGAAACAATGTATGCTGCTTGAATTGCATACCTTATTAATTATAATACTCTCACTAATGTTTATATTCATGACAGTTAACTTCGCTATGCAGTTCAATGCCCTTTTAAAAACATCCTACCCAGCCCCACAATTAATAATTGGAGAGAATATTAAGAATCATATTAGAATTAAGAAAAAAGAATTTTCAGCTAAAGATAAAGCATAGAGACTTAGCAAAAGAAAAATGAATTTATAAATTATCACCTTTTGGTCATCATTGTCAACAATTTCTGTCAATCAGTTTTTGCTGCAAGCTAAAAAATGGTGCAATCGCTACTACTGCATCAACTATGGAAAAGGATAGGAATTCCATATAAATTGAAAATAGATCTGTGAGAAGCTTACCTGGGAAACGGCAAAACAAGAATCATTGATCACTTGTTTCATCAATTGTGCTTTGTCTTTTGGTTTCAAGATTGTCCATGAAGTTTCTACCTTTAAAGATTTAAGTCCAATATATACAGATCAGCTGCATAGAAGGTCATTAATATTTTACTGGAACTGGAATTGAGAGCATGTAACAATGTGTAGTGAACAGCATTTAGGACCTCAATCAATAGGCAAATAAAGGACTTGGGCAAAGGCACCATTATCATACATATCCAATTTCCTAGAGATTTCCCTGAAGCCATAAAGACTATCACTCTCACTTGTCCTGATGTCATTAGATTCTTATATTCTCCCAAAGCAACATTGTAACATACAAAAGACAAATATAACCTGATGATCAACAAGGCAGTAAGCATTTACCTAAGTGAATCAGCAGTACAGTCAGCTAAGGAGTGTTGGACCGCCTAGTCATCAAGTTGAGAAGTAATACCAGTTCATTCGTTTGAAAGAAAAAACCAAGAAAAAAATTCAGAAAGGAATTAGAAAGAAAAAATTGATTACAGACTTTTTCTTATATTATTTCTCTTCATAACAAAAACAATGCATAGGGATTAAGATGTAACGGAAACAGAGAACAGTCCATCAAAATGAACTACTAATTCAAAACTGAAAATGTCATCATCATCATCAAGAACATCTTAGATGGCATCAACTTTGCCAGAAGCTGCAAGAGGGTGTACAATATTTGCAATTTTATATGAAGGGTAAATATCAGCAAAGAAGATGTGTGCAGTGCCTTTTGCTTGTACCATGAAGGAAGGAAGACAAAAGCAGAAGTGAAGAGAAGTAACAGAACACTTTGGACAATGTTATTGTAAAATTCATCTTTCCCTGTTTCATGCCGTGTCACCATTCTCTCTTTTCGTGATTGCACAAATTAACCACAGAAAATGCCTACCCCTGAAACATTTAATCTGCAACTACAAAAGATGGGCATGGGCAATTACCTGTTAGACATGAATTAATCAACAAATTGGATGCTATCACATTTCCTCTTCAACAGGGCTTCCTCAAAACATAGTGCAGCCTGCAAAAGTGGTGCAACATAATGCAACATAAACTAGTTAAGTATTGTATCTAATAATCAATGATATATATGTATAACAAAAAGAAGAAGAAGAAGAGCTTACAGGGGTGATTGAGGTCTGGATGGGATAGGATGGTGGTGCAAAGCAAGTTTTGATGCATTGACTTGGCTGCACTTTCGACCTTCAGCTGATGGCAAGGATGTATTTAAGTGAGCACACAATCACAAAGCAATTTTTAAAAGAAACAAAAGGTTCAAGAAGCAACCTAATTCCCCAATTAAAAGAGAAAATAAACAAGCAGAGGCTGATGACATAGCATATTGGGAACCTCCTCCTTGGATGTTAATAGATATGTGCAAAAAAATCATATCAATTGCATAGCAGCCTGCAACCCCACAAAAGATATTCAATAAAGGAAAAAAAAAATAGCATATTGAAAATATTTATCAGCTCTTTAAAAATATTGACATTACTCCTTTAAACAATACAGCTACCACTGCCACTAAAATATAAATGCAAACAACTAATGCTCAATTGAACACAATAAGTTAGAAACCGAGTGAATATAAGTTTAAAGATACGAGACTCCAACAACCATTTTATACCCTATAATAAATATTAGAAGCCAAATAAAAAATAAATAGATATATTCAAACTGTTGAAAAAGCTTACTTACAAGAATCGATGACCATCCAATAGGAAAAATCAAAGCCATCCATCCCACATGGCCTCCCTGATGATGCAGACAATTTTCTTTGCTGCATTTTGCTTCCTTTTCTTTTCTGCTTTTGAGATGGCTTCCATAACTCTGACCAACACAAATCACAAACATATAACACCAACCCAAGCCTTAAAGCTAAGCCAAGTCATGTAAACAGGATGCCCTTTGTTTCAACCCAATCTTCTAAAGAGAGCAGCCAGCGATGAACAATTTCTTGAATGATGTGGAGTGCAAAAAGAAAGGAGATCAGGAGCTAACCTCAATGAGCTCAGTTTTCTGATATAAGGACTTAGCAGAGCAAAATTCTTGCAAGAAGTGAAGCTCCCAAAGTTTTGATCCAAGTTTGAGCAAAATTCTGATGTATATCTGACATTTCAAAGTTGTATGAGTTCATTTCCAAAAGATGCTATGCTACAACCATTTCCTTCAATTGCCTGAAATTCTTTTGCCACAATCAAAGAAAATCACATATTATATTGATGTCAAACCCTTTGATCTAGTATAATAGTGGTAATTTTAAGGGTAAATATCAGCAAAACAATATGCATGTAATGCCTTTTACCTGTACATTGAAGGAAGGACAATGAAACCAGAAGTCAAGACAAGTAACAGAACAATTGGACAATGTTATTGTAAATTCTTCTCTCCCTATTGCATGTCATGCCACCATTCTATCTTTTAGATTTCCAAAAACTAACCACAGAAACTGTGACAACAAGAAATTTAGGTGCCTTCAAGATCATGTGTCTACACCTGAAACATTTATTCTCAATAATTAGCAACTACACAACTACAAAAGTACTGGATTCCATCAGATTTTGTTCACAAATAGATTATTTATAGGAGGTGATTAAAGAGCTCTTATTTGGTGATTTTTTTTTTTTTTTTTTTTTTTTTTGTGGAAACTGATTGGAGAGCATTTTATGCATACTTATATTAAATATACACACATATATATCTTAACAGAAGATGGGTATGGGCAATTACCTGTTAGAGAAGGATTAATCAACAAATTCTATCTTCAGTCAGATCGTCATTTCCTTTGGCTAGGCTGATTTAAGAGCTTCCTCAAAACATAATGGTGGCTACAAAAGTGGTGCAACATACAGTGAGACATAAACTAGTTAAGTGTTGTAAGTAACAATCAATGGTAATATATTAAATGCAAAATTTCCTTTAAATTTTGAAACAACATAAAGAAGAAGAAGAGCAAGAGCTTACGGGGTTGATCGAGGTCCAGATGAGATGTGGTTTTGAAGCATTGTTCTGCACTAGAAATACCTAACAAACCGAATGCCCTTGGTTTGAAACCAATTCTCTACCTCTAAAAGAGAGAAGGGATCAATCATTAATGTCTTGAGCGATGTGGAGCGTAGAAGGTGATCCGGCAATGCTTTCAACTTATGGCAGTATCGGATAGATAATTCAGAAAGAGAGGGCATAATTATAATATCTTTTCTATTTTCATATTCCCATTCTTCCCACTCTTCCATGCAATGAAACTCTAGATGCTTCAGTTTTGGAAAAGCTATAACAGGTGAAGATGATGATGATGACGTGTCGCTGCTATTTTCAACTCCTAAAAATTCATTACCCACCCTTTTCAAACTGTACATCCACTGAATTTCGAGTGTTTCAAGCAATGGTAGTTTACCCAAAGCAGGCAAATACTCACACTCGAAGGCGTGATGTATTTTTATCCCCTTAAGGTGGGCTAACGACACTACCCAATTTGGGAATGCAATGCCTCCATAATAATTTATCGCTAATTCCTTCAAATACGGAGGCGATTCTAAAGCTTCAAGAACTGCTTCATCCTTATTAGATGATGCTTCACTTGATCCATTCAAAACCAAACCAACGATGTTTTCCTTATTTTTGAGTTGTGCATTCTTAGCCTCATCTTCGTCTAAAACATTTTCCAGCCCTGTTAACTCAAGTTGACCTCTAAGGTGGTTCAAGTTTTTAAGACAATCAAGCCTACACCCTTGGTTACGCCCTTGGTTACCACCACCAACAATTAATGTACTCAGAGTTCGAAGATTAGTTAGTCTCTCAACTCCTTTTGTCAGGTATTCTAGACTATCATTTTCCTCAAGTATTAAATGCCTTAAGTTAACTAACCTACCCATCCCTTGGGGTAGATTTTCAAGAACATCACAGGCAATTAAAGACAAAATTTGGAGATTAAATAAATCACACAATGTGTCAGGTAATTCTTTGATTTTCAAATTCCGCAAAGAAAGATATCTCAAATGTATTAATTTTCCTACTTCTTTTGGAATATTTTGGATTTGCCCATTACTTTCCATCATATTATCATTTATCTCCAATGACCTTAAACATGTCAATTGCTCAAAAAAGGTTGATTGAAATGGTTTAATTTGCATCAATTCAAATTGAACTAAGAGGCTTCGTAGCTTTTGGATACCACATTTGTTTAAAAGAAATGAAACCTCATCATTATTCACGATCAACATTAAATGATGCACTTTCTCGTAAGAGCGGTTTAGCTTAGCTACCTCACAACTATCAATTTCCATTGCAAAACAATCCTTTTTAACAAGAAATAGTGCAAAATCATGCACTATGTCATGCATCTTGCATCCTATTATATTGCCATCTTTATCATTTTTAAACTCTTGGAAGAAGGATCGCATTGCTAAACTCTGAAAATAATCTTCTCCTATTAGCTCTGGATCTTTATTTTGCCCTAGACCAAGATAACCTTGAGTCATCCATAATTTAATTAATTCATCTTTTTGAATATTGTAATCTTTTGGATAGATGGCACAATATGAAAAACATCGTTTCACTCTAAAAGGTAACTCATTATAACTTAATAAGAGCAGGTGAAATATATCTTCTAACTCTTCTAATTTCCACATCTCGCTATCTAATATAATTTTCCATTGCTCTCTAGTATTTTTAAAGCGTAATAGACTACCTACAATCTTTATAGCAAGAGGCAAGCCCTTGCACTTGCCAACAATTTCTCTACCGATTTCACCTAACATTTCACGCTCTTGTTTAGACCTACCAGAAAATGCTAATTGTTCAAATAACAACCAACTTCCATCTTTTGACAATGTTTCAATATTTACAATATCAGTTGATTTCATCATATGCGCAACTGTTGTTTTACGTGTGGTAACCAAAATCTTACTTCCATGAAGACTATTGTTAAGAGCATTGTACAAAGGTTCCCATTTATTGTTATCTTCACTCCATACATCATCAAGGACAAGAAGAAATTTGGTTTCTACCACAGAGCCCTTAATATCTTCTAAAAGATATTGCAATGATACAAATTCATGAGCTTTATTTGTAAGACCTTTAATGATTGTTTTACCAATCCCAATCACATCAAAAGGATCTGAGACACAAACCCATATTTTTTTATAAAAATTGTTTTTGACATTTTCGTCATTGTAGGCAAATTGCGCTAGTGTTGTTTTTCCTATTCCTCCCATCCCTACTATTGAGATGACAGGAACATTTTTTTTCTTCTACAGGACTCTCACTTACCAACTTGCTTACTAGATTATTTTTCTCAATATCTCAATCAAATATTGTAGAAACATCAACAAAAGAAGTAGTTTCCAACCGTTCAAGTTCTTCACTACTTGTAATTATTTTTAAACTATAAGTATCTTTCTCTTTGGTAATTGAATTAAGGCTTTCATTTATCTCTTTTATCTTGACAGCAATATCACGACGTAAAACAACTTGTTTAAAACAAAATCTAGGCAAGGGGAAGCAAAAGCATACCTTCTTCTTAGGAACATATGCATTTTCAACTCCCTCTATTTGTAACTTCAACATTGCAGTGTTCCACTCATCTAACACGTCCTCCATATCGTAGGATACATCTTTGAGCATATCCAACCAATCTGCAATAACTTTGTCCTTGACTTGTCTTTGCTCAGCATCAGCAAGCACAGCTTGAACGGCATGAAAGTTGCTAGTGAGCTTCTTGATTTCCTTCTTGACACCAGTCACCAACCTCACCTCTTGTTGTGCTTTTTGAGTTGTGATTGAAATCAATTGCTCCAAAACAACGGAAACAACTGCCTCAGCAGCCATAGTTTGAGATGGAAAATGAATGACAAAAGAAAGAGAAATTGTATGTTTTTTAGTTATCACTTGAATGTGTTTGTAATGTGAAACTAATATTGCCTTTGTTTTTCATTTATATAGTGCATGCATGGAAAGAAAAGAATACTTAAGCTAGTGAACGAAGTGAAACCTTGCTTTGGCATATGTTAATACTTTCTCCAAGTCCAAGCTATTCTCAGAATTTTTTCTTAATGAACACGTTACAAAAAGGAATAAGCTTTGATTGCTTACTTTTACAACAACTTATATGCTTTTCAGCTTATATTCCTTCATTCAAATTTTCCATAAGGGCCCGTCAAATACCTACCCGTTGCGATTGTTACAGTTTCAGGAAAAAAAAAATTGCTGAACTTGAATTCTTTTAGTTAAATTCATCTTTTTAATTGTTTCCTTGAAGTCCAATTATATGGACTGTTTTGGATAACATCGGTGGACTCATATATTATGTTTGAACCCATATGACTATGATTATTTTCGAGATTGGACTTAACTTGACAAATCTAGTCTCATATCCATTCGTTTTTAAATGAAAAAAATAAACAAATAAAGATAGGTTTTGATTATATTGAACTTTATTTGAGATTTAAAGATAAACATACTAAACAATCAAACAGAGTGAAACCTTGCTTTGGCATATGTTAATTCTTCCACTAAGTCCAAGCTATTCTCAAAATATTTTCTTGATGAACACATTGCAATAAAGAATAAGCTTTTTTTTTTTTTTTTTAAGATATAATTAAAAAAGGAAAAAAAAAAAGAAAATAAAAAGAATAAGCTTTGATTGCTTCCTTTTATAACAACAATGTATCTGCTTTTCAACTTATATTCCTTCATTCAAATTTTCCATGATGACCCTTGAAATACCTCCCCCATTGCGATTGTTATAGTTTCAGGAAAAAAAGAAAAAATTGCTAAACTTGAATTGTTTTAGTTAAATTAATCTTTTTAATTTAATGGTTGCCAATTGTTTTGTTGAAGTCCAATTTATTTTGGACAACATCAATGGACCCATATATTATCCACAGACCCGTCTCATTTGAACAAGACATGACTACGATTATTTTTGAAATTGGAATTAACTTGACAAATCTAATCTTCATATCCATTTTTTTTTAAATGAAAAAATAAACAAAAGATAGGTTTTGGTTATATTGAACATTATTTGAGATTTAAAGATAATCATAATAATATTTAACTCCATTTTTTTAAGATACTACTATATAATTTCATCATATTTATAGTGTAACTAAAGGAACCAACCTTTTTAATTCTTAATTTTTTAATTTTACTAAATTTAAAACCTTTAAAATTTATAAATGGCTGGTTTATAGTTCAAACTAAGTTAGCAAAAAACCCTTTAAAAATTAATGGTTTTAGCAGCTATTTCAATTATTTGGTTGAAACACAGTTTATATAAGTTATTTTAGACAACATTAATGAGCTAACAAAAAACTTACAACCCAATTAACAAAACCTATATCTTTAATTATATACAAAAGAACATATCACTGTACAATGTTTTATAGTGCATGCATGGAAAGAAAGGAATACTTGAGCCAGTGAACAAAATGAAACCTTGCTTTGGCATATGTTAATTCTTCCTCCAAGTCCAAGCTATTCTCAAAATCTTTTCTTAATTAACACCTTACAATAAAGAATAAGTTTTTTTTTTTTTTTTTGGAAATAAAAAAAGAATAAGCTTTGATTGCTTACTTTTACAACAACAATGTATATGCTTTTTAGCTTATATTCCTTCATTCAAATTTTCCATGACGATCCTTCAAATACCTCCCCTGCTGTGATTGTTACAGTTTCAGGAAAAAAAGAAAAAATTACTAAACTTGAATTGTTTTAGTTAAATTCATCTTTTTAATTTAATGGTTGCCGATTGTTTTGTTGAAGTCCAATTTATATGGACTGTTTTGGACAACATCAACGGTCCCATATATTATGCACAGACCCATCTCATTTGAACGAGATATGACTGCGATTATTTTCGAGATTGGAATTAACTTGACGAATCTAATCTTCATATCCATTTGTTTTTAAATGAAAAAATAAACAAAAGATAGGTTTTGATTATATTGAACATTATTTGAGATCTAAAGATAAACATAACAATATTTAACTCCATTTTTTTAAGATACTACTATATAATTTCATCATATTTATAATGTAACTAAAAGAAACAAACTTTTTAATTCTTAATTTTTTAATTTTACTAAAC
The DNA here is from genome assembly GCA_022984855.1 of Dimocarpus longan. NCBI lineage: Eukaryota > Viridiplantae > Streptophyta > Magnoliopsida > Sapindales > Sapindaceae > Dimocarpus > Dimocarpus longan. The sequence goes on from CM041013.1 coordinate 12,054,050, forward strand.
TTTAAACCTTTAAAATTTATAAATGGCTGGTTTATAGTTCAAACTAAGTTAGCAAAAAAAAAAAAAAAAAAAACCCCTTTAAAAATTATTGGTTTTAGCAACTGTTTCAATTATTTGGTTGAAATCCAGTTTATATTAGTTGTTTTAGACAACATTAATGCGTAACAAAAAACTTACAGGCCAATCAACAAGACTGATATCTATAATTATATACAAAAAGAACATAATGCTATACAATGTTTTATAGTGCATGCATGGAAAAAGAGGAATACTTGAGCTAGTGAACAAAATGAAACCTTGCTTTGGCATATGTTAATTCTTACTCCAAGTCCAAGCTATTTTCAAAATCTTTTCTTCATTAACACCTTACAATAAAGAATAATTTTTTTTTTTTTTTTGGGAAATAAAAAAGAATAAGCTTTGATTGCTTACTTTTACAACAACAATGTATATGCATTTTACCTTATATTCCTTCATTCAAATTTTCCATGATGACCCTTCAAATACCTCCTCTGCTGCAATTGTTACAATTTCAGGAAAGAAAGAAAAAATTACTAAACTTGAATTGTTTTAGTTAAATTCATCTTTTTAATTTAATGGTTGCCGATTGTTTTGTTGAAGTCCAATTTATATGGACTGTTTGGACAACATCAACGGACCCATATATTTTGCACAGACCCATCTCATTTGAACGAGACATGACTACAATTATTTTCAAGATTGGAATTAACTTGACGGATCTAATCTTCATATCCATTTGTTTTTAAATGAAAAAATAAACAACATATAGGTTTTGATTATGTTGAACATTATTTGAGATTTAAAGATAATCATAATAATATTTAACTCCATTTTTTTAAGATACTACTATATAATTTCATCATATTTATAGTGTAACTAAAGGAATCAACCTTTTTAATTTTTAATTTTTTAATTTTACTAAACTTTAAACCTTTAAAATTTATAAATGGCTGGTTTATAGTTCAAACTAAGTTAGCAAAACAAAATCTTTTAAAAATTAATGGTTTTAGTAACTATTTCAATTATTTGGTTGAAACCCAATCAACAAGACTTATATCTGTAATTATATACAAAAGAACATAATGTTGTACAATGTTTTATAATGCATGCATGGAAAGAAAGGAATACTTGCGCTAGTGAATAAAATGAAACCTTGCTTTGGCATATGTTAATTCTTCCTCCAAGTCCAAGCTATTCTTAAAATCTTTTCTTCATCAACAACTTACAATAAAGAATAAGATTTTTTTTTTTTTTGTTCATTTTTTAGAAATAAAAAGAGAATAAGCTTTGATTTCTTACTTTTACAACAACAATGTATATGCTTTTAGCTTATGTTCCTTCATTCAAATTTTCCATGACGACCCTTCAAATACCTCCCCTGCTGTGATTGTTACAATTCCAAGAAAAAAAATTACTAAACTTGAATTGTTGTAGTTAAATTCATCTTTTTAATTTAATGGTTGCCGATTGTTTTGTTGAAGTCCAATTTATATGGATTTTTTTGGACAACATCAACGGACCCATATATTATGCACAAACCCATCTCATTTGAATGAGACATGATTACGATTATTTTCAAGATTGGAATTAACTTGACGAATCTAATCTTCATATTCATTTGTTTTTAAATGAAAAAATAAACAAAAGATAGGTTTTGATTATATTGAACATTATTTGAGATTTAAAGATAAACATAATAATATTTAACTCCATTTTTTTAAGATTTACTATATAATTTCATCATTTTTATAGTGTAACTAATGGAACCAACCTTTTAAATTCTTAATTTTTTAATTTTACTAAATTTTAAACCTTTAAAATTTATAAATGACTGGTTTATAGTTCAAACTAAGTTAGCAAAAAAAAAAAAAAAAAAACCCTTTAAAAATTAATGGTTTTAGCAACTGTTTCAATTATTTGGTTGAAACCCAATTTATATAAGTTGTTTTAGATAGCATTAATGAGCTAACAAAGTGAACATTTCAAGAAATAATTTCTATTGCATCACTAAGTAGATTCGATATTAACTCACTAGGGCAAGTTCAAGTTGAGAAAACACTTTTCTCGAGACAAGACACATCTAATTCCTTAGACAATCATTTTAAAATTTTCTTATGACAAATGTGGTCTTGAATTTCCAATTCAAATGTGGGGTATTGTTGAGTTTTTAAAAGAAGTTTGAAATGAAAAGTTACAATCTCACATAGAAAAGAAACACTCTACCTTTTAAATATATAAGAAAGACAATATGAGTTAAGTTGTTAAATGACCAACAAGGCTTATATGGGCTTTGTTAGAGCTCCCCACATACATATAATATATATATATATACATTTAATTATCAAAAGATGGGTTCACTTTATGTTGAGTCCTGACTCGTCAGTCAATTTTTTTAATTTATTTATTAATTTTTATTTTCGAATTTGAATTTAAATAAAATTCAAAAGTTATATTGATTCTGAAAAATTATTTTGGTTCTGAGAAGTTGTGTTCTTACACAAATCTGTTTATAAATAGTCTTCTTAAGTTATTAATATTTTTTTTTAAGTTTTTTCCATTTGTTTTACGTTCATTGTAGTTTGCCTGACTTCTGAATTGTTTTGCTTCAATACAGAAGAATTGATAGTTGAATCCTGGGGGCAGTCTTCATTCATCCTTCAAGCAAGCGGAAGGGGACAAATACTGTCTTAGGATATTGCACACTCACTGCAAGCCTCTATCATCTTTAATCGGATTTCTGTATTCAAGTTAGTTGATATTAATTCACTTCTATTTCTTTTATATTCGTATACTGTTATTGTTATTTTTTTTTCGTGTATTATATCTGTAACTTAATACTGATTGATTGTTGTTTCCAACAAATGGTGATGTGGCCAAACTTTAGGCAGATTTGCTAGTTTTTGCTCCCATTTTTCTATTAACAACTTTTCAGATCCCATTAATTCCCATGGTTCCAATCTTAGGGGCACAAATGTTAGTGGTAATGAGGACTTGTTGCTTGTTTCTTCTTGACAAGAAGCACAGCCACAGATGTGAGGGGCTATCTTTCATGGTGGCTAGGCCAAATCTTAGACCTTGTAACTTAGGATCATTAGATTGATAGTGAAATTATCCATTATGCTTATCAAGATAAAATAATGACTAAACTTCAAACACGCAGTTCATTGTCATATATTATCTCAACAAGAACTAAATTAATATATAACAAATTTATATGTACTTCATTTAATTTACTTCCTAGAGATGGTATGAATCAATAGACAATCCCGCTTACCTGTGTTGGATCAATAGTATCAGCAGCCTTTTTATATTTTCCTGTAGCAGCTTGGAACTATACTTAATTCTGGACAGAACTTGAATGTACGAAAAGAAACAAGAAAATAGATCATTGAACTATTAGATTTATGCACACTTCTTTAAGTTAACATGTCACAGTACAACAACATACCTTTTCAAATTTGACTTCAAATGTGATGACAAAACAAAAGCACCAATATGTGAAAGCTTCAAAAGTTGAAATACTTGCATTTAGAGCATCCTCTACTCTCAATTCCTTTACTTTGAGCTCAGTTTATGTTTGTCCTCTAACCTAGATATTTATGAAATTTCATAAATTAATTAATCAAACAAACAGAAAATTTCCTAAATCACAATTACACCATCATGGATGTATCCTATTTCTTTGACTAAGCTTCTAACTTTTCATATGGTTTTGTTTTGCTGCATGTGTCATGATGCATTGAGTACCAAAGAGTACAAAGGCAAACAGAAAAGATTATAAAAAAGAGAAATCAAGAAAGGTACTTAGTTTCCGATCTGTGAAACCCAGAGCCCTTTACATTGCCATTTTCAATAACAATTCTTGTTTTATTTGAGAGCACAATGTTGGCATCATGTCCTAGAACCTCATTCTCAGCTTTTTCTAGCGTTAGCTCCACTTTATCTTTTATTACAGTCCTGCATGACCATTTACCAACACTTCACTTTCATTTCCTAGAGATACGATTAAAGCAATAAAGAATGTCACTCACACCATTGTGAAATGAATAAAGCCAGTAGTTATAAGATCCATATGTATTTCCCGGCACATTGTTGATATGCCTGAAATTGTCACTGGAAAGCAAGATAACACAATTAAGCCTTTAGACTTATGCACATACTCATATAAAACAATGTATGTCGCTTGCCTTATTAAATGCAATACTTATGTCTAAGGTTTTTATTCATGACAATTAACTTCACTATGTAGCTCAATGCCCTTTTAACAATAGTCTACTCAACCTTACAATTATAACAATCACAATATTAAATAGTCTCATATGGTTGAAGAAGTGAATTTATATTAGTTTATAAGATGAAGGTAAATTTCCACTCATGAGTTAGTTTTTATAGTGGAGTTGGACTTAAAACCTTTTATGACGTAGTCCTCTCATTATATTCCTCTTTTCATATATTTGATGACAGAATATGCCCTTCAAAAATTGAAAGAAAAAAATTTTAGACACCATGTTTTTTGGTAAAATTATTTGTTATGACCTCATTTCATATAGTCGATGATAGTATAGGCCCTTCAAAAACCGAAAGAAAGAAATGTTAGACGCTATGTTTTCTGGTAAAATTATTTGTTAGTTGTGCAAAAAAAATAAAGGAAAAAAAAAAGAAGAAAGATTGCCAACCTAAAATCATAATAATATTAAAATTTAATTAAAAGAGTTGGCATCAACTTTTAATTTGTTGGCATTTCAAAAAAATAACTATATAACATTAATTTGTTGAAGAGATAGCGAGAACCAAAAAATAAGGAGCAATTTATAAAGTCAAAATGAGAATATAAAGAGAATTGATATCTTGGTTAGCAAGTATTTTCATTAGACCTTATTTGATATGCGAGATTGGATTAGATTACTTTTATAGGATTAGATTGAATTAGATAGAATTAAATTGGATTGGATAAATTAGTATTATAATATGTTTGATGCAGTATGAGATTAGATAAATTAGTGTTGTAATATGTTTAGTGTAGTATGAGATTGGATAAATTAGTGTTGTGATATGTTTGAAGTAATATGAGATTGAATAAAATCATTTTTAAATAATTAAATTATTTTTAAAAATGAATAAATCTATTTTCAATTAATTTTAATTTGAAATAAATTTTTAATTAATTCTAAAAGGATTTTTTATAAACATATTAAATTAATTTTAATTAAAATAAATATATCATATAATAAAAGTGTTTAAATTAATTTGAAAAATAATATAAAATATAAAATTATATTTTATAAATAAATATAACTATGTAAAATCAATTTTAGAGAAAATAATATTTATTTTATAACTAATTTAAAAGAATATTATATTTTATAAATATTTAGTAAATATATTAAATTAATTTTTAAAATAAATAATTTAATTTAACATTAAGTTAGAAAAAGGAAAAGAAATGCAAAATGATTTTTTTTTTTTTAAAAAAAAAAAAAAAAAAAAAAGAAGAAGAAGAAGAAGAAAACAACATGAATTAACCCACCATGGCAACATAAAACGAAAGTTCCAATTTCATGCTTTTACCAAACATAAATTTGGATTGGAAATCATCCAAACCTAATTCAAACCCATGTAATAAATAAGGTCTTAGTTTTATTGAAGTCCAATTTATGTGGGCAATTATGGAAAGAATAATGGGCTGACAAATTGATTATGGCCTATATGATTTCTCAATACTAGTCAAGTCAAATCGTGATCAATTGAGGCATGATGTAAGAGGAATTAGATCATGAAAAGCTGAGGCAACCAACCTTAACTCTTATATACGAGACTACCTTCGAAATTGATGTCTAGTATGTCAAATTTGTCATTTGGTTAAATAATTCCTAATTTCTGAAGTGTTCTTTAGCATCCTATCTGTAAAATATCCAAAATGATATACATACATATATATATATATATATATATATATATATAAAAGAGTTATTCATTCCTCATTGATGGCTTATATTATAAATTATGATATATGAATACCCTAGTAGATTATAGTCCATTCACCTCTACCCTAATGTAGTGAATATATACAATTTTCATTAAAGAAATTCAAAAGAATAATCGACATTAATTTTGAAAATTCTTGGTGACTACCTAAGGATGGGCTAGAAAAGAATAATCTATTATTTGGACAAGTGAAGAATCACCAAAGTTACTCACTTTTTTTTTTGAGTGGCATTTGCTTTTGAAAAGCATTAGGTTAGAGAATCAATTTCTTGCTTTAAAATCTATTTTAAGCAATAAATAGTAAAATTTTGATAAAATAATAATTCTTCTAAAATTAAAATATCTTGTGGTTCTAACTTGGATCAGTATATTATTTTTATAACAATATTAAATGCACAAGATAAATGGTTTACAAGGCCCAATGAGCAAGTAAATTCACATTACATGTGGCATTTGCCTTTTTTTTAAAAAAAGAAAAAAATCAATATCTTCGTATACAGACAAATGATTTATCAAATGAAAAATATTATACTATTTAAAAATTTATCCAAATTCATTGTTCAAATTATGTGGTAAGTTTATGTGTAATTATCACATCATCAATATATTATCCCAAAATTAATGTGGTAATTACAAATTAGCTTGACATATCATTTGGACAATAAATTTGGATAAATTTTTAAGAAGTGTAACATTATTCTTATCAAATAATACAAACTACTTGTATATGAGTACAACTTTGAGAACAATTACAGAAGTAACTATTTTAACTTAAAGAGACTAAATTAAACTTTTGAAATATAAAGTAAAATGGGTTGTCTTTCAACTTTTAATTGATATAAGATGTTGATACTTTACCTCATCCCAAAGTTATGCTTGCCCTTTGATCGCAACTTTAATTTCGTGTGCGTGTACATATATATATATATATATTCAATTACAGTATATAAAAATAAAACTCCACTAATTATTAATTGAAGATTCTTAGCATAATATATTTGTACACGGAATAAAGCATTTCGCTTATGGTTATTGAATTGCATTCGATAGTTGAGATTTAATATCTAAATGAAATTAAAGTTAAAATGTCTAACCGAATAAGAAATATACATATAACTAAAACAATGTTTTACTAGCTAGTTTAGAATCATTTTAATCTAACAGATGTTATGTTACAAAACTTACTTTAAAATTAATAATGATGATGTAAATACTAGGTTTATTGACAAATTAAGTTAGCTTTTGGCTGCAAAAATTTGATGTGCAACTCAAATATTTATTTAAAACTTTAAAGTAAGCATAAAATCTTTGTAATTTTAATGTGAGTTATGTGAATATTAAAACAAAATCCTATACCGTACTCTATATCTTATTTGGAATGGATAGTTGGCACTCACATATTATTATATACGTGACTTATTTTAATTTCATCCAAACTTAAAAATCTATATTAGCATATGTTTAGGTGGCATGCATTGGTTTTAGACTGGGAATTGAAAAAATAAAATAAAATAAATCTTCAAGATGATTTCGATCCAAAAATCAAATTATCTGTGTTTATATATTGAATTGGGTCCATTTCTTGACCTTATTTTTTACATTGACTTTTTACAAGAGAATTAAAAGTTAAGTGATTCATAAGAATAAAAGGAATAAATAACAATATTAATTATTCATTATCTTTTATGTTAAAGCGTCACCAGATGATAAAAAGTCTAATAAAAAAATAAATTGGGAGAGGATCCTAACTTATATATATATGTGTATATAACTTGTACTAGAAAAGGAAACGGTACATGAAAAAAGGAAAATAAAGAAAATATAGTCACATTGATTAGAAAAGATCCAATGAGGATTTACAAGATTGAATATAGCCGATTTACAATTAAAGATTTATAATTTGTTTGTTGGACATGACGACTGGTGCTGTTACAATTGATTAATGTAGATGTGCAAAGAAAAATATTAGCGAAGTATGTTAAATTAATCAGCTGATTAGTAGAAGATCTCCAACTGTTAATAGAAACTGGAATGGAATATAAGATATGCAAGAGGATAAAACAACAGGCAGACTAGCGAATAATGATCAAGTTGCAGTGGTTCTGGCATTGGTCTACTTGGGAACATGAACTGCTTCATCAACTTGTTTGTTCAAGGAATTTTGTTAAATTCTGAAGCTTTGGCATCTCTCATTGACTTGTTCATCTCCAATGACATTTCTATTAATTTTGCTCCAGCCTCGGGCTAGAAAGATAGAGACCAAAAGGAAAATACGTAAGCAAATATGTTCTCCTTATAAGTTGATTTGATCAAAATCTGAACAAGAAAGAAGCAAACCTGGACATTATCAAGAAGAGACTAGCGCACATCCCCAATGTCATTCTTGTTGTTTGGAGGGGATGTTGCTCATTTGGAGGAACGTTTTGGCAGATTCCTGAGTCTTGATTCATGTATTAGCCCTTTAAGATTGCCCCGGCAGTTCCCAATATAAATGATGGGAGAAAAACCAAATACAAACAAATTGCAAAGCGGAACTTTTTCTCCCCCTAAATGAATCCTATGGAAAACCACTAAGTAATACACAAATCCACCACAATATAAATGTCACCAATGATTAAATAATGAACAATTAAATCACCACCACATGCACCAATAACACAAGCCAATTTTTACGTGGAAAACCTCCCCAATGCGAGGAGTAAAAACCACGGGACCGTAGTCCACCCAAAAATCTCCACTAATAATCAAAGATGAGAGTAACAAACTGTTTTAACATCAAATAGGAACCAAAACCGAGCAACAATTATCTAGGTTCCCTAATAACACAAATTTAAGTTTAAATAACAAGTGAAGAGAAAAATCACAAACTCAGCAGAATGTTTTGGACTGCGTCGCTCTCTATTGGGATCTCGAAATCCGATCTCCACCGTCAGAATTTAGAATCACGAGTGCTGAGTATACTGTCCCAATTTGAGCTCGATCCAACGGTGAACGAAAGAGATATCGGTCTTACAAAACTGCTGCGCTGACAGTGACCGCGAAAACCTGACAGGGCTGTATATCTCACAAACGAAAACTCCGTTTCCGATCTTCACCGTTCAGAATCAAGATCCAGAAGAGATGAATGTGCTGTCCAAATTTCAGCACGATCCAACGGTTAACAAAAAAGATATCGTAACAACTCCGAAACTGCGCGGGATGAATTTCTGTGCAGAAAATTCACTCTTTTCTTTCCTCCTCTCTTCCACACGATTTTCTCTCTTCACACTTGATTTTGTGTTGTTTTCTGCCACCAAAAACCCTAAACTCTCACCAGCCACCAAACCCTCTCTTCTCTTATTTATATTGATCAAGGAAATAAGAAATAAATAGGGTTATGATTCCTAATTGCCTTAGGATTTCTATATGGACTCAATTTAACCTATTGAAACTTGTTGGGCCTCTACATAAGAGGGAACCCAACCCAACAATAAATAGAGTTGTAAAATACGCCATGGACTAAATAAACGGAGAAAGGTAGAAGTGAACAGATTAAACTTGAAGTTCAAGAAAGGCTCAAAAAGCCTATCATTCATTACATGTCCTAAAAGATGATAAGGATTACTAAGAGCTGTACTAGTTATTATAAGAATGGTGACCTGAGTTAATTGATCAACTTTAGGCAGGAGCCACGGGTGCAGGTTCCTTGATGTGTCACTGTCTGCAATGCTGATTGAGTAAATTTCAACGCAACAGATTCAGTAGCTCCATGAAACAAGCAACATTTTACAATCTGCAAGTCAAGGACAATATTATACTATACTCTATATATATATATATATAAACATGCAGTTAATTGTCATTTATCAACGTACGGCTTCCATTTCCTGGATGAATGTTTGAAGCGATTAAGAATCTTACTTCTTTGTTGTTGGATCAATAGAACCAGCGGCTAAAGATCCTCAATATTCCCCCAGCAGAATTGTTTCTATACCTGAAATTGTCACTTGAAAGCAGGATAACATAATTAAACTATTAGAGTTACGCAATGTACATAGTTAGATGAAATAATATATGCTATTTGAATTGCATGCCTTTTCAATTACAACACTTCAGCTTGTGCTTCCATTCACGACAGTTCACTGAGTAGTTTGATACCATGTTAAGAATCAAGTTCTAATATACACTATCCATCAATCCTAACAATTATCACTGAAAATAAAATAAAATTAAAACCATGTAAGAAGTAAAAAACAGAATATTCCACTGAAAATAAAGGATATATAGATTATTTTGTAAAAGTTTATCATCATTTGTGTTTGGTCATCATGCTTAAGAATATTTTTTCATCAACCTGTAATGCAAGCCAAAAAAGATCCAAACCTGCTACAAGAGAAAAATATTAAATGTGCGTCATTTTGTATGTTAACGCTACAATTAATATTTTTTCTATGTTCATTTTCTGTTCAAACCTATATATTCCACCCTTAAATTAAAACCAATGAGAAAACGGGGAATGAAATTCCCATATACAAATCAAAATCAAGTAAACAAATAATCAACTAAACCAGAATAAAACCACTTGAAAGTTTTGCAATCCATTCATTGAACCACTAACTTTTCTATTCCCTGTCCTGTTCCTCTGCCTGCATTGTGCCCACTAATTACTAGAGAATACCAGGCCAAACAGTGAAGTAACGGAAGAGAATTTAACTGAAAGCACCTCTAAAAGGTTCGTGACCTATACAACTTTAAATATTCACAATTTCCTGTGTGCTGCCATCAACAAGTCTTGGTGGGCACATCTTCGGAAGCATGTTTTGGGACCTCTTTTTCAGCTTTATGCCATCAAATCCAACATAATCTCTTATTAGAATTCCTGAATGAACTAAGTTAATATCACATAAAGTATTTCCTCTGACAAGCTTCATTGTAAAATCTTTTACAGAACTGAAATAGTATATGCAAGAAAACCATTTCCATTTGTAAGACAAACAGGAAGAAAATTTAACATAAACATAATATAGATCCAAGAGAATCTCACATAGCAAAGGGCAAAACCAGAGACATTGCACGTTCCATCTTTACATTGCAACAGCCTCCATGAAGTTTCAGCCATAGAAGATTCAATGCCGACCTATTCATAGATTAGTTGTTGACTAATCTCTACGCTCTATAACAAAAATTTTAATTCTCAGCATTAGCAGGCATGTCTAGTCAATCCAACTCACATCTTACATTTTACATGTAATTTTTCATCACATAAACTCTGATTATGTCTCTGGCAAGAACATCTACACAATCGGTAGAAGGAACACAGTAATGATAATCAGCATGATGTTCCTAATCACAAGTAATAAAACTCAACATAGATTTCGGTGCAAGAGCTTATTATGATTGTTTGGAACTTAAAGTATAAGCTCAGATTGAGACATTGAGTGATAAATAGTTTAATTTCAGAGCACATTTATATATTTATATTTGCACTTGTTATGCAAACGAATCTAACATGTACTAAGCTGGTGTGATAGCCTGATAGGTACTCAGCTCCAGCAGCTTTTCAAGGAACTAAACTCATTAAGTCTTTCATATTCAATTGTGACAATTTCATTGTAAAAACAACAACGAATCAGCCAAATCTAATTCAGAGTACAGCAAATCAAGTTTCAATATTACAGCCTGAAGAGGCAAGGACTTGGAATTCTCATCCTTCGCTCCATGTCTGAGAAGATGATACGGACTATTTAGAGCAGTACCAATTGTTTGAATCAATCTTAATAATGACAGTCGCCTCAATGTGTTTAGTATCTATAACCTGGTCACATGCACAATGGAAGAAGGTTAATCAGTCAACTTGATGGAAAATTAATCTTTGGGGTCTAAACAGTGAAGTTGATGAGGGTGATAACAAAAACCTGAGTCAACTATGTGATTTCCAGCAGCCACGATTTCAGGTTCCTTGATGTTGATAATTACAGCATCTAATGTGAGAAAGATCTTTGCAACAGAAGGTACATGTTCCAGGCAACATCTTACCACCTGTAATTTACAACCAAAAATTTTCTCAATAAGCATATGCATTTCCTAGCAGTGCAATAGAAATACTAACTATAAACAACTAACATAATTCATGACTTCAATATTGAGCGGCTTAATATGTTAAATCTAGAAATTGTTGTTATCCATATATATATGGTTTCTAATGACTACTGAGTACAAATAACTGTTTTTTAGTACAATATCTTACAATTAACCTATGCATAGGATGAGATTATGAGAGCAAAAGCTAAGAGAAACATTACAGTTGAATGTGGACTACATTGAGACAGCCTATGCATTTCGAGTATATGTGTAAAGAACCAGCGACAGCATTGAACTAAAGCATATTTGAAATGGTATTACATGCATATTGTGCCTGCTATAACTATTTTTATAGTTAGAAATTTAGTGTCCAGGACTGTATAATACAGCAAGGCAATATATATGAAATTAGTTACTGATTGACATCACACAATAAGAATCTAGGCAGTATATTCCTTGAGAAATTCAAGTTTGTTTAAGATTGTATTGACAATCATTTTGCAAATTTTGTGGAAAATTGAATTACCAAAACCACAGCAACACCAACGGAATGTGTCCCCAAGTCTTTCACTAAGCTTCTCCTTTTCAGAGTGGTTTACTACCACCTGCGTCATGCTACGCTGATCACTATATAGTACCATAGCAAATAGTGAAGACACAGGAAATGGAGAAAAAAAGCAGAAAGGACACCAACAAGGATCAAACTCTTTTATTTACTGCACCTGTGTGTTGCCATCACCAACAATAGTCATCATATCCCGTAAGCACAATGTTGAAATTATGTGTGTTATAGTGCATCCTTGTTTACATTTCCTAAGACACCAAAGGGGTTGTTTAACATGTCAGAATCAGAATTAGCAACCTTACTTTTATTTTAGTACATTTGCCAAAGATGATATTGATTGCTTTATCTATTGATAACCATTTCCAATTCTATAAACATGAAGAAAGGGAGAATATAATAATATGATAGAGATTGAACATGGATTTAAGAGCAACTCACCAAACAAATTACGCTTTCCTTTCTCTTTCAAGAGTCTTGATGAAGTTTTTGTCTTGAATAAATTTAAATCAATCCTCGATTGCACTGCTTGATAGCAGAACTGTAAAATTCAACATGTCTAGTAAATTATGAGTTCTACATTGACAATTTACTTCTGCATGATAAACCTTGATGTGTAGATAGAATGTGGTACCTGATTAAAATCATCCAAATCAGAAGAAAATATTAGAGAAAGAGTTAAAGTTTTGATGAGAAAATAAATGTTATATAAACGTTCTTCCAAGGTGGTGGCATGCAATATGCATCACTTTTTGTCATTGACTCTTCAACAAATGCATGCCATAATAAACTTGCTTCACTGCATCAAGCCGAAAGATAATATATCAAGTTTTCTTCACACAAAAAAGATTTTTCAACTTCCTAAAACTTGTGTAGTTTTTGCAAATATAGCTATCAGCTAAAGGTTCTTAATCTGAGTTACACCTCAATATCTACCTACAAATAACCTAATAACATGCACAATTGAAAGGTTATTATAACTACTTGATTGAAGCTTAGTGTCCAGCATCAAAATAGCAAAGAAGGTGTTGGTGGTGATAACAAAAACCTGACATATCCTTATATATCCGGACGACACATGTTCAGGTCTCCTGATGTCAAACCACAACATCTGATGTAAGTAAGGTCTTTACGATAGAAGATGCGTGCTCCAAGCAACATCTTACAGCCTGTAATCAAAGACGGTAAGTTTGTATGCTGAGTATTGAATAACCATCTGTTGCCTAGCAGGACACGGAAAAGATCAATAAGAAGTTGTTAAAATGCAATGTAAGAATTCGACATGATGTAATTTAACACAATAAGTCTATAGCTGGACATAGGATCTCTAATGACAGCAAAAGTGAATCACCACTTTAGAGTACAACAACATGATGAGCCAAAGCAAATGATGAATCTATGAGAGCAAAATCAAGAGCAGGAAGTTACATATAGTAGCACTTAAAAGTAATACAGAGCATGTTTTGCAGGTTGAGAAGCTGAACGAAAATTTGCTGCAATTCAGGTTTCACCGTATAATTCCTGAGGGAGAGATGCAAGACAGCCATAAAACTCTATATTCTTAGAATCTAAATTGAACGTAGCTATTAGAGAAGTATTTTTACTCAGTCCAAACCATCCACAAGAAAGTTGCAGTCTGTCACCATACTACTACATCTTTATATTCTACATTATGAGTATGACTATTAAACACAAGTATATTTGAGACAAATTCAGCAGTTAAGAAGTGTATGCAGCAAAGACATGTTTCCAAAGTCTAGTGACCGTGATTGATGTAATACATCAATAGTCTTGGCAATACACTTGCTAGGAGACAAGTGTGAGTGTTTTCCTAGACGTCATTAATATGAATCCAGCAAAAATCAGACATCCTTAAAGATAAGCGCATATTAATATACTAGAAACCCGATGCTAAAGACACCTATAGAGACAAAACCATATTTGAACATTTATTACCTCCTACTCATCATCATCACGAGCATCTCAAATGGCACCAACTTTGCCCCAAGCTGCAAGAGGGTGTATCCAGCACCAACTACAATATCTTCCTTGATTACAGCTTAAAAAGTTTTATATTTAGAATAAGACCTTGACTTTAAATGTGATGACAATAGAACCAAAATAAGATAGCTTCAAAAGTTAAAAGTACCTAGGTTGCATTGAAAGCATCCTCTCCTCTTTCATTGTATGTTTGTCCTCCAATCTAGATATGTGACATGGAAAATAAAGTAATGGTAAAGAGGGAAATGAAATTCCATAAAACTAACTAACCAAGTTTGCAGAGAATGACCTGCATCACGATTACACCAACATGGAAGTGTCCCAATGCTTTCATTAAGCGTCCAACTTTTCATGGTCCTGTTTTGCTGCCTGAGTCATGCTTACATTAATTACCCGAGAGTATCGAGGCAGACAGCCAAATAAGGAAAAAGAGAATTAACGAAAGGCACCTGGTTACTGATCTAGGCAACCTTTCCCTTGGAGAGCATAACATTGGCATCATGTCCCAAATCCCGTTATCAGCTTATTCAAGCGTTGACCCAACCTCATTTTTTATCGCAGTCCTGCATGCACCATTTATCAACACATCACTTCCATTTCCTAGAGATATGTTTAAAGCAATAAACAATGTCACTCACGACATCGTGGGATGAATAAAACCAGTAGCCATAAGATCTGCATATACTCCCAAGGAGCATTGTTGCTGAACTTGAAATTGTCACACCAAAGCTGGGTAACATAATTAAACATTTAGACTTATGCACATACTCATATGAAACAACATATATATGCTGCTTGGATTGCTTGCCTTTAACAATTACAACACCCCAACTAATATTTGCATTCATGACACTTAACTTTACTGTTGGAAACAAGGATATGACAAATCTCTTGATTGTAGGGAGGAGAGTTTTTAGGGATTAACTTCCTAATAAATATTTCCATACTTAGAAGATTGTAATTAGCCTAATTTTGTGTAATTAGCCTACAAGTTAGCTGGTAGATGCATATTTAAACAAGGATGTAGTCATCATAAAGAAATACACTGATTCTGAAATTCTTCATGGTATCAGAGCCAGGTTCCAACTCTGAAACCTAGGCGTGTTTGTTTCTTCTCTTCTCCTCTCTTCTCTTTATTGTGCTCCCAACAATGGCTAGTAGTGACAACCCCTCAAATCTGTCAGAGAACCACACTGTCAGGATCTCAACAATAAAATTTAATGGAGAAAATTTCCACCGATGGTCATTATCAGTGCGTATGTATATACGAGGGCGTGGGAAGATTGGATACTTGACTGGAACCAAGAAAGAACTAGACGCAAAGGATGCTCAATTTGCAACGTGGGATGCTGAAAACTCCATGGTTATGGCATAGCTCACTAACTCGATGGAAGAAGACATAAGCCTGAACTATTTGGGGTATTCTACAGCTAAGGATATGTGGGATAGCCTTACGGAAATGTATTCTGATCTGGGTAACCAATCCCAGATCTATGAGTTACAACTGAAAATTGGGGAGCTGAAACAGGGAACAGAGACTGTCACAAAATACTTCTCAGCCCTGAAGAGATTGTGGCAAGAATTGGACCTATACCGTGACTATACATGGAAGGACCCGGCAGATGGAGCACATTATCAAAAGGAGATTGAGAACACAAGGGTGTTTCACTTCTTAGCAGGTCTGAATATAGAATTTGATGATGTAAGAGGACGAATCATAGGAAGACAACCTCTTCCACCTCTTAATGCGGTATTGGCGGAAGTGAGAAGGGAGGAAAGCCGGAGAGTAGTCATGCTGGGAAAGAAAGAAACAGTGGTTAATACAGTGGAGAATTCAGCCCTGATCTCTCAGGACAATGCTGCATATAAGGCCATTACTCGAAGAGTTGATGAAAAGAAAAAGGCCTGGTGTGACCACTGTCATCAGCCCCGTCATACCAGAGAAACATGCTGGAAGTTGCATGGCAGACCTGACAACTGGAAACAAAAAGACCCAAAACCTCCGGTGAGTGCACATTCTGCTGAACAGGTTACTCTCACCAAAGAACAGATTGATCAACTGTTGAAATTGGTTAATCCCTCTTCATCCATATCCAGCGGTTCTCTTGCTCACACAGGTAATCTCTCCACTATTTTTTTAAGTCAGCAAAACCATACACCTTGGGTCATTGACTCAGGTGCTTCTGATCACATGACAAGTGTAGCATCTATGTTTCAAAATTACAATCCTTGTCCTGGAAACCAGAAAGTCCGAATAGCAGATGGGAGTCTCTCTCCTATTGCTGGCAAAGGGTCTATAAAAATCTCAGATAATATAACTCTAGAGTCTGTTTCACATGTTCCCCATCTATCTTGCAACTTATTGTCTGTGAGTAAGCTGTCTAAGGACTCTAATTGCTCTGTTATTTTCACTTCAAAAAATTGTGTTTTTCAGGACAGGAGCTTGGGGAAGGTGATTGGCAATGCTAGAGAAGACAATGGCCTCTATTATTTTGAAGATAGTTTAAATAAGCAGTCTAGTGGATTGTCATGTGATGTAAGGTCTCTCTCGGTTAGAGAACAAATAATGATTTGGCACTATAGGTTAGGACATCCTAGTTTTCCATATTTGAGACATCTATTTCCTGATTTGTTTAAAACAGTACCAACTTATCAATTTCAATGTGATATCTGTTGTTTTTCGAAAAGTACTCGACAGCAGTATGTCTCTAAGCCTTATAGGGCCTCAAAACCCTTCTATCTAATTCATAGTGATGTGTGGGGGCCTTGTAAAACTGCAACTTTATCTGGAAAAACCTGGTTTGTAACATTCATTGATGACCATACTCGGCTGTGTTGGGTGTACTTGATGGAAAAAAAATATGAAGTTCAAAACCTGTTTAAAATTTTTTATAATTTGGTTGAAACACAATTCCAAACAAAAATCAGTATATTACGTACTGATAATGGAAAAGAATTTTTCAATCAACAATTAGGCAATTTTTTGAATGAAAAGGGCATCCAGCATCAGTCCACTTGTCGCAATACACCCCAACAAAATGGAGTTGCGGAGAGAAAAAACAGACATCTCCTTGAGGTTAGTAGGGCCCTAATGTTAGCTATGAACGTACCCTTATATCTATGGGGAGATGCAGTGTTAACTGCTGCATATCTCATTAATAGAGTCCCATCGAGAGTGCTGCACCATAAAACCCCATTATACTGCCTAAAAAATCTGTTTCCAGAAAATAGATTAGCATCTGATCTACCCCTTAAAGTGTTTGGGTGCACAGCCTTTATACATATTCCTGAAATATTTAGATCAAAACTTGCCCCTAGAGCTGAAAAATGTGTATTTATTGGCTATGCTAGTAACCAAAAAGGGTACAAGATTTTTAATCCTACAACCAAGAAGGTCCAGGTCAGTATGGATGTCATGTTCCATGAACAAATACCTTTTTTCCAATCTCATCTTCAAGGGGAGAAACAATATGAAGATGAGCTCACTGTAGGAAGAGAAAAATCTGAGACCAGAAATGTTTTCCCAGATTTTTTGTTTCCCAGCAGGACGGGAAATGAACTGGAATCCATACCTACTGCATCCGATCAGACTATAACCAGTTCAGAGGAAGAACCAATATCACAGGATCAGCCCACAACAGAGCTACTGGTTTACACAAGAAGAAAACTTCAAAATAATAGAGTTCATTCGTCTACTACAAGTCAATCAACTGACCCTATTGCTGCTGTTCCGGATCAGCCTCTGTCAGGTAACACTTCTATGAACTCAATCCCCATATTATCAATTCCTGTCCAGTCCAGTTCTAATCCACCACTTATAGAGTTGAATACCCCTCATGACCTGGAACCTAACACCAGAATCAATACTTCAGACCTTGACATTCCCATTGCACTTAGGAAAGGTACCAGATCTTGCACCAATCATCCCATAGCCAAATATCTATCCTATCATAGGTTATCTAGTGACTACAAAGCCTTTACCTCAAAAATTTCCCACCTTCAAATTCCTAGAAACATACAAGAAGCTCTAGCCTGTCCTAATTGGAGAACTGTTGTCATGGATGAAATGGATGCACTAATTAAAAACAGAACTTGGGAGAGTATTGAGTTACCTAGGGGAAAAAAACCAGTAGGATGTAAATGGGTGTTTACCATAAAATGCAAAGCTGATGGGTCAGTAGAAAGGTATAAAGCTCGCTTAGTAGCTAAGGGTTTTACACAAACTTTTGGTCTTGATTACCAAGAAACATTTGCACCAGTAGCTAAAGTTAATTCTATTCGGATTCTTCTCTCATTGGCTGCAAACCTTGGATGGCCTCTACATCAACTAGACATAAAAAATGCGTTCTTGAATGGTTACCTAGATGAAGAGGTATTTATGGAACCACCTCCTGGTTTTGAGCAATTAGTGGGGAAGGAGAAGGTCTGCAAGTTGATTAAGTCTATATATGGCCTCAAACAGTCACCTAGGGCCTGGTTTGAGAGGTTTGGAGAGGCAGTAAAGAAGTTGGGTTTCAACCAAAGTCAAGGGGATCACACATTGTTTACTAAACACTCTAAAGAAGGAAGAAGAGCAGTACTGATTGTTTATGTGGATGATATCATTTTAACAGGGGATGACTGCCATGAAATTGAAAAAGTGAAGAAACAGTTGGCTCAGGAATTTGAAGTTAAAGACCTAGGAGAAGCTAAATATTTCCTAGGAATGGAGCTAGCAAGATCTAAAGAAGGAATCTTTGTGTATCAAAGAAAATATGTTCTAGATCTTCTAGGGGAAATAGGTATGATTGGGTGTAGAACTGCCGAGACACCCATGGAATCTAATCTGAAACTAGAGGCAGCCAATCTAGAAAAACAGATGGACAAGGAGAAGTACCAGAGGCTAGTGGGAAAACTAATCTACCTAGCTCACACTCGACCTGACATCAGTTTTGCTGTTGGTGTAGTCAGTCAATTCATGCATGCACCAGGTCAGGAACACTATGAGGCAGTACTAAGGATCCTAAGGTACCTAAAAGGGACTCCAGGGAAAGGCCTACTTTTTGCTAATAATGGACATTTTCAGGTTGAAATCTACACGGATGCAGATTGGGCAGGAAGCGTCACAGACAGGAGATCAACATCTGGGTACTGTTCTTTTGTGTGTGGAAATCTAGTGACATGGCGCAGCAAAAAACAGAGTGTGGTGGCCAGAAGTAGTGCTGAGACAGAATACAGAGCAGCAGCTCTAGGAATCAGTAAAGGTCTATGGATTAAGAGGATACTTGAAGACTTGAAGATTCCAACTTCATCTCCAATAAAACTATACTGTGACAATAAATCTTTCATAGCTATTGCTCATAACCCGGTTCTCCATGACAAAACTAAGCATGTGGAGATTGACAAACATTTCATCAAAGAAAAAATAGATAGTGGACAGATTTGTATGCCTTACCTACCTACCTCAGAACAGTTAGCAGACATCCTAACAAAAGGTCTACCTCGAAGGCAATTTGATAGTTTAGTGTCCAAGCTGGCCATGAAGGATATCTTTGAACCAGCTTGAGGGGGAGTGTTGGAAACAAGGATATGACAAATCTCTTGATTGTAGGGAGGAGAGTTTTTAGGGATTAACTTCCTAATAAATATTTCCATACTTAGAAGATTATAATTAGCCTAATTTTGTGTAATTAGCCTACAAGTTAGCTGGTAGATGCATATTTAAACAAGGATGTAGTCATCGTAAAGAAATACACTGATTCTGAAATTCTTCATTTACTATGCAGTTCAATAATCCTTTTACAATATCCTTATCTGGCTTAACAATTATAACTGGAAATAATTAAAAATTTATGTTAGAAAAAAGAAAAAAACAAATTCTCACTCAATATAAAGGATAGGGACTTAGTCGTACTCACAAATTTATAACCTTTTGCTCATTGACAAGAGTCTCTGTATCAACTACATTGCAAGCCAAAAAAGAGTGCATCCACTAGTATTGATCGAGAAAATATTTTAAATTTAATGACAACAGTAGAAACCTAGATTTTTTGGGTTAAAAACATTGATTCTGCACCATTAATATGTTTTAGTAAGCTCTGTTACTTTTTGTGTAAAAATCTAAATGTGAAATCTAAAACTGTAAACAAGAAATGGAATGAAAGTTCATACACTAATTAAATCAAGAAACAGCTAATTACCTAAATCAAAGGAGAACATCTTGAAGATTCTACAGTCTGTTCATTAAGCTTCTCTTTTTCATGTCCTATTCTGCTGCCAGTGTCATGCTACATTGATTACTAGAGAGTAGTAAGGCAAACATTGAAGACAAAGGAAAGGAATTAACTTTCGATACCTCGAGAGGTTCATCATCTAGGCAACTCTTTTATTCACTGTATCCGTGTGCTGCCATCAACCATAATGGCTGTGGTTTCCCTGGTGAGCACATCTGTGCAACAGGTTCTAGGACCATCTATTCAGTTTTGTACATCACTAATCCCAGATCATCTCTTATTACAATTCTTGTATGTTATCCTCGCACAAGCTACAATATATGAACCTTTGCAGAACACAAAGCAAAATAGCACTCGCTAGTGGTCTCATCAATAGCACAAAAGAACCTATATAAAAGGATAGGAATGCAATATAAATTGAATATAGATCAGAAAAAAGTTACCTAACTTAGACATGACCACGGTTCGGTTCGGTTCCAAACCGACAGTTCCGGTTCGAAAAAAACTAGAACCGAAACCTTAAACAAGATAAAACGGTTTTAGTTCGGTTCTGGAGCTGACGGTTCTGTAACGGTTCCGGTTCCGGTTCTGTAATATTTTTTTAAATAAAAATAAAATTTTAAAAATTAATATTAAACTATATTTTGATATTAAAACAAATAAATCTATACACAAAAGAAATAAGAAATTTAATTATTTGAACTTTGATTGAATTTAAAAATAAATTAACAATTTGAAATTTAAAAATAATAAAATAAGATTTTGAAATTTAAAAATAATAAATTAAGAATCTGAAACTTCAAACATAAATTGAAAATTATAATTTATAGATATAATTAAAAAAAAAAAATTAAAGGAAATTAAGATTGAGAATTAAGAGAATATTGAAACTAAAAGTTAAAATTAAGAAAGAGTTGAGATTAATGAAGAGAAAGAGAGTTGAGATTGAGGAAGATAGGTATAAGAAGAAATTAAGAATGAGAGGGGTATTTATAGAGGAATGGAAGGGGTTAAAAGAGAAATTAAGAGGAGGGGGTAAAATGTAAAAAAAAGGTGAACAACGGTCAAGTGATGCAGTTTTTTTTTTTTTTTGTTAGAATTAGAACCGCCGATTCAAAACGGTTTCTGTTCCACCAGTTCTTTGAACCAGCTGTTCCGGTTCCATTATTTAAAGAACTAAAACCGGAACCGCTACAGTAGCGGTTTCGGTTCTGGCACTAAAGACCCGGTTCGGTTCGAACCGAACCGTGGTCATGTCTACTTAACTAATGGCAAAAGCAGAAACATTGATCTTATATTACATCTGGTTCCGTACTCCCTAGTGAGCACATCTTTGCAATAGTTTCTGGGACCATCTTGTCAGTTTTGTCCATGACTAATCCAACATCAATTCTTATTACAGTCCCGGTAGATTATCCTTTTACAAGCTACAATATATGAACATTTGCAGAACACGAAGTAGAATAGCACAGGCAAGTAATTATCAAATGGTGTAAGACTACTCACTAGTTGTGTTATCAATGGCACAAAAGAGGGCATTTCTAATTTAATGACAAAATGAACCTATGTAAAAGGATAAGAATACAATATAAATTGATTATATCGGACAAAAGTTATCTAGCTAATGGCAAAAGTAGAAACACTGATCACTTGTTTCATCAATTGCATTTTCTGTTTAGGTTTCAAGAGCGTCCATAAAGTTTTTGTTTGAAAGATTGAAGTCCATACTATGTAAATCGATTGCACAGAAGATCATTGAGTTTTTACAGGAACTTATGTTGCGAGCACATAACAGATCACAGATGTGTAGTGACAGCAATTAGTACCTCATGCAACAAGAAGACAATGGACTCAGGCAAAAAGCACCGTCAACTACAGTAGTTCCAGCATTGCCTCTTGCCCAACTTGAAATTGAATTGTTTTGAAACTTGAACCACTTCAAAAGTTTTTAGAAAATTGATAAATTCAGAAGTTTGAACACTTCCAAAAACATTCCTCCTATCTTTGCTGCAGACTTGGGCTATTAAGAGAAAAAGACAAACCTTTTTCAAAGAACAAGTCTGTACTCAACACAAAAACAAAAAGACCACGAAACATGTTTTCTTCGTAGATTGATTTGATTTAAGCTTTGAGACAAAAAATTTTAATCACAAACCTGAAGATTATCAATAAGGTAAAGAACATCCCCAATGTAATTCTTATTGTTCACTGCGGATGTTCTGGTAGCTGCATCTTTGGAGGAACTTATGGCTGATTTACCACTTTTCTCTTCCATTTTTCCTGTATCAGACTTCAAAATTCCCCGTAATTCCCAATATAAGTAGAGAGGTAGATTATGTCATACTGTAAAATGGAGGACGAAGAGGTGAGCAAAAGAAACATAGGTTAAACATAAGCAGTGTTAAAAAAGAGGTGTCCATGCGTTTGTAAGATTAGTAAATTGTACTTACCAAGTTGTCATAAACTTGTGTCATATCTTTCAACATTGATTCCTCATGAAATTCATGTCACTGTAAAATTGAATTCACTGCATAATACTGAAATATAGGAATCAAATTCTATCCACTAAAAAGAAAGAGGCTTTGTTGCTTTTGAAATTGGCAAAAGGAAAGGAGATCAGGCGCTAACCTCAATGAACTCAGTTTTCTAACATAAGGTTTTAACAGAGCAAAATTCTGGCGAGAAGCAAAGATCCCAAAGATTTGATCCAAGTTTGAGAAAAATTCTAAAGTATGTCTGACATTTCAAATTTTTATGAGTTCATTTCCAAAAGATGCTATGCTACAACTATTTTCTTCAATTGCCTGAAATTTTTTTGCCACCATCAAAGAAAATCACATATTATATAGATGTCGAACTTTTTGATCCAGTATAATAGTTGTAATTTTACATAAATGGGGGTAAATATCAGCAAAAGAACTTACATGCAGTGCCTTTTACCTGTACATTGAAGGAAGGACGATAAAACCAGAAGTCGAGACAAGTAAACAGAACAGTTGGACAATGTTATTGTAAAATTCTTCTCTCCCTATCACATGCCATGTCACCATTCTCTCTTTTCCTATTTGAAAAAACTAACCATAAAAACTGTGACAACAAGAAATTTAGGTGCCTCCAAAATCATGTGTCTACGCCTAAAACATTTATCCTCCATAATTAGCAACTACAGAGGATGGATACGGGCAATAACCTATTACAGAAGGATTAATCAACAAATTTTATCTTCAGTCCAAATGTCATTTCCTCGGGGTAGGCTGGTTTAAGAGCTTCCTCAAAACATAGTTGTGGCTTCAAATCCAACATATAATGAATGATTGTTGAAGATAGGTGATATGCTTAATGCAAACAATTCCCAATTTAAGCAAAACGCTAGAACACGTAAAATGGAGAAGGAAGAAGTGAGTAAATGAAACTGAACCAGTGTATTAAAAGAGATATCCATGTTTTTGTAAGAGCAGTAGCTTGTTATTAGGAAGCTAAGGGACCATTATTTGCCACAATTCAGGTCTCCAATATGGACTTTCTCAGGGTTTCGTATTCTCAAAATTCTAAAATACTTGATTTTAGGGAATTTGCCTATAGTCTACAGTATCCGAACATAAGAAGTCATTCCCATTACTGAATTGAACTTACAAGTTGCAAATTTATAATTATTCAAAACTTTTGTCGTATCTTTCAACATTGCTTTATTAGGAAAATCATATCATTCTAAAATCGATTCATTGCAGAAAATTGGAATATAGAAATTAAAGTGTTGTTGACTGGGGAAAAAAAAAGAAAGAATATTGAGAGCAAACAAACCTCAATGAGCTCAATTTTCTGATATAGAAAAATTTATTAAAAGTGTGATGTAGAATAGCGCATGCAAGTAATTATCAAATAGTGTAAAACTGCTCGCTGGTTATGCTATCAATTGCACAAAATAGGCCATTTCTAATTTAATGACAAAATGAACCTATGTAAAAGGATAGGAATGCAATATAAATTGGATATAGGTCGGACAAAAGATACCTAGTTAATGGAAAAACCAGAAACATCAATTGTTTCATCATCTCTATAGGTTTCAAGAGACTTCGTGAAGTTTTTGCCTTCAAGATTGAAATCCACCTATGCAAATGAGCTATGCGGAATATCATTAAAGTTTTACTGGAACTAGAGTTGCGAGCATGTAACAGATGTGGAGCAACAACCGCTAGTAGCTTGACTTCAAATTTGATGACAAGAGCACCAAGATGAGAAAGCTTCAAATGTTGAACTGCCTACTTTGAGAGCATCCTATATTCCCAATTTCTTTACTTTAAGTTCAAATAATGTTTGTCCTCCAGCCTAGATATGTGACATGAAAAATAAAGAAATTGTAAAAAGAAAAAAAAAATTCCATAAATTAACAAATCAAGTAAATAGAAATTACCTAAATCATAATTACACCACCACGGAAGTATCCCACTGCTTTCATTAAGCTTCAACTTTTCATGGTCCTATTTTGCTGCCTGTGCCATGCTACGATAAATACCAGAGAGTAGCAAGGCAGACAGTAAAGATAAGGAAAAAGAGAAATAACAGCGGTACCTGGTTCCCAATCTGTGAAATGCTTTTATTTAGTGCCCTCTGTGCTGCCATTACCAACAACAGATCTTGTTTCCTTCGAGAGCACAATGTTGGCAACATGTTCTAGAACCTCATTCTCAGCTTATTCTATTGTCAACTCTACCTTATCCTTTATCAACATTTAACTTTCATCTCCTACAGATGAGTAAAGCAACAAAGAATGTCTCTCACACCATTGTGGGATGAATAAAACCAGTAGCCTTAAGATCCACAGATCCCAAGCACACTGTTGCTATTCCTGAAATTGTCATTGGGAAGCAAGTTTTCATAATTAAGCTTTTAGAATCATGCACATACTCATGAAACAATGTATGCTGATTGAATTGCATACCTTATTAATTACAATACTCTCACTAATGTTTTTATCCATGACAGCTAATTTCGCTGTGCAGTTCAATGCCCTTTTGAAAACATTCTACCCAGCCTAACAATTAATAACTGGAGAGAATATAAAGAATCATGTTAGAATTAAGAAAAATGAATTTTCAGCTAAAGATAAAGCATAAAGACTTAGCTATATTTATAAATTTATTACCTTTTTGGTCATCATAGTCAAGAATCTCTGTCCATCAGTTTTTGTTGCAAGCTGAAAAATGGTGCAACCACTACTGCTGTATCAACTATGTAAAAGATATGACTTCTATATAAATTGAAAATAGATCTGCGAGAAGCTTACCTAGAGAATGGCAAAACCAAAATCATTGATCACTTGTTTCATCAATTGCATTATGTCTTTTGGTTTCAAGATTGTCCATGAAGGTTCTACTTTTAAAGATTCAAGTCCAATATATACAGATCAGTTGTGCAGAAGATCATTAATTTTTTACTGGAACTGGAGTTGTGAGCATGTAACAAATGTGTAGGGACAACATTTAATACCGCAATCAGCAGACAAACAGAGGACTTGGTCATCAACTTTGTCGGAAGCTGCAAGAAGGTGTATAATATTATAAATATTGTTGGAAAACATTGTTGACAAAATCACACAATTATAGGAAGAGATATTTTAGGGATTCAATCTATAATTTAGGATTTCCATGTATAGAATTAGATTAGTTTGATTTGTGTAATTGACAGATTACATTCCTAGAGTTTAGATGTTAGCTTTCTATTTAAACCTACTTGTACAACCTAGAATACACAAAAAATACAATAAAGAATTTGTAGTGTTGAGTGTTTTCATGGTATCAGAGCCTGGTTCTCAAATCTGAGAACTGAACTCTTCCTCCTTATCTCATTATCATGACTACAACCCCAGAAAATTCTTCTGGTCAATCTGACCACCATACTATCCGAATCTCCACTATAAAACTTAATGGAGATAATTTCCATCGTTGGTCCTTGTCTGTCCGCATGTATATCCGAGGAAGAGGAAAGATAGGATACCTGACTGGCGATAATAAGAAACCTGACAAGGAAGATGCTGAATATGAAACCTGGGAAGCAGAAAACTCAATGGTGATGGCATGGCTTACCAACTCCATGGAGGAAGATGTGAGTTCAACTTATCTTGGCTACTCGACAGCCAAAGAAATGTGGGATGGTTTGAACGAGATGTACTCAGATCTGGGGAATCAATCTCAGATCTATGAATTGCAGTTGAAACTGGCAGAATTCAAACAGGGCAACGAAACTGTGACGAAGTATTTTTTAGCACTGAGAAGACTGTGGCAGGAACTAGATTTGTTTAAGGATTATACTTGGAAGGATCCTACAGATGCTGCCCACTACCTGAAAGAAATTGATAACTCAAGGGTATATTCCTTCTTAGCAGGTCTGAATGTGGAGTTTGATGATGTTAGGGGTCGTATTATAGGGAGACGTCCCTTGCCACCACTGAATGAAGTGTTTGTTGAAGTGCGAAGAGAAGAGAGTAGACGAACTGTCATGCTGGGGAAAAAGGAGCCAACACCCAGTTCTGTTGAGACATCTGCCCTGATCTCACAGGAAAGTACAGTTCTAAAGACTAATGCTCGCAAATTTGAGGAAAGGAAAAAAGTTTGGTGTGACTACTGCCATCGTCCACGTCATACCAGAGAGAATTGCTGGAAATTGAACGGAAAACCAGAGAACTGGAAGGTTAGGGAAAAGAGTACACCTCATGGAAACTCAGCTGAACAGGTTACTCTTACCAAAGACCAGATGGATCAGCTTCTCAAATTAGTGCAAAACTCATCAACTCCCAACTGTTCTCTTGTCCACATAGGTAACCTCTCTACCAGTTTTTCAGGTCAGTACCGTTATACACCCTGGATCATCGATTCGGGTGCAACAGACCACATGACTAGTATATCCTCCTTGTTTCAAAGTTACATCCCCTGTCCTGGTAATAAGAAAGTCAAATTAGCTGATGGAAGTTTCTCTCCTATTACGGGTAAAGAAACTGTCCAAATATCAGACAATCTTATCCTAGAATCTGTCTTACATGTGCCTTATCTGTCGTGTAACCTATTATCTGTGAGTAAATTGTCAAAGGATTCTAACTGTTCTGTCATTTTCACATCACAAAACTGTGTGTTTCAGGACAGGAAATCGGAGAAGGAGATTGGCAATGCTAGAGAAGATAATGAGCTCTATTATTTTGAGGACAGTAAAAGGCAGGCAGTAGGGATGTCATGTGATGTGAGATCAGTCTCTGTTAAAGAACAAATTATGACTTGGCATAATAGGTTAGGTCATCCTAGTTTCCCTTACTTGAAGCATTTATTTCCTGGTTTGTTTCAGAAATTAAAAAACCAAAACCTGCAATGTGACATCTGTTCTTTCTCTAAGAGTACCAGACAAATGTATCCCTCAAAACCATATAGGGCATCAAAACCTTTCTACCTAATCCATAGTGATGTTTGGGGACCTTGTAATATCAGTTCTCTCTCTAATAAAAGATGGTTTGTGACTTTTATTGATGACCACACTAGACTTTGTTGGGTCTATTTGCTAAAACATAAATTTGAGGTTCAGAATGTATTTGAAACTTTTTATAACATGATTGAAACTCAATTTCAAACCAAAATCAGTATCCTACGGACTGATAATGGTAAAGAATTTTTCAATCAAAGTTTGGGACAGTTTTTAAATAATAAGAGCATTCAACATCAGTCAACATGCAGCCATACACCCCAACAAAATGGAGTGGCAGAAAGGAAAAATCGCCACCTTCTTGAAGTCAGTAGAGCCTTAATGCTAGCCATGAATGTTCCAAATTATTTGTGAAGTGAGGCTGTTCTAACAGCTGCCTATTTAATTAATAGAGTGCCTTCTAGAGTCCTCCAACATAAAACACCTTTAAACTGTTTGAAAGAGATGTTTCCTGAAAATAGACTACATTCTAATCTACACCTCAAAGTTTTTGGGTGCACTGTTTTTCTACATATTCCAGATATAGGCAGATCCAAACTTGCACCCAGATCTGAAAAATGTATTTTCATTGGCTATGCTAGTAATCAAAAAGGGTATAAGGTCTTCAATCCTAAAACAAGGAAAATACATGTAAGTATGGATGTTATATTTCATGAACAGCAACCATTTTTTGAAGCTCAGCTTCAGGGGGAGAGGTTGAGTGTAGGTAAAGAGAGTGTAGGTACTAGTGAAGACATTCAGGGAAAAGAAATTAGCATGTGTTTTCCAGTTCCCTATTTCCCAAGTGAAACACTAGGACCTAAATCAATAGAACAGACCATCAGACCGAGTCAAAGAGTACCTGGTTCAGGGGGAGAGTCAGTATTCCAGGAACAGCACCTAGCAGGGGAAAATCAACCTTCAACAGAGGTACAGGTGTATACCAGAAAAAGATCTCAAAATAATAGAGACCACCAATCTACTCGAAGTCAAAGCCAATCTGCTGAACCTGTTGATCTTGTTCTGGAACAGAACCTTCCAGGTAACCATTCTATGACTAATGACTCCATTTTATCAGATCAAATTGAACTTCCTTCCTCGATGACTGAACCAAACACTGAAAACAATATCAGAACCTTTGACACTGATCTAGATATCCCGATTGCTATTAGGAAAGGTGTTAGATCATGTACTAATCATCCTATAGCTAAATACCTGTCATATCATAGGTTGTCAAATGACCATAAAGCCTTCACTTCAAAAATATCTCATCTCTCCACTCCTAGGGATATACAAGAAGCTTTAGAGTGTCCTAGTTGGAAAAAAGCAGTTATGGAGGAGATGAATGCACTAGTGAAAAACAATACATGGGTGAGGGCTGAGTTACCTATTGGAAAGAAGGCAATAGGATGTAAGTGGGTATTTACAATTAAGTGTAAAGCGGATGGATCTATAGAGAGGTATAAATCTCGTTTGGTTGCTAAGGGGTTTACACAAACTCATAGCCTTGATTATCAAGAAACCTTTGCATCGGTTGCTAAGGTAAACTCCATTCGAATCCTATTGTCTATAGCTGCTAACCTTGGGTGGCCCTTACATCAATTAGACATGAAAAATGCTTTCTTAAATGGCTATCTAGAGGAGGAAGTATTTATGGAGCCTCCACCCGGGTTTGAGAATCTTGTTGGTGAGGGAAATGTGTGTAGATTAATCAAGGCTATATATGGATTAAAACAATCTCCAAGGGCTTGGTTTGAGAGATTTGGGGAAGTTATAAAAAAACTGGGGTTTAAGCAAAGTCAAGGAGATCATACCCTGTTTGTAAAGCAGTCTAGTGAAGGAAAACGTGCTGTTTTAATCGTGTATGTGGATGATATCATCCTAACAGGGGATGATAACAGTGAAATTGACAAACTAAAGAGTTTATTAGCTCTTGAATTTGAAGTTACATACTTAGGAGAGGCAAGGTATTTTCTAGGTATGGAGATTGCACGGTCAAAGCTAGGAATTTCAGTCTGTCAAAGAAAATATGTGCTGGATCTTCTAGGAGAAACAGGCATGCTTGGATGCAAACCTGCTGAAACCCCTATGGAACCTAATTTGAAATTGGAGGCAGCTGAACCAGAAGAGCAAGTTGATAGAGAGCAGTATCAAAAGCTAGTTGGGAAGCTAATCTATCTAACTCACACACGACCAGACATTACATTTGCAGTCGGTGTGGTGAGTCAGTTCATGCATTCACCTGGAAAGCAACACTATGAGGCAGTGATGAGGATACTGAGGTACCTAAAGGGAACACCTGGTAATGGCTTATTTTTTGCTAACAACAGCCACTTTCAGGTTGAGATATACACGGATGCAGATTGGGCAAGGGATACAACAGACCGAAGATCAACATCCGGTTATTGTTCCTTTGTGTGTGGGAATCTTGTCACATGGTGAAGCAAAAAACAGAATGTGATGGCAAGAAGCAGTGCGGAAGCAGAATACAGAGCAGTGGCACTAGGAATCTGTGAAGGACTATGGATTAAAAAAATCTTGGAAGACCTAAACATCAAGTCAACCTCTCCAATTAAACTGTACTGTGACAACAAATCTGCTATAGCAATTGCTCACAATCCAGTCCTACATGATAGGACCAAACATGTAGAGATTGATAAGCACTTCATCAAAGAGAAAATTGACAGTGGACAGATATGTATGCCTTATCTGCCCACTACAGAACAGATAGCTGATATTCTCACTAAGAGTCTGCATAGAAGACAGTTTGAAAAGCTGATATCCAAGCTGGAAATGAAAAATATCTTTAAACCAGCTTGAGGGGGAGTGTTGGAAAACATTGTTGACAAAATCACACAATCATAGGAAGGGATATTTTAGGGATTCAATCTATAATTTAGGATTTCCATGTATAGAATTAGATTAGCTTGATTTGTGTAATTGACAGATTACATTCCTAGAGTTTAGATGTTAGCTTTCTATTTAAACCTACTTGTACAACCTAGAATACACAGAAAATACAATAAAGAATTTGTAGTGTTGAGTGTTTTCAAATATCAACAAAGAAGATGCGTGCAGTGCCTTTGTACCGGTACCATGAAGGAAGACAAAAGCAGAAGTGAAGACAAGTAACAGAACACTTTGGACAAATTTACTGTAAAATTCATCTTTCCTTATTACATGCCATGTCACCATTCTCTGTTTTCGTGATTGCTCAAATTAACCATAGAAATGTCTACCTCTAAAACAATTAATATGCAACTACCAAAAATGGGCAGGGGCAATTACCTGTTAGACATAAATTAATTAATTAATTAGTTACATGCTATCACAGTTCCTCTTTGACAGGGTTCCTCAAACCAAAGTGCAGCCTCCAAAAGTGGTGCAACATACAATATGAGTTAAGTGTTGTATGTAACAATCAATGATAATACATTAAATGTTTAAAATTTGAAACAACATAAAGAAGAAGAAAGCAAGAGCTTACTTATAGGGTTGATTGAGCTCCAGATGGGATATGTAGCTTTGAAGCATTGTTCTGCACTATCACCAATTCTCTATAAACCAAAAATAGTCGATGAATACAGGATGCCCTTGGTTTGACACCAATTCTCTAAAAGAGAGCAATCACCGATGTGCAAGTTCTCGAGCGATGTGGAGTGTAGAAGGTGATCCGGCAATGCTTTCAACTTAGGGCAGTGAAAGATAGTTAATTGAGAAAGAGAGGGCATAATTATAATATCTTTTCTATTCTCATATTCCCATTCTTCCCACTCTGGAATTTCATTAAGTAGTAGCTTTTTTAATAATGGGAAAACGATAGCAGGTGAAGACGATGATGATGATGCAGTGCTGCTATTTTCAATTCCTAAAAAGTCATTACCCACCCTTTTCAACCTCCTAATGAATCTAATACGGAGTGTTTCAAGCAATGGTAGTTTACCCAAAGCAGGCAAATACTCACACTTGAAGGCTTCACATATTTTTATCTGCTTGAGGTGGGCTAACGACACTACCCAATTTGGGAATGCAATGCCTCCATAATAATTTATCTTTAATTCCTTCAAATACGGAGGCGATTCTAAAGCCTCAAGAATTGCTTCATCCTTGTTAGACAATGCCTCACTTGACCAAGCGAAGTACAAACTCAAACCAACGATGTTTTCCATATTCTTGAGTTGTGCATTCTTAGCTTCACCTTCGTCTAAAACATTGCTCAGCCCTCTCAACCTAAGTTGACCTCTAAGGTGCCTTAAGTTTTTAAGACAATCAAGCGTACACCCTTGGTTACCACCACCGACAATTAATGGACTCAAAGTTCGAAGATTAGTTAGTCTCTCGACTCCTTTTGGCAGGCATCGTAGATTATCATTCCTCTTAAGTATTAAATGCCTTAAGTTAACTAACTTACCCATCCCTTGAGGTAGATTTTTGAGTTCATCACAGTCGCTTAAATACAAGGTTTGAAGATTAAATAAATCACATAATGTATCAGGTAATTCTTCAATTTTCAATTCCTCCAAAGAAAGAAATCTCATATGTATTAATTTCCCTATCTCTTTTGGAATATTTTGGATGACGGAATTATATATTATCAATGACCTTAAACATGTCAATTGCTCAAACAAGTTCGATTGAAGTAGTTCATTTTGCATTGATAAATTGTGGCAATCATACCCAAATCGAACTACGAGGCTCCGTAGCTTTTGGATACCACATTTGTTTAAAGGAAATGAAACCTCATCATTATTTATGGTCAACATTAAATGATGCACTTTCTCATAAGAGGGGTTTAGCTTAGCAACTTCACGACTATCAATTTCCATTGCAAAACAATCCTTCTTAACAAGAAATAGTGCAAAATCATGCACTATGTCATGCATCTCGCAACTTATTATATTATCATCTTCATCATTTTCAAACCCTTGGATAAAAGATCGCATTGTTAAATTCTCAAAATAATCTTCTCCTATTAGCTCTAGATCTTTGTTTTGCTCTAGACCAAGATAACCTTGAGCCATCCATAATTTAATTAATACATCTTTTCTAATATAACAGTCTTTTGGAAAAATAGCACAATACAAAAAACATCGTTTTATTTTAGATGGTAGGTCACTATAACTTAATAAGAGAGGACGAAATACATATTCTTCCAACTCTTCTAATTCCCACAAATCACTATCTAATATTCTTTTCCATTGCTCACTAGTTTTTTTAAATTGTAACAGACTCCCAATAGTCTTCACAGCAAGAGGTAAACCCTTGCACTTGCCAACAATTTCTCTACCATATATTTCTAATTTTTTGCAATCCTGTAGAGACCTGTCACGAAATGCTTCTTGTTTAAACAATGACCAACTTTCCTCTTCTGATAATACTCCAACATTGATAACATCAATGGATTTTATCATCCGTGCCACTTTCATGTTAAGTGTGGTAACTACAATTTTACTTCCATGGGCACTATTGTTAAGAGAGCTGAACAATGGTACCCATTTACTTTCGTCTTCTGTCCACACATCATCTAATACAAGAAAAAATTTCTTGTTTGCAGTAGATCCCTTTATACGATCTAAAAGAATTTGCAATTCTAGGCCAGTGGCATCGCCTCCAAGAGCTTCAATAATTGCTTTGGCAATCCTGATCTCATCAAATGGGTCTGAGACACAAACCCAAATTTTCTTGTCAAATTTTGTGGTTATTTCGTCATCATTGTAAGCAAGTTGAGCAAGGGTTGTTTTTCCAATGCCTCCCACCCCTACAATTGAGATGATTTGGAGGCCGCTTCCTTCTTGATGACATTCACTCAACAGCCAACTGAGTAGCTTAGTTTTCTCCTCTTCTCTACCACGTACCTCAGACGAATTATGATAAGCAGTAGTGATACGTGTTTTCAATCTCCGAGGTTCTTCGGGACTCCTATCAATGGTATTAAGACGATATATATCTTTCTGTTTAGCAATATCGTCAAGTTCTTCATTCATTTTTTTTATTTTGTGAGCAATGTCATGACGTAAACCAACTTGTTTGAAACAAAACCGAGGAGAGCACAAGAGGAAACATACCTTCTTAGGAACAGCAGCATCTTCAGCTCCTTCAATTTGCAATTTCAAAATTGCAGTCTTCCACTCATCCAATATGTCATCCATGTCATAAGATGCCTCTTTGAGCCTGTCCAACCAGACTCCAACAGCTTTGTCCTTCACTTGTTTTTCCTCTGCATCAAGGAGCACAGCATCAATAGCACGGAAGTTGCGGGTAAGCTTTTCGATTTCTTTTCTGACACCGGTCACAAGTCGCACTTGTTGTCGCGTTTCTTCAAAGATCGGTGAAGTCAGTTGCTCCAAAACAACGCTAACAACTGCATCAGCCATTGTCCGAGATGGTAACTGACACTAAATATTTCGAGGTGTTTTTAGTTGTGTTTGTGTGTGATAAGAGAGAATAATGTTGCAATGCTTTATATTAGTAAAGTGGATGGACAAAGTCAGAAGGAACAAGTGCAAAGCCCAGCCGTGGACGCAGCGGCAGACCCACCACGTGCAAAGCACAGCCGTCGATGCAGCGACGGACCCACCATGGGATTAGGTGGGTCCCATGTCCCTCAGAATATTGTAAAATGTTTGAAGTTCGCTTTCGTCGGAGACCGACTGCAATATAACAGGTGCTGGTGTCACGTGGGCCCCCTCAAAATGGGAACAGAAATATGTCATTTAAGCTGCCGGACAACTGATATTATATGATTGGTTATAGATTTAGTTTTCTTATCGACCCATAATATTATTCATCTATTATAGTCTTTAAATTAATTTTAAAAATAATTATTAAAATCAATCTAAATATTATAATTGATTGATAATATTAGTATTTTAAAGAAGTAATCAAATCCTATTATATATTAATTTTTTATTCTTTTATCGTCAGTGTCTATCTTAAAAGTAGACTGTAAAAATCTATTGTCTTTATTTTAATAAAATTTTAAAAATAATTTCTTTAAACAAATATAAATATTAAATTTTATTTTTAAATTAATTCCACCATCTATCATATGATAAATAATGGAGATCTTCTTTTATAATTTTATTTTTTAATTTAAATTTTTAATTTTATTTTAATTAAATTTATTTTAATTTTTTAATTTTATTTTAATTAAATTTATTTTAATTTTTTAATTTTTTTTAATTAGGTTTAAATCAAAGGTAAAGAAGTCATTTACTACTTCACATATGCCAGTGTCAACTTTTTAATAGAAAAACTAACGAGAAAATGACTAATTACGCAACTAGGGAAGCATTTTCAAATTATGATCAAGTATTGGGGAGAAAACTATAATATCTCTTATGTTTAAAATCATAATTAAACATAATTAGACCGGATAAGTGAATTGCTCAAGAGCAACGGAAACAATTGCGTCGGCCACTTTTAGCCAGATGGTATTGGTTGTACATGTGATCTCTGATGAGAAAATATATTGATACTACAATACTTTCAATTATTATAGTAATAGTGCATTGAAAAAGGCAACAACAATATTAGAATTTCACGCGTGGTAGTCTTGTACACAAGTTTGCACTTTTTTTTTTAAATGAAACTTTATTTATTGTTTATTATATAACATAAATTATTATATAACTCGAAGGCAGCGAAAAAAGCCGCATGCTTGATTTTATTAAAGAGGGGCATTCACATTATCAAGGCTGCTTTTTATGTTATTTTATTTATGTAATTATTTACTTTACTAGTATATTTATAATTATCCGACGACCTTGATATGGATATTCTTTAGCATGATCTAAATCTTGATAATATCACTGTAACTGTAAGTATGGCAATAATATTGCTATAGATTTGACTGATATGGTGATAAATTCAACTAGGCGCTTTCAAAGTTGGATTTATCAGTTCTGAACTTTAAGATCTTCTTCAAGTGTTCAAATTCGAATTTGAACACGTTTTGGAATTGGATTATTTCAGTTGTCCTATTTACAAATTGGATACGAATTATGCTTATTCAAATTGGATTGAATTAATCAACTCGACCCAACTGACAATAATATATACTGTACGACTAGATGTTTGGTAAGATCTTTTAAGCAGAGATTTCATGTGTTAATTTTTTTTTAGCACCAAAAGTTTCACAAGATAGTTTTTTTTTTTTTTTTTTTAAATTCGGATAAGATTATATTTATTTAAATTTATGATTTTAACTTCTATTGATTTATTTTTCTAATGTTTCTCCTATACACCTGAAAAAAAAATGGATAAATATTAAAATTATAAATTTGAATAAATTATTTGATTAATTAAATAAGTATAGGGTTATTAAAATGGATTGTTTATTTGGTCTTATATTATTTTTGCTTAATTGTGGTCAATTAACTAATAAGGATCGTTAATTAAGGAGGGGAATTGTCAAGTAAAACAGTTATTGCTATTAAAGCACATATTTACAATCACAATTATTATATTATTTAATATCATTATCTGATATGATTTAATAATTGAATTACTCATATGATATTTTTTTTAATAGAAGCCTATGTGGTTGAAAAAAAAAATCAAACACCACGAAATAGATTTGATTTGACCTATTAATGCTACGGAAACTAAGCATTTTCTTAAGACCATGAAAGGAAAAGTCGCTTTATGTTGAAAACTGACTTGTTCATTGTCAGTCTTGTATATCGGGAACAAGCAAAATTGTGGTCTATTGTTTAGCAAACCTTTTGCATCCTTGAATTCTGAGAGGGACAAGTAGTGAAATGAGGGATAAAGATAGCATAAATGAGAGTTCGGTACGAATCACAAGTTGCAATTAGTACAAGCAAAGTAAATTAATCTACGATGGCAGTCATGCTCAAAGTCCTTTGTTTACATGTTCTTCCTCTTTTGTTCATTTCTGGGAATGTTCAAACCCTATTATATATAGTCAAATATTTGATGTCATTTATGATATGGTAGTAATAGACCTTTTATTTATAAATAATCAAGTTTATTATCAGTGACGGACTCAAACAATTTATTAAGGGACACATGAATAAAATAATAAAAATATCGAAAATTAAAAACCTATTAAATATATAATGTTTTTATATAAAATAATATTCGACAACACTGTATAGTTGAAATAAAATGAAACATACATAATATTTAAGTAAATAAATAGTTTTCTGCTTAAAATTTTTAATGGAATTATTAAAATAAATAAAAATGAAAAAAGTATAATACAAACTATGTGAAGTTATAATTTTTCTTATCGAGAATTTAAATCCTGTAATCATTTTTTCTTCTTTAATTTTATTAAACTATCTTTTTTCGTACAAAAAAGAATATATATCTTTTTTTAAAAAAAAAATGGGGAGAACATATATCTATCTAAAAAGAAAAATATTAATTAATTAAGAGTACCAAGAACATTAAAAGTCAAAAATTTAGGTATAATAAAAATAATAAAAAATTTAAAAATAGTTATATTAGAATTAGAAAGAGTAAATAATAGTGTTGTAAAATAATAAACGAAAAAAAAAAAGTTGGTTTGGGGTTGTGTGGTTGGGGGTGGGTTTGGTGGTGAAAAGGCAGGCCACGCGGACAAAATGGGCAACTTTCAAAAAGTCATAGGTGCAAGTGGCTTTTAAAATAAAAAAGAATAACAATTAGTAGTGTGTAGCTTTTTCAACGGTACAGGGTATACAAAACAAAATATCAATCGCAAAAGTACATAGAAGGCATAATTTTTATGTGCATCGGAGTCCAAATGCTTCTTATTTAAATTTTTTTTTGTTTTCACATTTAGAAGAGTACTTGTTCCTGCTGACCCTATGATGGGTCCGTCCTTACTGCTGTGGTTTAAAAAGCAAGGATGCTTTTTGTTTTTTTATGTTGCTCTCCTTTTTATGTTCCCTCACCTTTTAAGTTATTTTTTCTTTTTTTTTTCCATTAATTTCACTTTTTTTTCATTTTTCATTTTTCATTTTTTTCCTCTTTCAAATCTAATATTAAATTAAATTATTTATTTTAAAAATTAAGTTAATATATTTATTAAATATTACTAAAATATAATATTATTTTAAATTAATAATGAAGTAAATATTATTTTCTCTAAAATTGATTTTATATAGTTATATTTATATATAAAATATAATTTTATATTTTATTTTATTTTTCAAATTAATTTAAGTATTTTTACTATATTATGTATTTATTTTATTTATAATTAATTTAATATGTTTATAAAAAAATCATTTTAGTATTGATTAAAAAAATATTTCAAATTAAATTAATGAAAAATAAATTTATTTACTTTTAAAAATAATTTGATTATTTAAAATTAATTTTTTTCATTTTTATAGTACAACAAATAGATTACAGTACTAATTTATCTAATCTCATTCTATACTACATATATAATGACACTAATTTGTCTAATCCTATCCCATTTCATTCTACAAAAATAATCTTACTTGGACGTGATAAAATTTTTTAAACTTTCACTACAAACAACAAACTATAAAGTTGAATGGTTACTGTTCTCCATATCACTAAGCTAATATTTAAGTAAAATAAATAATTTTATATTTAAAATTACTAATAAAATCATTAAAATAAATAAAATTAGAAAAACATGTGTTATGTAATTTTTAATTCTGCATATTCGATAGTTTTATATACTTTTTAATTCTACATATTTGAATTTTAATTATTTTTAATAAAATTCTAAATATCGTGGTAGTGTTATATAATTTTTATGATTTTACATATCTGAATTTTAACTGTTTTTAATGAAAATTTAAATACAATGATAGTGTTATCATAAAAAGTATTTTAATTAAAACATATTTTCGTAATAAAATTTGATTTTTATTACAAAGAAATTTAGGAAATTTTTTTAATATATGAAATTTTTATTTAGAAAACATATGACCTTATCAAAAATAATTAACCATTTATAAATATTTTTTTTTTGAAGTAAACCATTTATAAAAAAATTTTTATATAAAATTAATAACAGTACTTCAAAAATATTACTATATAATTATTTTCATGACTGCATTCCGGAGCACATATATGCATTTAGAGCCATCTGTAATTTGTATATGGAAAATAAATTAATTTGAATACAATTAAGAAAAATGAAAACACGTGTCAAGTGTTTGTGATTTCTCCGACTTGAAGAAATGTGATTTGAACAGAAATGAGGGGTGTCAGTACCTCGGTGGCGCACGATAGCAAGTCTACCCTGACCCACGCGTAAATCTCCAACTAAGAGCATTTCCAATGCAAGTATAAATTATGAAAAAATGGAGTGTCACATAGGATAAATTGATAGAGTCTTAAAATCAAGCTCTCTAATGCAAACTTCTATAACTACTATCAAGCTGACGTGACAAAAAAAAAATAGAGGCTGTCAACCTCAATATCTATTTCTAGAGAGTCTCCTTGACAGCCATGTCAGTAATTAATAATTGAAACTTCTATAAAATAATATTTTATAATAATTTACTTTAATGATATATTATTCTTTGATTATTTATCATTGAAATGAATAGATTAGCATTGGAAAGCTCTTTTAGACTTGAGTGTCTATCAATTAATATTTATGTCACATAGGATGCACATTTCTTTGACATTGATAATGTGTCCATTTTTTTTAAAAGACAATTCATATTTACATTGGAGATACTCTAATAACACGGTAACATCCGCTCCAATCAACACACTGACACACCTGTTGTATCAATCTTCCACTGCAAACTTTCAATTTAGTGCACAAAGACAGTCGAATTTTTGTCAGCCTTTTGCACTACTTTTAATTTTCTTTTTTTAAAAATTTCGAAGGGGCCATTGAACCACCTAATCCTATGGTGAATCCTCTCCTGCTATACCTAAAATTGTCGATACAAAGAAAGAAAACGTAATAATGTTTAAAGGATATTTATAATTTGTCGCCGATGTTTGGTTATAACCTGAAACTATTTTCCATTAGTTCATAATTAGTAGTTTACCTTCCCAAATTTTAATTAAATAAATAATCAACATCCAATTATTGTCAATTCCATCCATTACCATTAAAGTTAAAAGAATAAAATGATAAATAAAGATGATAAGTAAATATAAATTAATAAAAAATAATAAACAACCAAAAAAAATAAAAAATAAAAAATTTATTCATTTTAAAAAACCAATTAAAAAAATCGATCTCCACAATAATGGAGGTCAAATTGAAAATTAATTTAATATTAAAAAGAAAAACTCTCTCTCTTCATTTTCTCTCTTTCTCTCTCTCCATTTTCTATCTAGTGATGACAGCTTCATCAGCAGCGACCCTCATTCTCCTCTTCTCCTCTCTCGACGCCGGTCCTCCTCACTCCCTTCTCTTCGTTGAGATCGATGAAAAACTCATCATCTTGGTTTGAACCAAATAATGATTTTTGATATTTTTGATGATTTTGGTGATTTTTGATAATTTTTATATGGGTTTAGTGATTTTTTATGATTTCGGTGGGTATTATGAGTGTGTGTTTTCTGGGTGTTCTAGGTGAGAGTGGGTGTTTGATTTTAGTAGTGCTCTAAGTAGGTCGTCGTCCAAGATTATCATCCATGGGTAGGTGTAACTGGAAACCAACATGGATTTTATCTTCATCGTCATTTTCTCTTCTTCTTTTCTTCTTATTGTTCATCTTCTTGGACCCAAAAATTTGGGTTCATTTAGGTTTTTTGGTGGTTATGATTAGTGTGATTGTGGTGGGGATATGGTTTGAGTCTATTGAGTGAGGAACGATTTGTTGAGCGATGGTGGTAGTGATGAACGGTTCATCACCGTCCCTCTCTATCTCCAGCCATATCCATCACTCATCCCTCTATCTCTCAATCTTTTTGTTTTTTTTCATCATCTAGGTTTGCATTGACCCAGATGAAGGTCATCTAGGTTCTAATACCCAGATGAAAGAGAAATACTTTTTAATATATTTATATATATTTGTTTGTTTGTTTGTTTGTTTGTAATGTTGTTTTGTTGATTGATTTTGTTGGATTGAAGATTGGTTGCGATGGATTGGTTGTGTTGGATTGAAGTTGTGTTAATTGGTTGTGAAGGGTTGTGATTGAGTGTTGAAATTTTGGGTTGTTGATTTGAGGTTGAATTCTAGGTTAATTTTTTTTAATTTTTTTTTTTAATTTTTTCAGTTTTGTTTGGTTCATTTTTCAAAGATTTTTTCATTAAAAATTTGGATTCCAAATCTTTAATTGAATTTTTCTTTTTCTTTTTTATTTTTCAACAATTTATTAAAATTTAATATAAAAAAAAAAAAAATTGTTGACACTTTTTTTATTTTTTATTTTTTTTTTAAGACCTAGGTTATGAGCTCAGTTCTTCAAGCTAAAGATTATTTTCAGCTTGAAAATCTGGGTTCGTAACCTAGACCTTCAATTGAATATTTTTTTTTCTAAGTATTTTTTTTATGCAACAATTTTTTTTTTTTTCAGTTTTCTAATTCTTTAATCGTCAGCATCTATATTAAAGGTAGACTGCAGAAATCTATTGTCTTTATTTTTAATAAAATTTTAAAAATAATTTTTTTAAACAAATATAAATATTAAAATTTATTTTTAAATTAATTCCACTATCTATCATATCATGACTGATGCAGACATTCTTTTATAATTTTACTTTTTAATTTAGATTTTTTAATCTTATTTTAATTAAATTTAGTTTGATTTTTTAATTTAATTTTAATCAAGTTTAAATCAGAGGATAAGAAGTCATTTACCACTTTACATACTTCAGTGTCAACTTTTTAATAGAAAAACTAACGAGATAATGACTAATTACACAATTAAGGGAGCATTTTCAAATTATGATAAAATGTTGAGGAGTAAACTATAATATCCCTTATGTTTAAAATCATAATTAAACATAATTAGACCAGATAAGTGAATTGCTCATGAACAATGGAAACAATTGTGACTGCCATTTTTAGCTAGAGATGTTATTGGTAGTACTTGTGATCTCTGACAAGAAAATATATTGATACTACAATATTTTCAATTATTATAGTAATAGTACATCGAAAAAGGCAACAATAATATTGGAATTTCACGCGTAGTAATACTGTACACAAGTTTTCACTTTTTTTTTTTTTTTAAAACGAAACTTTATTTATTGTTTATTATATATTCTATAAATTAATAATTAATTGAATGTTGCTTTTCATAAATTATTATATAACTCGAAGCCTACGAAAAAAGCCACACGCTTGATTTTATTAAAGAGGGGCGTTCACATTATCAAGGCTGCTTTTTATTTTATTTTATTTTATTTACTTTTCTAGTATATTTATAATTATAGGACGACCTTGATATGGATATTCTTTAATATGGTCTAAATCTTAATATTTTATTTATTTATATTTTTTAATAGATAGGAGAGAATGACTTATATTAAGTAGAAAAATTGTTCAAAAATTGTTCTTTGATTGGAGGAATATATTTGAAATTTATTCATTCATATGTAAACTAGAGTGTAATTGTTCAATTTTGGTGGATAGAGGGCACAAAAATAAGGATAATCCTAATTTCTCTCCAATAGTCTAATGAAATAGCTAAAATCCTCCTTTGCTATAAGAAATCGCTAATATCCACCCTTTTGATTTACAACATAGAAAAAAGTAAAAAAAAAAAAAAAAAACCTATGATTTATTAAAATTTCTAAAAGAACTTATATAGTCAATTTAGACATTAAAAATCAATGGTTGATCATTAATGTGAAAAGGTAAAACTATCAAAGTAAAATAAAATATAAAAATATTAATATTTAATAAAATGATACTTTATTATTTAAAAAAATTAGAAAAACTCTCTACCATCTATCTCTGAAATGATTAGAAATGAATGGAGGTGATCAAAACAACAAAAAAATTAAAAATGAAGAGACCCGACTCAACCCGAATTTTCCCTTTAGGGATCCGAGCGAAACCCTCTCAACACTCCAATGAAAGTCATTGTAGTCTTCATACGGTAATTCTAAAGAACTTCGTGGAGCGAACCCATGATACATTTTCATTTCATAATCATTCAACAATTTGAGCGATTTTTTTTTTTTTTTTGGCAATACAACGACTGTTTTTTGACATTTTCAATCTTTTTAAATCACTTGAAAATAATTTATAAACACTTCAAAATTCATATATTCTTCTCCACTTTCAATTTGGACCATATGTCTATCTCACAATCTAAGTTTAACCACAATTAAAAACATTTCGATCAAAAGCTATTTCAAATTCTAAAACTATTTTATCATGCATAAAATTACAAGTATTTACATAAAATCAAAAGTATTTCCATTATGTATGTTTACTAGACTTCAAAATATGTACAATAATTTTCACAATTGCGATCCTCGGAAATGCCTACCTAACTTTGTGTCGGAGATCGCTCGCTCTGAGCATCTGTCTCTACATCTGTGGAGGTTTTCATAAAATAAACAAAAAAATGATGGATTAAAATAGCTCAGTGAGTGTTATGAAAAAATATATTTCTTACATAAATACCTCCCAAAAATATTCAGAAATCTAAGAGCCTTAATAATTCATTCAAATTATAAATTTCATAGTTTTGCAAACATATTTATATAAATCCATTTGAAAACATAAATGTATACAACATTAAAATTCATCCAAAACATGAACATAGGTACATCATGAATAGTATCAGTCATGTAACATGTATCCAATGGAACTCAGGAAAATCATATCATACTGATCGGTCTTGGATCACCGGTGGTGGTGACGATCCATCTCAGTCACAAACCACTATGCTATGAAATATAACCTCGCCTTACGTATGGTATCCATCATAGTACTTTAAAATTGCGCATAGCACAACATGACAGACTCAATTTCCCTATAGTTAGTAACATGCCCCGCCCCCCCCAAACATACCATGCACGTATAAGATATTTTGGGCGATTCTCGGTTATATTTAAGTCATATAGTGGGGATTAGGACAACCATTGATCTTGAAAACTTTCTTTACTCATATATCAAAATTTTAGCTCTTATACTAAAAATAATTAATCATAAAGGCATAATGCTTTAATTTATTACTAAAAGCATAAATATATATATATATTGCTTCAATAAACTTATGCTATAAACATTTTCTTTAGACAAAATTCTTTTTAATTTCAAGTTACTTTAACATTTATAAAAACACTTTTAAGCATGTTAAAAATGCATTTAGCATTTTATAAAATAATTTTACACTCACATTGCTTTTAATTTACTAGGATATCCTTTCATAATTCTCCCTTGATTCATTTGTTTCTTTTTCACCTACAATGCATATTCTAATTTAGAATCTATCAACTAATCGTTTGAAACCAATACTAATTCATCAAATTTGCATTCAAACTACCATCCCCTTCATCTTGGCCAATTACACTACCTTACACATATGTATTATTCTTTTAATTTTTCTATGCATTAGTCATCTTAAATTCGTCTCAATACACATGACATAAACATAAGGTGCACCTCAAATTTTCATGCTTGGTCGGATTACATAGCAATCTAATCCAAACTTTTCCTTTTCCATTTCATTTTCTTGATGCACATCATCTTAGAATCATGTAAAACCTCATATAAATATGTCAAAACATTAAAATCAATTCATGTGAACTCAAACCATAGCT
Source organism: Dimocarpus longan (assembly GCA_022984855.1). Classification (NCBI taxonomy): domain Eukaryota; kingdom Viridiplantae; phylum Streptophyta; class Magnoliopsida; order Sapindales; family Sapindaceae; genus Dimocarpus; species Dimocarpus longan. The sequence continues at coordinate 12,099,021 of CM041013.1, forward strand.
TGACCGAATTATACACCATGGCATCCAACATCATTCTTCCACTTTCATGGTCACCAAACACATTATTCATCTAATGCCCTAAACTACATCAACTTAATTTTAAATCAAAAGGTCAACTTCACTAGTAAGCTTACCACTTGCTCTTGGGTCTCTAGCTTTGCTTTCACACCAACTTGAAATTTTAAATCCTTAGATCCATACACACAAATTACAAATAATTCATTAGAAATCATTTATCCAAATATTTACACAAACAAGTTATGGAAACTCAAATCTTACCTCTTGAACTCAACTTAAAATTGATGGATTTTGCTCATAAGCTTGCATGCAATCTTAAATGACTTGAAAATCACTCAAAAATCATCTCAAAACCTCAAGTGCAGCAAGCTACCCTTGGTTCTCCTCTCATGGGTGAACACCCTTTTTTTTTTTTTTCTTCCTTGGCCGAATGCTTTTTCTTTGGTTCTCATTTGATTTTCAACTTTATATATCCCTTGTTTGCTTTACAAATGCCCCTAAACTAACTTTAAATTCACAATTTTGCCATTGGTTGGGTTTGAAAGCTTTTGATTGGTTGAAATTTAGAAACTAATTTAATTTTAACAATTTTCATTTCATTTCAATTATATGGCATCATCCTTTATCTTTTAATCTATTTTGTCTTCATTTGCTATTCTTATCTTCCCTTTTCATGCTTCTTTCACACCACTTCATGCTCTCCTCTCCCTTTCACGCTACTTTATGCTTCATTTCACATTTCCATATTTCCTAAAATGCCCTTGATGCATTTCATTCACTTTTTTTATCTAAATAATTTTCAAAAATATTTCATGGTCATTCAATCATCCAATTGACCATGTAATACTTAAATTGGGTATGTTATCTCTCAATTTCAAGCTTTAAAAAAAAAATTCAAATAGATGTAAGATCATCAATACCCATTGTTCTTCAAAAATAGTATTTTCATCCAAAAATCTTTGGAATTCTTAAAATCTACTCAATCGGACTTATTTTTTATATGTTTCAATTTTTTTAGACTTTACTATCCATTCTAGATATTTTCGATGTTCAGGGTCCGTTTCTCAAAAATCACTATTTATCCATCACTATTCATTCAAAAATACTATTTATTAGAAAAATTTTATCACTCATAAAAAGAGGAAATTTTGGGCTTTATAATTCACCACTCCTTATAAAAATTTCGTCCTTAAAATTTTAAAAATATAAACATGCCTGTCTCAAAGAGGTAAGAGTACTGGCTTCGCATTTGTTCCTCATGTTCCCAGGTGGCCTCCTCCATTTCGTGATTTCTCCACAGAATTTTTACCAATGGAATAACTTTGTTATGTAAAACTTGATCTTTGCGGTTAAGGATTTGTATTGGTTGTTCCTCGTATGTCAAATTTTCTTTTAACTTCATTGGTTGTTCTGTCAATACATGTGAAGGATCCACTATATATTTGCGAAGCATAGAAACATGAAAAATATTGTGAATTCTAGCGAGTTCAAGTGGTAATTTCAAGCGATACACTACTTCTCTAACTCTGCCAATGATTTTATTTGGCCTAATGTACCGTGGGATTAACTTCCCACGTTTTCCAAATCTTAGTACGGCTTTCCCAGGTGATATTCTCAGAAAAATCATATCTCTTATTTGAAATTCTAGGTCCCTTCGACTATTATCTGCATAGCTTTTCTACCTATTTTGAGCTATCTTTAATCTGTCCTTGATAACTTTAACTTTATCTGTTGTGACCTGAACAATCTCGAAGCCTATTAGTTTTCTCTCACCTATCTCGTCTCAACAGATTGGAGTCCTGCATTTTCTTCCATAGAGTGCCTCATATGGTACCATACCAAATATTGGTCTGATAACTATTGTTGTATACAAACTCCATCAATGGTAAATGGGTATCCCAGCTCCCTTTGAATTTTAGAACACAAGCTCTAAGCATATCTTATAAAATTTGTATAGTCCGTTCAAATTGGCCATCCGTTTATGGATGAAAGGCCGTACTGAAACTCAATCTTGTACCTAGAGCTTTCTGTAGACTTGGCCAGAACTTAGAAGTAAACCTTGGATCCCTATCCGACACTATAGAGACTGGTGTACCATGTAACTTGACAATCTTATCAATGTACAGTTGGGGCAACTTATCCATGGAATAATTACTTCGGATTGGTAGGAAATTGGCCGATTTAGTCAATCTGTAAACAATCACCCATATCGCGTCATGACCATTTTAGCTACGCGAAAGTTGTACCACGAAGTTCATTGTAATCCTTTCCCACTTCCATTCTGGAATGGAGAGTGACTATAACAACCCTACAGGTTTCTGATGTTCTGTTTTCACCTGCTGACAAGTTAAATATCAGGAGATATACTTGGCTATTTTCTTCTTCATACCATTCCACCAATAGTGTTCCTTCAAGGTATAATACATTTTAGTACTTCTCATATGCATAACATAAGCCGAAGAATGTACCTTATCCATAATCTCTTTCTTTAATTCACTCATATTTGGTATGCACAATCTTCAACCCAACATTAGTATACCATCATCCTTTAACAAGAAATCCTCCTGTTATTTAGATTCCACCTCATTTTTCAACTTAACTAATCAAGGATCTTGTGATTGTAACTCCCTAATGCGGTCCACTAGAATAGGTTGAACATGAAAGGTAACCAACAATGCTCCTGAATCTGTTGCTTCCAGTTTCACCCTTAGATACCTTAATTCCACCAATAATGGTAGGTGTACCTAAGGAGACCTATCCCAGATTTTCTCTGTAGGGATCCGAGCGGAACCCTCCTAAATAGAAGTCCTTGCAGTCTTTCTATTGGTGATTGATTCTAAAGGACTCCGTAAAGTGAAGTCGTGATACATTTCCATTTCATAATTACATAGAAATCATAGTCATAATTTTTTTAAAAAAAATTTTGACAGTACAACGGTCGTTTTCCGACCACTTCCAAATCTTTTCAAACCACATATAAACAATTTATAAACACTTTCAATATTTTCAATATTTCATACATTCTTTTCCACTTCCACTATGGACCTCAGGTTCACTTCACAATCAAAGTTCAACCACATTTCAAAATATTTCAATCAAAAATCATTTCAAATATTAATTCACATTATCATGCATAAAATCTCAAGTATTTCCATAAAATCGATAATATTTACATTATGCATACATATTAAATATCAAAATATTTACATTAATTTCACAGTAGCAATTGTCCAAAATGCTCACCTAACTCTGCGCTGGAGATCACACGCTTTAAGTACCTGTCTTTGCACCTAGGGCGGTTTTATTCATAAAATAAACAAGAAATAATGAGTTAATGGAGCTCAGTGAATGTTTTACGTTTCTATTTAAAATTTTCTTTCAAAAATAGTCTCTCTAAAATCACTTGGAAATCTAAGTTTCTTAAAGATCTAATCCAAATCACAAATTTTGCAGTTTCGCCTAAACATATATATAAATTTGCTTGAAAACGTAAATGCATGCATCATCAAAATTGATTTCCATAACATGATTAATTTAAAATCCATTCATAACATAAACATAATTTCGTAAAGAATAGTATCATTCATAAAATATATATCCACTGAAACCCAGGGAAATTATAATTCACCGTCCGTTCTTAGGACATCAATGGTGGGAACGGTCAATCTCAATCATAAGCCACTACGCTGCGGAATGTTACCTCACCTTGCATAGGGCATCAATCATAGTAGTACCTTAAAAACGTGTAGGGGCCAACACGATAGACTTGTCCACCTATAGTTAGTGGACTTGCCCCCCACTGACATGCCATACAAGCAATAAGGTACTTCAACCGCATTTTAGTCATATCTCAATCATATAATAGGAATTAGAGTAAACATCGGTCTTGAAAACTTCACCTGCTAAAAGTAATAAATCATAAAAGCATATTTCTTCGATTTGATGCTAAAAGTGTAAAATCACATTTCGTCAATAATTTCATGCAATAAATATTTTTTTAGATGCATATGTAAAAGCATTTATAAACTAACATCTTAAATATAAGTTCATTTCAATATCAAACTGCTTGAACATTCATAAAGTAATTTAAAAGCATATTAAAAAGAATAAAAATTCTTTTAACATTTATAAAATACTTTACACTCACAGTTTCTCAGCTCACAATAATTTTACGATTTCGAATTTCCTTCATCTTCTCGTTACCTACATATTTTCACGTTTGATTCTTAGGTAATATTGCAACCAAATTCATTCACATAAACACTTTCATTGGCATGCATCAATACACACAAGTGTCTAATTACTCAAGAATTTCGTAACATCCTTTTTCCAACCATATCCACCTCAATTATTCATATTAATTTTCATTCGAAATTCTTAATAACTAATTATGTAAAATATGTTAATTAAAGTCTAAATTTCATATCAATACATTTAACACATTTTTGAACTATTTAATCCTATGTTGGTCGAACATAAACTTATTTTTACACCATCGATCTTATTTTATTTTTCTCATCGTAATCACACTTAAACATATGTGTAGGGGTGTAAATGCAAGTTCAATTCATAGCACATCACATTTATATAATAAACTAAAGGTTTACCATAAAGTAATCATTTAACATTCCAATAAATTTCTTTCAATTACCTTATTAAATTCTTCATCAATACAAGCTATAAAATCATCCAAACATCCAAAAACAATTTTGCATCATTTTAAACCCATCATGGCCGAATACTTAACAAGTAAATATGCTAACTTTTATTTCTCATTTCAACTTTAAAACTTGGCATTTCAACACATTTGCATGCAAAAAAATCATCCAAACAAACTAAAACCAATTTGAACCATTCAATTACACCCTTGGCCAAAAATCACATACAATATCATATCAACATTCTTTCAAGTTTTACATTTGCATTCACATCAAAATAACATCAAATCTCATGGCAAAACAATCAAACTCAATTTGAACTATGAAAATATCTCTTTGGCCATGACTTACATGCATAACCATACAAATTTTCCTTCAAATCCACACAAAATCCACATGCAACTCAACCTCCACACTATTGAGGTCTTAAATCCTAAAACTCAAACATAATATCACAATAATCCATCCATTTTCACAACAAAATCATGGAAACTTAAAGCTTACCTCTTGGAAATCAACTCAAAATTGAGGGGTTTCACTCCTAGACTTGTTCACACCGTTTGCATGTCTTGAAATTACTCAAAGATGGTCTCTATACGTTCCATGCAACAAGCTGTCTTGGTCCCTCTTCCTTAGCCGTGAGCTTCCTTTAATCCAAATGGTTTGTGTTTTGTTTTAGAGTTTGACCGAATGACTTCCTTTGTCTCTCATTTGTTATGTTTCATTTCTTGTTTGTTTTCATTTTGTTTGACCGAATACATTATTCTTTCTTTCTTGCATTTCATTTTTATTTCATGTATATATATATATATATATATATATATATCTCACATATGACTTACACATGGCACACATGCAAGCATCCAATGCCAACACTTGTCACTCTCCATCCTTGCATGCATGACACTTGTCAAACATGCTCTTCTTTCCTTGCCATTTGTCATTTTTCGTATTCGAAATCATTTTCGGTCCATTCGAAAATTATACTAAAATTCAATTAACACATCCGAACTATCCAGGAATTCTATCTAAACTCAATTTACATATTCAGACTATCCGAGAATTTTATTGGAACTCAATTTACATATCCGAACTATCCAAAAATTTTATTAATCATTTTCGTTCTACCTGAAAATTATATTAGAATTAAATTTTACATTCGAAACTATCTCCAGCCTACCCAGAAATTTTATTATTTGTCTTTGGACTATTCAGGAATTATATTATAATCTAATTTATCATTTTCGAACTTTTCAAAAATTTTATTAATTACTTCCGAACTACCTTGGAATCATACTGGAAATTCAATTTTTACATATGGGTACATCAAATCATTTTATTATTCCATAAATAAGAGTTTACAATATTCTGCACAAGAATCGGAAGGGTATGTTACAATACCGCCTTCAACTGCGCTATTGAACTTGTAGGTCTCCTACTTAGAGCATTTACTTACCATATTCGCCTTTTCTTAGACATAACCACGGTTTGAACCAAACCGAGTCAAATGAACCGGATTGGATCCGTTATTGTAGCGATTCTGGTTCCGGTTCTTCTATTATTAGAACTAGAACGGCCAATTTAAAGAATCGGTGGAACCGGAACCGCTTTGAACCAACGATTCTGATTCTTTAAAAAAAAAAAAATTAAATTAAAAGTGACAAACGGTCACTTTTTTTTTTTTTTTTTTATTTACATTTCACCCATTCCCTTAATTTTTCTTTTAACCCCTCCATTTCCTCTATCTATAAATACCCATCTCATTCTTAATTTCTTCTCACGCCTATATATCTCAATCTCAACTCTCTTTCTTTCCATTAATCACAACTCTCTCTCAATTTTAACTCTTAGTTTCAATATTCTCTTAATTCTCAATCTTAATTTCCTTTACTTTTTTTTTTTAATTATATCTATAAATTATAATTTTCAATTTATTGTTTGAAGTTTCAAATTCTTAATTTATTATTTTTAAATTTCAAAATCTTATTTTATTATTTTTAAATTTCAAATTGTCAATTTATAATATTTATAAATTTCAAAATTTCAATTTATAATATTTCTTTATTTATAAATTTTTATTTCAATTTATATTTTTAAATCTAAAATTTTAATTTATTAGTTATTACTTTTAAATATCAAAATTTCAATTTATTAAATTCCATGTAATAAACGGTAAGAGAACAACGTAGGCTTTGATTCTTCTAAAATTTGAGAGGATACGTAGGCAACTTAATTATGGTAATAAATTATATGCAAGCCCTATGTTTTTATTTTTTTATTTTTATTAAATCAAAGTTCAAATAATTAAATTTATTATTTCTTTTGTGTATAGATTTATTTTTTTATTATCAAAATATAGTTTAATATTAATTTTTAAATTTTATTTTTATTTTAAAAAAAGGTTCCAGAATCGGAATCGAAATTGGAATTGGAACCGGAACCTGAACCATTACGGAACCATCAATTTCAAAACCGAACCGAAACCATTTTATATTGGTTAAGGTTCCGGTTCTAACTTTTTTAGAACCGAAACCATCAGTTTGGAACTGGAACCGTAACCAAACCGAACCGAACCGTGGTCATGTCTACCTTTTCTGGATGATACTCAATAGTATAGTCATAGTCTTTAATGAGTTCTATCCACCGCCTCTATCTTATGTTAAGTTCTTTTTGTGTGAGTAAGTATTACAAGCTCTTGTGGTCTGTGAAAATATGACAAGGAACTCCATAGAGATAATATCTCCATATTCTTAAAGCAAATACCACGACCGCAAGTTCTAAGTCATGAGTTGGATAGTTTAGTTCATGCTTCTTCAATTTCCTAGAAATATATGTTATCACACTCTTCTATGCTACATTAATACACACCCCAAGTCCTGTCTAGAGGCCTCATTGTACACTGTAAAACCATCTTCGCTTAATGGAAGTGTGAGTACCAGAGTTGAGGTCAATCTCTTCTTCAATTAATCAAAACTCTGTTGACATGCATCCGACCATGCAAATTTTTCTTTCTTTCTTGTCAATTTGGTTAATGGCGCGACTATTTTGAAAATCATTCTACAAACTTCTTGTAATGATCTGCCAAACCCAAGAAACTCCAAACCTCGATTACATTGGTGGGCTGTCTCCAATTCACTATATCTTCACTTTTCTGAGGATCCACACTAATTCCCTAAGCTGCATGTTCTAGAAAAATAACTCTATCTAACCAAAATTGACACTTGTTTAACTTGGCATAGAGTCGCTATTCACTTAAGGTTCGCAAAACCACCGTAAGATGCTCCGCATGTTCCTCCTTACTGCTTGAATACACCAATATGTCATTGATGAACACTATGACAAACTTGTTCAAATAGGCATGAAACATCCTATTAATCAAATCCATAAAAGCTGCGGGGGCATTTGTTAACCTAAAAGACATGACTAAGAATTCATAGTGTTTATATTATGTCTTGAATGCGGTCTTAGGAACATCCTTACTGTGGATTTTCAACTGATGATACACAGATCTATATTTATCTTGGAGAATACTTTAGCTCCTTGAAGCTGATCAAATAAATCATCGATCATTGGGAGCGAATACTGATTACGCATAGATACTTTCTTCAATTGTCTGTAATTGATGTATAATCTCATGCTTCCATCTTTTTTCTTGACAAACAAAATTGATGCTCCACATGGTGACGTACTCGACCTGATAAACCCTTTATCAATCAATTCTTCCATCTGTACCTTTAATTCTTTTAATTCTGTGGGAACCACTTACAAGGTGCCATAGATATGGGTATCGTTCCTGGAATTAATTTTATTTCAAATTCAATCTCTCTGTCCGGTGGCATACCAGGAAATCCTTTGGGAATACATCCGAAAAATCCCTAACCATGGAATATCCTCCAATCTCATTCCATTATTCTTCACATTAACTACATAAGCTCAATATCCTGAATATGACTTCCGAATCATCTTACTAGCCATCATTGCAGTCATCAGAATAGTAGAAAGCATTTTTTATACCCTACAGAAAACAACATCTGGCTCCTCTGACTTAACAAGTCTTACCTCCTTTTGGAAGCAATCTGCAGTGGCATGATACTTCGACAACCATTTTATACCCAATATCATGTTAAAGTCATGGATATCTAGCAATATCAAGTTCACCCGAAATTCGTGACCCTTTATCGATACTTTACTATCAGTATATACTTTTTCAGCTGCCAATAAACCCCTTATAGGTGTTGACACTGTCATACAACAATCTAAGGGTTTTGATTTCACATCAATGTTTGCAGCAAAACTCATAGAGATGAATGAATGAGTAGCCCCATAATCAATTAATACATATGCATCACGATCAAATATAGAAATCATACCTGTCACCATCTCTGGGGTAGCATCTGCTTCCTGCTGGGCTACTACAAAAACTCTAGCTTGAGTTTGGGATCTACCTATCGGTCCTCTAGATGGTTGACCCCTGATCTTCTAATCCACTTGGTTTACTAGATGTAGTGGGGTCTCTAGCTTGTAAACCTTTCTGCTATTGGCCCTGACTAGCACTGAATGGCCTCTTTCTACTGTCCCCACATCTAGTCTACTACCGAAAACTAGCTGTGGGTAATTCTTTGCAAAGTGCCCTCTCTATTCATACTTGTAATATGTATCGGTGCCCAACCTACACTAGCTAGAGTGACATTTACCATATTTCACACACTCTAGCCTGGTGCTCTTTACGCTTCTGATAGTTCGGAATTCGATTGGTGATTTCACGAAGTCTTGAGTTTATTATGCCTCATAACTTGACTGACTGCTGCTAGACCACTTCGATTTTCCTCATTTCTTGGCTATTTTGCTAGCCCTCCTTGAATCTAAGTTGATCATCTCCGTTTCAAACTCTGGGTGTCACTCCGAGGTTTTTTATCCATGCTCCTTTCAACCCTGACTGCAGCTTTTACAAGTTGACCATACTGATTGTGTGCAATTGATGCCATGTAGGTCCTGATTTCAGGATTCAGACTCACTACAAATCTCTTGCTTTTATGTTCTTTATCATCTTGAATAAATGGAGCATGTTTCACCAACTCTGAAAATTTCTTCTCATATTCCATTACTGAAAGTGTACTTTGTTCTAACTTGAAGAATTCTTCAATCTTAGCGTATTTATAACTCTTTGGGAAGGACTAATATGTGAACTCTCTTTTAAATTAAGTCCATAATACCCACTCTGGGTTCTGCCTCTACAATATCTTCCATCAGTCTTTGGCCTTGTCTTTCAATAGGAAGGCTAAAAATGTCACCATCTACTTTTCTGAGTACCCTTTGACTTCAAAGATCCTTCATTATTCTTCAACTAGAATAAGACTTTCTCTAGTTTATCGGTCCTATCATAGTTTTCGACTCGTAACTTTAGAGCCCATTCAATGAAACCCTCTGCTTTCCGCAGCTAATGAAGTGTCACTGCTAACAACTAAGTCATCGATTATAACTATACATTTCCACCTTTAGGCTCTGAAAGCTAGGATGGACCTGGATGGGACGGTTCTGAGGGGATTGGATTTTAGGGAACATTTGTGGACTCATCCATTTGTTTCTCTATTGGTGCAAGAGTCTTAGTGGTGGCTTTCTTAATAGTGAGACGGCCTCGACGATACATTTTTTTGTGAAATTTAAACATGTTTAATGTCATGTAATGCATATGATTCTAAAAGAATGCTGAAAAGAAATCATACAATTTTAGAGGAAAAATTAAATCATTCTCGGAAATGGTCTTTTTTTTTATTATTTTTTTTAATGGATAACTTTTGAAATTTTCCAAATATTTTTTCAAAACCTGGCATTGATACCACACTGAAGGGACTCAACCCAGATTTTTCCTTTAGGGACTCGAGCAAAGCCCTCTTGGCATTCTAACGAAAGTTCTTACATTTTTCATACGGTAACTCTAAATAACTCTATAGAGCGAACCTGTGATATATTTCCATTTCATAATTATTCAGAAATTTGAGTGATAAATTTTTTTTTTTTTTCGGTAGCACCACGACAGTTTTCGACATTTCTAATCTTTTCAAATCACTACAAAATAATTTATAAAAACTTCAAAATTCATACATTCTTCTCTACTTCTAATTTTGGACTTCAGGTCTATCTCATAATCCAAGTTTAACCACAATTAGAAACATTTCGATAAAAAATCATTTCAAATTCTAAAACTATTTTATTATGCATAAAATTACAAGTATTTACATAAAATCAAAAGTATTTCCATTATTTATGTTTAATAGACCTTAAAATATGTACAATAATTTTCACAATTGTGATCATCGAAAATGCCCACCTAACTTTGCATTGGAGATCACTCGCTCTGAGCACTTGTCTCTACATTTGGGGAGATTTTCATGAAATAAACAGAAAAGGGTAAGCTAAAGGAGCTCAGTGAATGTTATGAAAAACATATTTTTTACATAAATATCTCCTAAAAATATTTGGAAATCGAAAATCCTTAATAATTCATTCAATTATAAATTTCACAGTTTTGCAAACAAATAGATATAAATCCATTTGAAAACATAAATGTACATCATTAAAATCTATCTAAAACATAAACATGGCTACATCATAAATAGTATCAGTCATGTAACATGTATCAAATAGAACTCAGGGAAATCATCTCACACCGACTGATCTTAGATCACCGGTGGTGGGGACGATCCATCTTAGTCATAAACCATTACGTTGCAGAATATTACCTCACCTTACAGGTATTTATTATAGTACCTTAAAATCGCACAGAGGATGACACGACAGACTTAATTTCCTCACAGTCAGTGACACGCCCCCTCTTGAGATGTCATGCACTCATAAGGTACTTCGGTTGATTCTCAGTCATATCGTGGGAATTAGGGTAACCATTGGTCTTGAAAACTTTCTTTACTCATATTTTAAAATTTTAGCTCTTATACTAAAAATAATTAATCATAAAGGCATAATGCTTTAATTTGTTACTAAAAGCATATATATATATATATATATATATATATATTACTTCAAAAAACTTATGCTATAAACATTTTCTTTAGATAAAACTCAATTCAATTTCAAGTTATTTTAACATTTATAAAAACACTTTTAAGTATATTAAAAATACATTTAGTATTTTATAAAATAATTTTACACTCACCTTACTTTCAATTTACTAGAATACCCTTCAACAATTCTCCTTTAATTCTTTTGTTACCTTTTCATCTACAATGCACATTCTAATTTAGAATCCATCAACTAATTATTTGGAACCAATACTAATTCACCAAATTTACATACAAACTACCATGTCCTTCATCTTGGCCAATTACACTACATTACATATATGCATTATTCTTTTAATTTTTCTATACATTAGTCATCTTTAATTCATCTCAATATCACCCTACTTCATTCATATGACATAAACATAAGGTGTACCCCAAACTTTCATGCTTGGCCGGATTACATAGAAATCTAATCCAAACTTTTCCTTTTCATTTTCTTGATGCACATCATCTTAGAATCATGTAAAACCTCATATAAATATATCAAAATATTAAAATCAATTCATGTGAACTTAAACCCTAGCTTGGCCAATTACACACCATGACATCCAACATCATTTTTCCACTTTCATGGCCACCAAACACATTAAAATCACTCCATTATTCATCTAATGCATAAACTACATCAACTTGAATTTAAATCAAAAGGTCAACTTCACTAGTAAGCTTACCACTTGCTCTTGGGTCTCTAGCCTTGCTTTCACATCAACTTGAAATCTTAAATCTTTAGATCCATATACACAAATCACAAATAATTCATTAGGAACCATTTATCCAAACATTTACTCAAACTAGTCATGGAAACTCAAACTTTACCTTTTGAAATCAACTTGAAATGGACGGATTTTGTTTCTAAGCTTGTATGCAACCTTAAATGACTTAAAAATCACTCAAAAATAACCTTAAAACCTCAAATGCAGTAAGCTGTCCTTGGTTCGCCTCTCATGGTCAGACACCCCTTCTTTTTTTTTCTTCCTTGGCCGAATACTTTCTCTTTGGTTCTCATTTGATTTTCAACTTTATATATCCATTGTTTGCCCTTACAAATGCATCTAAACTAACTTTGAATTCACAATTTTTCCATTAGTTGGGTTTGAAAGCTTCTGATTGGTTAAAATTTAAAAACTAATTTAATTTTAATAATTTTCATTTCATTTCATTTCAAATATATGACATCATCCTTTGTCTTTTAGTCTATTTTGTCTTCATTTGTCATTCTTATCTTCCCTTTTCATGCTTCGTTCACGCCACTTCATGCTCTCCTCTCAATTTCACGATCCTTCATTTCACATTTTCAAATTTTCTAAAATGCCCTTGATGCATTTTATTCACTTTCTTACCTAAATAATTTTGAAAATATTCCATGATCATTCAATCATTCAATTGACCATGTAATACCTAAATTGAGTATGTTATCTCTCAATTTCAAGCTTTAACAAAAATTCAAATTGATGTAAAATCATCAATACCATTATCCTAAAAAAAAGGTATTTTCATCCAAAAATCTTTGAAGCTCTCAAAATCTACTCAAACAGACTCATTTTTTATCAGTACAATTTTTTTTAGACTATACGATCCATTCTAGATATTTTCGATGATCGGGGTCCATTTTTTAAAAATCACTATTCACCCAGTCAATTTTCACTTAGAATACTATTCATAAAAAAAATTTTATTACTCATAAAAAGTGAAAATTTTGGGCTTTACAATTTACCGCTTCTATAAAAAATTCGTCTTGATTGAGAATTTCAACCATGGATGTTCAATCAAGGCTGAGATTCCCCACCAATCCCAACCTTAATTGAAAATTATGGTCAGAATTCTAAATCTGAAGGTCGGGATTCTCAACCCGAAGATGTATATTAATTCAAGGTTGGTATCCCCAACCTCAAGGTTGAGATTTCTTACCAATCCCAACCTCAATTGGAAATTCTCAATCTTTAGGTTGGGAATCCTAACTTGAACTTTGAGATTCCTAACCTTAATTGAAAATTTAAGTTGAGATTTTCAATTTGGAGGTTGGGATTCTCAATCCTGGAGGTTGAGAATCTCATCCTAAAAGTTGAAAATCCCAACCTCGATGTTCAATGAAGGTTGAGATTCCCAACCTTGAGGTTGAGGTTGGGAATCCCAACCTCCGTTGAACATTTTCAACCTGAAGGTTGGGATGCCCATCCTCCAGATTGAGAATGACAACCAGATTGTTAAATTAGGTTGGGATTCCCAATCTGTATGGTTAATTATAGTTGGGATTCCCAAGATCGAGGTTGGGACAAGGTTGGGAATCCCAACTTTCAGGTTGAGATTTTCAATTAGAGTTATTATGAAAAATATTTCTTCCCTTCTTAGGCCCAAACACTTGATTGAATGGATTTGGGATTTGAAATCTCATCCCACTCGCCAAATACAATGAAACAAACATGACCTAACTGAACTAAAGATTGATTTATGGACTTCAGCACTAAAAATTGATATGGATTTTTTAATTGTCAAAAAAATACATTATACAGTTCATACAAGAAGAAATAAAGTAATATTGAAATTTTTTTTTTGAGAAAAATTTAAGAGTCAACAATTCAGGTTATTTCTAAAGGTATTAGTGGGTGTACAAAGTAAAACTGATAATCTTCATATTAAAAATTGGGTAGCAAATCGATGCTATGCGAGTTTTTTTTTTGTTTTCTTTACTCGCATTAGCAGCCTCACCTTTATATACGTCATACTATTACGAGGAGTACATTAAGAATAACATTTGTTACAATTTAAATCAATTAAAATGAATTCACTTTAACTCACAGGTTGGAGAAAATAGTGATTTGATCACCCCCACTTGCTACTTCAAGTAGCAAGTTCGAGTCTCTTTTGCCCCACTCTTTATATTAATATTCATAAAGTTATGGATAGATTTCTTCCAATGTCGTGGAAGTTATTATCTAAGCTATAGTTTCTTTTTCTATTGTTATTAATTGCATGCGAAAGAAAAGAAAGAAGCGAAAAAACGAAGGAGAAAATTAAAATGTAAACCAATTCCCCTTAATCATAATCATATTTTTACACCATTGATATTACATACCACTACTATTTTGAGCAATCAATAACCTATAATTTTAACTTAGACTTCATCAGTAATATCATCTGTTCCCAATTGGCTTTTCAAAATGTAAACAAAAATCATTGCAATTACCAACAATTTTCTTCCATTTTATGTGCATTCCTATTTCGGATCACATCCAATGCTATGACATTACATAGCTCACTGCTTGTTAATTTCTATATATCAAAAGAAAACAGAAGCAAGAAAAATGTCACCAAAAAGGCTTGGAAGTGACACATGAAGTGTTGATACACTGCCTCAGAAAAATGCATTCCAAAAATAGTAATTTACTCTGCAAGGATCCGAATAGGAAATAATGATCAACCAGCTATTGAACCGATGTCTTTTCCTAATCCCTATGACAACTGGTTGCTTTGTTTGCTTCCTAGCATGTGTATTTTATGCACATGTACTTGCTACTGAAATTTGTTTAGAACTCATCATCATTTCCTCAATAATGTGTTTTGCAAACTCTTGCTCTTGCTATTGAACCTTCTCAGCAACAAAGGTAAAAAGCTGCAAATCCCTAATGTGCATAGCCTTCAAAATAATTACTACCAAGAGGTTAGATTAATGTAAATCAACTAATGAGAGAATAGTGTAATGGCAAGATGCCATATTTCAGTAATAGCAAATCACAAACCATGACGTTAGATTAATTATGGGTTAAAAACTTTAAGTAATTATGGAGAAAGTGGAAAATATCAGCACCCACACAAATCGAGTTCAACTGACATGGAGATCGTTAAGAATACAAGAAAAAATATTGGTAAAATACATGAACAAATAACTATATTTAAGGGTAATAGCCACAACACAAGTAATTTTACCTTCTTTTCATAGTCCATTTAAGCCAACTTTGTATAATAATATATATTTAACCATGCTGTTAATTAAAGAATTAAAATCAATGGTTAAAGAAGGAAAAACAAAAACTTACATTTGTCATATCAAAATATGGTCTCAAAAGCTTTTCCATGCCCTTCTGCATGAAAACAGTCCCTTAACGAATTTGTAAACACAAGAAATCTCAGTGAGGTTGAAAAAAGAACCAAGAAACAAACCCAACAAAATAAATCTTGAAGGCTGCCAAAGTAAATTTTGTCTTGATAATATCAAGAAAATGAATATACACGCTGTTCATTGATGAGCATCTCTACTGCTTTCTCATTTGCTGCACTAAGAACTCCTGTCATGGTGCCTCTAGCCCATCCAGTAGCATAGGCAAGATCCATGGACAGGTATTTGACTTTGTCAGGTTTCTCAAATGTTAGAGAACCAAGCCTGTGTAATACCATTTCAATTTTTAGTAACTAATCAAACAAAAACTGACAACAAAAATTCAAAACTTTAACTAATTTCAAATTATGAAGTAATTGCACGAAACCCTCCTTAGATTTGCCAAAAAACAGATGAAAACATATTTACTTTTTTATTACATCAAACCCCTATACCATCAGTTGACTTCTGTCAACTTTAACGGTTTAACTGATGTAGTTGACCCATGATGGTGAATGGGTGACATGAGAGAGAGAGAGACATGGTGAAAGGACCAAAATGCCCTCCATTCAATTAGCGGTGATAAAAATCAACGTTAAGTATGGGGGTTTTGTGCAATTAAAGGATAACTATGTTTTTATTTGTTTGAGGCAAACTTTGGGCTAGTGTTGTGCAATTCACTCTTCAAATTATATATATAGGACTCCTGGTATAAAGACACAATTCATCTTGAGATATAATTCGAATATCACAACTAAAAGAAAGGCTTAAAAAAAATGTTGTCTTTAAAATTATTGTTGTAAGATGTAGTGGCCTATAAATTATCTATCGTCGACAGAAAGCTCAACAAAATGGATGCTAAATTCCACCAGATCTTTTATGTAAGCACAACTTCTCAAAAGAGGATGTGCACCTTGATCCTAAAGTAATATATCAATCTTAAAAAGCATTATCAACTTCATATAAATCAATGTAGGTACAATTCTCAAAAAGGAAAAGACAGCACAAGGTTATTAAACATTACTTTGGATTTTTTGATACATCGAAAACAAGTAGACTTATATATATATATATATATATATATATATATATATAAGAGCTTAAGATTTAGACACTATATATAAATACAAGAAACTTGAAAATAGAAAAAAAAAGACTACAGAAAACTCTTTTATCTAATGAATTTTAGTACCATCTTCAAAGGACATAGAGTGAAAAATGAACGAAACTAAAAAAATGAAAGAGACCTTTTTCAGTGCTATTACAAATGGGTCATTCTTTAAGAGAAATGGTGCCACTCGAGGTGTTCGTGACAACATATCTAACTAGGATCGTATGTAAGAAGGATTAATAGCCTAGCCACTATTGTCTGCAAAAATGTTAATATTCTTGCCTTGGTAACCATAGATATACCTTTGGACAAACGAAAAAATTATATCACAAATTAGATGTTACATGCAAAAAAATGAAAGTTTTATGCATCATTATTGCAAATTAATGACAATGTACTTAATATGATTTTAAAATAGATTAAGGTACAACAATTATGAGATTATAGAATAAATTTGTAAAAATATTGTTCTTTAAAAACAACAGAAGCTTTCTTCATCTTGTTGCCATAACAAAGTTCCATCTCCAGTAAGTTACTTTCTATAGAAAAGTTTAATAACATTTTGCACCACCACTAGAATTATGTTGAACCACAAAATTCAAAATATGTGAAAATTTACCATACCAATTATTAACATTCAACTTAAATAAAGGTCAGCATTCATGTGAATGAAAGACACTTGAAAGCATTAATTCATGCATTCAACCACAACAATACCAATATTGTATTTTATGATTGGGTCGTAAACCCAAAATTTTTAATTAGGATATGTCCAGTCAATATGTAGGCAGCAAAACATCATCATAACTTATTTTAAAGAAAATGCTACTCCTATTGGAAATTATCATGTTTGATACTCGTTTCTATCATTGATGCCATGTAAATGTCTTTGTAGATTATAGTACACGTCATTATTGTTCAAAGAAAGAACTATTCAATTCAACTCAAAGGAACATGACAAGTCATAAAGTAGCAATATCAAGATATTGGCAGTAGAAATTACAACACATCAACATTGCCTTTCTTTTGTAAAGCTTAGACAGGTTAACTAAGAACACTCGATGCACACTCGTTGCCACCCCTCTGTTTATATTGATAAGTAAATATTAGATCAATCTTACTTCTGATATTAGGGCATAATACATTGTCTACACCACAATTCAACATCACTTTGACATCCAGTGTTCTACATGCAAACTTATCGTTCATTCATGAAATTAATGTCCCATAGTAATACATCATACATGGAATAGAACCAACCTTTCAAAATGCTGAAAATCTAATGTACAAATGGTTGTACAAGCCCAATTGCATTTTTCATATTGGTTACATTTCTTAAAATGCAATGGAAGTATTGAAAAATACTTCATTACGTCCCTATCATTGGCCGCTAAGTAATCATTGAACGTACCAAAACTTCCAATACTAGTTTCCACTCTAGAACTTCTCATATTTAAAAACAAAAGTAAAAGAATAACACAAGAATAACATTTTCAGTTTTGAATAACACAGTAAAAAAATATTTTCTTTTTCAAGCTCCAAGACTCTCTCTCTTAATAAAATCATTTTAGCTTCTAAAGATTTCTTCAAATTCTCCACCTAACAAATATTTTTGAATAACAAATTTTAGAGCAGATTAATTGAAATATTTCCTAAACTTATTATTGAGAGCTCATAACATAGAAAGTACCTCAGTCTTGAAGTTTTTGTGAGAAAATTCCAATTGCTTCAATGTGTTTTCATTTGCCTAAGATATGCTTTTATACTACAAAATTGAAGAGAATTTCACATCATTATTCCATTGCATAAGAATAGTAAGCATCTCATTACATAAGATAAGCACTTGAAGCATGTGAACCTTGTTGGCCAATAATTCTTCCCTCAATTTTTCCAACTCATACTACTGGTAACAATAGGAGATTAAATATCGAAAGCATATTAGGTGTTTACCAAAAAACTTGATTAGGAACTCAACCTGTCAACCCAACAATTCTTAATTTTCCAGCAAAAAACCAATTCATTATTCAAATCCAAACCAAATCATGTTCAAATGCAAATGTCCACTAAAATAGATTATATGTCATAATCCAAACCTAAACTCATATAATCTTATACCAAACAATCAAAACAACACCTGATCACATCAAACCCATGTTATTATTCACTGAATTTTCTCCTTCAACCAACAAAACACAAAAGCAAATGTACTTGAACACTGATTATCCTAATAAGGAAACAAAAAACAAACTCATCATTCATAATCAAGTCAACAATGAATAAATTGCTCACAAATTCAAACAATAAATTTTGTTTTCAACATGAAGCTTACTCTCCATCACTCTCCTTTCAAATATTTCAATCAAGTACAACAAAGCAAAACAAAACACTATAATTCAAATCTCATGTCACCAAATTTGATCATAAAACCATTGAGAATCTAAAACAAAATCATACCCAGTTGCTCAAATTCTATCAGAAATAGAAACGTAATAGAGACTTGTTGATTGAAATGGGCAACATTAAGAGAGATAGAGGTTGTTAATCTGTAAGCTGTAAAAAAACCTGCGAATTAAGAGTTCATGTTAGAGAGAAGTCATAGTTAATAGAAAACAAGTAAACATAGTCAAGCAAACCAGAGTGAGAGAGGAGTAGTCAAGCAAAATAGAGTTGACACGACGACAATAGAGAGAGAGGCGCACGGTTGAGAAAACCAAGCAGTAATACACGACGGTGACGGAGAGAGAGAGATGCAATCGAGTAAACCAAATGGTGGTACATGGCAACGATGGAGAAAATAAGGTGTAAGAGAGAAAGAAAATGGGGTTGTGAAGGAGAAGAAAATGGTGATGTGAAAAGAGAAGAAAAGGTAATGTTAGGGTTTGTGTGAGACAATGAAAAAAAAATGGTATCTGTTATTCATTGGAGTTGAGAGTCAAGCGAACCAAGTAATCGGACAGTGGCGAGTGGAGGTCGGCGATTTATAAGATATGACCGTTAAGAGGTACGACGATCAAACAAAAAATTTGGCTTCTCATATAGTTAACATCGGTGGTTGGAGGTGCGACGGTGGTGGGTGGAGATATGAGGGTAAGGGTGAGGGGGTGCGAGGGTCAAAGAAAATTGTTGGACAGTGAAAGGGTGACCGACAGTGGGTGGAGGTAAGATGTGACGATGGTGGGTGGATGTGCGACGATGAGGACTTTAGATGGAGGGTTGGGATTCCTAGAGTGAGAATGAGAGAAAAAAGTTGAGAATAGAGAGAGAGAGTGACAAGTTTTATAAACGGAGAGTGACCGTCCCACATAAAAGGGGTAGGTCAGTTGTAGTTGGATTGAGTGATCAAGGGTATTCTTGTCCAAAAAAAATCATACTGCAAAGATTTACTAAAAAATGGTCATTTCTCAAATGGGTCTTCACAAAAAGGTTAATTTTCAACTAAACCTGATAATCACTAAACAAATTAAGATATAAAATGTTGACTTTGTTCAGTAATCTTACATAAAAAAATGTTCTTTATTATGTCTATTGTGACAATGATTGATATGACCTTTATGTAAAAAATATTCTATAAAATATTCTTATACATTTTATACATTCTATACAATGTCTTTGTGCATATAAATATACATTTTATACAAAATATTCTATAAAATAAAAATCCCCATAAATTGATGGTAATCTAACAATGAAGCTTCATCTAATGGTGACACAGGAAAACAAATACATTTACACTTTCATACTGAAAAAAGTAAAAGGTTAAAAACATGCATGCTGACTTAAAACAAGCATAAAGACGTCAACAATTCTCATGGGAATGAGATCCATGAGAAGCCACTCCTTTGGATGGGTTTGGTTTAATTTCTAAGATATAGAAAAGACAAAATCTAACCAACCATTCCAAATGACCTGGTATGCTTTCATGTATGAATATAATTTATAATCTTACCAACCCTGACTTGTAGTTTTCTCAGAAATGATACCGACCAAAATTTACTTGGTAAGACATACAATTGATGTGAAGAGTCTCCCACCGAAGTTTTTCTAGTTTACAATTCACAACTGATTATACAACTTTTCTCAAGTTACTGCATTACGTCAGAAAATAAATATAGTGCAAACCAATCAATGTCTCAATGACATACCTAATGAGAAAATGAATAAGATCTCAACTCAAGCAATATCAAACATTCACAATGATTTAAAGTGTACAACAAAATGAACAATCAATCAAACAAGTAGATAATTTTACAATGACATTCCTGTAATGCAACATTTAGTATAATCCAAACAAACCAAAAAAGAAAGACAACAAGAGAGCAATTAATTATTCTCAAACGCCTATATGATATCCACTTACATGCTTTCAAAATTAATCAAAAAAATTGTAATGATGCAATAAAATTAAAGGTTCACATAATATTGTTGCTCAAACTTATGTCGATGTATGAAACTTCGCAGGTGTACAAAATGTTGGTATCATCACGTTTTAGGACAGGGTCTGGGATAACTTCAATGACAAAAAGAGGTCAGCAGGAGCACCACCTCTTCTTCCAGCATTCCCTTCACCTCCGACCCTTAATCGGCTACTAGAGTCTACACCAACCGGCACCTTCAGGCTGATTCGCTTTGTCCTCCTTACACGTCCATCCCCAGAACAAGTGTTGCAAGAAGTAAACACCACCCCAGTCCCAGTACATGAAGAACAGGTCATTACCTACTGGAAAACACCTAATGGAGTCCTTGCGGATGAGACAACCTGTCCCTGTCCACCACACGTACTACATGTAGATGGTTTTGTCCCTGGTTTTGCACCTGAACCATTGCAAGTCCCACAGCTTTCAAGACGTGTTGTCTCAATCTCTTTTTCAACTCCAAAAACTGCTTCCTTAAAATTTAGGACAAGGCTGTAATATTCATCCTGGCCATCAACTGCTCTGTTCCTGGAAGCTCTGCCACCCATGCCCTCAAAAAGTGACTCAAGCAAATTGAAAGGATTGCTGAAATCCTGGCATAGTTAAGTAATTGATCCAACCATGAGTAATAGGAGTTGAGAATATCAAAAGAAATAATAAAAGCAATGATTTTCTTTTTTATAACCAGGATTTAACTTACCCCCATTCACCTGCCAGCATCTTTAAGTCCAGCCTCTCCATGCTTGTCATATAAAGATCGTTCCTCATCATCTGATAAAACCTGCAGAAGTGTACAGACGTTTATCAATGAGGATCAAATGCTTCATACTATTGCTATAAAATTTATGGCAGTCATTAATCACAAGCAACAACTGAACACTTACCTCGTATGCATTGCTAATTTCCTTGAATTTCTGTTCTGCATTAGGTTCTCATCTGCAGCATCAAATAAACTAACCCTTAAGCAACAGTACTAGGATATCAATAGGACAATGAAACAAGCAAACAGACTACGAGACTTTTCTTTTCCTTATTTACTGTCTTTTATTGAAGAAGAAGACTAAGTGGGTCTCAATCACTGCATCAGCCACTTAAATTTATTTATTTTTCAACTTAAGTCGAAGTGCTGGATGAAGCCACTGGCCTCCACTATATCATCATGACACCTTCATTAAAAATACTAAACTATAAACAACTAACCTAATTCATGACTTCAATATTAATATACTTTTCTTTTAGTATATTTGCCAAAGATGATATTGATTGCTTTATGTATTGAAAACCATTTCCAATTCTAAGAACACAGAGAAAGGGAGAATATAATAATATGATAAAGATTGAACACGGATTTGTGAGCAACTCACCGAATAAATTACACTTTCCTTTCTCTTTCAAGAGACTAGATGAAGTTTCTGCCTTGAATAGATTTAAATCAATCCTCAATTGCACTGCTTGAATAGCATAACTGTAAAATTCAACATGGCTAATAAAACATGAGTTCTGCATTGACAATTTAATTCTGTATGATACGCCTTGATGTGTAGATGGAATACGATACTGGTTAAAATCATCCAAAACAGAAGAAAATGTTAGAGAAAGAGTTAAAAGTTTTGATGAGAAAAGAAATGTTATATAAATGTTCTTCCAAGCTGGTGGTATGCATCACCTTTTGTCATTGATTCTTCAATAAATTCATGTCGTAATAAATGCTTCACTGCATCACGTTGAAAGATAATATATCAAGTTTTCTTCACGCGAAAAAGATATTTCAACTTCCTAAAAGTTGAACGGTTTTTGCAGATGTAACTATTAGCTAAAGGTTCTTAATGGTGAGTTACATCTCAATATCTACATATCAATAGCCTAAGAACACGCACAATTGAAAGGTTATTATAACAACTCGATTGAAGCTTCTAGCATCAAAATAGCAAAGAAGGTGTTGCTAGTGATAACAAAAACTTGATATATCCATATGTGTCCAGATGACACATGTTCAGGTCTCTTGATGTCAAACCACAATATCTGATATAAATAAGGTCTTTATGATAGAAGCTGCATGCTTCAAGCAACATCTTACAACGTGTAATCAAAGACCATAAGTTTGTATGATGAGCATTAAATAACCAGCTGTTGCCTAGCAGGACATGGAAAAGATCAATAAGAAGCAGTTAAAATGCAATGTAAGAATTTGATATGATGATACAAAGCGTAGGATGAGTCTAGGAGAGCAAAATAAAAAGCAAGAATTTATATATAGTAGCACTTGTTATCTATGATGACAAAAGAACCAAAATATGACAGCTTCAAAAGTAAAAAAATACCTAAATTGCATTGAAAGCATCCTTCACTCTCTCAGTTTATGTTTGTCCTCCAACCTAGATATGTGACGTGGAAAATAAAGTAATGGTGAAATTGGATATTAAATTCCCTAAAACTAACTAATCGTGCCAACGAAAACAGGAAATTACCTACATCACAATTACACAAACATGGAAGTATCCCAATGCTTTCATTAAGCGTCCAACTTTTCATGGTACTGTTTTGCTGCCAATGTCACGCTACTTTAATTACTTGAGAGTAGCAAGGAAGACTCAAGGATAGCAAAATTAAGGAAATAGAGAATTAGTGAAAGGCACCTGGTTACTGATCTATGCAACTCTGTTCCTTTGAGAGCACAACATTGGCATCATGTCCCAGAATCTTGTTCTTAGCTTATTCTAGGGTTAACCCAACCTTATCTTTTATTGCAATCCTTCATGCACCATTTATCAACACGTCACTTCCATTTCCTAGAGATATGTTTAAAGCGATAAATAATGTCACTTACACCATTGTGGGATGAATAAAACCAGTAGCCATAAGATCTGCATATATTTCCTAACAGCATTGTTGCTATACCTGAAATTGTCACAGCAAAACAAGATAACATAATTAAACTTTTAGACTTATGCACATATTCATGTGAAACAACATCCATATGCTGCTTGAATTGCCTACCTTTGCAATTATAACACACCAACTAATATTAGCATTCATGACGGTCAACTTTGCTTTCTGGCTTAACAAATATAACTGGAAATAAAATAAAAAAATCATGTTAGAATTAAGCAAAAAGAAATTCTCACTCAAGATGAAGGATAGAGACTTAGTCATACTCACAAATTTATCACCTTTTGCTCATTGTCAAGAGTCTCTTTATCAACTATGTTGTAGGCCGAAAAAGGGTGCATGCTCCATTACTGACTAAGAAAATATTTTAAATTTGATGACAACTGTAGAGGCCTAGATTTTTTGGGTTAAAAACATCGATTCTCTACCATTACTATATTTTTAGTAAGCTCTATTACCTTTTGTGTACAATTCTAAATATGAAACCTAAAATTGAAAACAAGAAAACAGAATGAAATTTCATACACCAATTAAATCAAGAAAGAGCAAATTACCTAAATCAAAGAAAAACATCCTGAAAGTTCAGCAATCTGTTCATTGAGCTTCTCTTTTTCGTACTCCTGTCCTATTCTACTGCCAATATCATGCTACATTGATTACTAGAGAGTAGTAAGGCAAATAGTGAAAACAAAGGAAAGGAATTAACTTTCAACACCCCAAGAATTTCATAGTGCCGCCATCAAATACAATGGTTGTGGTTTCCTTGGTTGGCACATCTTTGCAGCAGGTTCTGGGACCTTCTTCTTAGTTTTATACAGGACTAATCCAACATCATCTCTTATTACAGTTCCTGCTTGTTTTCCTTTTACAAGCTACAATATATAAATTTTTGCAGAACACAAAACAGAATAGCACATTCAAGTAATTATCAAATGGTATAATACTACTGTCTTCTTGTGTTCTCAATGTCACAAAGGAGGCCGTTATCATTTTAAAGAACACATGAACCTATGGTAAAGGATAGGAATTCAATATAAAATTGGATATAGATTTGACAATAGATACCTAGCTAATAGAAAAACCACAAACATGGATCACTTGTTTCATCAACTGCTTTCTCTCTTTAGATTTCAAGAGCCTCCGTAAAGTTTTTGTTTCAAGAGCCTCTGTAAAGTTTCTGCCTTCAAGATTGAAATCCACCTATGCAAATGAGCTGTGCAAAATGTCATTAATTTTTAATGGAACTGGAGTTGCAAGCATGTAATAGATGTGTAGTGACAGCCGTTAGTACCTTGACTTCAAATTTGATGACAAAAGCACCAACATGAGAAAGCTTCAAAAGTTGAACTGCCTACTTTAAGAGCATCCTATACCCCCAATTTCTTTACTTTAAGTTCAAGTAATGTTTGTCCTCTAGCCTAGATCTGTGACAAAAAATAAATGGTAAAAACAAGAAGGAAATTCCATAGATTAACTAATCAAGTAAACAAAAATTACCTAAATCACACTTACACCACCATGGAAGTATCCCACAGCTTTCATTAAGCTTCAACTTTTCATGTCCTATTTTGCTGCATGTGCCATGCTACGGTAAATACCAGAGAGTATCAAGGCAGACAATAAGATAAGGAAAAAGAGAAATAACAAAGGTACCTGGTTCCCGATCAATGGAAGCTTAGTTTTCTCCTCTTCTCTACCACGTACCTCAGACGAATTATGATAAGCAGTAGTGATACGTGTTTTCAATCTCCGAGATTCTTCGGGACTCCTATCAATGGTATTAAGACGATACATATCTTTCTGTCTAGCGATATCATCAGGTTCTTCATTCATTTTTTTTATTTTGCGAGCAATGTCATGACGTAAACCAACTTGTTTGAAACAAAATCGAGGAGAGCACAAGAGGAAGCATACCTTCTCAGGAACAGCAGCATCTTCAGCTCCTTCAATTTGCAATTTCAAAATTGCAGTCTTCCACTCATCCAATATGTCTTCCACGTCATAAGATGCCTCTTTGAGCCTGTCCAACCAGACTCCAACAGCTTTGTCCTTCACTTGTTTGTCCTCTGCATCAAGGAGCACAGCATCAATAGCACGGAAGTTGCGGGTAAGCTTTTCGATTTCTTTTCTGACACCGGTCACAAGTCGCACTTCTTGCCGAGTTTCTTCAAAGATCAGTGAAGTCAGTTGCTCCAAAACAACGCTAACAATTGCATCAGCCATTGTCCGAGATGGTAATTGACGCAAAATATTTTGAGGTGTTTTCAGTTGTGTTTGTGTGTGATAAGAGAAAATAATGTTGCAATGCTTTGTATTGGTAAAGGGCATGGACAAAGTCAGAAGGAACATGTGCAAACCCAGCTGTGGAAGCAGCGGCGGACCCACCACGTGCAAAGGACAGCGGTGGATGCAGCGGTGGACCCCCCATGGAACTAGATGAATCACATCTCGCCCCAGAATTATTGTAAAAAGTTGGGTAAATTGCACAAACCCTCTTTGATGAAATTATATAAATAAAATAATATTTGAATAATCAACATTAATTCTTTCTAAAATCTCAAAAACTCGATAAAAACCTTTTGATAATCAATCCCGATTAAGTTCACACGGTCCAACGATGACAAGATTTTTTCAGACTTTCTCTGCAAACGATGAACTATGGAGCTGAATATTTACTACACTCTCCATACCACGAAGCTGATATTTAAGTAAAATAAATAATTTTATATTTCAAAATTCCAATAAAAGCATTAAAATAAATAAAAATTTAAAAAAAAAATAACACATATTATATAATTTTTATTATATAACTTTTAATTCTATTTATTTAAATTTTAATTGACTGTGTTATATAATTTTATAATTTTGTATATTTAAATTTTAATTATTTTTAATAAAATTCTAAATACCACGGTAGTGTTATAATAAGAAGTATTTTAATTCAAACATATTTTCATAATAAAATTTAATTTTTACTACAAAAAAATTTAGGAAATGTTTTTTTAATAATGAAATTTTTATTTGGAAAACATATGACCTGATCAAAAGTAGTTAACCATTTATAAATAAATTTTTATGTAAAATTAATAATAGTACGTAAAAAATATTACTAAATAGTTATTTTCATGACTGTATTGCGGACCACATATGTATTTAGAACCATTTGTGATGTATATACATGTAAAATCAATTCATATGAATACAATAATAACAATTAAAAAAATGAAAACACGTGTCAAGTGTCCGTGATTCCCCGACACAGAGAAATGTGATTTGGACAGAAATGTGGATGTCAGTAACCCGGTGGCGCACGATAGCGAATCCACCCTGACCCACGCGTAAATTTCCAAATAACAACACGCGCGTTGCATCAATCTTCCGCTGCAGTCTTTCAGTACAGTGCAGAAAAACAGCCGAATTATTTGTCAGCCTTCTGCACTACCAACCATTACTTTTTTTTTTTTTTCAAAAAATTTCAAGAGGGGCACGGAACCACCTAATCCTACGATGAATCCTCTCTTGCTATACCTAAGATTGTCGATTGAATGAAAGAAAACATAATCATGTTTAAAGGATATTTATAATTTGTCCCCCCTGTTTGATCATAATGAAACTGCTCCCCTATTTTCGTAATTAGTAATTTACCTTCCCAAAATTTAATTAAATAAAGAAACATCACGTTGTTACCAATTCCATCTATTACCGTTAAGAGTGGAAGGATAAAATGATAAATAAAAGTGATAAATAAATATAAATTAATAAAAACAAAAAAAAAATAGAAAATTTATTTATTTTAAAGAAACCAATTAAAAAAATTTGATCTCCACCGTCCAGATCAAATTAAAAATTAATTTAATATGAAAATTTTGAAAAAAAAAATCTCTCTCTTAATTTGCTCTCTCTCTACCAAGTAATCCCTTTCTCTCTCCATCTTCCATTTGGTGATGATCGCTTCATCGACAATGACTTTTATTCTCCTCTTCTCCTTCCTCGTCCTCGGTCCTCCTCACTCCCCTCTCTCCGTCGAGACCGATGAGAAACCCATCATCTAAGTTCGAACCCAAGTAATGATTTTTGATATTTTTGATCATTTTGGTGATTTGATTATTTTCAAGTGGGTTTGGTGATTGTTGATGATTTTGGTGGGTGTGGTGGGTGGATGTTTTCTAGGTGTTATGGGTGGGTGTGGGTGTTTGATTTTAGTGGTGTTTTGGGTAGGTTGTCATCCATGGTTACCATCCATGGGTAGGTGTGACTGGAAACCCATATAGATTTCATCTTCATCTTCTTTTTCTTTTCTTATCTTCTTCTTATTTTTCATCTTCTCGGACCCAAAAATCTAAGTTCATTTAGGTTTTTTGGTGGTGCTGATTAGTGCAATTGCGGTGGGGATATGGTTTGGATCTATTGAGTGATGACCGATCTGTTGAGTGATAATAGTAGTGATGAACAGTTCATCACCGTCCCTTTCCAGATCCCTCTCCATCTCCAGACCATCTCCGTCACTCCTCTCTCTATCTCTCATTCTCTCTGTTTTTTTTTTTTTCATCATTTGGGTTTGCATTGACCTAGATGAAGGTCATTTGGGTTCCAATACCCAGATGAAAGAGAAATTTTTTTTAATATATATACATATATTTCTTTGTTTGTAATGTTGTTTTGTTTATTAGTTTTGTTGAATTGAAGATTGATTGTGATAGATTGGTTGTGTTAAGTTGAAGTTGTGTTGATTGGTTGTGAAGGGTTGTGATTAAATGTTGAAATTCTAGGTTGTTGATTTGGAGTTGAATTCTGAGATAATTTTTTTAATCTTTTTTTTTTTTTTAGTTTCTCCAGTTTTGTTTGGTTCATTTTTCAAAGATTTTTTCATTAAAAAATTGGATTTCAGATCTTCAATTGCATTTTCTTCTTCTTTTTCATTTTTCAACAATTTGTTTAGATTTAATGTAAAAAAAAAAAAAATCAACATTTTTTTTACATTTGTGTGAAGATCTGGGTTATAAGATCAGTTCTTCAAGTTAAAGATTATTTTCAACTTGAAGATCTTGGTTCATAACATTGACCTTTAATTGATCCTTTTTTTTTTTAATTTCCTTTTTTATGCAACAATTTTTTTCAGATTTTTTTAATTCTTTAATCGTCAACATTCATAATAACGGAAATCTATTGTCTTTATTTTTAATAAAATTTTAAAAATTATTTTTTAAATAAATATAAATATTAAAATCTATTTTTAAAGTAATTCCATGTCCATCATATCATGTCCATCATATGATAGATGATGGAGATCTTTTATTATAATTGTATTTTTTAATTTTATTTTAATTAAATTTATTTTGATTTTTTAATTTTATTTTAGTTAAGTTTAAATCCGAGCAAAGAAGTTATTTACTACTCTGTATATATCAGTGTCAACTTTTTAAAGGAAAAACTAATGAGAGAATGACTAATTACGCAATTAGGGGAGTATTTTTAGATTATGATCAAACATTGAGGGATAAATTATAATATCCCTTATGTTTAAAATCATAATTAAGCATAATTAGACCAAAGAAGTCAATTGCTCAAGATCAACGAAAACAACTGCAACGACCATTTTTTGCTAGAGATTGTATTGGTTGTATTTGTGATCTCGAGTGAATTACTGTAAACCCTCTAGATATTAACTTTATTACAATCGGAAACTACTTTTGTATTTTATAACAATGACCTCCCTTTGACAACATTTGATCGTATAATATAACTAGAAAATGACAAAATAAGTTAAAAAGACAGAAATGCCCTTGATTTTTAAAATCTACTACTCTCATCCGTCTCTCTCTCTCTCTCCTTTTTCTTCTCCCTCTTCTCTTCTATTTCTCTGTTTTCTTCTCTCTCTCTTTCACCTCTCTCTTTCTCTCTTCTCCTTCTTCTATTTGTTTTTTGTTTTCTTCACCGGTCGATTTGGGTTCCGAAACCCAGATCGGCTTCTGGGTTTCCACATGGAAACCCAAACGTCGATCCGGAACCCAGATCGACGTCTGGGTTTCCACTTGAAAACTCAAAAGCCGATCTGGAACCCAAATCGGCGTCACCCAGAAACCGATCTGGGTTCCGAAACCCAGATCGGCATCTGGGTTTCCATCTGGAAACTCAGATCGGTTTCCAGATCGAAAATCGATTTGGGTCTGTTTGTTGCTGATGATGATTGTGTTTATGATGGTGTTGATGATTGTGTTTATCGCAATGGTGTTGATGATGATGTTTTGGGTTTGTTTGATGATGATGGTAGTGGTTTTGTTTGTGATGACGACTGATGATGTTGGATTAATGTCTCTCTTGATGAACCAGAAATGCAGATATCCTTCATAATCAGAAAGCTGAAATGTGAACCAGAAACTGAAATCAAAATTCTGGCATGTAAACCAGAAACTGAAATGTGATGAACGGAATCACCATCAATTTTTTTTTTAATTTTTTTAAATATTATTTTCTTCTAAATTGATCTAAACCGCCCATCTCAAAGATTGATGGTCTAGATCAATTTGAAAAAATTTTAAATTATTTTTTGATAGTTTAAATTTAATTTTTTAAATTATTTTATTTTTAAATATATTTAAATTTTAAAATTTTAAAATATTTATTAATTAAAATAATTTTTAAAAGAAAAAAATAAAAATCAAATAAATTGACCAAAATATCCTTAAAACAGTTAACTTTGACGGTCAACTATGGTTAAACCGTTAGTAGAGGGAAGGTAATTGTTACAAAAGGTAAAAGTGGTTTCCGATTGTAATAAACTAAATATACAGAGGGTTTACAGTAATTCCCTCTTGTGATCTCTTATATAATTGATGCTGCAATGCTTTCAATTATGACAGTAATAGTGTATGGAAAAAGGCAACAACAACATTGGAATTTCACATGTAATAGTACTATACACAAGTTCTCATTTTTTTTTTTATCAAAATGAAACTTTATTTATTGTTTATTTTATATTCTATAAATTAATAATTTATATAACTCAAAGGCAACGAAAAAAGTCGCACGCTTGATTTTATTAAAGAGGGGTGTTCATACTATCATGACTTTTTTTTTTGTTTTTTCTATTTTATTAGTATATTTATAACTTCCTAACCACCTTGATATGGATATTCTTTGGTATGATCTAAATCTTAATATTTTATTTCTCTGTACTTTCTAATAGGTGAGAGAGAATGACTTATACTAAATGAAAAAATTGTTCTCCATTTAGAGGAATATATTCGAAATTTGTTCATCCATTAGTGGATTAGAGTTTAATTGTTCATGTTGACACTCAATTTTGGTCAACCCGGTTCTCCAAGCCCAATACTTGCGACACAACAATTCTCACACGAAACAAGTACTACTAAGACCAAAACAAACAGAACGCAATCAGATTTTTACGTGATTCGGCAAAAACAATGACATACATCCACGACAATTACCCTTTCTCTCTATCGGAGTAATTGTATTTTATTTCACTCTCTCTTTTACACTGAATTCTACCTCTTATGTATAGTGGAGGTGTTACCATCAAAATAGGCTTAAGAATCTTACAGATAAAGCAAAAAATAATATACATTAATTAAGATAATATCTTTCAAGATTATCTCTTCCACATATATAGCAATTTCCAAGAGTGTAGAGATTCAATTTGCATGTAAATAGGTAAGTCGACTCCTTTCCTATTTTGAATTGATTCTCTTTCCAGAAGGTCAACTGGTCAACTCTAGCGAATAAACTGCTCAACAACCAAACGTTGCATCAAACGGGGCAGACTAATTCAAGAATCATACGTTTCTTTTGCCGAACAGACGAGCAAACTTAACTGTCCCTCTGACTATCGAGCAGACGAACAGACTTCCTGATCGCTGAGACCATCGGGCACACGAGCAGACTTCCTGACCGCTGCGATAGTTTCTGCTGAAGGACACTCATTGAACAGCCTTCTGATTACGAGCAGATTACCTTCATATTTTTGCCTTCCGACCAAACCTTCATGCAATCACTCCATACTTAACGTTTTAAGACAATCAATTGCATAATTAGGTGTGCTCGAGTATATCTGTTAATGAATGGCTATTCTCCTTCCTTTGACTTCTGACCATTTTGACCAGTACTTCCTGGGCTTCTTGATTCAATAGGCCTTCGCTCCTAGGCTTTTCTATAGTACTAAAATGCCCACAACAATTCACTTTTGGTGGATAAAACGCTCAAAAATAAGGATAATCTTAAATTCCCTCCTATAATTTGATGAAATGGCCAAAATTTCCCTTTGCTATAAGAAATCGCTAACATTCGCCTTTTGATTTATAAAATAGACAAAAAATAAAAACCTGTTGTTTATTAAAATATCTAAAAAAAAAAAATTCCTAACATCAATTTGGATGTTAGAAGTCAACTGTTGACTGTTAATGTGAAAAGGTAAAACTATTAAAATAAAATAAAATATAAAAAATATTAATATTTAATAAAATGATAATTTATTTATTTAAAAAAAAAAAAACTCTCCACCATCCATCTCTGAGATGGTTAAAAGAAATTAAAAATATTAAAAATATTAATGATTTTTAAAAAATTATGGATAACAAATTATGTCCATTGTCCATAATTTTTTTTTTTTTATTTTCTTGAATTATGTCCATCCTCCATCAACATGATGGACGATGGACATAATTCAAAAAAATAAAAATATAAAAAAATAAAAACTTAAAACTTATACAAATTCTCTCCCTTTACTTTTCACTCTCTCTCTCTCTCTCTTTCTCGACGATGGTCTCCATCAATGGAGTCCTTCACTAGGCTTCTGGGTTTCAAGAGCAGAAACCTAAGGATTTCTAGGTTTCTAGCTCTGAAACTTGAAAATTTTTAGGTTTTCGATCTAGGTTTCCGATGTCTCTCACCTCGATCATTAATTAGTTGGAGTCCATCTCTCCTCTCGAGCATCTTCTCAATCTCTCACCCCGTTCTCTAATGGTCACTTTTTTTTAAAAAAAAAAAAAAATCCTTTTGATTTTTTTTTCCTTTTACAATTTGTGGAACAAGAAAATGTGGAAAGCTTTTTGTTTGATTTGAATGATGATTTGCTGATGAGATGAGTTGTTGATGATTTGGGTTGATAGCATGTTCTGGATTATGAGTTTCCAGTAGTCAAGAAACCCATCTCGACATTTGGAAACACAGATGGGTTTTGGATAATTTTTTTTTTATTTTAAATATTTTTAAAATTATTTGGAATTTAATCTAATGAAATTTAAAAAAAAAAAATTAATAATTTTTTAATTTTATCATTATATTACATAAAAAAATTTTAATTATTTTTATTTTTAATTAAAGGACAGTTTGATCTTTTTATATATTGTATTGTCAGAATTTCTCTTTTATTAATAGGGTTAATAAAAGAGGTAACATAGGATTTTTAAAAATTATAAAAAATAATTAACGATTACTTTAAATTATAGGGACAACTGGACAAGCAGTATTATCCCCTCGAAAATATTTGGAGGTGGAATCAGTTGCGTTTGTGATGAGAGGAAATGACGATGCAATGCTTTAGATTAGTAAAGTGCACGGACACAGTCAGACAGAACAGGTGCAAAGCACAGCTGTGAATGCAGCGGTGGACCCCATTAGGAACAAGGTGGACCCCATGTCGCCTCAAAATTTTGTTAAAAATTTGAAGTTCGCTTTGGTCTGAAACAGTTGCAATGTAATAAATTTTGCTGTCATGTGGGCCCTCTCAAAAGGTGAAAGCAAGAGGTCACTGAAGCTGGTTTCCAGGTTGTTTTGTCGTTTAGTTTCTTGATGAACTACCAACGTTAACCATCAAATTATGATCCACTGATATATTTCAAATTTAACCATTAAAATCAATCTAAAAACTATAATTAATAAATAATATTAATAATTTAATAAAATAGTTAATCTATGTTATATAAATATTTGATATCATTTATGAATAGTAGTAGTAGATATTTTATTTATAAATAATCAAGTTTATTATCGATAACGGATCAGAAAATTTATTAAAATATATAAATAAAATAATAAAAATATTAAAAATTAAAAATATTTTTATATAAAATAATATCCAATGACACTATATAATTTTAATAAAATATAAAGTACATAATATTTAAATAAAATAATTAGTTTTATATTTAAAAATTTTTAATAAAATCATTAAAATAAATAAAAATATAAATTACAAATTATGTAAAATTATAATTTTTTTTGTTTGATTTCACATCTTGAAATCATAGATTTTCTATTAATTTTGTCAAAATGTTTTTTTCATATAAGAAAGAATATATATCTAATTAAAATGAAAATTTGAAAAAATATTAATTAATTGGAAGTAAAAAAATATTAAAAAATAAAAATTAGATAAAATAGAAATAATAAGAAAAACAAGAATGTTGATTATATTATAATTAAGAAGAATAAATAACAGTATTATAAAATAATAAATGGAAAAAAAGGGCAGAGGTAGGCCATACACGGGAGCAGCTTTCGAAAAATCATAACGGAGGAGCAGGAGCAGCCTTTAAACAATCAATTAATAGAACAACAACTTCAAAAAAAATATTAATTGAGCGGTAGTTTTTTCAACGGTACACTGCACACAAAACAGAAAATCAATCACATGCACGCACGGAAGGCATAATTTTCGCATGCACTGCAGTCCAAAAGCTTCTTATTTTTCAATTTTATTTCCAAATCTGGAGGGACACGTGTCCTACTGCCTCTGATTTTGGAGGAACGAAGTATTGCAAAATCCAAATTTTTTCAAACCTTTCAACGGAGCTTTTCTTATTAATAAACAAATTTATGTTACCCATACCATTCGGAGAGATTGTTATAGTAAGCTTCTTACTCTTATTGCTCCAAAGTATATCTATTATTGGAATCTACCCCCTTCAAAATGGGTCAAATTAAAAATTGATGGTGCATTGAAAAGAGCCACCAGAAAAACAGTGATTGGGGGCTACTTCTTGGTGATCAAGATATTTTCATGGGGAAATATATGAGTTCTATAGGTATTTACACTGTTCTAGAAGCTAAGTTAAGAGCAATTGAGAGAGGTCTTCATCTTGCTTGGGTTTTATGCGTCCCTATGGTTTTGATGGAATCAGATAATAGGGAAGCCCTTGATTTGGTTCTACATCCAGATCATAGTCCAATTTACTTTGAATCTATTCTTCTAGACATTTGGAATATCATAAAAAAAGATTAACATATTAAATTATTTTTTATGCAACGAGATGTTAGTCAGGTGACCGATTGACTGGCAAAAGTTGCTTTTAATATGACAATGAAGAATATGACTTTATCTATAGCTTCTTTTGAGTTAGAGATTCTTGTCAGATTTGATCATCAAAAAGCTTAGGCTCTGTTTTAGTATTTTTTTCTTTCTCCTTCTAGGTTTGTGCCCCATTTTGTGTAAAAAAAAAAATGGTAAGACTCCTCTCTTTTGAAAAATTCGCTGATTAACTTTGAAAAATCCTCTGTGTGCTTTAGTGAGAATGTGAAGGACTCGGTGAAATTGGAGGTGAAGGACGCCCTTGGCTTGGTTTCTTCCAACAACCACGACTACTACCTGGGTCTTCCTTCTTTGGTAGGAAGAAATAAAACAAAGACTTTTAATGCTATTAAGGATCGGGTGTGGAGTAAGCTGAAAGGGTAGAAGAGTCACTTGTTCTCTCAAGGAGGTAAAGAGGTCCTCATCAAGGCAGTGATGCAAGCCATTCCTTTGTATACTATGAGTATTTTCAAATTGCCCATAGGATTGTGTAAGAGTTTGGGGTCGTTAGCAGCTAGATTTTGGCGGGGCATAAAAGATGGGAGGAGAAAGGTCAGCTGGATTAGCTGGGAAAGACTTTGTCAACCCAAGTCTAGGGGAGGTTTAGGATTCAGGGATCTCCATCTGTTCAATCAATCGCTACTCGCTGAACAGGTGTGGAGACTGGTTGCCAACCCCAACTCTCTGGCGGCTCGGGTGTTGAAGTCAAAATATTTCCCAAAAGATGACTTCTTGCAAGCTTCGGGTAATCGCAAGGCCTCGCTCGTTTGGAAGAGCCTTCTGTGGGGTAGAGAACTGCTACTCAAAGGCTGGATATGGCAAGTAGGAAATGGGGATGATATTAAGGTGTTCAAGGACCCGTGGATTCCTAGACCCAAGTCTTTCAAGGTGATATCCCCAGTGACAGATTCTTCTCTAACCGTTGCGGATCTGATTGTGAAGGAGTCTCGTACATGGAACGCTCAAAAATTGAATGAAATTCTGGTGCCCGCGGACAGAGAGCTTGTCCTGTTTATTCCTCTCAGCTGCCGGGAGGTGAGAGATTGTAGAAGGTGGTTTTTTGATAAAAGAGGGTTGTTCTCTGTTAAAAGTGGGTATAGAGTGGCTGTGGACGAGGCCTTGGTAGGGGATGAATCGTCCAGCTCTTCCAATCCCTCTCAAAAGTGGTGGACAACCTTGTGAAATATGCATATCCCTCCGAAGGTGAAAGTTTTTATGTGGAGGGCTTGTTTGGGAGCCATTCCATCAAAGGTGAACCTGTATTGAAGGAGAATAGTGTTTAACCAATGTTGTGAGGGGTGTTCGGAAGAGGTAGAATCTGATGTCCACGCTCTTTTTGATTGTAAATTTGCGAAGCCCTCTTGGCTGGCGTACGACAGAGGAGAGGAGTTGCTTAGGTTTATGAGGGATAGTGTGATCAACATTCTGATGAGAGTGTTGCTTTCTGGAGATGTAGAGTTTCTGGCTGAAGTGTGTATGATTATGTGGTGTCTCTGGGCCAATCGCAACCTTTGGTAGCAGCGTTCTGAGGTCAGGTTTTAGAAGGAGGTCTCTGGTAAAGCTTTGGATCTGCTAAAAGAGTTTCAGAATACCAGGTCAGCCCTCTCTTCCCCCTCCTCCCCTTCTGGGCCCGCGCGCTATCAGGTCTGGTGTCCGCCCCCTGATGGCTCTCTGAAATTAAATTCGGATGTGGCTGTCAGGCTAGGTAAGTCAGAGGTGGGTCTGGGTGCTGCAGTTTGGAGTGGTGATGGTATGGTAGTGATGGCTTCGGCCTTGCAATGGCAGGGGTGTTTTTCCCCAGAGGTGGGCGAGCTACTGGCTCTCAGGGAGGGTCTCAGAATGGCGCAGGCTACTGGATTGAAGGTTGAGTGGGTTGAGGTGGATTCTGTTAATGCTACCTCTGTGGTTAACTCTTGTGAGGTCTTTAAAGAGAATTCATGTTTCATTGTGAATGATATTAAGGCTTTATGTGTGGAGCTGAGTGTTTATAAGTGTCTTGCCGTTCCTAGAAGTAGGAATCGTTTGGCCCACAACTTAACTTCCCTCACCTTGTCCTCTTCGGAGGTATTGTGTTGGTGTAATGTCAACGTTTCTTGTATTTTTCCTTCGGGGTTTGCTGGGTTATAATATATTTAGCTTTCAAAAAAAAAAAAAAAAAAAGACTCATCTCTTTATTTTTTATGTTGCTCTCCTTTTTATGCCCCCTTGATTTGTACGTTATTTTTCTTCTTTTTTTATTCCCTTTAATTTCATGTTGTTTTTTTTTTTTTTTTTTTTTTTCATTTTACGTTTTTTCTTTTTTCAACCTAATGCTAAATTAAATTATTTATTTTAAAAATTAAGCTAATATATTTATTAAATATTTCTAAATGTAATACTTTTTAAATTAATTATAAAATAAATATTATTTTCTCTAATTGACTTTATATAGTTATATTTTTTATAAAATATAATATAATATTTATATTATTTTTGAAATTAATTTAAATATTTTTTGTACATAATATATTTATTTATTTAAAATTAATTTAACATGTTTATAAAAATCATTTTAGTATTAATTACAATAAATTATTTCATATCAAAATTAATGAAAAATAAATTTATTTATTTTTAAAATTAATTTTATTCAATCTTATTGTATATCAAACATGTCAGAGTCTTAATTTATTCAATCTCATTCTATATCAAATATATTAAAATACTAACTTATATAATTCAATCCAACTTCATTCTAAAAAAATAATCCACTCTATGGGTTGTAGACGAAATTTGCACGTGGTAAGATATTTTCAAATTTTCGCTGTAAACAGTGAACTTTCCAGATATTTTAGTGGTAGGGAATAATACTTTAAAAGCTATGAAGCTTATTGGTGAATGGTTCCTGCTCTCTGTTTTTTCTTTGCTTTTTCCTTTCTTTTCTTTTGTTATCAGGTTCTCGATTCTCTTTGGGGTAGAAGGTTTGAATTATATAATAAAAAAAAAAAACTTCGTTTTAGTTATCAAGATTTTAAAATATATCATATTTTTAAATTTTTTTAAAAATTTTAAATCTTCAATCAACCAATGTTTAATGATGATTTTAAAT
Source organism: Dimocarpus longan (assembly GCA_022984855.1). Lineage (NCBI taxonomy): Eukaryota > Viridiplantae > Streptophyta > Magnoliopsida > Sapindales > Sapindaceae > Dimocarpus > Dimocarpus longan. The sequence continues at coordinate 12,137,674 of CM041013.1, forward strand.
AATTTAAATTATAGTTTAAAAATATAAATTTAAAAATATATTAAAATACTAACTTATATAATTCAATCCAATTTCATTCTAAAAAAATAATCCACTCTATGGGCTGTAGACGAAATTTGCACGTGGTAAGATATTTTCAGATTTTCGCTGTAAATAGTGAACTATGCGGATATTTTAGTGGTAGGGAATAATACTTTAAAAGCTATGGAGCTTATTGGTGAATGGTTCCTGCTCTCTTTTTTTCTTTGCTTTTTCCTTTCTTTTCTTTTGCTATCATATTCTCGATTCTCTGTAGGGTAGAAGGTTTGAATTATATAATCAAAAGAAAACTTCGTTTTAGTTATCAAGATTTTAAAATATATCATATTTTAAATTTTTTTTTATTTCTAATTTTTTTAAAAAAAAATTTAAATCTTCAATCAACTAATGTTTAATGATGATTTTAAATAATTTAAATTATAATTATAAGCTTCTTACTCTTATTGCTCCAAACTATATCTATTATTGGAATCTACCCCTTCAAAATGGGTCAAATTAAATATTGATGGTGCATTGAAAAGAGCCACTAGAAAAACGGTGATTGGGGGCTACTTCTTGATGATCAAAATATTTTCATGGGAAAATATATGAGTTCTATAAGTATATGCACTGTTCTAGAAGCTAAGTTAAGAGCAATTGAGAGAAGTCTTCATCTTGTTTGGGTTTTATGCGTCCCTATGATTTTGATGGAATCAGATAATAGGGAAACCCTTGATTTGATTCTACATCCAGATCATAGTCCAATTTACTTTTAGTCTGTTCTTCTATACATTTGGAGTACCATAAAAAAATATTAACATATTAAATTATTTTTTATGCAACGAGATGTTAGTCAAGCGATCGATTGACGGGCAAAAGTTACTTTTAAGAGATTCTTATCAACTTTGATCATCAGAAAGCTTAGGCTCTATCTTAGTACTTTTTTCTTTCTCCTTTTAGGTTTATGCCCCGTATTGTGTAAAAAAAAAAACGGTAAGACTCCTCTCTTGTTTTTTATGCTGCTCTCCTTTTTATGACACCTTGATTTGTACGTTATTTTTCTTCTTTTTTTTATTCCCTTTAATTTCAGGTTGTTTTTTTTTTTTTACGTTTTTTTCTTTTTTCAACCTAAAGCTAAATTAAATTATTTATTTTAAAAATTAAGCTAATATATTTATTAAATATTTCTAAAATATAATACTTTTTAAATTAATTATAAAATAAATATTATTTTCTCTAAATTGACTTTATATAGTTATATTTTTTATAAAATATAATATAATATTTATATTATTTTTGAAATTAATTTAAATATTTTTTGTACATAATATATTTATTTATTTAAAATTAATTTAACATGTTTATAAAAATCGTTTCAGTATTAATTGCAATAAATTATTTCATATCAAAATTAATGAAAAATAGATTTATTTATTTTTAAAATTAATTTTATTTAATCTTATTGTGTATCAAACACGTCAAAGTCTTAATTTATTCAATCTCATTCTATATCAAATATATTAAAATACTAACTTATATAATTCAATCCAACTTCATTCTAAAAAAAATAATCCACTCTATGGGCTGTAAACAAAATTTGCACGTTGTAAGATATTTTCAAATTTTCGCTGTAAACAGTTAACTATGCGGATATTTTAGTGGTAGAGAATAATACTTTAAAAGCTATGGAATAATACTTTAAAAGCTATGAAGCTTATTGGTGAATGGTTCCTGCTCTCTTTTTTTCTTTGTTTTTTTCCTTTCTTTTCTTTTGTTATCAGGTTCTCGATTCTCTATAGGGTAGAAGGTTTGAATTATATAATCAAAAGAAAACTTCATTTTAGTTATCAAGATTTTAAATATATCATATTTTTAAATTTTTTTTTTTAAAAATTAATCTTTTTATTCCTAATTTTTTTTTTAAAAAAATTAAATCATCAATCAACTGATGTTTAATAATAATTTTTTTATTCCTTAAATTATAATTTAAAAATATTTTAAACGATTTAACTTATAAATTTATTATTTTATAAAAATAATATGACAATTTATGTATTACTAACAACTATCAAAAATAAAAATATATTTTTTAACATGTTCTGTTATTATTGATTATTAGTTAAGTGACGGTTTGAATTTTTTTTAAAATTTTTAGAAAAATTAATAATAAAAAAATTGTTATAAAAGAGTTTTCAGATTAAATAAAGTTTAAAAAAAAAAAAATCAATCGATTATGGGGAAGCAAAGCCAAGACATCGACCATTTTTCTTATTTTTCTTGTTTTGTTTTGTTTTAATGAATAGACAACGACCTTTCTTTATTGGGCGAATTGCACAAACAGACGTCTGACATAATTATGGGATAGGACAATTTGAATTTATTTAATTTTTTTCAAATGGAATATATATAATTATTTATCTAAACTTTCTTTTTATGAAACTATTTGTCGACGTTGTTTTTCATTCGATTCAGTTCTTCAAGCCCAATATCTACGAAACAGTAACAAACACGATAAAAGAAAAGAAGGAGGCTAAGAATGAAAACAACTCACATAATTTTTACGTGGTTCGACTGTAAATAGGCCTACGTCTACGATTGTCACTCTTTATTTTTGTAGAGTAACAGTATATTATTTCTCTTGTGTTATTTATAATAAATTTACACCTCTATTTATAGTAAGAGGTAATACAATTTGAGTAAGTTTGAATTACATTCAGATAAGACAAAAAATAATTTACATTAATTATAATAATTATAACATTTATTCTGATAATTATAATGCCCAGATCTTCTCCAACAAATCAGCAACGGATTCCGAGAATCTCGATATTTAATTTGCTTCAAAACAGGAAAGTTGACTCCTTCCCGAATTAGATTGCTTTAAGCTTTTAGATGAAGGGTTGGACTGGTCATAGTGAGCTCATGAACTGGAGGGATATTCTGGCGAGCTACCACACGAGCTAGTTGATGAGTAGATCCTATACAGGTTTGTTGACCGAGCTGTTACGCGAGTTATTAGTCACCCATCGAGCTGATGGACGATCTCCAAGCACGGGTTGACAACATACTCTGTATGACGAACTCTTTTTAGCGACCAGATTACCAACCTCATGAGACGACCAGATTACCGAACTCATGAGGCGACCAAATTACCGAATTCATAAGGTGACCATGAGTACTGGGCTTGTTGAGCCTCTGACTATCGGGTTCAGATACAATAGCTTGAACTTCTATGACGTCGTCTTGACCTTTGGGCATTCTGGGTTTTTATCCACTTAAGTTGAAGCACTGGACCTTAGCAACCAATTTTCTTAAGTCATTAAAATATGCATAACACAAGCCCCATAGCTCTCAATGTGTTCTACGGACTGAGAGCTACAAGCTTATTGATAAAACTGCTTTGGCGGGACTTATTGCGTAGCCTTTTCAAATTCTTTCCTTTTTCCTTTATACGTGGCAGCCCCCTGGATGGCCGCACCATCAACACATCATGCACTGGGCGTATATAATGCGCACGTCTCTCAACCGACTGCGTATAATGACAAAATCTTTAGATTTGTGCTATATCGCTGGATCAAAGGCGGTTGTACAGCTATTAAATATGATGGCTAGGGTTCAAGGCTCCACAGTTGTATATAAGGGTAGCGACGCTTCATTTTTTTCCTTCTCATTTGTCATTTTCAGAACCATATGTCCCTCAATCTTCCTATTTTCTCTCAATCTTCTTCTTCGTCCGTCGCCGCCGATCAACATTCTTCTTAGAACCACTGGATTTTACTGCACTCAAGGTGAGTCATCTATTCTTGATTATTCAATCTTCGTTCTAATCTGCATTGTATTTTGCTAGTTTCCATGAACTCGTTTTCTGTTATTGTTTGAATATTGTGCAATCTCTTTGTGTTCTTTACTTGAGAAAATCTGAAAAATCTGAATAAAACAACTATTTGATCGTTGTAGAAGCATGTTTATTTGCTATTTCTTATTTGTAGTCACCTGATACTCAATACCCTGGCATGTTTATAAAAATATGGTTGAGTTCAAAACTTGTCTATCAATCCCTTGTAATTTTAGGGACTTGGCGGGCTCGCACCTAGAGCCCCCTTGTACTCAGTATTTCCTCTGAGCGCACGACTTGATATTTAGGAGAATAGACTCAGGAAAACTTTTAGTCTTCTAGGCTCGGTCTGCTGTGAGCGACTTAACCCTTTACTTCTTTTATAGATATCAAGTTGTGGGCGTCGCAATCACAGAATAAGAGATGCTGATGAGGATGTCGAAGAGCAATATGATCCTCAGATCAGGGATACACATGGTGCGTCCTCCCAAAGTGGTGAGGTCGTACTAGAACCTATAGGGTGAGAGGATTCTCTTGCTCGCGAACCTTTTTTTCCAACATAAATCCTCTGTTATCTCCACGAGCTCACCTAGTTGGCTAACCATTTTAACTTCCCTTTAAGATGTCGTGCGATGGTGCCAGCTCCTCATGACCATGTAGTTCACCCTTCTCCAAGATTCATAACAATTAGCCGCCAACACCTAGAGTCTGGATTTAGGTTTCCAGTTCCTCGCTACCTCCTCGACCTTTTAAACGATCTCTCTATAGCTCATTTCCAATGCACTCCCAACTCTTATGCTTAACTAACTTTCTTAGCTACTATCTTTATCAAAATAAACTTTCACCACCGACCCCAAACATGTTTCAACACCTATTTTTCATTTTAAAACCACTATAAGTCTCAAAGCGGAAAAGCAAGATAGATTCTTCTACATTGTAGCCCGTAACTCGCCTTTTAAGGTGTATTTACCCAATGTGACCAACAAATCACATGTGGGCGATTATAAGACCCGCTGATTCTACACATCCTGCTTGTCCTTCATTGACCTTAGAAATTTTGTTTTCTCTACTTTTCCTGGTGAGCACATTTCCAGCTTGCCACTTTATGAGCATATATGTTTATATATATATATATAACGATCTCTTGTTTTAATATGCAAACGTTTCTAAGAGCTCGATTGAGCTTTCTGAAGAAGAAGTAACGACCTTACACAGAGGTTAAGAGCTCATTAGATGACCAGTTTTCGAGCGATTATTTTCTGCGGGAATACGGGCTTGAGCCCTAGATCGGAAGCAAGTGCCTCAGTCTTTATCGCGACCTCGGGGTTCGTGAAAAAAGTGAGGTCTCTTCTGTTCTCCAGGGGTTTGAAGAAAGGACATCGAGCTCATCTAAGAGAAAATTTGCTACCATGGTGAAACTTAACTTGAAAGCACCACCATCCTCTTCAGGAGTTGAGTTTGCAAATCCGGATGTTCAAATAACAGGCTCTACAAAACCTTATTCCTTTTAACCGATGGGATCCGGTTCAATCGCTGGACGCTTTAGTTTGCAGATTACCCTAGGAGCTGCCACAGGGTCATCTTCTCAACCAAAGGCTGCAATGACCTCACCAAAACAGAGTGTGAGGTGTAAGTCTGTGGGAAGAAAAACTTCGGGCAAAGGCACTCTCCTACAGGAAAAGCTCCTTAGTGAGGCGATCTTGGCCTCAGGTAGTTCATCAGCTCGTCAAGCTAAGGCTACAGATAAGGGTAAAGGGATCGCAGAGAGTCCACTCAAATGCCAAAAAACCAAAGGAGCCCGCATCCGGGGGCAACAGCGAGGAGCAGGCTCAAGAGTTTGATATTGGGGAATATTTTAGCGATCTCTTGGATTATCTGCCCAAGCTCTTAGGACCTGAAAAGCTAGCTCTTTACCACGATTGTAATCGCGGCAACCAACTGATTCGCTACATTGGTCGTCATTGTCTGCTAGTGAGCCTCGATCTCGGTCGCAAAAATTCTTCTTTTTCTTCTTTTATTGAGCACTAGTACTTTTTTTTTTTTACTTTAGGGCACCATAGGTGTAATGAAAATGTTTAAAGGCATCCCCAACCTCATGAAGGAGAAAGTTTCACTTCAGGTAGCGGTGAAGACGCTCGAGGGCGATAATAAGAAGATCAAGGGCGAGACAGAGTTCTTTTAGAAGGAATTTGAAAAGGTAAAGAAAGTTGCCCTTGACTTCGAGCAGAAATTCAGTAAGGTAGATAAAACTTTAGCTCACGAGATTAAGCTTCGAGAAAATGCGCTCTCCTCATTTGATAAAGCCAATGAGGAGATAAAAAAACTAAAGCAAGAAGTGATCTCGCACAAAAAACGGGCTGATATTGTCGAGAAAAAGTTTGAGCTGGTGTTGCGAGATGTGGATGCAATGAAGGAGAAGCTCGCTCAGGCCCAAGAAGCAACTAGACAAGCCGAAACCCGAATTGAACAGGCTAGGGAGGAAACCACCTTGAAAACGGGAAGTTCATTTCTATACACACTTTGGAAACATCATTCAAAAATAAACTTCTCGTTTTTCGAGGAGGATGCAATTGAGAGGTGAAGAAATATGTGGCTCGTATTGCCAAGGTCGCTCAAGCTCAAACTACTAAGACTGCTCAACAAGGAATTACTTCTTTGGCTCCTCAAAAAAGCCCAACTCCTCCAGTCACTTAACCTATAATTCCTCGAATCAATGCTCATCCAGTTCCTTCTAAAATAGCTCAAAGTGTGACCTCATAAGCTCATTCATCGAGCAACACTCCCTCACCCAACAAGGACCTTCTTCGAGCCCATCAAAGTAGACAACCCCAGGGGCACAACCTGCATCTTCATAAGAAATCCCCAGTGACCATGGCTTGAAGAAGGCCCCTGTCAGCTCCTCTCAGAACCTTTAAATCTTAGCTTTCTTTGTATTTGTTTTTGCAGATTAATAACAATGAATTTGTAACATATTTACTCCTCGTTGAGTGAGGTTGTAACTATATGCGATTTTCTTCTTGTTATTTGGTTTCCGTTATTTTGCTTTATTTTTCCAAACTTCATATGCATCATCAAGCAATAACTTCTTTCATATAATTGACTAAATCATAGTTATGTGCAACTAGATAATAGCATGGGCTTGATTATTAATAGAAAATTTGATCATGAAAACCATAAGCTAGCTTAGTTGCAATTACAAATGCCCACAGGTCGCAAAACGATTAGCTCGGATGCGCATTCCAAGGCTTTCAAACATGAGCTCGCAGGTAATATGACATCTTTCCAGAGCTCGTTTGGCTCACAGGTCACACAAATATCTTCTAGAGCTTTTAGATAAAGGTTCATAGGTTACGTGTGTGCCTTCCAAAGCTCGCATGCTCATAGACATCACTGGTACCTTCCAGAACTTTTATACAAGTGTCCACAGATCGCGAGTGCGCCTTCTAGAGCTCGCATGCTCATAGACAGCAATGGCCCCTTCCAAGAGTTTTATACAAGGGTCCAAAGGTTGTGAATGCACTTTCCAGAGCTTGCATGCTCACAGACAGCACTGGTGCCTTCCAGGACTTATCAGTTTTGGCCTATAGATAACAATCACACCTTCTAGAGCTCGGATGCTCACAAGTAGCAATTGTATCTTCCAAGGACTTATTAATTTTAACCCATAGATAATAATCGCACTTTCCAAAGCTCGGGTGCTCACATGTAGTAACTGTATCTTCCAAGGTTTATTAACATCAGCTTATAAATAATAATTGCACCTTCCAGAGTTTAAGTGCTCACAGGTAACAATTGTGCCTTTCAAAGCTTAAAATCATGGGCTCATAAGTATCAATTGCGCCTTCTAGAGTATAAGTGCTCACAGGCAACAATTGAACCTTCCATCATAATATCATCATCGAAATACTTCACATCTAGCAAACCACTAACAGCTCGTATAAACAGCAATAATTGCTAATCAATAGTTCGCAAAAGAATATGTTAGTTCATATAATATAGCAAATCAACTCGTACAATAAAAGAATTACAAAAATAAACAACTCATTAACAATTGCTAAATAATATGAGAGCAAGGAGCGAGCTAACTCAGTCAAGTGAAGTACGGCAGGAGGTGTTCTGCATTCCAAGCTCTTGAGACCTCGGCTCCACTCATGCTGGTCAAGCGATAGGCTTCATTCTCTAGGCATCCTTTGATGATGTAAGGGCCTTCTCAATTTGGGCCAAGAGTCTCATTGCTAGCTTAGCGAGTTGTAGGTAGGATGAAGGGCAAAACTAGATCGCCAACTTTAAAACCACGAGCTCGAACTTTCTTGTTGTAATACTTGATAATTCTTTACTGGTAAATTACAACCCTCATACGAGCTTCCTCTCTTGATTCCTTGAGTAAATCTAGGTTGGCAACAAGCAATTAGTCATTGTTTTCTAGTCTAAACGTTGCTTGGCGCTGACTGATGACCTCAAACTCTACTGAAATCATAGCCTCTGATCCATACACCATCGAGAAGGGAGTTTTCCCTATGGTGCTGCGAGCAGTTGTTTTATAAGCCCACAATACCTTTTGTAATTCGTATACCCAAACTCCCTTCCTTACTTCCAACTTAGTATTCAATGTCTGCTTGATGATCTTGTTGACAACTTCGACCTACCCGTTGGCTTGAGGGTGGTCCACGGCTAAAAAACTCTTTGTTATTCCAAGATCCTTACAGAACTTTTTAAATTGCTTGCTGTTGAACTGAGTCCCATTGTCAGTCATGATTTGCTGTGAAACTCTAAACCTACATATTATATTCTTCCACATGAACTTTTCAACCTTTGCAATGGATATCTTAGTGAGCTCTTTTGCCTTTACCCATTTGGTGTAATAGTCTACTGCAATGATAGCATGCTTGCATTTTTCACGAGCAGTTGGGAGGGGTCCGATCAGATCTATACCCCAAATGGCGAAAAGCTATGGGCTAATCATCTGTTGCAGGAAAGTTGGTAGAGCTCGAGAAACCTTAGCAAACCTCTAACACTTATCACACCTCTTGACCATATTGATTGCATCTCGCTTCATCGTTGACTAGTAAAACCCCTTTTGAAGTGTCTTCTAAGCTAAAGATAGCCCCCCAACATGATTGCCACAGTGACCAGCATTTATCTCCTTCAGTACAGTCTGGCAGTCTGAACCATCTATGCACTTTAGCAATGGGGCTGAGAATCCCCTTTTGTAAAACATATCATCATAAATGCAATACCTGACTGCTCGAGCTCGAAATCGACGAGCTTTCAACTTGTTTTCTGATAGCCTTCCCTCCTGTAAGTATTCGAGAATGAGACTTATCCATGAATCCGATACTGCGACAATAGCCATCATTTCATCTCGTAGCTCTGTGCTTAGGACTGACAAGAACTCCATAGGTATGGCCCCCATGAACTCTGCATCTTTCGTCGTGGCACGAGCTAGGGCATCAGTATGCAAATTTTGAGTTTGTAGGACATGATGCGCTTCATATCTTTCAAAAGTTTCCAGCAACTCTCGTATCTTCTGCAAATAGATAACCATCTTAGAACCTCTAGCCTAGAATTCTTCACGGATATGGCACACCACGAGTTGGGAATCATTGTATATTCTTACTCGCTCAACTCACACTTCTTTGGCCAATCTCAATCCTACCAGCAGCGCTTCATACTCTACTTCATTATTGGTAGCCTAGAAACCAAACCTCAAGGCATACAAAATCCTGTGACCGTCCGGGCTTATCAACATCACTTATGCCCTGGCCTTCTACTAGCTCAAGGATCCATCAACTAAAAGCTCCTAGAATGGACCTTCCAAGGATTCAACTTCTTCACTTACTGGCCTTGTGAATTCAGCCACGAAATCTACGAGAACCTGTCCTTTTATAGTTGTTCAGGGCTTGAACTCAATCTCAAACTGGGCAAACTCAATGACACACTTAAACAAGCGACCTGAAGTATTCGTCTTCTAAAAAATCTGCTTCAATGGGTATCTGGTTGGTACTTTAATTGTGTGAGCTTGAAAGTAGAGGTGCAACTTTCTTGATGCCATTACCAGGCAATAGACGAGCTTCTCCATAGGAGCATACCTGGTCTCTACGTCGACCAGCCTCTTACTTACATAGTAAACAGGGAATTGCGTCCTGTTTTCTTCCTGAACTAGAGCTACACTGAGAGCGTGCTGAGAGACTCCCAGATAGACAATTAATTTTTCTCTTTCCATTGGCTTGGAACGTAATGGAGCTCGACCTATGTATTCTTTTAGCTGTTGAAAAGTCGTTTCACATTCATCTGTCCACTAGAAGCTCTTTGTTTTTTTCAAGACATTGAAGAAAGGGATGCAATTGTCTGTTGCCTTGGATATGAACCTGCTAAATGCAATGACTTGACCATTGAGGCTTTGCACATCTTTTATCCTGTTAGGCCACCTCATGTCAATCAGGGCTTTAATCTTTTCAGGATTCATCTCAATTCCCTTGTTGTTGACCATAAAGCCCAAGAATTTGCCCCAAGCTACGTTAAATGCACACTTTAACAGGTTCAATTTCATCTAGTACTTCCTCAAGATCTGAAACATTTTCCCCAGGTTGCGCACATGTTCGAAAATCTGCTTTGACTTCATCAGCATGTCATCCACATAAACTTCCATCATCTTACCAATGAGACCTTCAAACATCATGTTAAATAACCACTAGTCGGTCGCCCTTACATTTTTCAACCTAAAAGGCATGACCTTGTAACAGTAGAGCCCACGATCTTTCATGAAAGAGGTGTGCTTCTCATCCTCAGAGTTTATTCGGATCTGGTTATACCCCGAATAGGCATCCATGAAACTGAGGAGCTGATAGCCAGCTGTTCCATCTATAAGCTTGTCAATCCTTGGCAAGGGAAAACTGTCTTTCGGGCATGCTTTATTGAGGTAGGTAAAGTCAATGCAAGTTCTCCATTTTCCATTATTCTTTTTCTTGACCAGAATTGGGTTAGCTACCCAAACTGGGTAATGAGCTACCCTTATGAACCTGTTCGCTAGTAATTTATCCATTTTTTCCTTAAGTGCGTCGTAACGCTCTCTTGTTATCGGCCTCCTTTTCTAGCGAACTGGCTTGTGGTGTGGATCTATATTCAATCTGTGCGACATCACCTACGGACTGATCCCCACCATATCTTCATGGTTCCAAGCACAGACGTCCAAGTTAGCCTGCAAGAAATCAACGAACTGGGTCTTAATCTCCGAAAGCAGATCTTTCCCCAACTTAAGGCACCTCTCAGCATCTACCTCACTAACCTGTACGACTTCAAGCTCTTCTACGGGGCATGTTGCCCTGTCTGCCTTTACCTCTCTTGGATTTAAATCCTAGCTCATTCCTTTTTCGCTCACAGGTCGTGGCTTTCCCCCGACTACCACATCAACCTTCTTTCCTTTAAATCCTATTTCACAGCATCTTTATAACAACGCCGTGTTAAGTGCTGCTCTCCTTGCATATATCCCACTTCATTAGGCATTAGGAACTTGATGGTGAGGATTCTGGTCGAAACTACCATGTCCAGGTTATTCATGGCTAGTCTTCCAGAATAACATTGTAAGTCGAAGGACAGTCAATGATAAAAAAATCTACCAATGTTGTTGACTGACGACTTGAGTCTCCAACAGTAAGGAGGAGTCTAACTTGCCCCATTGGTGCAATCACATCTTCAGTGAATTCATAAAGAGGCTCGAGAGATAGCTTCAACTGTTCAAGTCTTAAGCCTATCTGTTCAAAACAGTTCATGTCCATAATGTTCAACGAGCTGCCGATATCCACCATAATTCTTCGTATCTCAGTGTTGCCTATTCTTTTTCAGATAACTAACGCATCATTGTGAGACCAGTGAACTCCTCTAGCATCTTCCTCTGTAAAAACGATGCCGTCTGAGGCCACTCTAGCTCTTTTGCGGGTCTATCAGTCCCACTGTGGCCTATTAGCATGACTTGGTTGGCCTCACGCACATAACGCTCGTTCAACCTATTCGACGTCCCTACGATATGTGGCTTACCATGTATTGTGAATATGGTCTACACTGTAGGCACATGATCCTGTTCAGCAACCTGCTGAGACAGCTATTGTACGGGCCGCTGAGCTAGATGAAGGCATTGTTTCGTTGGTTGGGGAAGCTGCTGCTAGGGTCGTTGGTTCACTGGGCGCACCATATACTCCCTCAAACGACCTCTTCTAATCGACTCCTCAATAGCATCCTTGAGCTCTTTGCATTGTGAAGTAAAGTACCCAATTTCATTATGATAGGCAGAATACTTCATTGGATCTTGAAATTTGTTGGGGATGTTTGTAGGTCTCAGCCTCCCAAAATTTTTACTATTCCTTTCTGTCTCAAAAATTCTATCCTGTCTGTCTGATAAGATGCTGTAGCTCTCATAGTGACCTTGAAGAGGAGGAGATCATTCTCTTCTGGGTTCGTTCCTAGCCCGCTTTGCTACTTGATTACTGGAGCGATTCTTCTGATCACGATCGTCATTCTTACCATGTTTTCTCTTCTTCCCTTAATGGGAACTGCCTGCTCCGTTCTTTTGATCATTGGGCTTTTTTGGCTCAAAAGCTTTTTCCCATTTGATCTCCTTTGTAACTCGTTCATAAAACTCACCCAGATCTTTCACAGGAGACTTATAAATACTCTTGTAGAGCTTTCCATCTAATCTAACCCCTATCGAGATCTCTGTGAGGATACTCTCATTCGAAGGATTCTCCACATTGTTCACCTCATTTCTGAACTTGGAAATATAATCTTTCAACGATTCATTATGCTATTGGAAGATTGTCGTGAGGTGACAAGGTGGCGCGAGCTACTTTTTTTACGTCATATACTGGTCAATGAACCTTTTCTGGCATTCTTCCCAGCTGTTAATACCACAAGTTGGAAGACTCCTTAACCAGGCCTTTGAAACATTCCCTAGTGTAACTGGAAACACACGATACTTCACCAAGGGATTAGATGTCTGTAAATCCATCTGGATGTTGAATGCATCAAGATGGTTGTAAAGGTCGCTATCACTATTATAGAGTGGGACACTAAAGAGCTTGAACCTAAGCGGTAATGGTTCTATCTCAATCTCCCTTATAGATGGGGTCATCTCCTCTTACCATTCTCTCTGATCCTAAGGCCTAGGTCACGCCTCTAACTGATAGGTCATCTTCAATAACTCTTCGACCATTGGGTCCTTTGGCTCAACTCTCCTTGTAGGGGATCGTCTGCTCCTCATACTTTCTCGATCACCTGATAATTGATTTTATGACTTGTGCCTCCTATGCTAGCTCGCTGCCCTCTGAAATGCTCTCCGCGGCACATACCCCTCATCGCTTTCAAGAGCTCGCTCATACCCACGGTTGGCCTCTATGTGATGGCTCTTACCATGGCTCAGCTTTATCTTCAAGTTTGTCGAGCGAGGTATCACTTCTTTTTCATGAGCTCGTCGTTTGCCTCATTTGGAATGCAAATTTGAGGAGCGGACTGAACCCTCTGACAATACCCTCTCTTCGACAACCCCGTCTCTTTGGACTGGTCCCTCACTAACCGGCTGATATTGAACTTCCACCTTCCTTAAGGTTTTATGAGCTTGCACTTGTGTCAAGGTTCTGATTGCATCTGCCAACTGCATCACAATATTCTCCAAGGCCTCCTGGTGTTGTTGCCATATCTGTATAGCGTCTCCTCCAACGGTGACTGGTTGACGTGGAGGGAGTGGGGGCAAAACAGTGAAGGAAGTTCCTGCCACATTACCTACAACTGGCTGGGCATTCTGCTGCTCTAAAGGACTTAACTTGATAAATCTAGTTTCATATCCATTTGTTTTTAAATGAAAAAAATAAACAAATAAAGATAGGTTTTGATTATATTGAACTTTATGTGAGATTTAAAGATAAACATAATAAACAAACAAACGAAGTGAAACTTTGCTTTGGTATATGTTAATTCTTCCATCAAGTCCCAGCTATTCTCAAAATCTTTTCTTGATGAACCCGTTATAATAAAGAATAAGCTTTTTTTTTTTTCTTTTATTTAGGAAAAGAAAAAAGCTTTGAGTGCTTACTTTTACAAAAACAATGTATCTGCTTTTCAGCTTAAATTCCTTCATTCAAATTTTCCATGACGATCTTTCAAATACCTCCCCTGCTACGATTGCTACTATTTCAGGAAAAAAAAATTTGCTAAACTTGAATTGTTTTAGTTAAATTCATCTTTTTTAATTTAATGGTTGCGATTTGCGAATTGTTCCGTTGAATTCCAACTTATTTTGACTGTTTTGGACAACATTAACGGACCAATATATTATGTATGGACCCATCTCATTAGAACGAGACATGACTAGGATTATTTTCGAGATTAGACGTAACTTCACAAATCTAATCTTTATATCCATTTGTTTTTAAATGAAAAAATAAACAAAAGATAGGTTTTGATTATATTGAACACTATTTGAGATTTAAATATAAACATAATAATGCTTAACTCTATTTTTTTAGATACTACTGTACAATTTCGTCATATTCATAGTGTAGTTACACAACAACCAACTTTTTTTAATTTTATTTCAAACCTTTAAATTTTATAAAGGGCTGGATTATAAATCAAATAAGTTAATTAGCAAAACCCTTTAAAAATTAATGGTTTTAGAAACTGTTTCAGTTATTGGGTACAACATTAATGGGCTAACAATAAACTTACAGCCCAATCCACAAACCCACGTCTATAATTATATGCAAAACAATATATGTTGTACAATGTTTTTTACTCGATGATGTACAAACTAAATAATGAAGTGATATCCAATATATCTACTGATATATTTTTATTTTGAGAGGATTGATATTAAAAATGTTCTTCAATATTCTTGATGTTTTGATAATATTCCTAATATTTCCACCGATATTTTCATAAACTTAGAACCCTAATATTTTTATCGAAATTGATATTTAATTCTTTACTTCTATCTCTATTATTATTTTTGAAGGAATAAAATAAAGACCACTAACAACACAAATTGTTAATTACAACAAAATAAATTAAGAATGAGGTAGATTATAATTTTGGGGGAGATTTCCTTCAATTATTCATAAATTATAGTTACATCATTTTTTGTCTCCTTACGAATGATCAAGTCCCAAAAAAAGATATTTCATTAATATTTTTCTCACATTTTATATCCATAACAAAACAATGCACTAGGTAATTGATGAACATAAAAGTAATTAAGAGTGATCAAATTAACAAAAAATGATTTGATGGACTACTACTTTAGATCTGAATATGTAATATTTACAAAGAAAATATCCAAGACTTCTATTGGCAATAAGATTGGACTTTCTAATCATTTGCTCTCAAATCTTTAACAGAAACTGGAATGGTGATCATATAAGGAATGTATACTGACATTGATTGGTAGCTCAAAAGTGCAACAACAGGCAGCCTTGGGCAAAAGGCACACCATTATCTGCACTGCTTAAGGCATTTGTCTCCTTTAAGAATTGAATTATGTTGTTAACCAGTTTGGTCAAGGAATTCGGTGATTTCTAAAGTGCGATCTTCTCTATTTGTTTTCAATAACATTCCTTATATCTTTGCTTTAGCGTGCAAGAGATAAAATAAATAAATAAATAAAAATAAAATTAGCATTGGTTTTGGTTTGCTTAATTTAAGCTTTGAAAAGAAAGAAGTTGAGAATCATGAACTGAAGACTAACAACAAGAAGGTGGTGATCATCCTGGTATTGTTCTTGTTCATGGAGAGTGGTGATGTGGCCAAACTTCAGGCAGGTTTACGAGTTTTTGCTCCCATTCTTCCTTCAACAACCTTTCAAATCACATTAATTCCTATTATTCCAATCTTGGGGGTACAAATGTTGATGTAACTAGGGCTTGTTGCTTGTTTCTTCTTGAGAACAAGCACAGCCATCGATGTGAGAGGGCTGTCTTTCATGGTGGCCTAGGCCAAATCTTAGACCCTGCAATCTAGGATTGTTAGATTGACGGCAAAATTATCCATTGTGCCTTCCAAGACAAAATAATGACTAAACTTCAAACATGCGGTTCATTGTCATATATTATGCCCTTAGACTTTTGCACAAACTCATATAAAACAATGTATGTTGCTTGCCTTATTAAATACAGCACTGATGTCTAAGATTTTTATTCATGACAGTTAACTTCACATTGCAGCTCAATGTCCTTTTAACAATAGTATACTCAACCTTACAATTATTACAGTGACAGTAAAGTCATGTCATTATATTAATCATTTCATAGTTTCGTTGACTTTAGGAAAGAATAAAAAGATTTTAGTTGGCTTCAATTTTTAATTTGTTAGCATTCCAAATAAATAAATAAATTTAATTTATGGAAGAGATAGTGAGAACTGAAAAACAAAGAGCAATTTATAAGGTCAAAATGGGAATTTAAAGAGAATCAATATCATTTTTTCATTTTATTTATTATTATTTTTTTATGAAATGAGAATCAATATCTTGGTTAGCAAGTGTTTTCATTAGTTCTGTTGATGCCCAATTTATATGGGCAATTTATGGAAATGTGGGCTGAGAAATTGATTATGACTGCCCATATGATTCCTCGAGACTAGTCAAGTTGAAGCGAGACCAATTGAGGTATGATTTAAGAAACCTGTGAAGATCAAGCAACTAAGAAAGAGTGGGAATCACAACCATACACGAACATAAAGAGCATTGTCACCACCACACACTCATACCCATACCACCCAAACACACCTAACCTATAACCAGATCTTCCATCTTCACCTTCACTAACATGCTTCACAGCCATTACAACTCCAAAACTGACATCGACACCTCCTCTAAGCACACTAGCCACCTCCCCGCCATTAGAAAATCTATCCTCTCGATTTGCGAGAATCTCATGGTGATTGATTGGGTCACTGATCAGACTCCTGACAAGATCGTACAACCTCATGGCCATCGATTGTAAAATCTCATTGCTTCCATTGCAATTTTCAAAGGAGTAGGAGATGGAAAAAGTAGAGAGAAAGAGAGAGAGTGAGTGACAGAGAAAGAAAGAGAAAGTGATTGAGAGTTTTTGTTTATTTTTTTGTTTTTGATTTGTTTTGTATTTTCTTTTATCTTTTAATTTGTTTTTAAAGTGGTTTTTATTTTTCTTTTTTTTTTTTTATAATTAAAAAGTTACATACTGTTTTATAGTTGTATCCATCATTGTTGTCAATGTCCAATGACCATTTTACAATCAGAATTCATAGGACCATCACTTTTTTTCTTTTTTTTTTACTGTTTTACTATTTCAATTAGTGGTTGGACTTTTTTAGCTAATATTTTTAAAACCAATTATGGTTTGACATTATTGTCAATTCTAAGGGTAAATTGATAATAACCCTAAAAAATATGCTAATTAAGCACTATTCAAAAATACTATTTTAAAGCCATAATTCTCTTGATGTAAATGCAAGTAAGCTAGTCAAAACATACTAAGAATCAATGCAATCTAGCAAGATTTTGAAAGTAATCTTCTATGTTTGAATTTAATTCAAATGATTACCAAATAATAATTAAATTTGTGAAATCTTCTACTATTTAAGTTAAATCATGAATAATTCATGAAAGTTGAAATGTTAGAGAACTAAATTAAACCAATATTCAAATTGTTTTCACCATACATCATATGTTGCACGTCTTGACTATTTATATTGTTTAGTGACTCTATATGTATAACACATTTACCATAGGTGTGTGGTGCAAGCATTATGTCAATGATACCTACTAATATTAGTGGTTCAAGCTCCCCCGGTCTTACTCATGTCCAACGTTTGTTTTCTATTAGCTATCCATGTGACACCAACACCAAGTGAAATAACTTCACCTTGTGCCACTTACTCCAAATAATTATGTCTTCTGATTCGTTGCCTCTTCCAGGTTAGAAAAGTGGTCTCATTTGCTGTCACCTACACAAAATTGCTTTCAAATCATTCAACAAAAAAACATGTCAATGACATAGAATGACATGTACTATTTTTTAGAATGCCACAAGACAAACAACCCACTCCATTGGTTGGTCTGACAGTGGTTTCTCTACTTCAATTTGCTTGTTGTTGACACTCAAAATTTGGATACAAATAATAGTAATACTAAAATTATATTCCAAGAAATCTGATATAATTGAAACGTTAAACACTTTAACTTCTCTCGAGGGCCCCTCAAGGAATTGATCCCTTGAGTAGATGCTATAGATTGTTTGTTGGCAGGGGATTTGACCTCCTGGGCTGCTTTTGTAAAGCCTAAAATTTCCTCTTTTTATGAGAAATAAATTTTTTTTTTTGATTAGTAGTGTTTTCAAGTGAATACTGATAGGATGAATAATAACTTTTGGGAAATGGATCCCGAAAAGCAAAAATTCTCCAAAATACCCTTTTTGGAGAATAATTATAGCCATTTAATTTTTTTGAGAAATATCAAATTGAGAGATAAAATACTCAATTAGAATATTACGTGGTCAATTGGATGACTGAATGACCATGAAATATTTTTGAAAATTATTTAGGCATGAATGAGAATTAAATTCATTAAAGGGTAAAATAAACATTTTCAAATTTAAGCACACATGGATTACATATGAGTATTGCATGGAATAAAAAATAGAAGCACAATCCGTGTGAAGCAAAATGAACCAATGAGAGAAGGACACATGGAAGTTACTATTTTAACTAATTAGTTGTTATGTACTAAAATTTATGGATTTAGTTAGTTTAATGACTAGTTAGTTTATGGACCAATCACATGTCATTATTTGTAACTATGGACTTGTTTGACATTATGAAAATAGTTCAATGATATTTTGATCAATTAATGTGAGGCCTATATAAAGTGAGTTTAATGACTAGTTAGTTTATGGACTAATCACATGTCATTATTTGTAACAAAGGACTTGTTTGACATTATGAAAATAATTCAATAATATTTTGATCAATTAATGTGAGACCTATATAAAGTGAATTTTGCATAAATTGATAAGAAAAATTGAAAGAAAATTGAGAGAAGGAAGAGCTAGGTTCGACCAAGAGAAGGAGAAGAAGAACAAGAAAAGTTTTACCATTTTTGGATGCCAAACTCTATTCATCTTCACTAAATATATGTTAGGACAAAACTTGAGTAAAGAAAATGAAGAGGTAGTTGTAAGTTGATTTTCTATGCTATTTTGATAGTTTTTTAGATGTATAATAACTTGATGAGTTTATGTAATTTTTAGCATGTTTAAAGGTAGATCATCTTATATTCAAATGTGGAATTGAAAAGAAGCTTAAAAGAAGCAATTAGGTAAGGAAATGATCAAGATATGTATTCTAGAGATTTATACAATTTTGCAAAGGAACTTAAATTGAGTTGGTATTAGGACACTAGATGATTATTAATGTGATTTTAATGCTTTTGGTGGACATAAAAATGAAAGAATTAGATTGGATGTCCTTATGTGCAATTTCGATCAATATCACATTTTGGTGTTCATAGTGGAAATGCAATCACTTTGATGTGTTTTCATGAGACTATGCATGCAATTAAACAAGTTTGTGAAAAGAAAATGAAAAGAAAATAATGCTATGATGTGAGTATAAGTTTATGCCAAGTATGTGAATTATGATATACATAATATTTTTAAATTCAATTTGGATGAATGAGGGTGATTGACATTGATTTCATACAATTAGAGTGATGGATTCTAAATTAGAATGTGCCTTATAGATGAGAAGAAAGCAAAGGAATCAAGAGAGAATTTTTGAAGGTCATTCTAGTCAATTTGAGGCAAAGTGAGTGTAAAATTATTTTATAAAATGCTAAATACATTTTTAGCATGCTTTAAAATGTTTTTATGAATGTTAAAGTATTTTGAAATTGAAATGAGTTGTTATTAAAGATGTTAGTTTATAAATATCTCTACATATTTATCTAAAAAAAATGTTTATAACATAAATTATCGAAGCAATATATATTTTTATGCTTTTGGCAACAATTTGAAGTAATATGCCTTGATGTTTGATTATTTTTAGTATAAGAACTAATTTTTTTTAAAGCATAATGGAATAAAGTTTTCAAAACCAATGGTTACCCTGATCCTCAGGATATGACTGAGAACCGACTGAAGCACCTTATGCATGCATGGCATGTCAAGGGGGGACATGTCACTAACTGTGGGGGAATTGAGTCTGTCGTGTCGCCCTCTGCGTGTTTTTAAGGTACTTTGGCTAATATCCTACACAAAGCAAGGTAACATTCCGCAGCGTATGGTTTATAACTGAGATAGATTGTCCCCCCCATCGGTGACTTAAGATCAGTCAGTGAGTTATGATTTCCTTAGGATCTATTGGATACATGTTAAATAAATGATACTATTTTTTTATATACCTATGTCCATGTTTTGTATTGATCTTAATGATGTATGTAGTTCTCAAATAGATTTATATCAATGTATATACAAAACTGTGAGATTTATAATTTGGATAAATCATTATGAATTTTAGATTTCTGAATATTTTTTGAGGTAATTTTGTAAGAATTATGTTTTTCATAACGCTCATTAATCTCCATTAGCTCACCATTTTCTATTTATTTTATGAAAACCTCCCCAGATGTAGAGACGGGTGCTCAGAGCGAGCGATCTCCAACACAGAGTTAGGTGGGTACTTCCGACAACTGCAACTGTGAAAATATTATATATAATTTGATATCTAGTAAATATGCATAATGTAAATACTTGTGATTATATGCATAATATTACTTTTTTTTAAAAAAAAAAAATTGGAATGGTTTTAGTCAAAATATTTTAATTGTGGTTACACTTTGATTGTGATGATGGACTTGAGGTCCAAATTAAAAGTGGAGAAGATTGTATAAATTTTGAAGTGTTTATAAATTGATTTCAGGTGATTTTGAAAAGATCGAAAATATCGAAAAACAGTTGTTAGGCTGACAAGCCCGTTTCTACAATCTTATATCCGTATAGATGGCAGACCGCCGATAATCCCACGATGACCCTTCAGTCGATATCTAATTCGACTGAAAGGTTCCCGTGAAGTTAAACCGTTTTTCCCTATTGAAAACATTTTCAAAAGTCTCTCTTTCTTACGAAAATGGGTGGGAAAATTTTTCTTTTATCACACACTATTATAAATTTAATAAAATTTGGACAGTATAACGGCTGTTTTTCTAAAATAGCCACCCTGCATATTTGGTATAAAATTTGAACACTTCAAAAATCAAACACTTTCCTCAAACTTTCGGGTTTCAAGCCCTCAATTTATCAATTCACAAGCAACCACAAATATATCAACCAATTTCAAAATGGTTTAAAACACAATCACAAGTCTAAGTCATGTATATTGATTTATTTACGTGTAATTAGAAACAAAGTGAAGTTATACAATTATATACAAATTATTTAAGAACTATTCAAATTTCATATATACAATCACAACAATACAAAGTACTTTCGACTCGATCTGCCTAATCCTGAGCTGGAGTCCTTGATCCTGATGTACCTGTATCGACATCTGCCCCTGTGGAGGTTTTGTTTGTAATACATAAAACAATGTGAGCTACACGAACTCAGTGAGTGTTGTAATTTTTTATTTCCATTTTTAACTTAATAAAAATTCCTCCCTCAGTTTTAAAACATTTTATAAACCTTTCATCACAGTAATATGAAAAAATCAGTTTTTCTTTGAAAACTATTTTTCAGATAAATGTATGGATAAATTATTTATGTAAATATCATTCAATTTCATTATAAAAATAAATGATAAAATGAAATATCATATATTTTTGGTTCTTTGCATAAAATGTAAATAGTGGTGATATTACTAATTTTGAAAAATCTCTTAATAAATCAAGTCAATTATTGACGGTCCGTACCACATGGTATCCTAGGTATGGAGCGAAATTTTACCTCGCTCCAACCTTCCCAGAATTTTTTCCTTGTTCAAGTCATCGATTCGGTATTACATAGTAGAATTCCTTATCGCTATGGAGTGGTATTTTCTCACTCAAATGGAAGCTAACTAATAATATACCTTATACGTGTATTAGGCGATATACTAAACTGAACCACAAACTCGACACGATTCTCCCCTTACGGGTTTCCTGCCGTTGTTAGTGATAGACTCCCTTGACATTGCCAATGCACGCTTTGGGTACTCAATCTCAACTGGAGATAAATATAATATCTATCAGGTATACCATAGATTTACCAATACATTTTGATTCCATGCAATTCATAATTCATAAACTAAATATTCAAACCATACAAATTATTTTATTTTACTTTTGTTATGGGTATTTTTGGATTCCTCAAATGGGCTGGCAAAGGCCCATAAAAATAATGGCCCAAGTTACCAAAGGCCCGTGAGAAGTACTGTGTATAACATCGCGAGATCGAGCTCGAGCGAGACAATGACAGGTTCACCGACGATGATGATAGCGACGTCAAGGTCGCTAGACCGTTGCAGCGATATCAAGATCGCCAGACCGTTGCTGAGTCCAGATCGTCACGTCGAAAGATAAGCCCGTTTCTCTACATCAGTTCGCCCAGTATCAGTGTAAGACAGTAAGATGGCGTGTCTTGCACGGTAAGTAAGGTTATCTCACCTAATGGCAGCTTAATTTTCGGAAATCTCACCAAACCAGCATGGGTTAGCAGTCAGCCCACGTGAAGTCAGAGTTGACATGTCAGAAGTCAGAAGCATTTAAAGCTCTCCAGCAGCATTTATTACGACAAGATCAGCCCTTTTTGTCCGTTTGTTCTCTTTGTAGCCTCTTCTCCTCTATAAATAGAGAGAGGCATTTATTGTTGAACGGATCCAGAAATTGAGAGTTTTGAGAGGCTGTTACTCTGTAAAAACGTAGGGAGAGCAAACATTTTGTGAGAGATCAACAGTAATAACAGAACAAGTGGACGTAGGCCCTTCCAAATCAGGCCGAACCACTTCAAACCTCCTGTGTTCTTTGTTCTTTCCTCTTTCTTCTTCTCTTCTTCGCCATTATTCGGTCTGTTTGTTGCAGGTCTCCTTATCAGTGCGATATTGGGCTCAAGAATCTGGTTGGCTGGTTTACCACGTCAACATTTTGGCGCTAGAAGGAGGGCCCAACTGCGAAGTGGAGCTCTGTAATCGCCATGGCTAAGGGGAGAACGACCAGAAACTCAGTAGACGATAGAGCCGAAGAGACCGAGCTGCGGCGTCAGCCTCAGATGACGGATATGGGTGCAGGACCGTCTCAGGGAGGACGGGACGTCGTGCATGACTTGGCCCGACGTCAGGAGAGGATAGAAGCTACAATGGCGCAGATGGGGGATACGTTGAGGGCGATGGCACGAGGTCGTGATCAGAACGTGCCAAGGACGACGGTGATCCCACCTCCTGTAGCAGAGGTCGCAAGGGGAGTGCATGTGCCAGAAGGATCTCTTCATTCGTCGAATAGGCGATCTGAAGCCCGGAGTCAGCGAGCTCGGGAGAATGGAGATGCAGCCCGACCTTCAGATGTGAGAGTCAGAATCAGCCGAGATGGTGGCAGAAGGGTCGAGGTAAGCAATGGAATCCCCCGTGTTTCAGCTCGCAGAAATGAAGACGAGCTGCGACGAGGCCAGAACGACCGGCGTAGAGAGAACGATAACTACGAGGTGGACCGAGAACGCCGAGGGTGTGACCAGCATTCTATCACCGGGGTAAGTCAAAGAAGTAGGAGGTCCCCCGTGAGGCAGCTCGGAGCTCAAGACCCGATCATTCAGCAGCTCCTGGAGCGAATGCAGCAGCTCGAAGCGCGACCTGGGGCTCAGGTGGCAGGAGAGCGGTGTGAAGATAGAAGCCCGTTTTCAGCTAAAATAGATCGGGAACCGCTTCCTGCAAGGTTCAAAGTCCCTAACATCCCGACGTATAATGAAGATTCAGACCCTTATGACCATCTGGATGCCTTCAACGTCCAAATGAATTTGCAAACCTCCAGTTCGTTGGTAAAGTGTCGCGTGTTCCCTGCGACGTTCGGAGAAATACCGCGAACTTGGCTCAGGAATCTGCCACCTCGCAGTATCAATAGCTGGGAGGAGTGCCAGCAAAAGTTCCTCGACCAGTATAAAGCATTGAAAAGGCAGCTCGCTCCGGCCTGTCATCTCGCAACCATTTTTCAGCGATCAGGGGAATCGCTAAAGGAATATATCAGCCGCTTCAGAAGCGAGATTAATAATGTGGAGAGCCCGTCTGATGAGGGCGTTTTGTCAACAATATCAGCTGGACTTCGAAAGGATGGAAAGCTGTATGAAAGCATTTACAAAATGCCTGTCAAAGACCTGGGAGAATTTTATGAACGAGCTAATAGGGAGATCAGATGGGAAGAATCCTTTAGCTCGAGAAAGGCTAGCCAGCCGAAAAATGAGGCAAGCGGATCCCATCAAGGCAAGAAGAGGGATCAGGTCGGTAATGAAGATAGAAGAAACCGATCTAATAATCAGGTGGCGAAGCGAGCTAAGAAGGAGCCCAGGAGGAACCATTCGCCACCTCGAAGCCGCTTCCACCGCTACAGTACATTATCCGACAGGCAGGATCGGATCTTTCAGACAGAGAAGCATAGAGTCAACTTCGGGAGGCCGAGCCCTACTGGTTTCCCGGGTAAGTTCAAAAACCCTCGTAAGTATTGTGCTTATCATCAGGAGAACGGGCACAATACATCTGAATGCTGGGACCTTAAGGACGCCATAGAAGATTTGATAAGAAATGGTCGTCTGAAGGGGTATGTGATACAGCCCGACCAGGGGAAGCCCCAGAATCAGCGTCCTCGTCGAGATCACCAGCCCGCGCAGACGAGTCAGCAGGGTCAGGAGCAGGGGGTTGATTTGACGGTGAAAACTATCTATACCATCCATGGCGATCCCCACATCGCCGGATCCTCTAGTAAGTCTCATGAAAGATATGTGCGAGAGGCAAATCACGTCCATCTTACAGGGCGGGGTGATCGGGAAGGGCCAGCGAAGAAGGCTAGAACGACTTCGGAGGAGATCGTTTTTACAAAGGAAGACGAAAGCGAGGTAAAATTTCCCCATAATGACGCCCTTGTTATCAAGGCGAGAATCAGCAACGCCGAGGTCCTGAGGATCATGATAGATACAGGCAGCTCGGTCAATGTTATGTACAAAGATTGTTATGATCAGCTCGGGTTGGGAGCTAATCAGTTGAAGCCGTCTCCGGAGCCTCTCTACGGCTTCACCGGGGACGCCGTCATCCCAATAGGCCAAGTAAGACTTCCGCTTTCAATAGGAGATCCAGCTCGCCAGGCAACTACCCTAGCGGACTTCCTCATCGTTAATGGGGCATCTGCTTATAATGTGGTTTTGGGGAGGCCCGCGATGAACGATCTGGATATGGTCGTGTCAACCAAAGCTCTCACAATCAAGTTTCCGACGGCCAGCGGAGTGGGGGTAATACGAGGTGAGCAATATACAGCAAGACGCTGTTATGTGAAGGCTATGAAGATCGGGGTGACGTATAAGCAAGTCGACATGGTAACGGAGGAAAAGCCGAGAGTAGCGATCAGAAAAGGGTTCGACCGCGATCTTGATCCCCGTGAAGTAGATGAGTATGGAACATCGGGTCCAGTTGACGAGCTCGAGCTCGTTCAGGTCAGCAAGGAAGATCCGAGAAGATGCCTGAGTGTGGGGCAAGGTCTGGCCCCGGAAGTGAAGAATCAGCTCGTTGATTTTCTCAAAGAAAATGTAGATGTCTTCGCATGGAGTCACGAAGACATGGTTGGGATCGATCCTGAGGTTATGTCGCATAGATTGAATATTGATCCCCGATTCAGACCGGTTCGCCAGAAGAGGAGACCGTTGACAAAAGAGCGATCTGATGCCATCAAAGAGGAGGTTGATAAGCTGCTCGCTAATAACCTCATCAGGGCCGTCCAGTATCCACTTTGGCTGGCCAACCCTGTGCTCGTAAAGAAGAAGAATGGCAAGTGGAGGACGTGCATTGATTTCACTGATCTCAATAAGGCGTGCCCTAAGGACAGTTTTCCTCTTCCAAGGATCGATCAGTTGGTGGACGCGACTGCTGGTCACCAGCTGTTGAGTTTTATGGACGCCTATTCAGGATATAACCAAATTCCTATGAGCCCGTGGGATGAAGAGCATACCTCGTTCATTACGGATAGAGGCCTTTATTGCTATAAGGTGATGCCCTTCGGTCTGAAGAATGCTGGCGCGACCTATCAGAGGCTCGTCAATAAGATGTTTGAGAAGCAGATCGGCAGGTCGATAGAAGTGTATGTAGACGACATGTTGGTCAAGTCGAAGCAAGCGGAGTCCCATGTCGACGATCTAGCGGAGACATTCCAGATTCTGAGGAATTACAGGATGAAGCTCAACCCGCTGAAGTGCGCTTTCGGGGTTGCATCTGGAAAATTCCTGGGGTTCATGGTGAATGAGAGGGGGATCGAAGCCAATTCAGAGAAGATTCTGGCCTTGATGAATATGAGGTCGCCCAGGACGGTCAAAGAGGTTCAAAGTCTGACAGGTCAGGTCGCGGCGCTTAGCAGATTCATCTCGAAAGCGACTGACAAGTGTATTCCGTTCTTCGACGTGCTAAAAAAGGTGAAAGACTTCGAATGGACGGATCAGTGTGAGCAGGCCTTCCAGCAGCTGAAGGGGTATCTAGGTCGGGCTCCACTTTTGTCAAAACCTGTAGACGGAGAGAAACTTTTCCTTTATTTGGGGGTGTCTGAAAGCGCCCTCAGCGCAGCTTTAGTGCGAGAAGAAGACAGGACGCAGCTTCCGGTGTATTACATCAGTAAGAGGTTGTCCGATGCAGAAACAAGGTATTCCCAGATAGAGAAGCTCGCTGACTGTCTAGTGACCGCATCCCGAAAGCTCCGGCCTTATTTCCAGGCTCATTTGATCGAAGTCCCAACCCGGTATCCCTTGAAGCAGATTTTCCAGACTTCGGATACCTCAGGTCGCCTATTGAAGTGGGCAGTCGAGCTGGCCCAGTTTGACATCGAGTACGTCCCCAGACCGTCCATCAAGGCTCAGGCCCTGGCAGATTTTATTGCAGAATTTACCGGGACATCAGAGGAAGGAGCTGGGCCATCGGAGGAGCCGATGTGGGAGTTGTATGTTGATGGCTCGTCGAGCGAGCTGAGAGCCGGGGCAGGTATTTTACTCATCAGTCCGGAGGGGCACAAGATCTTCTATGCATTAAAGTTCGGATTCAAAGCAACAAACAACGAAGCAGAGTACGAAGCACTCATAGCGGGGCTGAAGCTCGCTAAGGAGATGCGATCTGACCGGGTAAGAATATTCAGTGACTCACAGCTCGTTGTGTTCCAGGTAAAAGGGGAGTACCGGACTCGGACATCGAATACAGCTGCGTATCTTGAGAAAGTGCAAGAGTTGCTCAGGACGTTTCAGAGGTACGAAGTGAACCAAATTCCGCGAGCTCAAAATGCGCACGCCGATGCCTTAGCTCGATTAGCCACTACTCAAGCGGCTGAAGACCTGAAGCCTGTACCTGTCGAGCTCCTGCCAATGCCGAGCATCAAGAAAGGAGAAGCCGTCCTAGCTCTGGTAGTAGCTGAAGATTCTTGGATGAGGCCGTTAGTCGATTATCTGCAGAACGGGGTTCTCCCCGAAGAGAAGAATGAAGCTCGCCAGCTGAAGGCGCGATCTGCGCGTTATTGTGTTTACGACGACATGCTGTACAAGAGGGGATTCTCGGCCCCACTTTTGCGATGTATAGATGGGGCGGACTACGAGAAGGTACTAAATGACATGCATTCAGGTAATTGTGGAAATCACTCCGGCGGCCTCGCTCTAGCTCAGAGAGCGCTAAGGCAAGGATTCTATTGGCCAACAATGAAAAAGGACGCTATCACCTTGGTGAGGAAGTGTAACAAGTGTCAGAGGTTCGCAAAGGTGCCCCGAGCTCCTCCTGCACTTCTGCAGCAGATGATTAGCCCGTGGCCGTTCGCGATTTGGGGTATGGATCTGATTGGGCCCCTGCCGACAGCTCGGGGAAATTGCAAGCACGCCGTGGTCGCGGTTGATTATTTTACAAAGTGGGCAGAAGCAAGAGAGCTAGCTGACATCTCGACATCGAAGATCATCAAGTTTATGTGGAGTAATATCATCAGCAGGTTTGGTATTCCGCAGCAGGTAATTACAGACAACGGGACGCAGTTCAGCAGTGAGCAGTTCGCTGATTTCTGTGAAGAGCTCGGGATTGTCAAAAGCTTCTCAGCAGTGGATCATCCTCAAGCCAATGGGCAGGTCGAGGCCGTAAACAAGATCATCAAGCAGATCCTGAAGACGAAGCTAGAAGCAAGAAAGGGGGCATGGGTAGACGAGCTCCCAAAGGTATTATGGGCCTACCGGACTACAGCTCGCAGCACGACTCAGGAAACGCCCTTCTCGATGGTCTACGGGTGTGAAGCTATGATTCCAGCTGAGTTCGAGGTAACGACGCATCGAAGAGCCACGTTCAACATTGAAGATAATCAGCAGCTGCTCGCATGCAATCTCGACCTCGTGGACGAACTACGGGATGAAGCTCAACTAAGGTTGGCAGTCTACCAGCAGAGAGTTGCCAGATATTACAACAAAAAAGTTCGAGTTCGTCACTACAACGTCAGAGATCTGGTACTGAGACTTGTTCTGCCTGCAGCTCGGAATTCCAGCGAAGGCACTCTAGGACCGAGCTGGGAAGGTCCTTACATCATTCAGAAGAATTTGGGGAATGGAGCCTATCACTTAAGCAATATGGACGGAACGGAACTCCCGCGAGCATGGAACGCCGAGAAGCTTCGACCATACTTCGTGTAATGTATTCAGATCGGATTATCTATCTCAAATGTAATTTATCAGATCAAGTTATTTGCTGCAATTGTAACACCTTTGGCAGTTCGCCAGTGCATATATGAATATATTCAAGCAAATTCTCTCCACTTATATCTGTCTTCGTTCTTGTATTTATCGGCCTCAACAAATTCTTGGACGGAATTGCGCGCCCTGTGAGCTCGCAACGCTTTGGACGGGGCCGACGTCATCCTGTGGACTTGTCACCAATCAACAGTCTTGGACGGAATCGCGCGCCCTGTGAGCTCGCAATGCTCTGGACGGGCCCGTGATCTCCTGTGGACTTAAAATCATCCAAGTCTTGGACGGAGACGCCGCGCCCTGTGAGCTCGCAACGCTCTGGACGGGCCGACGTCCTCCTGTGGACTTGTCACCAATCAACAGTCTTGGACGGAATCGTGCGCCCTGTGAGCTCGCAACGCTCTGGACGGGCCCGTGATCTCCTGTGGACTTAAAATTATACAAGTCTTGGACGGAGACGCCGCGCCCTGTGAGCTAGCAACGCTCTGGACGGGCCGACGTCATCCTGTGGACTTGTCACCAATCAACAGTCTTGGACGGAATCGCGCGCCCTGTGAGCTCGCAACGCTCTGGACGGGCCCGTGATCTCCTGTGGACTTAAAATCATCCAAGTCTTGGACGGAGACGCCGCGCCCTGTTAGCTCGCAACGCTCTGGACGGGCCGACGTCCTCTTGTGGACTTGTCATCAATCAACAGTCTTGGACGGAATCGGGCGCCTTGTGAGCTCGCAACTATCTGGACGGGCCCGTGATCTCTTGTGGACTTAAAATTATACAAGTCTTGGACGGAGTCGTCGCGCCCTGTGAGCTCGCAACGCTCTGGACGGGCCGACGTCTTCCTGTGGACTTATCATTAAAAGGAACGTCGTGACGACGTCACCGGCACATTTGCAATCATTATTTACGACAATCGATAAAAGCATCACACAGATTAAAACGAAACGAAATAAAGCGTATATTGAGTTAAAAAGTCACTATTACAAACGAAGACCTCAGAAGAGGTAAGTTCAAAAGAAAAAAAAATAAATATACCAAGTACAAAAAAGGACTAATGTTGCGAGCTGGAGGGGTCCTGAGGGTCTTGGGGGGTCGAGCTGGTGGTCGCTTGATCATCGGCGGCTTCTGGAGGGACGATCTCAGCAGGCGTCCAGGAAGTTTCTTGTGGTTGGCCCTGCTCTGCTTCCGCTGCGTCTCGGGCGTCCTCAACATAGAACTCAACGTCCTTCACAGCATCATCTCCAAAGATGGAATAATCTATCTTAGGGTGATGCGTCCACAGGGTGTAAATCATGCTTTGCTCCGTCTCCACCCTGACCTCCTCTATCCGAGCTCGAGCAGCAGTCAGCTCCTCCATGAGCTTGCTGATCTCCATCGCGTGCTGCGCCTCTGCATCCTTCAGCTCCCTCACCCGGTCATCCGTGACAGTCCTGGCCGTTTCGACCTGAGAATTGAGGCTGTTGATCACCAATTCCATCTTGCTTTTTTCTTCAGCCCAAGTGGTATCAGACTGAAGACGAGCGGCCTCAGCATCGGCCAGCTTCTTCCGAAAGATCTCGCGATCACTCCTTGCCACCGTGAGGTCGATGTCACGTTCCGACAAGGTCGCTTCGAGCTCCTTCTTCATGGCCTTGAGCTTCTTCTCTTCCTCCTCCCTCTTCAGTTCGCTGTCTATTGCCTTCGCTGTCGCCATAGCGCTCTGAACAACTTAGATCAGCAGGAGGAAAGCAAGGAAAATATAAGACAAAGGAAAAAAAGGGGAAAAACTCACCTTAGCAGCTTCCCGGAGTGCGTAGTTAAGCAAGTTCAGCCCGTGGCTGTCCTTACCATCCAGGAACTTGGCAGAGTTCCCTAGAAGACCGGGCACTTGCTCGAATGCGAGCTTGAGGTAAGATAGCCCGGGAACTTCCTCAGCAGCCTGTCCCGGGGCGCCCTCCTGAGATTGTTGAGACGAAACCGCAATCTGTTTTCCTATGACCAGCGCGGTCTTCTTGGTGGGAGGAGGCTCGATGGGCGCACCTTGATTTTTCTTCGACCCTTGCTGGGTCGCGACCTGCTTACCCTTGTCCGTGGCAGTAGCAGCCCTGACCGGGGGAGCCCTCTGAGAAACGGGCTGAACAGCTTGAGGGGCTGGAGGTTCGGCCGTACTCGCGGCCTGAGTCCCCATTACGCCAGATGAGCCCGGGGCGGCCGGTGATGTTGCAGCCTGACCTCCGGCCTGGTGAGCTCTCTTCCTGGGTGGCGAGATTAGCTGTATGGGCGGCATTTCGACCTCTTCGACGCTGTCCGAACCCGAGCTGGTGTCGACAACCTCGTCAAAAACGGACCTTACAGGTTTAGTTCGCCGAGATCCGATATGTTTAGAGCGAACCAATCCCTCTGCAGAGTCGGAAGCAAGCTGGTATCGGCGAAGCAGTTCGTCCGTCAGTTTGACGTCGTCTTCGTCCGATCTGCGAGCACCAAGGATCTCGAGATCGGCTGTTTCGCCCTGAGTCAAGCCGAGGACTGGAGCGGAAAGATCTGCAAAAAAGGAAAATATTTAGCTCGAGATCGCAAATATAAGCTGGAAAACAGCTTGAAGGACACCCTACCTGGTTCAGCCCGGAAGCTAAAGTTCAAAAGATTGGACAATGAAGGGCAAGACACATAGAACCAGTTTGTCTTATAATGTCCTATGTTGGACTTACCCTTGGCATCGCCTTTTGGTACCACGTCCTTATAAATGGACGCCGTGCGAGGGGAAGCGTAGTAGATACCATCCCGAGGTTGTCCCCTGCTAATGGCCTTAAAAGCGTATAAGTGCCTTATAATTCCTGGATTCGGGAAAGGTAGGCCGTACTTCCTAAAGAAGATCGCTAGCGAGGAAAACTGGGTGTACGAATTCGGGGTCAGCTGGAAGGGAGCGAGCTTCAGGGCATTCAGAAGCTCGATCAGATACGGCGGAACGGGAAACCGAAAACCGGCCTCCAGATGCTGGACGCTAATGGCCACAAATCCCCTGGGGGGTGTGGCCGCGTGGTCCATCGGAGCGGGCTCCATAAGACGACAACCCCGTGGAAAGCGATATTGAACCCCCAGACCGACGAGGTCCTCGTATGTTGCCCGCGAGGGGTGATGTTTAAACATTTCGCGGCCTCGCCTGATCTCCGCAGGATCAAGCTCCCCGGCCTGGGAAGGCTGATTCCCTTCCGAGCTTTCTCGAGCTGAGAACTCCTCAGCGACGTCCTCGCTATGTAAGGATGTCTGGGGGACCTCTCTCACTTGATCCTCCGAGCCGGAGGAGTCATCCTCTCCTACGACATGTTGTGGGCGCGTGCGACCTGAAGACATCTACAAACAAAAGGAGCAGTTAGGTCGCTGAATGCAGACCGTTCCTATCAGACTAGAGCTCCAAGTTTGCTATCCAACTATTTCTTAACAGGTCGCGTACGCCACACAGAGACTATAAGCGACCTCAAGATCGTTCCTCTACTACTTATGCGCGATCTTGAGATCGCTCAAACTCACAAACAACAAATCCTATAGACTACAGCAACCTAACGGATCAAACTAGGGGAATACGAAAAGACGCAGACATTCAAACACAAGCACAA
Source organism: Dimocarpus longan (assembly GCA_022984855.1). Taxonomy (NCBI): domain Eukaryota; kingdom Viridiplantae; phylum Streptophyta; class Magnoliopsida; order Sapindales; family Sapindaceae; genus Dimocarpus; species Dimocarpus longan. The sequence goes on from CM041013.1 coordinate 12,170,046, forward strand.
GAACAAAATGCCAGAAACCAAGCAGCAAGCAAATCATCACCAGAAGTAAAGAAGCAGTAAAATGTTTAAAAGCAAAGAAACGACGAAGATAATGAACTCACCGGTGATCGGAAGCGGAGAACTGGCCGGAAGATGGACGCCTGAGAACCTGGACTGGTGATAGACTGAAGAAGAAGAAGACAACGAGAGCTGTGGAAGCGTGAAAGTGACGAATAGGAAGCGAAAGGACAGGCTGGTCCTGATTATATACTCGTTCCCTAGGACGCGCCCTCACCGTTGGATCTGTTGGCTTACCAACCGCCTCAAATCCAACGGTGCAGCGCGATCTCAGGGACGTGACCATCAGAACGAAGAGACGTGCATTCAATGCCCGTTTCGGAAATCGAACCGTCTCCGGGGGGTGCTTCCACGTGTCCAAGAAAGAGGAGGGAAAGCACATTTGTTTGAAAACAAGACGATTCCTCAGTCCGCCCAGTTCTCCAGTTCGTTTCGGATCTTCAGTTCAGTCAGAGTTCTCCAGTTCGTTCCGGATCTTCAGTTCAGTCAGAGTTCTCCAGTTCGTTCCGGATCTTCAGTTCAGTCAGAGTTCTCCAGTTCGTTCCGGATCTTCAGTTCGTTTGAACCTTCAGTTCGGTACTGCAAAATATTTCAGTCAGATCGCTTTCGGAAAATTCAGTGATTGCAAGCATATTAGTTCCCAGGTCGCTGGAAGCGACCTAAGAACTGGGGGGTTGATGTTATGGGTATTTTTGGATTCCTCAAATGGGCTGGCAAAGGCCCATAAAAATAATAGCCCAAGTTACCAAAGGCCCGTGAGAAGTACTGTGTATAACATCGCGAGATCGAGCTCGAGCGAGACAATGACAGGTTCACTGGCGATGATGATAGTGACGTCAAGGTCGCTAGACCGTTGCAGCGATATCAAGATCGCCAGACCGTTGCTGAGTCCAGATCGTCACGTCGAAAGATAAGCTCGTTTCTCTACATCAGTTCGCCTAGTATCAGTGTAAGACAGTAAGATGGCGTGTCTTGCACGGTAAGTAAGGTTATCTCACCTAATGGCAGCTTAATTTCCGGAAATCTCACCAAACCAGCATGGGTTAGCAGTCAGCCCACGTGAAGTCAGAGTTGACATGTCAGAAGTCAGAAGCATTTAAAGCTCTCCAGCAGCATTTATTACGACAAGATCAGCCCTTTTTGTCCGTTTGTTCTCTTTGTAGCCTCTTCTCCTCTATAAATAGAGAGAGGCATTTATTGTTGAACGGATCCAGAAATTGAGAGTTTTGAGAGGCTGTTACTCTGTAAAAACGTAGGGAGAGCAAACATTTTGTGAGAGATCAACAGTAATAACAGAACAAGTGGACGTAGGCCCTTCCAAATCAGGCCGAACCACTTCAAACCTCCTGTGTTCTTTGTTCTTTCCTCTTTCTTCTTCTCTTCTTCGCCATTATTCGGTCTGTTTGTTGTAGGTCTCCTTATCAGCGCGGCATTGGGCTCAAGAATCTGGTTGGCTGGTTTACCACGTCAACAACTTTCCTTTAATTCAAAATCAATTTCTAGTATATATTCAAACATATATTTTTTTTTTTAAAAAAAATCAATCGTTTAAAATACATTTACCAATTATTGATTCACTAAATCACATGCTTTAGTGTTCTCTCGATTTTTGTGTCACCTACATATTTTCGTATTCTATATTTAGAAAACATCGCAACTAAATTCGACTTATTTACAAGCACTTCCATTGGTATATAAACATACTAATAAACATTTAACCCTCCAGCAATTTTAAACTCTCATATTTAAGCCATGAATCACCCCTTTCTCTCTTCCAATCAATTTCTTTCAATTTTATGTCATAAATATCATTCAAAACAGCCCATACCTTATGTCAAAACCATTAAAAACAACCACCATATACTTCCAAGACAATCTACAATATATTTCTACAAAGAATTAACAAATAAAATCATAGAAATTTAAATAAATTCCAACTTAAATATAAAAATTTCTAAAGGATCAGAATTGAACCCTACCTCAATATGGGCTATTAATTACTCAAAAATTTCGATTCCCAATGTAGTTTTTATCGTTCTAAATTGAATCTACAAAGTAATATAATATAGAAAAATTTTAATACGGCTGCCTTATAGAGAAAATAAAACTAAAAATGGATTCTATACTTAAAAACGAGTCCATAGATGTATCCGGGGCTAAATTTCGAGTTCAGAAGGTTAGAAATCTTACCTCTATTGTACGTGGTGGCCGATGATGACTTTTCGGCAACAACAGTGGTGGAAGATGCGGCTAGATGAGTCTTGTTGTCCTCGATAAGCTTGTCACGAAAATGGGGTTGGTTGGAGTCGGAATCGCTTTGCTTCGTCGAAATCTTGAAAAATCAAAGTTGGTTATAACCAAACTTCCTCCACTGAAACGAAGACCCAAACAATGATAAAAATTGGCAAAATTGGTACCTATAGAATCAATGCCACACAAGCTTTTCAACAGTACTAAATTTGGCCAAAACGGAAGTTGGAACGAAAGGTTAAAAGTTGCTTCACGAAAATGAATTTGCTGGAAAAAAAAATGGAGAGAGAGAGTGAGAGAAGCGTCGACTAGAAGAAGAAGATGAAGTTATATAATTAGGTAGAATTATAATTTGCCCCATCAACTTTTCACAAAATAGGATTTTAACCTAAAATTTTAAAAATCTAACTTTTTGGCTCTTGCATTTTTATATTATTTTTCAGTTTCACCATTTCTTGAATATATCTTTTAATACCATTTCCATACCTCTAAATACTTTAAATCATTTGTTTATTACATAAATGAGGTGTACGTGTACAATACATTTAAAATACTAAAATGGGGAAGATATTTTGCAATTTCTTCCCCCCCTAAAAGAAATTTCATCCTCGAAATTTACAAAATTCATCAACACCTACTAAAACAATTGGGGATATTTACGTCTCATTTTATCCTCATGCTCCCATGTGGCTTACTCTACATCGTGATTCCTCCATAATATCTTCACTAAGGGAATGACTTTACTCCATAGAACCTGTTCTTTGTGGTCTAAAATCTGAATCAATTCCTCCTCATAACTCAGGTTTTCCCTTAGCTCCATAGATTGTTCTTTAAGTATATGGGAGGGATTTAGGATACATTTTCGGAGCATAGACACATGAAACACGTCATAAATTTTATCCAACTGTAGTGGCAGCTTCAACCTATACGCCACTAATCCCACTCTATCGGTAATCTCATATGGTCTAATATAGTGTAGACTCAGCTTACCACGCTTTCCAAATCTAAGCATGTCTTTCTAAGGGGATATCTTGAGGAATATTTTGTCTCCAACTTCGAATTCAAGGTCTCTACGATGATTGTCTGCATAACTCTTTTGCCAATCGTCTGCTATCTTGAGTCTGTCCCTGATAACTTTAATTTTATCTGTAGTAATCAGGACAAGCTCAGGACCAATCAGTTTTCTCTCACCTACCTCATCCTAACATACTAAAGTTCTGTACTTCCTTCCATATAATGCCTCATATGGGGTCATACCTATACTGGCCTAATAGCTATTATTATAAATGAACTCTATGAGTGGTAGATGTGTATCTTAACTCTCTTTGAATTCCAAAACACAGGATCTAAGCATATCTTCAAATGTCTAGATCATCCTTTCTGACTGACCATTCGTCTGAGAGTGAAAGGTTGTGCTAAAATTCAGCCGAGTTCCTAATGCTTTTTGTAAGCTGGGCCAAAACCTTGATGTGAACCAGGAATCTCGATCTGAAATGATAGAAACCGGCGTATAATGGAATTTGACTATCTCTCCAGGTACAGGAACGAGCCAGTAGTCGGACGCTGCTCCATCAGACATGTAGGTGGGTTACAAACATGATACTATTGCACTAGTTTACTTCTTTCAAATGTATGCGCATGCATCATATTTCATGCTTATTTGTAGTTTTATAAATATTACTTTTAAATGTTTACAACTCTTTTGAGAAATATGTTTGTAAATTAAATTTCGATGGATATCACGAATTTATATAAATGATTTTATTTTCAAGTTTATCTTAAAACATGTTTGAATTTGATTGTGAAAATAAGGGTTTAAGGCTCAGTAGTTGAGAAAAATGCATATCATAAAAGTATTTTTCTTAAAACTTGTAGGGTGACATTTTCAAAAAGCAGTCGTCATGCTGTCGAAATTTTTATAACCCTATTTTACAAGTTACCCTAAAAGAAAAGTTTTATGCATTTCCGTTAGAAAAGAGTTTTGTAACGCCCCGAATATCCGGATGAATAGTATTTCAGATGGAATAGTGAATTCTGGATGAATAGTGATGAGTGAATAGTGATTTTTGATAATTGGATTCCAAAAATTTATGAAAGTGAAATTTTTTATAAATAGTGATTTCAATGAATAGTATTTTCGAACGGAATAGTATCCGTACAAATAGTGATTTTCGAAAAATTGATTTTGTATGTTAAAAGTTCTAAGAATTATATTGAAATTTGCGAAAATTGAATCGAATCGAGAACAAATCAGTTTGAGATAAAAACTGAGCAGTTTTCAGATTCGACCGAAAGTTCGGACGGATTTTTGGAAAAATTTAAAAATTTAGGGAAGTGTTCAAATGAGTATGATAATGCTTAAGAAGTATTTTCGAAACTCAAACGGCATTTTCGAAGGAGATTCGAATTGAAATGGAATCAATTCAGAAAATCATTAGGGGCGATTTATTGAATTTTGAAGAGTTAGAAATGGACATGAAACGGCTTTTAAGGGTCACCGAGGTTACTAGGAGTATCCGAATATAGGTCTCGAAAAATTTTGAAAGGTTTTATAAAAAAATAAAATAAAATAAAAATAAAAATTATGTAGAATATTATAAATAATTATTATTCAGAATAGTTGTAGGTGTGAATTGTTATAATGTAAAATATACGACCTTATGTATGTGAAAATAAAAAAAATGAGGATTAATTAAAATTTAATTTATTGTTATTAATTTAGTCCGATTTTAGTTTTAGAAGTACATAAGTTTGTGAATAAATATCATATTAAATGATATTTTGAAAAAAATTAAGAAAATTGGGTTAAAAGGAAAATAGTCATAGGGGTTTAAATGAAATTTTACATATATAATAAAAATAATAAAATAAAATAAATAAGAAAGTTTGAAAAGGTCGGTGTGATTTATATATATATATATATATGTTAGTGGTGGGTTCCACTTAAAAAAAAATAATATATACTTATACTTATTATTAATAGTGGGACCCATTTGATTAAAAAAAAATTTGAAAAACCTGCAATTGAATGCCGAGAGAGAAGATATATATATATTTATATATATAAAGGTTGTTGGAAATAGATAATAATAAAATAATGAGAAAATAAATAAATAAAAGAGAAGTGGTGTACATGAGACGGTGATTGAGAAGTGATGATGATGATCGTGAACATGTATATATATATAGAGTCTCATGAGCAAAATAGAGAGAAGGATGTCGGGACTAGGAAGAAATAGAAAATGAAGAGAAGCAATAGCAAAATTGGGCAGTAGCGGGAGGAAAAAAAAAAGAAAAAGAAAAGAAACAGAGAGGAAGAAGCAAACCAGGCAGGGAAGAGAAAAAGAAAAGAAAAATATCGTGGATGCTCGGTTTATTCACATAAGTAAGTTTATTTGAATAGGATTTGGATTTAAAAAATTAAAATTAAAATTAAAATTAGTTTATTTTTCTATAAGTTATAAATTGGATTTTATTTGATTTTAGGATGAATCCAGAAATAGGTAGTTAAGTTATGCTAGTGGATAATTTTATATTTAACTTAAATTGTTTGAGTTATATTTATTTTTGTTTCGGATTTTATTATTGATTTTAAGTAAATAATTAGTTGAATTAATTGATTTTATAGATTATGTTTTTCGATTGAAATAAAAACATATATATGTTTTAGATTTTATTTACGTAAATGTTACTAGAAGAAAATTATTTAATTAGTTTATTAACTTATTGATTATATATTATGATTTATGATTTGATTATAAAATATGTATTTTGATAATTATGTTTGTATCTAGAAATCAAGCTATGCAATTTCGGGTATAAAATGATTTAAGATTTGAAAATGAATAAAATGAGATTTTAAGTATGGTTACATATATTTAAGTTTTTATTATGTATTGAAAATAAATTAATTATTTAGTAAATTGTGTGATATTGTTATTCTTAATTAATTTGATTTCATGTTTATGTGAAAATCACAGTACAAATAATTTTGTGACATTATGTAACGACAAATGAAAAATTTGGAAAAAATATATGCTTGACTGAAAATAGAGATTAGGTGTATTATGAATTATTTTGATAGATTATAATTAAAGTCTGTTGAACTACGAGGACTTTGATCCCAATGATAGAATGAGTACGTAGACGTTTGAGATGATATCTCAAACTCAAGTCCACTTAAAATATGATAATAATTTAGTTTTCTAGACCATATGCACAGTATGGAATAACTTAGTGGTATATTTGTCATTTCAATTTTATTTATGTGTTAAACCAATGATTTTTGAATGTTTTATGTGATGAAGTAATGTATGGAAAAAAAATGTTATGAATACGTGATTAAAAATTTATGCTTGATTATGAAATACGTGAAATTATTCAGGTAAATTATAATGAAAAATGTTTAAATATGATTTTAATGAATTTCGAATGTAAATAAAAAGAAACAGAAAGAAAAGAATAAGTTCAGTGTCTTGACTGAACGTATATCAGGATAAAGGCACAGACATTTTGAAAAAGATTTGATGAGTTAACTGAATGTAAGATAATGTTTTATGATGTTTATATGAATAATATGAATGTATGAAAAAAAACTGTGGTTGAAATTGTGTTTATCGTTTTTTGAATGAAATTGTTTTGGTAAATAATAAAATTGATTAAAGCCCAAGTAAACCTGAACATTGATAGGTGTGGACTGGTAGTTGGTTAGCCAATAGGGTGATATAGTAGTACTGCACCATTACACCGATACCGATACGTAGTTTTCAATGGATGGATTATGAGAGACACTGGATGTCCGGTCCTAAAGTCGAAATCGACTGTGATATGTGATATGTGATATGCGATCCAATGGATGGTCATCGAGTGACCGATGCTGGGAAAGTCGTTTATTCTGTCTGAGACTCGAATTCCGATCAATGGTATCATGTCAAAATTTACGAAGGGTACTGAAAATTATTAAATGAAATCGTGTTACTATGTTAAAAAAAAAAACAGAAAAAAATAAAAAAAAATTAAAGAAAATCGTGTCATTACGTTTTGAAAATTATTAAATAAAATCGTATTATTAAATTATTTTTGATGAAATGGATATGTGAAATTTTTAATCAAGTGTCTTTATCATAATTGCTTTGAAAGTTTTATGAAAATCAGATTAATATGCGCAATAATAAGTTTTATGTGTTTTATATGTGTAAGTATTAGTAAATTAATGTTAATGATTTAAGAATTTTGGAAAAATATACATGTATATGGAAAATGATTATAATAATATTTGAATAGTATAAAAAGAAAACCGTATTAAAATGGTTGAAAACAAAAATTATTGAATTTATATGTGCCATAAATTGTCAATTGAGTTCTTTGAAAATTTATTTGTAAAAGTTTAAAAATGAGTAAAATATAAATTTACGACTTATATTTTGAGAAGTTAAAAATATTTGATAAAATTTGTATGATGTTGCATATTTGGTATACTTGTATAAAGAAATTTATAATCTGTAACGCCCACTACGATGCATATGATGAAGTTCTGTATTTTAAATTAAATTTTGTGGCTTCCAAATATTTACGAAAATTCTAATGTGCTACTTTGATTTATTGATAAAGTTCAGTGATAATATTATTTTGAAAATATTTGTGTGATGGAGTGAATTTGAAGTCGGACGAGAGATTCCGAAATGGAAGTTGAGAAAGTGGATGTATTTTAGAAGTGTTTCTTTTGAAATTTGCAGATTTTGTAAATTTTTAGTTTTCAGAAAAACAGAGGAAACTTTGCCTGATTTTCGTTAAATTAAAATAAGGTTATTAAATAATAATAGAGTTTTCAAATAAAAAGATTTATAAGGTAGCATCCTTTGTCTGGATTCTCTATTCTGATAGGAGTCGGGTAGAGGATGTTACAGTTTAAGCATCATCTGTTCGGATTCTCTGTTCCGACGAGAGTCGGGTAGAGGGTGTTACAGTTTTAAAGTGAGATTGGTACCTTAATGGGACCCTTTCGAGCCAATGTAAAGGTTCTACTGAGTTCCATCAGAGTGCTCTATAGGGACTCTTGTCGGGTTCAGTAGAGGGAATTTGGGATGAGTCCTTACATGTGTGCTAAACCCAAACTGGGTTTGGGACCTAATTTGATGTTCTCAACTAATTAGGACCATCCAACTCTCTCTCGGTCAAACAGTGGATACATATATGATATGCCCAATAGTCAAGCAGGTGAGATAGGTCCATAAAAAAGGGGGTATTTTTCACGTATTCAAAGGCTAAGATTTCTCAATCCTGGTTCTTGTGTAAGGTCGTTATCAGTTTGTTTCTTTCACTTTATTATTATTTAAAAATAAATAAATTTTTTCTATGGGGACAAAGATGGTTGCTTAAAAAGAACAGGAAAGGCAAACTATTATACAAGGAAAAAACAAAGACTAAGAGCATATCTAATGTAAATATGGATTATCTTTGAAAAAAATGAATATATCATTAATGTCAAGGAAATTTACATCCTATGTGGGATAAATATGAATTGATAGACACTCAAGTCTAAAAAGACTCTCAAATGCTATTATATTTATTTCAATGATAAATAATCAAACAACAATATATCATTAAAATAAATTATTATAAAATATTATTTGATAGAAGTTTCATTTATTTATTGCTGATATGACTGTCTAAGAGACTCTCTAAAAATAAATATTGAGGTTGGTAGTCTCTATTTTTTTTTTATTATGTCAGCTTGATAGTGATTATGAAAGTTTGCATTGAAGAGGTTAATTTTAATCCTCTATCAATTTATCCTATATGATACTCTATTTTTTTATAATTCATACTTGTATTGAAGATGCTCCAACAATAACTATAAGGATGATACTTTTCTAAGGCACCAATGAATACTATACCTTAACATTTGCCAGAAGTTGACGTGACCAAGCTGTGATACTACTGACCTTTACATAACTTCCCAAAGAGTCAACCGTCTCATACTTTATTATTTTTGTCTTTTGAGGACATTTAACAATTAGTTTTGAAAATACGAATTCTTAAATATTTATGAAAACTAATCAATGATTATGTGGAAGAAATATAAATTATGGTCTTTCTATCAAGTTAAATAATTTATGAATTTTTTCCCCTTCATTTCATTTAAATTTCATTAATTATATTTATTTAGAAAATTTATATATTTATAAACTTTGACTTTGCTCCAAAGGAAGAATATAACGAGAAAATTATATTTTTCTTCCTAGCAGGATAATATAGAATTATTTAAGTTATATAACATACAGTTGATTGCCATTTCTCAAAACAACACTTATATTTCTTAGTTAAAGTTATAAATATATATATATATATTCTTTTATTGAAATTGTTTTTCATCTCTTCACCGTTATAGGCCAATCGAGCAAGTGTTGGTTTTCCCATTCTTCCCATCCCTATAATTTAGATTCTATGGAGGCCTTTTCCTTTTTCATGACTCCTTTAACAATTTGCTTACAACATTAGCTTTTTCCTCGCCATTTATCTCAAACACATCAATCAAAGTAGTAATTTTCAATCTTTGAGGTTCTTTGATAGTCCTAATATTAAGATTATACATATCTTTCTCTTTAGCAATTGAATCTAGATTTTCTTTTATTTCCTTTATCTTAAAAGCAATATTACGATGCAAATCAACTTGTTTGAAACAAACACTAGGAGAGGGAAAGAAAGAACACTCCTTCTCGAGAACAAAAGCATTTTCAGCTCCCTCAATTTGCAACTTTAGAATGGCAGTGTTCCATTCATCCAACACGTTATCCATGTCATAAGAGACATCTTTGAGCTTATCTAACCAAACTCTCAAGACTGCCTCCTTCACTTGTCTTTGCTCAATATCAAAGAGTACAGCTTGAAGGGCTTGAAAGTTGCTGGTAAGCTTTTCTATGTCTTTTCTGACACCAGTGACTAGCCTCACCTCTTGTCGTATTTCTTTAATGATGATTGAAGTCAATTGCTCAAGAACAATGGAAACAATTGCATTCGCCATTAGAGATGGAGATTGAACCAGAAAGCTAAAGAGAATAAGCATTTTTGTGTTTGTCATGGAAACGAAGTGCTGGCTGCATGGTGCTTTCAACTGATTGTATATATGCTGGTTTGTTATATATCAAGTCACATATTTGATGCCATTTCTGATATAAATTAATAGTACTAAACCTTTTAATTTATTTACAAATAATCTAACCGCAAGCTGCTGCTATTTATGAATTATAAAACGAAGCAGAAACATCACAAAGACTATTTCTAACTAACACCTAGCCTGCAAGTTGCTTATAAATTTACTGAGTTACTAAATTTAATGGGACCGTACTCTTAACTTCTTTTTAGTAAGGATTTTATTAAACACTAAATAAATTAAAAAAAAAAATATATATATATATATATATATATATAGAAACTCCTTAAGGATAGGAAAAATGAAAAAAAAAAAAAAAAACCAAGAAGCCTCAGGTGCCTTAATTTCTTTATTTTTAGAAGTTTTTATAATTAATGAAAGAAAAGAGCTTTTAAAATAGTACTCTAGCAGGATATAATTTAGATTTTTTTTTTTTTTTGAGTTAACATTGTAAATAAGTGTTCTTTATTATGTCTATTGTAACAATGGTTGATATCACTTTTCGTGTAAAAAAATAAACTCTTTATGCATAGAAATATATATTTTTACACAAAATATTATATAAAATAAAAATTCTCATAAATTGATGGTAATCTAACAATGAATCTTCATCTAATGGTGATACAAGAAAATAAATACATTTACATTTTCATACTGAAAAAAGGAAAAGGTTAAAAACATGCTGACTAAAAACAAGCATAAAGATGTTGATCAACAATTCTCATGGGATATGAGATCCACCATCAATGATCCATCATCATCAATTATCAAAAATCAATCATCAACACAATATCAAATGGACATATCAATCATCAAAATAACACAAACAGAGGTCCAACATCATCAATCATCAACACAAACAAAAACTAATATCATCTCCAAACAAAAACACCTACCATCATCATCAAATAGATCCAAGAACATCATCATCAACACCATTTGAAAATCCACAAACTGATGCGGGTCTAGGTTTCGATCTGGAAACCTAGACATTGATAAGGGTCTGAATTGGAAACCCAGATCCATAGTAAGTGACGATTTAGTTGTAAAACCAGACTTATATCATCTAAAAGCCCAAATGCCTGGTACTCAAGCGTCTGGGGTTCTAGATGGAATCTGGGTTTCCGTCTAGGTATACTAGGTTTCCATTTAGAAACCTAGACGCCTGAGTTCTGGGAGACGCTCGGTACTCAGGCATTTAGGTTTCCAAATGAAAACCCAATAAATTCAAACCCTGACTAGTAAAGAAAATGAAGAGAAGGAGAAAAAAAGGAGAAGAGAGAGAGAGAGAGGAGATGTCTGAGTTTCCATCGCCTGATACCCAGTTGATTTAGGTATCCGGGCAACGAACCCAATCAGTAAAGAAGATGAAAAAAAAAAAGGAAGAAGGAGAAGAAGAAAAAGAAGAGAGAGAGACAGAGAGGGAGGAGGCATCTAGGTTTCCATTTATGTCGATCTGGGTCGTGAAAAAAAATGAAGAAAAAGAAGAGAAGAATGAGAAGAAGAAGAAGAGAGAGAGAGAGAGGTAGGAGAGAGAAGATGAACGATGGATTTGTAAATGGAGATCTAATCTTTCCAGATTGGATCTCCACCGTTCATTTGATGAGATGGACGGTGGAGATCCAATCTGGATCTCCATCCATTTTTTTTTTTTAAGATATTAAAGATTTTTTTTTTAAAATTTTTTTTTTCAAAATTAATCACCACTGTCCGTCAATATGATGGATGATGCAGATCTCATTTTTTTTTTAAATTTTAATTATTTTATGATTTAAAAATTATTTTTAGTTAAAATATTCTTATCTTTTTGCTCTATTTTATCATTTTTTCAGTTATCTCAAACAGTCAACATAGTTAAATCGTTAGTACAGAGGATGTCATTGTTATAAAAAATAAAAGTGATTTTCGATTGTAATAAATCATATGTTCAGAGGCCGCTTAATAATTCTCTCATTATACTACAGTGTGACAACTTAATTTCAATTTACTGCATTACGTCAGAAAACAAATGTAGTGCAAACAATCAATATATTAATGACGTACCTAATGAGAAAATGAATAAGATCTTAACTCATGCAATATCAAACGTTCACAATGATTTAAAGTGTGCAACAAAATGATCAATCAATCAAACAATCAGATAATTTTACAATGACATTTCCAGTAATGCAACATTTAGTAGAATCACAAACAAACCAAAAAAGAAATGACAACAAGAGAGCAATTTATTAATCTCAAACGCCTATATGATTTCTACTTACATGCTTTCAAAATTAATCAGAAAAATTATCATGATGAAAGAAAATTAAAAGTTCATATAATATTGTTGCTCAAAATTGCGTCGACGTATGAAACTTTGCAGGTGTATAAAATGTTGGTATCGTCACGTTTTACGATATATATATAATGGCGAGGAGCAAGTACAGACGTTCCAAGTTGGTTTGAACCATTTTAACCGACCCAGTCCGGTTTAGTGAAATCTGGTATTGGGCCGACGAAAATAAAATGGGTCAAGGGAAAAAGCAAGCCTGTTAAGGTAATTGAACCTGATGAAGCAAACGTCGTCGTTTTAAAGTAACAGGTGTGCGATCGCCTTGCAGAAAAAGAAACCCAAAATTTTAGGACATTATTTTGAATTGAATTGAATCGATCAAATTGATCAGCTCTCAGGTCAGTTGTCTCCAACAATGGCGGACGCAGCTCTAGCTTTGAACCAAGTCCTCCACTCTGTCGAAATGCTCGAAGTCGACGAAGAACCAAAGCAGGAGGACACAAACAGTGACAGTAGCAGCAGCAGCAATATGCAAGTCACGTGCTTCACTGACCTCGTCGATGACGTCACTCTCCACTTCCAGATCATCCGTCTCCCCAATCAGGTACTGTAATTCCACGCAACCAACTCATAGTACTTATATATCGTTATTGATGTTGATTTTATATTGATAGATATATGCGTGGATTGGTTGCAACTCTTCGAAATTGGGACGATGTATGCCGCCGCACCTACGCGCCCTGTTAGTCGTCAAGTCTGTATTTATTTTTTTTTTTTTCAATTGTGTGTTGTTTTATTTTTATTTTTTTTTAATTTCAATTGTGTGTTGTTGTAATTGTTGTTGTTATGATGGTGATGATATACAGAGCAACTCAGTTGGTGTAAGCTCAATACTTGGAGGAGTTTCGGATAATACGGGAGCAGGCATTGCTCGAAGATTAGGTATGATGTTGTGATCAGGTGATTTATAGATTGGAAGGGTGTTTTTTCTTTTTCTTTCATTTTTTTGGGTTGAAATTGATGTTTATTGCAGTGTTGAAGACTGGCCTCAATGTGATTGTTGCTTGCAATATTCCGAAGGATAGTCCTATGCTTGAGGTTGGATTTTCTGTCGAAATGCCCTTTTATTTTTATGTGATTGTTCATTTGTTTCGTATTTGGTTATTGACCATGTAATGTGCACTTTCTTAATTCTCTGCATTTGTAGTTTTGAACATGATTTAAAGCTGTAGTTTTATTTTTTATTTGTTGGGTTGTTAGGCAAACGCAGAGAAGAAGTTAGTGGAAAAGCTAATTGGTTTGGGGTATACAAGGCCAAAATCTTCATAGTAGAGTGGGACGATAGTTTTTGTTTGTTCAAGTGGCATTGTGATGCATGCTGTAGAATCAAGCATAATTTCAGGGGGATTCTATGATGGTTTACTGATACAATGATGATTGTTTTCATTTTTGACTGATATGCAATGATTTGGCTGTTGTCATGATTGAATCTGCTGTGGCCATAATTTTTTACTTTCATTAAGAGCTCTATGTAATTTTCTACCCCTTATGATCAGAAGTTTACTGAATGAAGTGAGTTCTTTGTATCACTTGTGTATATTGTTTGTGATTTTGCTGTATTCTTTGTTTATGACTTCTGAGAGTTGCAATGAGATTTGTGCAATTAATTCTGTAACCTCTATCTCTTTCTTAAGAAAGATAAAAGCAAAGCTGCACTTTGACTGAATAAGAATAGTTGATGCACTCAGTTTAAATCTCAGCCGGGAATTTTCAACAAGAAATGCAACAGATCATGCCAACTTTTGTATGAAGCTACCAAGCACTTTCCATTTATAATTCTTTGCTCAGCATGTCTGATAAATGTGATTTTAGTTTTATCTTACCAATTTGTTCACATTGATGCTCTGCATGGGAAAGATACATGGTATATTTCCGTTGTATTAGTATTTGTAAATTTGTTCATTGCTCAATTCTAAAGATATTAAGTTGTTAACACCAAGAAGAGAATAGATACCTATTCAATGATCAAAATGCAGTCCACTAAAGCAAAGGATAACAGTTTCTTCCATAAAAATTTTTAAATTCAGTTGGTAACGCGGAGAACAAGAGAGTGGATACCTATTCTATGATCAAACTGCAGTCCTAGAAAGCAAAGGATAGCAGTTTTATCATTTTAAAGTTTGGCATCATGGCTTCCTTTTGTTCCTTATAAATAGCCTACAAAGCTGACTTGGGTTGACCTATATCTAACTTTTCTGTGGAGAAACTTGTTGCCGTGGCCAGTTTCATTGATGAACAAGATGGTATGTTTCTGTCACTTTGCACATGAATTATGTGTTCAAACCTTCATTCTTTTGCGTGTGCTAGTGAGGGTATCTTCATTCTTTTGTTTAATATTAACATTGAATATTTTCAGCCTTATCTCATGTTTTTCTTCTTGTTATGGATACGTCAATGTTAATATGTTGCAGGGGTTGTAAGATTTATCTCAGATGTGCCACCAGCTCATTACAAACTCAAAATACAGTTGTTCTCTTTACTTGTGAAGAATGCTGTGGAAAAATATGAATCTGCAGAATTTGAAGCTGGAGGCTACAAATGGTATATTTTCTTTTGGTAAACCATGTCTATAAAGTCCTTGAATTACCTATATTGCTATCTAATTTTTGAACATTCTTATTATGACCATGCTCACAGGAAGCTGGTTCTGTACCCAAATGGAAATAAAAGAAAGAATGTGAATGATCACATCTCTTTCTGCTTGACATTGGCAGACACAAGTTCACTCCATCTTGGTTGGGAGGTTTATGCAATTTTTCGATTGTTTTTGCTTGATCAGAAAGAGGACAACTACTTGGTAGTTCAAGGTTATTACATATTATACAATTTAGTACATTGCATCTTATGATGTATAATTTCATTGTATCATATGTTTCCTTTTTCAAATATTTGTTCTTTCAATAACCTTTATGATTATGTCTAGTACAAGAACAGCTTGCAATTTATTAATTATTTCATCACCACTTTGTCATGCCTAGATGCCATTGGAAAGGAAAGTCACTTTTACGAATTGAAGCTTGAATGTGGTTTTGATCACTTTATCCCGCTTAATGCATTTAATGATGCTTTTAATGGATACCTGGTAGGGGACAAGTGTGTATTTGGAACAGAGGTCTTTGTTATTAAAGAGAGAGGTAAAGTAAAAGCAGAATGCTTTTCAATGATAAAGGATACCTCTAGTGTTAAACATGTTTGGAAAATTGAGAACTTCTCGAAGTTAGATAAAGGATATTATGAGTCAGAAATTTTCAGTGCTGGAGGTCACAAATGGTATTGGAGATAAAGATTTTGTTTCTTTTAATTCCATTAAAAACTGCTGGAGACATTAAAATTTTAAATTTAATTTTTACCTTCGTACATTATGTATTGAGTTTATTTGCCCACAAAATATTACTCACAAGAAATTTTCATTTTCTGTTTTGAGTTTCAAACAATACAGACTGATTTTTCCCTTTCCCATTGTACTAGAACAGAGAATTAGAATTAACCAAAATTCTTCTTTTTATTGATCGTTTCAGGAATATAGAACTCCATCCTAAAGGATTCAGTCAAGCAAGTGGAACTCATCTTTCTTTATACTTGTTTTTGGTGGATCCGACTCCTAATTCTGAAGTATACGCAGACTACACATTTCGGATTTTGGATCAGTTGTAGGCCAATCACATAGCTTTTACAGGTAAAAGGTTGTCATGTATTTAAAAATTCTTGTATATAAAAACCTGATTTGACTTATTAGATAGACCTAATGGATTGAATTATTTCATTTTTTTTTTTTGTTCTGTTCAAAATCGAAACAACAAAAAATGAGATGAAATATCATTTAGTGTATGCATTCAACAGTTGGAGACTTGATAAAATCTAAAGGTTTGTACTAATTAATGACTGATTTAGGCTTTTATAAATAGTGGGGAAGTGGAGTTGATCAATTATTATAATCAGATCTGAATAAACAGGAAACTGTCATTTTCTCTTGCAGAGTCAGAGTGTTTCACAAAGGGTACCGGTTATGGTTTCACTAAATTTGTTTCACTGAATCACTTGAATGATCCAGGCAATGGTTGCCTAGTGAAGGATGTTTGCTTATTGGAAGTAGAGGTGAACGTTTGGGGTTGCCCGGGCTCTATAAATGATTAAGTATTCGTTATAAAAAAATTGTGATATATATTTCAAAAAGAACATTGCGATTTAAAACTTTTTATATAAATAAATTTATTGTTGGTAGTAAGGCTTCATGGAATCATGACTATGTGTAAAAACAACTCCGTTGTACTATGAAAATGTAGTGGGTATGATTTTCATAAATTAAAATGTGGTGTACAATTTACACTTCACATATTGTTGTCAATTATAAGAGTGATTTTTGTTGACATTTTTTGTGTATTAATTTGAATTCGCTTTATTACTATCGGTTTTAAAATTTGTTAAAACTCATGTTGTTATTAAGATTAACTGTAAAAGCAATTAGGTTTCAAAATTTTAAAAAGTCATTATTATCAAGATCAATTGTAGAGGACAGGTGTGTGTTTGGAACATAGGTCTTTCTTACAAAAAGAAGAGGCAGAGTAAAAATAAAATGCTTGTTTATGGTAAAAGATACCTCTAGTGTTAAATATATTTGGAAGATTGAGGACATTTTAAAGGTTAATACAGAATCTTACCTCTTAGAAGCATTTAGTGCTAGAGATCAGAAATGGTATTGGAGATAAGACTTTGTTTCTTTCACATGTCTTTAAAGTCTGTAGGAGATGTACATTAAAATTTTATATATGGTGTTACCTTAATATAGTGCGAATCAAAATGACAAGAGAGAATAAGCTTATAGCGGTGGATTATCAATTTATATTGTACTAGAATAGTGAATTCAAATTTTTACGAATTCTTTTTAATGCTGATTGTTACAGGATGGTAAAACTCTATCCTAATGGTTGTGCCATCTAGTTAGGGTTCATCTTTCTCTCTTCTTGGAGTTGGTGGATTATACTCCTGATGCTAAAGTATACGTAGACTTCATATTTTACATGCTGGATCAATTGTAGAACAATCACATAACTTTGAAAAATCGTTATGTTGTTAAAAATTATTAACACTCTAATTAAAAGATGATTTGTTATTATTATAATTAAATTTGAATACTTCAACTTTAATTCTCAATAAGAAACTTAGTTTTATTTTATTTATTTATTTTTACAAAGTAATCAAAGATGAGCATTTTTTGTTATGTTTTAGAGGTTTTATGAATGGTGAAAATAAAGGTATATATTTGAAGAGTTTTGTGTTTTATTTTATTTATTTATTTATTTTGGTTGGTTAAAGCTTAACTTGAGTGGAAATGAAGGTTTTTAGTTTTGTTTGATAATCTTACACTAATGAAATATAAGAATTTTGAGTGAAAATAGAGAGAATATAAAATGAAGAAGCCATGAACATAAAATAAAGTATCAAAACAAGTTAAAAAAAAGTTTGAATTCTTTTTTTTTTAATGTTATACTTTAATTAATTTTATAATTATTTACCTACAATATTTAAAAGATAAATAAATGGATGGACATAATTGATAATATATGGAGTGTGCTTATAGAATATGATTTTTAAAAAATTTAATGGGGTGTAAATTCAAAAAGGGGTGCATATAGAGTTTTTAAGGGATTGAATTATCGCCATTGTTAGTGATATACGTATTGGGCCCAAGAAAACAAATTGGGTCAAGCAAAAACCCAAGCCTACTAAGGTAATTGAACCCGATCAAGCAAACGTCGTCGTTTTCAAGTAACAAGTGTGTTCGCGCCTTGCAGAGAAAGAAGCCTAAAACCTTGGGTCATGATTTTGAATTGAATTGAATCGTTCAAACTGATCAGCTCTCAAGTGTCTCTGAAAATGGCGGACGCAGCTCTAGCTTTGAACCAAGTCCTCCGCTCTGTCGAAACGCTCGAAGTTGACGAAGAACCAAAGCAAGAGAACGCAAACAGTGACAGTAGTAGCAGCAATGTGCAAGTCACGTGCTTCACCGACCTCGTCGACGACGTCAGTCTCCACTTCCAGGTCATCCGTCTCCCCAATCAGGTAGTGTAATTCCACACAACCAACTCATAATGCTTATATACGTTATCGATGTTGATTTTATATTGATAGATATATGTGTGGGTTGGTTGCAACTCTTCGAAATTGGGACGCATGTATGCAGCTGCAGCTACGCGCCCTGCAAATCGTCAAGTCTGTTTTTTATTTTTATTTTTATTTTATTTTAACTGTGTGTTGCTGTAATTGTTGTGATGATATACAGAGCAATTCAGTTAGTGTAAGCTCGATACTTGGAGGAGTTTCGGATAATACGGGAGCAGGCATTGCTCGAAGATTAGGTATGATGTATTTTGGTCGTTGTTTCGGTTAGATGGTTTATAACTTTGAAGGGTGGTTCTTTAGTTTTATTTATTTATTTTTATTTTTTTTAGGTTGATATAGATATTTATTGCAGTGTTGAAGACTGGTCTCAATGTGATTGTTGCTTGCAATATTCCGAAGAATAGTCCTATGCTTGAGGTTTGGTTTTCTGTCGAAATGCCCTTTTATTTTTATGTGATTGTTCATTTGTTATGCATTTGGTTATTGACTATCTAATGTGCATGTGCACTTCCTTAATTCTCTGCATTTGTGGTTTTTGAACATGATTTAAAGCTGAAGTTTTACTTTTTATTTGTTGGGTTGTTAGGCAAACACAGAGAAGAAGTTAGTGGAGAAGCTAACTGGTTTGGGGTGTACAAGACCAAAATCTTCGTAGTAGGGCAGGACCATAGTTTTTGGTTGTTCAACTGGCATTGTGATGCATGCTGTAGATTCGTGCATAATTTCGGGGGGATTCTACTCCAGTTGACTGATACAATGATGGTTTTCATTTTTGACTGATATGCGATGATTTGGCTGTTGTCATGATTGAATCTGCTGTGGCTGTAATTCTTTACTTTCATTAAGAGCTCTGTCTTGTGATGTAACTTTCTACTGCTTATGATCAGAAGTTTACTGAATGAAGAGAGTTCTTTGTATGACTTGTGCATATTGTTTTCAGTTTTTCCTTTGAATTTATGTGATATGAGTGATTTTGCTGTATTCTCTGTTTATGACTTATATGAGAGTTTAGATGAGATGTGCAATTAATTTTGTAACCTCTATCTTTTTCTTAAGAAGGATAAAGCAAAGCTGCGCATTGACCTAATAAGAATAGTTGATCCACCCATTTTAAATCTGAGCTCGAATTTTTAAACAAGAAATGCAACAGATCATGCCAACTTTGTGTGAAGCTACCAAGCACTTTCCTTTGATCATTCTTTGCTCAGCGGGTCTGATTTGTGATTTTACTTTTATCATACCAATTTGTTCACATTGATGCTTCGCATGGAAAACATACATGGTATATATCTGTTATATTAATATTTGCAAATTTGTTCATTGTTCATTTCAAAAGATATTAAGTTAACACCAAGAAGAAGAGAATAAATACCTTTGCAATGATCAAAATGCTGTCCTCTAAAGTGAAGGATAACCGTTTCTTCCTTGAAAATTTGTTCAATTTAGTTGTTAGCACCAAGAAGAAGAGAATGGACACCTATTCTATGATCAAACTGCAGTCCTAGAAAGCAAAGGATAGCAGTTTCATCATTTTAAGGTTTGGCATCATTGCTTCCTTTTATTTCTGATAAATGGCCTACAAAGCTGACTTGGGGTGACCTATCTAACTTTTCTGTGGAGAATCTTGTTGCCATGGCCAGTTTCATTGATGAACACAATGGTATGTTTCCCTCACTTTGCGCATGTGTGTATAATTATGTGTTCAAATCTTCATTCTTTTGTGTGTGTTAGTGAGGATATACATTGAATATTTTCAACCCCTTATCTCATGTTTTTCTTCTTGTTATGGATAAGTCAATGTTAATATGTTGCAGGGGTTGTAAGATTAATCTCAGAAGCACCACCAACTCATTACAAACTCAAAATATAGTTGTTCTCTTTACTTGTGAAGAATGCTGTGGAAAAATACGAATCTACAGAATTTGAAGCTGGAGGCTACAAATGGTATATTTTCTTCTGGTAAACCTTGTCTATAAAGTCCTTGAATTACCTATATTGCTATCTAATTTTTGAACTTAGCTTATTATACCATGCTCACAGGAAGCTGGTTCTGTACCCCAATGGAAATAAAAGCAAGAATGTGAATGATCACATCTCTCTCTACTTGACATTGGCAGACACAAGCTCACTCAGTCTTGGTTGGGAGGTTTATGCAATTTTTCGATTGTTTTTGCTTGATCAGAAAGAGGACAACTACTTGGTAGTTCAAGGTTATTACATATTATACAATTTAGTACATTGCATCTTATAGTGTATACTTTCATTGTACGTTTCTATTTTCAAATACTTGTTCTTTCAATAACCTTTTTGATTATGCCTACAACAAGAAAAGCTTGCAATTTATTAATTATTTGATCACCACTTTGTCATGCCTAGATGCCATTGGAAAGGAAAGTCACTTTCATTAATTGAAGCTTGAATGGGGTTTCGATCACTTTGTCACGCTTAATGCATTTTATGATGCTTCTAATGGATACCTGGTAGAGGACAAGTGTGTGTTTGCAACAGAGGTCTTTGTTACTAAAGAGAGAGGCAGAGTGCTTGTCAATGGTAAAAGATACCTCTAGTGTTACGTATGTTTGGAAGATTGAGAACTTTTCAAAGTTGAATGTAGAATTTTACTTCTCAAAAGCGTTCAGTGCTGGAGGTCAAAAATGGTATTGAAGATAAGACTTTTAATCTTTTACATATATTTAAAGGCCGTAAGAGATGTACATTAAAATTTTATATATGGTGTTACCTTAATATAGTACGAATCAAAATAACAAGGGAGAATAAACTTATTGTGGTGGATTGTCAATTTATATTGTACTAGAATAGAGAATTCGAATTTTTACAAAGTCTTTTTAATGTTGGTTATTGCAGGAAGGCAAAACTCTTATCCTAAGGGATACAGTCTAGCAACTGGGAATCATCTTTCTTTATACTTGTATTTGGTGGATGCAACTCCTGATTCCAAAGTATACATAGACTACACATTTCAGATTTTGGATCAATTGAAAGCCAATCACATTGCTTTTAAAGGTAAAAGGTTGTCATGTATTTGAAAATTCTTGTATATAAAAACCTGATTTTAACTTATTACATAGACCTAATGGATTGAATTATTTTACTTTTTTACTATTGAAAATCGAAACAACGAAAAATGAGATGAAATATCATTTAGTATATGCATGAAACAGTCAGAGACTTGATAAAATCTGAAGGTTTGTACTAATTAATGACTGATGTAGGCTTTTATAAATAGTAGGGAAGTAGAGTTGATCAATTATTAATTTATTATAACCAGATCTGAATAAGCAGAGAATTGTCATTTTCTCTTGCAGCCTCACGGTGTTACACAGCTTCGAGTAGCGGTTGGGGTTGACATAAATTTGTTGCATTAGATCAGTTAAACGATGTAGGCAATGGTTGCCTTGTGAAGGATGTTTGCTTGGTGGAAGCAGAGGTGAACATTTGGGGTTGCTGGGGCTCTACAAAAGAATAAAAGAAAATTGTGATTTATATTTCAAAAAAGAAAATTGTGATGTAAGACTTTCATATAAATAAATTCATTATTGATAATAAGGCTCCATGGAATCATGAGTATGTGGATAAAAACTTCGTTTGTACTATGAAAATGTACTGAGTATGGCGTTCATAATTTAAAAAGCGATGTAAAATTTTCACTTCACAAATTATTGCTAATTATAAGAGTGATTTTTGTTGACATTTTTTGAGCCTGTTTGGCATAGCTTTTGGAGGCTTTAAAAGCTTTTCTAGAGCCCAAAAATAGCTTATGGAAGTGTTTGGGTGATTTTTCTAAAATGACTTTTGGGTTCAAGAAGAGCTTTCAAGTGAGGCTACAAATTGAAGCTTCAATTTTAAGAGCTTCCAATGAAAAAAGGGGAAGCCCAAATTCTTTAATGAAATTTTTTATAATTTCCATTTTACCCTTATTTTAGTGAATAACAAATAAAATTTTCCCTTCATATCCCTACCTCCACATATATATATCTCTGTTTTCTTTTCTGAGAATAACTTTGTAGAACCCTAGCCACCATGAACTCATCAATGGCACATGTTCAATGAAAAGGTAGAGAAGAAATTGCTATCCTCTAGTGTTCTTCATCAAGGTAAATTATCTTTAGAAGTAATTCATTATTTTTTTGCAGCATTTTTTTTTTTTCGTTGATATGTTTTCTATGTGTTTTTGTAGTGATATATGTTTTTAATTTGTATGAAATTATAGTGTAAACATGTTGTAGCTTACTTAGGCATGATTGAAGACCATATATATTTACAGAGTACACGCACAGTTCTATCTAACCAAAGGTGCGAAGCAGTTCTGACATAATAGAAGAATACATAGTTCTATCGAACAGGGGTTGTAGCTTGCTTAGGCATAATAGAAAACCATATATAGTTGCAGAGTACACGCACAGTTCTGACATATATTCAATGTGCATACAAGCATGAGAAACAGAAACAATATGACATGTCCATGAAAAGGTCAAAATCATAGCATGGAATGATTAATAAAGTTAAGAGAACAACATAAAAATAAAAATTCATCTATTATAAAGCAAGTATATATTTACAAAGAATTTAAAATCTTAGAAAAAATAAAAATAAAAATAAAATCAATGACTTGTTCTCAGAACTGCCATTTTTATATTTTTGATGGATGGTGCTACGATGTCAATGGGCAAAACTATGGCCAGCTTCAAGTTCATTTTTATCATAAGCTAG
This sequence comes from Dimocarpus longan, assembly GCA_022984855.1. Classification (NCBI taxonomy): domain Eukaryota; kingdom Viridiplantae; phylum Streptophyta; class Magnoliopsida; order Sapindales; family Sapindaceae; genus Dimocarpus; species Dimocarpus longan. Next base: position 12,193,688 of record CM041013.1, read on the forward strand.
TGAGCATGAACTGAAAACTTTACGTGCACTTATACTTGTTAACTGAACTTGGTCACACACAAATGTTGTCTGTGTAGTGAGTTTGTGGAGTGTAATGATAAGTGTAAGCAATTTCAACCTTTTTTAAATTAGTAACGGTTCATGCCATTTGATGTCTTTGAATCTTTACTTTCTTGTCAAAGTACGGGTCTGAAACTCCAACAAGTAGTTTAATATTCCCGATAGCGAAAATGAATTGTTGTGGATGAGAATTTTATATTTTAGTTTTAGAAAATGTGTATATATGTTTCTACAACATTTATGTGCATTGAGAGACTAGAATTTGTGTATAATTTGAAACCAGAATTGTATATCCTCATTTTCCAATGAATATGAAGAGACATAAACTCATCACATGTTGCAAATGAATCAGTTGAGTGTGCAAATTTCTTATTACTCTTCGTGATAGGGAAAACACAAGTGAGTGGTTTACTATTAGTGCCCAACAAACCTCACCTAAAATGCCACATTTTTCAATAACAAGCACCAAAAATTTATAAAATAAAACAGTTGCGTGTGACAGTAAGTCAGTAATTAATTATATGAACCATATAGCAAGCACAAAAGTCATAGGATTGAAACTTCAACAAGTAGTCAAATATCAACAGTGGGCCTATATGTTTGTAATTGATAAAAGTTTTGATTTAAATTAACAAAGCAGTAAAGGCTATGTTGACATATGGATTATAGGTAATTTTAGGAGGAATCTAGGTAGGTGGAGACAATCCAAAAGAACTAATATGTAATATAAAAGCAATCATACACAAAAGAAAAATAATTCAAATTGATTAAATTTGATTATTAATTTGATTTAATTTTAATTGTTTTATTAGATAGAAAATGATGGAACATAAAGAAAAACAAAAGTAATATGAGATTCAAGAACACATGAGATTTGGTTGATTTGGCCGTCGAACAAGTTCGTATAGGTAATAGGAGTGGAACACATTTAAACAGACAAGGTTGGAAAAATTTCATTGAAAACTTTAATAGGACAACCGGTAGATAATATGAAAGAAAGCAACTTAAGAATCATTGGGATAATGTTAAGAAAGAATGACAACTATAAGACTTCTTATTGAGAGGAGAGACTGGAATTGGTTGGAATATGGAAAAGCAAACCGTCGAGGCTTTAGATGAATGGTGGGAAGCTAGGCTACAAGTAGGTATTCCTAAATAAATTATATATGAATTGTATTTATGTAGAGTCTAATTATATGTTTATAATTCATATACTAACTTAAAAATTATAACAGAAATATCCTGAAACTTCAAAATTTCGCATGAAAGGATTGGAGTATGCATTCAAGTTAGATGAATTGTTTTGAGATGTTACAGCAACGGGAGCTAGGGCTTGGGCACCAACTTCTGGTTTGATGCCTCCTTTGTATACACAAACATCTATGATAAATGATAATATTGATGATGTAGCTGTTAGTTTAGATTCTGACGAAAGTAATCATGACGAGGAAATATAATGTAGCAACCGTAACAAAATATTACTTAAACCAAATAGAAAAAAATTCAAAAAAATGAAGAAAAATTTTTTTTGCTATATCAAAATTATCCAAACACCTTGAGGAACTTTGTGAAAGCATAAAAAATATGAGTTCATATATACGTACCGATCCACCTGGATGTAGTGTTCAAGAGGTTGTTGATAAATTAGCAACTCTTTCGGAATGTGAACCTATGTCTCATCTTTTTATGATAGGTATTAGGTTGTTTGCAAAGAAGGCAAATAGAGAGATCTTTGTAGCCTTGAAGGAACTTGAATATCAAGTTAAGTGGTTGAAAAAACAACAATCTTAATTACAGAAGTAATGGATGGTTAAAGAAAAATGTCACATTTTGTATACTTGACATGCTTTTGAAAAATATTACTTTTTGTATATTGACATACTTCTAAAAAATGTCACTTTTTGTATATTGACATACTTTCTTGTGATACTTGTGATGTTCTTATAATACACTTGTGATGCTCTATGTATTGTAAGAACATACTTTATATATGTAAGAATCAAGTGCATTGTCACTTTATAAAATATGACACTTTTTGTATATGTATGAACATATTATATTAAAATATAATATTATTAATTACATTGTGATGCTTTATGTTGTTGATTAATGGAAATTATAGGTTTTGATGGTTTATTTGATTCATAAATTCTAAGATTTTTTACATGCTAGAAATAATATTGGTGTAAAACATGTTGTTGATATGGACTTATTGATTTCAATCCATTGTGATATAAACAAAGCTTATTGGTTAAAGCTTATTGGTTAAAGCTTGAACTCATAAATATTATTTGGTATTTTTTTAAATATTTAATTTAGAATGGATACGGATTCGGAGACAGGCATGGAAGAAGAAGTATTGGATGCAGTTATAAAAGATTGTATGAAGTTTGATGAACTTGTTGATGCAGTAACAAAAACAATTGTATATCAACATAATAAATTTTTAATAAAAGAGCTTTGCAGAAATTCTCCTTATACAGAATGGAGGTTCATAGCGGAAATACTTTAAGGAAATGAACGACATTGTCATGAGTAATTTTGAATGGAGAAATATGTCTTTCGTAAATTATGTGATAGATTAAGAAGTTATGGATTAACTTCCACTAAAAGGGTTAGGCTTGAGGAGGCAGTAGGTATGTTTTTGATGACTTTAGGGCATGGAGTTGGAAATAGAATGATTCAAGAACAATTTCAACATTCAGGTGGAATTATGAGTAGACAATTTGAAAATGTACTCAACAAAATGATCATGCTTGCTTTTGGTGAAATTAAACCACTTGAAGATTATAATTAAGTTCCATATTACATTCGAAGTAATTGTAAATATTGGCCATATTTTAAGGTATTATTATTTATATTTAATTTTTGAAATGTAAATACACACATAAATTTGTTTATAAGTAAATTAAACTACTTTTTTTTTTTTTTTTATGACTATTGATAGGATTGTATTGGAGCTATAGATGGAACACATGTTCGTGCATCGCTTCCTGTGGATGAACAGATTCCTTATATTGGCAGGAAAGGATTTTCTACTCAAAATATAATCGCAGTATGTGGATTTGATATGCTTTTCACATTTATGTGGCCTGGATGGGAGATATCTGCACATGATACATGAATATTTTTGGAAGCATTGAGAAACAATGAGTTAAAATTTCCAAAACCACCTAATGGTATGTTATATTTATTAGTAATACTTTTAACTATAATTATTCTTTTACTTTGAATAATATTGTTTCATTGTTGTCTAATTCTTATTGTAGAAAAATACTACTTAGTTGATTCAGGATATCCAAATATGAAGGTGTTGACGTCCGAATTTGGATTCTAGTCAACGAGGTTCATTTTTGGGCTCAAACTGCAATTTTGGATCGTGGATATTGAATATGCGAGATAAAAAAGGAAAGGAGAAGAGGTCAGAGGCAAGGAGAAAAACACAAGGAGATTTTAGAGTGGGTCGACCCAATTAGATGTTTATATCCACTGTTCACTCTCTCACTATTTTGGTAGAGTATCGACCCTCCAAAATATTGTACCTATTTCACAATGAAAATCTTCCCCTATTTATAGAGAAATGGGAGGTGCTACAGTAAAACGGAATAAGACAAAAGTATACAGTAAACTGAAATTATAATGATGAATTACATTTAATGTGTCAGGATTTCATTTAATGCGGTTGACAGTGCATTTAATGCGGTCGAAATTACATTAAATACGGCTGAAACTGTCACCTCTGAACTCTGCCCGAGTGTGATTTCAGGCGGCTAATTTGTACGGGTTAGGTGAGGCCACCATAATCTTGGCTATAGTATTGGCAGAGATGGTGTGCATGGTATGCTTTGAGCTGTATCTTGCATGGCGTCTTCGGCCTCTGCTGACTCGCGGTTTGGGAGGCATGGTAGAGATTGACTCTCCAGCAAACAGAATATTCAGTTGAGCTGGCAAACAGATGAGTTTCTGATGGATCGGGCACTTTGAGAGTTAGTGGGATAGATCATGAATCAGATCTTTCGCAATCAGACATAATATTAGGCGAATAGTTTCATAAACGAGCAGACATACGAGTATGCTCAGAAATCGCCGAGCAACCAGGAGAACAATTCTGAATGAATAAACTTGAGCTGGATAGATCTATCGATCAACTTTCGGCGAACAAGCTTATCGAACAGATCAAGCGCGCAGATATAGCAATCAGCTCAAGCGAGTAGACATAGCGATCAGCTCAGACAAGCAGACATAGCGATCAAAATCAAGGACCGGTATTGATTGCAATCGTATGTAGGACAACGAACAAATCATTGATCAGGCTACCAATACTATTTGCGAGTAGATCTACGATCAGCGGGGGGACTTAGGATACGAACAAAATGGAGAGTTAGTCTAATAAATAGATCTGTTGTCAGGAAAGCGATCAGAAAGAAGAACAGATTGTTGAGCCTTTGGACCATTGGGTTTGTACTGTAGATCTTCCCTGGCCCAATCGGCTTGATCGTTAAATTACCTATAACAGAAGGGTTATTTAGCTCCATATAAAGGACAACGATATCATTTTCTAGAATTTCGTAATAGTGGTCAACCAAGAGGCTAGACATGACCACGGTTAGGTTCAAACTATCCGGTTCGAACAGAACCGGGTTAATAGAACCGGAACCGCTATTGTAGCAGTTCCGATTTCGGTTCCATTTCTTTTATTAATAGAGTTGGAACCGCCTGTTCAAACAACCGGTGGAATCGAACCGCTGTGAACCGGTGGTTCCGGTTCTAACAAAAAAAAGAAAAAAATCAAAACTCCAAGGTCATTTTTTTTATATTTCACCCCCTCCCCTTAATTTCTCTTTTAATCCCTCATTTTTCTCTATTAATACCCATCCCATTCTTAATTTCTTCTCACACCTATCTCTCTCAATCTCAACTCTTTCTCTCTCTATTAATCTCAACTCTCTCTCAATTTTAACTCTTAGTTTCAATATTCTCTTAATTCTCAATCTTAATTTCCTTTAATTTTTTTTTAATTATATCTATAAATTATAATCTTCAATTTATTGTTTGAAGTTTCAAATTCTTAATTTATTATTTTTAAATTTCAAAATCTTATTTTATTATTTTTAAATTTCAAATTGTTAATTTATAATATTTATAAATTTCAAAATTTCTATTTATAAAAAAGGTTTCGGAATCGGAACCGAAACTGTTATAGAACCGAAATCGGAATCAGAATCGGAACCGTTACAGAACCGTCGGTTCCAGAACCGAACCGAACCGAAACCGTTTTATCTCGGTTAAGGTTTCAATTTTAGCTTTTTCAGAATCGAAATCGTCGGTTTGGAACCAAAACCGGAATCGAACCAAACCGTGGTCATGTCTACAAGAGGTAGTCAAGAAACATTTAATTATTTACATTCATCATTACGTAGTGTAATTGAACATAGCTTTGGTGTGTGGAAATCTTGATGGAAAATTTTGCATAACATGCCTAATTATAAGTTTGACAAGCAAGTAGCCATTATTATGGCTTCAATGGCTATACATAATTTTATAAGAAGAGAGACTATTGCAGATGTTGAGTTTAAATCATATAATGAAAATCACGAATATATGCTAGAATGCTAGAAGATGAAGAATTCAACATTAATTTAGCGATAGACGAAAGTGAGATGGGTGTTGTTCGTGATAGAATTGCAAGAGACTTAACGTTTAGATAATTTTTTTTTTTTTTTTTTATCTTTATTATTATAATTTTATGTAAAATTATTGACATAATTTATATATATTATTATGTATAAATGTATGTGTAATTTTAATTTAATTTATATTATTTTACATATTTTAAATACTTGTTTAGGTAAATATAATTGAAAAATAAGTTACATATATGTCTATATAGTAAATTATTTAAAAATAACATATATATATATTATGTAAGTGATAATTGAAAATATTTTATCCAAACACATTTAAAAGTTCTTCTAGAAGGGTATAAAAGTCATATCATACTTAGAAGAGATTTCAGCAATGTTTCAACCAAACAATCTCAAAAACTCTTCTAAATCTAAAAGCTCTTCTGAAATATATAATCCAAACAGCATCTGAAAAACTTAGGCTTCTGCTTCTCTTCTTCTACTGCTAAAAGTCAAAAGTAAAAATTATCCCAATCGATTATGTATTAATTTGAACACATTTTATTACTACCGGTTAGGTGGATTATACTCCGGATACAAAAGTATAGCAGACTTCATCTTGCCCATGCTGGATCAGTTGCAGACCAATCACATAAATTTTAAAAGTTAAAGATGTCATGTAGTTAAAAATTTTCAGACACATATTTTGATAATATATATATATATATATATATTTATATAATTCAACTTTGCAGGGTCTGGGATAACTTCAATGACAACAAAGAGGTCACCAGGAGCACCAGGAGCACCTCCTCTTCTTACAGCATTCCCTTCACCTCGGACCCTTAATCGGCTGCCAGAGTCTACACCAGCCGGAACCTTTAGCCTGATTCGCTTTGTCCTCCTTACACGTCCATCCCCAGAACAAGAGTTGCAAGAAGTAAACGCCTCCCCAGTCCCACCGCATGAAGAACAGGTCATTACCTGCTGGAAAACACCTGATGGACTCCTTGCCGATGAGACAACCTGTCCCTGTCCGCCACACGTACTACATGTAGATGGCTTTGTCCCTGGTTTTAAAATTTAGGACAAGGCTGTAATATTCATCCTGGCCATCAACTGCTCTGTTCCTGGAGGCTCTGCCACCCATGCGCTCAAAAAGTGACTCAAACAAATTGAAAGGATTGCCGAAATCCTGGCATAGTTAAGTAATTGATCCAACCATGAGTCATAGGAGTTGAGAATATCAAAAGCAATAATAAAAGCAATGATTTTCCATTTTATAACCAGGATTTAACTTACCACCATTCCCATGCCAGCACCTTTAAGTTCGGCCTCTTCATACTTGTCATATAAAGATCGTTTCTCATCATCTGATAAAACCTGCAAAAGTGTACGAGTATTTATCATCGAGGATCAAATGCTTCATACTGTTGCTATAAAATTTATGGCACAGTCATTAATCACGAGCAACAACTGAGCATTTACCTCGTACACATTGCTAATTTCCTTGAATTTCTGTTCTGCATTAGGTTCTCTGCAGCATCAAATAACTGACCCTTAACCAATAGTACTAGGATATCAATTAACAAAGACAATGAAACAAGCAAACAGACAATGAGACTTTTCTTTTCCTTATTTACTGTTTTCCATTGAAGAAAAAGACGAAGTGGGTCTCAATCACTGCGTCAGCCACTTAAATTTATTTAATTTAGAACTTAAGCCTGATTGTAAAACTTAAGTCGAAGTGCTGGATGAAGCCACTGGCCTCCACTATATCATCACGACACATCTATTAAAAATACTAAACTATAAACAACTAACATAATTCATGACTTCAATATTAATATTAATGTTAAGCATCTTTCAAGAGTCTGGATGAAGATTTTGACCTGAATAGATTTAAATTGATTCTTAATTGCACTGAATAGCATAATTGTAAAATTCAACATTTCTAGTAAATCATGAGTTCTGCATTGATAATTTAATTCCGCATGATAAGCCTTGATGTGTAGATGGAAAGTGGTACCTGATTGAAATCATTCAAAACAGAAGAAAACATTAGAGAAAGAGTTAAAAGTTTCGATGAGAAAAGAAATGAATAAACGTTCTTCCAAGCTGGTAGTGTGCATCACCTTTTGCCATTGGTTCTTCAATAAATTCATGTTGTAATAAACTTGCTTCACTGCATCAGGTTGAAAGATAATATATCAAGTTTTCTTCACATAAAAAAGATATTTCAACAACCAAAAACATGTACGGTTTTTGCAGATGTAACTATCAGCTAAAGGTTTTTAATGGTGAGTTACATCTCAATATCCATGTATCAATAACCTAATAACATGCACAATTGAAAGGTTATTATAACAACTTGATTGAAGCTTAGTGTCTAGCATCAAAATAGCAAAAAAGGTGTTGCTGGTTATAACAAAAACCTGATATATCCATATATGTCCAGATGACACATGTTTAGGTCTCTTGATGTCAAACCACAATATCTGATATAAGTAAGGCTTTTGTGATAGAAGCTGCGTGCTCCAAGCAACATCTTATAACCTATAATCAAAAACCATAAAGTTTGTACAATGAGCATTGAATAACATCAGGACATAGAAAAAGATCAATAAGAAGCAGTTAGAATGCAATGTAAGAATTCGATATGATGAAACAAATCATAGGATGAGTCTATGATAGCAAAATCAAAAGCAAGAATTTATATATAGTAGCTCTTATAAGTAATAACACAGCATGTTTTGCATGTTGAGAAACTGAGTCACAGTCTGGTGCAATTCAGGTTTCACTGTATAATTCTTGAGGGAGAGAAACAAGACTGCCATAAAACTCTACATTCTTAAAATTTGAATGTAGCGATTGGAAGAGTATTTTTACTTGGTCCAAACCATCGACAAGAAAGTGGCAGTCGGTCACCATACTACTACACCTTTAGATTTTTCATTATGACTACTGAACATAAGTACATTTGAGACAATTTAGAAGTTGGGAACTGTATGCAGCACAGACATGTTTCCAAAGTCTAGTGGCCGTGCTTGCATAATAAAGCAAGAGTCTTGGTTGGCAATGCACTTATTAGGAGACAAGTAGCTTATCATTTATTTGAAGAATAACCTTGTAACATTGGAAACAATAGAACTGCTAAATCTAAACTATGTTAGAGATTTTTTTTGTGTTTTTATAAATGAGTAGAAGACCATGTGATTCTCTTAACATAATGGCTAATTCTAACACAAATAAAATTGAATTATTCCAAGCAATAATATAGATCCAGCAAAATACCAAACATCACTAGAGATAATTGCACATTAATAACTAGAAACAAGACGCTAGAGACAACTATAGAGGCACAGCCATATTTGAACATTTATTACCTTCAGCTCATCAACATCAAGAGCATCTCATCGCATCCTCTTTGCCCCAAACTGCAAGATGGTGTGTCCAGTACCAACTCCAAGATCTTCATCGATTACAGCTTAAAAAGTTTTAAATTTATAGTAAGACATTGACTTTATATGTGATGACAAAAGGACCAAGATACGATAGCTTCAAAAGTTAAAAAGTACTTAAGTTGCATTGAAAGCATCCTCTACTCTCTCAGTTTATGTTTGTCCTCCAACCTAAATATGTGACATGGAAAATAAAGTAACGGTGAAATCAGACATTAAATTCCCTAAAACTAACTAATCGTGTCAGTACAAATCGGAAATTACCTACATCGCAATTGCACAAACATATAGGTATCCCAATGCTTTCATTAAGCTTCCAACTTTTCATCGTACTGTTTTGCTGCCAATGTCATGCTACTTTAATTACCTGAGAGTAGCAAGGCAGACTGGCAGACAGCAAAAATAAGGAAATAGATAATTAAGGAAAGGCACTTGGTTACTGATCTATGCAACCCTTTTCCTTTGAGAGCACAACATTGGCATCATGTCCCAGAATCTTGTTCTCAGCTTATTCTAGTGTTAACCCAACCTTATCTTTTATCGTAGTCCTGCATGCACCATTTATCAACACATCACTTCTATTTCCTAGAGATATGTTTAAAGCAATAAACAATGTCACTTACACCATTGTGGGATGAATAAAACCAGTAGCCATAAGATCTGCATATATTTCCTAGCAGCATTGTAACAAGTATAACTGGAAATGAAATTAAAAAATCATGTTAGATTTGAGCAAAAAGAAATTCCCACTCAAGATGAAGGATTGAGACTTAGTCATACTCACAAATTTATCACCTTTTGTTCATTGTCAAGAGTCTCTTTATCAACTCTGTTGCAGGCCGAAAAAGGGTGCATGCTCCATTACTGACTAAGAAAATACTTTAAATTTGATGATAATCATAGAAGCCTAGATTTTTTGGGTTAAAAACATCGATTCTCTACCATTACTATATTTTTAGTAAGCTCTATTAGCTTTTGTGTACAAATCTAAATATGAAACCTAAAACTGAAAACACAAAATGGAATGAAATTTCATACACTAATTAAATCAAGAAAGAGCGAATTGCCTAAATCAAAGAAAAACATCCTGAAAGTTCTGCAATCTATTCATTGAGCTTCTCTTTTTCTTACTCCTATCTAATTCTGCTGCCAATATTGTGCTACATTGATTACTAGGGAGTAGTAAGGCAAATAGTGAAAATAGAGGAAAGGAATTAACATTCAGCACCCCAAGAAGTTCACGGTGCCGCCATCAAATACAATGGCTATCGTTTCCTTGGTTGGCATATCTTTACAGCAGGTTCTGGGACCTTCTTCTCAGTTTTATGCATTACTAATCCAACATCATCTCTTATTACAGTTTCTGTTTGTTTTCCTTTTACAAGCTACACTTTTGCAGAACACGAAACAGAATAGGACATTCAAGTAATTATCAAATGGTAAACACTACTGTCTTCTTGTGCTGTCAATGTCACAAAGGAGGCCATTATCATTTTAAGGAAAACATGAACCTATGATAAAGGATAGGAATTCAATAGATACCTAGCTAATGGAAAAATCAAAAACATGGATCACTTGTTTCATCAACTGCATTCTCTTTTTAGGTTTCAAGAGCCTCCGTAAAGTTTCTATCTTCAAGATTGAAATCCACCTATGCAAATGAGCTATGCAGAATGCCATTAAATTTTTAATGGAACTGGGGTTTTGAGCATGTAACAGATGTGTGGTGACAGCCGTTAGTACCTTGACTTATTTGATGACAAAAGCACCAACATGAGAAAGCTTCAAAAGTTGAACTGCCTACTTTGAGAGCATGCTGTACTCCCAATTTCTTTACTTTAACCTCAAATAATGTTTGCCCTCTAGCCTAGATATGTGACGAAATAAAGAAATGGTGAAACCAGAAAAGAAATTTCATAAATCAACTAATTGAGTAAACAGAAATTACCTAAATCACACTTACACCACCAGGGAAGTATCCTGTAGCTTTCATTAAGCTTCAACTTTTCATGGTCCTATTTTGCTGCCTGTGCCATGCTATGATAAATAATAGATAGGTCAAGGCAGACAGTAAAGATAAGGAAAAAGACAAATAACAAAGGTACCTTATTTCCAATCTGTGAAATCCTTATTTAGTGCCCTCTGTGCTGCCATTACCAAACAACAGTTCTTGCTTCCTTTGAGAGCACAATGTTGGCATCATGTCCTAGAACCTCATTCTCAGCTTCTTCTATTGTTAACTCAACCTTATCCCTTATCAACATGTAACTTCCATCTCCTAGAGATATGAGTAAAGCAATAAAGAATGTCACTCACACCATTGTTGGATGAATAAAGCAATGAGCCCTAAGATCCACATATATATCCTAAGTACAATGTTGCTATTCATGAAATTGTCAGTGGGAAGCAAGTTTTCATAATTAAGCCTTTAGACTTATGCACATACTCATGAAACAATGTACGCTGCTTGAATTGCATACCTTATTAATTATAATACTCTCACTAATGTTTTTATTCATGACAGTTAACTTCGCTATGCAGTTCAATGCCCTTTTAAAAACATCCTACCCAGCCCCACAATTAATAATTGGAGAGAATATTAAGAATCATATTAGAATTAAGAAAAAAGAATTTTCAGCTAAAGATAAAGCATAGAGACTTAGCAAAAGAAAAATGAATTTATAAATTATCACCTTTTGGTCATCATTGTCAACAATTTCTGTCAATCAGTTTTTGCTGCAAGCTAAAAAATGGTGCAATCGCTACTGCTGCATCAACTATGTAAAGGATAGGAATTCCATATAAATTGAAAATAGATCTGTGAGAAGCTTACCTGGGAAATGGCAAAACAAGAATCATTGATCACTTGTTTCATCAATTGTGCTTTGTCTTTTGGTTTCAAGATTGTCCATGAAGTTTCTATGGTTCTTGGGCAATAGAAGGTCATTAATTTTTTACTGGAACTGGAATTGAGAGCATGTAACAATGTGTAGTGAACAACATTTAGGACCTCAATCAACAGGCAAATAAAGTACTTGGGCAAAGGCACCATTATCATACATATCCAATTTCCTTAGAGATTTCCCCAAAGCCATAAAGACTGTCACTCTCACTTTTCCTGATGTCATTAGATTCTTATATTCTCCCAAAGCAACATTGTAACATACAAAAGACAAATATAACCTGATAATCAACAAGGCAGTAAGCATTTACCTAAGTGACTCAGCAGTACAGTCACCTAAGGAGTGTTGGACCGCCTAGTCATCAAGTTGAGAAGTAATACCAGTTCATTCGTTTGAAAGAAAAAACCAAGAAAAAAATTCAGAAAGGAATTAGAAAGTAAAAATTGATTACAGACTTTTTCTCATATTATTTCTCTTCATAACAAAAACAATGCATAGGGATTAAGATGTAACGGAAACAGAGAACGGTCCATCAAAATGAACTACTAATTCAAAACTGAAAATGCCATCATCATCATCAAGAACATCTTAGATGGCATCAACTTTGCCGGAAGCTGCAAGAGGGTGTACAATATTTGCAATTTTTTATGAAGGGTAAATATCAGCAAAGAAGATGTGTGCAGTGCCTTTTGCTTGTACCATGAAGGAAGGAAGACAAAAGCAGAAGTGAAGACAAGTAACAGAACACTTTGGACAATGTTATTGTAAAATTCATCTTTCCCTGTTTCATGCCGTGTTACCATTCTCTCTTTTCGTGATTGCACAAATTAACCACAGAAAATGCCTACCCTGAAACATTTAATCTGCAACTACAAAAGATGGGCATGGGCAATTACCTGTTAGACATGAATTAGTCAACAAATTGGATGCTATCACATTTCCTTTTCAACAGGGCTTCCTCAAAACATAGTGCAGCCTGCAAAAGTGGTGCAACATACAATGTGACATAAACTAGTTAAGTATTGTATCTAATAATCAATGATATATATGTATAACAAAAAGAAGAAGAAGAAGAGCTTACAGGGGTGATTGAGGTCTGAATGGGATAGGATGGTGTTGCAAAGCAAGTTTTGATGCATTGACTTGGCTGCACTTTCGACCTTCAGCTGATGGCAAGGATGTATTTAAGTGAGCACACAATCACAAAGCAATTTTTAAAAGAACAAAAGGTTCAAGAAGCAACCTAATTCCCCAATTAAAAGAGAAAATAAACAAGCAGAGGCAGATGACATAGCAACTGTATTGGGAACTTCCTCCTTGGATGTTAATAGATATGTGCAAAAAAATCATATCAATTGTATAGCAGCCTGCAACCCCACAAAAGATATTCAATAAAGGAAAAAAAAAATAACATATTGAAAATATTTATCAGCTCTTTAAAAATATTGAAATTACTCCTATAAACGATACAGCTACCACTGCCACTAAAATATAAATGCAAACAACTAATGCTCAATTGAACACAATAAGTTAGTAACCGAGTGAATATAAGTTTAAAGATACGAGACTTCGACGACCAGTTTATACCCTATAATAAATGTTAGAAGCCAAATAAAAAATAAATAGATATATTCAAACTGTTGAAAAAGCTTACTTACAAGAATCGATGACCATCCAATAGAAAAAATCAAAGCCATCCATCCCACATGGCCTCCCTGATGATGCAGACAATTTTCTTTGCTGCATTTTGCTTCCTTTTCTTTTCTGCTTTTGAGATGGCTTCCATAACTCTGACCAACACAAATCACAAACATATAACACGAACCCAAGCCTTAAAGCTAAGCCAAGTCATGTAAACAGGATGCCCTTTGTTTCAACCAAATCCTCTAAAGAGAGCAGCCAGCGATGAGCAATTTCTTGAATGATGTGGAGTGCAAAAAGAAAGGAGATCAGGAGCTAACCTCAATGAGCTCAGTTTTCTGATATAAGGACTTAGTAGAGCAAAATTCTGGTAAGAAGTGAAGCTCCCAAAGTTTTGATTCAAGTTTGAGCAAAATTCTGACGTATATCTGACATTTCAAAGTTGTATGAGTTCATTTCCAAAAGATGCTATGCTACAACTATTTCGTTCAATTGCCTAAAATTCTTTTGCCACAATCAAAGAAAATCACATATTATATTGATGTCAAACCCTTTTGATCTAGTATAATAGTGGTAATTTTACATAAAGGGTAGGGTAAATATCAGCAAAAGAATATGCATGTAATGCCTTTTACCTGTACATTGAAGGAAGGACAATGAAACCAGAAGTCAAGACAAGTAACAGAACAATTGGACAATGTTATTGTAAATTCTTCTCTCCCTATCGCATGTCATGCCACCATTCTATCTTTTCAGATTTCCAAAAACTAACCACAGAAACTGTGACAACAAGAAATTTAGGTGCCTTCAAGATCATGTGTCTACACCTGAAACATTTATTCTCAATAATTAGCAACTACACAACTACAAAAGTACTGGATTCCATCAGATTTTGTTCACAAATTGATTATTTATAGGAGGTGATTAAAGAGCTCTTCTTTGGTGTTTTTTTTTTTTTTTTTGGGAAACTGATTGGAGAGCATTTTATGCATACTTATATTAAATATACACACATATATATCTTAAAAGAAGATGGGTATGGGCAATTACCTGTTAGAGAAGGATTAATCAATAAATTCTATCTTCAGTCAGATCGTCATTTCCTTTGGCTAGGCTGATTTAAGAGAAAACATAATGGTGGCTACAAAAGTGGTGCAACATACAATGGGACATAAACTAGTTAAGTGTTGTAAGTAACAATCAATGGTAATATATTTATGCTAAATTGCCTTTAAAATTTGAAACAACATAAAGAAAAAGAAGAGCAAGAGCTTACTTACAGGTTTGATTGAGCTCCAGATGGGATATGTGGCTTTGAAGCATTGTTCTGCACTAGTAAAACCCAGTAAACTGAATGCCCTTGGTTTGACACCAATTCTCTAAAAGAGAGCAGTCACAGATGTACAATTTCTCGAGCGATGTGGAGTGTAGAAGGTGATTCGGCAATGCTTTTAACTTAAAACAATCAGAGATCCTTAATTCAGAAAGAGAGGGCATAATTATAATATCTTTTCTATTCTCATATTCCCATTCTTCCCACTCTCGAATGTTAGAGAACACTAGATGCTTCAGTTTTGGAAAAGCTATAACAGGTGAAGATGATGATGATGACGTGTCACTGCTATTTTCAACTCCTAAAAATTCATTACCCACCCTTTTCAAACTCTTCATCCACTGAATTTCGAGTGTTTCAAGCAATGGTAGTTTACCCAAAGCAGGCAAATACTCACACTTGAAGGATTTACTTATTTTTATTCGCTTGAGCGATGCGGAGTGTAGAAGGTGATCCGGCAATGCTTTCAACTTAGGGCAGCTTTCGATGGTTAATTCAGAAAGAGAGGGCATAATTATAATATCTTTTCTATTCTCATATTCCCATTCTTCCCACTCTCGAATGTAAGAGAACAATAGATGCTTCAGTTTTGGAAAAGCTATAACAGGTGAAGATGATGATGATGATGACGTGTCGCTACTATTTTCAACTCCTAAAAATTCATTACCCACCCTTTTCAAACTGTTCATCCACCGAATTTTGAGTGTTTCAAGCAATGGTAGTTTACCCAAAGCAGGCAAATACTCACACTTGAAGGCTTCATCTATTTCTATTTGCTTGAGCGATGTGGAGTTTAGAAGGTGATTCGGCAATGCTTTTAACTTAGGGCAGCTTTCGATGGTCAATTTAGAAAGAGAGGGCATAATTATAATATCTTTTCTATTCTCATATTCCCATTCTTCCCACTCTCGAATGTAAGAGAACATTAGATGCTTCAGTTTTGGAAAAGCTATAACAGGTGAAGATGATGATGATGACGTGTCGCTGCTATTTTCAACTCCTAAAAATTCATTACCCACCCTTTTCAAACTATTCATCCCCTGAATTTCGAGTGTTTCAAGCAATGGTAATTTACCCAAAGCAGGCAAATACTCACACTTGAAGGCTTCATTTATTTCTATTCGCTTGAGCAATGTGGAGTGTAGAAGGTGATCCGGCAATACTTTTAACTTAGGGCACCATATGATAGTTAATTGAGAAAGAGATGGCATAATTATAATATCTTTTCTATTCTCATATTCCCATTCTTCCCACTCTGGAATGTTATAGAACCATAGATTTTTTAATAATGGGAAAGCTATAGGAGGAGGTGAAGATGATGATGATGACGTGTCGCTGCTATTTTCAACTCCTAAAAATTCATTACCCACCCTTTTCAAACGGTTTATCCTCCGAATTTCGAGTGTTTCAAGCAATGGTAGTTTACCCAAAGCAGGCAAATACTCACACTCAAGGGCGTAATTTATTTTTATCTGCTGGAGATGGGCTAACGACACTACCCAATTTGGGAATGCAATGCCTCTATAATAATTTATCCGTAAGTCCTTCAAATACGGAGGCGATTCTAAAGCTTCAAGAATTGCTTCATCCTTGTTAGATGATGCTTCAGTTAATTCACGGAAGTTCAAAACCAAACCAACGATGTTTTCCTTATTCTTGAGTTGTGCATTCTTAGCCTCACCTTCGTCTAAAACATTTTCCAACCCTGTTAACTCAAGTTGACCTCTAAGGTGGTTCAAGTTTTTAAGACAATCAAGCCTACACACTTCCCTACCACCACCCACATTTAATCGCCGCAAAGTTCGAAGATTAATTAGTCTCTCAACTCCTTTTGACAGGTATTCTAGACTACAATTTTCCTCAAGTATTAAATGTCTTAAGTTAACTAACCTACCCATCCCTTGGGGTAGATTTTCAAGAACATCACAGGCAATTAAAGATAAAATTTGGAGATTAAATAAATCACATAGTGTGTCAGGTAATTCTTTGATTTCCAAATTCCGCAAAGAAAGATATCTCAAATGTATTAATTTCCCTATCTCTTTTGGAATATTTTGGATGACGGATTTATATATAACCAATAACCTTAAACATGTCAATTGTTGAAACAAGTTCGAATGAAATAGTTCATTTTGCATCGATAAATTGAGGCAACCATAACCAACTTCAACTACGAGGCTTCGTAACTTTTGGATACCACATTTGTTTAAAGGAAATGAAACCTCATCATTATTTATGGTCAACATTAAATGATGCACTTTCTCATAAGAGGGGTTGAGCTTAGCAACTTCACGACTATTTATTTCCATTGCAAAACAATCCTTCTTAACAAGAAATAATGCAAACTCATGCACTATGTCATGCATCTTGCAGCTTATTATATTATCATCTTCATCATTTTCAAACTCTTGGAAGAAAGATCGCATTGCTAAATTGTTAAAATAATCTTCTCCTATTAGCTCTAGATCTTCATTTTGCTCTAGACCAAGATAACTTTGAGCCATCCATAATTCAATTAATTCACGTTTTTCAATATTAAAGTCTTTTGAAAAAATTACACAATACAAAAAACATCGTTTTATTTTAGATGGTAGGTCACTATAACTTAATAAGAGAGGACGAAATACATATTCTTCCAACTCTTCTAATTCCCACATATCACTATCTGATATTCTTTTCCATTGCTCGCTAGTTTTTTTAAATTGCAACAGACTCCCAATAGTCTTCACAGCAAGAGGTAAACCATTGCACTTTTTAACAATTTCTCTACCATATTTTTCTAATTTTTCACAATCCTCTAGAGACCAGTCACGAAATGCTAATTGTTTAAACAATGACCAACTTTCCTCTTCTGATAATACTCCAACATTGATAACATCAATGAATTTCATCATCCGTGCCACTTTCATGTTACGTGTGGTAACAACAATTTTACTTCCATGAGCACCATTGTTAAGAGAGCTAAACAATGGTACCCATTTACGTTCGTCTTCTGTCCATACATCATCTAATACAAGAAAAAATTTCTTGTTTGCAATAGAGCCCTTTATACGATCTAAAAGAGATTGTAATTCAACTAACTTAGTGGCCTTGCCTTCAAGAGCTTCAATGATTGCTTTGGCAATCCTGATCTCATCAAATGGGTCTGAGACACAAACCCAAATTTTCTTCTCAAATTTTCCCGTTATTTCGTCATCATTGTAAGCAAGTTGAGCAAGGGTTGTTTTTCCAATGCCTCCCACCCCTACAATTGAGATGATTTGGAGGCCGCTTCCTTCTTGATGACATTCACTCAACAGCCAACATAGAAGCTTAGTTTTCTCCTCTTCTCTACCACGTACCTCAGACGAATTATGATAAGCAGTAGTGATAGGCGTTTTCAATCTCTGAGGTTCTTCGGGACTCCTATCAATGGTATTAAGACGAAACATATCTTTCTCTCTAGCAATATCATCAAGTTCTTCATTCATTTTTTTCATTTTGCGAGCAATTTCATGACGTAAACCAACTTGTTTGAAACAAAATCGAGGAGAGCACAAGAGGAAACATACCTTCTTAGGAACAGCAGCACCTTCAGCTCCTTCAATTTGCAATTTCAAAATTGCAGTCTTCCACTCATCCAATATGTCATCCACGTCATAAGATGCCTCTTTGAGCCTGTCCAACCAGACTCCAACAGCTTTGTCCTTCACTTGTTTGTCCTCTTCATCAAGGAGCACAGCACCAATAGCACGGAAGTTGCGGGTAAGTTTTTCGATTTCTTTTCTGACACCGGTCACAAGTCGCACTTGTTGTCGCGTTTCTTCAAAGATCGGTGAAGTCAGTTGCTCCAAAACAACGCTAACAATTGCATCAGCCATTGTCCGAGATGGTAATTGGCACAATATATTTTGAGGTGTTCTCAGTTGTGTTTGTGTGTGATAAGAGAAAATAATGTTGCAATGCTTTATATTAGTAAAGGGCATGGACAAAGTCAGAAGGAACATGTGCAAACCCAGCTGTGGAAGCAGCAGCAGACCCACCACGTGCAAAAGACAGCGGTGGATGCAGCGGTGGACCCCCCCATGGAACTAGATGAATCTCATGTCGCCCCAGAATTATTGTAAAAAGTCTGGTAAATTGCACAAACCCTCTTTGATGAAATTATATAAATAAAATAATATTTGAATAATCTACATTAATCTTTTCTAAAATCTCAAAAACTCGATAAAAACCTTTTGATAATCAATCCCGATTAAGTTCACACGGTCCAACGATGACAAGATTTTTTCAGACTTTCTCTGCAAATGATGAACTATGGAGCTGCATGTTTACTACACTCTCCATACCACTAAGCTGATATTTAAGTAAAATAAATAATTTTATATTTCAAAATTCTAATAAAAACATTAAAATAAATAAAAATTAAAAAAAAACACATGTTATATAATTTTTATTATATAATTTTTAATTCTATATATTTGAATTTTAATTGATGGTGTTATATAATTTTATAATTTTGTATATTTGAATTTTAATTGTTTTTAATGAAATTCTAAATATCACGGTAGTGTTATCATAAAAAGTATTTTAATTCAAACGTATTTTCATAATAAAATTTAATTTTTATTACAAAGAAATTTAGGAAATATTTTTTTAATAATGAAATTTTTATTTGAAAAACATATGACCTGATCAAAAGTAGTTAACCATTTATAAATAAATTTTTATGTAAAATTAATAATAGTACGTCAAAAATATTACTAAATAATTATTTTCATGACTGTATTGCGGACCACATATGTATTTAGAACCATTTGTGATGTATATACGTGTAAAATCAATTCAGATGAATACAATAATAACAATTAAATTTTGAAAACACGTGTCAAGTGTCTGTGATTCCCCCGACATAGAGAAATGTGATTTGGACAGAAATGTGGATGTCAGTAACCCCGTGGCGCACGATAGCGAATCCACCCTGACCCACGCGTAAATTTCCAAATAACAACACGCGCGTTGCAGCAATCTTCTGCTGCAGACTTTCAGTACAGTGCAGAAAAACAGCCGAATTATTTGTCAGCCTTTTGCACCACTAACTAACCATTACATTCTTTTTCTTTCCAAAAAATTTCAAGAGGGGCACGGAACCACCTAAACCTACGATGAATCCTCTCCTGCTATACCTAAGATTGTCGATTGAATGAAAGAAAACATAATCACGTTTAAAGGATATTTATAATTGCAGCCCCTGTTTGATCATAATGAAACTACTCCCCTATTTTCGTAATTAGTAATTTACCTTCCCAAAATTTAATTAAATAAAGAAACACCACGTCATTACCAATTCCATTTATTACCGTTAAGGATGGAAGGATAAAATGATAAATAAAAGTGATAAGTAAATATAAATTAATAAAAACAAAAAAAAAAAGAAAATTTATTTATTTTAAAGAAACCAATTAAAAAATTTGATCTCCGTCCAAGACAAATTGAAAATTAATTTAATATGAAACAATTGAAAAAAAAATCTCTCTCTTCATCTACTCTCTCTCTACCAAGTAATCCCTCTCTCTCTCCATCTTCCATTTGGTGATGATCGCTTCATCAGCAATGACTTTTATTCTCCTCTTCTCCTCTCTCGTCCTCAGTCCTCCTCACTCCCCTCTCTCCGTCGAGACCGATGAGAAACCCATCATCTAGGTTCGAACCCAAGTAATGATTTTTGATATTTTTGATCATTTTGGTGATTTGATTATTTTCATGTGGGTTTGGTGATTGTTGATGATTTTGGTGTGTGGATGTTTTCTAGGTGTTATAGGTGGGTGTGAGTGTTTGATTTTAGTGGTGTTTTGGGAAGGTTGTCATCCATGGTTACCATCCATAGGTAGGTGTGACTGGAAATCCATATAAATTTCATCTTCGTCTTCTTTTTCTTTTCTTATCTTTTTCATATTTTTCATCTTCTCGGACCCAAAAATCTAGGTTCATTTAGGTTTTTTGGTGGTGCTGATTAGTGCAATTGCGGTGGGGATAAGGTTTGGATCTGTTGAGTGATAATGGTAGTGATGAACAGTTCATCAACGTTCCTTTTCAGATCCCTCTCCATCTCCAGACCATCTCCGTCACTCCTCTCTCTATCTCTCATTCTCTCTGTTGTTTTTTTTTTTTTCATCATTTGGGTTTGCGTCGACCCAGATGAAGGTCATTTGGGTTCCAATACCCAGATGAAAGAGAAATTTTTTTTAATATATATACATATATTTCTTTGTTTGTAATGTTGTTTTGTTGATTAGTTTTGTTGAATTGAAGATTGATTGTGATAAATTGGTTGTGTTAAGTTGAAGTTGTGTTGATTGGTTGTGAAGGGTTGTGCTTAAATGTTGAAATTATGGGTTGTTGATTTGGAGTTGAATTTTAAGTTAATTTTTTTAATCTTTTTTTTTTTTTAGTTTCTCCAGTTTTGTTTGGTTCATTTTTCAAAGATTTTTTCATTAAAAAATTGAATTTCAGATCTTCAATTGCATTTTCTTCTTCTTTTTCATTTTTTAACAATTTGTCTAAATTTAATGTAAAAAAAAAAAAAATTCAACATTTTTTTTTATATTTGTGTGAAGATCTGGGTTATAAGATCAGTTCTTCAAGTTAAAGATTATTTTCAACTTGAAGATCTTGGTTCATAACAAGGAACTTTAATTGATCCTTTTTTTTTTTAATTTCCTTTTTTATGCAACAATTTTTTTCAGATTTTTTTAATTCTTTAATCGTCAACGTTCATAATAACGGAAATATATTGTCTTTATTTTTAATAAAATTTTAAAAATTATTTTTTAAATAAATATAAATATTAAAATCTATTTTTAAAGTAATTCCACTGTCTATCATATCATGTCCATCATATGATGGATGATAGAGATCTTTTTTTATAATTTTATTTTTTAATTTAGATTTTTTAATTTTATTTTAATTAAATTTATTTTGATTTTTTTAATTTTATTTTAGTTAAATTTAAATCCGAGCAAAGAAGTTATTTACTACTCTGTATATATCAGTGTCAACTTTTTAATGAAAAAACTAATGAGAGAATGACTAATTACGTAATTAGGGGAGTATTTTTAGATTATGATCAAACATTGAGGGATAAATTATAATATCCCTTATGTTTAAAATCATAATTAAGCATAATTAGACCAAAGAAGTCAATTGCTCAAGATCAACGAAAACAACTGCAACGACCATTTTTTGCTAGAGATTGTATTGGTTGTATTTGTGATCTCTGATATAATTGATGCTGCAATGCTTTCAATTATTACAGTAATAGTGTATGGAAAAAGGCAACAACAACATTGGAATTTCACATGTTGTAGTACTATACACAAGTTCTCACTTTTTTTTTTTTTTTTTTTTTTTATCAAAATGAAACTTTATTTATTGTTTATTTTATATTCTATAAATTAATAATTTATATAACTCAAAGGCAACGAAAAACGCCGCACGCTTGATTTTATTAAAGAGGGATGTTCATACTATCATGACTTTTTTTGTTTTTTCTATTTTATTAGTATATTTATAACTTCCTGACCACCTTGATATGGATATTCTTTGGTATGATCTATATCATAATATTTTATTTCTCTCTATTTTCTAATAGGTGAGAGAGAATGACTTATACTAAATGAAAAAATTATTCTCCATTTGGAGGAATATATTTGAAATTTGTTCATCCATATGTGGATTAGAGTTTAATTGTTCACTTTTGGTGGATAAGGCGCTCAAAAATAGGGATAATCTTAACTTCTCTCCTATAATTTGATGAAATGGCCAAAATCTCTCTTTGCTATAAGAAATCGCTAACATTCGCCCTTTTGATTTGTAAAATAGACAAAAAATAAAAACCTGTTGTTTATTAAAATATTTTTTTTAAAAAAAAATCCTAGCATCAATTTGGATGTTAGAAGTCAACCGTTGACTGTTAATGTGAAAAGGTAAAACTATCAAAATAAAATAAAATATGAAAAATATTAATATTTAATAAAATGATAATTTATTATTATTAAAAAAAAAAAAAAAACTCTCCACCATCCATCTCTAAGATGGTTAGAGATGGACGATGGTAATCATAACAATAAAAGAACTTAAAAATATTAAAAATATTAATGATTTTTAAAAAATTATGGATAATAAATTATGTCCATTGTCCATAATTTTTTTTTTATTATTTTCTTGAATTATGTCCATCCTTCATCAACATGATGGACGGTGGACATAATTCAAAAAAATAAAAATATAAAAAAAATAAAAACTTAAAACTTATAAAAATTTTCTCCCTCTACTTTTCACTCTCACTCACTCACTCACTCTCTCTCTCTCTCTCTCTCTCTCTCTCTCTCTCTCTCTCTCCTCTCTCTCTCTCTCTCTCTCTTTCTCGATGATGGTCTCCATCAACGGAGTCCTTCACTAGGCTTCGTCATGTTAATCGAGAGATTCTGGGTTTCAAGGGCGGAAACCTAAGGATTTCTAGGTTTCTAGCTCTAAAACTCGAAAATCTTTAGGTTTTCAATTTGGGTTTCCAATGTCTCTCACCTCGATCATTAATTATGGAGGTTGCATCTCAATTGGAGTCCATCTCTCGCCTCGAGCATCTTCTCAATCTCTCACCTCGTTCTCTAATGGGCTCTTTTTTTTAAAAAAAAAAAAAAAAAAAAATTCCTTTTGATTTTTTTTTTCCTTTTACAATTTGTGGAACAAGAAAATGTGGAAAGCTTTTTGTTTGATTTGAATGATGATTTGCTAATGAGATGAGTTGTTGATGATTTGGGTTGATAGCATGTTTTGGATTATGGGTTTCCAGTAGTCAAGAAACCCATCTCGACATTTGGAAACACAGATGGGTTTCAAATGACTTTTTTTTATTTTAAATGTTTTAAAAATTATTTGGAATTTAATCTGATGAAATTTTAAAAAAAAAAAATTAATAATTTTTAAATTTTATCATTATATTAGATAAAAAAATTTTAATTATTTTTATTTTTAATTGAATAGCAGTTTGATCTTTTTGTATATTGCATTGTCAGAATTTCTCTTTTACTAATAGGGTTAATAAAATTGGTAACATAGGATTTTTTAAAATTATAGAGAGTAATAAGTGATTACTTTAAATTATAGGGACAAGTAGTATTATCCCCTCGAAAATATTTGGAGGTGCAATCAGTTGCGTTTGTGATGAGAGGAAATGACGTTGCAATGCTTTAGATTAGTAAAGTGCACGGACACAGTCAGACAGAACACGTGCAAAGCACAGCTGTGATTCCTGTGAATGCATCGGTGGACCCCATTAGGAACAAGGTGGACCCCATGTCGCCTCAAAATTTTGTTAAAAATTTGAAGTTCGCTTTGGTCTGAAACAGTTGCAATGTAATAAATTTTGCTGTCATGTGGGCCCTCTCAAAAGGTGAAGGCAAGAGGTCACTGAAGCTGGTTTCCGGGTTGTTTTGTCGTTTAGTTTCTTGATGAACTACCAACGTTAACCATCAAATTATAATCCACTGATATATTTCAAATTTAATCATTAAAATCAATCTAAAAACTATAATTAATAAATAATATTAATAATTTAATAAAATAGTTAATCTATGTTATATAAATATTTGATGTCATTTATGATATAGTAATAGTAGATATTTTATTTATAAATAATCAAGTTTATTATCGGTAACGGATAAAAAAATTTATTAAAAAATATATAAATAAAATATTAAAAATATATTAAATATATAATATTTTTACATAAAATAATATCCCATGACACTGTATAATTTTAATAAAATATTGTTATATGTATTTTTAGGCTACCGTAAGTGGGCTGGTAAAAGCCTAGAGGCCCAGTAAGATAACCTGTTAAAACCGCCACGACAGACGGGGGCCCAAGTTACTGATTCAAAGAAACAAGCATAACTTTGTGCTCGGATGTCAGATTGGCTATTATAATATGTTTTCGGAAAGGGATTTCTGTGCTCTACAGCGTGGCAACCAGGGGTTTCCCGGTTGATGCCGTTTTACGTCCTCAAAGCTGTTGTTTTAATGGATGTATTCTTGAGGTTTACATTTGCTGACAAAAAGTGCTGACAGCAACCAGCAGCGATAAGGCGCTCAGATCTGCTCGCCCAGAACTGTCCCATCTCGCGAACAGCGTGACGCACACGCGCCAAGCTCTTCTCAGAATGTTAGCCGCGCGATTTTCGGGGATCTCACCTACCATGTCAGACGACTCAGACTTGTTGATAGAAGACCTTGAAAATTGTAATATGCATTTAATGCTTTCCTATTTAAGTTGTACTATTACTGTAGCTCCGCTCTCGCCCGAGAAATATGGGTGATTTTCACTGTAAAAGGGCCGGTTCTTTCTGGCTCTCTCTCTCTCTCTCTACTGTTTTCTCTCTCTACACAGTTGTAACAAGATGAACAGTAATAACAGTGACTGCCGCGCCCCTCACCGAAGCCGGCGCCGTGGACGTAGGCCTTCCCTTTGGCCGAACCACGTAGATCTTGCGTGCCTTTGCTTTTCTCATTTCTTCTCATTCTCGTTTTCTTCTTCCTCTGCCTCTGTTTTCTTCTCTCTTTTCTTTCATTTTCTGTGGATTGCAGCTTGGGCCCGAAAAGAATCTCGTTAACTAAGAGATCTGGGTTAGCCGGCGCCGTGGACGTAGGCCTTCCCTTTGGCCGAACCACGTAGATCTTGCGTGCCTTTGCTTTTCTCCTTTCTTCTCATTCTCGTTTTCTTCTTCCTCTGCCTCTGTTTTCTCCTCTCTTTTCTTTCATTTTCTGTGGATTACAGCTTGGGCCCAAAAAGAATCTCGTTAACTAAGAGATCTGGGTTCCTTGACCAGATTTCGACGTTAACAAGATGTAACTTCACAAATCTAATCTTTATATCCATTTGTTTTTAAATGAAAAAATAAACAAAAGATAGGTTTTGATTATATTGAACACTATTTGAGATTTAAATATAAACATAATAATGCTTAACTCCATTTTTTTAGATACTACTGTACAATTTCATCATATTCATAGTGTAGTTACACAGCAACCAACTTTTTTTAATTTTATTTCAAACCTTTAAATTTTATAAAGGGCTGGATTATAAATCAAATAAGTTAATTAGCAAAACCCTTTAAAAATTAATGGTTTTAGAAACTATTTCAGTTATTGGGTACAACATTAATAGGCTAACAATAAACTTACAGCCCAATCCACAAACCCACATCTATAATTATATGCAAAACAATATATGTTGTACAATGTTTTTTACTCGATGATGTACAAACTAAATAATGAAGTGATATCCAATATATCTACTGATATATTTTTATTTTGAGAGGATTGATATTAAAAATGTTCTTGAATATTCTTGATGTTTTGATAATATTCCTAATATTTCCACCGATATTTTCATAAACTTAGAACCCTAATATTTTTATCGAAATTGATATTTAATTCTTTACTTTTATCTCTATTATTATTTTTGAAGGAATAAAATAAAGACCACTAACAACACAAATTGTTAATTACAACAAAATAAATTAAGAATGAGGTAGATTATAATTTTGGGGGAGATTTCCTTCAATTATTCATAAATTATAGTTACATCAATTATTTTTTGTCTCCTTACGAATGATCAAGTCCCAAAAAAAGATATTTCATTCATATTTTTCTCACATTTTATATCCATAACAAAACAATGCACTAGATAATTGATGAACATAAAAGTAATTAAGAGTGATCAAATTAACAAAAAATGATTTGATGGACTACTACTTCAGATCTGAATATGTAATATTTACAAAGAAAATATCCAAGACTTCTATTGGCAATAAGATTGGACTTTCTAATCATTTGCTCTTAAATCTTTAACAGAAACTGGAATGGTGATCATATAAGGAATGTGTACTGACATTGATTGGTAGCTCAAAAGTGCAACAACAGGCAGCCTTGGGCAAAAGGCACACCATTATCTGCACTGCTTAAGGCATTTGCCTCCTTTAAGGATTGAATTATGTTGTTAACCAGTTTGGTCAAGGAATTCGGTGATTTCTAAAATGCGATCTTCTCTATTTATTTTCAATAACATTCCTTATATCTTTGCTTTAGTGCGCAAGAGATAAAATAAATAAATAAATAAAAATAAAATTAGCATTGGTTTTGGTTTGCTTAATTTAAGCTTTGAAAAGAAAGAAGTTGAGAATCATGAACCTGAAGACTAACAACAAGAAGGTGGTGATCATCCTGGTATTGTTCTTGTTCATGGAGAGTGGTGATGTGGCCAAACTTCAGGCAGGTTTACGAGTTTTTGCTCCCATTCTTCCTTCAACAACCTATCAAATCACATTCATTCCTATGATTCCAATCTTGGGGGTACAAATGTTGAGGTAACTAGGGCTTGTTGCTTGTTTCTTCTTGAGAACAAGCACAGCCACCGATGTGAGAGGGCTATCTTTCATGGTGGCCTAGGCCAAAATTTAGACCCTGTAATTTAGGATTGTTAGATTGATGGCAAAATTATCCATTGTGCCTTCCAAGATAAAATAATGACTAAACTTGAAACATGCGGTTCATTGTCATATATTAAGCCCTTAGACTTTTGCACAAACTCATATAAAACAATGTATGTCGCTTGCCTTATTAAATACAACACTCATGCCTAAGGTTTTTATTCAGGACAGTTAACTTCACATTACAGTTCAATGTCCTTTTAACAATAGTGTACTCAACCTTACAATTATTACAGTGACAGTAAAGTCCTGTCATTATATTAATCATTTCATATTTTCGTTGACTTTAGGAAAGAATAAAAAGATTTTAGTTGGCGTCAATTTTTAATTTGTTAGCATTCCAAATAAATAAATAAATTTAATTTATTGAAGAGATAGTGAGAAATGAAAAACAAGTAGCAATTTATAAGGTCAAAATGGGAATTTAAAGAGAATCAATATCATTTTTTCTTTTTATTTATTATTATTATTATTATTTTTTATGAAATGAGAATCAATATCTTGGTTAGCAAGTGTTTTCATTAGTTCTGTTGATGCCCAATTTATATAGGCAATTATGGAAAGGTGGGCTGAGAAATTGATTATGGCTAGCCATATGATTCCCCGAGACTAGTCAAGTTGAAGTGAGACCAATTGAGGTATGATTTAAGAAACCTATGAAGATCAAGCAACTAAGATAGAGTGGGAATCACAACCATACACGAACACAAAGAGCATTGCCACCACCACACACTCATACCCATACCACCCAAACACACCCATCCTAACCTATAACCAGATCTTCCATCTTCAGCTTCACTAACATGCTTCACAGCTATTACAACTCCAAAACTGACCTCGACACCTCCTCTAAGCACACTAACCACCTCCCCGCCATTAGAAAATCTATCCTCCCGATCTGCGAGAACCTTATGGTGATTGATTGGGTCACTGATCAGACTCCTAACAAGATCGTACAACCTCATGGCCATTGATTGTAAAACCTCATAGCTTCCATTGCAATTTTCGAAGGAGTGAAGGAGATGGAAAAAGTAGAGAGAAAGAGAGAGAGTGAGTGATAGAGAAAGAA
The DNA here is from genome assembly GCA_022984855.1 of Dimocarpus longan. NCBI lineage: Eukaryota > Viridiplantae > Streptophyta > Magnoliopsida > Sapindales > Sapindaceae > Dimocarpus > Dimocarpus longan. The sequence goes on from CM041013.1 coordinate 12,222,306, forward strand.
AGAGAAAGTGATTGAGAGTTTTTGTATATTTTTTTGTTTTTGATTTGTTTTGTATTTTCTTTTATCTTTTAATTTGTTTTTAAATTGGTTTTTATTTTTCTTTTCTTTTTTTTTAATTAAAAAAGTTACATATTGTTTTATAGTTGTATCCATCATTGTCGTCAATGTCCAATGACCATTTTACCATCAAAATTCATAGGACCATCACTTTTATTTTACTATTTTACTATTTCAATTAATGATTGGGCTTTTTTAGCTAATATTTTTAAAACCAGTAATGGTTTGACATTATTTTTAATTCTAAGGGTAAATTGATAATAACCCTAAAAAATATGCTAATTAAGCACTATTCAAAAATACTATTTTAAAGCCATAATTCTCTTGATGTAAATGCAAGTAAGCTAGTCAAAACATACTAAGAATCAATGCAATCTAGCAAGATTTGAAAGTAATCTTCTATGTTTGAATTTAATTCAAATGATTACCAAATAATAATTAAATTTGTGAAATTTTCTACTATTTAAGTTAAATCATGAATAATTCATGAAAGTTGAAATGTTAGAGAACTAAATTAAACCAATTTTCAAATTGTTTTCACCATACATCATATGTTGCACGTCTTCACTATTTATATTGTTTAGTGACTCTATATGTATAATACATTTACCATAGGTGTGTGGTGCAAGCATTATGTCAATGATACCTACTAATATTAGTGTGAGTATTTATGTTCAAGCTCCCCCGGTCTTACTCATGTCCAACGTTTGTTTTCTATTAGCTATTCATGTGACACCAACACCAAGTGAAATAACTTCACCTTGTGCCACTTACTCCAAATAATTATGTCTTCTGATTCGTTGCCTCTTTCAGGTTAGTAAATTGGTCTCATTTGCTGTCACCTACACAAAATTGCTTTCAAATCATTCAACAAAAAAACATGTCAATGACATAGAATGACATGTACTATTTTTTAGAATGCCACAAGACAAACAACCCACTCCATTGGTTGGTCTGACAGTGGTTTCTCTACTTTAATTTACTTGCTGTTGACACTCAAAATTTGGATACAAATAATAGTAATAGTAAAATTATATTCCAAGAAATCTGATATAATAGAAACGTTAAACATTTTAACTTCTCTCGAGGGCCCCTCAAGGAATTGGTCCCTTGAGTGGATGCTATAGATTGTTTGTTGGTAGGGGATTTGACCTCCTGGGCTGCTTTTGTAAAGTCTAGAATTTCCTCTTTTTATGAGAAATAAATTTTTTTTGATGAATAGTGTTTTCAAGTGAATAGTGATTGGATGAATAATGATTTTTGGGAAATGGATCCCGAAAAGCAAAAATTCTCCAAAATACCCTTTTTGGGAATAATTATAGCCATTTATTTTTTTTTTGTGAAATATCAAATTGAGAGATAAAATACCCAATTAGAGTATTACGTGGTCAATTGGATGACTGAATGACCATGAAATATTTTTGAAAATTATTTAGGCATGAATAAGAATTAAATTCATTAAAGGGTAAAATAGACATTTTCAAATTTAAGCACACATGGATTACATATGAGTATTGCATGGAATAAAAACTAGAAGCACAATCCGTGTGAAGCAAAATGAACCAATGAGAGGACACATGGAAGTTACTATTTTAACTAATTAGTTGTTATGTACTAAAATTTGTGGATTTAGTTAGTTTAATGACTAGTTAGTTTATGGACCAATCACATGTCATTATTTGTAACTAAGGACTTATTTGACATTATGAAAATAGTTCAATGACATTTTGATCAATTAATTTGAGGTCTATATAAAGTGAATTTTGCATAAATTGATAAGAAAAATTGAAAGAAAATTGAGAGAAGGAAGAGCTAGGTTCAGCCAAGAGAAGGAGAAGAAGAACAAGAAAAGTTTTACCAATTTTGGACGCTAAACTCTATTCATCTTCACTAAATGTGTGTTAGGATAAAACTTGAGTAAAGAAAATGAAGAGGTAGTTGTAAGTTGATTTTCTATGCTTTTTTTATGGTTTCTTAGATGTATAATAACTTGATGAGTTTATGTAATTTTTAGCATGTTTAGAAGTAGATCATCTTATATTCAAGTGTGCAATTGAAAAGAAGCTTAAAGGAAGCAATTAGGCAAGGAAGTGATCAAAATATGTATTCTAGGGATTTATACAATTTTGCAAAGGAACTTAAATTGAGTTGGTATTAGGATACTAGATGATTATTGATGTGATTTTAATGCTTTTGGTGGACATAAAAATGAAAGAATTAGATTGGATGTCCTTATTTGCAATTTCGATCAATATGACATTTTGGTGTTCATAGTGGAAATTCAATCACTTTAATGTGTTTTCATGAGGCTATGCATGCAATTAAACAAGTTTGTGGAAAGAAAATGAAAAGAAAATAATGCTATGATGTGAGTATAAGTTTATGTCAAGTATGTAAATTATGATATACATAGTATTTTTAAATTCAATTTGGATGAATGAGGGTGATTGACATTGATTTTATATAATTAGAGTGATGGATTCTAAATTAAAATGTGCCTTGTAGGTGAGAAGAAAGCAAAGAAATCAAGAGAGAATTTTTGAAGGTCATTCTAGTCAATTTGAGGCAAAGTGAATGTAAAATTATTTTATAAAATGTTAAATACATTTTTAGTATGCTTTAAAATATTTTTATGAATTTTAAAGTATTTTGAAATTGAAATGAGTTGTTATTAAAGATGTTAGTTTATAAATATCTCTACATATTCATCTAAAGAAAATGTTTATAGCATAAATTATCGAAGCAATATATATTTTTATGCTTTTGGCAACAATTTGAAGTAATATGCCTTGATGTTTGATTATTTTTAATATAAGAACTAAATTTTTGTAAAGCATAATGGAATAAAATTTTTAAAACCAATGGTTACCCTGATCCTCAGGATATCACTGACAACCGACTTAAGCACCTTATGCATGCATGGCATGTCAAGGCGGGACACGTCACTAACTGTGGGGGAATTGAGTCTGTCGTGTCGCCCTTTGTATGTTTTTAAGGTACTTTGACTAATACCCTACGTAAAGCGAGGTAACATTCTGCAGCGTATGGTTTATAAATGAGATGGATTGTCCCCCCCATCGGTGACTTAAGTCCGATCAGTGAGATATGATTTCCTTGGGATCTACTGGATACATGTTAAATGAATAATGCTATTTTTTTATATACCTATGTTCATGTTTTGTATTGATCTTAATGATGTATGTAGTTATGTTCTCAAATAGATTTATATTAATGTATATGCAAAACTGTGAGATTTATAATTTGGATAAATCATTATGAATTTTAGATTTTTGAATATTTTGGGAGGTATTTTTGTAAGAATTATGTTTTTCATAACGCTCATTAAGCTCCATTAGCTCATCATTTTCTATTTATTTTATGAAAACCTCCCGAGATACAGAGACGGGTGCTCAGAGCGAGCAATCTTCGATATAGAGTTAGGTGGGCACTTCCGACGACTGTAACTATGAAAATATTATATATAATTTGATATCTAGTAAATATGCATAATGTAAATACTTGTGATTATATGCATAATATTACTTTAAAAAAAAATGGAATGGTTTTAGTCGAAATATTTTAATTGTGGTTAAACTTTGATAGTGATGATGGACCTGAGGTCTAAATTGGAAGTAAAGAAAATTGTATAAATTTTGAAGTGTTTATAAATTGATCTCGGGTGATTTTGAAAAGATCAAAAATATCAGAAAACAGTTGTTAGGCTGACAAGCCCATTTCTACAATCTTATATCTGTACAAACGGCAGCCCACCGACAATCCCACGATGACCCTCCAGTCGATATCTAATCCGATTGAAAGGTTCCCGTGAAGTTAAACCATTTTTTCCTATTGAAAACCTTTTCAAGAGTCTCTCTTTTCTTACGAAAATGGGTAGGAAAATTTTTCTTTTATCATACACTATTATAATAGATTTAATAAAATTTGGGCAATATAACGGCTGTTTTTCTAAAATAGCCACCCTGCACATTTGATATAAAATTTGAACACTTCTAAAATCAAACACTTTCCTCAACCTTTCGAGCCTCAAGCCCTCAACTTATCAATTCACAAGCAACCACAAACATATCAACCAATTTCAAAATGGTTTAAAACACGATCACAAGTCTAAGTCATGTATATTGATTTATTTACGTGTGATTAGGAACAAAGTAAAGTTATACAATTAATTATATACAAATTATTTAAGAACTATTCAAATTTCATATATACAATCATAATAATACAAAGTATTCCCAACTCGATCTGCCTAATCCTGAGTTGAAGTCCCTGATCCCGATGTACCTATACCGACATCTGCTCCTGTAGAGGTTTTGTTTGTAACACATAAAACAATGTGAGCTACACTAACTCAGTGAGTGTTGTAACTTTTTATTTTCATTTTTAACTTCATAAAAATTCATCCCTTAGTTTTAAAATATTTTATAAACCTTTCATCACAGTAATATGAAAAAATCAGTTTTTCTCTGAAAACTATTTTTCAGATAAATGCATGGATAAATTATTTATTTAAATATTATTCGATTTCATTATAAAACTAAATGATAAAATGAAATGTCATATATTTTTAGTTCTTTGCATAAAATGTAAATAGTGGTGACATTACTATTTTTGAAAAATCTCTTAATAAAACAAGTCAATCACTAACGGTCCGTACCACATGGTATCCTAGGTATGGAGCGGAATTTTACCTCGCTCCGGCCTTCCCAGAATTTTTTCCTTGTTTAAGCCATTGATTCGGTATTATGTAGCGGAATTCCTGATCGCTATGGAGCGGTATTTTCTCGCTCAAATGGAAGCTAGCTAATAATATACCTTATACGTGCATTAGGCGATATACTGAACTGAACCACAGACTCGACATGATTCTCCCCTTACGGGTTTCCTCTCGTTGTTAGTGACAGACTCCCCTGACACTACTAATGCACGCTTTAGGTACTCAATCTCAACCAGAGATAAATGTAATATCTATGAGGTATACTATAGGTTTACCAATACATTTTGATTCTATGCAATTCATAATTCATAAACTAAATATTCAAACCATACAAATTATTTTAGTTTACTTTCCTTTAATTCAAAATCAATTTCTAGCATATATTCAAACATATATATTTTTTTAAAAAATCAATCATTTAAAAGACACTTACCAATTATTGATTCACTAAATCACACGCTTTAGTGTTCTCTTGATTTTCGCATCACCTACATATTTTTGCATTCTATATTTAGAAAACATCGCAACTAAATTCGACTTATTTACAAACACTTCCATCGGTATATAAACATTCTAATAAACATTTAACCATCCAACAATTTTAAACTCCTATATTCAAGCTGTGAATCACTCATTTCTCTCTTTCAATCAATTTCTTTCAATTTTATGTCATAAATATCATCCAAAACAACCCATACCTTATGTCAAAACCATAATATACTTCCACCATATACTTCCAAGACAATCCATAATATACTTCCACAAAGAATTAAAAAATTTCCACAATCATAGAAATTTAAATAAACTCCAACTTTATATAAAAATTTCTAAAGGATCAGGATTGAACCCTACCTCAATATGAGTTATTAACCACTCTGAAAATTTCAATTCCCAATGTAGTTTTTGTCGTTCTAAATCGAATCTACAAAGTAATATAATATAAAAAAATTTTAATACGGCTGCCCTATAGAGAAAATAAACCTAAAAATGGATTCTACACTTAAAAACGAGTCCGTAAACGTGTTCGGGGCTAAATTTTGAGTTGGAAGGTCGGAAATCTTACCTCCACTGTATGTGGTGGCCAATGGCGACTTTCCGGCAACAACAGTAGTGGGAGATATGGCTAGATAAGTTTTGTTGTCCTCGATAAGCTTGTCACAAAAATGGGGTTGGTTGGAGTCAGAATCGCTTTGTTTCGCTGGAATCTTGAAAAAATCAAAGTTGATTAATGACCAAACTTCCTCTACTGAAACGAAGACCCAAACAATGATAAAAATTGACAAAATTGGTACCTATGAAATCTATGTCGTACAAGTTTTTTAACGATACCAAATTTGGCCAAAACGGAAGTCGGAACGAGAGATTAAAGGTTGCTTCGCAAAAATGAATTTGCTGGAAAAAAAATGGAAAGAGAGAGTGAGAGAAGCATCGACTAGAGGAAGAAGACGACGTTATATAATCCGACAGAATTATAATTTGCCCATCAACTTTTCACAAAATAGGATTTTAACCTAAAATTTTAAAAATCTAACTTTTTGGCTCTTGCATTTTTATATTATTTTTCAGTTTCACCATATCTTGAATATTTCTTTTAATACCATTTTCATACCTCTAAATACTTTAAATCATTTTTTTATCTCATAAATGAGGTATACGTGTACAATACATTTAAAATACTAAAATGGGGAAGATATATTGCAATTTCTTCCCCCCCTTAAAAGAAATTTCGTCCTCAAATTTTACAAAATTCATCGACACCTACTAAAACAATTGGGGATATTTACATGTTATTTTATCCTCATGCTCCTATGTGGCTTACTCTATATCGTGATTCCTCTATAACACTTTGACTAAGGGAATGACTTTACTCCGTAGAACCTGTTCTCTGTGATCTAAAATCTGAACCAGTTCCTCCTCATAAGTTGGGTTTTCCCTTAGCTCCACAGATTGTTTTTAAGTATATGAGAGAGATTTAGGATACATTTTCAGAGTATGGACTCATGAAACACGTCATGAATTTTATCCAATTGTGGTGGTAGCTTCAACCTATACGCCACTAATCCTACTCTATCGGTAATCTCATACGGCCCAATATAGTGTGGACTCAGCTTACCATGCTTTCCAAATCTAAGCATGCCTTTCCAAGGGGATATCTTGAGGAATAATTTATCTCCAACTTTGAATTCAAGGTCTTTACGGTGATTGTTTGCATAACTCTTTTGCCAATCGCCTGCTATCTTGAGTCTGTCCCTAATAACTTTAATTTTATTTGTAGTATTATGGAAAAGCTCAGGACCAATCAGTTTTCTCTCACCTACCTCATCCCAGCATACTAGAGTTCTATACTTCCTTCTATATAGTGCCTCATATGGGGCCATACCTATACTGACCTGATAGGTATTATTATAAACGAACTCTATGAGTGGTAGGTGTGCATCCTAACTTTCTTTGAATTCCAAAACACAGGATCTGAGCATATCTTCAAATGTCTAGATCATCCTCTCTGACTGACCATCCGTCGAGGGTGAAAAGTTGTGCTAAAATTCAGTCGAGTTCCTAATGCTTTTTGTAAGTTGGGCCAAAATCTCGATGTGAACCAGGGATCTCGATTTGAAATGATAGAAACCGGCATACAATGGAGTTTGACTATCTCTCCAGGTACAGGAATGAGCCAGCAGTCGGACGTCGCTCCATCAAACATGTAGGTGGGTCACGAATACGATACTACTGCACTAGTTTACTTCTTTAAAATGTATGCGCATGCATCATATTTCATGATTCTTTATAGTTTTGTAAATATTACTTTTGAATGTTTATAACTCTTTTGAGAAATATGTTTGTAAATTAAATTTCGATGGATATCATGAATTTATATAAATGATTTTATTTTCAAGTTTATTTTAAATTGAAAACATGTTTGAATTTGATTGTGAGACTAAGGGCCTGAGACCCAGTAGTTGAGAAAAATGGATATCATAAAAGTATTTTTCTTAAAACTTGTAGGGTGGCATTTTCAAAAAACAGTCGTCATGCTGTCGAAATTTTTATAACCCCATTTTACAAGTTACCCTAAAAGAACAGTTTTATGCATTTTTGTCAGAAAAGAGTTTTAAAGTGAGATCGGTACCTCAACGGGACCCTTTCGAGCCAATATAAATGTTCTACTGAGTTCTGTCAGAGTGCTCTATAGGGACTCTTGTTGGGTTCAGTAAAGGAAATTTGGGACGGGTCCTTACATGCGTGCTAAACCCAAACTGGGTTTGGGAGTTGATTTGATGTTCTTAACTAATTAGGACCATCCAGTTCTCTCTCGATTAAACAGTGGATACATATATGATATGCCCAATAGCCAAGCAGGTGAGATAGGTCCATAAAAAAGGGGGCATCTTTCACGTATTCAAAGGCTAAGATTTCTCAATCCTGGTTCTTGTGTAAGGTCGTTATCAGTTTATTTCTTTCACTTTATTATTATTTAAAAATAAATAAAATTTTATTATGGGGACAAGGATGGTGCTTAAAAAGAACAGGAAAGGCAAACTATTATATCAGGAAAAAGCAAAGGCTAAGAGCATATTTAATGCAAATATGGATTATTTTTTTTAAAAATGGATATATCATTAATGTCAAGGAAATGTGCATCTTACGTGGCATAAATATGGATTGATAAACACTCAAGTCTAAAAAGACTCTCAAATGCTATTATATTTATTTCAATGATAAATAATCAAACAATAATATATCATTAAAGTAAATTATCATAAAATATTATTTGATAGAAGTTTCATTTATTTATTGCTGATATGACTGTCTAAGAGACTCTCTAGAAATAGAAATTGAGGTTGGCAGCCTCTATTTTTTTTTTTTTATCATGTTAGTTTGATAATGGTTATGGAAGTTTGTATTGGAGAAGTTAATTTTAACCCTCTATCAATTTATTCTATGTGGTACTTTATTTTTTTATAATTCATATTTGTATTGAAAATGCTCTAACAATAACTATAAGAATGATACTTTTCTAACGCACCAATGAATACTATATCTTAACACTTGCCAGAAGTTGACGTGACCAAGCTGTGATACTACTAGCCCTTTACATAACTTCCCAAAGAGTCAACCGTCTCATACTTTATTATTTTTGCCTTTTGAGGACATTTAACAATTAGTTTTGAAAATACGGATTCTTAAATATTTATGAAAACTAATCAATGATTATGTGGAAGAATTTATATATTTATAAATTTTGAGTTTGCTCCAAAGGAAGAATATAACGAGAAAATTATATTTTTCTTCCTAGTAGGATAATATAGAATTATTTAAGTTATATAACATACAGTTGATTGCCATTTCTCAAAACAACACTTATATTTCTTAGTTAAAGTTATATATATATATATATATATATATATATATTCTTTTATTGAATTTTTTTTTCATCTCTTCATCGTTTTAGGCCAATCGAGCAAGTGTTGGTTTTCCCATTCTTCCCATCCCTATAATTTAGATTCTATGGAGGCCTTTTCCTTTTTCATGACTCCTTTAACAATTTGCTTACAACATTAGCTTTTTCCCCGCCATTTATCTCAAACATATCAATCAAAGAAGTAATTTTCAATCTTTGAGGTTCTTCAATAGTCATAATATTAAGATTATACATATCTTTCTCTTTAGCAATTGAATCTAGATTTTCTTTTATTTCTTTTATCTTAAAAGCAATATTACGATGCAAATCAACTTGTTTGAAACAAACACTAGGAGAGGGAAAGAAAGAACACTCCTTCTTGAGAACGAAAGCATTTTCAGCTCCCTCAATTTACAACTTTAGAATGGCAATGTTCCATTCATCCAACACGTTATCCATGTCATAAGAGACATCTTTGAGCTTATCTAACCAAACTCTTAAGACTGCCTCCTTCACTTGTCTTTGCTCAACATCAAAGAGTACAGCTTGAAGGACTTGAAAGTTGCTGGTAAGCTTTTCTATGTCTTTTTTGACACCAGTGACTAGCCTCACCTCTTGTCGTATTTCTTTAATGATGATTGAAGTCAATTGCTCAAGAATAATGGAAACAATTGCATTCGCCATTAGAGATGGAGATTGAACCAGAATGCTAAAGAGAATAAGCATTTTTGTGATTTTATTAAACACTAAATAAATCAAGATATATATATATATATATATATATATAGAAACTCCTTAAGGATAGGAAAAATGAAAAAAAAAAAAAAACCAAGAAGCCTCAAGTGCCTTAATTTCTTTATTTTTAGAAGTTTTTGTAATTAATGAAAGAAAAGAGCTTTTAAAATAGTACTCTAGCAGGATATAATTTAGATTTATTTATTTATTTATTTTTGAGTTAACATTGTAAATAAGTGTTCTTTATTATGCCTATTGTGACAATGGTTGATAACACTTTTTGTGTGAAAAAATAAACTCTTTATGCATAGAAATATAAATTTTTACACAAAATATTATATAAAATAAAAATTCTCATAAATTGATGGTAATCTAACAATGGTGATACAAGAAAATAAATACATTTACATTTTCATATTGAAAAAAGGAAAAGGTTAAAACCATGCTGACTAAAAACAAGCATAAAGATGTTGATCAACAATTCTCATGGGAATGAGATCCATTATCAATGATCCATAATCATCAATTATCAAAATCAATCATCAACACAAAATCAAATGGACATATCAATCATCAAAATAACACAAACAGAGGTCCAACATCATCAATCATCAACACAAACTAAAACTACTATCATCTTCAAACAAAAACCACTATAATCGTCAGCAAATAGATCCAAGAATATCATCATCAACACCATTTGGAAATCCACAAACTGATACGGGTCTGGGTTTTGATCTGGAAACCTAGACATTGATAAGGGTCTGGATTGGGAACCCAAATCCACAGCGGGTGACAGTTTAGTTCTAAAACCAGACTTATATCATCTGAAAGCCTAAATGCCCGGTACTCAAGCGTCTGAGGTTCTAAATGAAAACCTATCGATCTGGGTTTCCATCTGGGTTTACTAGGTTTCCATCTAGAAACCTAGACACCTGAGTTCTGGGAGACGCCCGATACTCAGGCATTTAGGTTTCCAAATGAAAACCCAATAAATCTAGACTCGACTGGTAAAGAAAATGAAGAGAAGAAGAAAGAGAGGAGAAGAGAGAGAGAGAGAGAGATGTCTGGGTTTCCATCGCCTGATACCCAGTTGATTTAGGTATTCGGGCAACGAACCCAATCAGTAAAGAAGATGATAAAAAAGAAAAGAAGAAGGAGAAGAAGAAGAAGGTAGAGACAGAGAAGGAGGAGGTGTCTAGGTTTCCATTTATGTCGATTTGGGTCGTGAAAAAAAATGAAGAAAAAGAAGAGAAGAATGAGAAGAAGAAGAAGAAGAGGGAGAAAGAGAGAGAGAGAGAGGTAAGAGAGAGACGATGAACGATGGTTGGATTTATAAATGGAGATCTAATTTCTCCAGATTGGATCTCCATCCATCTTTTTAATTTTTATTTTTTTACTTTTTAAGATATTAAAGATTTGTTTTTTTTTTTTTTTTTAAATTTTGGTTTTCAAAAATTAATCACCACCGTCCGTCAACATGATGGACGGTGCAGATCTCATTTTTTTTTTATTTTTTTAAATTTTAATTATTTTATGATTTAAAAATTATTTTTAATCAAGGTATTCTCATCTTTTTACTCTATTTTATCATTTTTTAGTTATCTCAAACAGCCAACATAGTTAAATCATTAGTACAGAGGAGTTCATTGTAATAAATCATATGTTCAGAGGCCGCTCAATAATTCTCTCGTTATACTACAGTGTGACAACATATTTTCAATTTACTGCATTATGTCAGAAAACAAATGTAGTGCAAACAATCAATATATTAATGACGTACCTAACGAGAAAATGAATAAGATCTTAACTCATGCAATATCAAACGTTCACAATGATTAAAAGTGTGCAACAAAATGAACACTCAGTCAAACAGTTAGATAATTTTACAATGACATTTCCAGTAATGCAACATTTAGTAGAATCACAACAAACCAAAAAAGAAAAGACAACAAGAGAGCAATTTATTAATCTCAAACGCCTATATGATTTCTACTTACATGCTTTCAAAATTAATCAGAAAAATTATCATGATGAAAGAAAATTAAAAGTTCATATAATATTGTTGCTCAAAATTGCGTCGATGGATGAAACTTTGCAGGTGTATAAAATGTTGGTATCATTACGTTTTACGATATATATATGAGAAATGGATGAAATGACTCTTTCAACAGCTGGATTGGAAAAGTAACATTTTAGTTTTTGTTCGTACAAAAAAATGTATGAATGGACAAGAATGCCCTTAATGATCCATTCCTTTTCAATGATATATTGATATGGGCTGTGCTGCAGTTTTTGTTCTGACCTTCCAGCCTCTCCCGTCAACCAGCCTCTCCCGCCTTTCAGTTGTGCTGCAATCTCCTCCTACTGATCGGCCTTACATTCTATCACTTCCGACGGGCAACACGTCTACTCACTTCCTAAGCTCTTATGCGAAACGTCTATGCTACTCCCTTCTCATATCCCGCGACCACCATTCCGTCTGTCTTCCGTTGCTTAAGAAGGCAAGGACCGTGAATTTTTGGACCGTCGAAGAACTGCGATCACAACTGCTAGTTTGCTTCTCTACGGGTGGGTAGTATATGTGACTGGTTATGGTTGCATTGGGTAGATGAAAATGATGATATGAACGGAGGATGGGGTAATGAAAATGGGTTTTCGACTATTTGGTGAAAATGGTTGTGTGTGTGTGTATGTTTGTGGGTATGATGAGAATGTGAGAGTTAGATTGTTGGTTTAGGGAATGTGAATCTGAAATTTGATTGTTACGGGCTTTGTAACGTAGGGTGAGAAGAGGTTTAGGGTGAAGGGTTCATGTAAAGGGTAGGAATCTTTTAGGTTAGGAATCTGAACTTTGAGGTTGGTATTCCAAACTTGTTAAATAGGAAGTTGAACCTGAAATTGAGATTCCAAACCTTCAGGTTGAGAATATCATACCTTGGAGTTGTGAATATGAACAAAAGGTTGGGATTGCCATGCTTAGGTTGCCATTAAATTGAGTATCCCATGTTGCAGGTTGGGAATCCGAATCTCCAAGTACAGAATCCCAACACTGATATTCAACCAAAGTTGGGATTCCTAGCTAAAGGTTGCGCTTCCCAACCTTGAGGCTGAGAATCCCAACGCTGAGGCTAGTTTGTCCAAACGTGGATTGGGATTCCCAACCGTAAGGTTGGGATTTTGTTGTAATTCAAAATGTTGAGTTTAACATAGTGTTGGGAATCTCATCCTTAAGGTTAAGATTTCAAATAGGCATGATGAACCTAGGTTATTCCCAACCTTTAGGTTGTGATTCACAACCTGGATGTTGAGAATGTTGGATTGTCTATCGATTTGTGATTCCTAACTATAAGTTATGGATTCCCAACCAAAAGGTTTGGATCCCAACTTATAGGTTTTGATCACAACCTATAGGTTGGGATCCCAACCTCTAGGTTGGGATTCGAAACTAGGTCCCAATCTTGATTCTAGGATGCCGAAAAGTTATAGTGTATCTTGTGTTGCATTTATGAATGTAATTGATGTGATAAATTTTTTGGTTTCGAAGTACATATTCATGTACTTGTTGATTGATGGTATTTATTCAAGGTTTGGTGGCTATGGTAAATGGATACATGTTGGAGTTGTATAGCTTTGGGTTTGAAATAATAACTAATTATTGTGAAATGTGTACAAGTTATTGTTATCGTTGAAATATATGCTATACATATGGAAAAAAAAATGAAATGATACATTGGCTTATTAGATTGATTGTGAAGTAGAAGTGCTTGTTTGTCACAAAGTTGAAGGAAGCAATGTTTTGATATATACTGATAAGACTGACTTTATTTGACAGGTTGAATGACATGGATAAAATCCGAATCCCACTTCGCTATGATGGTGCGTGGACGATGAATAGTGGAGGAAATGTATTGTACGAAGGTGACAAGACTAAAGGAATTTTATTATTGAAGAATGCATCTTATGAAGAATTACATTTTGCTGTGGTGCGTGCACTTGATATTAATCCTGCTGAATTTGCAGTTATGATGATGTTCAAATGTAAAACGTGTGATCCCAACCCACCAATGGAAATGATGAATGATAGTGATGTTGACTTCTTTATTGCTGAAGTCAGTGATGTATCAACGAGGAATCCCTTATGCATTACAATGGAACGTAAGTGTGATTGGACAGAAGGCTTGTTAGTTGGTGAGGAAGAATGTGCGAAAAATATTGGATTGAAAGTTGGTGCAAATAAATATTTAGGCAGTCAAAGTCCGGTTTGGCTGGAACGCACAATAATCGAAGAAGATGTGCTGGGGTTTAAAAATTATGCAGAAGACATATTTGATCATTGTGGTTCCGAACTTGTAGATGTGTGTACATCTCCTGCAGGTCCTAAAGAAGCATCAGTCCTCCCCATAGACGACGGTTTGAAGTGGAATAAGTTGAAATCAGAAATAGATGAACGGGATTGTCAACCTCCAACATCTTTGATTCCTCTGGGAACAAATGGTGGGCATATTGATAGTGTGTTCAATATTGTGAAAGATGTTCGAGCTGGTGATATATGCTCTAATAAGGATGAGCTACAACTGAAGATAAGAATGTTAGCTGTTGCTAGACAATTCAATATAAGAGTGAAGAAGTCCACCAAAGACTTATTGGTTTTGGCTTGTGTGCAGAAAGGTTGCAAGTGGTGGCTGCGTGCAACGAAACTTGTGGGCTCAGAAGCTTTTCGCGTGACGAAGTACATGCCAGAGCACACATGTTCTCTTGATTCGCTCGTTTTTCACCGTCCGCAAGCAATAAGTAAATTGATTGGTCATTGTATTAAATGGAAGTATGAGGGTGCTTCTCAGAGTTACCCACCAAATGACATAGTTCAGGACATAAAGAAAAGGTATGGGCTGATTTGTACTTATGATAAAGCATGGAGGGCTAGAGAGGTTGCTATGACGCTAGCTAGGGGATCACCCAAACAGTCCTATAGTGTGCTTCCCTTGTATTGTGCCATGTTGGAAATGAAAAATCCGGGGACTATTACTCACATTGAATGTGATGCTACTAATCGATTCAAGTACTTTTTCATGGCATTAGGAGGTTGTATTGCTGGATTTAGATCTTGCATTCGGCCTGTTATAGCTATGGATGGAACTTTTCTGAAATGCAAATATAAAGGTACCCTATTTATTGCGACTTGCATGGATGGAAATAACCAAGTGTACCCATTAGCTTTTGGCATTGGAGATTCAGAAAATGATGATGCATGGATTTGGTTTATGACCAAGTTGCATGGGTGTATTGGAGAAGTTGATGATCTAGTGTTCATTTCCGACCGAAACACAAGTATAGCAACGACTATTGCACATTCATTTCCAGGGGCTTTGCATGGAATATGTATGTATCACCTAGGGCAAAATATGAAGGCCAATTGTAAAGGTTCTAGTTTTCTGCATAAGTTATTTTACAAGGCTACCAAAGCATACCGGGTTTCAGTGTTCAATGAAGTCATGTCCCAAATTGTCGGTGTTAATATTAAGGCAACTGAGTATTTGATTCTTGTGGAACCTACCAAATGGGCTAGATGTCAGTTTCCTAGTAGAAGATATTCCATTATGACAACAAACATTGCAGAGTGTTTGAATGCCATTTTGAAGGAGGCACGAGAGCTACCGATAATGAAGTTAATAGAGCATATACGTAGCGTACTTCAAAGATGGTTTTGGGAAAGGCGTGAGGAAGCTGCAAAAATGACAACGCCTATGACAAGATGGGTTGAAGCCAAGTTGCGACAGAGGATGAATAAAGCTTCTTCTTATCCAGTGCGTGCCGTTGATGTACATAAGTACCTTGTCATCGATGAATTTTTGAACCCGGTTGTGAACATAGAAAGTAGAACATGTGATTGCAAAAAATTTCAGGTGGACCAACTGCCATGTGCACATGAATTAGCAGTGTGTATTAGTCACCATCTATCTTGTTACGACTACTGTGCAACCTACTACAGCACGAAAGCATTAGTAGCAGTATATACAGCTTCCATCCATCCGGTTGGCCCTGAAGATGAGTGGATTTGGCCAGAACTTCTTGATGTTCCTGTTGTCCTACCACCTGAAGGTCGTAAGCCTCGTGGACGACCTACTACAAAAAGAAAACTTTCTAAAGGTGAAGGTAAGCAGCAAAGCAAATGCAGTAGATGTGGTGGCTTCAGACACAATAGACAAAAATGTAGGACACCAATTCCAGTTAGGACATCTGCTGCATAGAAATCGACTGTCGCTTGGGGAAACGGTTACCCATTAATAGCTTCCATAATAATATAATATGGAAGGGGAACTGTTTATACAACCGTGTTTTGCTTTGCATTTATTTAATTAATTTGTTTTGGGCGTGTAACCTGACTAAAGCATACTGTGAACACGATTTGTGAATTATTTCGTTGTTTGACTTGGAACCACAACAATAAAAATTATTGTTGTCGTTCCAAGTACGTTGCTCAAATGTATGACTTTGTCAGAACCATAACAATACAGTAGCAACATTGACATGTACAGAAACTTATCAATCTTTGTCTGTTATGTAATTGGAAGAATTTATATTTTTGTGAAATCAACTTGCATATGGGGCCTTTCGTTCTTTGATTATATATTTCTGTTGTGTTTTGTGTCTTCTTAAAAATACATTCAACAATTTATGAAATTAGTTTTTTGTGATAACCAAATCACAAATCCAATTTGAAGAAAATGTGAGACATTGTAATTTGTACAACTTATTTGCATGAGCGAATTCTGTTGCTGTAGTCCAAGCTCAGAAGTAATTTTCATTTATGCTCTGACTGGAATATATGGTAAATGATAATATGAACAATGAGGACCTCGATACAACATCTATGTCGGTTACATAATATATTTGAAGAATGAGTGCTTATATTATATGGTTTGAGCAGAACTATAACACCTCCCCATTTCATGAAAAGCAGCCTTCGAAGCCTTTTATATAAGCTCATCTTTGTTCGTAGCCAGAACTTGTCCTACTAACCATCCTCTTTATAATCTCGTTCATCTCAGTAGGTCATTGAACCAGTTTCGTAATTAAAGTTGGTGAAGTTTGTGTTAGCTGTGATAGACCATCATTCACGCGAAGTTAGGAGGAACCTAGTTTGTGTTAGTTGTAATGACCACTTGAAACTTCCTTGAATACTTTAATCACTTGCCTAAACTGCCTTCAACAAATCAACTGAGACATTTTTGGTGATTTTCCACGCGTGAAATATGTAAGGAAATTCTGCAACACACGTTTGGATCGCTTTATGTTGGCCAGCACGTCGTTTATGCGCAAAACGCGAAACAAAATTGGATGCAGCCCATGGACACAGGCCTGCTTATACTTCCAGCAGCCAGCTGCTGGTGTGGGCTGCTGGAAATCAGCCAGCAGCTATGGCCGACGTCTAAATTACGAAAAGCCCCCTCAAGTTTTGAAAATTACACTTTTACCCCTAAACTTTTAAAAATTATATTTCTGCCCCAAAAATTTATAAAAATTTATAGTTCAGTCCCTACATTCAAGTTCTGCACAAAACACTCAGAAAACATTAAAACACCCCTATTTTACTAGGGTTTTCATCACAAAAGTATATGTTAAGAATATATAATCGTGTATAATTTTAGCCCGATCATGGTCATAAATAGTATGTTCAGAAAGGTCAAACTGGAAATAATTGTAAGTACAATTAGAAGTTCAAGTTGTGTTAAAACCATCATCTGATTTCGTATTATTTGTTTTAGGGTTTATTATCGTTATGGTGAAGCGTGGCACCTTCCAGAAAAGGCTTGGGAGACAATTATACTTCTCAAAGATGCTATAGGTTGTATTAGTTTAGTATTTTATTTCTTTCTTATTCACTATAGGCAATTAATGAACCAACTGTTCTAAATAGATTCTTTCTTGCTTTTCTTTATTTATTTATTTATTTTTACTTATACACTATTAAGTTGGCTGTTGTATCGAATTTTGATATCCGACTAAGGAAGCTATTGAAAGACCTCAATGTTCTGGATCTATTGAAAGACCTCAATGTTCTAGATCTGTAGGTATTATTTTCTTATTCCTTTATTTACGACACTTTCAAGCATTAAGCTGTTGTTTCTCATGCATGGGTTACATCAAACATAACCAATTAATAAAAATAAGAAAAATGTTAGTTGACAAACTTCACAACATTCTCAAGTTTGTTTTTTAAACACAATAAAGGTAGAAATGGTAATGAACTGATCCAACCTTGCATTCAACAACGACACGAACAACATGCGTGATAGGAAACTTCGTAACTCTAATAGGATGACCTTCAACTTCCTTCTCATTTGTCAATGAAGCATTCTTGGTAATGAACTGATCCAAACCAACCATAGCCATGTTATTCGCACAGGCCATATCATGGCAATGGTTTCCTACTTCTTGCCCATCCAAATAATAGTCCTCTGGACACTCTTCACATACATATCTGAAGTTTCTGTTAACGTACGGCTAATGGACCCATGATTTTAACCTTCAAACCAGTAGACACTATCATAACGGTTTAT
The DNA here is from genome assembly GCA_022984855.1 of Dimocarpus longan. NCBI lineage: Eukaryota > Viridiplantae > Streptophyta > Magnoliopsida > Sapindales > Sapindaceae > Dimocarpus > Dimocarpus longan. The sequence continues at coordinate 12,240,796 of CM041013.1, forward strand.
GGCATGAACTTTAAGTTACATCAAATAGAGCACCATTAGCCAACTCAAAAAAATAAACCAACAAAAAAATGAATGTGCGAAAAAAAATGAACACCAGCACACGCAACACAATACTGTCCCCAAAATTAATAAAAATAAAAAATAAAACAACAAACAACCCACTAAAAAATTTATAAAAAATCATGATATGTAACCATAACTCACTATCTACCATGAGAATTCCAACATTAACCTCAAAATTTCAAGTTTTGTAAATAACAAAACACAACTCACATGTACAGTAAATCTCGTGCCAAGTCATCCACAAGCTCACCAATAGTTGGTTAACATGGATAAAATTTAGTTTTCTATACACTTCATTGCATATACACAAGGACGTTGGTGCTAAGGTTTCAATATATAGGACATATGATATAACAAAATAAGGAAAATGGCAGTGGGTTATAATGTTGGTGGGGAAAGCAGTCCTGGACTTGAATGCATTAGTAGGTTCGTTTGTGAGAGTACATGTCCGCTGTCTTTGACGACACCATCGAACCATTTACATGATCCACTGTTGTCATAGCTGCACCATTCTAACAAAATCGGACAGTGTACAAGCGACAATAACAGATGGTAGCCAAGATGGAGGAAGTACTATATGCAACAATAGCTTGTGGGAGGAAGTTCCATGGCTGCTGTGGGTGTCCTGCATATCCGACTACATCAGTTGACCTCACCAACAACCATTATTCCTATGAAAAGGTAGCAATATAAAAAAACTGTTGAGCTAGCACCTGACCATTTATACCTTGTATACAATAACCTTGATATTATATACAAGCTGCACTATCAAAGTCATTTGAAGGCATCCGAAGTCAATGTCGTAGCAGTGGTGGCATGACGTAAGTCGACGATTCAGTCACCTGGTTAACAGCCCGCAAAGATGGAACATCAACAGTGAATAAGTTTGAATGTAACAACATAAAAATATGAAAGACATATAACATTTACAGAGGCACTGGAACTAGAAACATTTTACCCCCCAAAAACTGACTGGACCATTTCCAAAGGTTCACAGCTAGCTCCTCCCGGAAATATGATATGTCTGATTGGTTGAATGAGTCCACCGGCATACCGTTTGCCAAGCGTTCCACCAACTTGATTACAAACATCCAACAATCACCGCTACTACATAACAGAAGATAAGATAGCAGTTAGCACATAACGTAAGTAACATTGGAAAACCAGAAACTGCTGCATGCGCAACAATGCATTACACTGGTCCTTGTTGTGGCGTGTCATCGCAATGATGTAGTGTCCATCCCTCCTTCCTATACCACATATATATCATGTCTTTATGTTTCCCATAGTGATCAGTCTTCTGAAGGAGCAATGACAATAATGTTGCGATGGGCTGCAAAAACCTTACGTAATTGTGTATGGTGCGGAGCGAGTCATACAAGGTTGTGGTTCGGTCATTGAAATTTGCTTTCGCGAGGATCCAATGTGAAACCCTGTAATTTAGTAGGATGTATAGCTATGCATAGCACAAGTATATGGGGAACCACAAGTAAGTCGCAATATATAACATTAAAGACATAATGACAAATTCGAATCAACTAATAAAGCATGATACCATAGTAAGTCCTGCCCAGGGACAAAAGGCTACCTCCCTTGCTGCGTTTGAACTGCCACCTACCTCCCCCCTTGCGTATCATACGCAGATGTGATCGTCTGCCCAATTACATTTTTTCTTTGTATAAGCCTCCCATTTACTCTGCAAGTGTTGCTACAAATATTCAAACAATTACAATAATTAGTATCGGAAAAATGTCTCCTACTTGAATGGCTAAGTTTCTCGTAAGCATAAAAAATTAGTTACCCCAAATAGAATATCAGTTGTTGTGAATGCTTCCAGCTTGTTTGTGGGGAAAGTCATTGCCTTCCATCAAAAAAAGCATAAAGCTGCATCTATATGCTGTAAAACATCAAACACAAGCAACTTAAAAAAAACAACTAAACTCTTTTGGTCAAAACCCAGTTGACAGATCCCAAAAACCCAACTTAGAAACGCATGCAATGCTTTTATAAACGCATAACAACTTTCCATCTTGTTCATACGCACCGAATCAGTCAACCAAAAATTGTCAGTACACAAATCCCTGAACCACTTCCTAGAACAGTCTCCTGTTGGCAACCGGATCGGTGGTCTGCAATGGCATACAATTTACTGACATTATGTTATATAATAACCATATTTAACGTACATGTATAACAGAAAAAATACAGGGAGTAAGAGTGACGGAAACATACAACTTATTTGGCATATCTGTGTCCCGCCACGCTTTAAATGCATTAATCTCGATATCAGACGGTTTACGAAATAGCTCAAATCTGGTGTGCTTTCTTGGAACCATTTCAAATTGTTGAGATGGTGAGGAAATTTGTGGCCCTTTTTTACGCAGTCGCTTGAAAAATTTGGTTTCTGGTATGATCTTCAGACTTACATCAGAACCATGCGATGGCGACCCTACTATTGTTTGTCATGACAGGATGGGATCTAAAATCATTTTCCCCCTAAATCTGTCTACTGTCGCAGGTCTAACTTCTGCACTCCCCTCTATTGGATTGGGCGATGATGTTGGCGGTCGTTTTTTGCCTCCGACTGCAGACCGTGTTAAAACGGAGGTAATTTGTGCACCTTTGTGTCGCTTTCTGCCAACAAAAGTGGTTTGTGGTCTCATCTTCACACTTGCATCTGAACCAATGGAAGGCGAGCCCATATTTGGATCAGGTGGGACGATAGGGTCAAACGCCATTTTGTCACCAAAGCTGTCAATGTCATCATGCGTGGCTTCTGGATGCGTATCAGCCGCATCTGGCAAGGAGCCTTCCAGCCCAAAACTATCTTCGAGGGTTTGACCTTTAACGTCATAGTTATCCTGCATAACAACAACCAACCATAATCAGAACATGTTGAAAAATATTGCCAGTAACTGCCACCATTAGTCTGTTAAGTTTACCTTCGATGCAGGTGTGTTCTGTTATGGAAAAACAACATTATTTCTAAATAAAAAGTCGATAATCATATCAACTTTCTTGTTTGTTTGTTGTAGCAGAGCGTGTGTTTCTTTGATCTCCAGCCTTGTGGCTTGAAGGTTCTGGTCTGTGTGTTGTCGTAAGATGACCATTTCTTCTTTCACCTGCTCTAACTGTTTATGGATGGCTTTAATATCATCACTATGTTTGCAGTTGTTGCTGTCTTTGCCAGCCTGCAGACAAGTTAATTAGTCAAAGTGTCATTGTATACTAAAAAAATAAGAAAAATAGCCACAAAAAATAAACTATCAACGATTGTACTGGACGATACGGTCCTCTTCCAGCAGGCAGCGACTTCAGAACCGTAGCATCACTGCACTTCTGAATTTTCTCGACCCTATGAATGTCAGAGGCAACGTTGTCAGTAGACACCCGGGCTGCACCTTCACGATGACTGATGAAATAAGTGCAATAGTCCTTCTTTCCCTCTTTCGGCATCGGCTCCAACATCGGGTCGGCTTCAAGCTACAATAACATGAAAAATAAAAGTATGACAAATGTACTACTGTGTCGTGCGTGTATTAAAATAAAGAGATGATTTGACATACATCGGACCGATGTAACAATGTAACTATTTCTCCTGATTTTGGGATTGCAGTTGAACTCCAACTGAGGATACGGGGCACCAAATCACCAGATTTAACTGCAATTTGCAGCCCAATGCTCGGAATTGCTTCGCATGCCCATATCTACCAATGCAAACAAAATAGATTAGCCTCAGCGGCAAATGAAGCGACTGTTACAAAATCAACAAACAAAAGACTTGTACCTGAAATGCATATGGGAAACCAGACAGAGAATAGAAGGTAGCATCTGCCTTATGGCCTTTTTTTTGATTTCCCATATTCGCAGCCATTTTCTTGAAATCCTTTTTCATGCCACACAAGGTCATCTCGTACGAGCGATGACCCCATGGGAAATTGTTGAATGCATTCATATCATCCAACAAGCGAATATTCTCCATTTGAATTTGATTCTTCGGATCCTTACCAAGTAACACCGTCTCTAAAAAGTACAACAATGCAAGTTTGACTATGTCCTCGTCATTGTCCGAAGAAGCACCCCTAAACATGATGTCTAACTGTTTGTTGGAAACTTTGCCATAACCTGAAAACATTCTATGGCTGAACGTCTCTGCGGATGTATGTTGATGACCTAAGTCCTCTTTTGGATACGACCGACAATCTAAGCCTGTCACAATGGCAAACTCTTGCATAGAGAACCGAATGACATTGCCATTCGGAAGTGCAAACCATAGCTCCTCGGAAACATCACTTTCCACTTGTCGGAGCAGCAAATTATGTACAAACTGCCCAGGGAACCTAAGGTCATTCATTTCCAATAGTTTTCCAAAGCAGGATGTTTTAAAAATCTCCATTTGATGCTCACTTAACTTGTCCCCTATAACCTTTATGGCATGCAACTTCGAAAAGCATGTCACTTTCGAACTAAAATGCTACACATCCGTTAGCTTGTAATTTACTGGAGCGTCCATCTGCAATATGACTTGCAATTAACACCAAAACCCAATAAATATTGTTTATTACATTTAACGATTCAACTATGACATAACATAGATTATACCAGTACATTTTTCGTGTATACGAAAGTGCTTTATCAGTCAACTAATGCATTTTTTCATAACACAGCTTATAACACCTTATACACAATTATCAACACTACCAAAATGTCATTTACCAACCACTGACTTTAAGCAAAGGGTTGACAATTCAACCTCAAACATCCCACAATCGACACTGATTTTGTAACCGAATCCGTATTGTAAAATTTCTCATCCCAACCTTAAGGTTGGGAATTAGTTGGTATTCCCAACCTTAAGGTTTGGAATCCCAATCTCAAGGTTGATAATCACAACCTAAAGGTTGGGAATCAAAACTTTAAGGTTGGGATTTTCCTACACGCTGGTGTCAGACCCAATTTCGAAGCTACAATCCCCCCAAGTTGGCATTCCCAACTGTAAAGTTCGGATCACAACCTTCAGGTTGGGTAGCTTAAGATATCTCACCACTGTTGGATAAGTTGTTGACAATTATAGGTTGGGATTCCCAACCACGCGTTAGATTTACCAACCCCTATGCTAGAAATCCCAACCTATAATTGTCAATCCCTACCTAAAGCTTGCGCATCCCTACCTACAAGTTGTGCTTCCAACATGTAGCTTCGAAATCCCAATTACATGTTGCGAATCCCAATCGTCAGGTTGAGACCCCACATTTGATCCCAATGTCGAAGTTGGGAATCTCAATTTTGGCAAACCATCTCGTAGCTAGCTTTCAAATGAAGTTCACAAAATAAATAAAAAATAGGAAAACCCAAAACAGAATCAATTTTATATATACATATGTGTATGAATTCATTCAACAAAAACTTAGAAATTCCAACATACAGATTGGATTTCAAACTTTATTCCCATCCTCAATTTCCAACCAAGTTAGAAAATCCCAGCCAGATTGGGAACCTCAACCAGCAGATTGCCAATCCCAACCTTCAATTTTGGAATCTCATTTTCGAGGTTGTTTTCAACTTTCACTGGGAATCCTAACCTTCAGCTGTTTACAATACGGGTAGACTACACGAATCCAATTTTTTTCCGAAATTCATTACAGAAACTCATTAAATATTACCAACAACAAACTTTTTATGCTATAATAACATACAACCACTAAACAAACGACAACAAAAATACCCCACAACAAACTTTTTATGCTACAATAGCATACAACCACTAAACAAATGACAATAAAAACACCCCACAAGCAATGTGTTCTTACTGTCAAGTTTACTTTCAAACTACTGCGGCTGTTAGTCAGTCAACCTCTGGACACTCTTCTGCCTTCAAGTTTTTGCCTCTTCTTCCCTCGACTTCTTCCTTCTTCCGTCTTCTTCGTCTTCTCGTTCGGATTGTCAGTGGCTGGAATCGACCTCAGAGTCGTCACTAACAGGACATTCACTGTCAGACGGTGGGTCAACTTTTGTTCCGATTGTGACGGTGGTGGACGAAGAAGAGGTCAGGTCGAGAGGTTAGGGTTTCCTTCACCAATAATAACATACAAGGCTTACAGACAGACAGAATGACGGTGGGTGCATCGCGAGTTAAGGTCGACAATCGCTGGCAGGCGAGGGTGATGACGGGTACAGTGAGAGACACTCAAAGGTTGGGAATTTGAGAGACAGAGAATGGTTTTGGTGGGGTTAAAGTCACCGACAGACAAAAACATGTGGGACAGGGGTAGTATCGTCCAAAAAAGGATAGTGTGCAGTGCTTTTAAAAAAAAAGGTTCATTTCCCAAACTGGTCATCGAAAATGGGTCATTTTTCCAAAAAACCCTATATATATAATGGTGAGGAGTAAGTACAGACGTTCCAAGTTGGTTTGAACCATTTTAACCGACCCAGTCCGGTTTAGTGAAATCTTGTATTGGGCCGACGAAAATAAAATGGATCAAGGGAAAAAGCAAGCCTGTTAAGGTAATTGAACCTGATGAAGCAAACGTCGTCGTTTTAAAGTAACAAGTGTGTTCGCGCCTTGCAGAAAAAGAAACCTAAAACCTTGGGTCATGAGTTTGAATTGAATTGAATCGATCAAATTGATCAGCTCTCAAGAAGAAGAGAATAAATACATTTGCAATGATCAAAGTGCTGTCCTCTAAAGCAAAGGATAACCATTTCTTCCTTGAAAATTTGTTCAATTTAGTTGTTAGCACCAAGAAGAAGAGAATGGACACCTATTCTATGATCAAACTACAGTCCTAGAAAGCAAAGGATAACAGTTTCATCATTTTAAGGTTTGGCATCATAGCTTCCTTTTATTCCTTATAAATGGCCTACAAAGCTGACTTAGGGCAACCTATCTAACTTTTCTGTGGAGAATCTTGTTGCCATGGCCAGTGTCATTGATGAACACAATGGTATGTTTCCCTCACTTTGCGCATGTGTGTATAATTATGTGTTCAAATCTTCATTCTTTTGTGTGTGTTAGTGAGGATATACATTGAATATTTTCAACCCCTTATCTCATGTTTTTCTTCTTGTTATGGATAAGTCAATGTTAATATGTTGCAGGGGTTGTAAGATTAATCTTAGAAGCACGACCAACTCTTTACAAACTCAAAATATAGTTGTTCTCTTTACTTGTGAAGAATGCTGTGGAAAAATATTAATCTACAGAATTTGAAGCTGGAGGCTACAAATGGTATATTTTCTTCTGGTAAACCTTGTCTATAAAGTCCTTGAATTACCTATATTGCTATCTTATTTTTGAACTTAGCTTATTATAACCATGCTCATAGAAAGCTGGTTCTGTACCCCAATGGAAATAAAAGCAAGAATGTGAATGATCACATCTCTCTCTACTTGACATTGGCAGACACAAGTTCACTCAGTCTTGGTTGGGAGGTTTATGCAATTTTTCGATTGTTTTTGCTTGATCAGAAAGAGGACAACTACTTAGTAGTTCAAGGTTATTACATATTATACAATTTAGTACATTGCAACTTATAGTATATACTTTCATTGTTTCTATTTTCAAATACTTGTTCTTTCAATAACCTTTTTGATTATGTCTACAACAAGAAAAGCTTGCCATTTATTAATTATTTGATCACCACTTTGCCATGCCTAGATGCCATTGGAAAGGAAAGTCACTTTCATGAATTGAAGCTTGAATGGGGTTTCGATCACTTTGTCCCGCTTAATGCATTTTATGATGCTTCTAATGGATACCTGGTAGAGGACAAGTGTGTGTTTGGAACAGAGGTCTTTGTTACTAAAGAGAGAGGCAGAGTAAAGGCAGAGTGCTTGTCAATGGTAAAAGATACCTCTAGTGTTACGTATGGTTGGAAGATTGAGAACTTTTCAAAGTTGAATGCAGAATCTTACTTCTCAGAAGCGTTCAGTGCTGGAGGTCAAAAATGGTATTGAAGATAAGACTTTTAATCTTTTACATATATTTAAAGACTGTAGGAGATGTACATTAAAATTTTATATATGGTGTTACCTTAATATAGTACGAATCAAAATAACAAGGGAGAATAAACTTATAGTGGTGATTGTCAATTTATATTGTACTAGAATAGAGAATTCGAATTTTTACAAAGTCTTTTTCATGTTGGTTATTGCAGGAAGGCAAAACTCTTATCCTAAGGGATACAGTCTAGCAACTGGGAATCATCTTCTTTATACTTGTATTTGGTGGATGCAACTCTTGATTCCAAAGTATACATAGACTACACATTTCAGATTTTGGATCAATTGAAGGCCAATCACATTGCTTTTAAAGGTAAAAGGTTGTCATGTATTTGAAAATTCTTGAATATAAAAACCTGATTTTAACTTATTACATAGACCTAATGGATTGAATTATTTTACTTTTTTACTGTTGAAAGTCGAAACAACAAAATATGAGATGAAATATCACTTAGTATATGCATGAAACGGTCGGAGACTTGATAAAATCTGAAGGTTTGTACTAATTAATGACTGATGTAAGCTTTTATAAATAGTGGGGAAGTGAAGTTGATCAATTATTAATTTATTATAACCAGATCTGAATAAGTAGAGAATTGTCATTTTCTCTTGCAGCCTCACGGTGTTACACAACTTCAAGTAGTGGTTGGGGTTGGCATAAATTTGTTGCACTAGATCACTTGAACAATGTAGGCAATGGTTGCCTTGTGAAGGAAGTTTGCTTGGTGGAAGCAGAGGTGAACATTTGGGGTTGCTAGGGCTTTACAAAAGAATAAAAGAAAATTGTGATATATATTTCAAAAAAGAAAATTGTGATGTAAAACTTTCATATAAATAAATTCATTATTGATAATAAGGCTCCATGGAATCATGTGTAGAAAAACTTCGTTTGTACTATGAAAATGTAGTGGGTATGGCGTTCATAAATTAAAAATCGATGTAAAATTTTCACTTCACAAATTATTTCTAATTATAAGAGTGATTTTTGTTGACATTTTTTGAGCCTGTTTGGCATAGCTTTTGAAGGCTTTAAAAGCTCTTCGTGAGCCTAAAAGTAGCTTATGAAAGTGTTTGGGTGATTTTCTTAAAATGACTTTTGGGCTCAAGAAGAGCTTCCAAATGAAGCTACAAATTGAAGCTTTCATTTTAAGAGCTTCCAATGGAAAAACGGGAAGCCCAAATTCTTTAATGAGATTTTTATAATTCCCATTTTACCCTTATTTTAGTGAATAACAAATAAAATTTTCCTTTTATATCCCTACCTCCACATATATATAAATCTCTGTTTTCTTTTCTGAGAATAACTTTGTAGAACCCTAGCCACCATGAACTCATCAATGGCATAGGTTCAATGAAAAGGTAGAGAAGAAATTGTTGTTCTTCAGTGTTCTTCATCACCTCTAGTGTTCTTCATCAAGGTAAATTATCTTTAGAAGTAATTCATTATTTTTTTGCAGTATTGTTTTTTTTTTTTTTTGGTTGATATATTTTCTGTGTGTTTTTGTAGTGATATATGTTTTTAATTCGTATGAAATTGTAGTGTAAACATGTTGTAGCTTACTTAGGCATAATAAAAGACCATATATATTTACAGAGTACATGCACAATTCTATCTAACTAGAGGTGCGAAGCAGTTCTGACATAATAGAAGAATGCATAGTTCTGTCGAATAGGGGTTGTAGCTTACTTAGGCATAATAGAAGACCATATATATTTGCAGAGTACACACACAGTTTTGACATATATTCATTGTGCATAGAAGCATGAGAAACAGAAATAATATGACATGTCCATGAAAAGGTCAAAATCATAGCATGGAATGATTAATAAAGTTAAGAGAACAACATAAAAATAAAAATTCATCTATTATAAAGAAAGCATATATTTACAAAGAATATAAAATCTTAGAAAAAAATAAAAATAAAAATAAAATCAATGACATGTTCTGAGAACTGCCATTTTCTATTTTTGATGAATGGTGCTAGGATGTCAATGGGCAAAACTATGGCCAACTTCAAGTTCATTTTTATCATAAGCTAGTGAGCATGAACTGATAACTTTACGTGCACTTATACTTGTAACTGAACTTGGTCACACACAAATGTTGCCTGTGAAGTGAGTTTGTGGAGTGTAATGATAGATGTAAACAATTTTAACCTTTTTTTTAAATTAGTAACGGTTCATGTCATTTGATGTTTTTGAATCTTTACTTTCTTGTCAAAGTACTGGTCTGAAACTCCAACAAGTAGTTTAATATTCCTGACAGCGAGAATGGATTGTTGTGGATGAGAGTTTTATATTTTAGGTTTAGAAAATGTGTATATATGTTATTACAACATTTATGTGCATTGAGAGACTAGAATTTGTGTATAATTTGAAACTAGAATTGTATATTCTCATTTTCCAATGAATATGAAGAGACATAAACTCACCACATGTTGCAAATGAATCAGTTGAGTGTGCAAATTTCTTATTACTCTTTGTGACAGGGAAAACACAAGTGAGTAGTCTACTATTAGTGCCCAACAAACCTCACCTAAAATGCCACATTTTTCAATAACAAGCACCAAAAATTTATAAACAAAACAGTTGCATGTGACAGTAAGTCAGTAATTAATTATATGAACCATATAGCAAGCACAAATGTCATAGGATTGAAACTTCAACAAGTAGTTAAATATCAACAGTGGGCCTATATGTTTGTAATTGATAAAAGTTTTGATTTAAATTAACAAAGCAGTAAAGGCTATGTTGACATATGGATTATAGATAACTTTAGAAGGAATCTAGGTAGGTGGAGATAGTCCAAAAGAACTACTATGTAATATAAAAGCAATCATACACAGAAGAAAAATAATTCAGATTGATTAAATTTGATTATTAACTTAATTTAATTTTAATTGTTTATTAGATAGAAAATGTTGGAACACAAAGAAAAACAAAAGCAATATGGGATTCAAGAACACATGAGATTAGGGTTGATTTGGCCGTCGAACAAGTTCGTGTAGGTAATAGGAGTGGAACACATTTAAACAAACAAGGTTGGAAAAATTTCATTGAAAACTTTAATAGGACAACCGGTAGACAATATGAAAGAAAGCAACTTAAGAATCATTGAGATAATGTTAAGAAAGAATGGCAACTATGTGACTCCTTATTGAGAGGAGAGATTGGAATTGGTTGGAATATAGAAAAGCAAACCGTCGAGGTTTCAAATGAATGGTGGGAAGCTAAGCTACAAGTAGGTATCCCTAAATAAATTATATATGAATTATATTTGTGTAGAATCTAATTATATGTTTATAATTTATATATTAACTTAAAAATTATAATAGAAATATCATGAGGCTTCACAATTTTGCGTGAAAGGATTGGAGCATGCATTCAAGTTAGATGAATTGTTTTGAGATGTTACAGCAACGGGAGCTAGGGCTTAGGCACCAACTTTGGGTTTGATGTCTCCTTTGTATAAACAAACATCTATGGTAAATGATAATGTTGATGATGTAGCTGCTAGTTTAGATTCTGATGAAAGTAATCATGATGAGGAAGTAGAATGTGGCAACCGTAACAAAACATCACTTGAACCAAATAGAAAGAAATTCAAAAAAGTGAAGAAAAAATTTTTGCTACATCAAAATTATCCAAACACCTTAAGGAACTTTGTGAAAGCATTAAGAATAGGAGTTCATATATACGTATCGATCCACCTTGATGTAGTGTTCAAAAGATTGTTGATAAATTAGCAACCCTTCCAGAATGTGAACCTATGTCTTCTCTTTTTATGATAGGTATTAGGTTGTTTGCAAAGAAGGTAAATAGGAAAATCTTTGTAGCCTTGAAAGAACCTGAATATCAAGTTAAGTGGTTGAAAAAGCAACAATCTTAATTACAAAAGTAATGGATGGTTAAAGAAAAATGTCACCTCTTGTATAGTTGACATACTTTTGAAAAATGTCACTTTTTGTATATTAACATACTTTTGAAAAATGTCACCTTTTATATATTGACATACTTTTTTGTGACACTTGTGATGCTCTGTGTATTGTAAGAACATACTTTATATATGTAAGAATCAAGTGCATTGTCACTTTATGAAATATGACACTTTTTGTATATGTATGAACATATTATATTAAAATATAATATTATTAATTACATTGTGATGCTTTATGTTGTTGATTAATGGAAAGTGTAAGTTTTGATGGTTTAATTGATTCATAAATTCTAAGATTTTTTACATGGTAAAAATAATATTGGTGTGAAACATGTTGTTGATATGGACTTATTGATTTCAATCCATTGTGATATAAACAAAGCTTATTTGTTAAAGCTTGAACTCATAAGTATTATTTGGTGTTTTATAAATATTTAATTTAGAATGGATACAGATTCGGAGACAAACATGGAAGAAGAAGTATTGGATGCAGTTATAAAAGATTGTATGGAGTTTGATGAACTTGTTGATGCAGTAACAAAAACAATTGTATATCAATATAATAACTTTTTAATAAAAGAGCCATGCAGAAATTCTCCTCGTACAGGATGAAGGTTCATAGCGAGAATACTTGAGGAAAATGAACGACGTTGTCATGAGCAATTTCGAATGGAGAAACATGTCTTTGGTAAATTATGTGATAGATTAAAAAGTTATGGATTTCCACTAAAGAGGTTAGGCTTGAGGAGGCAGTAGATATGTTTTTGATGACTTTAGGGCATGAAGTTGGAAATAGAATTATTCAAGAACAATTTCAACATTCAAGTGAAACTGTGAGTAGATAATTTGAAAATGTACTCAACAAAATGATCATGCTTGCTTTTGATGAAATTAAACCATCTAAAGATTATAATCAAGTTCCATATTATATTCGAAGTAATTGTAAATATTGGCCATATGTTAAGATATTGTTATTTATATTTAATTTTTGAAATGTAAATACACACATAGATTTGTTTATAAGTAAATTAAACTTTTTTTTTTTTTTTTTTTTTTATGGCTACTGATAGGATTGTATTGGAGCTATAAATAGAACACATGTTCGTGCATCGCTTTCTGTGGATGAACAGATTCCTTATATTGGTAGGAAAGAATTTCCTACTCAAAATATAATGGTATATGTGGATTTGATATGCTTTTAACATTTATATAGCCTGGATGGGAGGGATATACACATGATACACGAATATTTTCGGAAGCATTGAGAAACAATGAGTTAAAATTTCCAAAACCACCTAATAGTACGTTATATTTATTTGTAATACTTTTAACTATAATTATTCTTTTACTTTGAATAATATTGTTTCATTGTTGTCTAATTCTTATTGTAGAAAAATACTACTTAGTTGACTCAGGATATCTAAATATGAAGGGTTATTTAGCTTCATATAAAGGACAACGATATCATCTTCCAGAAGTTCGTAATAGTGGTCAACCAAGAGGTAGTCAAGAAACATTTAATTATGTGTATTCATCATTACGTAGTGTAATTGAACGTAGTTTTGATGTGTGGAAAGCTCGATAGAGAATTTTGCATAACATGCCTAATTATAAGTTTGACAAGCAAGTAGCTATTGTTACGGCTTCAATGACTTTATATAATTTCATAAGAAAGGAGGCTGGCTATTGCAAATGTTGAGTTTCAATCATATAATGAAAATCAAGATTATGTACTAGAAGATGAATAATTCAACATTAATTTCAATCATATAATGAAAATCAAGATTATGTACTAGAAGATGAATAATTCAACATTAATTTAGCAATAGACGAAAGTGAGATGGGTGTTGTTCATGATAGAATTGCAAGAGAATTAACGTTTAGATATTTTTTTTTTTATATTTATCATTATAATTTTATGTAAAATTATTAACATAATTTGTATATATTATTATGCATAAATGTATGTGTAATTTTAATTTAATTTTTATTATTTTACATATTTTAAATACCAAAGTTTAGGTAAATATAATTGAAAAATAAGTTACATATATGTCTATATAGTAAATTATTTAAAAATAACATATATATATATTATGTAAGTGATAATTAAAAATATTTTATCCAAATATATTTAAAAGTTCTTCTAAAAGGACATAAAAGCCATATCATGCTTAGAAGAGATTTCAGCAATATTCCAATCAAACAGTCTCAAAAACTCTTCTAAATCTAAAAGCTCTTCTGAAACATATAATTCAAATAGTATATGAAAAGCTCAGGTTTCTGCTTCTCTTCTTTTACTATTAAAAATCAAAAGTAAAAGTTATCCCAAACGGTTATGTATTAATTTGAACACGTTTTATTACTACTAGTTAGCTGGATTATACTCCTGATACATAAGTATAGCAGACTTCATCTTGCGCATGCAGGACCAGCTGCAGACCAATCACATAAATTTTAAAAGTAAAAGATGTCATGTAGTTAAAAATTTTCAGACACATATTTTGATAAAATATATATATATATATAAAATTCAACTTTGCAGGGTCTGGGATAACTTCAATGACAACAAAGAGGTCACCAGGAGCACCTCCTCTTCTTCCAGCATTTCCCTTCACCTCGGACCCTTAATCGGCTGCCAGAGTCTACACCAGCCGGAACCTTTAGCCTGATTCGCTTTGTCCTCCTTACACGTCCATCCCCAGAACAATAAGAATTAAAGGCCTCCCCAGTCCCACCGCATGAAGAGCAGGTCATTACCTGCTGGAAAACACCTGATGGAGTCCTTGCCGATGAGACAACCTGTCCCTGTCCGCCACACGTACTACATGTAGCCTTTGTCCCTGGTTTTGCAACTGAACCATTGAAGTCCCCCACAACTTTCAGACACTTTTTCAACTCCAAAAACTGCTTCCTTAAAATTTAGGACAAGGCTGTAATATTCATCCTGGCCATCAACTGCTCTGTTCCTGGAAGCTCTGCCACCCATGCCCTCAAAAAGTGACTCAAACAAATTGAAAGGATTGCTGAAATCCTGGCATAGTTAAGTAATTGATCCATGAGTCATAGGAGTTGAGAATATCAAAAGAAATAATAAAAGCAACGATTTTCTTTTTTATAACCAGGATTTAACTTACCACCATTCCCATGCCAGCACCTCAGGTCCAGCCTCTTCATACTTGTCATATAAAGATCGTTTCTCATCATCTGATAAAACCTGCAAAAGTGTACAAGTATTTATCATCGAGGATCAAATGCTTCATACTGTTGCTATAAAATTTATGGCAGAGTCATTAATCACAAGCAACAACTGAGCATTTACCTCGTACGCATTGCTAATTTCCTAGAATTTCTGTTCTGCATTAGGTTGTCTGCAGCATCAAATAACTGACCCTTAAGCAACAGTACTAGGATATCAATTAATAAACACAATGCAACAAGCAAACAGACAACGAGACTTTTCTTTTCCTTATTTACTGTCTTTTATTGAAGAAAAAGACTAAGTGGGTCTCAATCACTGCATCAGCCACTTAAATTTATTTAATTTAGAACTTAAGTCTGATTGTAAAACTTAAGTCGAAGAGCTGGATGAAGCCACTGGCCTCCACTATATCATCACGACACCTTTATTAAAAATACTAAACTATAAACAACTAACCTAATTCATGACTTCAATATTAACATACTTTTCTTTTAGTATATTTGCCAATGATATACTGATTGCTTTATGTATTGACAACCATCTCCAATTCTAAGAACATGAAGAAAGGAAGAATATAATAATATGATAAAGATTGAGCATGGATTTGAGAGCAACTCACCAAACAAATTACACTTTCCTTTCTCTTTCAATAGTCTTGATGAAGTTTTTGCCTTGAATAGCTTTAAATCGAACCTCAACTGCACTGCTTGAATAGCACAACACTTCATGTAGTTTATAATATTAGTAAAATTCAACATGGCTAATAAATCATGAATTCTGCATTGACAATTTAATTCTGCATGATACGCCCTGGTGTGTAGATGAAATACGGTAACTGGTTAAAATCATTCAAAACAGAAGAAAATATTAGAGAAAGAGTTAAAGTTTTGATGAGAAAAGAAATGTTATATAAGCGTTCTTCTAGGTTGGTGGTATGCATCACCTTTTGTCATTGATTTTTCAATAAATTCATGTCGTAATAAAAATGTTTCACTGCATCAAGCTGAAAGATAATATATCAAGTCTTCTTCACATGAAAAAGATATTTCAACTTCCTAAAACTTGTTTATTATACTACTACAGCTTTAGATTTTTTATTATGACTATTGAACATAAGTATATTTGAGACAATTCAGCAGTTGGGAACTGTATGCAGCACAGACATGGTTCCAAAGTCTAATGGCCATGCTTGCATAATAAATCAAGGGTCTTGGTTGGCAATGCACTCATTATGAGACAAGTAGCATATCATTTATTTGAAGAATAACCTTGTAACATTGGAAACAGTAGAACTGTTAAATCTAAACTGTGTTGGAGATTTTTTTGTGGTTTTTATAAATGAGTAGAAGACCATGTGATTCTCTTAACATAATGGCTAATTCTAAGTTCTAACACAAATAAAATTAAATCATTCCAAGCAATAATATAGATCCAGCAAAAAACCAGGCATCACTAGAGATAATCGCACATTAATAACTAGAAACCCGATGCTAAAGACAACTATAGAGACACAGCCATATTTGAACATTTATTACCTTCAGCTCATCAACATCAAAAGCATCTCAGGTAGCATTAGCTTTGCCCCAAACTGCAAGATGGTGTGTCCAGCACCAACTCCAAGATCTTTGTCGATTACAGCTTAAAAGGTTTTATATTTATAATAAGGCCTTGACTTTATATGTTATGACAAAAGAACCAAGATACGATAGCTTCAAAAGTTAAACGTACCTAAGTTGCATTGAAAGCATCCTCTACTCTGTCAATTCATATTTGTCCTCCGACCTAGTTATGTGACATGGAAAATAAAGTAATTGTGAAATCGGATATTAAATACCCTAAAACTAACTAATCGTGCCAACAGAAACAGTAAATTACCTACATCACTAGTACACAAACATGCAATCATCCCAATGCTTTCATTAAGCTTCCAACTTTTCACGGTACTGTTTTGCTGCCAGCGTCAGGCTACTTTAATTACCTGAGAGTGGCAAGGCAGACTAGTGGACAACAAAAATAAGGAAATAGAGAATTAATGAAAGGCACCTTGGTTATTGATCTATGCAACCCTTTTCCTTTGAGAGCACACCATTGGCATCATGTCCCAGAATCTCGTTCTCAGCTTATCTTTTATCGCAGTCCTGCATGCATCGTTTATCAACGCATCACTTCCATTTCCTAGTGATACGTTTAAAGCAATAAACAATGTCACTTATGCCATTGTGGGATGAATAAAATCAGTAGCCATAAGATCTGCATATATTTCCTTACAGCATTGTTGCCATACATGAAATTGTCACAGCAAAACAAGATAACATAGTTAAACTCTTAGACTTATGCAATTCATATGAAACAACATATATATGCTGTTTGAATTACTTTCCTTTACAATTATAACTCACCAACTAATATTAGCATTCATGACGGTTAACTTTGCTTTTCGGCTTAACAATTATAACTGGAAATAAAGTTAAAAAATCATGTTAGAATTAAGCAAAAAGAAATTCTCACTCAAGATGAATGATAGAGACATAGTCATACTCACAAATTTATCACCTTTTGTTCATTGTCAAGAGTCTCTTGATCAACTACATTGTAGGTTGAAAAGTGGTGCATGCTCCGTTACTGACTCAGAAAATATTTTAAATTTGATAACAACCATAGAAGCCTAGATTTTTTGGGTTAAAAACATCGATTCTCTACCATTATTATATTTTTAGTAAGCTCTATTACCTTTTGTGCACAAATCCAAATACGAAACCAAAAACTAAAAACAAGAAAATGGAATAAAATTTCATACAATAATTAAATCAAGAAAGAGTGAATTACCTAAATCAAAGAAAAACATCCTAAAAGTTCTGCAATCTGTTCATTGAACTTCTCTTTTTCATACTCTTATCCTATTCTGCTGCCAATATCGTTCTACATTGATTGCTAGAGAGTAGTAAGGCAACTAGTGAAGACAAAGAAAGGAATTAACTTTCAGTACTCCAAGAAGTTCATAGGCACGCCATCAAATACTATGGCTATGGTTTCCTTGGTCTGCACATCTTTGCAGCAGGTTCTGGGACCTTCTTCTCAGTTTTATACATGACTAATCCAACATCATCTCTTATTATAGTTCCTGTTTGTTTTCCTTTTACGAGCTACAATATAAATTTTTACAAAACACGAAGCAGAATAACACATTAAGTAATTATCAAATGGTATTATACTACTGTCTTCTTGTGCTCTCAAGGTCACAAAGTAGGCCATTATCATTTTAAAGTAAACAAGAACCTATGGTAAAGGATAGGAATCCAATATAAATTGGGTATAAATCTGACAATAGATACCTAGCTAATGGAAAAACCGGAAACATGGATCACTTATTTCATCAACTGCATTCTCTCTTTTGACTTCAAGAGCCTCAAGTTTCTGCCTTCAAGATTGAAATCCACCTATGCAAATGAGCTGTGCAGAATGTCATTAAATTTTTAATGGAACTAGAGTTGCGAACATGTAACATATGTGCTGTGACAGCCATTAGTCCTTGACTTCAAATTTGATAGCAAGAAAGTTTTCATGATTAGGCTTTTAGATTTATGCACATACTCATGAAACGGCGTATGCTGCTTGAATTGCATATATTATTAATTATAATACTCTCACTAATGTTTTTGTTCATGACAGTTAACTTCACTATGCAGTTCAATGCTCTTTTAAAAACATTCCACCTAGCCTCACAATTAATAATTGGAGAGAATATAAAGAATCATGTTAGAATTAAGAAAAATGAATTTTCAGCTAAAGATAAATCATAGAGACTTAGCTAAAAAATATGGATTTATAAATTATCACCTTTTGGTCATCATTGTCCAGAATTTCTGTCCATCAGTATTTCTTGCAAACAGCAAAATGGTGCAACCACTACTGCTGCATCAACTATGTAAAGAATAGGAATTCTACATTGAAAATAGATTTGCAAGAAGCTTACCTAGAGAATGGCAAAACCAAAATCATTGATCGCTTGTTTCATCAATCGTGTTATGTCTTCTGGTTTCAAGATTGTCTATGAAGTTTCCTCCTTTAAAGATTTAAGTCCAATATATACCGATCAACTATGTAGAAGATCATTAACTTTTTACTAGAACTAGAGTTGAGAGCATGTAACAGATGTGTAGTGAATAGCATCTGGGACTTCAATCAATAGGCAAATAGAGGACTTGGGCAAAGGTATCATCATCATACATATCCAATTTCCTAGAAATTTTCCTGAAGCCATAGAGACTGTCGCTCTCACTTTTCCCGATTTCATTAGATTCTTATATTCTCCCACAGCAACATTGTAACCATACATAAAACACAATATAACCTGATGATCAACAGTCCAGTAAGCATTTACTTGAGTGACTCAACAGTACAGTCAGCTAAAGAGTGTTGGACCGCCTAGTTATCAAGTTGAGGAGTGTATAGTACATTTGATTGAAAAAAAAAAAAAAAAAAAAGAAAATTATTAGGAAAGGAATTGGAATGCAAAAAATTGATTGTAGACTTTCGTTATATTATTTCTCTTCATAACACAAATGATGCATAGGGATTGAGATGTAACACAAATAGAGACAGGTCTATCAAAATGAACTACTGATTTAAAATAGAAAATGCCATCATCATCATCAAGAGCATCTTAGATGAAATCAACTTTGCCGGAAGCTGCAAGAAGGTATATAATATTTGCAATTTTATATAAAGGGTAAATATTAGCAAAGAAGATGTGTGCAGTGCCTTCTACCTATACCATAAAGGAAGGAATGCAAAAGCAGAAGTGAGGACAATTAACAAAACATTTTGGACAATGTTATTGTAAAATTCATCTTTCTCTATTACAAGCCATGTCACCATTCTCTCTTTGCATGATTGCATAAATTAACCACAGAAAATGTCTACCCTTAAAACATTTAATTTGCAACTACAAAAGATGGCCATGGGCAATTACCTGTTAGACATGATTAATCAACAAATTGGCATCTCCTCTTTCACAGGGCTTTTTTAAAACATAGTGCAACCTGCAAATGTGGTGCAACATACAATGCGACATAAGTATTTTATCCAACAATCAATGATAAATATATATATAACATCCCTTTTTTATTTCAAACAACAAAAAAACAAGAAATAGAAGAAGAAGAGCTTACGGGGGTGATTAAGGTCTGGATGGGATGGGATGGTGGTGCAAAGCAGGTTTTGACACATTGACTCGGCTGAACTTTCGACCTTCAGCTCATGGCAAGGATGCATTTAAGTGAGCACACAATCACAAAGAAATTTTAAAAAGAAACAAAGGGTTCAAGCAGCAACCTAATTCCTTTATTAAAAGAGAAAATAAATAAGCAGAGGCCAATAACATAGCAACTGTATTAGGAACCTCCTCCTTGGATGTTAATAGATATGTGCACAACAATCCTATCAATTGTATATCAACCTCCAACCCATAAAAAATATTTAATAAAGGAAAAAAAAAAAAAATAGCATATTGAAAATATTTATCAGCTCTTTAGAAACATTCACATTACTCCTATAAACAAAACAGTTACCATTGCCACTAAAATATGAATGCAAACTAATGTTGAATTGGACACAACAAGTGGGTAACTGAGTGAATATAAGTTTAGAGAGATGAAACTTCCCTTTAATGACCTTTGTATACCCTATAAAAAATATATGAAACCAAATAAAAAATAAATACATATATTCAAACAGTTGAAAAAGCTTACTTACAAGAATTGATGACTATCCGATAGAAAAAATCAAAGTCGTCCATCCCAGATGGGCTCCCTGATGATGCAGAGAATTTTCTTTGCTGCATTTTGCTTCCTTTTCTTTTCTGCTTTTGAGATGGCTTCCACAACTCTGACCAACACAAATCAAAAACATATAAAGTCAACCCAAGCCTTAAAGTTGAGCCGAGTCGTAAATAGGATGCCCTTGGTTTCACACCAATCCTCTAAAAGAGAGCAGCCAGCGATGTGGAGTGTAAAATGAAAGGAGATCAAGAGCTAACCTCAATGAGCTCAGTTTTGCAATATAAGGACTTAGCGAGCAAAATTCTGGCAAGAAGCGAAGATCCCAAGGTTTGATCCACGTTTGAGCAAAATTCTGATGTATTTGTGACATTTCAAAGTAGTATGAGTTCATTTCCAAAAGATGCTTTGCTACAACTATTTTCTTCAATGGCCTGAAATTCTTTTGCCACCATCAAACAAAATCACATATTATATTGATGTCAAACCTTTTGATCTTGTATAATAGTTGTAATTTTACATAAAAAGGGATATATCAGCAAAAGAACATGCGTGTAGTGCCTTTTACCTATACATTAAAGGAAGGACGAGGAAACCAGAAGTCAAGACAAGTAACAGAACAGTTGGGCAATGTTATTGTAAAATTCTTCTCTCCCTATCACATGCCATGCCACAATTCTTTCTTTTCATATTTGCAAAATCTAATCACAGAAACTATGACAACAAGAAATTTAGGTGCCTCTAAAATCATGTGTCTATGTTTGAAACATTTATTCTTAATAATTAGCAACTACACAACTACGGAAGATGGGTACGGCAATTACTTATTAGAGAAGGATTAGTCAACAGATTCTATCTTTAGTCCGAACGTCATTTCCTCTGGCTAGGCTGGTTTAAGAGCTTCTTCAAAACATAGTGGCTGCTGCAAATCCAACATATAATGAATGATTTCTGAAGATAGGTGATATACTGTAAAATGGAGGAAGAAGTGAGTAAATGAAATTGAATCAGTGTATAAAAAGAGGTGTCCATGTTTTTGTAAGAGCAGTAGCTCATAATTAGGAAGCCAAGGGACCATTATGTGCTACAATTCAGGTCTCCAATAAATAGAGACCATCTCAAGGTTCCATATTCTCAAAATAGGGAATTTGCCTTTAGTCCATAGTATCCAAGCATAAGAAGTCATTCCCATCACTTAATTGTACCTGCAAGTTGTAAATTTATAATTCTTCAAAACTTTTGTCATATCTTTCAACATCGATTTATCAGAAAATTCTTACTATTTTAAAACTAATTCATTATAGAAAACTAGAATATAGGAATCCAAGTGTTGTTGACTAGAAAAAAAAATAACAATAAAATGAAAATCGAGAACAAACAAACTTCAAAGAGCTGCATTTTTTGATATAGAAGGATTTTTCAAAGCAAATTTATGGCAAGCGAAGAAGCTCTTCCAAGGTTTGATCCAAGATGGGTGAAAGCCATTCCACAAATTAATTTCCAAAAGTTCCTATACTCCAAATTGTGACAAGACCCTCCCAGATCCGTATTTTGAATCCGAAAAGATCCTTTAATAGTAGAAAATTTTACAAACTCTAAACTTTTTCAATCAGAAATCCTTTAGAAAACTTGATAAAGAATAGGGTATTTAGTAAAATTTCAGCAGCATAATGACTATTTATTAAACTTTTCCACTCTGTAATAGAGAAAATATACACTTTTAAAATTCATTTTCATTCTTAACTATTTAGGACCTCCGATCCCACTTCCAATTCTCATTCCAACATAATATTATACTCTCATATATTTATAATATTCACTGTATCCAAAATAACATTTTTACACAAACTAACAAAAGTTTTCAATACTTTATAATACTAATACATAGATGTATATGCAAAACACAATGATCAATATGTGTTATGGAATGATCAAAATGTAAATGGACTGACACAACCCAATCCAGTTCTCCTCTAGGCTAATATCTTGTAGGCCTCGCCTGACACTTCAACGGACCTCTCTTACACCCTATCGAATGGTTAAAGGAAATCCGCAGAGCGAACCCTTAAACTTGCACATTTTAACTTTGCTTTGAAGCCACTTTTATCGTATTGTTTTGAAATTTAGTTGGGTTAATTTTATTTAGAACTCAAACTTACATGGGAGGTTTTGAAATGTTAAACCCATAAAAGTGATCATTTTGTTTTCAAAATCTAAAATCATTTTAATAGAATTTTGGCAGCATAACAACTGCATTTATAAAGTTTTCAAAATTTTCCTATAAAGAAAATATACTCCCAATATTTCAACTACCACCCAACTTCTTATCCATAACATATATCTCAACAATCATTCCATCATTTTCACAAAACCCCAATGGACAACCAAAACTTCCATAACATTAAAATAGTTACAAGCGATTTATATTACAAAACATATTAAATACTAGGTTCCATGTGAGTATTTCAAGATGTAAAATGGTGTATGCATTTGGTTTTTCATATAACAAAATACATGCCAACTATGCACCACTACCATCAAGTGTACGCCTACCTATATCAACGAAAAGGTTTTTCATCTCGATTAACCACAGAAAGTACCTACAGAGGGTTTATACGATATAACACGGAAACATGTAACTTATACTGATTACAACAATTTAACAATGATTGACTAAATAATCATAAACTTATTTAAATATAAGTAAATCACCAAAACTTTCGTTTCTTTCTAAAAACACCATTCGTACCCCTAACTAATATGTCACGTGATGATTTTCAACTAACACCAACCGTGACACTATTGATACTCCTCAGCAACCGCGTGTAGAATTCTATGCATCGCCAATCGCGGTGTGAGCTATTATATAAGTTTGGCGACTATGTGTAGAATTTGCTACATTACAATCGTAGTGCAAGACACTATATAGAAATCTGAGCAACTGCATTGTGAAATTTTCTACATTAGAATTTATAGCGCTGTGCTAAACTGTAAGTTTGAGCAACTATGGGCGGAATTTTCTGCATCGCTAACTGTAGCGCTAGATAATACACAACTTTGTGGGGGTACGAAAGGTCTTTGTAAACTCTTTTCTACTAAATACGATAAGCACTAACTAGCTTTTCTTTCAAAACTTTAAGCTAGAGCTCGTAAGCTCAATTTACACGAAAACTGTTTTACTTCGAACTTCCTTTGAACCACATTTAATAACCTTCTTGACCAAATAAGAACTTATATGAAACTATTCATTCATAAAATTTTTAACCATCAATTAAATTACAATATACTACACAAATATATATAGTGTGAGGTAGTGATACTCACCTCAAATCCAATCTTGCCAAAGGGCTTTAATGGATCTGTCTTGCTCTGCTTGCTTGTGCTTTATCTACACATCACATTCTCATTTAAAATATGCTTAATTAAGTTACTCAAAGCTACAAACAGAGTTTCTAACATCCTTGACTCTATTGAAACCCTTTAGATTACAACCTTCCCATCTAAGTTCTAACTTAACCGAAGCTTTAATTTTTCAATTTTTTTTTATGAACCTCATTTATTATCACTCAGGAACACCCTTATATGCTTACCATAATTTTCTGAAGCTCGAAACGAAAAATCTTGATTTTAGACCCTCTTACGCCGAATGCATTGTAGGGAGCAATCCTTACGTTTTCTTCCTTCCGTTTTCTCTCCAATCATCTCCTTATCTCTCATTTAGATCAGCCATAAAGTGAATTCGAAAAGAAACGGTCGTCGATTGGATGTTCTTAGTAAAAAACCCTTATTTTTCTCTACTTTTTCATGTCAAATTTTACTTCATTTTCATTCTAAACTCAATTCTCTTTTTATTAGTGGTCTTAGACTCATATACGTTCACTTAAGGTCATACATGATATAAAAATGCAAAGAGAAAATGGCATTGCATGATAATCATCAATACCCTTTATCTAGTCTAAAGTCACACTTTGTACTAACTTTCATCCTTTTTCTATTTTAACTTTTCCATGTGATTTTCTAACATTCAACATACATGAATTCAAGTTAATATGTATCAAAACTCAATAGAATCACACCATCATTCTTATGGCTGAATTCACATATGCACACACATCACTTATTTCTTTCATTTTTCAAAGTGTTTATTTTATCATTCTCTTAGGCATTTCATCAAATATATTGTCTACAACTTAATTGTAAGCCCTCACCTAGATTTATTATTTTATGGTATTAGAAATTTTCGAATTGAATTACGGTTGAATCGTAGGCCTTCAGTAGTGTTATTTGAGATTTATTATATTTTTATATCTCAATTCGGATGTCATTTGGTTGACCCCAGGACGAATACAAAGTGATTAGAAGTGATTTATGTGTTAATCAAGTAAGATGAGCTCACGGAATAAAGTAAAAGATATTTAATTTCAACCAATAAGAAATGAGATTAGTGACTTTGAAAAGGAGAGGCTATGATTGTGCCACGTGTCATCTATTGATTGGTTGAAGAAATAAGTGGATTAAAGTGTGCCAAGTGGACTAATAGAATTTATAATTATTTATTTTTGAGCACTAGTACAATTATTAAAAGTATGAGGTGATAAAGTGAGATTTTATTGAGGGACTTTTTAGTAATTGAGCATTAGTATATATATAAGTTAATTTTTGTCTCATTTGGGTGATTTTGAATGGCAAAAGCAAAAGAAAAAGTGAGAGAGTCGGGTGAGAGGGAGAGAAAAGCCGAGAGTGGCTGAGATAGAGAGACGCCGAGCGTGACCGAGAGAGAGGGAGAAAGAGAAGGTGATCTGGTCTATATCTTGCCATAGTTTCTTCACCAAAGTCTCTCCTTATCATCTCCTCTAGCTAGCCAAACAAATTTGAAGTGAAGATATTGCCTATTGGGTGAGTTATTTCAGTTCAAAGTTTGGTACTTTTTATGAAACTCATTTCTTTTTTCATTTCCTTTTTGAATCTGAGTTTAAAAGTGATGAGAGGGAGATGTGAGGATGATTTTGGTGTGGTTTGTGAGTGGTTTAATTAAAGAAAAATAGAAAAAAAAGAGAAAGAGAAAAATTCGGCCATAAAATTGGTTTTTTCTAGAATCCTATTTCGTTTTTGAGTTTAAGACATTAGATGGATGTTTTAGAGGTTAGAAAATAATCCTATGAAGTTAGATTTCGAAAATGAAAAGTTTAGGATTGATTTCGGAGCTAAACGGACGTGTTGAAGGGCATTTTTTGAAACCCTTTGAAACGCATTCGTTTAATATTCGAAACCACTTATTTAATCATAATTGGGTGTTAGAACACTAGAGGATTGATTTTTGAAGTTAACAGATGTTCGAAGCGAAAAGTGATTTTCATTAGTAAGTGAAATCATACGATTTTTGTTCCGAGCTTTTGACGATGAAATTAAGTATACTGAAGTGTTCCTAGGAAGGAATAAGTATGATTCATGCAAAGAAAATAGATTTCGAAAACTCCGATTGAATAGAAATTGAGATATGAAAGTTTAGATGTTAAAGGATATTAATAGAGATAATTAGATTTTTAATGATTTTGAATGTTATATGAATGAATTAAGTAACCCTAAATGAGTATTTGATGTTTTAGGGTGAAAGCGGAAGGTTTCGAAGAATTTCGAAGAAGGTTCGCTGTCGATCGGAGAGCATTTCGTGAGTAGAAATCTCACATTTCATATGCATTTTAATTTAATTTTTATTTAATAGATATTTGTATTATTTCATTATATAATTGAATTATATATTATGAGTCTACTGAAATTACATATTGTAAGTTTAATTTAATTTTGTGTTGATATTAAGAATCTACGCAAAAGAAAGATTTTAAACAGTTTGCCTTGAGAATGAATTATTTTAAAAGATTTAACAAAGGTATTTCAGTACGCCGATAATTTACCTTAGCCTTAGTTGAGTACTCTATGCATGCATGGTAGATGTGAGAGAGTTACTAACTGAGAGTGGGGTTTGGATGACTCCTGAGAGAGAGAGAGAGTCAGTTGAGTCAAACTCTGTACATATAGAGTAGTGTAGTTTAGACCTATTGTGTAGGGGTAACGTGTGCTCAGAATCGCACATTGGTGACTATATAGGGTAGATTCCCTAATTCCTAGTGGCTAGCTAGAGATTTAAGCGGTCACAACAGGAGTAGTTTTTCTGGGTTACTATCAAGGTGAGAAATGTGAAAGTTTTAGAAAGAAATTCGAAACGAGTTTCAAAAACAGTTTTATTTGAAATGTTAAAAAGTATTTTAGAAAAATACTTTAGTTTATAAAACGGTTTAATATTTATCTCACTGAGTTATACTCATAGTTTGTTTTCCATGTGTTTCTTAAAATATTCCTTAGTTGCAGGAGTGAGTCATGCAGCAGACGAGACTCAGATTGATGCGTGGATTGACTGACAGATGACTATACCCCATTGTATAGCTCATTATTTTGTCATGCATGTGTTGTATATAAATCATGTTCTAAATAATGTAAATTTGTAAACGTAAATATCAGTTGGATGCACATTTTATGAAAATGTTTCGAAAAGAAAAACCCAGATTTCAATCGATTTCATAAATGTGATTAATTACGTTGTGATTGATTTTGGATGAGGGTCAGAGGCTGCTGGTAGTAGAGATTTGTTTGCCATAGAAGTGTTTTTAAATTGTTTTTGAATTTGTAGGATGACATAGTTCAATAAACAGTCGGCATGTTACCGGATTTTCATTAGAGAAACGAAAAATTTTTACCCTTGTCATCTAACAAATAGATTTAAAATAAGTTTAAATGGAGTTCAGTGCTTCGACGTGATTTCTTTGGACTAAAGGTAGAGTTCGTTGAAGTTCTGTCAGGGTGCTACAGGATCTTTCACGGGTCCCGAGGAGGGATTTAGGAAGGGTTCCGTTATTAATTTACTTTAAACATGTTTCAATCAATACTTAGGATTTCATTTACATAAACCCTAATTCTCATATCTTGGATAATTTCTCTCAATCAAGCTTCTCCTTTTATTTATTTAGGGCTCTAAACTTAATTTAGGTGAAACCCCCATCATTTACACATTAACAACTCATTCAATCATCAACACATACATACAACTCAAACTAACTTCATGCTTGAATAATTACCATAAAACTAACCTCAATCTTATTCAAAGCTTGATATTCTCGCTTAGATTGCCTGAAAAGCTTGTTTTAGAGCCTTGGAATGGCTTAGAAATGGCTTAGCTTGCTTTTTTCCTTCTTCCTCTCTTTGGCCGACCACTCTCTCTCACTCTCTCAATATTTTTGCTTCAATTTTTCTCTAAGTGTCATGACTAACACACTTATATATATAGGCCTCACTTATATAATTGCCCTTAGAGTTTGTCACTTATTATATGTCATGTCACTACTTGAATTTAACCAAAATGTCCTCCAACTTTACATAAATTTCATGGTATCCTATTAACTTTTATAAATTTTCATAATTTCCCACAACTATTTTACTCTAACCACTTCTATATATACATATATAAGACTTTTTATTTGACAAAATGACCCTTTTGCCTTTCTTTTAATTTTTGCCTTAATCTTAAGTTAAATTAACTTCTAAACTTTCACTTATCTGTATTCTCACTTCTAATGAAGTTATTTATGGAACTTAGCCTTTCACCGCCTAGTTTATTTACGAATACTAGGTAGTCTAAAATTATGAAAAAGAGGCTTACATGGACAATGTCAAAGTATAGTTTTCATGCATCACTTGCTCGAGTGGCCCACCTTTGCTCGTTCGGATGCTTCCTTGAAAACCTAATGGATCCCTGAAAAATGGTTTTAAATTTTAAAAGGGTGAGCACTAATGCCTAGTGAGTGGATAAAATTTTCAAAAACCAATGAGTCCTTTACAACAAAATTTAATGTAATATAAAACATATAGAAAGGTGAAATCTAATTAATTCATATTCTAGAATAATTAATTTATTAATAAAACATCATATATAAGTTTCAGACAATAATAACAAAAATATATTTGCATGGATTTCTCTGGATAAGATTTAGATTTGAATTCCACACCAAATTAGTACCCGAGAAACTCTGTCATACATGGTGGAGATACTCAACACACACGCAGAGGGCGGGAGATAACCTCTATCATCCAATACTAGACTACTCAAAGACTCTCTCTCAAGTCCCAAAGACTCATTTCTCTGACCTTTGCACTAACATGTGTTAGGCAACTTATTTGAGTCTTACTCACATGATGCTTGCTCTAACTGTTAGAAAAGAGGGTACATTTTGGTATTCTAAAAATATTTTGATTTCTCTTTCTTGTCTCAATGCTCTTCTAAAATACCTTTGTAAGTAAAATTCCAATTACTTATTGTAAAACCTTCCATACTAAAATTTAGTTTCCAACAAAATCTTATCCATGCATATATATATATATGTATCTATATATACCAAAATCAAAATTTTCTATGCCACTTATGAAACATATTACAAACTTTCATAAATCTAGAAATAATTTCACAAAACATAGGTCTAGTTTACTTTCTTAAATCATATAACCCATTTCTAGAATCAACATAAAATATATTTCATAAATTAACCAACATAATTTAGAATAATTAAAATGACATGATTTCTAGTTTCATCAACTATTTAAAATCATAAAACACAATCTTAAATTCATAATTTAAAAAATACACTTTATGATTTCAAAACGAAATCCACACTTCATAATCCACAAATTATATCTTAGGATTTAGGGAATAAAATCTAAGATTTGTAGATACTAAACACACCTTACACTTTCCAAAACAATATTCTAAAATTTATTTCTCATACAACATCCATTCTATTTATGATTCATTTTTCTTAATTCATAAAACATATATCAAAATCTTCAAACTTGCTTAAAAATGCTAAGATATACTTCAAATTTCTTAGATCATAACATATATTTAAATCTCAAAAATTAAGAAAAGTTGAAGCATAATAAAAATGCTTCCATAAATCAATTTAGAGGAAAACATATACTCACTAGTTTACTTGTAAGCCTTATGAAATCCACTTGTGTTTGCCTTCTCCTTGTGTTGTTTTTTACCTAAAATAATACCAAAACTTATTTAGGGTTTATGAGAACTAAACCGAGAAAATTAAATCTAAATTGAAATTAATTTTACACCAAAATTCCTTATCCCAACTTCCTTGATCTCCTTCTCTTCTTCTTTCTCCTTCTTTCTTTCTTCTTAGTTCCTTTTGGTTTTTCTTTCTTATTTGGAAAAGAAGTGTTCGGCCAAGGTTCGTAAATGGATCGAAAATGGCTTTTTATTTCACATTTAATCATATATATAGACTTTAACCGCTTTCTCCACCACACATCTCATAAAAATCGTACCCAATTCCCTTTGCATTTCTAACTTTACCCTTTCCATGATATTTTCTTTCCATTTTTATCCTTTCTATAGAATTCTTTCTTTTCCATCAATTACTCTTCGAAAATCCTAAAATTCGTCCTCTTTTGTGAATAGACAATTCTACCCTTCTAACTTTCTCATTTTCCCATGTTTGCCTTAGGTGGATGCATTTATAAAACCATTGGGGTGTGTTTAGAAAACTAATTGAGTCTTACTAGTCTAATTGGGCTCACACTAATTTATTTTCTTTTTGGGATTTTTATTAAAAGTTTCTAATTACAGTCTTTGAAACTTTTATTTAAACGCCAACTAATCTTCAATAAAATATATATATATCTATATATATATCCTATTAAACCAGTTCGGATTCAGGGTGTTACAAAATGTTTTCTCCAATACTTGTTTTATCTTCCAAATTGGAGCAACATACAATAGGAGTTAAGTTTTGTATATAACAATTAATGATAATACGTTAAATGTTTAAAATTTGAAATAACATAAAGAAGAAGAAGAGCAAGAGCTTACTTACGGGGTTGATTGAGCTCCAGATGGGATATGTGGCTTTGAAGCATTGTTTTGCACTATTACCACCTAGTAAACCAAATGCCCTTGGTTTGACACTAATTTTACAAAAGAGAGTAGTTATCGATGCGTAATGTCTTAAGCGATGTGGAGTGTAGAAGGTGATCCGGCAATGCTTTTAACTTAGGGCAGTCAAAGATAATTAATTCAGAAAGAGAGGGCATAATTATAATATCTTTTCTATTCTCATATTCCCATTCTTCCCACTCTTCCATCCAAAAAAACTCTAGATGCTTCAATTTTGGAAAAGCTATAACAGGTGAAGATGATGAAGATGATACATCGCTGCTATTTTCAACTCCTAAAAATTCATTACCCACCCTTTTCAACCCCCTCATACCCCAAATATCGAGTGTTTCAAGCAATGGTAGTTTACCCAAAGCAGACAAATACTCACACTCGAGGGATTCAAATATTACTATTCGCTTGAGCGATGTAGAGTGTAGAAGGTGATCCGACAAAGCTTTTAACTTAAGGCAGTATTCAATAGTTAATTCAGAAAGAGAGGGCATAATTATAATATCTTTTCTATTCTCATATTCCCATTCTTCCCACTCTAGCATGTCACGCAATTGTAGATGCTTCAATTTTGGAAAAGCTATAATAGGTGAAGAAGATGATGATGATGCACTGCTGCTATTTTCAATTCCTAAAAATTCATTACCCACCCTTTTCAACCTCTTCATATACCAAATTTTGACTGTTTCAAGCAATGGTAGTTTACCCAAAGCAGGCAAATACTTACACTCTAAGGCTAGAAATATTTCTATTTGCTTGAGGTGGGTTAACGATGCTATCCAATTTGGGAATGCAATGCCTCCATAATAATTTATCTTTAATTCCTTTAAATATGGAGGTGATTCTAAAGCTTCAAGAATTGCTTCATCCTTGTTAGATGATGCTTCACTTGATTCAGCAAAGCACAAAATCAAACCAACGATGTTTTCCTTATTCTTGAGCTGTGCATTCTTAGCTTCACTTTCGTCTAAAACATTGCTCAGCCCTTGTAATGTAAGTTGACCTCTAAGGTGGTTAAAATTTTTAAGACAATCAAGCCTACACACTTCCTTACCATCACCCACTTTTAATGTACTCAGAGTTCGAAGATTAGTTAGACTCTCAACTCCTTTTGGCAAGTATTCTAGAATATCATTATGCTCAAGTATTAAATGCCTTAAGTTGATTAACTTACCCATCCCTTGAGGTAGATTTATGAGTTGATGACAGTTAATTATATACAAGGTTTGGAGATTAAATAAATCACACAATGTGTTAGGTAATTCTTCGATTTTCAAAGACCCCAAATAAAGATATCTCAAATGTATTAATTTCCCTACCTCTTTTGGAATATTTTGTGAAATATTTTGGAGAAAATCGGTATTATTTATCTCTAATGACCTTAAACATGTCAATTGCTTAAACAAGTAAGAGTGAAATAGTTCACTTTGCATCGATCCAAATCGAACTAAGAGGGTCCGCAGCTTTTGGATACTGCATTTATATAAAGGAAATGAAGCCTTACTATAATCCATGATCAACATTAAATGATGCACGTTCTCGGAAGAGGGGTTTATCTTAGCTACTTCGCGACTATCAATTTCCATTGCAAAACAATCATTCTTAACAAGAAACAGTGCAAAATCATGCACTATATCATGCATCTTGCATCCTATTATATTACCATCTTTGTCATTTTCAAACTCTTGAAAGAAAGATCGCATTGCTAAATTATCAAAATAATCTTCTCCAATTAGCTCTAGATCTTCGTTTTGCTGTAGACCAAGATAACCTTGAGCCATCCATAATTTAATTAATTCATCTTTTTTAATGTTGTAATCTTTTGGATAGATGGCACAATATGAAAAGCATCGTTTCATTTTAAAAGGTAAATCATTATAACTTAATAAGAGTGGGCGAAAAACATCTTCTAACTCTTCCAGTTTCCACATCTCGCTATCTAATATTCTTTTCCATTGCTCTCTAGTATTTTTAAAGCGTAATAAACTGCCTACAGTCTTTATGGCAAGAGGCAAGCCCTTACACTTGTCAACAATTTCTCTACCGATTTCAACTAATGTTTCACACTCTTGTTGAGACCTATCGAAAAATGCTAATTGATTAAACAATGACCAACTTCCATCTTTTGACAATGCTTCAATATTGATAATATCAGTTGATTTCATCATATGTGCAATTGTTGTTTTACGTGTGGTAACCAAAATCTTACTTCCATAGACACCACTATTAAGAGTGTTGTACAATGGTTTCCATTTATTGTTGTCGTCATTCCACACATCATCGAGGATAAGAAGAAATTTGGTTTCTGACACAGATTTTTGAATACATTTTAAAAGAGATTCCAATTCTACAAACTTAGCAACATCATTTGTAAGACCTTCAATGATTGCTTTGGCAATCCTAAACTCATCAAAAGGGTCCGAGACACAAACCCATATTTTTTTTTCAAAATTGCTTTTCACTTTTTCATCATTGTAGGCAAATTGCGCTAATGTTGTTTTTCCTATTCCTCCCATCCCTACTATTGAGATGATAGGAACATTTTTTCCTTGTTCACGACTCTCACTCAACAATTTGCTTACTAGATTATCTTTTTGAATATCTCGATCAAATATTTCAGAAACATCAACAAAAGAAGTAGTTTTCAATCGTTCAAGCTCTTCAGTACTTCTAATTGTTTTTAAACTATAAGTATCTTTCTCTTTGGCAATTGAATCAAGGCTTTCATTTATTTGTTTTATCTTGAAACCAATACCACAACGTAAAACAACTTGTTTGAAACAACTAGTAAAGGGGAAGCAAAAGCATACCTTCTTCTCAGGAATAAATACATTTTCAACTCCCTCA
The DNA here is from genome assembly GCA_022984855.1 of Dimocarpus longan. Lineage (NCBI taxonomy): Eukaryota > Viridiplantae > Streptophyta > Magnoliopsida > Sapindales > Sapindaceae > Dimocarpus > Dimocarpus longan. The sequence continues at coordinate 12,274,629 of CM041013.1, forward strand.
ATTTGCAACTTCAACATTGTAGTATTCCACTCATCTAACACGTCATCCATGTCATAGGATACATTTTTGAGCTTATCCAACCAAGCAGCCACAACTTTTTCTTTGACTCGTCTTTGCTCGGCATTAATAAGCACAGCTTGAATGGCTTGAAAGTTGCTGATGAGATTCTTGATTTCCTTCGTGACATCCACCACAGGCCTAATCTCTTGGTGCAGTTTTTGAGCAATGACTGAAATCAACTGCTCCAAGACAACGGAAACAATGGCCTCAGTAGCCATAGTTTGAGATGGAAAATGAATGACTAAAAAAAGAGAAATTGTATGTTTGTGATGTGAAACTAATATTGCCTTTGCTTTTCATTTTTATAGTGCATGCATGGAAAGAAAATAATACTTGAGTCAGTGAATAAAGTGAAACCTTGCTTTGGCATGTGTTAATTCTTTCTCCAAGTCCAAACTATTCTCAAAATCTTTTCTTCAAGAACACGTTATAGAAAAGAATGACTAAAAAAACAGAAATTGTATGTTTGTGATGTGAAACTAATATTGCCCTTGCTTTCCATTTTTATAGTGCATGCATGGAAAGAAAAGAATACTTGAGTTAGTGAATAAAGTGAAACCTTGCTTTGGCATATGTTAATTCTTTCTCCAAGTCCAAGCTATTCTCAAAATCTTTTCTTTAAGAACACGTTATAGAAAAGAATGACTAAAAAAAGAGAAATTGTATGTTTGTGATGTGAAACTAATATTGCGATTGCTTTTCATTTTTATAGTGCATGCATGGAAAGAAAAGAATACTTGAGTCAGTGAATAAAGTGAAACCTTGCTTTGGCATATGTTAATTCTTTCTCCAAGTCCAAGCTATTCTCAAAATCTTTTCTTCAAGAACACGTTATAGAAAAGAATAAACTTTTTTTTTTTTTATTTACAAAAAAAAAAGAAATCTGCTTTGATTGCTTTTACAACAACAATGTATCTGCTTTTCTGTTTATGTGCAACTCAGCAACTTTTGGACACTATATGTCTCATGTTTATAATCTTGCATGTCCTCACTGTTGGGTAAGTTCATGATTTTAAATACTGCAGCTTCACTAGAGTACGAAACATCTGTTTCTATTAGGTTATTGGTTAAGAATTTGGAAATGTTTATTCTGTAAACAATTATCTTGTAGGGTAATCTAAAGATAATGAGAATTGGTGTGCTCTATTTTCAAACATTGCTTGACTAATGCATTCATTTTATAACCTTTGTTTTGACCATTTGGTTTCAGATTATCTCAAGAAGATCATACTGCAAGGAAGATCAAGTTGACCAAGGTTGGAGACATCATGACTGAAGAGGCACTTACTGAAACTTGTTTTAGATTGCTCTTTGTGTAGAAAACATTTGTGTGCATACCTGCTTACATATGTATTGAATGATTCATTTAATTCATATCATGTGATCGCAGAATAAGCTAATGATTCAGTAGCACAAACCTAAAAATATAATTCACTCTCATGATCCTGTGAGCAGCCCAGTATGAGGATACATGTTAGTCTTTTTTTTTTTTTGTTTCTTTTCTTTAGTTCTCTGACATTAATGTGTGTGTATACAGACATTCATAGAGGTCAACACCATGAAAATGACATAATAATCAGGAAGAAAGAATTGCTTCACAGGTTGGAAATGCCACATTCAGACTATAAAAGGCAACACTGGAATGAAGGGATAAAACTATTTGTTCCCCTATAGTTTAACATAATGTCAAAATCTCCCAGTGTTTTTGTAAACCACTAAGATCCCCTTGTCGATTTATAAAATAAATCAAATATCTTCTATAGTGTATGAAAATATCTAAAAAACCTCTTACCATTAAAGTTGATATTAAAAATCAAAATTTAACTATTAATGTAGAAGAAAAAAACTATAAGAGCACTTTAATTATCTCAATTATTTCAATAGTAATGATAGGGAGTAAAAATGAGATTTCCTGAAACTACAAGAAGTAATTAGTGATTACATCAAATTATAAGGGCGAAGTAGGATTATCTTCTTGAATGAATATGTAACTTAAAAAGCACCGTCACTTCCTTGCATAGATACTTTATATTAACTAAACTAGTCACAACCTGATACCAAAGTTTTGCACGCAATGCAACTGACGATAGGTAAGCTCATTCATTAAACATTTGCAACTACTTGTGCTTTGATATTTTCTGATCAAGTTGACATAAGGTTGAAAATGTGATTTGTAGTCAACCGCATTAGGCACATTCCGGTGATTGATGACGGGAATGATAGGCATGGTGTCCATTGGAGATGTTTGTGCTGTGGTGACCGAGCATCAGCAGGAGTTAGACCGCCTGAATGCCTATATCTAAGAAGGTTACTAAATGATGACGAAAACAACTTGCTGTTGTTATGATACTCTGCTCTTTTAGGAATAATCCAGGATGGAGCTTGTAAATATGGTGTGTTGTGTCTCCTCTTATGTGGTTTTTTTGGCTTCTACTAAATGTCAAATATGCTGTTAAGACAAATTAATAATATCATGTGGACTAACAAGTTAATAATCAGAAGACAAATTTTCCATGATAATCCTTCAAATACTTCCCCTGCTGTGATTGTTAGGGTTTCAGGAAAAAAAAATGATGCTAAAATTGAATTATTTTCGTTAAATTCATCCTTTTAATTTAATGGTTGTCAGTTGCTTTCTTGAAGTGCAATTTATATGAACTGTTTTGGACAATATCAATGGGCCCATATATTATTTACTGACCCATCTCATATGAACTAGAAATGACTATGATGATTTTCAGATTGGATTCAACTCGATAAATATAATTTTTATATCCATTTGTTTCTAAGTGGAAAAATAAATAAAATATCGGTTTTGATTATATTGAATACTATTTGAGATTTAAAGATAAACATAATAATGCTCAACCCCATTTTTTTAGATACTATGGCACAATTTCATCATATTTATAGTGTAGTTACAAAAACCAACTTTTTTTTTATATATAATTTACTAAATTTTAAACCTTTAAATTTTATAAACGGTTGGTTTATAGTTCAAACTAAGTTAGGAAAAAAGCCCTTTATAAATTAATAGTTTTAGCAACTCTTTCAATTACTTGGGTGAAACCCAGTTTATATAGACTGTTTTAAACAACATTAATAGGCTAACAAAAAAATTTACAACCCAATCCACAAGATCCACATCTTTAATTATATACAAGAGAATATAACATTGTACAATGTTTCTTACATGACGATTTAGAAACTAAATAACGAAGCAATATTCAATATATCTACTAATATTTTCTTTTTTTGAGGGGATGATTGATATTTAAAATGTTCTTGAATATTCTGAATATTTTAATAACATTCCTAATATTTCCACCGACATTTTCATAATTTAAAACCTCGATATTTTTATTGAAATCAATATTTAATTCTTTGCTTTTACCTGTATTTTTATTTTTGAGGGAAAAAAAACGAAGACCGGCAACAACACAACGTTTTAATTACAACAAAATAAATTAAGAATGAGGCAGATTTTAATTATGGGAGAGATTTCCTTCATTTCATTGCAAATTATGATTTTATCAATTCTTTGTTGTGTCTCCATACAAATGATCAAGTCCAAAAACAAGATATTTCATTCATATTTTTCTCACATTTTATATCCATAAAAAAACAATGCACTCGGTAATTGATGAACATGAAAGGTAATTAAAAGTGGTCAAATAATAAAAAATGGCTTGATGGACTACTATTTTTGATCTGAATATGCAATATTTACAAGAAAATATACAAGACTTCTATTGGCAATGAGATTGGATTTTCTATTCATTTGCTCTCAAATTTTTTAACAGAAACTGGAATGGTGATAATGTAAGAAATGTAAATTGACATTGATTGCTAGCCCAAATGTGCAACAGCAGGTAGCCTTGGGAAAAAGCACCATTATCTGCACTGCTTGAGGCATTTGCCTCCTTTGGGAACTGAATTTTGTTGTTAACCTGTTTGGTCAAGGAATTGGGTGACTTCTAGAGTGCGATCTTCTCTATTCATTTTCAATAACATTCCTCGTATCTTTGCTTTGGTATGCTAGAGAAAAAATAGGAAATCAAATCACATTAGCATTGGTTTTGGTTTGATTTAAGCTTTGAGATGAAAGACATTGACAGTCATGAATTCCCATTAATTCCCATGGTTCCAATCTTGGCGGTAGAAATGTTAGAGTTAATAAGGGCTTGTTGCTTGTTTCTTCTTGACAAGCACAGCCACTAATGTGAGGGGGCATGTAATTTAGGATCATTAGATTGTTAGCAAAATTATCCATTGTGCCTTCCAAGATAACAGAATGACTAAACTTTAAACATGCTGTTCATTGTCATATATTTTCTCAACAAGAACTAATTTAACATAGAACAAATGTATATGCACTTTATTTAAATTACTTCCTAGAGATAGAATGAACCAATAGAGAATCCTACATGCACCTGTGTTGGATCAATAGTACCAGCAGCCTTTTGATATTTTGCTGTAGCAGCTCGGAACTATACTTAATTCTCGACAGAAACTGAATGTGAGTATAGAAATAAGAAAAAAAATCATTGAACTATTAGATTTATGCACACTTCTTTAAGTTAACATGTCACAGTACAACAACATGCCTTTTCAAATTTGACTTCAAATGTGATGACAAAACAAAAGCATCAACATGACTTCAAATGTGATGACGAAAAAAAGCACAAATACGTAATAGAAAGCTTCAAAAGTTGAAATACCTGCATTGAGGGCATCCTCTACTCCCAATTCCTTCACTTTCAGCTCAGTTTATCTTTGTCCTCTAACCTACCTAGGACAAACATAAATTAAGCAATTAATTTCCATAAATTAATTAATCAAGCAAACAAAAAATTTCCTAAATGACAATTACACCATCTTGGATGTAATGTTGGCATCATGTACCAAAACCACATTCTCATTAATAGCCTATATTATAAGCAAAGATAGTGGCAAAAAAGCAACCAAAATGTTTTTTTTTTTTTTTGTTTTGTTTTATAAGAGTCATTCATTCCCCTAGAGTGGGCGTTTTTGGGTTCAGATTGAGTTATGTTGAAAATATCTCAACCAAATATAGGTTGGATTGAAAATTTTTCAACTCAACCAAACCCAATAAATTTTTCAACCCAGTCCCTCTTACCCAACCTAATACTAGTCGAGTTGGGTTGGGTTAAGTTGGGTTGATCGAGTTGGATTTAATTCATTACAAATACATAAAATATTTAGTTAGGAACTCTCATAACCTTAGCAATTTGTTTATAAATAAAACAAGTACAAATTAAGATTCAATAATTCAAAATAAAATATTCAATCCACCACAAAAACTGTCCTTGATCATTATCCTAACAAATATTCTTATAAAAGAATGAAAAAATCTTGGATTTAGAACTAAGGATGAATGTTTGTCGGATTAGATTGAGTTGGGTTGAAAATTTTCAACCTAACCTAACCCAATAAAAAGTGATTGATTTAAGTTGGGTTTGTCAGGTTGGGTTAGAGATGCCTATCCCTACATTCCTTAATAATAGCTTATATTATGAATTATGATATATGAATACCCTATTAGATTATTGTCCATGCACCTATGCCTTAATGTAGTAAATTTATACAATTTTTATTAAAGAATTCAAAAGAATAATCAACGTTAATTTTGAGATTTCTTGGTGACTGCCTAAGGATGGGCTAGAACATAATGATCTATTCTTTGGACAAGTAAAGAATCATTGAAGTTAGTCACAATTTTTTTTCCTCCTTTTAAATGATATTTGCTTTTGACAAGCAATAGGTTAAAGAATCAAATTCTTGCTCTCTAAAATCATAATGAATATTGAAGCATACGTTCTCTAAAATCATCATGAATATTAAAGTGTCTGGACAATCACCCCAAAACAATCGCAGCAAAAAATAATAATAAAATTAATTATTTCATCAAAATTTGACATCATAAGAGAGAAGAATGTAATAATCTTTTAGAGAAAAATCACAAGTTCCTAGCCAACCATGCGCTTTGATACCACGTGTTAGAGTTTCTTTAATTTATGCAGAACAATTATGCATAACCTTAATTCCCACAAATCTTAGAACTTTGTGATTTTCAATCAAGAAAACATACCTTGATCGATGAGGTTGAAATTGAAGAGAAATTCTTGGTAGGAAATAACAAATTAGAGAAACTTAGTTTCTCTCTCTTGACCCCTGTACGATTCTTGATGGAGGAAAAACTATATGATACTATGTAGAGAGAGGACCAAATCTAAAATAGGGTCTCTTTATTTTCACATTCCATCAATGTGAACGGTTAATTAGAGAATGTCTCCTTAACTAACTAATAGGATTTTAGCACTTAATATTATTAACCATAATTAACTTTTAAATTAAAAAAAAAAAAAAAAAACTCTGAAAAATAAAGGCACGTGGACCACTACAAATATCTAGATCAAATTATCCCAAACATAATTGACATTTGATTATTACATACGGAAACAATGTGGGGTTTCAACTTTGACAGTTAACAAAAAAAAGAAAAAGACTGTCAGAAACTAGTAAAAATGTGAAGTGCCCTCAATACATTCACTATATAATTAAAAAAAAATCTAAAATGCTTAAAAAATGGTAGAGACACTACAACATGTCAGCTCAACCATACCAGACAATGCCCGATATGGTTGAGTATCCATACCGGACAGCAAGCTCAGTGTACTTGCTGCCAATATGGATATTTATGTATCCATACCGAACGGATACCTGATACGGATTATCCATATTCGTACCGGACATAACTCGATATGGATTATAAAATCTGGGTGGACTCATTGTCCTACCCAGATTATCCATACCAAGCTGCCTGGTACGGATACTATTATCCATACCGGGCCGCCCGATATGGATAATTAAATTTGCAAGCCGGGCTGACCCGATGTTATTGGATTGACTTTCCACACCGGGTCAGCCCGGATCAGATAATGAATATCCGTATCGGGCTAGCCCGGTGTTGATATTCAAGAATCCATACCGGGTTAGTTTGGTATGGATATTCATTTATTCATACCAGGCTTGGATAATTTTGACAAAAAAAAAAAAATTGAATTTTTATTTTTTTTTAATACAATAACACTACCACCATCCTTAAATTATATATTATAAATTATAAATATATGTTCTTTAATACATTCAGAACATTTAAATTACATTATATAAAATTAAACGTACATTATAAACTGTATTAATATACCCTTAGTACATAATATACTCTTACCAAAATACTAAGATAAAATATATTTCGCTGGCAAAGCAATCAGTGAATTTAATGCATATTCCAAAGTTTGTAGCTCGTTGGTAAGTCGAGGTAACGAAACACTAACCATTACTTTCTTGACGGCAACGCGCCAAAAATCTGGACCAAGCTCGAGGTGATGCACTTTAGCATATGGGTCCGTTGAGTCAATTGTCGCTTCCGCCACCACGATTCCTCGTCCCATCCAATCTAATAATTTGCATTGGTTGTTGTTTGATCCACTAACTTGACTTGAAGAACCCCGAGATATGGGCTGTACACATAAGAACTACAATATATATGCCTATACAAAAATTTTAATACTTACATCTATATATCTATGACATTATATTGAAACAATAAATTATATATATACAGCATATATTTTACCTTAGCAGAAGGCTCAGCAAAATGAACAGATTTACTAGATCCCATAGAATTTGAACCACTTGAATATTGTATCTATGGAAACAATAAATAGTATTGTTGTTAGGAAACATGAATATCAGGAGAAAAATAATTATATATAAGTATCCCTATTTGATAACATATAAGCAACAATCGCAATATATTAAAGAATACATATAAACTAGATCAATTTTAAATAAATTTTGACAGAGTTACGCCTATTTTTTGAAATTATCAAAAATTAAATTTCCCTGCAATTTATCAAACTTGTGCTTTTCTCAATAAAATTTCTCAATAAAATTTCACGGACACAATATACATATATATATATATATATTGTAACATATACATAGAAAAAAAAATGAAATAATGATTACATCCATTTGTGACAAAACATGGAAAAGAAAAATTATATATATATACTAAGTACAAAAAAGTATAAGTAAACATATAAAAAAAGTTTTATGTCATTTACCGGCTACGTGGGAGGCATACATGCCAATACTTGGGCTTGATCTATGTTGGACAAATGAGTCATGAGCAAATTTGTCAAATTAGCAATTGTCTACTTCATAGTTGTCATCTCACCATCGACATACTGTTGATATTGTGCAAAACTTTGTTTACCAACTACAGATGAATGTACAACAGATGGTGTTACACCATAACCCATTCCTCGAACTTTACCTTGATGTTCCTTACCGAAAACTTGTGAGACAACATCATCTCTAATTAAATGTTGAGTTTCTTGATGTAATGCCTCCGTTTGTGCCTATAAAATGATGTCACATGATATTATCATAAAAAAAAAACTATACATAATAGTTAAAATAATAACCACAATAATATATGATAATAACTTAACATACAATTTTTTCAACAGTATCTTCATTCACTGCGCTTCCATCTTTGTGCTTGTGACTAGCTATCCAAATGTTAACTCTATCGACTTCGAGATCTTCATTCGCAGCCACTTTTTTTGCTCTCTGACATTGATATTAATATATACAAAAATATATACAAGTTCGAAGAACAAAAACTATACACATGTAAGACAATTATCATAAGTTTTTAAACTCTTACCAAATTTTCTCGTAATCGTGTCATTCCTTTATGACTGATGTATGTGGGGTACGATTTTTCTTTGACAACTCCCTATAATGCTTACTAGTATCCTGAAATATTGTATAATTTATGAAAATCCATTAAACGGTAGTATTCATGCCAGCTTAAGAATATGAATTATAAGATTACCGCAAATTTTGGAGACAATCGCTGATTGACAAATTTAATCCAATCCTGATCACTAATGTTAGCTGATTTTAGCATTTCGTATCTTTTGTGTGCATCAAGACCAGGGGAACGTCTCTAATTTGTTTTATTATCCTAGCTTTATAGTGTCTCCAACACTCATTCATTGTTTTCAACGTATGACCTTTCATTGAATCTTCAACACCAAGTTGTAACTGCAGTTATATATTGTTTAAAAATAATTAAATATATTGTAAAAAGAGATATGTAACATTGATATTATAAATCCATGAAACTAGTACATACCTTTATATTCTCCCACACTGTATCTTTTAAAGATTGTGGTACCTTATCCCAGCTACTGTAGGTTATTGGTATCATTTAAGTTGTAATGGCTCCACAACCTGAACTGTAGATCACCGAATTTTCTCCAATTGGTTGTTCAACTTCATTTATTTGTGTCCTTATTACTTTTACCTTTGCCATTTTCTCATAATCCAAGCGGTTGTAACCTCTTTCTCTTATTTTCTTCTCTCCACTAGAGCTACCTAAAGACTGACCAGTCGATGTTCCTTCTATCGACATCTGAAAATATAATGAAAATAACATATATTAGAAGCCAACACGAAATTTAATTATCAATATATACAAATATTGATATAAAAAACAATCCATTTTACGAAAATTTTGACAGTCTCCCCTGTTTTTCGACCTTACCAGAAATGAAGTTCACCTGCAATGTATATAACAAAGTAATTTGACAACATATTTGATCACATCAGAGACTCTGCCTCTTCACGAACATGAACACAAATTAAATCCATTTTATGAAAAAATATATATACACACATATAACAAAAAAAATATACAAATAAAATTATATTCATTAATATTACATGTTTACAACCAATTCTTCACAATCTATTCGAGCATAATCCTCACTATCATCCATATTAGTGTCAAAATCAGTCACATGTAATGGTGTAGTTTTCATATAAGCATGCTCATCAAACTTTTCTAAATCGTGAAAACCTTTCGGAGGTGCTCTTAGAACAATATACCAATTCGAGTTATCATTTTCCCTAGAATAAAACACTTATGTTGCTTATGATGCTAAAATAAAATGATCTCTATCCCATTTATTTCCACGTGAACTAAAATTAACTAGTGTGAATCCATCTTCTTGTCTAACATCACTCGCACTACCCATCCCATCACATCTAAACAATGGAACTTGAAATGCTAAGAAATCCAACAAATTAAAGTATTTCTCTTTAAACAAAATATTAAATAACACACTTTCGCTATGCAAGTTTGATATTCAATAAAACAAAATGTAATAATACTATGATAATCATTAAGTAAACCACAAAACAATTACTTAACTTTACAACTAACTCAACAGTAATATTAAACTCAATTCAATACTCAAAAATTTCAATAATCTCAAAACTATAATTCCTAAAATTTCAAAAACATCATATATAGTTCAAATCCTCATCCAATATTCTAAATCATAAATATCTTTAGGTACCAAATTGAAATACACGTATCAGAAACAATACAACAATAATTAAAGTCCATCCCTCAACAAAAATATTAAATTCTATTCAATGCGCAAAAATTTCAATAATCTTAAAACTCTAAGTCATAAAATTTCAAAAATTGATTATATAGTTTAAATTATCATACAATATTCAAAATCATAAATTTCTTTAGATACCAAATTCAAATGCAACATATCAAAAATAATACAATAATAATTAAAGTCTATACTTCTTTACAACAGATATATTGAAACACCGAGGACGAAATTGATGAATATAATGTTCCCAAAAGAGCACGGAGCTAGAACAACATGCCAAAAAAAAAAAAAAAAGTTAAAAATTGAAAAAAATAAACAAAAGCTAAAAACTGAAAAAAATAAATATATATATATTTGGACGGCCGGACGACCGCTCCGGCGGTTGGATGGCAGTTCGACCATCCCTTCACCTAAGCAAGAAGAATATGGAGACATCAAGAAAAAGAAGAACGACAGAATGAGAATAGGAGACCAAAGAGGAAGAAGAAGAAACGAGCGGGTCAGGCATGAGGAGGAGAAGAAGAAGAAAAGAAGAAATATCAACGACTTGGTGACGGAGGACGATGATGACGACGAAATCAGACCAGATCGATGACCAGGTGGGGACAGTGGCAGCTAGGGCTTGTAGAGAGAGAAAGTGTGAGAAAGAAATAGAGAGAGAAACAAAAAGAAAGAAGGGGAGGGGGAAGCGGACGGATTGTAATATACCCAGATTATCCATACCGGACGGGTAGGTCATCCAGTATGGATAATCCTTTTTATATATTTTATTAATATCCATATTGGGCGCTTGACCCAACCGGTATGGATAATCCGTTATATCCATACCGGTCGGGTTGAGTGATCGGTATGGATATTAATTAAAATTTTTCTTATATAAACCATACCAGTCACCTGACTCGACCGGTATGGTTTATATAAATATTTATATTGGGCGGGTCGGGCGTCTGATATAAATAATATATTTATTTCAAAAAAAAAAAAAATCAAATATCCATATCGGTCACTCGACTCGACCGGTATGGATATTTTAAGTATCCATACTGGTCAGTATCTATACCGATCGGGTCGGGTGCCCAGCATAGAAAAACATTGAAAATTTTTTATCCATTATCCATACTGGTCACCGTGCGACCTGGTATGCATAAACGATTATCCATACCGGGCGCCTTATGACCAGTATGGTTAATTGCCATTTTAATTTTTTTTTTGTTTTTTTATTATCCATATCGGGCTTTTAGTGTCCAGTATGGATAACCCGGTGTTAAAACGCATTTTTCTTGTAGTGAGATAAAACCAAATATATACATGTACACATATAGAAAAAAGGCAAAAACCATCCAGAGATGGATCTCTATTTCTAGACTCAAGTCCTCCATCACCGACTTCAATGATGGCAGTGATAGAGGTATGGATCTTCATCATCAAAGTTAGTGATAAAGGTTGGGATATCTATTGCCGATCGTGGACATCAACGATGGAGACCCACCTCCATTATCTCTATCAAGTCTCCTCCTTATTTCCCCAACCAATTCAATCATTAAAATTATTGATCAAAATCATACCGCTCATTAGAGTGTAGCAAATCAAGCTTGTAAGGCTCGAATTCAAGTGAACCCAAGAGATTATTTGAGTTCAAATAAGAATTAATAAATGAGTTCAAATTGAGTGTCAGTCCAAGTTGTATAATAATGCTAAAACAATTGGACAAAAACCCAATTGGGTGAATTTGGTGGCAATGCAAAGAAAAGAAAGAAAAAGAAAAAAAAAAAAAGGGAAAATATATATTTATTTATGCATTGTCCTTAATTACTATTAGGCTTTGAAGGCTTATATATTCTCAACATCCACTTCTCTCCCTTGAAAACTTTCATGTATCATTCAAAAGTTCTCTTCTCCATTAATAAAGTTAAAACTTCAACTATAGCAAGTTTGGAGTTCAAAATTGATTATGAAGGTTGATTACAAATCAAGTAGGTATATTCTTTTTCTTTCATATTTTTATTTATTAATATTAGGATTTTATGGTGTGATAGACTTATAATATTATATTGTTATGTTTGGATTTATTTTAAAATAAGATTAAAATTTTATAGATTTCTTATGGAGAAAATAGGGGCTATTGGAAATTTGCTTCCTAGTAGGCCAATTAGATTTCTTTAATTGTTTGAATTGTAAAATGAAGATATAAAATTATGAAATTTTATATGAATGATCCTTAGGATGTTAAGTTATATTCTATCCAATATCATAGTCATATGGTAAGTGTGCAATTAATTATGAATTTTTGATTACCTCTAACTCAATAAAATTAAAATCTAGATAGTACTGAACTAGGTTGAATCTTGAAATTTTTGGGCATGCAATTGATGTTATTTTGTTGTCATTAAATTTATATATGAAACAATGAGTCTTTTGTAAGTATTAAATTTTGAAAAATTTTATGAAGTAGTTTATTTTTAAAAATTCGGATATCAAGGGCTATTCAGTTTCAAGCTGATGTCAATACAGGCTTAGTTTGGATTCGGAGGTTTAAGTTGATAGGTTGATAGGTTAACATAGGTATTTAATGTTGGAACTTTTTAGGGTATTTATTCTGAGTCTTCAAAACATATATATATATATATATATATATATGGAACGATTGGTTTTCTATACAATTTATTAAAAATGGAGAAACTAGTCCACATAAGTAGAGACAATGTTAATAGTATAGAATTTTAATAGTATTTGAACTTAGATTAATTTAGTAAGTTTGTGATTTCCCATAAATTTATGAGTTTTGTAATGTGATTTTAAGTTGATAAGAGAGATTAAATTCGTAAAATTATTTTCTCTATTGGGATAAGTGAAAGAGGCAAGTAAATTTTTCATGTCATGTTTTATGTTTATTTTGTAGTAATAAATTATAATTGAATATTTTCTATTTTATTTACTATCATTTTATCTTAAGAAAAGCATATTTTATGCTATAATTATTGTTTTTTAAAAATGTTTTCAACAAATAAATTTTGAACATTCTTTTACCAAATACATGTAAAGTTATATTTTTCCTAAATTTGAGTTTTTCAATGTTATTTTTCATTATATTCTATTTAAATGATTTTGCATTCTCAAATATATATATTTTTTAAAATGCTCAATTGTATTAAAAGTATTTCTCTATATTTGAAAAGTATGATATGTTCAATCAAAAGTATTTCTCCATATTTGAAAAACATTATATGTACCGTAATTATAATTATAATGAAAACGTTTTGCTTATTGTCTGTAGTACCGTTACTGTTATTATTGTACTAGCTGGGTTATTGTGTGCACACCTATCATTATCGAGTTACACAGGTAAATATGACCTACCGTTATTGAGTCATATGGGTAAATATGACCTACCGTTGCCGAGTCAAATGAATAATATGACATACTGTTACCATAGATATTACGTGACATGAACTACTGATTTTTGTTCAATAAATGTTAGTGTCAAATGTTTACATTTATAATTGTATTTTATTTTATATGATTTATTTACTGAAAATGTTACAAGTGTTACAATTTTTAAATATCATGTGGAACTTACCGATTCACCCCTCGTCTCTACTATTTTTAACAAATTAGTAGGCTTTATTTATCTTGAGAGATAACTTCGAGTTATTGGTGTAACTTGTGGGAGGATTTCAATTCTATTATTGTGGCTATATCCTTTCATATTATTAAAGAACAATTTAAGTTTTACGGAGTATCATTCTAGATTCTTTGCATCGGGATTTGGGGTGTTACAAAGTTGTTAATGACAAGACCTAAACCAGATTATCTCTAAACTCTTATCTAGAGGGTCTCGTTGGACACTTCAATGGAATTCCTGAACCCGACTCGTTGAATTTGAGAAATCCGAGAAGCGAACCCCTAAATCACTTAGCTCGTTTATTTGTTTTAACTTACAATTTTTGTTTCCTTTTTAAAATAATTGGATTGGTATAAATTTTTCGCATTCGGTTGAAAACAAATTTTAATAAAAATTTCGACAGCATAACAACTGTATTTTTAACATTTCCAAAATTTAACCTATAAAGAAAATACACTTCGTACTATTTCAAATCACCACTCAACTTCTTGAAATCTCAAACATGCATTTCCATAGCATATATTTCTACAATCATATATTTTCATAACATTTCGAATGTTGATCATATGTATCAAAATATATGTATATGTTATATGAAGTTTAAGAATTTATTCATAATGCACAGCATATACGATGCAAACTCAATATTTTCCAAAGTATATCAATATATTATACATTTTTTAAGTGCTAAATTTCACAAAGTAAATATGTTCATTTGTTTGGTGAAATCTTCGAATTTCCCACCTAGAATTTCAGCGACGGTTTCCTTGATATGCAAAATCACTTGCAAAGGCACTTCGTGGTACATGCAAGCTTCACAAAAATTAAAAATGTTAATTCGACATGAATAAGCATTACAATCATATAATTACATAGCGATTCATAAACTTCTTAGATATCAAAAATTTTTATTTTGAAAACCTTTCTTTTTAAATTCACCATGTGTATCCCTAAAGTACTCTAACTATCACGTGGCGATTTTCAACTAACACCAACCGTGATGCTACTGAAATATCTCAACCACTACATGTGAAATTCACTACATTATGACGTATGATGAAGCAATCACAACTCTAAGCAACTATAATACGAAATTTTCTACATCGCAATTATAGTGCTAATAACCTGTAACTTTTTGCAACTACATGTAGAATTTTCTACATCACATATTATAGTGCAGTTGCTCAACAACCCTTGCAACTATGTGCAAAATTTTTTACATCGCAGCATATTGCAAGTAGCTATAAATCTGGTTGACTATGAGCGGAATTTTCTACATCGCAACATAGCACCAATAACTCTAAATCTAGACAGCTACGTGCGAAATTCTCTACGTCGCAACGTAGTGCTAGATACTCTGAACTCTGAGGGATTACACATGGCTTTTGAAATGCTTTTTCATTCTAAATGCATTAAGCACAAAATCGCTTAGCTTAAAGCATTTTTAATTCAAACTTACATCAAACTTTACAAAAACAACTTTTACTTTTAAATTCATTTCTTGATCCCATAGAGTATCTTTTACTCGATTTGAACTCATATTTTATAAATCATTTTATAAAATTTGAAATCAACAATAACTTATAATTTAAATTAAAATTTAGATAATGTAAACGATGTAATACTTACCTCTATCCGAATATGCTCAAATGCCTTAACGAGCCTCTCGTGCCTCGCTTACTTGCTCGTCACCTACATATCAACGTCTTATTATAACATACTCAAATACATAACTCAAAACTTAAAAAATAGAGTTTCCAATACAAGTTTCTCGATTGAAAACCCTTTACACTATAACTTTTCCAACTCGATTTTTACTCAATTGAGACACTGTAAATCCGATTTCTTTGCACAAGCCTTATTTATTATCACTTATGGATACTCTGAAATGTTTAAAATGGTTGCGGGAAGCCCGGAACAAAAAAATCACTGTTTTTGGACCCTTTAAAACCGAGGCTATGCTAGGGCCCATCCTAGCAATTTTCTTCGCTACATTTTCACTCTAATCATCTCTCTATCTCACACTTAGGTCACCCGTAAAACAGTTTCGAAAATTTCTAAGTATCGTGGGTTGAAACCTATGAAAAACGTATATTTTTCAATATTTTTTTATGCACATTTGTGGCATCCTTCATACAACGAATACAATTTTTTCGTATCTAAAGTTCTTTTACCTAATTATGATCAAATACATTCATTTCATGCATCAAGGAATGCATTTACATTTACAATTCACTTTACGACTACATAGGTACACTATTTGAGTCATAACTTGCTCAATTTTTATTCAAACCTTTCCCTTCCAATTTCTATACTTTTCTATGACACTTAGACATGTTTTGAGGTCTAAAATAACCCTAAATAAGTCTAACTAGTGCAGGTCTCTATAGCCTTTTACCTAACTTAACTCTCTGCTTCTCCTTTGACAATTCTATCACTTCTATATATTTTTCTAACTTTTATTATGTATGAATCTAAGCTTATTTGAATCAAAACACAATGGTATTACACATTCCACATATGGCCGTGACACCCACCCATTCTCATCCAACACTTCGTTTCATTTTATTTTCAATATTTCCACTAAGTTACTCTCTTAGACATTTCAACAAACATAATTACTACTATAAATTTACTCATTTCATGCATGTTTTCTCATCTAGGGTTTCTTCCATATACATATCTAATTCCTATTTCTTGCATGGTTTCACTCCAATCACTTCTCTTTTTAGTTATTTATGATTAAAAGCTTGATGGGAATCAAAATCCCATCAACAACTCAACAAAACAACAACCTAACCATCAAACTTTTTCATACATGTAATATCATCAAAGTTGAGAAAGAGGATGATACCTTACCTTAGTTCTTGGGGTTGTTGGTTTAGCTTGAAAACAACCTAGAGTTGTGAGTTGAAGCTTGAAAAATTAATTGGAAAGCTCTCTTCTTCTCCTATTGTTTTGCCGTCCAACACACCCTCACACTCTCTCAACTCTCACGACTTTTGCTTCTTTGTTTCATAAAAATTTTCTAAGTGTCACATATATATATATATATATATATATATATATATATATAAGTGACTTTTCATAAAATGACCATCACATCCCTCTTTGACTTACTTTGACTATCATTTAAATTTTAGTTTCAATCAAGTGGTAAATGACTAATACTTATGGATAATTATACATATAATTTTTATTTTGGACATGACCATATTGCCACTTATTTAATTATCTTTTATTTGTAAAAAGACGATTTTACCCTTTTTTGACTTTTTCTTACTTAAACAAAAATCGTATGTTTCTACAATTGTCATTAACTCTTCGATGTTCCTAATTAGATTAATGTTGGCAAAATTTATCATTTTCATTTTATAATCTAATTCTAACACTAGGAAGTTCAAAATCAAGACTAAGTGCTTACAGTTGACGTGTGACATTGAGTTCTTATTATTGAACTTAAACAGCAACTACAAGGCAAATAATGTGTTGTGTGAGGAGGAGTATGACTTCGTGACTTAACTGGATTTTGTTCACTACTCGAGCGATGAAAACCCAACTAGGTTTCTGTTGTTGGGGGAGGGTCCCAACTTTTATAGCAATGTCTTCGACTGGTAGTCTCCCCTTTACCACTTTATTAGTCTTTATCAATGTTGGAATGGGTATTGCCTAGGCCATTCTCTAACAACAATGGCTTATGCTTAGGTTTGTTGGGGTTGGGACCATTATTGGTGTTATTGTTATTGTGAGCATCGAAGATGATGGGATCCAACCGGACTCCTATTTTGAGTCCAAGAGTGAAGAAACCCAATCTAACTCCTATCTCGAGTTCGAGAGGATCCCATGAAAATTGGGATCTTTCTGATTAAAATCTGGATTTACTGAAAATTCTTTAAAAAAATCATCGTAAATCCATTAGAAAGTTTTTGATTTACTGAAAATCTTTTAAAATAATTTTCATAATTCTGATAATCGCTTTGGTCAAAATATAACTTGAATAAATCAACAATCTTTAAAATTTCTCGTGTTGGACCCATAAACTAAATATATGAAATATTTATAAAGTATCTATAAAATGATAATTCTTTTGTAAAACTATTTTAGAAATACATTTATGAAATCTGGTAAATAAAGAATTAATATACATAAATTCAATTGTTTATCATCATGTAGCCCTTCTCGTGATATGCAATACTCTACATAAACCTAAGGTGAATATTTAAAAAAAATAGATTTATAAAAGAGTGAGCGCTAACACTAAGTGAGTGGATATAACTTTTCTAAAAATATTTCTAAATAAAACATAATATATTTATGATAATAACTAATTGTTATCATTTAAAAACAAAACTACAATTATGTATAAATCATCATTATATCTTTGATAATAATGTTTTTTGAAACTATTATTTATATAAAATTCCTCTGAAAACTAAGAAATCATTCTAAATCTGTAAATCTTTCTTGAAATCTCTTTCTATAAATCTGGTATTCTGTAAATTTCGTTTTTTACTAATCAAACTCAATATATAACATTTGAAATATGGAAATCTACACCAACTAATACCCGGGGAAACCTGTTATACGTGGTGGAGATATTCAACACATACGCAGAGCGAGGGATAACATCTACTATACACGTGTTGGCCGACTCAATGACTCTAGACAACTGTCATACACGTGTTAGGTGACTCTCTCGAATTTACTCACCTAAAATCAATTTGACCGTTAGAGGGGAGGGTACAACCTTAGTGTTTTGAAAACATTTTTATTTTTCTTTCGGAAATTTTTCTGAATATACATAATATAAAATAATATTTTTCTTAAACAAAAATCAATATTCTTTCTTGAAACACAAAATTATATTGTTTAAAATATTCTGAAAACTTTCTAATAATAAGTCAAATTGAAAACATAAAATTCTTACTGGAATTCCGATAAGTATATATATATGAATTTGTAATAAAATTTTATGATCAATCATAAAATATAATATATAATCTATAAAATCAATTAACTCAATAAATTATTTACTTAAAATAAACAATAAAATCTAAAATATAATAAACATAACTCAATCAATTTAAGTAAAAATAAAATTATCCACTTACATAACTCCTTTGCTTAGATTTAGATCTAAAATAAGCTCTCCTTTAATTTCTCATAATCCTGGATCAATTCTAAAATCACATAAAACTCAATTTATAACTTATAGGAAAATAAACTAATTTTTTGGAATCCAAATCATATTAAAATAAACTTACTCATTTGGATAATTAGATACCAAAATTTTTTTTTTTCCCTTTCTTCTTCTCGGCTTAAACCATTTTTTTTCTTCGGTTTTTTTTTCTTCCTACTACTATTGCCAAACTCTGCTCTTATCTCTTCACCACCGCCTCTTCTTTCTTTTATTTTATTATTTTATTATTTTTTTTCATCATTTCGCAGTTACTTCTTCATTTCTTTCTCATGCCAACCTTATTTCTCTTTTTTTTTTTAATTATTTTCTATTATTTTATTATTTTTTTCTTTCTCAACACTATCTACTAACATATATATATTTTTAAATAGGTATGGCCCACCATTATCAACTAATATATATTTTTATTTCAATGGATCCCACCACCTTATATTACTATTATTATTATATTTATTATTATTAAAAAAAATCACCAACCATCGTATGAATTTTTTGCCACATATGTAAATTTTCATTTTGTATCTTATAACCTTTTTTCTTTTAGTCCAACTTTTTTAATTTTTTTTTAAAAATATCGTGTAATTAGATATTTATCCACAAACATCTGTACTTCTAAAACTGAAACTAGACCCAATTAATATTAATATATTGAATTTTAATTAATCTCTTGACTCCAATTAGATTGGAGCCTTACAATTCATTCCCTCTTATAAAATTTCATCCTCGAAATTTACGAATTGTCTCAACTCGAGATACATCATTCTAAAGCTGTTACTTTTATTTAATTATCAATGATCATAATAATTCTATTCTCAATTGATCTCTAATTTCTCCATATACAAAAGATCGTATATTCTATACTATAACTGTTGCGGATATATTTGGGGCAACATAAGTGAGCTCATAAAAGCCCAAAGAATTGATCCAATGGATAAATCCAATAGACAAAGACCTAGTTCGCTAACGTCCAGCTCAGAGGAATGAGCTCCTAGTTTGCTGTTACAATTCTCAGGTCGTCCAACTCGTAGAAATGAGTTCTAAGTTCGTTGTTCTTAGGTCACTGATCAACTATGGTCAAGATTGCCTAACACCTAGCTCCAGGTCGCCCAGTGAGGTCTAACTAGCAACTTGCAGTGCGCACCAAAGAAATTTTTCTAGAAAAACATCTGTCTAAATTAAGAAAAAGTCAACTACCAAAATTGGAAGTAAAATCAAATACCTATTTCGATGGAATCAATCCCTGAATTGATGGATACTAGTCTTGAAAATGTAATTAATATAAGATTCTTTCCTATTTTTATTCTACTAAAATTGTAACACTCCACACTATAAATAGGGGTTGAAAACTCATTGTAAACATACACAATTAATAGTATATTATGACTCTGCCAAAATAATAAGAGAAACAGTCATGGATGTATGCATATTTTTGGGCCTAACCACCTATGAAAGGACCCAACCCGGATATCCCCTAAAGAGATCCGAGCGGAGCCCTCCCGGCACTTCATAGAATCCTTACAGTCTTTAAGCAGGTGACTTAAAAGGACTCCGTGAAGCTAAGCCGTAAAACAGTTTCATTTCTTAATCATAAAAATTTTAGGGTGAAAAATTTTTAGCAGCATAACGACTGTTTCTCCGACATTTTCAACTTTTTCAAACACCTGTAAAACAATTAATAATATTTCAAAGTGCATACATTCATTTCCACTTCCAAATAAGACCTCAGGTCTATCTCAAAATCATCGTTTAAACATAATTTAAGTATTTAAAATAAAACCATTTTAAACTTAAAAATAAAACATTTCACATGCATGACCACGTAATCATAAATATGAAACTTAAATATTTACATCACATTAAATCCGTTATACATCAAAAATTTACTTTGATTTCACAGTTTCGATCGCCTGATAATCTTGCCTACTCTTGAGCTGGAGATCTGCCGCTTAGAGGACTCGAACCTGCGCCTGGGGAGTTTTTAAAACAAAATAAACAAGAAAATAATGAGCTAAAAAGGTTCAGTGAGTGTTATACAGTTCTAAATACGTTTCCTTTCTAAAACGTTTTGGAATAATGTAAGTTCTAAAATAATTTAATTAAAACGTGCATTTCACAATATTATAAAGTCATTTTTACAGATAATTTACTTGAAAACAAAATACAAGATTATAAGCATCGTGAAATTAATTCATAACATAATCATAAGTTCATAAATAATCTCATAAAATCATAAATCAATCTTCAATCATAAAACATATATCCAATGGGACCCGGGGAAATCATGATCACCGCCCGGTCTTGGGTCACCGGTGGTGGGGACGTGCAATCTCAGTCATAACCACTATGCCGCGGTATGTTACCTCGCTGCACATAGGGCATCAGTCATGATAGTACCTTATATACACGTAGAGGGCGACATGACAGACTCGATCCCCCCCCCCCCCCCCCCCCCCCCCATAGTTAGCGGACTTTCCCCGACAGACATGCCATACGCGCAATAAGGCACTTCGGCCGCATAACAGTCATAATTCAGTCATAATGGGGATGGGTAGCCATTGGTTTTGAAATACATTATCATGCTAAAATAATACTTGTAAAACATATTCCTTCGCTTATAAAACGAAACATAAAGGCACATTTCAATAACAAATTATACGATCAATATTACTTTAAGTACAAATATAAACAATTCGAAGCGTATAATATTCCTGTAAAGCGTATATCATTCATAT
Source organism: Dimocarpus longan (assembly GCA_022984855.1). Taxonomy (NCBI): domain Eukaryota; kingdom Viridiplantae; phylum Streptophyta; class Magnoliopsida; order Sapindales; family Sapindaceae; genus Dimocarpus; species Dimocarpus longan. The sequence goes on from CM041013.1 coordinate 12,296,760, forward strand.
AATTTAATTTAAATATTAAAACGTTTAAATCTTTCATGAAAGCATAGAAATCATATTGCATTTATCATTTGATAAAACAATTTACACTCACCAATTTCTAACTCACGGAAACGACTGAAATTTCTATCTCGCGCTACTTCTTCAACTTCGCTTTCCTTCGCCTTATCGCTGCCTAAATAAGATAACATTCTAACATAAGCATGCTAGAACTACGCTAATCGAATCTAAAGCAACATCATCGAAGCCATAATCTAATGAATTCAACGAAGAGAATAAGCGAACCTAAACGAACAACATAAAATTTACGCGATTTAACTAACTATCGCGACTTATCGATCTTAACGTTTCGCGCGTTTCCTTCATTTCCAAATAAACTTATCGTCCATATTACTCGTGACTTAACTTAAATCAAGGCAACAATGATTCAAACATGATAAAGCGTAAACGAGAAAAAAAAAATAGAAGCAAGCTTAACAAATATATATTTTCCAATTCAACTCCGAACTTCGACAAATTAACAATTTCGCACGAAACTAAACTATCCGATTAACTTAAACGTATCTCAAACTATCCTAACCTCGCTTTAACACTAAAATGGGCTTAAGCACATCTCAAGGCAGCTCAATGATATCATATACACTTTCACAATCGACAACGAAAATCACAACTAAAAACATTCGCACTCGCGGAAAAATTTCAACCAATTGCTCGGGAACGATCTATCAACACCCGAATGATTATTTGATACCATAAAACACACTAGAATGCATTATTTTCCACGACAACAATTCAAAACTAAAACATACATAACAGCCCCTATAACAACATATAACAGTCCGCACACAAAACTCGCAACGAATATGATCAACGATAAAACATCATCGCAACATCAACGAGCGAACCTCCGCACTAACGAGGTTCTCAATCCTAAACCCAATCATAGCAATTGTCACTTATCTCAATTCTTTTTACAAGGTCACTTTACTAATCTACTCGAAACATTTTGACAAGAGAAAAGGGGCAGCACTTACCCAAGAAGCGAGTTATTCCCCGATTCGAAACAGCTTTCGAACGGCGACAAAACTCTTGTGACAGCAAGCTTTCTTCCTTGGATAAGGTCTCTCTTCAGTTCTGAAATATATGAGCTCAGCCTGACTTGACAGATCAGCAACAGTTACATCAACAGCAAGCTCACAACGGCGACAGCAACATGACAAAGGCAGCAACGGCGGTGACTACAACAGCAATGGTGACACTGCAAACTCACGGTAGCGGACAAGACAGCAGCTCAACTCCTCATGCCAGCAGCTCAACTTCTCATGCCAGCAACTCAACTCCCACCGGCGATAATGATAGTAGCTTCCTCAGCTCACGGTGACGATGAAACCTCACGCTGATAGCAGCTCTTCAGGCAGCGACAGCAATTTCACCATTTGACAGCAGCTGTTCACCTCCCTCACTTGCATGCATGGACCGATTCTCTTCTTAGCTTGATTGAAGAACACAAACAGCTGCTAACCTTGAGGAATTGCTCTCAGATCTGGACCAATCTCCTACATGCAGCTCTCTCTCTCGCTCTCTCTCCAATTACCCACGAGCAGCAGCTCACTTTCGGTTTTAGAAGATGACCGAGGAAGCTCTTCCTCACTCGATCACTCTCTTCTCCTCAACTCACTCTCGGCTTTAGCTTGAACAATGGAGGTCGAAACTTGCTTGCTTTTTGGTTTCTGATTTGAAATGAAAAAGATAAAGTGAAGGGTGTTTTATGATGACCGAGCTTGGGATGAAATGCTCACCACACTCTCACTTCTCTCACTTTGATTTTCGGATTTGAAGTATGGTGACCAGGCCTTAATTGCTTCATCATCTTTTGTTTTGTTTCCAATTTCCTTCACTTGTTTAATAACTTAAATAATATATAATTACTTTCATTTGGACACTTGTCATTGCTCCTCTCTTGCATGTGTGACATGTGTCACCACATGCAATAACTTTAATTGATTTCATGCATTCTTGCTTTTTAAATTTCAAGCTCGGATTCCGATTCCATTTCCGTCCGTCCGATAATCCGCTTTTTAAATAAATCTTGGGTTCGCATTCTCGGAATTATAAAAATTTCGAATCCGTCTCACGAACTCGAATTTATTTTTATAAATCGAAAATAATTATTCCGAATATTTTCAGACTTGATAAATATATTTTTCCGAATGGACGCAATCCATCGGAAAAATATTTCGCTCTCCGACGAACGCGGTTTTGGGTTTTACAACCTAAAAAATCCCTTTTCATTCTTATTCTTCCTTTTTTTTTTTCTTTTATTTTTGGTTTTGTTTTGCTTTGTTTGCAGTACTGGGTCAAAGACTTTGGTCGACTGGATTTAGACATCGACATTTTTGTACCAGAAGAAGGGCCCAGACTGCAATCTTTTCAGTTTTCAACTGTCATGGCAAGAGGAAGAACCACCATAAGTTCCGACGTAATGGTTGATTAACCAGAATGGCAGATGGATTTGTAACGACGTGACATCTAACTAATGAAGGATATCACTATGACCATGGCAAATGCATCTCATGTCCCCACAGACGGTGCTACCGTGAGTATGCGTCCATTAGCCCTTTGCCAACCAACACCAATGGTCTCTATACCCGAGGGGCTACAAATGTGGCACTAGTGACAGGAGGTGTTAGAAAATACAGTGCGACAACTTACGGATGCAATCAGGGCTTTGGCATAGGACAAAGCACAAAACGAGTCCAAACCCGAGACTACTATTCCCAAAGAAATTTACCAGTAGAAATAAGAGGGAGTGTTAGCTCTTGAAAGACCCATAAGAGAGTAGCTGCTACCTACCAACTCAACTCATTTCTCTAACTCACATTTGAGAGCTAAAGGTCACCAAGCTCATGTAAAGAAGAAAGTTCCCCATCCTACGAGCTTAAGACTGAGGGTGAGCCAGGATAGGAGCCGCCACATGGAGGGTGGCCATGACAGAGTTCGGGCAGCATCTTGGTATGAAAAGGATGAAGTGGACCATTAGCGACATATAGAGTAGCACCGAGTTGGCGACCTGCAAAGGGTTGGCCAGGGATATGTACTAGATCGCGGTTCTTCAAGTCGTAAACATAGCAGAAAGCATGGACCTTAGGACCTAAGGATAGAGGAGCCTCCTTATAACATGCCATCCCGGTCTCTAGGTAATTAATTAAATATTGATTTTGATTAAGGAATAAGGGAATTAATAATCCGTTCAGATATGGAAGCGTAATAGAATTTTTATAAAATTCTCGGATGGGTCCGGGGATAAGTAATAAATTCAAAATTTTAAAATAAATTAGAGCGACCGGATTCGAATAGTTATTCGAAGTCTAATGAAGTTTCCGTTTGTGAAATTGGATTTTAATAAAATTTTCAGGCGGATCCGAAGCAAAAAGCGAAAACTGTAAAACATGAAATGAATGCATGAAAGTTGGTGCATGGGAGATCATGCTTAGTAGGACAAGTCATGAAATGAGAGAGAGTGAGAGGTTGCATAGGAGATGTGTGTCATTCATGCATGCACTCAAGTGACATGTGCCAAGAGATCATGGGCCATATATAAATTAAATTGAAAAAGTGAAATAGAGGAAACAAAAGTGAAAGGAAGACATCATTGTCGGTCACCATTTCAATTGCTAACCAAGAGAGTTGCAAAGTTCTTTTCTTTTAAAATCCAAAGTTGAGAGCCCACCTTGAAAGGTAAACCAAAATCGAGAGACACTCGTTTAAAAACATCACCAAAACAGCCACTCAATCTTTCCATTCCCATTTCACCATGAGAGAATGGGGAAGTGCAGCTCATGAGAACTTGAGGAGCTGCTTGGGTGTGCAAACTAGCTCATGTAAAAGCCAGAAGAAGTCGAGCAAGAGAACAGCTGCTGTTCGGTCAAGGAAAATGCAACAGACCAGAAGAAATGTGAGCTGAAACCATGAAGAGAAGGTGAGTGAGTGCAATGACCAAAACTGAGTGCATGCAAGGAAGAAGTGCAAATCAGATCAGACCTTGACTGAGAGCAACCAAAATCTATAAGCCTGTGTATGTGTGCAATTGTGAGAAGGGCAAGAGAGAGTGCTGGCAGCTCAATACTTCAGATTTGAACCAAGAATTTGTGCATGCAATGAGAGAGTTGAAACCGAGAGCTTGCATCCAAGCTTGAGGGAGAGTAGCTCGTGAGAAGGGGCTGTTCTTAACGTCTGCAGGTTCTTGGTGGTGTGAGAGCATGTATAGCTATTAGAAGAAGCTCAAGCTATAGTATAGAAGCTTGAGAATTGATCAAGGAGCAATCGGTTGAGGGAAGATGGTTACGGCAGCAGTTTTTAGGTACGGTGATCCAAAATTTGTTTTGGGCATGTAATCTGACAATTTGTGAGTGTTTGTATGCTATCTTAAGTAATTTTGGTGTAAATATAATATTTGGTTTAGTGGGGAGGATGACAGCTTGTGCTTGTAGATAAAAAGAAAGGAGAGCGGTTGGTTGCTGTGAGTTTGTGAGCATCGTCTCATCGTCATGGTTGTTCAAAAGATATTTCGAAGCAAAAAATAGCCCGTGTTGAGGTGAGTTGCTACCCCTTTGGTCTTGTTATCATGTTTCGATTAATTTTTAAGAGTTAATCGTGTTCGTTTAGATTTAAGGAAGCTCGCAGATAGGAGAATCAATATAGGCAACCCATTCGCGTGAGTCCCTTAAAGTTTCAAAGCTTTCAAATTGATTTCGTAAAGGTAAGTTCGAATTTATGGATTTTGTTTGCAATGGAAATATTTATGAATTAGTTGTGGATTAAATTGACGATGACATGATTGGGATATAGGATTTAGAATCTAGTTAGTGCGGAGATTCGTTCGATATTGATTCGATATGTTTGCGAATGAATTTTGATATTGAAAGTGCATTGCGAAATCCGTATAGGGGCTATTATGTTTGGATAGTATCGGCTGTTATGTTTTTCTTTTAGTTTCGAAATTGTTGACATGAAAAATGATTCGCAATGATATACTTTAGAGTATTGAAAAGTTATTTGAATATTGATGATCGTTACCTAGTGTTTTGAGCAAGTTGTCCGTGAATTCGAATGTGTTAGTTGTGGTTCTAGAGCCGAATAAATTTTGATTAGTATGCCGGATGTCGAGTGCTTATAGATGTAATTCAAGTGAATAAATATGATAAGAATGATTATGAGATTGCATGATGGAATGGTTAGAAAAGAATATTGCGAATTGAATGAAATTCGATTGTGTTGCTACGTGTAATGTTTCGAATAGTTTGGATAAACTATTTTTGCTTCGCGAAAGAGTTGTTTTGTTGCATTTAATTCAAGTTATGCAAAGAATTTTCGTGCATAAAAATATGTAAAGTTGGTGAATCATTAGAGTTAAAAACAAGCAAGCAATAGCCGACGTAATTGAGTCTCATGGACTGTTTTTATATGCAGATTTTGTGGAACTTAAAAGCTGTTTTGTGTGCAGTTTTTATGCACGATTAAGGGCTGTTATTGAGTGCTTTAAGAGCTATTTTCATGCAATAAAATGAGCTATTATAGGGCTGTATTAGTGAGCTGTAAATATGCTAGTCATTGGCTGTCAAAACACGGTGTTATGTGCTGTTTTCGGAACCATTATGCATGCTGTTTTTGGGATGTGTGAATGCTGTATTTGCACCGATTATTGAGCTATTACAAGCCATTTTGATGGACTATTATATAGTGTTTTTGATGAGCCATATTGAATTGTTTTTGGTGCGGTAAAAGCAATCGTGACATACTATCATGAGTTGTTTTAGCGTCAACGTTGCATTGAAAATTATGTAAATTATTTTGTGATCGAAATCACTTGTGATGTTACCTAAAAACCTTAACATTAAATGTATAGGTAACGCGATGACAATATCGAATAAGTTGTGAACCTTGCATTAAGATGCCATGTGAGTGTAAAAATTATTTTGCCATTGATAAAAGGCAATCAAGTATGTTTTCATGAAATGTTATTAAATGTTTTACGATGTCCTCCCTTATGGAACTTCACGTTTAAGCATGAGATGTGAACTATATTTCATTTGCAGCTAACTTTATAAATGATTTATACCACCTATGGTATTCCTAGGGTGATTTCATGATATTGTCGATAATGGTAGAGTACTTGAAAAAGCGATGTAGGATTCCGTCTGGGAGTTATGATGTAGGATTCCACCTTTCCCTAGGGTAAATTATTATGCTAGTATACAACTTGTGCAATGCCGGATTCCGCACGTAGCGATATAGGATTCCGCTACTTGGTTACTAATCATATGGTCCAACGATGTAGGATTCCGCTCAGTAACCAAGTAATTGACAATATGTGCATACTAAGGCACCTGGTGTACGGTGAACAATTGTTCATCAAGGAAGTCATCTCGAATGGGTAGAGCATCGATAGCATCATTGAACTCCAAACAAGACAAATGATCAACCACAACATTTTCAACACCTTTTTTATCCTTGATTATCAGATCTGCAAAAGAAGAATCCACATAATCAAACATGCTTTAGCATCCTTCTTAGAAAGAAGATACTTAAGGGCTGCATGGTTAGTAAAAATAGTAATACGTGAACCAATCAAATAAATATGAAATTTGTCTAATGCAAAACCCACAACTAGTAGTTCTTTTTCAGGTGTAGAATAATTCCTTTGGGCACTGTTTAAGGTCATACTAGTATAGTAAACAACAAATGGCTTCCCCTTCCTTCGCTGACCTAAAACAGCTCCTACAATGTAATCACTAGTATCACACATAATTTCAAATGGCAAGTTCCAATCAGGTGGCTTTATGATAGTAGCAGTAATGAGCTTGGTAATGAGTGTTTTGAATGCTTTATCACACTTTGGAGTCCAGTTGAACTCATTTTCTTTGATCAAAAGATTACACAATGGTCGAGATCTGACAGAAAAGTTCTATATAAACCTCTTGTAAAATCCAGCATGTCTAAGAAAGGATCGAACCTCTTTTACCATTTTAGGGGTAGGTAATTTAGAGGTCACCTTTATTTTGGACTTCTCAACCTCTATCCCTCTTTCAGACACAATGCGCCCTAAAACGATCCTAGAAGATACCATGAAATGACATTTCTCCCAGTTGAGCACAAGGCCTTATTCTTCACACCTACTCAAAACAGCTTCCAAGTTAAGTAGACATGAATCAAAAGAATTACCAAAAACAGTCAAATCATCCATAAAAACTTCTATACATTTTTCAACCATATCAGAAAATATGCTCATCATGCAACGCTGAAAAGTAGCTGGTGCATTACATAAACCAAAAGGCATTTGATGAAAAGCAAAAGTGCCAAAAGGATATGAATGTTGTTTTATCTCGATCTTCTATAGCTATCTCTATTTGATAATATCCAGAAGAACCATCAAGAAAGTAATAGAAAGAATGACCAGCTACACATTTTAAAATTTGGTCAATAAATGGAAGTGGAAAATGGTCTTTTCGAGTGGCGGAATTCAATTTTCTATAGTTTATGCACATACGCCACCCAGTTACTACCTTTATGGGGATAAGAACTCCCTTATCATTTTGCATTATTGTAACCCCAAATTTTTTTGGCATATCTGTATAGGACTAATCCATTTACTGTCAGATATAGGATATGTAATTCCTGTATCTAACAATTTTAAAACCTCATTTTTAACAATTTCTTTCATTATAGGGTTCAAAATTCTTTGGAGGTCTCTACGTGGGTTACTATTTTCCTCTAAATGGATCCTATGAGAACAAATAAGTGGGCTAATACCTTTTATGTCAACTATGGTCTAATCGAGTCCAGATAAGTTTTCTCAATAAATCGATCAATTTTTCTTCTTGTTCAACACTAAGTTTGGAAGAAAGAATAATAGGAAAGGTATCATTTAGACCCAAGAATGCATGTTTCTATCCTTTAAGTAGTGGGAACAACTTAACTTTTGGTGTCTCTAAAGAAAATGGCTTCGATTTTTCTCTCTTACTTGGCAGTTCCTCGAAGCATGGCTGCTAAAATCTCTTTTGCTTATCCTGTGTGTCATCAAAATTAACAGAAACATTACAAACCTTATCAAGATATTGCAAAGATTCAAAATCAGAGTAATTGAAGAGTTATTCTAAAGAATCAGAGTCTTCCCTTTTGTATACTTCTTCCAGTATTAGTGAGTCTATCATATAGGTATGATATCATTCGTCATCATCTCATGGTTATTTTCCAACATGAAAAATGGTTATCTCTAAAGTCATATTCCCAAATGAGAGTTTCATAAGACCATTCCTACAATTGACGAGGGCGTTAGCTGTAGTAAGGAAAGGTCTTCCTAAAATCAATGGGATCTGAGACTCCATGTCAACCACGGATTGAGTGTCCAGGACCAGAAAGTCTACAAGGTAGTAGAATTTATCGATTTGAAGCAAAACATCTTCTATCATTCCCCTTAGCTTTCGCACAGATCAATCAACTAGCTGTAGTACAATAGATGTGGGCTTCATCTCCCCCAACCCTAAATGCAAGTATATGGAATATGGCATTAAATTGACACTAGCTTCCAAGTCAAGTAAAGCCTCACCGAATTCATGTGTCCCAATTTGACAAGTGATTGTAGAACATTCAGGATCTTTATGTTTGGGCGATGTCTTTTGATCAATGATCGCACTTACCTATTCCGTCAAGAATGCAGTTTTCTTAACATGGTGCTTCTTTTTCATGGTACATAGATTTTTTATCACTTTAGCATAAGTTGGTACCTGCTTGATCACATGTAACAAAGGCAGGTTAACTTAACTTGTTTAAGGTGTTCAAGAATCTCACCTTAATTTTCTGGTATTTTTCCCGTTCGGAGAGCTTGGGGAAATGGCACTTGCATTGAAATTTTCTTTTCAGGCTCTTATGGAGAGGTATCTTCAAAACTAATTGGAGTGGTGGTAGGGCTTTTATCGTTCGGTGGACTTGGCATAGTTTGTTCACCTAGTATCTTACCACTGCGAGTGACAAATTCACTTCTTTGATGTTTTATGTATTTGAAGATTGTGCCATATGTTGTCCCTTTGGATTGGACTGAGGTTGAGATGAAAGCTTTCCTTGCTCATGTTTCGTCAGAGAACTGGTGAGTTTTGTGATTTGACTTTTAATGTCCTTGTTTTCTTCTACCACTTGTGTAAGAACAACTTCAAACTTCTGGTTTGTCTTATTTTGTGCCTCCATAAATGCTTGCAAGGTTTCTTCCAAAGAGGATCTTTATGGTATAACATTGTATTGAGGTGGATAAGACCTTTGGGGGTGTGGGTTTTGGTTTCCATTGGTTAGTAGATATGGGCCGGTTGCTTTTAGATTTCCAACTAAAGTTTGGGTGGTTTCGTCAACCAGGATTGTATGTATTGGAGTAAGGTGAGTACGACTTTTGAAACATCCCTAGAGCATTACACTATTCCTCATATACCCCTCACATTTCTCCATAGGTAGGACAATCCTGTGCAAAATGGTCCACTCCTCCACAGACAAAACAAGCATTTTGAGAATCTACCTTAGCAATTGTTAGAGCATCAAGTTTTTTAGTGACAATTTCTAATTAAGCCTTAAGGTTGTCCTCTTCTCTCAAATGGTAAATTCCACTAGTTTTTGACCTATTAGTACTATCAGTAGCGTTAGGTCCGGTCCGGGTGTGAGATTTCTCAGCAAGCTCATCTAAAAACTTGATTACTTCATCGGGTTCTTTGAGAAGAAAATCCCTATTACACATTGTCTCAACAAATTTGTGCTCTCTACTAGTAAGTCCATCATAAAAGTAGCTAACTATGTACCAACTCTTATACCCATGGTGTGGGTATAAGTTCTATAATTCTTTAAACCTCTCCCAAGCTTGATATAGAGTTTCACTACCTTTTCGAGAAAAGGTGGAGATCTATTGCCTAAGGTTATTTGTCTTATGGTTCGAAAAATATTTGTTAAAGAAGGCTTGGGTCATTTCCGCCTATATACCTATGGATCTCGGTCTCAAAGAGTATAGCCAACTCTTTACTTTGTCTTTTAGGGAGAAAAGGAAAATTTTCAACTTAACCGATTCTATTGCATTAGGTTGGTAATGGAAAGTGGCCACTACTGATAGGCCCTATCTGCTTTATCTTAATACGTCCGGTGACCCGCCCGGCGACCCTACGGTGGGCCTCCAGAGGATACCTGATCCAACTAGAAGGTTCCCGTGAAGTTAACCTTTTTCCTGATAACTTGAAATATAACTATACAAATAGTTTTGGTAACCCAACATTTATATAAAAGCAGAAGTTTAAATATATTTTCATACATTCAAAACTTCAAAGTAAGATTCAAATCGAGTAGTTGAAACAAAAGGCATTGAAGTGGAATTTACAACATCATTTTAAGTAGGTTAGAGTTCATATTTAGATAAGTTTACAACTTCTTGAAAATATAGTCAACATAATTCAAGTGTTAATATTTACAACCCAAAATATTTATGACAAAAGTCATGGATAAGCATGCACATCAAGTACAATGCAACCAAGTGCTACTATTCGTGGGTCGGAGTTTCAGCGACTGAAGTTGTAGCACCTAAAGCTACACCTTGACCTGAGGAGTTTGGTTTTATAAACAAATAATACAGTGAGATAATATCATCAGTGAGTGTTATATTATTCTAAATAAAATCGAATTCAAAATGATCACCTCTATATCATTTACGAATTTATTCATAAAACCTGATTTATTCATTTCCTTTGACTTTAAACACATTCCTAAAACATGATTTATAAATCTGAAATAAAATTCAGCAGCTTACATCATTTCAATATCACATAAATGTGTAAATTAAAATGGTGGTAAATAAATTAATAAGGATTCATTTCATAATAATACAGTAAATCAACCACTAATGCTTTATTAGCCAAATGGTATACTCAGGCATATGGCAAAGCGGAATCTTACATCGCAAGGCCACATGATCGATAACTAAGTAGCGAAATCTTACATCACTCAGATAGTAAGCTAGCTCATAATATACCCTAAGGAGAAGCGGAATCCTACATCGCTTAGGTAGTAAGCTAGCTCATAATATACCTTAGGGAGAAGCGAAATCCTACATCGCAACTCCCAAACAGAATCCTACATCGCTTTAGGGTATCTACCATTACCGACGACATCATAAAATCATCCTAAGGAATACCATAGGCTTGATAAAAGAATTATAAATAAGCTGCATTTTATATAAAACCCACATTTCATTCTTGAATATAAAAATTCGTAAATGAGGATATCACAATTAGTAAAATTCATATTATGACATATTTAATCATAGAATATAACGTCACGTAAAACTTCATAACTATAAAATCTTATAACGTTATTTAACTTAATAAGCTTGTATGAAATCATAAGACTTAATATAAATTTATCCATGACAAAACGTTTATAGAATTCAAGGGATTTAGAGTTAACAATAGTTTCGAAATAATTTATTAACACTCACCGGATGCCCTATTGCGAAGCTCACAATCTATTCGATTTTGCCTCCGCATTACCTATACATTTAACATTAATGCTTTAGGTAACGCCGCATGCGAATCCAATTGCTTAATCAATAACATAACTACTACATAACAGCATCGAAATACTTCTAAATGAACTTAAAGTAGCCCGCGCATTAAAAGAGCATGTAACATTCATTCGAAACCATGATTATCATCAAAACAACACGCAACAATCAAACCAATAGTTTCGGTGCAAAAACAGCACTTAACATCACATCAAAACAACTTATATTCGTCGAACTAGCGTACGTGATTAATCGAGGCAGCTTTGATGTCAAAGTAGCTTATAATTCTAAACCAAAACAACATGCTACAACATCACAATAGCCCATAAATTACTTCTAAAACAGTATGCAAAACAGTCCTCCAAAACAGCTTGTAACGTAATGTTTCAACGGCTCGTTTCGCGATGTTTTTAGACAGCTCAACTAAGTGCATTTTAACAGCCCATCAAGTGACCAATTAACAGCCCATAATCAATCAAAAACAGCCCCTAAAAACGGATTTTACACAAACATCCCAACAATGAGATCATCCGCAATCGCATTAAAATTGCAACGAAACATAATCTAATGAACCTCCGCACTAACGAGGTTCTAAATCCTAAAACCCAATCATAACATCAACGAATCTCATCCATAACTCAATCTAAACATTTTTTATCAAAATGCAGTCCATAAAAACTCAACATAACTCTCGAAAATCACTTCGAAAGCTTCGATAATCACTCACGAAATGCTGTCCTTATAATCTCTCTTGACCAAACCTATACAAGCCTCCAAGCATCAAATTTTTTATCAACTCAAGCATCAAAAATACACAAAACCTCCACAATAGTAGCTACTTACCTCATGGCTATCCAAAACTCAAAAACAGCCAGTAAACCAACATGCATGCAAACTGATTTTAATTATTCTTCATAACCGAGCTTCCTTCAATCTAAAATCAACATGCACGGCTTAGAACTACTCAAATTCAACCTAAACACTCTCAAATGATAGCAACCTCACCTTTGATGCGCCGTTTTCACCTCAAAGTAGCTTCAGATCTCTTTCACGAGTTAATGCACGACCTGACACTTTCAAAACTGCTATCAAACCATCACAAGTTGTTGCATGAGCTGAAAACACTTTAAAACAAGTCTCCAATTCATACCCAAGCAGCTGGAATTAGAAAACTCACTCTCAAAACTACTGAAAACCGAATGGAGAGGAGAAGTGAGGGTGATTCATGCTCGAATCTGCACTTGGAGGCTTACACGAGCTGTCCTCTTCAAAACAACTGCTGCACTTGTATCTCACGCCGTTCCCCTGCTTGCATGCGATGTACTCTTCCTCCAATGGCTGTTGTAGCTGCTGCACTTAAAGGTTCCCTTCCAGATCTAGCTGAAAATCGAATGGGAGAGGAAGTGATAGCTGATCCTTGCTCGGTTCTGCTTGGAGCATGATCTCGGTCTGCACTGGTTTTGGGTTTAGCTCTCAAGCTCTTCCTCTCTCACTCTAAGCTCACGGGTTTTGAAATGGATGGTGACCGAACTGGGTGCTCTCGGCAAAATAGGTCACTCCTCTTTCCTTGCTTTAATTTAATTGATTTTCACTTCTAATCTCTCTCCAATGACCGAGAGGATGCTTGAGATTGAGAAAGGAAATGTTTACTTTGATGTGGACCGAATAAGCTGCACTTATGTACTTAATTTTCTTATCTTCAATTTGATTTATATAAGCTTCTTCAAATCTTGACAATCGGCGCTTAAGCACAAATCCATTGTGCCACACGCTTTGCTTTCTCATTGCATGCTTGCATTCACTCGAATTCCGACTTCGAGTTCGCTTTTACCCGATAATTTTCGAATCACTCGGAATCTTTTCAAATAGATTTATTTTCAATCCGATTTACTTTTATTTAACTTGATATAATTTTTCAAGACTTTCCAATTACTTAATTCACTTTTCGAAAAAAAAAAAAAATTGATTCCTACGGATTCTTTCCATTCGAAACCACCATCCAGCAAAAATAACTCGTTTTCCGACGAATGAGGTTTTGGGTTCTACAACTACCTCTTCAAATTCCCTAATATGCACATATGGATTTTCACTCTCTAAACCATGAAAGGTAAGCAATAGTTGAATCATTCCAGGTTTGAAATCTATTCGTGGCATAGTTGGGGGGAACATTATGCATGATGCTGTGTCAATGCAAGTAGGGTGCAAATAGTCTTTTTAAGAACCTAAAAGGGACGTCCTCCTTTTGACTCATATTTGTGGGACTAGAAGAAGAACTAAAGGATGTATCAAATTTAGAAGCAGTTTCACTAGCTAAATCAGATGGAAGTTCCAATTCAATTCTTCTAAAAAATCTTTCTTGTTCCTCTCTAGTTCGATTCATTTACCTTATGCAACTTTTGTTTTTTTTAATGTCTTCAAAGAAAAAGACAAAGAAAAAGAAAAAAAAGAAAAGAAAATACAATCCCAAAAAGAAATTGTAAGAAAAAAGGAAATAAATAGAAATACTAATGACAATAAAAAATAAAATAAATATTCACAAAATTAAAATAAACAAAAATAAAAACGTACCGTTTTTGAACCCTTTAGTTGATTTACCTTCCCCGGCAACGGCGCCAAATTTTGGTTATGTCCAAAATATCACATTTGACTAAACAGTTGTTACATCATAACTTTAAGGAATCGATACCACATAGAAGTGAATAACAAGAGGAATTCAAAACAGTAAAAAAAAAAATAAAATTAAATAATGAACAATAAATAATAGAGACCAATAAAAAGGAGAATTATTTGAGAGTGTTCAATTCGAGAATGAAAGAAACAAACTAAAAAGAAAACTAATTAATAATAACCGATAGAGAAAATACTAAGGCTTTGAAAGTTACTTAATTGTTTAATTTTCTATTATCAACTTTGATTTCAAACTACTCAATTACATGTTTCACATCCCAAATAGACAATTGGAAAATAAGGATTTGAAGATCAAATAAAAACACCAATAAAATATTGCAAAACTCTTTCAATTTAATAACAATTTCGGATATAACTTATAAGTTATCTAAGAACGATAATATATCAAATTGACAATACTATAGTCAAAAATTAACTTATAAATTTATCAATTCAGAAACTATATTTTTAATATGAACCACATAAAAAAAGCTTGACTGAATTTATATGAAACTGCAAAATATAATTTCTGAATCAAAACTTCAAAAAGGAGTTTAACATAAACATTGAAGAATTTGAATAGAAACAAACTTGAATAACAGTAATCTTACAATGAAGATCACCTCTCAGCCTCATTTCAATTTTAGCCTAACTTGCTCATTATTTCACAAATTCTACAGAGAAAATGTGAAAATAAAATAGCAAGATATTTTCTCTCAAATACTTTAATATTTTTTTCTCTAAACTGGTTGCCATTGTTGTGCTGCCAAATGCCCTATTTATAGAAGCAAAAAGTCTTTCCATAAATCTTCCCATTTTATTCACAAATTTGTCTTAATCCATCACCATAAATCGCTACCACTTCCAAAATTTGAGAGACAAATCAAATTCCAAATCATCTCCACAAATCACTCCATCAATCATATTTCATCCAACTTTTCTTTCAAATTTTGAAAGTCAAATTTTATCCCCATCATCTCCACAAATTGCTTGATCATTTTTTAAATTTGAAAATCAAATCTGGTGAGAGTGTATGGGCAGTGAAGCTTAGGACTGGAGAAATTTCGGGTCTGATTATGTTTATGTTTAACTGCTTAACTTTGGTAACATTTAGGCCTTGTGCACTTGAGTTGAAATTCTTTAAATTAAGTTTCTTGATTTTATTTCTTAAAAACATCACAAACACAAAATAAGTACCCATAAATTATATCAAAATTATCAATTTTATGAGCATAAAAATACATTAAATCAAATGATCAAACCAAATGCATTCATAAAAATAATCAAATAAAAATGTTCAATTAAATAACATATTTTGACAAATGCAATCAAATTTCTAATATTAAAATTTTATTTTTATGCTCTAATAAAAAACACTAAATGGTTGTTTGTTTTTTACACTTAACATTTAATGATGCTGAATTAGGTCAATTAAGAGATTTTTTTTTTTTAAGTGGTCAAATCACTTAAAATCATCCAAAAACCACGGAAACGGAATAAAAAATTAGTATTTTCTAATTTTTCACTTAATACAAAATCACTGAATGATTTTATAAATATATTATTTCAAGTTTATCCTTCTTAAAATAATATGATTCCAATTTTTTCAATTTTATTTTATACAAATTTCTTTTAATATTTTAACAAACAACATTAAAAAATAAAAACCCTAAACATCTCAACATCAAATTTTTTTATAACTAGATTACTATATTTATCTGATCAAATTCCGGTAAAAATATTTGTTGATCAAGTATTTATGCAACAACTCAAATATCAAATTGTAAATCAATTTGTTTAAGTATTTGATTATTCTTATTTAATTATAGTAGACAACATATCTTACTTTACAATTTCAACTTTTATTGTAATAGTAATTTAATTTAAAATCATTTTATTTATTTTTATTTGAATATATAAATTTAATTGACTCTACTATTTTAATTATGAATAAAAGTACTATATATATAAGTTACAATTTCAACTTTTGTTATAATAGTAATTAAATTTAAAATTATTTTGTTTATTTTTATTTGAACATATAAACTTAATTGATTCTATTATAATAATTAATCTTATTTTAATTATGAATAAAAATATTATATATAAGTATTTTAATATTTGTTAAATAATTTATTATAATTGTTTGTATCATATTAAATAAAAGTACACAACAATTAATAGTAAAAGAATACAAATGTCAAATTACTAGTAATCAGACACTTTTAACTTTAAAAAACCAACAAAATTATTATATATTCAGAGGTAAGAAAAGAAAAAACAAACATGTCTATCATATTTCAGATTTCAGTAACTATTTAACTTTTAGTCTTCAACAATATTGTTCGGTTTTCAAATAAAAAAATAAACGACCCCTAAGACTCACTAGTCCCACACGTTTTTCTTTTCTTTTAATCGACTTTTCTTTCAACACGTTTTTCTTTTAATCAACTTTTGTTTCAGAAGCATTAGGACCCATTGGTCCCACATCAATTATGCTTTTGTAAAAAGTTTGACCTCATAAAATTGAATTTTGATGGTTTACATAGAGTTTCAAATATGAATTGTAAAGAGCTTATTATGATTTTTATGTATGCAATTTACTCAAAAGAGTCTCAGTATTCAAACTATTAGCTTGTAAAACTATGAAAAGGCTCTTTTAAATTTATTTTCTTTGGAATATACAAGTCCTTTTGGCCTCCACCACATCAATAGACAGAGAAACACCAATGGATTATTATGGTACACTCCATAAAAAACTTGGTAGTAGATGGATGCAATATAATTTTTGGACTTTTGTTCTATTCTTTTATGCGTTCGTTACTACTATTCTTCCAATTTGACTATATAGAGCACTTGAGAGTATGATGTATTCTCCACTAGGAACAATATGTTGGAATACTTTATGTTAAATTGACTTCTTTGATTAATTTTGACTTTTGAGATTAAATAAAAAATTGTCATATAGATGCAATACTTTTTCAGTTTAAATATTGTTTACGTAGGGTCAGCAACATGAATTAAAAAAAAAAAAAAAAAAAAAAAAAAAAAAAGCTTGCCCCACCCCCTTATGTTGTGTGCATTTTTTGTTGCATATTGGCTTGCTAAGGTAAGAAATGGCTTCTTTTAATTTATTTTATTTGGTATATGTTCTCCTTGAATAGTTTGCAATCCGCTAACTAAATGTAAAATCTCTTTTATAACATAGGTTTTAGGTCCAACAATGACTCTCAGCAAGGCATGTTCTTTATATAAAATATGAATTAGAATCTCAGCAATCATAATGGATGTTTGGTTTCTTTTCATGTATAAGGACAAAAAATTTATCATATAAAAAGAAGTCTCAATGTTATGCTCTGAATATCTTGTAGTATCTTCTAATGGTTTCATATTTTTCAAATATAAGTATATTTGCAACAATTTTTCACTGTCTTCTTATGCAGGACATTCTTCCTGTAGATGCACTAACAAACTAACCATAAGAATTGTGTTTTCATTAAATTGAAGTCTATCAATGGAAGATGTTAATACTATTAAACACACTTGGCCTTTTTTTTTATTTTTTTATTTTGGCTGTTTGATTTCTCATTCCGTCGCTTACGTAACTTAATTCATGATTTGGTCGCCTTCCTGACTCGTAAGGGCATGAGGGATGATTTAGGATATTATATAGCTTGGACCAAACAAGAAAGTGGTTAGTTCTCCTGAATATGTCAATTTTGACTAACATTATAACAGTACTTACTACTTTAAAAAATAGGGTGATGCAGAGCTGGTGCTCGAAAGATTGCTCCAAAACATTTTACATGGCGGGTGCAAGGTTGACTTTTTTCAATACCTAACTATTACATATCTATTCGCTTTTTCTGCAAAATATTACTCAAGACTTTGGTGTTTCGTGCTTAGCATGGGAAGAATAGCATAACATGACCAGCCAATGACGAGGAGATGATTTCACAATGTTGTTTTCAGAATTAATTTTTCAGGTGTGATGAATAGCATATGAATCCTTATACACACACACACACACACATACATGCACACACACTACCTTGTAAAAAAATGCTAGCCGGTTTTTTAAGTATAGTATAATAAAATTGTCTTATGTCCCAGAAGATCAAATTGACTAGTTGTATTCTCTGCCCAATCCTTGATTGCTTAAGCGCACAAACTATGTTTGATTGATTTTTTTTATTTTCAAATTTTGAACTGATTGAATTCCAAGTATGTTAACAATTTGTAGTTGGTCACATAGCAAATCAATTACAGAAGAATAAACTTATGACATTAGTTTCTTTCTTTATGGCTCAAGCTATACAGGACATATCTGCTCTGGTGCAGCCAAGGGAGACTGTAGTTTCTCTATTCTGACATCTTAACCTGTTTGAAGTAGGTGCATATTCATATATGGCTATATCAATTTAACTGTAAAGCCTGAAAGCTCCTATGATATTGATGTTTCACCTTTTCTTTGGTTTTAGGCTCTGGTCCTATAAAGCTTAATCTGGTCCCCAACATAAATCGCAATACTAGAAGCATCAAATTTGATTAGGTAATTCGGCAACTGGAATGATGTGTACTTTCGTTTTCTGCAGAAAAGTTCTAGTAGGCTTATTATAATTGAGAAAACTTTTCAGTGCTATGCATAGGAAACAGGGCATGCACCTTGGAGTATGTATGTGATTGAGCAAGACAGCTCAAGTCTTCTTTCCAGGAAAAAAATGGTAAGAGAAGTGATTTAGTGGCAGATAACATTAAGAATGTATAGTTTATGACAAAGCAAAGCAACTATAGAAGCACATGAAATAACTAACAAACATATGAATTTGTTATTTTCTTTATGTCTTTAGCTATATTGGACAAATCTGCTTTGATGCAGCCAAGGGATATTGTAGTTCCTGTATTCTGACATCCCAATTCTCAAGTTGTTTAAAGCAGGTACATATTCCCATGTCGATTAAACTTTAAAGCTTTAAAGCTCCTATGGTATGGATATTTCACATTGTCTTTTTGTCTCCTCTCTTTCAGGCTTATGTTCAGTAAAGATTTCATTGGGTTCTAGCCTAAATTGCAGTTTTATAAGCAGCAATTTTTATAAGGTAACTAACTAACTGGAATGCTGTATATTTTTGTTTTCATATTGAAACAAGAGATCTAGCAAAGTCAGATTTCATAAAACATTTCAATACTATGCATAATAACCTAGGCATGCAGTTTAGAGTGTGATATGTGAACCCTAACTCATAGTTCCTAAAAGTTTAAACGTTTTCTTCCTATAAAAATAATTATCTAGCAAGCGCCTTAACCTTTTTTTATGTTGCATGTTTCTTGTCACAATATTCACAAAAAATATATATATATAATAGTAATAATATATATATATATAATAAAACAAAGTAATGGAACATTGTGAAAAGAGAGTTGCAATAACCCAAACTACATAGATAAAGTATGAAAGATGGCTAGAGTACTTTTCTTAATTGAGAAGCAAGATTAATTTGGTTAGTTATATACTATAATACCATTTTAATGTTGTTAAAAGTACTCTTGAAAGTTGCTCGGTTACAAAACATAACTGAAACTGCAGGCCATAAGGTTATCTGACTCACAATGTTCAATTTCAGGTTTGCTTATGACGTAAGACAACATATTATGGCTTTAAGAAAAGCAAAGACCAAAAAACAACTCAGTAAAATAAAAAAGGAACAATAATGTATATTGCTAGGTGGGCTCTCATCATAATTGTTCTGTGTCGTGTGTGGCTTTAGTATTAATTTTTAGTTAATCAATTGTCATTTCCCAATCTCAGTCTGCCTAATTGTGGAACCATGAAGCATCATGAAGGCTTAAGCATGGGGTTATGCAACTTCCATTATATTATTGTTAAACATGATTGTATTTTAGCGCTCGGAATTGTTGGAGGAAGTTAGTACTTACTACATGACATTGTTGTCAATTTAGAAGATTATTAATATTTTTCACGTCATACGATGATGAAAAGTATTAAATCAATTCTTAAACGAAAACTATATGGATTGAGAACCTTGATAATACCTTTTATTTCGAGAAAAGCATAAATCAATTTTCGAATCCTTATTTTTATGGCAAATTCAGTATTTAGTTTTCTCCAAAAAAACAAAAAATTATTGTAACACACCTAAACTTGGTCCAGGTCCATTAGAGCAACAATAAGTATACAATGGGGCGAAAGTTAAAATCCAAATCCAGTTACTACTAGAAATGCCATGGCATGGACCTATACTAAATTGTAAGCTTGGACTGATTCTTATTCTTTTAAGGCTGGGCCAAACATCCAAGACTCTAGAACAAAATTGAGTCCAAAGTTGGATTTTAGTTCGATGGATTCTACTTTGATCAAGTCCAAAGAAAACTTAAATGCTTTTTTTTTTTTTTTTTAATTCATTACACATATTATTACACAAATAGATATATTATCGGACACTCCACTCTAGATAGACTCACGAAGGCACGAGCTGGAATGAAGGCTTCCTAAAGCGGGAGAATAGATCTCGAGAGAGGAAGGAAACCTCTACACATACAGGGAAAAACTGTCACTAACATTGAGTGACAGTGAGTCGAACCTAGGCATATGTACATGTTAAAGTCAGCCCAACTCTACTGAGGCAATGGGCTTTCCACAAAATTTAAATGCTTAAAAACAACTCAATGTATAAATTGAAAGAAAGGAATTAAAAAGAGCATATATACGAGAGCCAAGTGTGCATTCAATTGACAACAATGCATGAAAGCAAATCGGGTGTCAAAGAAGAGGAAAAAAAATAAAATAAAATAAAAAAGAAGAAGAAGAAGAAGAAGAAGAGAGAGCAAACTTCTTTAGTATTTTATATTTTAATTGAAGATTTTTTGTGTAATTTTGTGGATTATTTCTCTACAAAGTTCCCAAACTCCATGCATATAAATGTCAAGTCGAAATTAGGGTGTGAAGTGATAAGCATTTATTAAATAAAAATTATTTGCATAAAAAATAAATGATATTTATTAAATAACCAAAGTATTAGTGAGAGTGAAGTACTCTTAGAGTGTCTTTGTTTGATAGGAACTAGTGGGAAGGAAAATGATTAAAAATCCTGACCCAATGTTTGGCACAGAAAAAAGAAGGGAAGGGCAAGGAAGAGCAGCTTTCGGGGCCTCCATCAAATCTTGGTCAGGATTTCCTTGACCCATCACTTGGTTGGGGTTTTGAAATCCCGTCCAGTTTAGGATTTCAACCTTTTTTTTTTTGTAATTTTATAATTACTAAATAATATATATAAATATTTATTATAATAAAATAATTGGAAGTTGATTAAAAATATTGTTATAAAATAGTAAAATTTATTTTTAATATGATTAATTATTTTTATTTTTATTTATTTTAATTGCTCTTTATATTAAATATATTTAAAAATTAATTTATTATAAAAATAAATTTAATTCAACATTAAATTAATTTAATAAAATCCAATCTAATCCTAATTGCTCTAAACACGTTACAATAATTATTAAATCTTATATAATTTTATTTAATTTAATTACATTAAATCTAATCTCATATGATACATCAAATGATACCTTAATTGATAAAATATTCCTACCTTTGATAGGTTCTGGGCTCCCACTAGGCCCATATAGTAAAATGGGGCACTCCATGGGAGGCTTACAAAATATTATTCGGCTCGTGGACTCATTTGCTAGACTCTAAATTTTAATTGAGAAAATGCCAAAAATGACCCATTTGGAGAGGGGAGCTTCAAAACTAACCTTTGTGTTTTTGTTAGTACAAAAAAGAGCATGAATGGACAAGAATGCCCTTAATGAAATGGGAGACATAAAGCTGGAACAAATTGATAGAAGCTGAACTGTTTTTGATAAAACTCTCTTCTCCCCCATTTGTAATCTCTCACAACAAGCAGCGTCTCCGGCCGTAACCTCTCTTTTCACTTCCTAATCTCTCATGCCAAGCAGCTGTGCTACAGTCTCCGCCACCGGCCTTCCATTCTGCCACTTCCGACGGCCAACATCTCTTCTCACTTCCTACCACCAAACTCTCTTATCACTTCCCACAGCCACCTTTCTTGATGCTGCAGCTCTTTTTCTTGACAGTCTATCAAACTGATCTTGTGGAATCACCATCTCCGACTCCCGCCTCTGGGTGCACACGAAGCTCTTGTTGTCCACCATGCTTATATCTTCATCTTCATCTTGACCACCATCACTACCCATCGCTCCACGTCGTAGTATTTCTTGTTGTTCAGCTCCTCCACTTCTTCCTCCTCCATGTCATAATCGCCGCCATTCGCATCGCCTTCGTCGACTCCACTTCTTCCTTCTCCATGTTGTAGTTACCGCCGTTCGCATCGCCCTCTTCGACTCCACTTCTTCCTCCTCCATGTCGTAGTCATCGTCGTCCTGTCGCCCTTATCAGTACATGCCAGTAGATAGTTTTTTTAGGAAGGCATGCAAATGGAGGGGAGCTTAATGGATGAATGAAGGAAAGCCATTTTAGTGTTGTTGAAAGAGCAAGGTTTGCAGGTCTAATACCTTACGGGTTGTGGCAGTTTGACATATTTTGTGTGTAGTTTTATAGATATAATTAGAATGTGAAAGTTATTGTATTGGAAGTTATTATTAGTGAATTTGTAATTGAATTTGAGAGAGATTTATAATAGAGGTTGACAATCGGAGTTTATAAGCAAAGTCATCATGTTTGAATGTTGAGAATCCAAATCTTTTGTAAAGTAACCCAACTGGATTGGGATTCCCAACCTCAAGATTGGGATTCCCAACCTCAAGGTTGGGATTTTCGACCTATCCCAACTTGTAGGTTGAGAATCCCAACTTCTAGGTTGGGAATCCCAATCTTAATTGAATATCTAAGGTTGAGATTTTCAATCTTAGGTTGAGAATCATAATCTTAGGATCGAGAATCCCAACTTAAATGTGTATTGTTTATTAAGGTTGGGATTCTCAACCTTTGGGTTGAGATTCGCAACCTCAGATTTTCAATCAAGTCATGATACCGACAAACCTAGAGGTTAGAAATCCTAACTTTGATGTCAGGATTCTCAACCTTGATTGAAAATCAAATTTAGGATTCTCAATCTCAACCTAGAGGTTGAGAATCCCAATTTGGATATATTTACTTAAAGTTCTGATTTCCAACTTGAAGGTTGGGAATATCAACTTCAAAGTTGAGATTTCTAACTTTTAGATTGGGATTTCCAACCCTATAGTTGAGTTCACATTAGGAATCCCAACCTTAAAGTTCGGATTCCCAACTCTCCCGACGTCAGGCGTGATCTAGAGTTGAGAATCCCAATCTAGGAGTGAAAATCTCAACCTTTGCGTTGAGATTCCCAACCTTTAGGTTGGGATTCCCAATTTCTGGATTGGGAATTCACCCTAGATCCCAACGAAAGTATGCAATTCCAACCTTTTGGTTGGGAATCACAATCGAAAGGTTTGGATTTCCAACCTGAAATCCCAACCTAAAGGTTGGGAATCCCTAATTCCGGTTTGGAAATCCAACAAGAAAGTTGGTGGGATATATGGCCTAAAAGTTTGGGAATCCTAACCCTCCAAATCCTAGGTTCCCAATCTATAGGTTGGGATTTCCAACCTAATCTCTACACGAAGGTTGAGTACTCTTTTTTGTACTTCCAATAAATCTTAGATAATAGATGTTAAAACCCTTTCAGTTGAATTGGTTTATTTATGGTGAAATTAGATCTGTTTAGTGTTGGAATATAAGATAAATTATGTTGGCAAGAATATGTGACTTTTACTTAATATCAAGTGATTCATTCTTCTCTTGCAATTGGAACACCAAACATAATTATTGGAACATTCATCTTCATAAGATTGCTTAAAAGAGCAATATTCATTGACACAAACACTCCGACAATAATAGCAAGCACATCAATAGGTTTATTAGTAGAGAAACTCTCAAACTTACTTCTGACATTCATTGTATATTCAAACTAAAAGACGGATTTACTAGAAATATTTCTAATTGTGACATCATAACAAATGACAACATCACAAAGAATAACTATCAAGATCTTGAATAAAGTTCCTAGTTTAGACAATCCTCGGGATGATAAGTTACCCGATGCAAAGACTCAACTTTTACAAAATAAATACCTTGGTAAAAAATATATTAAGTACACTATAATATAATGACTGAGACTAAATTGATAAGTGTGTCCTGTAAACCAAATAGAAGCAAAAATGGTCATTTCGAAATTTGCTTCATAAAATTTAATTATCCAAAATTAACTCATCACGAAATGGAATTAAAACCAATCATGCGTACAAAGATCACATAATGTAAGTGCATGTACAATACAGTCCTCGACAATGTGTTTTGTGAGCTGTTGCTCTTGCTGTTGTCTCGTTCTCATCTTCTCAACGCTTTCCTTTTCCTTGTGGGAGTTTGGTTGAAAACGAAGGGCATGCATGGCCTCATTGTGCATGGTCATTTTTTCGAAAGCAATCATACCCTCGCAGTCTTCCAAATTCTGAATGTTTGTGCAGGTTACTCACCCATGGGATAGAATATGTGATTGACACCAATAACTTTTATACACCTCGACAGCAGGATGTGCACAAATGGCTTTCAAACTACGAGATGACATCCACAGGACCTCCATAACCTCCAACTGCAACAACTTGTTGAGATAAATTGATTTGACAAATATAAGAGACAAGTCAAATTAGAAATATAAAACATTATTCATTCTATTGAACTAACAATAAAACAGACAATGATGCATTAGTTGAATGAGGAAAAGGGAAAAGAAATACGTGTGCACAGAGAGATTTTCATGTCGAGAGAATATCACGTGATAATTCTTTTCATGTTGTTCATAGTACTGATAACTTGTAATAGAAAGGATGTCAATCAGGACTCATAACTTCTATAACATTATCTATAAACAATGAGGATGGATAAGTACAATGAGGATGGATAAGTACATAAAAAAGTGATTAATTTATGGACTTTAGCATTAAAAATTAATTTGATTGCATACGAAAGAAAAGAAAGAAGCGAAAAAACAAAGAAGAAAATTAAAATGTAAATCAATTCCTCTTAATTATAATCATAGTTTTACACCATTGATATTACATACCACCATTGATATTACATACTTTTACACCATTCATAAAGAACATACATAGGGCTAGAAGAAATGGTTGTGCATGAATAACAATGTCATACTCTGACATTCTTTAATCATCATTAATAGAAATCAATGATCAACCTTTTAAAATAGCAACCTGGGTTTTTGCACTAGATATCGAAAACCTATGACCAAGCCAATGAAACTCTATCATGGATGCAACCTGTTGAGATCTTTCCTCTGCCATAACAGCCTGCAACAACATAGTGCAAGGCATCAGTGCTGATGCCAGCATATGGCATACTGCTTACAATATCAATCTTACCTCCAATTTTGCTTTAAAAAGGTCCAAGGTAGGACCTTCCATCTCACCAATTTGCAATAGTTCAGAGGTTTGCAAATAAGATTTTTAATCAATTCATCCACTTATCATAGAAATCCACATAGAAATCCACTTATATTATGGAGACACTAGACAAGTCTCTTGATTAAAAAGACAACAATAAACAATATACATTATAGTCTAACAACAGAGACGAACCTGACACTTTTGAAATTCTTCAATGTTGGATCCCAATTCTGATTTTGTTCAAATAACAAATTCCCTTTCATGTAGGACACATAAGCCTACATATTATTAAAAAAAAGGTGAATAAAAGAAACCTACTCACCATTCCATTACATAACAGGAATAGTCTTCAATAGGTAATACCTCAATGGTACTTCTAAACAAAGGTATTGAAACATTTAAAAGACATAAATTCAAAAATAATAAATAGTCAGTCATATATTTAACATATGTAAGTGAGAAATATTACATAAATAGCTAGTCATCCATAACAATAAGGCAAAGCTTGAGAATTTATCCTCCAACAGCCATGCATAAGTGACTGGCACAAACTTCATACCTTATATGCTCTATATCTGCCACAAACTTAAGTAAAACTAAAGCCAAATAATCATTCAGTTAATTTGTCAACTCCCAATAATTGATATTCTAAAGATATGACAAGCCAGACAAGATATTTGGTGCCAACGTCTGACAACCATGAGACACAATTCTCATGCATTAGCATATGCATAAAACCTGGGAAACATTTTATGAACTGTATCAAAATTATAGTCTGATAAGTGATAAGAAAATGTCATATTCCTAATGTGTGGGCAAATATTATTTTAGGAGTTAGAACTCTATCAAAATGATTGGGTGTACTGCAATGGCAGAGGTAATATTTAACTTAAATCAAAACATCACAATAAACTCAACTACTCTACTACTATGCAATACAAAAGAAGCAAACTAAAGCAAAACAACTTACCTTGTAAGAACATCAGAAAGGGCATTTGGACCAAAAGGAATGTGAACTATATGATTGCTACCATTATTGTTCACAGCAGCGAGAAGTGCTTTCAGTTTCTCTGTCTTACCATCGTCCATTTCACCAAAATTGACAATGTCAAGTGACACACTATTTTTTTTCAACTTCCTTCCGATCATCTCCAACGACTTCTTTTCATGTTTGATAGGACTTTAAACAGACAACCTTAATAAGCAACAATATAATTTTAACATGGAAACGGTAGAAAGATAATAGATAAAGAGCCAAAGCAGAACACACCTTCAAGCAAATACAATAATTCTCTGTTGCTGCTTTTTATTTTGGCGACACTTAAGAGCCGGTTGAGCCACCTGGATCCCAGCAACAAGATTCATCTGGCCACCTATTTCTAGACCTACTTATAGAAAACAGAAAAAAAAAATTTAAAACATAATGGCTTAAGGCAAAAGTTTAACCCTTCAGTATCAACTTCTCATAGCCATTTCAGATAACAATATTGTTGAGAATACCAATAATTTAGGGCACATAAATAACACTAGTTACCAACCATAATATAGTACAATAAGCAATAAGTTAAACCAATCAGCCCCTAACAAAATGTTTTGGCAATCTTGTCAGTAAAACTTAAACTTACTCATCATTTTGATGAGGCTGAAAGTCCTTGCCAGCATCAGTTGTATCAAACTTTGCAGATTCACCTATATTTTCTCAAACCTTGCTGAAAGTCCTCGCCAGCATCAGGCTCAAAACATCAAATTATATATCCAACCATACAAATTAAATATCACGAACACTCATTCAACACAAAGAAAAAAAAAAACAAAAACAAAAAACTCAACTCATTTAACTCATATTTTCTGAACAACTAAACACTAACCAACAACCACAAGATCTCATCCCAGTCTCACAAACTTCAAATACCATTCAAGGACCCTCATTTCCACACAAAACTGCACCCAACAATCTCAACTCAAAAACCCCAGATCTTACTTCCAACCCCAGAAACACAAAAAAGCATCAACACCCCACAAAACACAAAACACAAAAACATGAGGAAAAAAAGATCACATTTTGCAAGTGAAAAACAACAAGAACAAAGTTAAAGTTTACCAATATGAGTACTTTGAAGCAGAAGCTCCAGTGGATGTGTCTCTGTCTATGGTTTCAGATTTAGAGCTTCGATTTTTCTTGTTCTGTTTTTGGTTTCAGTGAGTAAACGACGATGAGTATGTATGTTAATAAAAGACATGAGTAAACGACGATGGGTGGGTCGGGCTTGCCTGCTCGATCGTCGGTGGAGGTCAGCAATCGGTGGCATGTGACGGTTATGAGGTAGGATAGTGGGTCGGGCTTCCTACAGTTTCTTTGACAAAAAATAACACAAAAACCTTACCGAGAGAGAGAATGACGTTGGGTGAGCCTTGTCGGTCGTGGGTGTAGGTTGGCAATCGGTAAGATGCGACGGTGATGAGATCGGAGAATGTCAGCAAAAGGTTAGGAATAGAGAGAGTGAACCGGTTAGTGAAGACAGAGTGACAGACACAAAATTATAAACGATAGGGTCAAGGGCATTTTCGTCCGAAAAAAGACAACTTGCAATGCTTTGAAAAAAAAAGGTCATGGTTGCAATGGGTTATAGAAAATAGGTTACTTTTCAACAAAACCCATTTTAATTATGAGTTAGGTGGTATTATTATTATCATTTTTTTTTTTTAAATTATCATCTATTTCTGAAGGTAAAATAAAATTATTTCGTTAGAAAATGTGTATATATATATTTTTGGATCATTAGGCTGGCCTAAAGATTAAGCGGAATTAGACACTTGTAGGATGATCCAAAAAACAACTTTCATACTGGAGAGATCGGTCCATACAAAAGTGAGAGGACGGTTCATACAAAGTGGGAGAAGATAGCCACATAATGTTTGCATTTATGGGTGTCAAACCAAGTTCTCATAACAGCAAAGCACCAATGACGTTAGAAAATGTTTTATGACTTCCAATTTGAGGAATAAATATAAGTAGGTAGTAGGATTTACTGAATTTGCTCATCAGATCATTTTGATTTCTAGATTACATTGTGTTATATATATTTTTAGGACTGTGCAAATGAGCTAATAAAAACCCAACGTAATGATCCAAAGGATTGGCCCAACAGACAAGGGCCTAGCTTGCCAAGTCTCAACTCGTGGAAGCAAGCTCCTAAAACACCTGAGCTCACATGGACAAGCCCCTAATTCACTAAGGATGTCTAGCTCGCAGATAAGAGCTCACAATCCTCAGAATTATCAGCTCGCATACATATGTACATGACATCCAACTCATAATAACGAGCTCTCACATGAAGCAGCTCATTGACTCAAGCCTTCAGCACAGACATGACCTCAGTTTGTGTAGACAAGCTCTCAGGTCGCTGGTTAACATCAGAGCTGCCTAACACGAGCTTCAAGTCGCCCAGAGTAGAACCAGCTTATGGAATGACGTATTGTACACGCTGAACCTTTTTCAGAATAG
The DNA here is from genome assembly GCA_022984855.1 of Dimocarpus longan. NCBI lineage: Eukaryota > Viridiplantae > Streptophyta > Magnoliopsida > Sapindales > Sapindaceae > Dimocarpus > Dimocarpus longan. The sequence continues at coordinate 12,326,003 of CM041013.1, forward strand.
CAGCAGCGTAAATTAAGAAACACATAATTATCAAATTAGGACCCGGATTTCAGGGGATTTAACCCTACAATTAATGAGTGTCAGTTTTGGAAAAATGTAATAAATAATTTTGTTATGGGTATTTTTAGGTTACTGAAATGAGCTGGTAAAAGCCCAGTACTGTTGATAGAAATCCAAGACAAATGAGAGCCCAAGACCTTTCAAGAAGAATAGATTGAACATTTGGTTAAGGTAGATCACCTAAGAATCCAGTTTATCAGATATACAGCTCGTCAGACAGCCAGCTCCCAGACTTAGACAACATTATCAATTCACAGAAGCAAACCTCAGTCAGACTTCGAACATTTCAGCTCGTTGAGACAAGCTCTCAGCTTCTATAGCTTGCAGGATGCGAATCAGACACTGTCGAATCGTTAGAGCAAAAGTCAGCAAGACGTATCGTACACGCCTAATCCTATCAGAGATTACAGCGTAGATTATGGAGATCTCACCTAACCAGCATGGGTTTAGCATCTAAGTCCATGCTTTGACAGAGTTGACCTAACAAATGTCAAACGCATTAAATGTAATCCAGGTGCATTAAATATAATCATCATTTCATTTTGATTTATTGCATTACTGTAGCTCGTCACATTCTCTATAAATAAGGGAGAATTTTCATTATAAAAAAGAACAAGATCTTTGAGTGTCATTACTCTACAAAAATAATGAGAGAAGCAAAAAATTTGGGTCGGACCATTCTAAAAATCTGTTGTCTCGTGTTCTTCCTCTAATTCTTTCCTTACCTTTTACTTGTTTCTTGCACCGTTTCCAACATCAACTATAGTTTGGGCCAGAAGAACCTTGTCGACTAAATCTAGACGTCGACAAACTTCCTATTGTATTACAACTGTAGCACCTCTCATTCTCTATAAATAATGGCAGAAATCACTTGTAAAAGAGAGACCAACAATAACAATGAAATGTTGTCTCTCTACCAAAACAAGGAGAGAACAACCGTGGACGTAGGCTGAATTCTTGGCGAAATCACATAAAAACCTTATGTTTATTGTTCTTCCTCTCTGCCTTGCTTTTTCTATTTCTTGCCTTGTTTCCTTTTGATCGCAGTTTTGGGCATCAAGCACCTGAGTTGACCAGATTTTAACGTCAACACATTGCCAAGAAAGTGTTGAAGAAAGCTCAGAAACAGAATCGATTTATTCTCTTAAATACCATGTATCACACGAGGTGAACCACTTGCATGAAGGACTAAAGCATGTAAGTAATGTCAGCTACTGATTATTGAGATTCCCTTCATCTTTTGTTTATAAATATACATGATTATTTGGTTTATGTAGGATTTGAAATCAGAGTAGGAAATGGCTTCTCCTTCCTTAGGCCGTAGTGTAATTTGCTTGAAAGAGTCTCGCATTAATGGCTTGCCTAGGTAAGTAATGGTTTCTATTAATTTATTTTCTTTGGATATGTGCTCTTGATAGCTTCCAATCTCCAAAGTGTTCTTGATCTTCAAATGTAATATTTTTGACTAACTCTGAAAGTTGGTTTTTGATTTACATTCAGATGTTGGACCTTTGTTTTACTTGCCCTTTTCATATTCTGACCGTTACTTTGAGATAGATCACAGTTCTTAGTACATTTAATTTTCATTTTGAAGTTACTTAACCATTCAGTTTGTCTGCTTTTTCTGGAAGAGGGGGTCAGATCAGAAAGCCAAGATTTTGCAGCTATGAACTATTTCTTTACCTTTTCTACATTATTAACCTTAGATTGAAAAAGGTTTATTTCAAATATAATTTAATTTGGAAATAATAAACTTTATGTGGGTTAATCAATTAACTGGAATCAAAATGCTATCATGATTAATCCATTTTTGTTTCATAGACAGCCAAACTTGTATTTTTGTATCAAATATTGTTTAATGAAATTATTTGATGTGTTTGAGAATCTCAGAAAGTGGATTATCCTCTAGAGTTGGAAATTTATGATCTATGTTCAAATGATCTTCGCAAAAAATTGGAAGCCCTCGCCAGGTATTTGCTTGGCTTTTGCTTTGATTTTGATGTTTTTCTATCTAAGTGCAACTAATTATTGTTGCTGAAACTAAGGGATCGAGAAGGCCAAAAGCTTGGTCTAAAAGCTAGTGAGAAGAGCTCTAGTTCAAATGATAATGATAACAAATGACGGATGCTGAGGTGATAGGATGATTGAACTACATATTATTTGATTGTATCATGTGGACAAGTTTTTTATGTATAATTCTTTTTCTTGTTGTAGGGATCAACATCAAATGGAAGTGGAGAATCATCTGCAGCTACATCTCAAGATGGTAAAACCTTGTATAATCCTCTTAATATTTATTTTATTACCCTGGTTTAATTTTATTGATTTTGGGTGAACTTAATAGTTTGCATTTCCTAACATCTGGGGCTTTTTGCTATTTCCGCTGAATCCATAAATGAAAGTGCTTAATAGTTACTACTACATTCCTTTTTCTTTCACTTGTTGAGTGCTTTCTCTATGTCTATGTCTAATGCTGATAAGGAAACTCATTTAACTGGAGTTTATGATTTGGCTGCTGTGCTGACACGTAAGGGAAGAAGTGCTGATTTACGACATTACGTAGCTTGAGTCTGATGTATATATCAACCACTACTATATTTTGCAGGGAAATGGATTGAATATGATGAGGATAATCCTATTCCACAATGGGAGGAAGATATCACTAAATTGTCCGGAGGTAAGATTAACCTCAGTTTAATACTTTTATTGTAATTACCTATTCCCAAATATGAAATTGTTTACTTGCTTATTCTCAAGTTCCTACCCAAAAAGGACTTATAATGGTTTGAGGAGAAGGTTTATATCTGTTGTGGGTATTTTTGGTATCTATGGATGAAAATGGAAAAAGCCCACGGATGAGGCCCAATGCGTCGTTTTATAGGAAGAAGCCCAGAAAGTGTTAGTCAAATGGTTAGAAGTCAAAGGAAGAGGTGTAGCCATTCACCGGTATACCTGAGCGCACATAATTATGTGATTGATCGCCTTAAAATCTCTAAATGTTCAAATTGATTGAATAAAAGGTTTGACCGATTGACCAAGCATAAAGATAATCTACTCGCGATCAAAAGACTGCTCAAATAAGTGCCCTTAAAAGATACTGCAGCAATAAGAAAATCTTCTCGTCTGCTCGATAGTCAGAAGGAAAGGTAAAACTGCTCGTCTGATCGACAGTGGGAACATCTGATCGCTAAAATAGTCTGCCTGTTCGATGCAACATCTGATCACAGAACAAGCTATTCGCTAGAGTTGACCAGTTGACCTTCTAGAAGGCGAATCAATCCAAATCTCCAATTCTGTACCACATGGTACCCTAAGCATAGAGTGAAATTTACCATCGCTTAGGGTTCCACATAATTTACCATCGCTTCGGCCACCTGACCGGTTTTACGTAATAGAATTTATCATTGCTCACATAGGAGCTAGCTATTATATGCCCAGTTTGTGCATAGTCTACACACTAGACTGAACTAACGAACACAGTCTCTCCCTCTGTTAGTGATAGAAACCCTTGATACTGCCATACACACATCAAAGTACTCTGACCGGAAATATCTGAGGTACCTATAGGTTGTATCATAGGCTTACAAAACATGCTATTTTTCATCATACAATCCATTTCTCATATAAAATTTCTAAAATCCATGCAGGCGGTTTTCATATCTAAATCATTTACTATAAAAATCAGCTTTTAATCTTGCAAAGCATGAATTTTAGTATAACATATAATTTTATTATGAATAGAAAATAATCATACCAAAATATTTTGAAAAGACACTCACTGTTTTCCTAACTCACTGTCACGCACAATTTTAGGATTTCCTCGTTTCCTATTTCCTACATATGATCACATTTTACTTTTACACGATGTCACAACTGAACTTATTCGTATATGCTCCCTATTCAAAATTCCTAATATTAAAGTATGTAAAACGCTTCACTGAAAGCCCAAATTCACATCAACACATTAAACGAAAATTTGAATCATTCTAACTTATGTTGGTCAAACCTTGACCACACATTTATACTATCAATCTCAATCAATTTTCTCATCATAATCATATTCAAACATATGCAAAAATTATGTTAAATCAATTCAAATTCATAAAAATCACACTTAAACAACATAGCATGGTCTTGGTCGTGAGATGCATCATTCAACATTCAATGGACTTCTTTTTAGTTTCATGTTAATTTCATCATCAACATAGTCCATTAAATCACCCAAAACAACCAAAAACAATTATCCATGACTTGAAGGCACCTATGGCTGAAACATAGCAATTCTATACATCATACTTTTGCTTCTCATTTCAACATCTAAACTTAACATTTTAGTACATCTACATGCATAAAATTACTTAAATAATTAAACACAGCTTAAACCATGTAATCCTATCCTTGGCTGTGAATCATGCCCAAACACAATACCATGATTTCTTCAAGTTTCCATTTGAAATCACATTAAAATCACACCAAATCTTATGGTAAGAAAACTAGTATCCTAAACAATATCAACTTAAATTTCAACCAAAAAGTCATCTTTACTAGTAAGCTTACTAACTTCTCTTGGATCATTTGTCTTACTTTCCCACAAGTTTGAGACCTCAAAGCTCTAAATTTATACATAAAAATCATTAAAATCATATGTAACTCATTAGGAACCATCGATCCAAATATTCACACATACAAGTCATGGAAACTTGAACCTTACCACTTGAAAACAATTTGATCTTGTTAGATATCACTCTAAGGCTTGTACATACCCTTTTTATGGCTTGAAAACTACTCAAAAATGGTCTAAGAATCACAATGTGCACCTACTGTCATTGCTCTCTTCTTCCAACCGAAACTCCTTCCCAAACTTTCTAATTTCTTCTTTTCTATTTAATTTCAACTTTAAATAGTCTTCAATTGCCCTAACAATTGGCCCCAAACTAAGTTTATATTTGCAAGTTTGCTATTGATTTGGTTTGGAGGCTTTTGATTGGTTGAAACCTAAAAACCATTTCAATTATAACCAATTTCATTTCAATGCAATCAAATGTTAGTTAGTTAGTTGTTTTGTCTCCAAAAGTACCATATGTCATCCTTATCTCTACACTCACATGTACTCTCTCATATTTTTTAATTTTCTAAAATGCCCTTATTCACATCTTAAACTAATTTATTTAATTATGCATTTTTATTAGTAATTCTTTTGACACCAATTTCATGTTAAACCTTAATCAATCACCATACCACTTCTCGTGTTCGAATTTATCTCCGGTCTATCCGAAAATTCTACTAGAATTTAGTTACATATTTGGGCATTTTAAATTATTTTATTATTCCATAAATAAGAGCAAACTTTATATAGTACATATGCAGTACTAAAATCGAAATAGTATATTACACTGTTACACTTGATTCATGTAGATGTGCAAAGAGAAACCTCATTCTCAACTTTTTCTGGTGTTAGCTCCACATTATCTTTTATTACAGTCCTGCATGACCTTTTACCAACACTTCACTTTCATTTCCTAGAGATATGATTAAAGCAATAAAGAATGTCACTCACACCATTACGAGATGAATAGAGCCAGCAGTTATAGATCCATATGTATTTCCCAGCACATTGTTGATATGCTTGAAATTGTCATCGGAAAAGCAAGATAACACAATTAAGCCTTTAGACTTATATACATACTCATATAAAACAATGTATGTCGCTTGCCTTATTAAATACAACACTCATGTCTAAGGTTTTTATTCATGATAGTTAACTTCACTATACAACTGAATACTCTTTTAACAAGTTAAAACAATGATAGTATTAGATAGTCTCATATTGTTTGAAGAAGTGAATTTATATTAGTTTATAAGGTGATGATAAATCTTCACTCATAAACTAGCTTTTGTGATGTAGTTAGACCCAAAACCCTTTTATGACATAGTCATCTCATTATATTCCTTATTTCATACATTCAATGATAGCATAGGCCCTTCAAAAACTAAAAGCAACAAAGTTTAGATGCCAAATTTTTTGGTTAGCAAGTGTTTTCATTAGACCTCATTTGGCATGTGGGATTGGATTGAATTATTTTCATGGGATTGGATTAGATTAGATAGGATTAGATTGAATTGAATATATTAGTGTTGTGATATGTTTGGTACAGTATGAAATTGAATAAATTAGTGTTGTGATATGTTTGGTGCAGTATGAAATTGGATAAACTAGTATTATGATATGTTTAGTATAATATGAAATTAGATAAATTAGTGGTATAATGTGTTTAGAGCAATAAGGGATTGGATAAAATAATTTTTAAATAATAAAATTATTTTTAAAATAAATAAATTTATTTTCAATTAATTTTAATCTAAAATAAAATTTTTTAATTAATATTAAAAGGATTTTTTTATAAACATATTAAATTAATTTTAATTAAAATAAATATATTATATACAAAAGGTGTTTAAATTAATTTGAAAAATAATATAAAATATTAAATTATATTTTATAAATAAATATAACTACAAAAAGAAAATAATATTTATTTTATAACTAATTTAAAATAATATTATATTTTATAAATATTTAATAAATATATTAACTTAATTTTTAAAATAAATAATTTAATTTAACAATAGGTTAGAAAAATGAAAAGAAATGTAAATGAAAAAAAAAAACATGATTTAACCCACCACAGCAACATAAAACAAAACAGCATGAGATTAGTTTTCCAATCTCATGTTTTTACCAAACATGGATTTAGACTGGAAGTTAACCAAACCCATTTCAAACGCATATAACAAATAAGGCTTTAGTTTTATTGTAGTCTAATTTATATGGACAATTATGGAAAGATAAACAGGCTGACAAATTGATCACGACCCATATGATTCCTTGAAACTAGTCAGGTCAAATCGAGACCAATTAAGGCATGCCTTAAGAGGAATTGAGTCATGAAAAGCTGAGGCAGCCAACCTTACCTCTTATACGAAGACTACCTTCGAAATTGGATGTCTAGTATGTTAAATTTGTAGTTTGGATAAAAAATTCCTAGTTTCTGAAATATTCTTTAGCATCCTGTGTGTAAAATATTAATAAATAAGTACTGAGAGTAGCAAGAAAGCATCGAAAATGATTTTTTTTTTTTTTTTTTTTGTAATAAGAGTTATTCATTCCTCATTAATAGCTTATATTATGAATTATGATATATGAATACCCTTGTAGATTATAGTCCATGCACCTATGCCCCAATGCAGTGAATTTATACAATTTTCATTAGAGAAATTCAAAAGAATAATCAAATTTTGAGAATTCTTGGTGACTACCTGAGGATGGGCTAGAAATGAATAATCTGTTGTTTGGACAAGAAAAGAATCACTGAATTACTCTCTTTTTTTTTTTTTTTTTGAATATTAAAGTGGCATTTGCTTTTGAAAAGCAATAGGTTAGAGAACAATTTCTTGCTCTCTAAAATCTATTTAAAGCAATAAATAGTAAAATTTTGATAAAATAATAATGCTACTAAAAGATAAAATATCTTTTAGTTCCATCTTGAATCAGTATATTATTTTTATAACGATATTAAATGCATAAGATAATGGTTTATAAGGCCCAATGAGCAAGTAAATTCACATTACATGTGGCATTTGCCTTTTTTTTTTAAAAAAAAAAATCAATATCTTTGTATACAAACAAATGATTTATCAAATGAATAATATTATACTACCTAAAAATTTATCCAAATTTATTGTTCAAATGATACCACACACTTATTGTAATTATCACATCATCAATACATCTTCCCAAAATTAATGTGGTAGTTACAAATTACCTTGTCACATCATTTGAACAATAAATTTGGGTAAATTTTTTATAAGTGTAACATTATTCTTATCAAATAATACAAATTAATTGTATATGAGTACTACTTGAGAACAATTAGATAAGATGTTGATACTTTACCTCATCCCTAAGTTATGCTTGCCTTTTGATAGCAACTTTAATTTCGTGTGTGTATATATATATATTCAATTACAGTATATAAAAATAAAACTCTACCAATTATTAATTGAAGATTCTTAGCATAATATATTTGTACACGGAATATATTATGGTTATTGAATTGCATTCGATAGTTGAGATTTAATATCTAAATAAAATTAAAGTTAACATGTCTAACCGAATAAGAAATATACATATAACTAAAACAATGTTTTACTAGCTAGTTTAGAATCATTTTAATCTAACAGACGTTATGTTACAAAACTTACTTTAAAATTAATAATAAGGACTATGTAAATACTAGGTTTATTGACAAATTAAGTTAGCTATCAGCTGCATAAATTTGATGTGCAACTCAAATATTTATTTAAAACTTTAAAGTAGCGTGAAATCTTCGTAATTTTAATGTGAGTTATGTGAATACTAACACAAAATCCTATACCGTACTCTATATCTTATTTGGAATGGATATGTTGGCACCCACATATGATTATTACATAACTTATTTTAATTTCATCCAAACTTAAATCTATATGTGCATACGTTTAGGTGGCATGCACAAGTTTTAGATTGGGAATTGAAAAAATAAAATAAACTAAATCATCAAGATGTTTTTGATCCGAAAATCTAATTATCTATGTTTATATATTGAATTGGGTCTATCTCTTAGCCTTATTTTTTACAGTGACTTTTTAAGGGAAAAATTAAGGTTTGAGCGATGCATAAGGACAAAAAAAAAAAAAAAAATTATAACAATTTTAATTATCCATTATCTTTTATGTTGAAATGTTATTGGATTATAAAAAGTGGAGAAAAAAAATTAGGAGATGATCGTATTTACATATATTTGTGTATAACTTGTACTAGAAAAGGTAACGGTACATGAAAAAAGGCAAATAAAGAAAATATAGTCACACTGATTAGAAAAGATCCAATGAACATTTAAAAGATTGAATATAGCCGATTTACAATTAAAGATTTATAATTTGTTTGTTGGAGATGGCCACTGGCACTGTCACAATTGATTCATGTAGATGTGCGAAGAAAAATATTAGCGAAGTATCTTAAATTAATCAGCTGATTAGTAGAAGATCTCCAACTGTTAATAGAAACTGGAATGGAATATAAGATATGCAAGAGGATAAAACAACAGGCAGACTTGCGAATAATGATCAATTTGCAGTGGTTCTAGCATTGGTCTGCTTGGGAACATGAACTGCTTCATCAACTTGTTTGTTCAAGGAATTTTGTTAATTCTGAAGCTTTGGCATCTCTCATTGACTTGTTCATGTCCAATAACATTTCTATTAATTTTGCTCCAGCCTTGGGCTAGAAAGATGGAGACCGAAAGGAAAGTTCGTAAGCAAATATGTTCTCCTCATAAATTGATTTGATCAAAACCTGAAGAAAGAAGCAAACCTGATCAACATTATCAAGAAGAGACTAGCGAACAACCCCAATGTCATTCTTGTTGTTTGGAGGGGATGTTGCTCATTTGGAGGAACGTTTTGGCAGATTCCTGAGTCTTGATTCATATATTAGCCCTTTTAAGATTGCCCCGGCAGTTCCCAATATAAATAGAGTTGTAAAATACGCCATGGACTAAATAAACGGAGAAAGGTAGAAGTGAACAGATTAAACTTGAAGTTCAAGAAAGGCTCAAAAAGCCTATCATTCATTACATGTCCTAAAAGATGATAAGGATTACTAAGAGCTGTACTAGTTATTATAAGAATGGTGACCTGAGTTAATTGATCAACTTTAGGCAGCAGCCACGGGTGCAGGTTCCTTGATGTGTCAGTGTCTGCAATGCTGATTGAGGAAATTTCTAAGCAACAGATTCGGTAGCTCCATGCTACAAGCAACATCTTACAATCTGCAAGTCAAGGACAATACTATATAAACATGCAGTTAATTGTCATTTATCAACGTACGGCTTCCATTTCCTGGATGAATGTTTGAAGCAATTAAGAATCTTACTTCTTTGTTGTTGGATCAATAGAACCAGCAGCTAAAGATCCTCAATATTCCCCCAGCAGAATTGTTTCTATACCTGAAATTGTCACTTGAAAGCAGGATAACATAATTAAACTATTAGAGTTGCGCACACCCAGATGAAATAATATATGCTATTTGATATGCATGCATTTTTAATTACAACGCTTCAGCTTGTGCTTCCATTAATGACAGTTAACTTCACTGAGTAGTATGATATGAAGAATCAAGTTCTAGTATATTCATCGATCCTAGCAGTTATCACTGAAAATAAAATAAAAATCATATAAGAAGTAAGAAACAGAATATTTCACTGAAAGTAAATGATGTATAGATCGTTTTGTAAAAGTTCATGACCTTTTGCTTTTGGTCATCATGATCAAGAGTCTTTTTTCATCAACCTGTAATGCAAGCCGAAAAAGATCCAAACCTGCTACAAGAGAAGAGTATTAAATATGCATCCGTATTCATGTTAACGCTACAATTAATGTCTTTTCTATGTTCATTTTCTGTTCAAACCTATATATTCCACCCTTAAAACCAATGAGAAAACAGGGAATGAAATTCCGTATACAAATCAAAATCAAGTAAACAAAGAATCACCTAAACCAAAATAAAACCACTTGAAAGTTTTGCAATCCATTCATTGAACCGCTAATTTTTCTCTGTGTCCACTAATTACTAGAGAGTGCCAAGCCAAACAGTGAAGCAACGAAGGAGGATAACTGAAAGCACCCCTAAAAGGTTCGTGACCCATACAACTTCTTTAAATATTCACAGTTTCCTGTGTGCTGCCATCAAGAAAAATTGTCATGGTCTTGGTGGGCATATCTTCGGAAGAAAAATGGTCATGGTATGCCATGAAATCCAACATAATCTCTTATTAGAGTTCCTGAATGCACCAAGTTAATATCACATAGAGTATTTCCTCTGACAAGCTACATTGTAAAATCTTTTACAGACCAGAAATGGTATATGCAAGAAAACCATCTCCATTTTTAAGACAAACGGGAAGAAAATTTAACATAAACATAATATAGATCCAAGAGAAGCTCACATAGCAAAGGGCAAAACCAGAGACATTGCATGTTCCATCTTTGCATTGCAACAGCCTCCATGAAGTTTCAGCCATAGAAGATTCAATTGAAAGGAAAAAACAATAATTGTTTTTGTTAAAAAATAAGAATTTAGCGAACACTTAGTTTTAAAATTTTTTTAGAAAATTCACGAAGTTTAAGTCCTTAAAACAATGAAATAAAATAATATAAAAAAATAAAAATCAGATTTTCACTTTATGTATTGATCTTGCTTACCACCTAGTCTTTTTTGATATGTCTCTACATCAAAAAACAAGTAACTAGGCATAATTAAATATAATTGTGCTCACTTTCTATTGACTTCTTTTCTAAAAAGAAAAAACAATATATGTAAGAGTGAGTTTTAATTTTGGTTTTACAGAGAAGAAAAATACAGATTCTTCTTTTCTGTATTATACTGTAAAGAAAAAAATTTTCTTTTTGTTTCAAAGATCGTATAACAAAAACCAAAATAACTTTTATCTTAAAAAGAAGACTATTTCTTTTATATTTATAGGCAACCACTTAGGGTTTTAATTAATCAAAATTAATATTAAACTCCATATTTCTTAAAATTAAACTTTTACCTCATATAATATAATTAATTCAAAATTAATTCATGTTATATTTTGAAATCGAACTTGTGACCTCTAATTAATTCATAATTAATTTATACTTGGTTACTGCTGAGAATTGAATTCAAGACCTCTTATAAAATTAATTAAATAATTATTAATTCATAACTAATAATTAACTAATTAATTATTAAAATAATTCGAATAATCAATATTATTCAAATATCAAATGAACACATATTTTGCTATTTACGTAATAGTTGTAATTGGACGGTCCAATTACAATATTCTATATATAAGTTTATTATAGTGAAATGAGCTATCAAGGGAACTCGGGAGACGTACAGTTTTGAGCTCTAATAATATCGAAATTATTAATTAAAGTCTTTAATTAATATTTCACTATTATTAATCTTAGAGTTACTTCACTAAAAACCTAATATTGCACTCTAAAAACTATAGATGTTTTTATACAATCTAAAATTTTCAGTGTTAATTAATTTAATCACTACATATGATTTAACCATCCATAAATAGTTCATAGAGTAAATTACAATTTAGCTGCCCAGTTAAAACGTTTTCACAGGCAGAGCAATTGTTTCAATGTTATTGTAATTTATGCCCCCATCGTTAGTAAAATTCGTTATATTTAACAGAAAACGGTATCAAAAAAGTAAAAAGAAGAAATTACCCTTTGACTGAAGTTGACCAGTTGACTAAATATAAAGCTTGGTCAACTCATCAGTCTCTCTCTCATTCTGCCAGTCTTCCTCTTCCTCTCATTCTTTTTCTCTTCTTCCGCTTCATTCTTTTTCTTCCCTTCTTCCCTTTTTCTACTTCATTCTTCTTCTTCTTTTCTTCTTCTGCTTCATTCTTCTTCTTCCCTTCTTCCGCTTCTTCTTCTTCGCGCAGATCGGAGAACATGAACCTAGATCGAGGCTCCTCAGACGAACTCAGATCTGAGTTCCTCAGAGGAACCCAAATCTGGGTTTTTAACGAACCCAGATCGGGGTTCCTCAGACGAACCCATATCTGGATTCGTCTGAGGAACCCCGATCTAGGTTCATGTCAGGAACCCAGATCTGGGTTCGTAACCCAGATCGGGGTTCCTCAAACGAACCCAGATCCGGGTTCGTCTGAGGAACCCTGATCTGGGTTCTTGTTAGGAACCTAGATCTGGGTTCCTAACGAACCCAAATCTGGTCCGATCTGGGTTCGTCAGGGTTCTGGGTTCTCAGGAACCCAGAATCTGGGTTCCTTGGTTCTGAATCAGATTTTATTTTATTTTTTCAATTTTTCTTCTGATTATTTGAGTTGAATTTGTGATCTAAATTTTGTTATTGACTTGGTGATTGTTTGGGTTGATAAGTATGTTTAACCGGTGATTTGGTGATTTTTTGATGCTGTAAATTGGGTTGATGGATTGAAGGTGATTTTGGGTGATTTTTTGATGCTATAAATTGGGTTGATGGATTGAAGCTGAACCGGTTGATGACTTTGGGGATTTTTTTGGTTAATATTCAACCTTTAATTTCGATTTTATTTAATTTTTAAAATTTATCTTAAAAAATTAAAAGTAAAGTTAAAAGACAATTTTGTCCCTTATACAGTTAATTTTAACGGGAGGTGTTAACGGTGGGGGTGTAAATTATAATAACATTGAAACAATTGTTCCGCCTGTGAAAGCGTTTTAACCGGGTAGCTAAATTGTAATTTGCTCTAGTTCATAATTAGAGTTAAGTCAAAATGTCCGTTTTAACCCTTTAATTATTTTTTGATCCTTAAGTACCATTGATTTTTTAATGAAAAATATATCAATAACAACTTATGAATTTATCTTTCCATTTTCATATATGAATGGAAAGTTGAACACTCTTATTCTTTAAAACCTGAATCAACCCTTAAGGAAACTACTTCTCTACTTCTCGCAAGAAGAAGTGGATTCCACTATTGTGTAGAATTTTTCAACTACTTACTAAATCATATCCCCAAAGTACGAAGTTATTGACTAGACATCTACACCGATCTCACCTATGTAAATTAAAGGATATAATTCAATAAGCAGGAGTCCATAGTACACTCAGGATTAAGATCATTTCCTATATGATCAGCTGGTCGATAAATATAAATCTCTAAGTTTAACGGATATTAAAAAGATATTTATATTTATCATGGTCCAGTCCTCTATAATCTTTATTATATAAGGTACCTCCATTTCCATGTCACCACACAAATAGTCTCAGATAAAACTATTGTACCAAATATAAAATGGACCATAACTGTAGATTTACCACAAATAAAGTATCTAACTTTATTTATTTTCTACGGACTCTTTAAATTATTTATCTCAAACTAAATCCGCTTGCATATAACACTTATATACTTAGTTTGAAATTACATCAATAATCAAAGATTTATCTCATCATATATATAATTTTTGCAAAATATATAAATTGAATAAAATGAATACTTGATTATTTATAAAACCATTTACATTATTACAAGTTCTAAAAGCACAAAACCCAATAATCTCCCACTTGCCCTAAAGCAGATGAGACATATCTTGTAATCCTAAATTCTATAGATAACCTTCAAGCACTTTAGCCGTTAAGGTCTTCGTAAACGAATCAGCAAGATTGTAGGAATATACCTGCATGATTTGTGTAGTTTATAAAAGGAATAAAATAATTAAATTTCAAATGTTTAGATACAAAAATCAAATTTCTCTTAAAACTTCGAATAAAATAAATATTGTTCAATACAATAAAATAATTATTATTGAAATGAAATCTAACTTCTCCCACTGTCTTTGTTGAAATGACTTCCCAAGTCCCGACTCGCATGTTGAACTCACCCCTCATCAAGCTGCCTATATAAATCAATCAACTGTAAAGAAGAACAAATATGATTAGTGGCTTTTATATCAATTGTCCAATTGGATGAATCATCCTCTACTAAACATGATTCAATTACTAGTAAATCACATTTACCTTCTCTTGGAGCTCCTTCAGGTACTTAGGACAGTTCATCTTTCAATGCCCATCAACACCACAATGGAAACATTTTTCTTTGGGCTTAATGGCCTTGGTGATAGACCCCGAATATGATTTTCTATTATATTCCATGTACCTGAGTAGAATGAGGAATATTGATCCAGAACTAAGGCCAAAGAATGATTTAAGACCCGATTAGGATATAGAAAATTTTGGAATTGGTTTCGGTGAAAAATGAAAACTTTTCGTGAATAGTATTTTTGGACGGAAATATTTTTGAATGAATAGTGATTTTTGAAAAAGAGCCCTAAGAATTGAAAATGTCCAAAATAGGTCATGGACCTTGAGGGCACTGAAACAAAATGAAACGAAATTCGTTTGATTGAGTTTCAGGAGATCCGAAAGATTCCGGTCAAATTGCACTATTTTTCAAATATTGAGTTTTCGTGACCTAAACTCTATTCAAAAATTTTGCGAAGCATAGGATTGAGAGGTAAGGGACCCAATTAGAGTATTTCATGATCAATTTGAAGTTTAGATAACCGTGACATATTTTCAGAATATTTTTCGGATTGAATAGTATATTAAATTGTGAAAATTGAATTATAATTGCGTTTAGGTTAAAGTTTCACCCAGATTTATTATTTTATGGTATTAGAAATATTCGAATTGAGTTACAGTCGAATCGTAGGGCTCCAGTAGTGTTATTTGAAGTTTATTATATTTTCATATCACAAGTCGAATATCATTTGGTTGACCCCGGTACGATTACAAAGTGATTAGGCGAGATTTACGTGTTAATCAAGCGAGGTGAGCTCACGGAATAAAGTAAAAGATATTTTAATTCAACTAGTGAGAAATGAGATAAGTGCTTTTGAAAAATAGTGGTTATGGTTGTGCCACATGTCATCCACGGATGGATTGGTTGGAAAAATAAGTGGATTAAAATAAGTCAAGTGGACCAATAGAATATAAACTGATTTATTTTTGGACATTAGTGAGATTAGTGAAAGATTGAGGTTTTTAAGTGAAATTTTCTTGAGACATCTTTTAGTAATTAAGCAATATAATATATATATATATATATAAGTGAGTTTTGTCTTGCCGTGAGAATGCATGAGAGAAAGAGAGAGTTCGGGTAGAGAAACCGAGAGAGAAAAAAAAAAAAGAAAAAGAAAAGAAAGCTTCGTGCGTTCGAGAGAGAGGGAGAAGAGGAAAAAGATCCGGTTCGAATTTCACCATGGTTTCTTCACCAAAGTTGCTCCTCGTCATTTGCTCTAGCTAACCTAATAAATTTGAAGCAAAACGATCGCATATTTGGTGAGTTAGCTCAGTTTTAAGCTTGATGCTTCGTATGAAACCCATTTTTTTTCTTTTGTTTATTTTCGAATCCGAGATTAGGGATGATAAGAGGGAGATGTGATGATGATTTTGGTATGATTTATGAGTGATTTGATGGAAGAAAAATTGATAAAACGAGAGAGAAAAGTCGTGGAAAAAAATAAATTTTTTATGGGATCCTATTTCGTTTATGATTCTAAGGCATTAGATTGATGTTTTAGAGGTTAGGAAATAATCTTTTGAAGTTAGATTTCGAAAACGAAAAGTTTAGAATCTATTTCGGAGATAAACGGAATGAGTTGAAGGGCAGTTTCTGAAACCCTTCGAAATGCATTCGTTTAATGTTCGAAACGGTTTATTTAATCATAGTTGGGTGTTAGAACACTAGAAGATTGATTTTTGAAGTTGTCAGAAATCCGGAATGAAAAGTGATTTTCGTTAGTAAGCGAATCCAGTTGATTTTCATTTCGAGTTTTCGATGATGAAATTAAGTATACTGAGTTATTCATAGGAAAAAATAAGTAGGATTCATGTAGAAAAAATGGATTTCGAAAACCCTGGTTGAATAGAAATTAAGATCCGAAAGTTTAGGCGTTAAAGGATATATATAGAGATAATTAGATTTTTATTGATTTTGAATATTATTTGAATGAGTTAAGTGACCTTAAATGGATATTTGATGTTTTATGGTAAAAGCGGAGACTTTCGGAGGTATACGAAGGAGGCTCGGATTTTATCCAATGACATGTTATGAGTGGAATTACAAGTTTTTATTTATATCATCTTAAAGTTTATTTTAAAGTTAAAAGAATTTATTATAAATAGTTATTCTTTTATTAATTGAATTTATATTTTAATTCTAGCATAAAGATTTTAGTTTAGTATTTATGTATATGAGAATGTGCTAAAATTAAATATTTTAGGCTTATTGCCTTAAGATTTAGAATATTTTAGTGTATTAAGAAAAAAAAATTTTAATAGTTTATGGTTTACCCTAACCTCAGTTTAGTATCCCGCCGAATGCCCTATGTGTGATACGGTAGATGAAAGGAAGTTAGTCAGTGAGATTTGAGTCTAGTCGATTCATGTATGAGCGAGGTATGAGTGATCCGTATGCACGTATAGGATAGTGTAGTCAGTCCGCAGCGTGGGCCCGTTTTCGACGACTACACATGGTAGATCCCCACTCCTAGTGGCTAGCTAGATTTTATATACTACCACATCAGGAGTAGATATTCTCTAGGTTACCATTTAGGCGAGCATCAGAAAATATTTTAAGAAAATATTTCAGAAAATATTTTAAGAAAATATTTCAGAAAATATTTTAAGAAAATATTTCAGAAAATATTTTAGAAAAAGATTTCTTAATGAGTTACCGAAAGAATTTTTAGATTATGATTTATAAAGTATTTCAGAAAAATAATTTTAGTTTTATAAAATGTTTTTGGAAAAATTTAGAAATTTTAGAATTAGAAACTTAGTTTATAAAGATTATATCACTCACTGAGTATAAACTTATATTTTTCTTTAAATGTTTTTCTTAAAAATTCTCCCACAGATGCAGGAGGTAGTCATCTAGTTGATGAGGTTCAATCAGACATGCAGGCAGATGTATAGGACGACACCTACTACATGTATATATTTTGTTGGTTTGATCATGTATATGTTGATATACATAGTTGTAAATATTTTGAAGAAAAAAAAATAGTGAATGCATTAGTTAAAATGTTTTATTAACGTTTTATAAAATCTAGTATTCAAATTTTATTGACTTGTTTGTGGTTGTCTGTGAGAAAGGAGCCGAAGGCTCCAGAATTTGAAAAATAGATTTAATAGAAGTGTTTTTATAAAATGTATTCGAAACTTGCAGGGTGACATAGTTTAGAAAACAGACGGCATGCTGTCGAAATTTTTATTAAAAAGAAAAAAAAATTTATCACCGTCACCTTATAAAGGAAGTTAAAATATCTAACTAAATGATTTTCGGTGCCTTAACGGGGTTCCTTCGGGCTAAGTATAGGGATTCGTGGGAATTCTTTCGGGGTCCTTCTCGGGTCCAGAGGAGGGATTCGGGAAGGGTCTCGTCACTTGAAGCCCTTTTTGCTCTTCTTTTGAGTAGCTTGCTTCTTGGGCTTAACTTTAGTCTTAGTCTTTCCAATATTTCTCTTCCTTTTGTTTTTACCAGAAGAAGAAGTCCTAGCAACGTTTGCTTCACCGAACTTATTTTTGTCCTTATTCATAGACTCCTAAGTAATTAGCTCATTGAGCAACTGTGTAAGTGAGTAAGTCAACTTGTTCATAACATAGTTGCTCTTAAATTGTATAAAACTCTTCAGAAACGTTTCTAGTATCATACTCATTTGGCTACGCTCATCTATAGCCCCACCATGGCTTTCAGCCGTGTTAAAGTGGGTTATCATTTTCAATACATACTCTCGAATAGATGTACCTTCCTTCATCTTAGTAGTCATAATAACACAAATAGCTTTGTGTCGTTGCTACTCAGAAGGTTACCCAAACATGCCCTGTAATGACTCCAGTATTTGAGTTGTTATTGTCATTGTCTCGTGCTTCGTAGCAAGCACCTTGGACATCCCTACTGACAAGTAGCAACAGACCTTCTCATCGGCTGTGACCCATTTCTGATAGGCCTCGTGCACAACACGTCCAGCATTTTCTACTGGCTGGGGAGGATAAGGCTGAGTCGTGACAAACTTAAGGTTTTCACAGACCAAAACTACTTTCATGTTACTTTTCCATTTGATATAATTTTTCCCGTTAAGTTTATCATTAGCAATAATAGAAATCAATGGAAATACCATAGCTGAAAAATAAATAAAATAAAATACATTTAATATCAATTTGCAAAAAAATTAATATAATGTAATTTTGACACAAAATTAAATGTGATGCATGACACACGAATAATGAATTAGAAAATACCCTAGAAAATAATTACTATGTCACGATAATTTAACATTCCACAAATAAATACTGTCGTGGGATAGGTCAAATATTTGTACGTTATACTGAGACATTCTCAATTAAATAATATAACAAAATAACTTTTATTCCTAATTTATTTAACTACCGTTTTTCGGTCAGGAAAATAATTAACAATTAATTATTTCCTTTATGAGTGTAACCCATCATTTCGGATTCCATAGACTCAACTCGAGAATTACCGCCGTAAAGTAGGTCAATCTTAAGATACATCTAAAAATCTAATTCAGTAGGAAGTCAACCTTGATAAACTTAAATGGACACCACCCGTAGGGGAACGGTAACAAAGCTGTCTCGAGACGTCATTTAAGTTTCACGGTGTTGAACTAAAGATGAAGACCATAGGATATATTGTCATATATCCCTCTCCCACTCACTATTTTAGAATAAGGATTTTTCTATTTAATATTCCTAATCATCATCTTAAATTATTAACGGCTAAGAAGATAATCTAAGTTACTAAGAATTTGTATATTTCTAAAGTTCGAAACTTAGTAATACTTAATGAATTACCGGATTTTTAACACTTAAAAATCTATTTCAATTTATAAATCTAATCTAAATAATCAAAATTATAAATCCTAGATTTAATATTAAGTTACCTGATTTTAACTAATTAAAATCTAATCCATATTATGAATGCTAATTATTGAAATCAAATTTCTAATTTGAAACCTATGATTTTCTACTAAAATCAATTTAAATTATTTAAAAAGCATTCTATGTATTATTCTTCTATTTATACTAATAAACAATATAATAGTAAAATAAAATAATACATATGATGCATGTCATATTATAATGCAATGAGTAGAGACCTCATGATTCTATATGATATATTTTTTATGCATGTACATGTTATATAATTATCCATTCATCTCATCAAAATAATTAAATAAACAACATGTATATGATCGGATTCTTTAGTTTTAATAACCTAAATCTAATTTTAAGAGTACATAAATTAATCAAGGCATTCTTTGGCCTTCATTTGTAGTCTTCATGGTCTTGAAAAATCTTCACAGGCTCTGTTGGGCTCAAAATTAAATCTATTTTAATAATTAAAAACAGTCATCTAATTGATTGAACTTTAAGCCCATTTCTTGACTTTTGGACCCAAAAAAAATTATCCAAACAATTGAATAATTTTTTTTTAATAATTTTACAATCAAAACATAAATCCAGAAATTCAAAAAACAAAAACAAAAAAAAAATTGGCTTTTGGGCTGTTAAAAGAAAACAAACACCTCATTCAGCAGCTTATTTTTCGTTTTTATCTGCCAAGTGGCACAAAGCTATTGCCTTATGTGCAAAATCTTGCGCATGGGGTGTGCAAAACGCATAGACCTGGTCGGTGCTTCAAGCACCAAATTTTTTTATTTTTTAGTTTGCTTGCGCATCTGATGCGCTTTTTGTTTGTTTGCGCGTCTGATGCCTGTTTTTGTTTTTGTTTTTTTCCCATCTAATGGGCACTCACTGGTTCATAACCAATGCACACCCAAATTCAACGGTCAAAATTTCAAATCTTTTTTGCCTTAATTCTTTAAAAAAATAAAACCCTAAATCTATGAATTACAATAAAAAAAAAAATGTCACAAGCGGCTTACAAAATTAATTAAATTAATTAACCAAATAATCATACAATTAACGACCATACTATGCAATTCTCATTCATCAAACATGAATAAAATACATCATATCATAATTAAATAAAAATAATAGTGTCTACTTAATAACATACAAATCAATACAAAACATATTATTTTAAAAATATTGTTTTATTAGAACTAGGCTTCAACACCAATTAAAGGGAAAAAACAACAATTATTTTTGTTAAAAAATAAGAATTTACGGAACACTGAGTTTTAAAATTTTTTTAGAAAACTCAATAACCTTAGATCCATAAAACAATGAAATAAAATAACATAAAGAAAAAAAATTAGATTTTTACTTTATGTATTGATCTTTATGGATTGCTCACCATCTAACCTTCCTTGATATGTCTCTACACCAAAATACAAGTGAGTGAGTACAATTACGTAGAATTGTACTCACTTTCTATTGATTTCTTTTCTAAAAAGAATAAACAATATATACAAGAGGTAAGTTTTAATTTTAGTTATATAGATAAGAAATATACAAATTCTTCTTTTCTGTATTATACTGTAGAGAAAAAATTTTTCTTTCTGTTTCAAATAGCGTACAACAAAAACCAAAATAAATTCTATCTTAAAAAGAAGATTATTTCTTTTATATTTATAGGCAACCACTTAGGGTTTTAATTAATCAAAATTAATATTGTTAACGTCGAAAAATAGTTTCCTTAGTCAACGAGGTTGTTCTAGGCCCAGGCCGCAGTTTCGGATGGTCAATGGAATGCATGCAAAGCAGTAAGAATGAGAAGAAGAGGTCAGAGGTGAGGAAAAGAGACACAAAGGGATTTTTAGAGTAGTTCGGTCCAAAAAGATGCCTACGTCCACTGTTCACTCTCTCACTATTTTGGCAGAGTAACGACACTCGGAATCGGGGATCCCCCTTACAATGAAATTCGTCCCCTATTTATAGAAAAATGGGACATACTACAGTAAAACAGAATAAGACAAAAGTAAACAGTTAACTACAGTTAGAATGATGGACAACATTCACTGCACCGGGATCTCAATTAATGCGGCCGAATATACATTTAATGCGGTCGAATCCGTCGCATTTGAGGTCTGCCCAAGGGAGATTTCTGGCGACTGGTTTGGATATGCCATGATGACTCTCGAGATCTTGATCACAGCTTCTGGTTGATATGGCGTGCATGGCACGTTTTGGAACTGTACTCTGTATGGCACTTTTGACTTCTGCTGACTTGGGACTCTTAGGAGCAAGGCAGGGATGGATCTTCCATCAAATGATATACCAAGTCAATCAGGAGAATAAATAAGTCTCTGATAAGTCTGGCTACCTGGAGAGTCGAGGAGGCGGATTACGGGTCAACACGTCCACAGTTGGTCATGACAGTGAGGCAGGCAATATTACGAGTGAAGGAGCCGGTATACGGCCACGCTCGGAGATTAACGATTAGTTTAGCCGGATCATCTTGGGTGAGGAGGACTTGTAGAACATTTCTTATGGATGGTTCCTCTTGGCGGATATCTCGCACGGACAGAATCATGGCGAATAATCTAGCGAGTAGGCTTAGCGGACACGGCCAGCGGTCAACTGTCAGTTTGAGCGATGAGAGGCAACGGTCAGCGATCAGGACCAGCGATCAAACTAAATGAACAGACCTGACGGATAGACTGACGGGTAAAGTCGACGATCAGAATAGCGGATGGAGATAGCGGTCAGAGCCAACGCTTAGAATTAGCGCCTGCGGTCAGAATCAACGGTCAGGATCAGCGGTCATGACAATCGATCACAAAAGGGGCCTCTCGTCAGGAAGACGGATTGGAAGAGATGGCGGACT
Organism: Dimocarpus longan; assembly: GCA_022984855.1. NCBI lineage: Eukaryota > Viridiplantae > Streptophyta > Magnoliopsida > Sapindales > Sapindaceae > Dimocarpus > Dimocarpus longan. The sequence continues at coordinate 12,348,493 of CM041013.1, forward strand.
ATTAGGCCTTTGAGCCACTGGGTCTGCACTGTAGATCTTTCTGGGCCCGATTATTCTGATCGCTAAATTATCCATAACATTAAGCCCCTTGGCTCTTGGTGCTTTAAAAAAGACCAGGACCCATAGATTCTAGGGCGAGCAGATTGTGCGGGAACAGTTACAAAATGGAGGCAGTTACAGTACCTTTTGAATTCCACTTTATTGCCACACCACGTGGAGCTTCCCCAGACAATGGTTACGGGTCACACCATGCGCCGCATGCATTAAATGCACGTCTCTCAACTGACATGCTGTATGATGACAAAATCCTGGGAATCACGCCACGTCGTCAGATTGGAAGCGGTTATACAGCTGTCTTGATCTAGTGGTTGGGATTTGAACATTTTAAAAAGAGAGCGACGCCCCATTTTCTTCTTCTTCTGGCATTTTCAAGAATCACAGACACCTTCATCACTTTCTTTCTCTACTTCGATTTTTCATCTCCGTTCAACGGTCTTCGTCCGCAACTACCAGTCACCACCGCATTCAAGGTAAGGCTTTTTCTCTCTGCTCACATCATTGCTATTTTTCATTCTCTGCATAGTACTTGCTTTCCTGAGAGTCTAGACCAATCGGGGCGGATGGTCTCTGCATTGCCTCTGGTCCGGTAGAGTCCGGTAATAGTATAGGGTAATTTGTTCGCTTTTTTTCCTTTCTTTCCTCAATCATGGGGAGGAAACTTCACTGAATGAGGCCCTTATCTCCCCCTTCATGGCTTCCTAGGCACACGGTTTGATGCTTAAGCTTAGTAGATTTAGGCTTCTTTTGTTCTTTGAGTCTGGTTGGCTGTCAGCAGCCTAATTGGCTGTTTCTTTTGTAGATGTCAAGTCGTGGACTCCGATACCGTCGAGTCATGTCTAGTGAAGAAAGCTCTAAGGGGCGGTCTTCTCAACATGACGAGGACTCTTCGAGTGCAACCGTTCAAGGCAGTAGGGATGCGTCGAGTTTTTTCGGGCGAGGGGAGACCTTTGCCTATCAGACCTTCTATCAACATGACTCCCAGATGACCCTTGATGAGCTTAAGACCGTGGCCAACGCATTTCATTTTCCTGCTGGGTGCCGCGTTATGGTTCCTACTCACCGCGACCATGCGGTTGATCCTCCTGACGGGTTCATAGTGATCAGCCGCCAACATGTGAAATCTGGGTTTCGGTTCCCGGTTCCCTCATACTTGGTTAACCTGTTGAATGACTTGGAACTAGCCCCCTTCCAGTTGACACCAAACTCTTACGCCCAAATAACCACCCTGGCCTACATCTTTCTTAAAAACGATCTTCCGCCACCAACTTCGAATATAATCCAGAGCCTTTTCTTCTTTAAGTCCACTACCAGTCCTCACGCCACCAAACGAGATGACATTTACTACATAACCGCTCGTAACTCTCCCTACAAGGCGCTTCTGCCACAGAAAGTTGGCAAATCAAACGTAGGGGATTATAAGTCCCGGTGGTTTTATGCTTCTTGTCTGTCCCTGCTGAAACTTGTAAATTTTGACTTTAACAACAATCCTGGTGAGCACATTTCTGCTTGCCGCTGGAGCACGCACACACACATCCTCATGCCCCATTATTATTGACATTTTCTCTCCCTGTATGCAGCTTTCATCAAGGGATTGGTCTATTTTTCAGACGAGGAAACAGAGGTGCTTAAAAAGTTCGCCGAGGTGAAGAGCCCCGAGGACGATTACCTTCCTTCCAACCTTTTTTTGGGGAAATACAGGCTCGCACTTGGCGCTGAAATCATACCTCTAAAACTGGCCTTGGACGTTGGAGTACGAAAAGGTCGGGAAGTTAAATCTGTCTTTACAGGACTCGGAGAAGGCACTTCTGCCCCAGTTCCCAAGAAATCCAAAACAATGGTAAACCTCGAAATGACCTCTCCTCCGTCCTTGCCAACAGTTGAAACAGGAGAGCCTGAGGTGGAGATAACGGGCTCGAAGGAGCCCCTAACGCAAGTTGCGGATCCTCCTCAAACAATGGTTGGCCCCTCCGACAAACAACCTGTGATGAAGTTTAAAACCTTAGGGAGGAAGCTTGTGAAGAACATACCTCCACCAAGAGATGCTGTTGGGAAAGGGGTCCCTATCCCTAAAGGTGAGGAAGAGGAGGCTATGGAGCCCCCTACTAAACATCTGAGGTCCAAAGGCAAAGGCAAAACGGTCATGATAGGAGGAACTGACGAAGGACCAACCCCTGAGGCTAATGCAGGGGCATACTTTGACGACTTGTTGGACCGACTGCCAGCATTACTGGGACTTGACAAGCCGGATGTCTATCAAAAGCATATCCACGGCAACCAACTAGTTGATTATGCCGCTCATTGCAACGTGCTTGTAAGTCATATTTCCTGCCTGGTATTTGTATTTAACGCTCATGCGTACTGCTTACATACTCTCCTTTCAGGCTTCGCTGGCTATGATGAAGATACGTCGGGACTTCCCCGACCTGCCAGGAGAAAAGGCTGCTCTTGAGGAGGCGAACAGAAACCTGGAGGCGGAAAACAAGAAGCTCAAAGAAGAGTCCGATGTTGCCAAGAAGACTATCCTAGAGCTTGAGCAGAAACTTAAGGATGCGGAGAAAACTGTGGAGAATGAGAAGAAACTTCGGCTAGCTGCTTCCTCTTCGCTCAAGGAGGCCACTGAGAATGTTGACAAAGTCACTCATAAGGCCATCCTTCAGAAGAAACGGGCTGATGATGCCGAGAAGAATGTTGAGTCGACGCTGAAGGACCTGACTACTGTGAGGGATACACTCGCCAAAGTGAAGGAAATGCTCCGTCAATCTGAGATTCGGGCTGCTAAGGCCTGGAAGGATGCAACTGATAAGACGAGCAGTAAATTCCTGTACACTTTATGGTTGCATCATCCTGAGCTGGATTTCTCATTCTTCGGGAAGGATGTGCTGGAGGAGGTGAAAAAGTATGCGGTCCGCGCTGCCAGAGACGCCTAAATGAAGGCCGCACAAGCTTCCCAGAAGGGGATAATTCCTCCAGCTCTAAAGAAGGGTTCTGAATCTTCGTCCACTCAAACCGGTGTCCCATCAACCCAGGGTGGCTCCTCCTCAGCTCCTCAAGGATTGGCGAAGGATAGGGGACAAGGCTCGTCTTCACGAGGAGCCCCCAGCCAGAAAGATCCAAAGGACACTCCTGCCAGCTTCTCCAAGGGCCCCTCCGGATAAATAGCTTTAATATTTTCTCTTACTGCCGTTTAGGCTTATCTTTAAACATCGATGTTATTGTAGTTACTATTTTCCTTTATTTTCAGAATGCTTCGTAATTATTGATTTATCGTTATCTCAGTGGAATTTCCTTCAATTTATCTCATTGCTTTCTTATCTTCATACATACGTGTAATCAGAGTAGATTGCAAACAGGCATATCCTGCAAGATAAACAACAAATAAGAATAATAAAGGGGCTAATTGCCCTTGCATGTACCTTTGGGGAGGTACAATAAGGAAGGTCATACTTCGGGTTGCAGACGTTTTTTCAGCAGATGGCCCTTAATACAAATAATAACCTGGGGGATAGAAAAGAATTCCTGAAGATGGATAGATAATTTGACTTCCACTATTGAACAGGTACCACCAGATTAGGAGTAATAGGCCAATTGGCTTGCTTGCAGAAATTAACCCAAATGATGAATAAGTAGTCCTGTTCTCGTGCTATCATGTGGTTGTGACACATCAAATATATACACATACACAATATAAGGCGATATAGATAATGAGAAGTGTGCTGAGGAAGAGAAGAAACTAGATGGAGAAAAAGCGGGCTGTTAACGTGTTTTTCTGACCGCTGTCGAAATTGATGAAGGGTTGCGCTCAGAAGGTAGGGGCCTGAGCATATACAACCGACTGCGCTCACAAGGTTAGACCTGAGCATTTATAGCAGGCTGTGCTCACAAGATCGATACCTAAGTTATACGGTACAGTGATCCTCTCCAGCTACGCTCACAAGGTTAAACCTGAGCATTTACAGTGAGAGTTGTGGAGGTTGAAACCTCGGTTGCGCTCACAAGGCCGGATCCTTAGCATTTACAGCGTAATGAAATGAACCTCTCCAACTGCGCTCATAAGGTTAAACTTGAGCATTTACAGCGAGAGTTGTGGAGGTTGAAACCTCGGTTGCGCTCACAAGGCCGGAGCCTGAGCATTTACAGGGTAATGAAATGAACCTCTCTAGTTGCGCTCACAAGGTTAAACCTGAGCATTTACAGCGAGAGTTGTGGAGGTTGAAACCTCAACTGGGCTTACAAGGCCGGAGCCTGAGCATGTACAGCGTAATGAAATGAACCTCTCCAGCTGTGCTCACAAGGTTAAACCTGAGCATTTACAGCGAGAGTTAGGCTGAGTGTTACGTCGATCGAGCCTTTATTTTTTATTCACGGGCGAATGTGGAGGGGGAGGCCAATCAAAGAATGGCGATTAGGTGTGCAAGCTCGTGGCCGTTTTAGCCCCTCTTGCCTTCTAGGGCAATCAGATGTTGGAGCTTTAAGCTGACGCTTTGCCGTTTGTGGTGGTGTACCTTAAATAAGAACACACATGAGCATTTGATGTCAGTAATAATTCATAATAATTGATGGATAATTCTCATTATGTCTGTACACGGTTTATTTTACATATGTAACAGAATGGCACTAGCAAATAAAAACATACCATTCAGGTGTAATATGTCCTTAGATGAATGGCGTTCCAAGCCCTTGGTAGAATCGCCCCGCTCATGTCTGCCAGTTGGTAGGCTCCGTTCTTCAGGCTTTCGTGGATCACATAAGGCCCTTCCCAGCTTGTTTCCAGTACTCCTTCATTTGCTTTACGAGCACCAGGTAGGACTTCTCGTAGGACAAGGTCACCTGGTTTGAATTGATGTACCCGGACCCTTTTGTCAACTTATGTTACTCCTCGTCTTTAAGGTCTATGGGGATCTGGTTGTAGCCTGAGTAAGCATCCATGAAGCTAAGGAGTTCATGCCCTGCTGTCGCGTCCACCATCTGATCGATTCTGGACAGAGGAAAATTGTCTTTCGAACAAGCCTTGTTCAGATCCGTAAAGTCTATACATGTCCTCCACTTCCCATTCTTCTTTTTCACTAGCACAGGGTTAGTTACCCAGGCTGGGTATTGGACTTCTCGGATGAACTTGTTAGCCAGGAGCTTGTCCACTTCCTCTTTCAAGGCCTCGCTACATTCCTGGTTCATTTGCCTCCTTTTCTAGCAGACTGGCCGATGGTGGGGGGTCGACGTTCAGCTTATGGGTCACCACATTCAGATCGATCCCCACCATGTCTCCATGGTTCCAGGCAAATACATCTACATTTTTCTTAAGGCAGCTTATTAATTGAGACTTTACCTCCAAGGCCAAGCTTCTGCCCAGCTTGAGACATCTTGTCACATCCGCTTCACTGATCTGGATGTCCTCAAGCTCCTCCACAGGACCGGTGTTCTGACATGCATCGAGTTCCCTAGGGTCCAAGTCGTGGCTGATTCCAAATGAAGCGATCGTCTGCAGCTCACGTTCTGGGATCTCGTCTGCCTTCTTCCCTTGAACTCCCTTTTTTATTGCATCCACATATCAGCGACGAGCCAGAGATTGCTCGCCCTGCACACGCCCTGTCCCATTGGGAGTTGGGAATTTCATTGTGAGAGCTTTGGTAGAGACGACCATGTCAAGGTCATTCATGGCAGGCCTTCCTATCACTACGTTATAAGCAGAGGGAGAGTTGATAACGAGGAAGTCTACTAGTACAATAGACTAGCGGGCGGCGTCGCCGAGAGTCAAAGACAATTTTATCTGTCCGACTGGGATAACCGAATCTCTGGTGAATCCATAGAGAGGTTTAGGGGATGGTTTAAGTTGATCGTCGCCAATCCCCATTTGATCATAGTAGTCCTTATACATCACGTTCACTGAACTCCCCGTATCAATCATGATCCTTTTCACCATTGAGTTGCCGACGCACGCTCTGATCACTACAGTGTCATTGTGAGGGAGGCGGATATCTCGGACATCTTCATCAGTAAACACGATGTCTTCTGATACCTTCCTGGCTTTCTTGGTGGGTCCCCCCTACTCTTTATGTCCTGTTGATTGGACGCGTCTAGCTTCGCACACAAACAGCTCCTGAGACCTATTAGATTCTCCCACCCCTGAAGGTCCTCCATGGATGGTATGGATAGTTCTAACAGATGGTCCTTGAGTAGAATCCGGCTCTGGGTGATTTTAGGTCGGCGGGTCTTCTGAACGCTGATGGGGTTTTCGCTGTTGGGATGGTCATCTTGGGGGCCTCACAACATAATCCCTTAGAAGACCATTTCTGATCATCTCTTCGATGGCATCCTTGAGCGCCCAGCAGTCTGAAGTATTGTGCCCTATATCATTATGGTAGGCACAAAACTTGCTCTTGTCTCTTCATCCTTCGGGACCCTAAAGGGGAGTTAGCCACCCGAAATTCTCTCTGCTCTTGTCAGTTGCATAGATTCGGCCTTGGGTATCTGACAGGGCATTATATATATTGTAACGGCCATGATATCGTGGTCGCTCTTGTCCCCGATTGCTCCCCGATCTGCACCAATCCCTGGCTTTCTTGGCAACCTGATGATTTTCTCTTCGCCCCCCATGGTTACTTCCTCCATTACTCTTTTTCCTTCCATGTCTGGGACTACCGGCTTCGTCATTCTGAGAGCTGGTCTTCCTGGGATTAGTTACTTCCTCCCATCGGATTTCCTTCTCTGCCCGCTCATAAAATTCTCCAAGGTCTTTCACAGGGGATTTATAAATACTCTCGTAAAGCTTTCCGTCTTTCCTCAAACCTAACGAGATGGCTAATAATATCCTTTCATCCGTAGGGCTCTCCACATTGGTTACTTCGCGCCTAAACCTGTTAATATAATCTTTTAGCAACTCACCTGGACGCTGACAGACGGTGGAAAGATGGTAGGGTGGCGCGAGCAGCCTCTTCAAGGCTTTGTATCGGTTCAGGAACTTCTGCTGGCATTCGTCTCAGTTGTTGATGCTGCGGGGGGGAAGGTTCTTAAACCATGTTCGCGGGATGTCCCCGAGCGTGGCCGGGAATACACAACATTTCATGAGCAGACTTATCGTCTGGAGGTCCATCTGGATATTGAAAGCGTCCAGATGGTCATAGGGATCGGAGTTCCCTTTGTACTGGGGGATGTTAGGAACTTTGAATCTTGGAGGGAGCGACTCCAACTCAATCTCTGAAGCAAACGGGGTTCTCTCTTCGGTCTGGCCCCTTTGTTCTTGTACCACGGGCTGTGCTTCCAGCTAACGGACCCTCTGGAGGAGTTCTGCAACCAATGTGCCCTGCATCTCAATTCCTCCAACAACGGAATGTCTATCCCTTCTGCTTGGGGATCAGTTATCTCTGGCCCCCTGTCCTCCAGCATTAAGTCTTGGCCCCGCTCTGTCTGCGCGGACCGAAATTTGATCATGATTGTGGCCAGTTTGCTCCTGTCGATGTCCGTTGTAGGCCCATGGAGGTCGAGCACTAGAATGTACACTGAAAGAATGAACAGATTCCTCTCGCCTTAGTTCCTTAACATCCCTCCTAATCGCGTCAGGGTCTCCTGCATGCCTCCCTCGAGGAACCTGGGAAGGCTGGGCTTGCGTCCGGATTAAAGTCCTGACTTCACCAATAAACTACGCGACTGTATTTTCTAGCCTCTTCTATCGCTGCCGCAATGCCTGCATTGCATCTCCCCCTGCAGTATTAGGCACAGGCTAACGGGTTGGGAGAGGAGGTATACCTTGAGCGTCCCCCGTCGCAGGTACGTTAGATGTCCCTGCACCAGCGTTGGATATCCCTCTAGTAGACATAGCCTGCTGTTGGTCTGAAGCTTCTTGGCGGTTTTCTACTGCGTTGTAATCTCTGGAAATCCTCCCTCTGACCATGGTGAACAAAGAAAAAAGCTCTGGAAACTGAAGAGTAGAAAGTTGACGAAACTGAAGATGAGCCCCTCCTTCTAGTGCCAAAAATGTTAACCTCAAAAAATGGTTTCCTTAGTCAACGAGGTTGTTCTAGGGCCCAGGCCGCAGTTTCGGATGGTCAATGGAATGCATGCAAAGCAATAAGAATGAGAAGAAGAGGTCAGAGGCGAGGAGAAGAGACACAAAGGGATTTTTAGAATGGTTCGGCCCAAAAAAATGCCTGCATCCACTGTTCACTCGCTTACTATTTTGGCAGAGTAACGATACTCGGAATCGGGGATCCCCCTTACAATGAAATTCATCCCCTATTTATAGAAAAATAGGACATGCTACAGTAAAACAGAATAAGACAAAAGTAAACAATTAACTATAGTTACAATGATGGACAGCATTCAATGCGCCGGGATCTCAATTAATACGGCTGACAGTGCATTAAATACGGCCGAATATACATTTAATGCGGCCAAATCCGTCGCATTTGAGGTCTGCCCAAGGGAGATTTCTGGCGACTGGTTTGGATATGTCATGATGGGCTCTCGAGATCTTGATCACAGCTTTTGGTTGATATGGCGTGCATGATACGTTTTGGAACTGTACTCTGCATGACACTTTTGACTTCTGCTGACTTGGGACTCTTAGGAGCAGGCGGGGATGGATCTTCCATCAGACAAAATACCAAGTCAGTTAGGAGAATAAATAAGTCTCTGATAAGTCTGGCTACTTGGAGAGTCGAGGAGACGGATTACGAGTCAACATGTCCGCAGTTGGTCATGACAGTGAGGCGGGCAATATTACGAGTGAAGGAGCCGGTATACGGCCACGCTCGGAGATTAACGATTAGTTTAGCCGGATCATCTTGGATGAGGAGGACTTGTAGAACATTTCTGATGGATGGTTCCTCTTGGCGGATATCTTGCACCGACAGAATCGGTGAATAGACAGGCGGTCAATCATGACGAATAATCTGACGAGTAGGCTTAGCGGACACGACCAGCGGTCAGCTGTCAGTCGGAGCGATGAGAGTCAACGGTCAGCGATCAAGACCAGCGGTCAGACTAAACGAATAGAATTGACAAATAGACTGACGGGTAAAGTCGACGATCAGAATAGTAGATGGAGATAGCGGTCAGAGCCAGTGCTCAGAATCGGCGCCTGCGGTCAGAATCAACGGTCAGGATCAGCGGTCATGACGATCGATCACAAAAGAGGCCTCCTGTCAGGAAGGCGGATTGGAAGAGATGGCGGACTATTGGGCCTTTGAGCCACTGAGCCTGCACTGTAGATCTTTCTGGGCCCGATTATTCTGATCGCTAAATTATCCATAACAAATATTAAACCACATGTTTATTAAAATTAAAGTTTTGCTCCATATAACATAATTAATTCATGTTATATTTTGAAATCGAACTTATGACCTCTAATTAATTCATAATTAATTTATACCCGATCACTGCTAAGAATCGAATTTAAGACCTTTTGTAAAATTAATTAAATAATTATTAATTCATAACTAATAATTAACTAACTAATTATTAAAATAATTTGAATAATCAATATTATTCAAATATCAAGTAAATACATATTTTGCTATTTACGTAACAGTTGTAATTAGATAGTCCAATTACAACATTTTATATACAAGTTTCTTATAATGAAATAAGCTATCAAAGGGATCCAATGAACTTACAGTTTTGAGCTCCAATAATATCGAAATTATTAATTAAACTTTTTAATTAATAATTCACTATTAATAATAGAGTTACTTTACTAAAAACTTAAGATTGCACTCTCAAAACTATAGACGTTTTTATACAATCTAAAATTTTCAGTGTCTATTGATTTAATCACTACATATGATTTGACCCTCCATAAATAGTTCATAATTAGAGTTAGGTCAAAATATCCATTTCACCCCTCTAATTATTTCTTGATCCTTCTCTAATGAACAATATATCAATAACAACTTATGAATTTATCTTTCCGTGTTCATATGAACGAAAAGTTGAGCGCTCTTATTGTTCAAGACCTAAATCAACCCTTAAGAAAACTACATCTCTACTTCTCGCAAGAAAGAGTGGATTTCATCATTGTGTAGAATGTTCCCAACTACTTACTAAATCATATCCTCAAAATACGAAGTTATTGACTGGATATCTACACTAATCTCACCCATGTAAATTAAATGATATAACTCAACAAGTAAGAGTCTATAATACACTCAGGATTAAGATCAATCATATATGATCATCTAGTCGATAAATATAAATCTCTAAGTTTAATGGATATTAAGAAGAGACTTATATTTATCGTTGTCCAGTCCTATATAATCTTTATATAAAGTGTCTCTATTTTCATGTTACTATATGAATAATCTCGGATAAAACTATTGTACCAAATACAAAATAGACTGTAACCGTAAATTTACCACAAATAAAATATCCAGTTTTGTTTGTTTTCTACGAACTCTTTAGATTACTTATATCAAACTAAATCCACTTGCATATAACACTTATATACTTAGTTTGAAATTACATAAGTAATCAATGATGTTTTTTATGATATATACAATTTTTACAAAATATATAAATTGAATAAAATGAATACTTTATTATTTATAAAATCGTTTACATTATTATAAACTCTTAGGGCATAAAACCCAACATCAATGCCGACCTATTCATAGATTAGTCATTGACTAATCTCTCCGCTCTATAACAAAAATTTTAATTCTCAGCATTAGCGGGCATGTCTAGTCAATCCAACTCACATCTTACATTTTACATGTAATTTTTCGTCACATAAATTCTGATTATGTCTCTGGCAAGAACATCCACACAATTGGTAGAAGGAACACAACAATGATAATCAGCATGATGTTCCTAATCACCATATAGGTTGGTTATAAGTAATAAAACTCAACATAGATTTCGGTGCTAGAGCTTATTATGATTGTTTGGAACTTAAACTATAAGCACAGATTGAGATACTGAGTGATAACTAGTTTAATTTCAGAGCACATTTATATATTTATATTTGCACTTGTTATGCAAACGAATCTAACATGTACTAAGCTGGTGTGATAGCCTGATAGGTACTCAGCTCCAGCAGCTTTTCAAGGAACTAAAATCAGTAAGTCTTTCATATTCAATTGTGACAATTTCATTGGAAAAACAACAACGAATCAGCCAAATCTAATTCAGAGTACTGCAAATCACGTTTCAATATTACAGCCTGAAGAGGCAAGGACTTGGAATTCTCATCCTTCGCTTCATGTCTGAGAAGATGATACGGACTATTTAGAGCAGTACCAATTGTTTGAATCAATCTTAATGACAGTCGCCTCAATGTGTTTAGTATCTATAACCTGGTCATATGCACAATGGCAGAAGGTTAATCAGTCAAACTTGATGGAGCATTAATCTTTGGGGTCTAAACAGTGAAGTTGATGAGGGTGATAACAAAAACCTGAGTCGTCTATGCAATTTCCAGCAGCCAGGATTTCAGGTTCCTTGATGTTGATAATTACAACAGCTTATGTGAGAAAGATCTTTGCAACAGAAGGTACATGTTCCAGGCAACATCTTACCACCTGTAATGTACAACCAAAAATTTTCTCAATAAGCATATGCATTTCCTAGCGGTGCAATAGAAATACTAACTATAAACAACTAACATAATTCATGACTTCAATATTAATCAGCTTAATATGTTAAATCTAGAAATTGTTGTCATCCAGATATGGTTCCTAATGACTACTGAGTACAAATAACTGTTTTATAGTACAATATCTTACAATTAACCTGTGCATAGCATGAGATTATGAGAGCAAAAGCTATGAGTGAGACATTGTGAAACATTACGGTTGAATGTGGACCACATTGAGACAGCCTATGCATTTCAAGTATACATATAAAGAACCAGCGACAGCATTGAACTAAAGCATATTTGAAATGGTATTACATGCATATTGTGCCTGGTATAACTACATTTATAGTTAGAAATTTGGTGTCCAAGACTGTATAATACAGCAACGCAATATATATGAAATTAGTCACTGATTGACATCACGCAATAAGAATCTAGGCAGTATATTCCTTGAGAAATTCAAGTTTGTTTAAGATTGTATCATTTTGCAAATTTTGTTGAAAACTGAATTACCAAAACCACAGCAACACCACCGGAATGTGTCCCCAAGTCTTTCAATAAGCTTCTCCTTTTAATAGTGGTTTACTACCACCTGCATCATGCTACGCTGAGCACTATATAGTACCATAGCAAATTGTGAAGACAGAGGAAATGAAGGAGAGAAAAAAAAAACAGAAAGGACACCAACAAGGATCAAACTCTTTTATTTACTGCACTTGTGTGTTGCCATCACCAACAATAGTCATCATATCCCGTGAGCACAATGTTGAAATTATGTGTGTTATAGTGCATCCTTGTTTACATTTCCTAAATACACCAAAGGGGTTGTTTAACATGTCAGAATCAGAATTAGTAACCTTACTTTTCTTTTAGTATATTTGCCAAAGATGATATTGATTGCTTTATCTACCGATAACCATTTCCAATTCTATAAACACGAAGAAAAGGAGAATTTAATAATATGATAGAGATTGAACATGGATTTAAGAGCAACTCACCAAACAAATTACACTTGCCTTTGTCTTTCAAGAGTCTTGATGAAGTTTTTGCCTTGAATAGATTTAAATCAATCCTCGATTGCACCGCTTGATAGCAGAACTGTAAAATTCAACATGTCTAGTAAATCATGAGTTCTACATTGACAATTTACTTCAACATGATAAGCCTTGTTGTGTAGATAGAATGTGGTACATGGTTAAAATCATCCAAATCAGAAGAAAATATTAGAGAAAGAGTTAAAAGTTTTGATGAGAAAAGAAATATTATATAAACATTCTTCCAAGGTGGTGGTATGCAATATGCATCACCTTTTGTCATTGATTCTTCAACAAATGCATGTCATAATAAACTTGCTTCACTGCATCAAGCCGAAAGATAATATATCAAGTTTTCTTCACACGAAAAGATTTTTCAACTTCCTAAAACTTGTATCGTTTTTGCAAATGTAACTATCAACTAAAGGTTCTTAATCTGAGTTACATCTTAATATGTACCTATAAACAACCTAATAACATGTGCAATTGAAAGGTTATTATAACTTCTAGCATCAAAATAGCAAAGAAGGTGTTGGTGGTGATAACAAAAACCTGACATATCTTTATTTATCCGGATAACACATGTTCAGGTCTCCTGATGTCAAACCACAACATCTGACATAAGTAAGGTCTTTCCGATAGAAGCTGTGTGCTCCAAGCAACATCTTACAACCTGTAATCAAAGATGGTAAGTTTGTATGCTGAGTATTAAATAACCATCTGTTGCCTAGCAGGACACGGAAAAGATCAATAAGAAGCAGTTAAAATGCAATGTAAGAATTTGACATGATGTAATTTAATCTAATAAGTCTATAGCAGGACATAGGATCTCGAATGACAGCAGAAGTGAATCACCATTTTAGGGTACAACATGATGAACCAAAGCAAAGGATGAATCTATGAGAGCAAAATCAAGAGCAGGAAGTTACATATAGTAGCACTTATAAGTAATACAGAGAATGTTTTACAGGTTGAGAAGTTGAGCCATAATTTGCTGCAATTCAAGTTTCACCATATAATTCCTAGAGGAGAGAAGTAAGACAGCCATAAAACTCCACATTCTTAGAATCTAAATTGAATGTAGCAATTAGAGAAGTATTTTTACCCGGTCTAAACCATCCACAAGAAAGTAGCAGTCTGTCACCATACTACACCTTTATATTCTACATTATAAGTATGACTATTAAACACAAGTATATTTGAGACAAATTCAGCAGTCAAGAAGTGTTTGCAGAAAAGACATGTTTACGAAGTCCAGTGACCGTGCTTGATGTAATACATCAAGAGTCTTGGCAATACACTCGTTAGGAGACAAGTGTGAGTATTTTCCTAGACGTCATTAATATGAATCCAGCACAAATCAGACGTCCTTAAAGATAATCGCATATTAATATGAACATTTATTTACATCTACTCATCATCATCAAGAGCATCTCAAATGGCATCAACTTTGCCCCAAGCTGCAAGAGGGTGTATCCAGCACCAACTACAATATTTTCCTCGATTACAGCTTAAAAAGTTTTATATTTATAATAAGACCTTGACTTTAAATGTGATAATAAAAGAGCCAAAATAAGATAGCTTCAAAAGTTATAAGTACCTAGGTTGCATTGAAAGCATCCTCTACTCTTTTCATTGTATGTTTGTCCTCCAATCTAGATATGTGACACGGAAAATAAAGTAATGGTAAAAAGGGAAATGAAATTTCATAAAACTAACTAATCAAGTATACAGAAAATGACCTACATCACAATCACACCAACATGGAAGTATCCCAATGCTTTCATTAAGCTTCCAACTTTTCATGGTCCTGTTTTCTGCCTGAGTGATGCTTACATTAATTACCCGAGAGTAGCAAGGCAGACAGCATAAATAAGGAAAAAGAGAATTAACAAAAGACACCTGATTACTGATCTAGGCAACCTTTCCCTTGGAGAGCATAACATTTGCATCATGCCTCAAAATCTCGTTCTCAGCCTATTCAAGCGTTAACCCAACCTCATTTTTTATCGCAGTCCTGCATGCACCATTTATCAACACATCACTTCCATTTCCTAGAGATATGTTTAAAGCCATAAACAATGTCACCCACACCATTGTGGGATGAATAAAACCAGTAGCCATAAAATCTGCATATACTCCCTAGAGCATTGTTGCTATACCTGAAATTGTCACCCCAAAGCTGGGTAACATAAGTAAACTTTAGACTTATGCACATACTCATATTTTTTTTTTTTTTTGAAAAACTAAACTTATATTAACCAACAGAAAAAACAACATTCAGGCTGGTATTCGACCAGACCTTCTCTTGATCAGAGGACAGTGCCAGGTTTGCTAAGAAGTGGGCAGCCTCATTGCCTCTTCTGGGAATGTGGCTACACTTACAGTGACCCAGCTCAGAACATAAAAGTTTGATATCTGAAACTAAGCAACTAGCATCATCTACTAAATTTACATTAGAGGAGATTCGAGATGCGACGTTGCTTGCGTCTACTTCCGCGGTCTCAACCTGTAGGTTCAGCGATTTGGCAAGCAGAAGGCCTTGACGAAGGGCAAGCAGCTCACCTATTTCAGCTGTAAAGTTTCCAAATGATTGTTTAGACAGAGCTGCAATAACCCAGCCTTTGCTGTCTCTGATGATAGCTCCCAGGCCTGCCTTAAGTTGCTCTGGCTTCAAAGCCACATCAGTGTTTAGTTTCAGATGATTAGCAGGAGGAGGAAACCAAGATGATGTGTTCTGCGGATGAGGCTTTGATAGGTTCGAATTAGGTGATAGGGCTGATTTTGCTTCTTGAAAATTTTTCAAGTAGTCAGTGGACCAATTTACTAAATCCTGAGCTGATTTCGGATGTCCTTCATGAAGCGAGGCATTCCTGTTCCACCAAATACTCCAGAGAAATACACAGAAGTTGTTCAATCCTTCTTTCCCAGAAGTTTGGAGAACTGTTCGAAGAAGGTCCTGTATTGAGTGAATACCTTCCTTTTGTAGCAAACAATCAAAAGGGGTTAGAGACCAAACTTCTTTGGCTCGTATGCACCAGATCAGAGCGTGTAGAACTGTTTCAGGTTCATCTTCACAGACTTGGCAATTCCAATTAACAGTTATTTTCTTTTCGAAAAGGTTGACACAGGTTGGAATAGCATTTTGTTGGCATTTCCAAGCGAAGATTTTGATCTTGGGCGGGATTTCTAGACTCCAGAAGACTCGCCACCAGCGCTGAAGGGTAGAGGTATCAGATGTTGATTCTGGACGTGCTCTTTGTACCGCTGTTCGATAGCCGCTTCTCACAGTGTAGACGCCCTGTTTTTCATAATGCCACAGCCAATTGTCACTGTATTTGTTGATTCCCAAAGGGATAGAGAGGATGGTTTCTCTATCAATGGGAAGGAAAGCCTCAGATATCTTGCCTACGTCCCAGTTCCTTGAATGAAAGTCTATAAAATCCTTAACTTTCGCCTGTGTGTCACCCCCTGCTGTTATTGGTTTGAAGGAAGTTGGACGGGGCAGCCAAGGATCCCGAAAAGCATACGTTGTATCTCCATCTCCAATACGCTTCCTTAGGCCATAAGATAGGAGCTCCCTTCCCCACAATAGACTCTGCCACACGTGAGATGATCCTTGACGAAGCTTAGCGTTTAGAAACTCTGAGTTTCTGAAATATTTTGCTTTCAAGGTCATTGCTGCAAGAGAGGAAGGGTTCGTGAGAATCTTCCAGGCTTGCTTTGCCAGTAAAGCTTGATTGAAGAGTGACAGGTCTTTAAAACCCAAGCCTCCCATGTCTTTAGGTAAGCACAGGTCTTTCCAGCTTCTCCAGCTGATTTTCCTTTTGTCCCCCTTTGTACCCCACCAGAAACGAGAGAAGAGGGATCCTAACTCCTTACACAGGCTGGAGGGAAGTTTGAACAGGCTCATTGTGTACGTTGGGATCGCTTGAGCTACTGCCTTAATGAGTATTTCTTTTCCTCCAGCAGAGAAAAGTGTGCTTCTCCAGGATTGCATTCTCTTCCACACTCTTTCTTTGATCACCTCAAAGGTTCTTCTCTTGTTGCGCCCTATAAGCGTAGGAAGTCCGAGGTACTTGTCATGAGCTGAATTGGATGCAAGGCCTAGCTTTTGTTGGATCTCATTTTTGAGGTTACTGCTCACATTTGGGCTGAGGGATATACAAGATTTATGTATATTTATTTGTTGCCCCGATCCCATTTCGTAGATCTTCAAGATATTCAGTAGAGTATCACAGCTTTCAAGGGAGGCTTTGCTGAAGATTATGCTGTCATCCGCGAAGAACAAATGGCTAACTCGAGGGCTGCCTCTGCAACAGGAGATACCAAGCTTGTTGGTGTCGGTTTCGGCAGCTGAAATGAGTCTGGAAAAAGCCTCTGCACACAGAATGAAAATGTATGGGGATAGGGGGCAACCTTGTCTTAGACCTCTTGTGGGAACTAAGGATCCTGTTCTTTTCCCATTTATGATGAAATGGAGTTTGGTTGAGGTCAGACAGTCCATGATTAGATTGATCCAAGGCTGGGGGAATTCCATCTTACGAAGGACCATTTTCACAAACTTCCATTCCACTCTATCATATGCTTTGCTCATGTCGAGCTTTAGAGCCATTAGTCCTTGTTTTCCTTTTTTTCTCTTTGAGATTGAATGGATGATCTCAAAGGCTGTGAGTACATTGTCAAATATTTGTCTTCCTGGGACGAAGGCGGATTGGAATTTAGATATGAGCTCCGGTAAGACATGCTTGAGTCTATTGGCTAAGACCTTTGCAATTGTTTTATAAATAGTACTGCAGAGACTGATAGGTCTTAGATCTTTCGGGGAGACAGGAAATCTTATCTTTGGGGTGAGCACCACATCGGTGTTGTTGAATTCTCGGATTGATGCATGGCCATTGAGCACTTTGAGACACACCTCTGTGAATTCTCTTTGTATGGTGGACCAGAATTTTTGGTAAAAGATAGGTTGGAACCCATCTTGACCTGGGGCTTTTGTTGGACCAAGCTCAAACACTACTTTCTTGATTTCTTCGATTGAGAAGGGTTGTTGTAATGCTGATATGGAGACACTTGAGAGCTTTGATGATATATTGGCTGTTGCAGCTTCAATATCCTGTGTGGAGGGATTGGAGGACTGGAAAGTTTGTGAGAAGACTTTGCATATTAGATTAGCAATACCTTCTTGTGTATTATAGCATGTACCACTCTCCTCATCTTTTAGTTGTGAAATGGTGTTCTTTTTCTTTCTTGCAGTTGCTCTCGCGTGAAAATATTTGGAATTCTTGTCTCCCGCAGCTAACCAATCTGCTCGAGCCCTTTGTTTCCAATAGATTTCCTCGTCTGAGAGAAGGTTGAGGACATCTGTTTCTAACTTCCTGATCTTCTCTAGATTCCCAGGAGACATGCTCTGTAGGTGGAGTCTATCAATTTCCTTCTGTTTTTCTGCAATTGTTTTTCCAATTACTCCGTACCTTTTTTTGCTCCAAAGAGATAACTTAGTGGCGCATCTACTCAGTTTGAGCTTCAGGTCTTTTGGCGAGTGGGCTGGAGGATTGTCTTGCCAGGAAGAGTTTACTAGGATTCTGCATTCTTCCTCCTTAAGCCAAAATGGTTCAAATCTGAACCCCCTGTCCTGCGATCTTAGATGTGCAGAATCTCCATGTAGTTTTAGCGAGATTGGTCTGTGGTCAGAAGAGAGAAAATATATGCTTTTTGGATTGCTTGCCTTTAACCATTACAACACCCCAACTAATATTTGCATTCATGACACTTAACTTTACTGTGCAGTTCAATATTCCTTTCACAATATCCTTATCCAGCTTAACAATTACAACTGGAAATAAATTAAAAATTTATGTTAGAAATAAGAAAAACAAATAAGAAAAAAATAAATTCTCCTCAATATGAAGAATAGGGACTTAGTCGTACTCACAAATTTATCACCTTTTGTTCATTGACAAGAGTCTCTTTATCAACTACATTGCAAATTGAAAAAGAGTGCATCCACTAGTATTGACCAATAAAATATTTTAAATTTAATGACAACAGTAGAAACCTAAATTTTTTGGGTTAAAAACATCGATTCTCCACCATTAATATGTTTTTAGCAAGCTCTGTTACTTTTTGTGTGCAAATCTAAATGTGAAATCTAAAACTGAAAACAAGAAAATGGAATGAAATTTCATACACTAGTTAAATCAAGAAACATCTAATTACCTAAATCAAAAAAGAACATCTTGAAGATTCTGCAGTCTGTTCATTGAGCTTCTCTTTTTCATGTCCTATTCTGTTGCCAGTGTCATGCTACATTGATTACTAGAGAGTATTAAGGCAAACATTAAAGACAAAGGAAAGGAATTAACTTTTGGCACCTGAAGAAGAATTTCATTATCTAGGCAACTCTTTTATTCACTGTATCTGTGTGCTGCCATCAACCATAATGACTGTGGTTTCCCTGGTGAGCACATCTGTGCAGTAGGTTCTAGGACCATCTTTTCAGTTTTGTACATGACTAATCCAACATCATCTCTTATTACAATTCCTGTATGTTATCCTTGTACAAGCTACAATATATGAACATTTGCAGAACACAAAGCAAAATAGTGCATGCAATTCAAGTAATTATTAAATGGTTTAAACTACTAGCTAGTGGTGTAATCAGTAGCACAAAATGAACCTATATAAAAGGATAGGAATGCAATATAAATTGAATATAGATCAAACAAAAGTTACCTAGCCAATGGCAAAAGCAGAAACATTGATCTTGTATTACATCTGGTTCCCTAGTGAGCACATCTTTGCAACAGGTTTTAGGACCATCTTGTCAGTTTTGTACATGACTAATCCAACATCATTTCTTATTACAGTTCCTGTATGCTATCCTTTTACAAGCTACAATAAATGAACCTTTGTAGAACACGAAGCAGAATAGCACAGGCAAGTAATTATCAAATGGTGTAAAACTACTCGCTAGTTGTGTTATCAATGGCACAAAAGAGGCCATTTCTAATTTAATGACAAAATGAACCTATGTAAAAGGATAAGAATGCAATATAAATTGAATATAGATCGAACAAAAGTTACCTAGTTAATGGCAAAAGCAGAAACACTGATCACTTGTTTCATCAATTGCATTTTCTGTTTAGGTTTCAAGAGCCTCCATAAAGTTTTTGTTTGAAAGATTGAAGTCTATACTATGCAAATCAACTACGTACTAGATCATTAAGTTTTTACAAGAACTGATGTTGTGAGCACGTAACAGATCACAGATGTGTAGTGACAGCAATTAGTACCTCATGCAACAGGAAGACAATGGACTCAGGCAAAAAGCACTGTCAACTGCAGTAGTTCCAGCATTGCTTCTTGCCCAACTTGAACTTGAAATTGAATTGTTTTGAAACTTGAACCACTTCAAAAGTTTTTAGAAAATTGATAAATTCAGAAGCTTGTACACCTCCAAAAACATTCCTCTCATCTTCACTGCAGACTTGGGCTATTAAGAGAAAAAGACAAATTTTTTAAAAGAACAAGCCTGTACTCAACACAAAAACAAAAAGGCCACGAAACATGTTTTCTGTGCAGATCGATTTGATTTAAGCTTTGAGATAGAAAAGTTTAATCACAAAACCTGAAGATTATCAATAAGGTAAAGAACATCCCCAATGTAATTCTTTATAGTTCACTGTGGATGTGCTGGTAGCTGCATCTTTGGAGGAACTTGTGGATGATTTACTACTTTTCTCTCCCATTTTTCCTGTATCAGACTTCAAAATTCCCTGCAATTCCCAATTTAAGTAGAGAGATAGATTATGTCATACTGTAAAATGGAGGAGGAAGAAGTGAGCAAATCAAACATAAGCAAAACATAAGAACTATTAAAAAAGAGGTGTTCATGTGTTTGTAAAAGCAGTAGCTTATAATTAGGAAGCCAAGGGACCATTTCTTGCCACAATTATGGTAATTGTACATAAAAGTTGTAGAAGATCAGTAAATTGTACTTATCAAGTTGTCATAAACTTGTGTCATATCTTTCAACATTGATTCCTTGTGAAATTCATGTCACTGTAAAATTGAATTCACTGCATAATACCGAAGGAATCAAATTCTGTCCACTAAGAAGAAAGAGGCTTTGTTGCTTTTAAAATTGGCATAAGGAAAGGAGATCAGGAGCTAACCTCAATGAACTCAGTTTTCCGACATAAGGTTTTAGTAGAGCAAAATTCTGGCAAGAAGCAAAGATCCCAAAGGCCAAAGGTTTGATCCAAGTTTGAGCAAAATTCTAAGGTATGTCTGACATTTCAAAGTTGTACAAGTTCATTTCCAAAAGATGCTATGCTACAACTATTTTCTTTGATTGCCTGAAATTTTGTTGCCACCATCAAAGATAATCACATATTATATTGATGTCAAACTTTTTGATCTAGTATAATAGTTGTAATTTTACATAAAGAGGGGCAAATATCAGCAAAACAACTTACATGCAGTGCCTTTTACTTGTACATTAAAGGAAGGATGATAAAATCAGAAGTCGAGACAAGTAAACAGAACGGTTGGACAATGCTATTGTAAAATTCTTCTCTCCCTATCACATGCCATGTCACCATTATCTCTTTTCCTATTTGCAAAAACTAACCATAAAAAAACTGTGACAACAAGAAATTTAGGTCCCTCCAAAATCATGTGTTTACGCCTAAAACATTTATCCTCAATAATTAGCAACTATATAACTAAAGAAGATGGATACGGGCAATTACCTGTTGGAGAAGAATTAATCAACAAATTCTATTTTCAGTCCAAATGTCATTTCCTCTGGCTAGGCTGGTTTAAGAGCTTCCTCAGAACATAGTGGCGGCTGCAAATCCAACATATAATGAATGATTTCTGAAGATAGGTGATATACTTAATGCAAACAATTCCCAATTTAAGCGAAGGGCTAGAATACGTAAAATGGAGGAGGAAGAAGTGAGTAAGTGAAATTGAATCAGTGTATTAAAAGAGATGTCCATGTTTTTGTAACAGTAGGAGCTTATAGTGGGAAGCCCAGGGACCATTATTTGCCACAATTCAAGTCTCCAATAGGGACTTTCTCAAGGTTCATATTCTCAAAATTCTAAAATACTTATTTTTAGGGAATTTGCCTATAGTCTACAGTATCCAAACATAAGAAGTCATTCCCATTACTGAATTGAACTTACAAGTTGTAAATTTATAACTATTCAAAACTTTTGTCAGATCTTTCAACATTGATTTATTAGGAAAATCATACCATTCTAAAACTGATTCATTGCAGAAAATTGGAATATAGAAATCAAAGTGTTGTTGACTCAGAAAAAAAAAAAAAAAAACCATATTGAGAGCAAACAAACCTCAATGAGCCGAATTTTCTGATATAGAAGGATTTATTAAAAGTGTTATGCAGAATAGCACATGCAAGTAATTATTAAATGGTATAAAACTGCTCGCTAGTTGTGCTATCAATTACACAAAATAGGCCATTTCTAATTTAATGACAAAGTTCCTATGTAAAATGATAGGAATGCAATATAAATTGGACATAGATCAGATAAAAGATACCTAGTTAACAGAAAAACCAGAAAAATCAATTGTTTCATCAACTGCATTCTCTCTTTAGGTTTCAAGAGCCTTCATGAAGTTTTTGACTTCAAGATTGAAATCCACTTATGCAAATGAGCTGTGCAGAATGTCATTAAATTTTTACTGGAACTAGAGTTGCGTGCATGCAACAGATGTGGAGTGACAGCTGCTAGTAACTTGACTTCAAATTAGATGACAAGAGCACCAAGATGAGAAAGCTTCAAAAGTTGAACTGCCCACTTTGAGAGCATCCTATATTCCCAGTTTCTTTACTTTAAGCTCGAATAATGTTTGTCCTCCAGCCTACATATGTGACATGAAAAATAAAGAAATTGTAAAAACAGAAAAGAAATTCCATAAATTAACTAATCAAGTAAACAGAAATTACCTAAATCACAATTACACCAGCAGGGAAGTATCCCACTGCTTTCATTAAGCTTCACGTTTTCATGGTCCTATTTTACTGCCTGTGTCATGCTACAATAAATACCAGAGAGTAGCAAGACAAATAATAAAGATAAGGAAAAAGAGAAATAACAAAAGTACCTGGTTCCCGATCTGTGAAATGCTTTTATTTAGTGCCCTCTGTGCTGCCATTACCAACAACAGTTCTAGTTTCCTTCGAGAGCACAACGTTGGCAACATGTCCTAGAGCCTCATTCTCAGCTTCTTCTATTGTTAACTCAACCTTATCCTTTATCAACATTTAACTTCTAATCTCCCAGAGATATGAGTTAAGCAACAAAGAATGTCACTCATATCATTGTGGGATGAATAAAGCCAGTAGCTTTAAGATCCACACATACATCCCAAGTACACTGTTGCTATTCCTGAAATTGTCACTGGGAAGCAAGTTTTCATAATTAAGCTTTTAGACTTATGCATATATCCATGAAACAATGTATGCTGCTTGAATTGCATATCTTATTAACTACAATACTCTCACTAATGTTTTTATTCATGACAGTTAACCTTGCTGTGCAATTCGATGCCCTTTTAAAAACATTCTACCCAGCCTAACAATTAATAACTGGAGAGAATATAAAGAATCACATTAGAATTAAGGAAAATGAATTTTCAGCTAAAGATAAAGCATAGAGACTTAGCAATATTTATAAATTTATCACCTTTTGGTCATCATTGTCAAGAATCTCTGTCCATCAGTTTTTGTTGCAAGTTGAAAAATGGTGCAACAACTACTGCTGCATCAACTACGTAAACGATATGAATTCTACATAAATTGAAAATAGATCAGCGAGAAGCTTACCTAGAGAATGGCAAAATTAGAATCATTGATCATTTGTTTCATCAATTGCATTATGTCTTTTGATTTCAAGATTGTCCATGAAGTTTCTACCTTTAAAGATTTAAGTCCAATACATGCAGATCAACTGTTCAGAACATCATTAATTTTTTATTGGAACTGGAGTTGTGAGCATGTAACAGATGTGTAGGGACAGCATTTAGTACCTCAATTAGCAGGTGAACAGAGGACTTGGGCATCAACTTTACTGGAAGCTGCAAGAGCGTGTATAATATTTGCAATTTTATATGAAGAGTAACTATCAGCAAAGAAGATGCGTGCAGTGCCTTTGTACCTATACCATTAAGGAACGAAGACAAAAGCAGAAGTGAAGACAAATAACATAACACTATGGACAATGTTACTGTAAAATTCATCTTCCCCTATTACATGTCATGTTACCATTCTCTGTTTTCGTGATTGCACAAATTAACCCAATTACCTGTTAGACATGAATTAATCAACAAATTGGATGCTATCACATTTCCTCTTTGACAGGGTTCCTCAAAACATAGTGCAACCTGCAAAAGTGGTGCAATATACAATGGGAGTTAAGTGTTGTATGTAACAATCAATGATAATATATTAAAAATTTGAAACAACATAAAGAAGAAAAAGAGCAAGAGCTTACTTACAGGGTTGATTGAGCTCCAGATGGGATATGTGGCTTTGAAGCATTGTTCTGCACTATTACCACCCTGCAAACTGAATGCCCTTGGTTTGACACCAATTCTCTAAAGGAGAGCAACGACCAATGAGCAATCTCTTGAGCGATGTGGAGTGCAGAAGGTGATCCGACAATGCTTTTAACTTAGGGCAATATAAGATAGTTAATTCAGAAAGAGAGGGCATAATTATAATATCGTTTCTATTCTCATATTCCCATTCTTCCCATTCTGGGATGTCACCAAACAATAGATGCTTCAATTTTGAAAAAGCTATAACAGATGAAGAAGATGATGATGGTGCGCTGCTGCTATTTTCAACTCCTAAAAATTCATTACCCACCCTTTTCAACCTCCTCATGTTCGAAATTCGAAGTGTTTCAAGCAATGGTAGTTTACCCAAAGCAGGTAAATACTCACACTTGAAGGCATGATATATTTCTATCTGCTTGAGGTGGGTTAACAACACTACCCAGCAATTTGGGAATGCAATGCCTCCATAATAATATATCTTTAATTCCTTCAAATATGGAGGTGATTCTAAAGCTCCAAGAACTGCTTCATCCTTGTTAGATGATGCTTCACTTGATTCAGCAAAGTAAAAACTCAAACCAACGATGTTTTCCTTATTCTTGAGTTGTGCGTTCTTTGCTTCGCTTTCGTCTAAAACATTGCTCAGCCCTTGTAATGTAAGTTGACCTCTAAGATGGTTAAAGTTTTTAAGACAATCAAGCCTACACCCTTGGTTTCCACCACTGACAATTAATGTCCTCAAAGTTCGAAGATTAGTTAATCTCTCAACTCCGTTTGGTAGGTATTCTAGATTATCATTGTTATTAAGTATTAAATGCCTTAAGTTGACTAACTTACCCATCCTTTGAGGTAGATTTCTAAGATGATTACAGGAAATTATACGCAAGGTTTGGAGATTAAATAAATCACACAATGTGTCAGGTAATTCTTCTATTTTCAAATAACACAAATCAAAATACCTCAGATGTATTAATTTTCCTATCTCTTTTGGAATATTTTGGACTGGCCTGTTAATCTTCATCCGGGTAGTGCGTATCTGCAATGACCTTATACATGTCAATTGCTTAAACAAGTTCGATTGAAGTAGTTCACTTTGTATCGATAAATTGTCGCAATTCTTCATGGAAACTAAGAGGCTCCGTAGCTTTTCGATACCACATTTGTTTAAAGGAAATGAAACCTCTTCATTATTCACCATCAACATTAAATGACGTGCTTTCTCGTAAGAATGATTTAGGCTAAGTACTTCATGACTATCAATTTCCATTGCAAAACAATCCTTCTTAACAAGAAACAGTGCAAAATCATGCACTATGTCATGCATCTTGCATTCTATTATATTATCACCTTGATCATTTTCAAACTCTTGAAAAAAAGATCGCATTGCTAAATTCTCAAAATAATCTTCTCCTATTAGCTCTAGATCTTCGGTTTGCTCTAGACCAAGATAACCTTGAGCCATCCATAATTTAATTAATTCATCTTTTCTAATATAATAGTCTTTTGGAAAAATGGCACAATACAAAAAACATCGTTTTATTTTAGATGGTAGGTCATTATAACTTAATAAGAGAGGACGAAATACATATTCTTCCAACTCTTCTAATTTCCACAGATCACTATCTAATATTCTTTTCCATTGCTCGCTAGTTTTTTTAAATTGTAACAGACTCCCAATAGTCTTTATAGCAAGAGGTAAACCCTTGCACTTGCCAACAATTTCTCTACCATATTTTTCTAATTTTTTGCAATCCTCTAGAGACCTGTCACGATATGCTAATTGTTTAAACAATAACCAACTTTCCTCTTCTGATAATTCTCCAACATCGATAACATCAATGGATTTCATCATCCGTGCCACTTTCATGTTACGTGTGGTAACTACAATTTTACTTCCATGGGCACTATTGTTAAGAGAGCTAAACAATGGTACCCATTTACTTTCGACTTCTGTCCACACATCATCTAATACAAGAAAAAATTTCTTGTTTGCAATAGAGCCCTTTATACGATCTAAAAGAATTTGTAATTCTAGGCCAGTGGCATCGCCTCCAAGAGCTTCAATGATTGCTTTGGCAATCCTGATCTCATCAAATGGGTCTGAGACACAAACCCAAATTTTCTTGTCAAATTTTGTGGTTATTTCGTCATCATTGTAAGCAAGTTGAGCAAGGGTTGTTTTTCCAATGCCTCCCACCCCTACAATTGAGATGATTTGGAGGCCGCTTCCTTCTTGATGACATTCACTCAACAGCCAACTTAGTAGCTTAGTTTTCTCCTCTTCTCTACCACGTACCTCAGACGAATTATGATACGCAGTAGTGATAGGTGTTTTCAATCTCCGAGGTTCTTCGGGACTCCTATCAATGGTATTAAGACGATACATATCTTTCTGTCTAGCAATATCGTCAAGTTCTTCATTCATTTTTTTTATTTTGCGAGCAATGTCATGACGTAAACCAACTTGTTTGAAACAAAATCGAGGAGAGCACGAGAGGAAGCATACCTTCTCAGGAACAGCAGCATCTTCAGCTCCTTCAATTTGCAATTTCAAAATTGCAGTCTTCCACTCATCCAATATGTCATCCATGTCATAAGATGCCTCTTTGAGCCTGTCCAACCAGACTCCAACAGCTTTGTCCTTCACTTGTTTTTCCTCTGCATCAAGGAGCACAGCATCAATAGCACGGAAGTTGCGGGTAAGCTTTTGGATTTCTTTTCTGACACCGGTCACAAGTCGCACTTCTTGTCGCGTTTCTTCAAAGATCAGTGAAGTGAGTTGCTCCAAAACAACGCTAACAATTGCATCAGCCATTGTCCGAGATGGTAATTGACACAGAAAATATTTTGAGGTGTTTTTAGTTGTGTTCGTGTGTGATAATAAGAGAAAATAATGTTGCAATGCTTTATATTAGGAAAGTGGATCGACAAAGTCAGAAGCACAGCGGTGGATGCAGCGACGGACCCACCATGGGACTAGTTGGGTCCCATGTCCCCTCAGAATAATGTAAAATGATTTAAGTTCGCTTTGGTCTGAGTCTCGGAGTCTCGGAGATTAGGGGTGGGCATCTTTAACCCAACCCGATCAATTCAATCCAATTCAATTCGGTCATTTTTTATCGGGTTGGATTGAGTTATATCTTTAAAAAAATTGAGATGGATTGGGTTGGATTGGGTTCAAAATTAAATTGGGTTGGGTTGGATTGAAAAATTTTAACCCAACCTAACTCATCCCGATAAATACATATCCCTAATTCTAAATCCAAGTTTTTCTTTTTTTTCTAAAAGCACATTTGTTAGAGATGAAGATCAAGAATAGTTTATGTGGTAGATTAAATCTTTTATTTTAATAATTGAATATTTATTTGTATTCATTTTATTTATAATCAAATTATTAAGACTATAAAAGTTACTAACTAAACTTTTTCTATCTTCGTAGTGGATTAAATCCAACCCGATCAACTTAAAATAAATCAACCCGATTATTATTGGGTTGGGTTGGGTTGAAAAAATTTTAACCCAACCCATATTGGGTTGAGGGGTTTTCAACCCAACCCAACTCGAACCTGAAAACGCTCACCCCTATCTGAGACTGCTGCAATATAACAGGTGTTGGTGTCACGTGGGCCCCATCAAAAAGCGAAAAGAAATATGTCATTTAAGCTGGTGTATGGTTGGTTATGGATTTAATTATCTTACCACCAGCTGATATTATTCATGAATGACGGTCAATCATTCAAGCTAGTGTATGATGGGTTATGGATTTCGTTTTCTTAACAACGGATTATCCAACAATTATAATTTTTAAACTGATTATAAAAATATTTATTAATAATCAATTTAAGTATTATAATTGATAGATAATATTAGTGCTTTCAAGAAGTAATCAAACCCTATTATATATAATCAAATACTTGATGTCATTTATGATATAGTAGTAATAGAGCTTTTACTTACAAATAATCAAGTTTATTGTCAGTGACAGATTCAGAAAATTTATTGAAGGACACATAAATAAAGTAATAAAAATATCGAAAATTAAAATCTAATTAAATATATAATGTTTTTATATAAAACAATAGTTAACAACACCATATAGTTGAAATAAAATGAAACATGTATAATATTTGTCGATGGTAGGAATTAGCTGACGAGATTAGTTATGGCCTAAACTGCAGTTGATGTTAGGGGTGATATGGTGAATGAAGAAACAGGTTAGAGGAAGAATATGAAATACTCAAGAATTTTAGAGTGGTTTGGCCCAAAATCAGTTTACGTCCACTTATTCTCTCAGTATAATATGGGGTGATATGTGGTTATTGTACATATTTTATAATGAGGATCCTCCCCTATTTATAGGATGAGGGATACTACAGTAACGCCTAATAAGTTGAAATACAATGATGATTACAGTTAATGCTTAAAAGTTGCATTTAATGTGCCTGTTTTGCATTTAATGTGTTTGGGCTTGTATTAAATGCGTATGACAGTTGTTGAAGCAAGTGGCTTAAGCGACAAGTGGTTAGCACAAGTGGACCGAGATTCATTTAATCCAGGCTATAATCTTATATATAATTTTGGTTGTAATTGCTGTAACTTTTGACGAAATTGGCGTGTACGACACATCTTGATTTGTGATTGGCTTGACGGTTCTGACTGTAGTTGACTGCTATTAGCAAGATATAGTAGTTCAATAGCTCGTTGGAACGAGCTGAAATATTAGAAGTTCGACTGAGTTTGTCTCTGTAAATTGGTCATATATTCTGATTTCGCGATCTAGCTATCTGGCAAACTCTATGTCTAAAGACTCTGCATGATGGATGAGCTGTATCGCGAATGACTGATACGAGGTGTTCTGTTGTATTAAGATAAGTTGTAATCCGTTGTATCAGGATAAACTGGTGAGTTGGATTTTTTGATATTCTGCACGTCTGATAAACCGAATGTCTAAGAAGCTGCATAAACGGGTTATATATAGACAATGAGTTGTATGTATGATTGACTGGACAAACAATGGTCTGGGTGTCTTTCAATGGGCTATGCCTTAGCCAAATATGCAGTTTTTTTTCCTTGAAAAATCCTAGGCTTCAAACTGTATTAGACTTCTATCAATTGTGTTGGGTTTTTACCAGCCCAATCAAGGTGGCCTACAACTACCCATAATAATATTTAAGTAAAGTAAATAGTTTTATGTTTAAAAATTTTAATGAAATTATTAAAATAAATAAAAATGAAAAAAGTATAACACAAACTTCGTAAAGTTATAATTTTTTCTATCGAGAATTTAAATCCTGAAATCGTTTATGATAGTTTCTCCATTAATTTTGTTAAAATATCTTTCTCCATATAGGAGAGAATATATATCTTTTTATTTTTTTGGAAAATGGAGAGAACATATATCTAACTAAAAAGAAAAAGTTTAAAAAGAAAAATATTAATTAATTAAGAGCATGAAAACATTAAAAGTCGAAAATTTAGTTATAAAAAAAAATTAAAAAAATAGTTATATTAGAATTAGAAAGAGTAAATAATAGTGGTGGGGGAGGACGAAGGAGGCGTGTGTTTTTCAAAAAATAATGGCACCGAGCGGCTTTTAAAATAAAAAATAATATCAATATATAGAGAGTTGTTATAAAATTAAAATAAATGAATATAATAAAATTAATAATCATCAGGGGCTTAAAGAGAATTTACCAGGGACTTGTAATAAATTTGACAACAAAAGTTGATAGCAGGAGATAACAGAGAGAGAGAGAGGCGAGAGAAAAGCAAAAACAATAAATTCAATAAAAAAAAAAACAATAAAGGAAGAGAGACAGAAGAAAAGCAGTAAAGTGTGTTTTTTTTTATGAGTGCAAGCCTTACATATATATAGACAATAGAGTCGGTTTTTTTTTTTGACCGACTTAAACTTTTATATTATTATAATATTAATCATCCAGATGTTTCACAATACTCCCCCTTGGATGATATTATTATAATATATTTAAAAGTTTCTACCAATAAAAACTCAAAATCAAAACAAAAGATATTTTATGATCTGCTGGATCTAAAATATTATAATCTTCTGGATTTAATAATATTTGGATGTGCTTAAAATGACTACCTCATTAAAAACCTTGTCAGGAAAACCCAGTGGGATAAAACCTGATCGAAGGAAAAAAGAGTGCAGTGCACATATGTCCACATTGATTTAATATACTCCCCCTGAAAAATGCTTCAGACATTTTAAATCCTTCAGGAATTTTCATATAGATATTAGTATCAAGTGACCCATATAAATATGCTGTCACTACGTCCATAAGCCGCATTTCGAGTCCTTCTGAGACTGCTAAACTGATCAAGAATCTAAAAGTAATTGTATCCATCACTGGTGAATACGTCTCATCATAATCAATCCCTGGTCTCTGCGAGAAACCTTGTGCAACAAGCCTTGCTTTATATCTTGCAATCTCATTCTTTTCATTACGTTTCCGTACAAATACCCATTTGTATCCAACAGGTTTGACATTTTCAGGCGTTTGGACTACAGGTCCAAAGACTTTACGTTTGGCTAAGGAACTTAATTCTGCTTGAATTGCATTTTTTCATTCAGGCCAATCGTGTCTTTGTTTACATTCATTAACAGTATGTGGTTCATAATCATCGTTCATAACTGTCAAAGCTACTGTATATGAAAATATATCATCGATGATTATTTCATTACGATTCCACATACCTTCAGCACAATTGATTGAAATTTCTTGATTTTCAGAATTTTGTGGCTCATCAATTGTTTGTACCTCTTTGGAAGTTTCAGTCTCTTCAGGGATTAGCAACTCTTCTGGAGTTGATCTTTCAGAGATAATAGATTTTGTCGCTTGAATATTATTTTCAGAAGAATCAGAATTTTTCATTCTCCGTTTTCGGGGAATACTATCTTTTGAGCCCATTGGTCTACCACGCTTCTGGCGTGCAGTAGATGATTCATTTGCTGCGTTCTGATTACATTGTTCTATAGGAACAATTATTCTAGCTGGTGTATTGGCAGCTGGTATGTGTGATTTTGTCACTTTAGCAGCATCAGTAAATGCATCTGGCAACTGATTCGCAATCATCTGAAGATTAACTATTCTTCGTACCTCACTTTCACATTGGGTAGTACGAGGATCCAAATGAGATATTGTTGTCACATTCCATGATAGCTCATTTTTCTCTCCAATAGTTACATTTTTCTTGTGCTTCTCTTCAGGAGAAATTTTTCCTCCCCCTAATGGTGGGAAAGTTGTCTCGTCAAAATGACAATCTGCAAAACGGGCAGTAAAAAGATCACCTGTCAATGGTTCAAGATATCTGATAATTGAAGGTGAATTAAAACCAACATATATTCCCAAACGACGTTGGGGGTCCCATTTTGGTTCTTTGAGGATGAGCAATAGGGACCTGTACGGCACAACCAAAAATGAGTAAATGAGAAATATCATATTGGTGCCCAAGTACAAGTTGTAATGGAGAGTACTGGTGATAAGCTGCAGGCCTAAGTCGAATCAATGTTGCTGCATGTAAAACAGCATGTCCCCAAGCAGAAACCGGTAATTTGGTTTGTAACAATAAAGTTCTAGCAATCACCTGGATACGTTTGATGAATGATTCTGCTAGACCATTCTGGGTATGTACATGTGGGACTGGATGTTCAACATCAATTCCGATTGATGTGCAATAATCATCAAAAACAACAATAATCATCAAATGTTTTTGATGTAAACTCACCAGCATTATCTAGTCGTATACTCTTGATTGGATAATCTGGAAATTGTGCTCGGAGTCTAATGATTTGAGCAAGCAATCTAGCAAAAGCAATGTTACGACTGGATAATAAACATACATATGACCACCTTGCTGATGCATCAATTAATACCATAAAATAACGGAATGGTCCACTAGGTGGATGAATGGGTCCACATATATCTCCTTGTATTCTTTGCAGGAAAGATGGAGATTCAAAACCAACCTTAGAAATAGATGGTTTAATTACCAATTTTCCTTGTGAACAGACAGTGCATATATTGTCATTGGATAATAGAATCTTCAGGTTCTTCAATTGGTGCCCATGAGAATTTTCAATTATTCTACGCATCATCGTAGATCCTGGATGACCAAGACGGTCATGCCAAAGTCGAAATATTATTGGTTTAAACAACTTCTGGCTTGAAACTACATAAGTTTCAATTGATCTCATAATTGTATAATACAACCCAGATGAGAAAGCTCTGAGTTTTTCTACAATTAGCTTCTGGCCTGAGATAATTTTAGTAATGCATAAATATTCAACATTCTTCTCATTTGTAGTTTCAATATGATATCCGTTACTACGTATATCTTTGAAACTGAGTAGATTTCTTCTAGATCTACTAGAGTATAATGCACCATTTATATATAATTTAGTACCATTTGTCAATAAGATTATGGCTCTTCCAGAACCTTCAACCAGATCTGCAGGACCTGATATAGTATTTACCTTGGCTTTGGCTACTGTCAAATTTGAGAAATATTTCTTATTCTGAAGAATAGTATGTGTTGTTGCACTATCGACAATACATATATCTGCACCTTCCCTTTTGAGAATAGATAATTCATCCATATCCGTCTTTCATTAGATAAACCATATGTTAGTATATCATATAAAGCAAAATAAGTTATCTTACTTCTGGAAGATTACAAAAATATGTACTAACATAACAAAAGTTAATATGACTATATTAACTAGGCAACTTTCTAATTGGTATGAATATCTCCATCACCAATTTAGTAATCCATTTTTCCATTCGCATTATCAAGAAAATCCGATAATTTCAGGCTTGTGATATCTACAGGATCATCATTTTGATCTGCAAAATTTGTATCAATTTTCTTTTCCTTCCGCTTTACAGAGGCTTGATACAGATCAACCAAATGCTTAGTCGTACGACAGGTATGAGACCAGTGTCCAGACATACCACATCTGAAACAAACATCTTCATAATTTTTAGGGGCATGTTTCTCTACATTTTTGCCCTTGTTATGTTTAGCATTATAAACATTCCACTTTTGAGAGATGTTTTTCTGGTTTTGATTACTTGAAAATTTATACCCACCACGACCATGATTACCACGTTCGCGTCCATGTCCACGTCCACGGCCTTTACTTGTGCTAGCATTTGCTTCTAGCAGTGCAACTGCGCCAACTGGGCAGAGTTCATGATTTTTCATCAGAAGCTCATTATTTTGTTCTGCCACTAAGAGACATGAGATTAATTCAGAGTATTTTGTAAACCTGCGTTCTCTATATTGCTGCTGCAGGAGCACATTAGATGCATGGAAAGTAGTATATGTCTTTTCCAATAGATCTGCATCAGTCAATATTTCACCACACAAGTTCAGTTGTGAGGTTATTTTAAACATGGCAGAATTATAATCAGCGACTGATTTGAAATCTTGGAGTCTTAAATTACTCCACTCATGCCAGGCTCTGGGGAGGACGACGGTTTTCTGATGGTCATACCTATCTTTTAGATTTGTCCACAGAGTCAGTGGATCTCTAATTGTGAGGTATTGAGTCTTCAGACTCTCATATAAATGACGGCGGATAAAGATCATTGCAGTTGCTTTATCCTGTAGAGATGTTTCATTATTATCTCTAATTGTATCAACTAAGCCCTTGGACTGCAGATACAGCTCTACATCAAGGATCCATGAAATATAATTATTTCCTGATATATCCAATAGAGCAAATACTGGTTTTGCAATATTTGACATGGCTATATACATAAAATATCACAATTAGTGATATAATCAAAATGATATATTTGAAACTTCAGGTTGCCAAAAATTTCATTTATATTTTTAGAACTTCAGGTAAAAAATAATAACTTCAGGTTTTAACAATAAATATTTGGAACTTCAGATTCCATTGATTAAAATCCAGAACTTCAGGTTCTAATACATTATAAATTTAAGAGAATAAAATACATAAAATATAAAGATATAATAGAGATAACAAATCAATTAATTAATAATATATTGAGCCGGCATAGCCGTGCATGAAATATATAATAAAAATAGTAAATAATAATAACAGAGCTGCACATATAGTACGTAACAATAAGTAAATAAATAAAATTAAATAGTTAGATCTGTAATGCATGATAATAATAATTGAGTCGACAGAGCCGTACATTGGTTGAGTCGGCAGAGCCGTACATTGATTGAGTCGGCAGAGCCGTACATTGATTAAGTCGGCAGAGCCGTACATATATTGAGTCGGCAGAACCGTACATTGATTGAGTCGGCAGAGCCGTACATATATTGAGTCGACAGAGCCGTACATATATTGAGTCAGAATATCAAGAACTTTAGGTTCAAGATCGTGCTGATAACGTGTTATAAAATTAAAATAAATGAATATAATAAAATTAATAATCATCAGGGGCTTAAAGAGAATTTACCAGGGACTTGTAATAAATTTGACAGCAAAAGTTGATAGCAGGAGATAACAGAGAGAGAGAGGCGAGAGAAAAGCAAAAACAATAAATTCAATAAAAAAACCAATAAAGGAAGAGAGACAGAAGAAAAGCAGTAAAGTGTGTTTTTTTTTTATGAGTGCAAGTCTTACATATATATAGACAATAGAGTCGATTTATTTTTTTGACCGACTTAAACTTTTATATTATTATAATATTAATCATCCAGATGTTTCACAATAAGAGTAGCTTTTTCAACGGTACAGGGTATACTCACTATATTGTATACAAAACAAAATATCAGTCACAAGAATACACAGAAGGCATAATTTTTATGTGCACCGGAGTCCAAACGCTTCTTATTTTAAACCTTTCTTTTTTTTTAACATCTCGAAGAGTACGTGTTTCTGCTGGCCCTATCATATGTCTGTCCTTACTATTAATTGTTATTATTATGTGCAACACAATATAAGTTGGCAAAGTATATACTTTGGGAAATAACTGGGGTAAAGCCTTGCATACCTAAAGCAACATTAAAGCAAACTAGTTTGCACTTTACTTGTTCTTTGAGTAAAGTTTCTGCATTTAGATGACATGAGAAAATTAAAATCATAACAAAAAAATAGTAATTTAAAAATGTTAATAAAGTATTGTACTGGTAATAGTTGTCTTTGTCGTTTTCCTTTTATGTGAAATAAAAATTGTTACTTATATATTTTTTTTAGAATTTCACCTAAGATTATATTACAGCTCATTGAGTTTATGTCTTCACTTTATTGTTTCAACATCTTTCTTGATTAACACTGTGTTAGTTGAGTTAATCAGTATATTTTTTGTTGTTCATCTGTGAAAAGTTGAGACAGAGCAGCCTTTATTTTCCTTCAACATAAAGTTGAAACTTCTCATATGGCTTTTCATGATTACTTTCCCCTTGTTGAGGTAGTTTGTTGATACTCACCTGTTGCCAATCCTATAATGTTGCTTTATGTTGATAAGTATCGTGGTCAAAATTATTTGTATAAAGAACTTCTTATAAATTGTCCATTTGCATGAGTTTGTAATGTTACTTTTATCAAAATTAACTGTAGCTGTCTATTCTCATAAGTTTTCTCTCATTATATAATTAGCTTTGTACTAAACTTTTCCTAACCAGTTAAGCAAAACCTAAACATAAAAACATAACATGATCAAGATTAGTTTTTTTTTTTTTTTCTCATGTTTATTCAAGATATGTTTCATGCAAATTCTAGGTACTCTTAAAAATAACTGGGCTAACCCAACATAGGAAGATAAGCTAAAACTAGATAAAGATTATATTGCGCACTCCACTCCTTCACAGCAAAAACATTGACAAGAGTCGCAGCATTAACATTTTTAAATATAAAAAACATTGATAAGCAACGGTCTTCTTATTTTTTGTTCCCTTGCTTTTTAAGTTCTTTTTTTCTTTTTTTCTTTTTTCCAATTTCACATTTTTTTTCTTTTTTTTTAAAAATTTTTTTTTTTCTCTTTCAAATCTAATATTGAATTAAATTATTTATTTTAAAAATTAAGTTAATATATTTATTAAATATTTCTAAAATGTAATATTATTTTAAATTAATTATGAAGTAAATATTATTTTCTCTAAAATTGATTTTATATAGTTATATTTATATATAAAATATAATTTTATATTTTATTTTATTTTTCAAATTAGTTTAAATATTTTTAGTATATGATGTATTTATTTTATTTAAAATTGATTTAATATGTTTATAAAAAATCATTTTAGTATTGATTAAAAAAATATTTCAAATTAAAATTAATGAAACATAAATTTATTTATTGAAATTAAAATTGATTTTATCTAATCTTATAGTATATCAAATATATCACGGCACTAATTTATCCGATTTCATTCTACACCAAATATATAATGATATACAAAAGACAAAATCTAACCAACCATTCAAAATGACCTGGTATGCTTTCATGTATGAATATAATTTAATCTTACCAACCCTGACTTGTAGTTTTCTTAGAAATGATACCGACCAAAATTTACTTGGTAAGACATACAATTGATGTGAAGAGTCTCCCACCGAAGCTTTTCTAGTTTACAATTCACAACTGATTATACAACTTTTTCTCAAGTTACTGCATTACGTCAGAAAATAAATATAGTGCAAACAATCGATATATCAATGACATACCTAATGAGAAAATGAATAAGATCTCAACTCATGCAATATCAAACATTCACAATGATTTAAAGTGTACAACAAAATGAACAATCAATCAAACAAGTAGATAATTTTACAATGACATTTCCTGTAATGCAACATTTCGTATAATCACAAACAAACCAAAAAAGAAAGACAAGAGAGCAATTAATTATTCTCAAACGCCTATATGATATCCACTTACATGCTTTCAAAATTAATCAAAAAAATTATAATGATGCAACAAAATTAAAGGTTCATACAATATTGTTGCTCAAACTTGTGTCGATGTATTTGCAGGTGTACAAAATGTTGGTATCATCACGTTTTAGGACAGGGTCTGGGATAACTTCAATGACAAAAAGAGGTCAGCAGGAGCACCACCTCTTCTTCCAGCATTCCATTCACCTCCGACCCTTAATCGGCTACCAGAGTCTACACCAACCGGCACCTTCAGGCTGATTCACTTTGTCCTCCTTACACGTCCATCCCCAGAACAAGTGTTGCAAGAAGTAAACACCACCCCAGTCCCACTACATGAAGAACAGGTCATTACCTGCTGGAAAACACCTAATGGAGTCCTTGCCGATGAGACAACCTGTCCCTGTCCACCCACCACACGTACTACATGTAGATGGTTTTGTCCCTGGTTTTGTACCTGAACCATTGCAAGTCCCACAGCTTTCAAGACGTGTTGTCTCAATCTCTTTTTCAACTCCAAAAACTGCTTCCTTAAAATTTAGGACAAGGCTGTAATATTCATCCTGGCCATCAACTGCTCTGTTCCTGGAAGCTCTGCCACCCATGCCCTCAAAAAGTGACTCAATCAAATTGAAAGGATTGCTGAAATCCTGGCATAGTTAAGTAATTGATCCAACCATGAGTCATAGGAGTTGAGAATATCAAAAGAAATAATAAAAGCAATGATTTTCTTTTTTATAACCAGGATTTAACTTACCCCCATTCCCCTGCCAGCATCTTTAAGTCCAGCCTCTCCATGCTTGTCATATAAAGATCGTTTCTCATCATCTGATAAAACCTGCAGAAGTGTACAGACGTTTATCAATGAGGATCAAATGCTTCATACTATTGCTATAAAATTTATGGCAGTCATTAATCACAAGCAACAACTGAACACTTAAATCGTATGCATTGCTAATTTCCTTGAATTTCTATTCTGCATTAGGTTCTCATCTGCAGCATCAAATAAACTAACCCTTAAGCAACAGTAGTAGGATATCAATAAGACAATGCAACAAGCAAACAGACTACGAGACTTTTCTTTTCCTTATTTACTGTCTTTTATTGAAGAAGAAGACTGAGTGGGTCTCAATCACTGCATCAGCCACTTAAATTTATTTATTTAAGTCGAAGTGCTGGATGAAGCCACTGGCCTCCACTATATCATCATGACACCTTTATTAAAAATACTAAACTATAAACAACTATCCTAATTCATGACTTCAATATTAATATACTTTTCTTTTAGTATATTTGCCAAAGATGATATTGATTGCTTTATGTATTGACAACCATTTTCAATTCTAAGAACACGCAGAAAGGGAGAATACAACAATATGATAAAGATTGAACACGGATTTGTGAGCAACTCACCAAATAAATTACACTTTCCTTTCTCTTTCAAGAGACTAGATGAAGTTTTTTCCTTGAATAGATTTAAATCGATCCTCCATTGCACTGCTTGAATAGCATAACTGTAAAATTCAACATGTATAGTAAATCATGAGTTCTGCATTGACAATTTAATTCTGCATGATAAGCCTTGATGTGTAGATGGAATGTCATACCTGGTTAAAATCATCCAAATCAGAAGAAAATAGTAGAGAAAGAGTTAAAAGTTTTGATGAGAAAAGAAATGTTATATAAATGTTCTTCCAAGCTGGTGGTATGCATCACCTTTTGTCATTGATTCTTCAATAAATTCATGTCGTAATAAATGCTTCACTGCATCACGTTGAAAGATAATATATCAAGTTTTCTTCACACGAAAAAGATATTTCAACTTCTTAAAAGTTGAACGGTTTTTACAGATGTAATTATCAGCTAAAGGTTCTTAATGGTGAGTTACATCTCAATATCTACATATCAATAAACTAAGAACACGCACAATTGAAAGGTTATTATAACAACTTGATTGAAGCTTAGTGTCTAGCATCAAAATAGCAAAGAAGGTGTTGCTAGTGATAACAAAAACCTGATACATCCATATTTGTCCAGATGACACATGTTCAGGTCTCTTGCTGTCAAACCACAATATCTGATATAAGTAAGGTCTTTATGATAGAAGCTGCGTGCTCCAAGCAACATCTTACAGCGTGTAATCAAAGACAATAAGTTTGTTTGATGAGCATTGAATAACCATCTGTTGCCTAGCAGGACATGGAAAAGATCAACAAGAAGCAGTTAAAATGCAATGTAAGAATTTGATATGATGAAACAAAGCGTAGGATGAGTCTAGGAGAGCAAAATCAAAAGCAAGAATTTATATATATTAGCACTTATAAGTAATAACACAACATGTTTTGCTTGTTGAGAAGCTGAGTCACAGCTTGCTACAATTCAGGTTTCCTTGTATAATTCTTGAGGGAGAGAAACAAGACTGTCATAAAATTCTACATTCTTAAAATTTGAATGTAGCGATTGGAAAGTATTTTTACTCGGTCCAAACCATCAAAAATAAGTGGCAGTCGGTCTCCATACTACTACACCTTTGGATTTTTCATTATGACTACTGAACATAAGTACATTTGAGACAATTTAGCAGTTGGGAACTGTATGCAGCACAGACATGTTTCCAAAGTCTAGTGGCCGTGCTTGCATAATAAAGCATGAGTCTTGGTTGGCAATGCACTTATTAGTAGCATATCATTTATTTGAAGAATAACCTTGTAACAATGGAACTGCTTAATCTAAACTGTGCTAGAGATTTTTCTTGTGCTTTTTATAAATGAGTAGAAGACCATGTGATTCTGTTAACATAATGGCTAATTCTAAGTTCTAACACAAATAAAATTGAATCATTCCAAGCAATAACATAGATCCAGCAAAAAACCGGACATCACTAGAGATAATTGCACATTAATAACTAGAAACCCGATGCTAAAGACAGCTCTAGAGACACAACCATATTTGAACTTTTATTACCTTCAGCTCATCAACATCAAGAGCATCGCAGGTGGCATCAGCTTTGCCCCAAACTGCAAGATGGTGTGTCCAGCACCAACTCCTAGATCTTCGTCGATTACAGCTTAAAAAGTTCTATATTTATAATAAGGCCTTGACTTTATATGTTATGACGAAAGAACCAAGATACGATAGCTTCAAATTCAAAAGTACCTAGGTTGCATTGAAAGCATCCTCTACTCTCTCAATTCATATTTGTCCTCCAACCTAGTTATGTGACATGGAAAATAAAGTAATATTGCAATTGGATATTAAATACCTTAAAACTAACTAATCGTGCCAACAGAAACAGGAAATTACCTACATCACAAGTACACAAACATGCAAGTATCCCAATGCTTTCATTAAGCTTCCAACTTTTCATGGTACTGTTTTGCTGCCAATGTCACGCTACTTTAATTATCTGAGAGTAGCAAGGCAGACTAGTGGATAGCAAAAATAAGGAAATAGAGAATTAATGAAAGGCACCTGGTTACTGATCTATGCAACCCTTTTTCTTTGAGAGCACACCATTGGCATCATGTCCCAGAATCTTGTTCTCAGCTTATCTTTCATTGCAGTCCTGCATGCACCATTTATCAACACATCACTTCCATTTCCTAGAGATATGTTTAAAGCAAAAAATAATGTCACGTACACCATTGTGGGATGAATAAAGCCAATAGCCATAAGATCTGCATATATTTCCAAGCAGCATTGTTGCTATACATGAAATGGTCACAGCAAAACAAGATAACATAATTAAACTTTTAGACTTAGGCACATATTCATATGAAATAGCATATATATGCTGCTTGAATTGCTTGCCTTTACAATTATAACACACCAACTAATATTAGCATTCATGACGGTTAACTTTGCTTTCTGGTTTAAAAATTATAACTGGAAATAAAATTAAAAAATCGTGTTAGAACTAAGCAAAAAGAAATTCTCATACAAGATGAAGGATAGAGACTTAGTCATACTCACAAATTTATCACCTTTTGCTCATTGTCAAGAATCTCTTTATCAACTACGTTGCAGGCCGAAAAATGGTGCATGCTCCATTACTGACTAAGAAAATATTTTAAATTTGATGTCAACCATAGAAGCTTAGATTTTTTGGGTTAAAAACATCGATTCTCTACCATTACTATATTTGAGTATGCTCTATTACCTTTTGTGTACAAATCTAAATATGAAACCAAAAAATGAAAACAAGAAAATGAAATGAAATTTCATACACTAGTTAAATCAAGAAAGAGCAAATTACCTAAATCAAAGAAAAACATCCTGAAAGTTCTGCAATCTATTCATTAAGCTTCTCTTTTGTACTCCTGTCCTATTCTGCTACCAATATCATGCTACATTGATTGCTAGAGAGTAGTAAGGCAAACAATGAAGACAAAGGAATGGAATTAACTTTCAGCAGCCCAAGAAATTCATAGTGCCGCCATCAAATACAATGGCTGTGGTTTCCTTGGTTGGCACATCTTCACAGCAGGTTCCGGGACCTTCTTTTTAGTTTTATACATGACTAATCCAACATCATCTCTTATTATAGTTCCTGTTTGTTTTCCTTTTACAAGCTACAATATAAACTTTTGCAGAACATGAAATAGAATAGCAGATTCAAGTAATTATCAAATGGTTAAGAAGAACCAATGATAAAGGATAGGAATTCAATATAAATTGGATATAGATCTGACAATAGATACCTAGCTAATGTAAAAACCGGAAACATGGTCACTTGTTTCATCAATTGCATTCTCTTTTTAGGTTTCAAGAGCCTCAAGTTTCTACCTTCAAGATTGAAATCCACCTATGCAAATGAGCTGTACAAAATGTCATTAAATTTTTAATGG
This sequence comes from Dimocarpus longan, assembly GCA_022984855.1. NCBI lineage: Eukaryota > Viridiplantae > Streptophyta > Magnoliopsida > Sapindales > Sapindaceae > Dimocarpus > Dimocarpus longan. Next base: position 12,390,481 of record CM041013.1, read on the forward strand.
AACTGGAGTTGCGAGCATGTAACAAATGTGTAGTGACAACCATTAGTACCTTGACTTCAAATTTCATGGCAAGAAAGTTTTCATAATTAAGCTTTTAGACTTATGCATATACTCATGAAACAATGTATGCTACATGAATTGCATACTTTATTAATTACAATATTCTCACAAATGTTTTTATTCATTACAGTTGACTTCGCAATGCAGTTCAATGCCCTCTTAAAAATATTCTACCCAGCCTCACAATTAATAATTGGAGAGAATATTAAGAATCACGTTAGAATTAAGAAAAATGAATTTTCAACTAAAGATAAAGCATAGAGACTTAGGTAAAGAAAAATGAATTTATAAATTATCACCTTTTGGTCATCATTGTCAAGAATTTTTGTCCATTAGTTTTTGTTGCAAGCTGAAAAATGGTACAACCACTACCGCTGCATCAACTATGTAAAGGATAGGAATTCTATATAAATCGAAAATAGATCTGCAAAAAGCTTACCTAGAGAATGGCAAAACCAGAATCATTGATCACTTGTTTCATTTAAGATTGTCTATGAAGTTTCTACTGCTAAAGATTTAAGTCCAATATATATAGATCAGCTGCACAAAAGATTATTAATTTTTTACTGGAACTGCAGTTGAGAGTATGTAACAAATGTGTAGCGAACAGCATCTAGGACCTCAATCAACAGGTAAACAAAGGACTTGGGCAAAGGCACCATTATCATACATATCCAATTTCCTAGAGATTTTCCTGAAACCATAAAGACTGTCACACTCTCACTTTTCCTGATCTCATTAGATTCTTACATTCTCCAAAAGCAACATTGTAACCATACAAAAAACAATGTAATCTGATGATCAACAGTGCAGTAAGCATTTACGTGAGTGACTCAGCAGTATAGTCATCTAAGGAGTGTTGGACCGCCTAGTCATCAATTTGAGGAGTAATACCATTACATTTGATTGAAAGAAAAAAGGAATGTTATTTATATATATACACATACCCATGAAAAATTGATTGCAGATTTTCCTGATATTATTTCTTTTCATAACAAAAACGATGCATAGGGATTGAGATGTAACGAAAATAGATAATGGTCCATCAAAATGAACTACTAATTTAAAACAAAAAATGCCAACATCATCATCAAGGACATCTTAGATGGCATCAACTCTGCCGAAAGCTACAAGAGAGTATATAATATTTTCAATTTTATATGAAGGGTAAATATTAGCAAAGAAGATGTGTGCAGTGCCTTTTACCTGTACCATGAAGGAAGGAAGACAAAAGCAGAAGTGAAGACAAGTAATAGAACACTTTAGACAATGTTATTGTGAAATTCATCTTCCCCTATTACATGCCATGTCACCATTCTCTCTTTTTGTGATTACACAAATTAACCAGAGAAAATGTCTACCCGTGAAACATTTAATCTGCAACTACAAAAGACGGGCATGGGCAATTAACTGTTAGACATGATTTAATCAATAAATTGGATGCTATCACATTTCCTCTTTGACAAGGCTTCCTCAAAACATAGTGTAGCCTGCAAATATGGTGCAACATACAATGCGATATAAGTATTGCATCTAACGATCAATGATATAGATATATATATAACATTCCTTTTTTATTTCAAACAATGGAAAAACAAAAAGAAGAAGAAGAAGAGCTTACGGGGGTGACGGAGGTCTAGATGGGATGGGATGGTGGTGCAAAGCAGGTTTTGATGCATTGACTCGGCTAAACATTCAACCTTCAGCTCATGGCAACAACGTATTTGAATGAGCACACAATCACTAAGCAATTTTAAAAAGAAACAAAGGGTTCGAGCGACAACATAATTCCCCTATTAAAAGAGAAATAAATAAGCAGAAGCTGATGACATAGCAACTGTATTGGGAACCTCCTCCTTGGATGTTAATACATATGTGCACAACAATTCTATGAATTGTATAGGTCTGCAACCCCTAAAAGATATTCAATAGAGAAAAAAAAAAATAGCATATTGAAAATATTTATCAGCTCTTTAGAAACATTCACATTACTCCCATAAACGAAACAGCTACCATTACCAATAAAATATAAATGCAAACAACTAATGTTGAATTGAACACAACAAGTGGGTAACTGAGTGAATATAAGTTTAGAAAGACAAGACTTCCCTTTAATGACCTTTGTATACCTTATAATAAATATTTGAAACCAAATAAAAAATAAATAGATATATTCAAACTGTTAAAAAAGCTTACAAGAATCAACGACCATCCGATAGGAAAAATCAGAGCTGTCCGTCCCAAATGGCCTCCTTGACGATGCAAACAATTTTCTTTGCTACATTTTGCTTCCTTTTCTTTTCTGCCTTTGAGATGGCTTCCACAACTTTGACCAACACAAATCATGAACATATAAAGCCAACCTAAGCCTTAAAGCTGAGTCGAGTCATGTAAACAGGATGCCCTTGGTTTGCCACCAATCCTCTAAAAGAGAGCAACCAACGATGAGCAATTTCTTGAGTGATGTGGAGTGTAAAAGGAAAGGAGATCAGGAGCTAACCTCAATGAGCTCAGTTTTCTGATATAAGGACTTAGCAGAGCAAAATTCTGGCAAGAAGCAAAGCTCCCAAAGGTTTGATCCAAGTTTGAGCAAAATTATGACATATGTCTGACATTTCAAAGTTGTATGAGTTCATTTCCAAACGATGCTATGTTACAACTATTTTCTTCAATTGCCTAAAATTCTTTTGCCACCATCAAAGAAAATCACATATTATATTGACATCAAACCTTTTGATCTAACATAATACTCGTAATTTCACATAAAGAGTGGGGTAAATATCTCTAAAAAAACATGCATGCAATGCCTTTACTTATACATTAAAGGAAGGACGATGAAACCAAAACTCAAGACAAGTAACAGAATAGTTGGACAATGTTATTGTAAAATTCTTCGTTCCCTATCACATGTCATGCCACCATTCTCTCGTTTCATATTTGCAAAAACTAACCACAAAAACTAAGGCAACAAGAAATTTAGGTGCCTCCAAAATCATGTATCTACGCCTGAAACATTTATTCTCAATAATTAGTAACTACATAACTACAGAAATACTGGATTCCATCAGATTTTGTTCACAAATTGATTATTTAAAGGAGTTGATTAGAAAGCTTTTGTTTTTTCGGTTTTTTGGGGAAACTGATTGGAGAGCATTTTTAGTATACTTATATTAAACGCACACGCACACAAATATATATATATATATATATATATATATATATACACATATATATCTTAACAGAAGATGGGTATGGGCAATTACCTATGAGAGAATGATTAATCAACAAATTCCATCTTCAATCAGATCGTCATTTCCTCTGCCTAGGCTAGCTTAAAATGACGGCTGCAAGACCGGTGCAATGACAATATATTAATTGTTTAAAATTTGAAACAACATAAAGAATAAGAAGAGCAAAGCTTATGTAGAGGTAGTGTAAGGTCTACCTACTAAACCGAATGCCTTTAGTTTGACACCAATGCTCTAAAAGAGAGCAGCTTGCGCTGATGTTCAATGTCTTGAGTGATGTGGAGTATAGAAGGTGATCCGGCAATGCTTTTAACTTAGGGCAGTCACTGATAGTTAATTCAAAAAGAGAGGGCATAATTATAATATCTTTTCTATTCTCGTACTCCCATTCTTCCCACTCTGGAATTTGAATGAACTCTAGACGCTTCAATTTTGGAAAAGCTATAATAGGTGAAGATGATGATGATGATGATGATGCATTGTTGCTATTTTCAACTCCTAAAAATTCATAACCCACCCTTTTCAGCCTCCACATTCGCCAAATTTTAAGTGTTTCAAGCAATGGTAGTTTACCCAAAGCAGGCAAATACTCACATTTAAATGCTTCATTTATCTGTATCTTCTTGAGCGATGTGGAGTGTAGAAAGTGACCCGGCAATGCTTTTAGCTTAGGGCAGTAATAGATACTTAATTCAGAAAGAGAAGGCATAATTATAATATCTTTTCTATTCTCATATTCCCATTCTTCCCAATCTCTACTAGAATAGAACATTATATCTTTTAGTTTTGGGAAAGCTATAATAAGTGAAAATGATGATGATGCACTACTGCTATTTTCAACTCCTAAAATTTCATTACCCACCCTTTTCAAACTGTTCATCCGGTGAATTTCGAGTGTTTCAAGTAATGGTAGTTTACCCAAAGCAGGCAAATACTCACACTTGAAGGCGTCATATATTTCTATCTTTTTGAGGTGGGTTAACGACACTACCCAATTTGGAAATGCAATGCCTCCATAATAATTTATCTCTAATTCCTTCAAATATGGAGGCGATTCTAAAGCTTCAAGAATTGCTTCATCATTGTTAGATGATGCTTCACTTGATTTAGTGAACCACAAACGCAAACCAGTGATGTTTCCCTTACTCTTGAGTTGTGCGTTCTTAGCTTCAGCTTCGTCTAAAACATTTCCCAGCCCTTTTAAAGTAAAATGACCTTTAAGGTGGTTCAAGTTTTTAAGACAATCAAGCCTACACACTTCCCAACCACAACCCACATTTAATTCTCTCAAAGTTCGAAGATTAGTTAGTCCCTCAACTCCTTTTGGCAGATACTCTAAATTATGATTGTCCTCAAGTATTAAATGCCTTAAGTTGACTAACTTACCAATCCCTTGAGGTAGATTTCTGAGATCATTACAGTAAACTATACACAAGGTTTGGAGATTAAATAAATTACACAATGTGCTAGGTAATTCTTTGATTTCCAAATCGTCCAAGCAAAGATACCTCAAATGTATTAATTTCCCTACCTTTTTAAGAATATTTTGGATTGATGCCCTCTTGATATTAGTTATCTCCAATGACCTTAAGCATGTTAATTGATCAAAAAAATTCGATTGAAATAGTTCACCTTGCATTGATCCACGTCGAACTAAGAGGCTTCGTGGCTTTTGGATTCCACATTTGTTTAAAGGAAATGAAATAGCATCATTATTTACGATCAACATTAAATGATGCATTTTCTCGTAAGGAGGGCTTAGCTTAGTTACTTCATGATTATCAATTTCCATTGCAAAACAATCCTTCTTAATTAACAAGAAATAGTGCAAAATCATGCACTATATCGTGCATCTTGCATCCTATTATATTACCATCTTTATCATTTTCAAACTCTTGGAAGAAAGATCGCATTGCTAAATTCTCTAAATAATCTTCTCCTATTAACTCTATATCTTCGTTTTGCTCTAGACCAAGATAACCTTGAGCCATCCATAAATTAATTAATTCATCTTTTTTAATATTGTAATCTTTTGGAAAGATGGCACAATATGAAAAACATTGTTTCACTTTAAATGATAAGTCATTATAACTTAATAAGAGTGGGCCAAAAACATTTTCTAACTCTTCTAATTTCCACATCTCGCTATCTAATATTCTTTTCCATTGCTCTATAGTTTTTTTAAAGCGTAATAGACTGCCAATAGTCTTTATAGCAAGAGGCAAGCCCTTGCACTTACCAACAATTTTTCTACCGATTTCAACTAACGTTTCACACTCCTGTTCAGACCTACCAAAAAATGCTATTTGTTTAAAAAATAACCAACTTCCATATTCTGACAATGTTTCAATGTTGATAATATCAGTTGATTTCATCATATGAGCGACTGTTGTTTTACGTGTGGTAACCAAAATCTTACTTCCATGGATACCATTGTTAAGACTATTGTACAATGGTTTCCATTTATTGTTGTCTTCAGTCCACACATCATCGAGGATGAGAAGAAATTTGGTTTCTATCGCAAAGCTCTGAATATCTTCTAAAAGATATTGCAATGATACAAATTCATGAGCTTTATTTGTAAGACCTTTAATGATTGCTTTGCCAATCCTAATCACATCAAAAGGGTCTGAGACACAAACCCATATTTTTTTATGAAAATTGTTTTTCACATCTTCATCATTGTAAGCAAATTGCGCCAATGTTGTTTTTCCTATTCCTCCCATCCCTACTATTGAGATGATAGGAACATTTTTTTCTTCTATAGGATTCTCACTTAACAACTTGCTTACTAGACTACCTTTCTGAATATCTCGATCAAATATTTCAGAAACTTCAACAAAAGAAGTAGTTTCCAACCGTTCAGGTTCTTCACTACTTCTAATTATTTTTAAACTATAAGTATCTTTCTCTTTGGCAATCGAATCAAGTCTTTCATTTATTTCTTTTATCTTGAGAGCAATATTATGACGTAAAACAACTTGTTTGAAACAAAATCTAGGCAAGGGGAAGCAAAGGCATACCATCTTTTTAGGAATATATGCATGTTCAACTCCCTCAATTTGTAACTTCAACATTGTAGTATTCCACTCATCTAACACGTCATCCATGTCGTAAGATACATTTTTGAGCTTATCCAACCAATCTGCCACATCTTTGTCCTTGACTTGTCTCTGCTCAGCATCAATAAGCACAACTTGAATGGCTTGAAAGTTACTGATGAGCTTCTCGATTTCCTTCGTGACATCCGCCATAAACCTAAACTCCTGGTGTAGTTTTCGAGCAGTGACTGAAATCAACTGCTTCAAAACAACGGAAACAATGGCCTCAGCAGCCATAGTTTGAGATGGAAAATGAATGATTAAAGAAAGAGAAATTGTACGTTTTTGAGTTTTTACTTGAATGTGTTTGTGATGTGAAACTAATATTGCCATTGCTTTTCATTTTCATAGTGCATGCATGGAAAGAAAAGAATACTTGAGCTAGTAAACAAAGTGAAATCCTGCTTTGGCATATGTTAATTCTTTCTCCATGTCCAAGCTATTCTCAAAATCTTTTCTTCATGAACACAAAAAAGAATAAACTTTCTTATTTCATTAAATTATTAAAAAAAAAAAGAAAGAAGAAGGAATAAGCTTTGATTGCTTAGTTTTACAGCAACAATGTATCTGCTTTTCTGTTTATGTGTAACTGAGCAACTTTTGGACACTACATGTCTCATGTTTGTAATCTTGCATGTCTCACTGTTGGTAAGTTCATGGTTCTGAATACTGTAGCTTCACTAGAGTGCGAAACATGTGTTTCTACTAGGTTAAGATTTCGGAAATGTTTACTCTGCAAATAACTATCTTGTAGAGTAATCTAAAGATAATGAGAATCGATGTGCCCTATTTTCAAACATTGCTTGACTAATGCATTCATTTTATAACCTTTGTTTTGAGCATTTGGTTCCAGATTATCTTAGGAAGATCAAGTTGACTAAGGTTGGAGACACCATGACTGAAGAGGCACTTACTGATACTTGTTTTAGATTAATTGCTCTTTGTGTCGAAAGCATTCGTGTGCATTTAATTCATATCATGTGGTTGCAGAATAAGCTTATCACAGTCACACATTGACACCAAAGTTTTGCGTGCAATGCAACTAATGATAGGTAAGCTCCTTATTAAACATTTGCAACTACTTGTGCTTTTATGTTTTTTAATCAAGATGACATAAGGTTGAAAAAGTGATTTACAGTCAACCGTATTAGTCATATTCCTGTGATTGATGACAGGGCAATGATAAGCATGGTGTCCATTGGAGATGATGTTCGTGCTGTGGTGAGTGAGCATCGGCAGGAGTTAGACCGCCTGAATGCCTATTTCTGAAAAGGTTACTAAATGATGACGAAAACAACTTGCTATTTTTTTCGCACATTGTGGTGCTTGTAGATATGGTGTGTTTTGTCTCCTCTTATTTGGTTTTCTTGGTTTTTACCAAATGTCAAATATGCTGTTAAGACAGATTAATGATATCATGTGTACTAACAAGTTAATAATCAGGAGACAAATTTTCCATTATGACCCTTTAAATACCTCCCCCGCTGCGATTGTAAGGGTTGCAGAAAAAAAAACTTTAATTACTTTAGTTAAATTCATCTTTTTAATTTAATGGTTGCCAGTTGCTTTGTTGAAGTCCAATTTATATGGACTGTTTTGGACAATATCAATGGACCCATATATTATGTACGGACCCATCTCATACGAACAAGACATGACTATGATTATTTTCGAGATTGGACTTAACTTGATGAATCTAATTTTCATATCCATTTGTTTTTAAATGAAAAAATAAACAAAATATTGGTTTTGATTATATTGAACACTATTTGAGATTGAAAGATAAACATAATAATGCTCAATCCCATTTTTTCAGATACTACGGCACAATTTCGTCATATTTACAGTGTAGTTAAAAAACCCAAATTTTTTATTTTTTTTAAATTTTACTAAACTTTAGGCCTTTAAATTTTATAAATGGCTAGTTTATAGTGCAAACCAAGTTAGCAAAAAAAACCCTTTATAAATTAGAGAAAATGCATAAAATAGCCCTTTTGGAAAAGACAACCCCAAAAATAACCCTTCATTTTTTATTCTTAAAAAAAGATATTAGATGGACAAAAATGCCCTTAATGAAATAGGAGTCATGATGCATCCACCCAGCTTCTGCCCAGCTTATGGTAACATGATACGGTCCTAAACTTTTTTATCCTAAATTCTTTGCTCGCATCTCACCGATCGCCGGCCTCCACTTGCTATTGTCCGATTGCTTGGTCTACTCAACTCTCAACTTCGGCGAAGAACATGTACTCTTTTTCATAATTGTCTCTCACAAACCCTAGCATCACCTTTTCTTCTCCCTCACAACCCATTTTTCTTCTCTCCCTTACACCTTATTTTCTAGATCGTCAATGAGTATCACCATTTGGTTTACTCAACTACATCTCTCTCTCTCTCCATCGCTGCTGTGTATCATTGTTTGGTCTGCTCAACTATGTGCCTCTCTCTCCATTGCCATCATGTCAACTTTGATCTATTCGACTGTGCCCTTATTAATTTGATTTGCTTGATTATGTTTACTTTCTGTTAACTCTCACTTCGGTTTGGAAAACGAAGGAGAACCTGGATGGGGATTTTGGTGTAGAAGAAAACCCAGAAATGGTTCAGATAGAATTGAGGCAATTGGGGGAGGAAGGAGGTGGAGGTGGCCTATCCATGGCCATGGTGGATTGAATTGATAAAGAGGCCAATGAAGTAGAAAATTGGGGTTTGATGGTGGTAATGATGTTTTTTATAAAGGGAATGGTGGTAGTGATATTGATTTTAATGATTTAAAGCTTGTTTAGACTATCTGCTTGAATTTTAGTGTACTGTTAACAGTATGTGGGTTTATGGGTATGATGAGAATGTGATAATTAGATTATTAGTAGTTGTAATATGAATCTATAATTTGAGGGTGGAATTTGTAACGGAATGTCAAATGAGTTTTAAGGTGAAGTCTTCATGTTAAGGGTGGGAAACTTTAAGGTTGGGAATCTCAACTTTGAGTTGTTTTCAAAACTATAAATTGGAAAACTTAACATTTACGTTGAGATTTCAAACCTTGAGGTTGAGAATTCTAGACTTTTGAGTTGAGAATCCCAACCAGAAAGTTAGGATTCCCATTTTAAATTGCGTATCTGAACCATTAAGTTGAGAATCCTAACCTTCAAGTTGAAAATCTCAATGTGAAAATTCAATCAAGGTTAGGACTTCTAACCTAGAGATTGTGATTCTCAACCTTTCTTAACTCTGAGGTTGAGACTCTAAACGTGGATTTAAATCAAGGTAGGGATTCCTAACATCAACGTTGGGAATCCCAACCCTAAGGTTATTCAAATGTGGATTTGAATCTCTATGTTAGGAGTCCCAACCTCCAGGTTGGGATTCCCAATCTTGATTTAACATTCAGGTTAGGAATCACAACTTTAAGGTTAGATTTCAAATGTGAATTTAAATCAAGGTTAGGACTCCCAACCTTGAGGTTGGGAATCCCAACCTTGAGGTTGGGAATCCCAACCTAAAGGTTGAGAATGTGAACTTGGATTTTCAATCAAGGTTGAGATCCTCAACCTCGAAGTTGGGATCCACAATCTCGAGGTTGGGATTCAGTTGGGAATCCCAACCTCAAGATTGTGATCGATGATGAAAATCCCAACCTTTACCAAATGACCTAGTTCGGAATCTCAACTTCGAGATTGAGATTCTGAACTAGATCATTTGATAGAGAGAGTGACCGACAAAAAATGGTGGGTCAAGGATATTTTCGTGTAACAAAAGACATTGTGCATAGATTTAAAAAACAAAGGTTGGGAATCTCAATCTATGGGTTGGGATTCCCAACCTGAAGTCAGGATCTAGGTTATGATTCCCAACCTAGAATTTGGAATCACAACCTAAAAGTTGAGAATCTTAACCCCTGAGTTGGGATTCCCAACCAGAGGTCAGGATTTAGGTTGTAATTCTCAACTCGGGGGTTGGGAATCCCAACCATTCGGTTAGGAATCCTAACTTGGAGATTAGGTATTGGTACCTAAGTTAGAAATTGAGTACTATTTTCTGTACTTCCAATAATTCTTAGATAATAGATGTTAAAATCCTTCTGATTGGGAGTACCTAGTTTGGATAATATGGGTTGGAGTTATCATTTTCCTCTTCATTTTCTTTCCATTTTTCGATTTATGCTTATATTTTTATTGTTTAATTTATTAATCTATTTTCCTAACTGAATTATATTATGAATGTTAGCAGGAGAGTAAGATAAGCCCATAGCAACCTGCTGATGAGGTTTCAGCCTACGAGACGATCAAACTTTCTATATATAAATATGTCTGAAAAAGAGTAGTTGAAACAGATTTCAAACCATTTTTTTCTTTGATTGTTATATTTATCATTGCTACTTAGTAATGGTTACTTTAATGATGTATAAGTAATTATTTATGTTTGTTTTCGATGATTTCTAGTAGTTGTGAAAGACTGGTCAAGTTGTGCTTGACTGTTGTCATTTTGTAGAAAAAACAGTGATGAAATTTGTGGTGAAATCTAGATTTGTTTAGTGTTGTAATACCTTGGTAAATCATGTTAGCAAGAATATGTGACTTTTGCTTAATATCAAGTGATTCATCCTTCTTTTGCAATTGGAACACCAAACATGATTATTAGAACATTCATCTTCATAAGATTGCTTAAAAAGAGTAATGTTCATTGACACAAACACTTCGACAATGATAACAAGCACACCAACAAGTTTACTTGTAGGGAAACTCTCAAACTTACTTCGACATTCACTGTATATTCCAACTATAAGATTGATTTGCTAGAAACATTTATAATTGTGATATCATAACAAATGACAACATCATAAAGAATAGCTATCAAGATCTTGAATAAGGTTCCTGGTTTAGACAATCCCCAAGATGATAAGCTATACAATGCAAAGACTTAACTTTTACAAAGTAAATACCTTGGTAAAAAATGTATTAAGTACTACACTATAATATAATGACTGAGACTAAATGTATTAAGTACACTACTCAGAATGTCGTCCCATAATCACAATGAACTTCTGATAATTACCATGCATTGAAGTACAACTGAAGACCTTTCCTTTCACTAACCTATCTAAATAGGTTATCTTCCCCTTGTAAACTCAGAGTCCCTCCCACACTGTATCTCCACCTTGGACAATCGAGTCGAATACGGAAACCTAACACATTAGAAAATGAAAACCTTGAAAGGGGTACATGATTATAATTGTACATAAACTGAAAGGTTTGTCATAGGCAAAAATTGTGAATTATTATATTTTGGTCAAGTACCTTAGCATTATCATGGGGTCCAATCTCATCACCAACCCATGCAAGCATATTCTTATTTGCGGGAACTAATAGGTCAGGCTCAGGTAAGGGAGATTCGTATTCATAGACAAGTATGCATACTTTCTTAAAAGCGAATGAGCATACAATGCAAATGAAGTAATTTCAATAAAAAGATTTTATGCCAACCACACAATCACAATAAAAATTATTCCAGTGTTATTCAATATCACTTCCTATAATGGTTCAATTGTTAATTGTTGATGTTAGCAAGGGAAGATAGAGCTCAAACCCAAGGAAGACTCAAAATCATCTCAGTGCTATAAATTGTAACAGATTTTCTAACTAAATATTGTAAGGATCCTTAACTGTGCTAGTACATGTGCCCCCTATGACCGAACCCCACAAAAAGTGTGCACAAATGCTAAAGCAAATACAACAACAAAAAGCAGGACATTATGCAAATCCAAACAATTGGAGAATGTATCATAGAATTGTGATATTGTGAATGAGAAACAATACTACCGAGAAGCAAGTTTAGGATTTGTTTTAACAATTGAACTAACTCATTCATTTAGTTGAACCATATAAGTTCTCCAATAACATTGCATTTTGCATAATCCAGATATCCATTTTTGGTAAGTTCACATATAACGTAAGAAAACTCACTGTACAAGTAAATAGACAAATATTTGCAAATTCTTTAAAAAATAATAATAAAAAGCAAAACTAACCCAATTATGTTTAAACCAAAACGGAATAGCCATGAAAAGTCACTAATTCAGTTTCATGAGACACCCAGAATAGATTCTTCACAGAAAGATAAAATTGAATTAACAACACATCTACAACCCCCACAAAAAAAAAAAAAAAAAAAATTATTCCCATTGATAAAATACCTAAAACCAAAAGTTAGAAATAAAAATAACTCGTACAAACTAAACCCAGAATAGAATCTGAAGAAAAGTAGATAATGTACTGCAAACCCAAAATTAGAATCTCACAAACCCAAATATAACATCATCGAAAAAAGATTATATAAAAGTGAAAGTCCAATACTTAGAAAAAGAGAAAAGAAACAACAAACCTTGCACTGTGGGCTATTTCTCTAATATTGCACAAATCCAATTAGAATGAGCTTTCTTAGCTTTGGGCAAATCAAATAAAATTGCACAATCCTATCTCATTAAAAACAATACCCCTCTTATTGTTTGAAATCTAGCAGTAGATCCGAATCACAAACAAACCACATAAACGAAGTATCAATACCCTACTATTAACATAGTAGTCCAGTTATATCATAATAAACAAAATTACCTTTGTTCGAGACTGGAAGAGAGATCTTACAGAAGTCGTTAGAACTCACCATATAAACAATATTAAAGGCTTTGCGGTAGTTTTCAAGATTATTTTCAATGTTGTCATTCCTAAAACAATAGTTTATATACATCAGTAACTAAATAAATTAAAACTATCATGAGAAAGTGGAGCAATTAAAATAACAGAGCAGACATGAATAAACACGCCGGTATAATCCAAAACAAACTTTTCTCATGCTTAGACTCCACATTCGCTGCTTCTGTTCATACCTCCTACAGTACAATAAAATAAAAAATAAAAAATTGTGAAACAGTAGTGTTCAAAAAATCAAAGTATATTGACATGAAGTTGAAGTAAAAACTTGTTTGTCGATGAGATCGATATCTGAGAGCTAATGAGTGGATTTCTTTTTAGAGGTGGCCAAATCTTTTGCCCGAAAATAATGCTTGGAGAATCTGAATTCCTTTTCTTCTATATAGTTGATTTCCATGATTAATCATGAGTCGCTACGGTGGCTAGGAGCAGAATGAGTGATGCATTGTCAGCGGCTATGCGAGTCGATAGAGAGTAGCAGAGTGAGCGACATCAACTGCACCTAACGGGCAAGTCATTATTCTCAACTTTCTAGCAAAAAACCTTATTCAAATCTGAACCCAAATCATATTAAAATGCAAATATCCACTAAAATAAATTATGTCATAAATCGCCATTCAAATCCAAACCTAAACTCATATATTACACCAAACAATCAAAATAGTACTTTGTCGTGCCAAACTCATAGCCCCTGAGATGGATTATTGGTGGCACAGAATCGGTTGACGACAAGCAAGGATTTGCTATTAGCGACATGAGAACGGAGAACCAATAGTCCAACGGTGACATCACGTGCAAACAAATGATGTGTGGTGGCATGCGAATCTGATGGCAACAACCAAAAAAAAAAAAAAAAGAGAGAGAAAATAAAGTATAAGAACAAAATAAGACGAAGAAGAGAGGAGAAGAGAGGAAGACCTCATCTGCCAGTGAACCACCGTCGACAGCATTATGGTGGAGAAAGGTTGACATATCTCTGATGGTGGGTGGAGGTAGGTTTGGTCGGGTTTCCAATGCATTTCGGTGGGTTTAGTTGATGGTGGGTGCAGATGTAACGATGAGGTATGAGGGTGAGGAGGTGCGACGGTGGGTAGGATTCCCAGAGAGAGAATGAGAGAAAAAAGTTCAGTAGAGAGAGTGACAAGCTTGGTGAACAGAGGTGGGTTAGTGGTAATTAGCAGAGTTGTCAAGGGCAATTTTGTCCAAAAAAAGTCATGTTACAAAGCTTAAAAAACAAGGGGGGTTATTTTTCAATTGGTCATAAAAAATAGATTAGTTTTCAACTAAGCCCTATAAATTAATGGTTTTAACTATTGTTTCAATTATTTGGTTGGAACCCAATTTATATAGGCTATTTTAGACAACATTAATTGGCTAACAAAAAATTTACAGGCCAATACACAAGACCCATATCTGTAATGATATACAAAAGAATATAACGTTGTACAATGTTTTTTACTCTACCATCTAGGAACTAAATAACGAAGCAATATTCAATATATCTACTAATATTTTCTTATTTTGAGGGGATGATTGATTTTAAAAACGTTCTTGAATATTCTGAATATTTTAATAACATTCCTAATATTTCCACAGGCATTTTCATAATTTAAGACTTTGATATTTTTATCGAAATCAATATCTAATTCTTTGCTTTTACCTGTATTTTTATTTTCAAGGGAAAAAATGAAGACTAATAACAACACGGTTTTAATTCCAACAAAATAAATTATGAATGAGGAAGATTATAATTTCAGGAGAGTTTTCCTTCATTTCATTATAAATTATGATTTTATCAATTCTTTGTTGTGTCTCCATATAAATGATCAAGTCCAAAAACAAGATATTTCATTCATATTTTTCTCACATTTATATCCACAACAAAACAATGCACTCGGTAATTGATGAACATGAAAGGTAATTAAGAGTGGTCAAATTAATAAAAAATGACTTGATGGACTACTAGTTTAGATCTGAATATACAATATTTACAAGGAAATATACAAGACTTCTATTGGCAATAAGATTGGATTTTCTATTCATTTGCTCTCAAATTTTTAACAGAAACTAGATTGGTGATCATGTAAGAAATGTATATTGACATTGATTGGTAGCTCAAATGTGCAACAGCAGGCAGCCTTGGGAAAAGGGCACCATTATCTGCACTGCTTGAGGCATTTACCTCCTTTGAGAACTGAATTATGTTGTTAACTTGTTTGGTCAAGGAATTCGGTGACTTCTAGACTGCGAGCTTCTCTATTCATTTTCAATAACATTTCTCGTATCTTTGCTTTGGCATGCTAGAGAAAAAACAGGAAATCAAATCAAATTAGCATTGGTTTGGGTTTGATTTAAGCTTTGAGATGAAAGAGGTTGAGAATCATGAATTCCCATTAATTCTCATGGTTCCAGTCTTGGGGGTACAAATGTTAGAGTTAATGAGGGCTTGTTGCTTGTTTCTTTTTGACAAGCACAGCCACTAACGTGAGGGGACCTGTAATTTAGGATCCTTAGATTGATAACAAAATTATCCATTGTGCCTTCCAAGATAACAAAATGACTAAACTTTAAACATGCAGTTCATTATCATATATTATCTCAACAAGAACTAATTTAATATACAACAAATGTATATGCACTTTATTTAATTTACTTCCTAGTGGTAGAATGAACCAACAGAGAATCCTGCATGCACCTGTGTTGGATCAATAGTACCAGCAGCCTTTTGACATTTTCCTGTAGCAATTCTGAACCATACTTAATTCTGGACAGAACCTGAATGTAAGCATAGAAACAAAAAAAAAAAAAATCATTGAACTATTAGATTTATGCACACTTCTATAAGTTAACATGTAACAGTACAACATGCCTTTTCAAATTTGACTTCAAATGTGATAACAAAACAAAAGCACCAACATGACTTCAAATGTGATGACAAAAAAAAGCACCAATACGAGAATCAAAAGTTGAAATACCTGCATTGAGGGCATCCTCTACTCCCAATTCCTTTACTTTGAGCTCAGTTTATATTTGTCCTCTAACGTACCTAGGACAAACATAAATTAAGCAATTAATTTCCATAATTAATTAATCAAGCAAAACAAAAAATTTCCTAAATCACAATTACACCATCATGGATGTAATGTTGGCATCATGTACGGGAACGTCATTCTCATTAATATCTTATATTATAAGCAATGAGAGTGGCAAGAAAGCAACCAAAATTATTTATTATTATTATTATTATTATTTTTTGTAAGAGTTATTCACTCCTTTGGGGGTGGACATTTTTGGGTTTAGATTGAGTTAAGTTGAAAATATCTCAACCCAATGTGGGTTGGATTGAAAAATTTTCAACTCAACCCAATAAATTCTTCAACCTAATCCTACCCAATCAAATAATAGTAGGGTTGGGTTGAGTTGGGTTAGGTTGGATCGATCGGGTTGGATTTAATTCACTACAAAAACATAAAATATTTAGTTGATAATCTCATAATGTTAGTAATTTAATTACAAATAAAATGATTGCAAATTAAAATTCAACAATTCAAAATAAAATATTTAATCCACCACAAAGATGTCCTTGATCATCATTCCTATCAAGTGTTCTTCTAGAAGAATGAGAAAATCTTGGATTTAGAACTATGGGTGGACGTTTATCGGGTTGGATTGGGTTGGGTTGAAAAATTTCAATCCAACCTAACCCAATAAAAAGTGATCGGGTTAAATTGGGTTTGTTGGGTTAGGTTGGAGATATCTATCCATGCAATAATAGCTTATTATTATGAATTATGACATATGAATACCCTTTTAGATCATAGTCCATGCACCTATGCCCTAATGTAGTAAATTTATGCAATTTTCATTAAGGAATTCAAAAGAATAATCAGCGTTAATTTTGAGATTTCTTGGTGACTGCCTAAGGATGAGCTAGAAAAGAATAATCTATTGTTTGGACCAGTAAAGAATCATTGAAGTTACTCACTTTTTTTTTAAGTAACATTTGCTTTTGAAAAGCAATAGGTTAAAGAATCAATTTCTTGCTCTCTAAATTCTTCATGGATATTAAAGCATACGTTCTCTAAAATCATCATGAATATTAAAGTACTCGAACAATTCACCCCAAAACAATCACAGCAAAATAATAATAATAATAACAATAATAGTAATTATCTCATCAAAATTCGACATCATAAGAGAGAAGAATGTAATAATATTTTAGAGAAAAATCTCAAGTTCCTAGCCAACCATATGCTTTGATACCATATGTTAGATATTTCTTTAATTTATGCAGAACAATTATGCATAAACTCAATTCCCGCAAATCTTAAAACTTTGTGATTTTCAATCAAGAAAACATACCTTGATCCATGAGATTGAACTTGAAGAGAAAATCTTTCCAGGGAATAACAAATTAGAGAAACTTAGTTTCACTCTCTTGACCCCTATACAATTCTTGATGGAGAAAAAACTATATGATATTATGTAGAGAGAGGAACAAATCTAAAATAGGGTCTCTTTATTTTCACCTTCCATCAACGTGAACGGTTAACTAACAGGATTTTAGCACTTAATATTATTAACTGTAATTTATCTTTTAAATTAAATAAAAGATAACTCTTAAAAATAAAGGCACATGGGCCACTACAAATTTCTAGAACAAATTATCCCAAACCTACCTGACATTTGATTATTACATATGGAAACGTGTGGTTTTTGTTACAATGACCTCCTCTTGTCTAACAACAACATCAACTTTGACCATTTAAAAAAAAAAAAAAAAAAAAAAAAAAGACTGTCAAAAGCTAGTAAAAATATGAAGTGCCCTCAATACATTCACCATATAATTTAAAAACAAAAAAATAAAATCTAAAAGCTTAAAAAATGGTCGAGATAAAACCAAATATATATATATATATATATATATAAGACAAAAACCATCCAAAGATGGATCTGTATCTCTAGACTCGAGTTAGTGGTAAAGATACGGTTCTCTATTATCGAAGTTAGTGGTAGAGGTAGGGGTATCCATTGCCAATTGTGGACATCAACAATGGAAACCTATCTCCATTGTCTCTATTAAGTCCAACACTCTTCCCTCCTTATTTCTCCAACCAATTCAACTATTAAAGTTGTTGATTGAAATCATACCACTCATTAGAGTGTAGCAAATCGAGTTTGTAAGGCCCGAATGCAAGTAGACCTAAGAGATTATTTGAGCTCAAATAAGAATTAATAAAAAGTCTCAAATTAAGTGTAAGCGCAAGTTGTATAATAATGCTAAAGCAATTGAACAAAAGCCCAATTGGGTGAATTTAGTGACTATGCAAAGAAAAGAAAGAAAAAGTTTTAAAAAAGGGCAAAAATATATATATTTATTTATTTGTATATTTCCTTAAATTGCTATTAGGGTTTGAAGCCTTATATATATATATATATATATATATATATATTATTCTTCTCTATCCTCAACAGCTACTTCTCTCCCTTGAAAACTTCCATGTATCATTCAAAAATTCTTTGTTCCATTAACAAAGTTAAGTCTTCAACCATAGCAAGTTTGGAGTTCAAGATTGATTGTGAAGGTTGATTGCAAATCAAGTAGGTCTATTTTTTTTTCTTTCATATTTTTATTTATTAATATTAGGATTTTATGGTATGATAGACTTATAATATTATATTGTTATGTTCGGACTTATTTCAAAATAAGATTAAAATTTTATGGATTTCTTATGGAGGAAATAGAGACTGTTGGAAATTTGCTTTCTAATAGGCTTGTCAAATTTGTTTAATTATTTGAATGGGCAAATGAAGGTATAAAATTATGAATTTGGTATAAATGATCCTTAGGATCTTAGGTTATATTTTGTCAAATTTCATGGTCACATGATAAGTGTGTAATTAATTACGAATTTTTGATCACCTCTGACTTAATGAAATAAAAATCTAGACAGCACTGAATCTTAAAATTTTTGGGCATACGATTAATGTTATTTTGGTGTCATTAAATTTCTGTATGAACCAATATAAGTCCTTTGTAAGTCATTAAATTTTGAAGGATTTTTATGAAGCAATTTATTTTTAAAAATTCGGAAATCAATGGCTGTTCAGTTTTGAAACTAATATCGATACAATATTGGTTTGGATTTGGAGGTTTAAGTTGATAGGTTAACAGAGGTATTTAAGGCTGAAAATTTTTATGGTATTTATTCTGAGTCTTTAGAACATATATATATATATATTTTTGGGATGATTGGTTTTCTATACAACTTATTAAAAGTGGAGAAAATATGTTGCATTATTATAGGCAGTGTTGACAATAGAGAATTTTAATGAAATTTGGACTTAGATTAATTTAGTAAGTTTACAATTTCCTATAAATTTATGAGTTTTATGATGTGATTTGAGGTTCATAAGAAGGATTAAATTTGTAAAGTTATTTTCTCTATTGAGATAAGTGGAAGATGTAAGTAAATTTTTCATGTCATGTTTTATGTTTATTTTGTAATAATAAATTTAGTCTTTATAATTGAATATTTTTCATTTTATTCACTGTCATTTTATCTTAAGCAAAATATATTTTATGCTTTAATTATTGTTTGGTAAAAAATGTTTTCGACAAATAAATTTTAAACATTCGTTTACCAAATATATGTAAAAGTTATATTTTTACTAAATTTGAGCTTTTCAACATTACTTTTTATTACATTCTATTTAAATAATTTTGCATTTTGAAATATATGTCTTTTGTAAAATGTTTAATTGTATTAAAACTATTTCTCTGCATTTGAAAAGTATGATATATTCAATCAAAAGTATTTCTTAGTATTTAAAAAGTATTATATATACTGTAATTATAATTGTAATGAAAATGTTTTTGCTCATTATCCGTAGTACTACTACCGTTATTATTGTCCCAACTAGGTTATTAAGTATACACCTATTGTTGCCGAGTCACATAGGTAAATGTGACATACTATTATCAAGTTATATGGGTTAATATTACCTACCGTTACTGAGTCACACGGGTAAATATAACATATCATACCAAGTCACATAGGTAAATATGGCATATCGTTAGCGTAGACATTACGTGACATAAACTACTGATTTTTGTTCAATAAATGATAATGTCAAGTGTTTACAGTTATAATTGTATTTTATTTTATATGGTTTATTTACTGAAAATGTTACAAGTGTTACGATTTTTAAATGTCAAGTGGAATTTATCTATTAAGTTGACGGCTCACCTCTCGTCTCTACTATTTTTTACAGATTATAGGCTTTATTTGTCTTGAGAGACAACTTCAAGTTATTGGTCTCACTTGTGAGAGGATTTCAATTCTATTATTGTGATTATATCCCTTCATATTATTAAAGAACAATTTAAGTTTTATGGAGTATCATTCTAGATTCCTTGTACCGAGGATTTGGGGTGTTACAGAGTTGTTAACGTGTGACGTTGTTGAACTTAATCGGTAACTACAAGGCAGAGAATGCATCGAGTGAGGAGGAGTATGACTTCATGACCCAGATGGATTTTGTTCACCATTCAAGTGATGGAAACCTAACTAGGTTTCCATTATTGGAGGAAAGTCCCAACTTCTATAATGATGTCTTCGGTTGTTAGTCTCCCCCTTACCATTTATAGTTATTATTAATGTTGGAATAGGTATTGGCTTGGCCGTTCTCTGACAACAATGGCTTCTTCTTAGGTTTGTCAGGGTTGGGACCATTATTGGTGTTATTGTTGTTGTGAGTATCGAAGATGGAAGAGAGATAGAAGGTTGAAGAGGAAGAATCAGGTTAAGAAAGATGAGAGGTTGAAGATGGTCATGAAGAAAAATGTGAGGTTGAAAATGGTAATGGAGATTCAGATAGATAGTGGAGATCCAATCTTCAAAGTTAACCACCATTGATTTCAAAAATAATAGGCAAATAACCCCTTACTGTTAATGGTTTAAAATCATATAGTGATTTGGAGTCAAAAATGATGATTCTGTTAGTGACTAAGAGTAAATAGGTAAATACATTAGGGCTTTAAATACACAAAACATCCTTTTATTGTCATCTCTCTCCTTCATCTTTCTCTCTTCTCTCAACCGACTGTAGTTGTAGCCCCGTTAGTGCCGACAGTAACAAGGTCATCATCAAGGCTAAAAAAACAGTTAGCAGAAATCGGTACTCTATCTTCCCTCCTCTTCCTTTTTCTTTCCATCCTATCTTTCTCTACATGTAGTTAAGTTGATGTCTAGTTTATGGTTGTTCTTTGGGTGTATAAAGGTTGGGTGGTATGGATGTGGTTGTATTGGGTAGTGTTAGGTGGTTTTATGGTGAGCAATGATGGTGTTAGTTTGATGGCAGTATTGATTGAGGTGATGAGTGAAGTCGATCAACAAACATGGTCAAGTTAGAACTGGTCCGAGATTGGAGAAAGCTATTGAGGTAATGACAGTGGAATAGGTGGTGTTTGGAATTAGGTGGTGATAAGTGAGAAAACATGGGTTGAAATTGGAGAAATAGGGGTTGAAAACAAGTGGCTATTGTTCTACATATAGGAAAGTTTTTAATGAGCCAAACTAGATCCTCTCCTTTAGGCTAGTATCTGGTAGGCCTCGCCTGGCACTCCAATGAACCCTTCTTACGATTGGTCAGCTACTTGGAATTCGTGGAGCAAACCTTTAAAATCTTGCCTGATCACTTTTGTTTTGAAACTAATTTGATACCTTTGATTCGAAAATAGTTGGGTTGATTCATTTAAAATTCATATTTTCATTTGGATTGAAATCATGAAAATAGCCATTTCATTTTCAAAATAAAAATCTTTCTAATGAAATTTCGAGAATATAATGGCTGTATTTTTAAGGTTTCCAAATTCCTGCAAATGAAATATTCACTCCCAAAATATACCAATCACAACCCAACTTCTTTATAATCCACAATCATACATTTCTACTAAGGGTGGGTATTACCATGTTCGGTTCGATTCTTATTGGAACCGACTCGAACATGATAAATTCGCGGGTCGCCACTTTTGGGTCCAAACATGGTCCAATGAGGGAGAGGAACCAACCCGAACCGAACACCCAGTGTTCGGTTCGGTTCGGTTCGGTTTCCATGTTTGGGCCCAAATTTGGGCTTCATTTTTTGGGCCAAAATTTTTATTATTTTTTAAGTGTTTTTTGAGCCCATTACTGTTGGGCCTTTAAATTTAATATAAACATAAGCATAAAACATAAAATATGAATGTTAAACTAAATTATAAACTCACTGGTTTCAATGTGAAGAGAGTAATATACACATCCAAAGTAAAAAAAATCCAAGAAGAAACAGTAATGTGGGAAATTCTGTTCTGCCGCTACCTGAAAACCAAAAGGTGTAAGTGTTCTGTTGTAAGCGCCAAAACGAGCAACTCCATAGCAAAAAAGATGAGCCATGAGCGAGGAGGTTTGCAGTCATGAATACACCATAAGAATGTCCTCCAACAACAATTTTACTAGGATGAGCCACCTGAACAAGTGCAACACCAGAGAATTTTAGTTAAAAACTTATGGTAAGTGCCATGATGGTATAAATCTTACATAGAATCAATAAGCTTACCCCGCGACGAACAACTTCCTCAACAGCAGCCTCTGCACTTGCAACTAGTTGCTCTACATATCTGGTACAAGTAAGTGGTTAGATAATGCAACTTAATGTATTTAGAGAAACAATTATCTTATCTGCACGTGACAATTTAGGTTTTACCTATCATTTGCCTCCTCATCACCCTTACCAATAATAGGAATTGTTGGCCCAGATAAAATAGCATACCTACAGGATGTAGAATAATCATAACTTGATCTACCATCTTCAGATCATATTAGTAACTAAAATAATGCAATAGGAATAATTAATTCACAACAAATGATCGAAACAGAGTAGAATCAAATAGAGGGAAGACAAAAGTCATGCCTTCTAGCCAACCAAAGAAGGGCTGATGTCAGACCAATGCCTGCAAATTCATTAGGAGAACCAAAGAAGGGCTGATGTCGAAATCGGAAGTATCAAGTTAGTTACTGCTCTGCATCAATGTTCAAAACAGATTGATGAACAAAACTATAAAAAACTTAAACTAAAATACAGAAATTGAAACAGATCTGAAATATTTAAACTGAAACAGATCTGAAATATATACAAGATTGATGAGTACCGAGCTGGTGATGGTGACTGCGAGAAGAGCTGACGTGAATCACAGTGACGCTGACAAGGAAAAGAGATTGACAGCCACGACTACGGCAAGGAGTACTCCACAGCAGCGATAGAGGCAAGAAATGAAAGATGAGAGATAAGAGGGGCTTCATTGCAACGATGTCGACGAGGAGAAGCTCGGCCACGATCACGGCAAGAAGAGGGTGATGGCGTCAAAAACAGTTAAAGCCTTAGAGGTGATAGACGGCGTCGACAGCAATGGTTGGAGATGACTCATGGTGACGATGGGGCAATGGCAACAGTGACGAAAGGTGATGGTCGGTGAGCGATGAGAGGAAGAAGAGGGATACGGTGCGGCGCGGCGAAAGGGACCAGGAACAAAACTGAGATCTAGTGGATTTTTTTTAGCTAGGGTTTGACAAGTTTGTGTGTGACATTATATAGGGACATGCGAAATTACGCTTGTACCCCTATTCATGGGTCGGTTCAGTTTTGACCCTATGGAACCAAACCGATCCGTCAAACACCATGTTTTATGTTTTGATGACCCGAGCATCTTCAGATTTAACATGGAATCCGGCCCAAACACCACGGATCGGGTTGGACCCAGGTCATTCGGGTCGGTTCCATGTTTTGGTGCCCACCCCTAATTTCTACACACATTCACATATTCAAATAAAACCTCAACGAGGATCAAATATTTTGCTTGTCATAGAAAACTTTATGACTTATTTGCATCACTACACATATACAATCCATATCCACAAAGTAGTCCTACAAAAAAATACAAAAATGATGCATGTCAATGTTTAACTTTTATTTACAACAAAATACATTTGAACTTGTGCAATGCATCCGTCGATATGCCTACCTAATTTGTTGAAGATGATTTTCGTTTTTGTTCGTTTTTATTTTTTGAGTGAGTACTTGTAAAGGTTTTATACAATACACGCAGAAATATATAAACACATAGTAATTAAAGAAATGTAACAAATGTTATCTACAGGCCATAAACATTAAATTGAAATTGACACAAAATTCTATCAAAATTCTTTTCTTTCTTAAAGTACCATTCGTACCCCTACTGAAACTTCTCAACAACTATGTGCGGAATTCTCTGCATCACAATTGTAGTGCTATGAATTCTCTATAGCTTAGTGACTTCGTATGAAAATTTTCTACGTCGTAAACGTAGCGTTAGAAAATCTGTAACTCTTTGCTACTACGAGCGGGATTTTCTGCATCGCTACGTAATGCTAAATACTCTGAGATGCTAAGGGTCTACGAATAGGCTTTAAAAACTCCTTTTTTTTCTTACCAAGTGCTTATAGCACCAAAACCTCTCTTTGAAAACTTTAAACTAGCTTTTGTAAGTTTATCTTGTGAAAACGATCTTTCGTTTCAAAATCCTTACAAATCACACATAGTGATCTTCTTAAGCAAATAAAGAATTGCTTTTAAAACAATTTGTTTATAAATTTTTTCAACAGTTAATAATATTACAATATGCTACACAAGCTACTTAGTGTGAGTTAGTTTACTCACCTCAAATCCTTGCTTGCCAACGAGCTCTAGTAGGCCTCCCTCACTCCGCTAGCTTGCTCTGCACCTACATATCACATTCGCATTCAAACTTTGCTAGAATAAACTTCTTGGAACTACAAATGAAACTTTGTATACAATTAACTCTATTAAGACCTCTTTAGTCTACAATTTTCCCATCTAGTTTCTAACTTAACCGAGGCTTTCAAATTTCGATTTCTTTTCATGAACCTCACTTATTACCACCTAGGAACACCTCGAAATGCTCTCCATAATTTTCTGAAGCTTAGAACAAAAATTCCTCGTTTTAGACCCCCCAAACCCTAATGCAATGCACAACCCATGGGCTTTTTCATTTTCATTTTCGCTCCATTCATCTTCTATCTCCCATTTAGGTTACTCGTAAAATGGTTTTAAAATATTCTAAGTATCGGGGGGTGAAACCTATGAAAAACGTCTATTTTTCGACACTTTTTGAAACACATTCTCACCCTAAACATGAAATGAGCTCATTTCTTTCGTATCTAGTGTTCTTTTACTCAATTATGATTGAACATACTCAATTCATGCATCAAAGAATGCATTCGGTATGAAATTCTGAAATACCCTTCAACTAGGCCTTAAATTCTCAACCTATCTCTACACTTTCCTTTTTTCAATTCTAACACTTCTAATAACTTTTCTAACATCAAATATACATGTACTAAAGCTCAAATGCATCAAAGCATAAGAGTGTCATACAAGCCCCCTTGGTCGTGAGTCACACACACACACCTCACATTGAAGTTTTTCAATTTTCAAGGTTTCTACATTATTATTCACTTGGAATTTTCATCAAAGACATTACTTACAACTCAATTGACTTTAAACATGCTTCCATCTATACTTAGGGTTTCATCTACTCAAATCTAAATTATCATATGTTGCATGATTTCTTTCAACTCAAGCTCTCTTTTCAATTCATAAGGACTCTAATATTGATTATGATCAAAACCGCTATCAAATTGCTTCTTAAAATTAATCTAATCATCATCTCATCATACCAAACCTAATACAACAACAATTGCATAAAAACTTGTAAGAAACCATAGAAACAAACCTTGATTTTTGCTTAGGGTTGGATGTTCTTGTTTGATTCTACTTGAAATGTTGGTTTGGAGGTTAAAATTTTATGAAAACCACTTGCTTCTTCCTTCTCGTTCTTTGGCCGTCCCTCTCTTCTCTCTTTCTCTTAATTTTTTTTTCAAATTTTCTCTAAGTGTCATGACCAACATCTCATATATATAGGCCTTTACTTATAAAATTACCCTTGAAGTTTGATACTTATTTACCAACCATACCACTACTTGAATTTTAGCTAAAATGTCCTTCAACTTTGCTTAATTCTCATGACATCCCAACAAGTTCTATAAATTCTCCTAGTTCACATACTTTATTTATTTTAATCACTCCTATATATATTTCTTGATTTGGCAAAATGACACTTTTTACCCTTCTTTGGATTTTAGCATTAATTTTAAGTTAACTTCTTAAATTTTTACTAGCATTGTATTCTCTTTTCTAATGGAGTTATTTATGGAACTTAATAAGTTCACAGCCTAGTTTATTTTGCTAGTAGTAGGAAGTCTAGCATTATGAAAAAAGGATTTACAACTAAGGAGTTCAAAGAATGAAAATAAAGGCTTACAATTTCTCCTCTCTTTATAAAAATTTCATCCTCGAAATTTTAACTGCATACCTATCTAAAACAAGTGCAGATACTGGGAGCGCATTTGTTCTTCAGGCTCCTATATGGCCTCCTCCAATCTATGATTTCTCCATAATACTTTTACTATTGGAATTGTCTTGCGGTGCAACACTTGATTTCTACGATCTAGAATCTCTATTGGTTACTCTTCGTGCGTCAAATTCTCTCTTAGTTGCATCGGTTGTTCCTTTAAAATGTGTGGAGGATCGACCATATACTTTCGAAGCATGGAAACATAAAAGACATCGTGGATGTTGGCTAACTCTGGTGGTAGCTTCAATCGATATGCCATTTCACCTACTCGATCCACTATTTCACATAGCCCGTTATAATAACATGGACTTAACTTTCCACGCTTCCTGAACCTCAAAACGCCTTTCCAAGGTGAGATCTGCAAGAACACTCTATCACCCACTTCAAATTCTAAATCTTATCTTCGATTGTCTACGTACCTTTTCTACCGGTCACTTGCTATCTTCAACTTATCTTTAATCACATTTATCTTCTCGATTCTGACTTAGACAATCTCTGGGCCAATCAACTTTTTCTCACCTACTTCATCCCAACAAACGGGAGTTCTACACTTCATATGGCACCTTGCAACGCTTCATATGGCATCATGCCAATACTTGACTGATAGCTGTTGTTGTAGGCAAATTCTATTAGAGGCAGATGATTATCCTAGCTCCCTTTAAACTCCATCACGCAAGCTCTCAGCATATCTTCAAGAGTCTGGATGGTTCTCTCTAATTGACCATCTATTTTTGGATGAAAGGCCGTACTAAAGTGCAATCTGGTGCCCATGGCTTCCTATAGCTTCGGGCAGAATCTGGAAGTGAAGCGTGGATCGTGGATCTCTGTCTGATACAAGAGATACTGGCGCACCATGCAATCTCACGATCTCATCTACATAAAACTGGGTTAATCTCTCCAGGAATAAGTACTCTTGATAGCAAGAAAATGAGCAAACTTCGTCAATTTGTTAACTATCACCCAAATGGCATAATGCTCGCTCGAAGTTCATAGGAGTCCTACTACAAAATCCATCATAATCCTCTCCCATTTTCATTCAGGAATCGCTAAGGGTTACAACAAACCTGCTAGTTTCTGATGCTCTACTTTAATTTGCTGGCAAGTTAAGCATTTGGATACAAACTCTGTTATTTCTCTCTTCATACCTTTCCACCATTAATGATCTTTCAGAGTTCGATACATCTTAGTACTCCCTGGATATATGACACATGCTGAGGAGTGTGCTTCTTCCATGATCTCTTTCTTTAAGTCTTTCACATCTGGCACACATAATCTCTAGCCTAACACCATAGTTCCATCACCTCTCACTGCAAAGCTGCTTTGCTGCCCAACTTCTATCTCACCCCTAAATTTCACTAAATATGGATCTTGGGTCTATGACTTGGTCTACCAACGTTGGATGGACATGAAATGCTGCTAATAACGCACTTGAATCCGTCGTTTTTAATCCCACCCCTATAGATCGTAACTTTACGAGCATAGGCAAATATTTAGCTCTCAACTAGGCTAACGAACTGGAAGGCTTCCTACTCAAGGCGTCTGCTACAACATTGGCCTTACCAGGATGATACTCAATTGTACAGTCATAATCTTTAATGAATTCTACCCATCTTCTTTGCCTCATATTCAAATCCATTTGAGAAAATAAGTACCTTAAGCTTTTATGATCCGTAAAGATCCTACAAGGTACTCCCTACAGATAATGTTGCCATATCCTCAAAGTGAACACTACAACTGCTAACTCTAAGTCATGTGTATGGTAGTTTAGCTCATGTTTCTTTAATTGTCCCGAAGCATAGGCTATTACTCTGTCATTTTGCGTTAACACATAATCTAACCCTTGCCGAGAGGCGTCACAGTAGACTATAAATCCATCCTGCCCCGATGGAAGTGTCAAAATAGGTGCTGAAGTCAATCTCCTTTTAAGCTCCTCAAAACTGTGTTCACATGCTTCTGACGACTCAAACTTTTCTTCTTTTTTGGTCAACCTCGTTAGGGGAGTAGCTATCTTCGAAAACCATTCCATGAACTTTCTACAATAACCTGCTAATCCCAAAAAGCTTCTAACTTATGTTACGTTCGTGGATGGCTGCTAATTTACTATAGCCTCTATCTTCTGAGAATCCATGGATATCCCATCTGTAGATACACATGGCATAGAAATGTTACTTTATTTAGCCAAAATTGGCACTTGTTGAACTTCGCATATAATCAATGCTCCTTCAATGACTGCAACATAGCCCTTAGGTGCTCGGCATGCTCCTCTCGACTCCCAAAATACACCAAAATATCATCAATAAATACAATTACAAACCTATCTAAGAAAGGCTTGAAGATTTTGTTCATGAGATCCATGAAGGTTGCTGGGGCATCAGTTAACCCAAATGGCATCACCAGGAGCTCATAATGCCCATAACGAGTCCTAAAGGTCGTCTTAGGAACATCTTCCATTTGGACCTTCAACTGATAATATCTTGACCTCAAATAAATCTTGGAAAACACTTTAGCTCGAAGCTGATCGAACAGGCCATCTATCCTTGGTAGCGGATACTGGTTTCTCATAGTGACTTTGTTAAGTTACTTATAGTTTATACACAACCGGAGGCTCCTATTCTTCTTTTTCACAAATAACACTGGAGCTCCCTATAGTGATGTACTAGGCTGGATGAACCCTTTAGTCACCAATTCCTCTATCTGAACTTTTAGTTACTTCAACTCAGTTGGTGCCATTCGATACGGAGCTATGGAGATGGGTGTTGTACCAGGTGCTAGTTCAATCTCAAACTTTATCTCTCGATCTGGTGGTGGCCCTGGAAGATCTTATGGAAAAATATCAGGAAACTCACTGATTGTCGGAACTTCTAATAACTGTAACTCATTACGCCCAGCTTGTATCGCATACACCAAATACCCTTGACATATTTTTCGAAGCATCTTGTCAGCTTTTACAGCACTTATTAAACTTGTGGAGAGTAATTTCCTTACACCACAGAAAACTAGGTTGGGTTCCCCAACTCTGTTGAACCTGACTTTTTTCTTATAATAGTCCATGGTGGCACGATGCTTAGATAACCAATCCATGCCTAAAATAACATCAAAATCGTGGATGTTTAACACAATTAAATCTGCTTTAAATTCTCGACCTGCTATATCACTCTATTTCCCATATATACTTTATCTACTAGAAGTGAATCACCTGTGGAAGTGAAACTACCATACTACAATCTGATGGACTCATCTTTACTATCACTCTACCCAGAAACTCCCTAAAAATAAAAGAATGGGTTGCCTCTAAGTCAATCAGAACACGTGCATCTGAGTCAAATAAATAAACAATACCTGTCACGACCTCTGGTGTTACCTCAGCCTCCTGCTGAGTCACCGCATAAACTCTAGCTGCCTGGCTACGTTGTTTACCAGGCTATCCCCTTGGTACCCTTGTTGGATCTGCCACTAGACTGCCCTATACTAGCAGCTCCGTTGGTCCAGGAGCCTCTCCTTTCGGGTCCATAACCCCCACTGAGCTGTCCCTGTACTGTCGATCGAGCCTCTGATGGACTGGAGGCTACTATGTTGGGATAATCTTTCATAAAGTGGCCCTCTTTACCACACTTATAGCATCCTGTACACCCCTTAAAACATTCCCCCGAATGTGCTCTTCCACAATTGTTACAATGGGGCATTGTTCTCCAACTTTGTCTACTCTTGGATCTACCGGGTGATTGAACCGAACCCTGGCTCTGACTAAGTTGCGCCCCCTGACTCTATCTACGGCTTTCAAACCATATGGATTTTTGATCACTTTTACTCACTTTAGTTGGTCCCTCTTACTGGCTACCTGTCCAGCTATACTTCTATTCAAATCTTTTAGGTTTAGGGGTAGTCTTTGATGCACTCCTTTCAACTCTGATGGTTGCCTCCACCAGCTGCCCATATCGTTTATATACTAAAGATGTTACAATAGTTTTGATCTTGGGGTTAAGGCCTACTATAAACCTGTTAATTTTCTGTTTTTCGTTCTTAGCAATGAAGGGAACCAGGCGGATCAGCTCTGAAAACTTCTTTTCATACTCTGATATTGAGGAGTCTCTTATTCCAATCTGGAAAATTCTTCTATCTTCACATCTTTGTAGCTCTTAGGGAAGAATTTATTTGTAAACTCCTTGAAATCTATCCAATAAACCTCTTCCGGATGTGCTCTCTGATGTGCCTTCCACTAATCCTTAGCACAATCGTTAAGTAAGAGACCATTTACTCCTTTGTGCACCCCATAATTTGGAATATCTCCTCATTGGTCTCAAGCTATGATGGTGCACGCTCTGGATCACTTGTGGCATCATAAGGCTTCGCACCTAACTTATGAGCGCGCTTTATAGATACTCCTATCTCACGCAGATGGATTGTCGCAGCCAAAATTTAAGCCATCTGCTCTACATTCATATGTGCCGGCTTTGGTCTCTCAGGTTGAGAAGGCTTTGGACGCGAAGAACTGGTTGGTACATTAACTAATTCCTCAACCTGTTCTTCCTTTGGTATGGGTGCCTTTACGACTGCCCTTCTTGTCCTTGGACGATCTTTACGCTGTATGTTTATGTTTTATATCAACTACTTCAAGGAAAAGTCACATAAAACACAAGTTAGAATACTAACAATGCATGAAAATGTCTCTAGAATCATGCAATACTTGACAGGACTCGAATCAGACCTTTTCTAGGCTTTTGTTTGGAGGATCCTGCTGGGCACTTCAATGGACTTCCTAAACCCAACTCGTTGGATTGAAGAAACCTGAGAAGTGAACCCCTAACTTTCTTAGCTAGTTTACTCATTTAAACGTAAAAATTTAGTTTTCTTTAAAGATCAAAATGCATAAAACCCCCCTCAGGTAAGGCTTTAATCATCCATAGTCAAAGATTGGGTTTTATAACATAATACCCCCGAGTCAATAGTAACGGTTAGTCAACCTTTGGTTGACCAAGGGTAATATCGTCATTTACTAATAACAAAAATTATTAAAAAAATTATTAAAACCATTTTTCCAAAACTCTCTCTCTGTCACTCTCCACATCCTTCACCTCTACCTAATGTCCACCACTTTCTTCTTCTTCTTCTTCTCCTCTTTTTCTTCTTTTCTCCCTGATTTGGGTTTGTGAAACCCAGACATCTGGGTTCAAGATGAACCCAGATTAGATCTGGGTTTGTCGTCGCGAACCTAGATCTGGGATCAGAGACGATGAACCCAGACGTGATCTAGGTTCCCAGATGACGAACCCAGATCTGTGTTCATCTCGGTTCGTCGAACCCAGATCTGGGTTCGTCTGGGTTCGATGAACGAATTCGACCTGGGTTCGCCGAACCAAGATCTGGGTTCATCGTGGTTGGACGAACCCAGATCTTGGTTCGTCTGGGTTCGAACCCAGATTTGTTTGAAGATGATGTCTGGATGTGTTTGAAGATGATATCTAGATGAGTTTGTTTGGGTTTGAAGAAGATGATTGATAATGTGTTTGGGTTTTTGCAGATGATTGATGATATGTTTGGGTTTTTACAGATTGATGTCTGGATGGGTTTTTGCAGGTAGTGGCAATTGATGTCTGGATGCAGATGGGTTGTTGCAGATTGATGTTTGGGAGACGAAGGTTTCTGGGTGGAGATGAAGGGTTTGGAAGATGGGTTGTTACAGAGATTTACTGTTTTAAATTTTAAAAGAAAAAAAAATTAATTTTAAAAACAGAGGGCATTTACGTCTTTACACTTTAAACCAAAGTTGACCGTCAATTTTAACATATTTTGACCGTTAAACTGGGGCTATTGTGTTATAAAACTCAATCTTTAACTATGGATGTTTAAAACCTTACCTGAGGGGGGTTTTGTACATTTTGCTCTTCTTTAAATTGGTTGGGATTGGTGTAAATATTTTTTTCATTTTCTCAAAACAATTTTTATAAAAATTTTGATAACATAACAACTGTAATTTGAACATTCCAAAATTTTACCCATAAAAAAAATACACATCGACTATAATTTCATCACCACCCAACTTCTTTTATATACCCAAACATACAATTCACATAACATTCACATCCAATCATAGATATTCAATCAAGTCAGTAAATGTTTTAATTTCATATAACAAAACTTAAATATATACATAAACAATTTGTAAACTATATTAACACTTGTTATACATCATCATTTGTTGACTAATTTTCACATATCAGAAGCTTGTTCGATTAATGGATGTATTCTTTGAATTCCCACCTAAATTTCCGTGACGATGTTCTCACGATGAACCCACTTACAAACTCACCCAATGGAATGTACACATTACACAAAAGGTAAAACCGTTAGTTTAACACAAAGAGACAAGATAAATATGATTTCATAACTAACCACAAACTTAATCAAAATTTATGATTTTCCAAATAATTCTTTCTTCTCTCTAATACCATGTGTGACCTTAATGCTCTATGTCATGGGGTGGTTTTCAACCAACACCCACCGTGACACTGCTGCGATAACTCAACCACTACGTGTGAAATTTATTACATCGCTACGTAAGGTGATACAAACTCAACTCTGAGCAACTACAATACGAAATTTTCTACATCACAGTTGTAGTGCTAACCACTCGATAGCCTTTACAATTATGTGGGGAATTTCTACATCGCAACATATTGCAAGTAACTATGAACGAAATTTTTTACATCACAACGTAGTGCCAATAACTCTGAATCTAAATAGCTACGTGCTAAATTTTTCTACCCATAATGTAGTGTTAGATATTCTAAATTCTGAGGGATCACATAGGTACTTTTGAAACCCTTTTGTGTTCTAAGTGCAATAAGCATAAATCACTTATTTGAAAACATTTTTAGCTCAAATTTTACATTAACTTTCTGACAATAACTTTTGTTTTCAAATATCATTTCTCGACCCAGATTACAGACTCTTACTCGAGATTAAATTTTATGTTTGAGAAACCAATAACACGATGACAGCCCAATAATTAACACGTTAATAGCCCATCAGACAGCCCATAAATCAGCATACTAACGGCCCACAAAAACTGCATGATAACAGCCCATAACAGTCCTTAAAACACCCATAAAACTGCATGTTAACAGCTCACAAAACAGCATGATAGCAGCACCATAAAACAGCACAATGACAGCATCATAACTGCACGACGACAGCACCATAAAACAGCATGATGACAGCAGTATAACAGCATGATGATAGCATCATAACACAGCATGATGACAACATCATAACAGCATCAAAACAGCCCCAAAACAGCATGTTATAGCACTTTGACAGCTCATAAAACAGTCCATAGCACGCATTGCAACAGTTTTCTGTTTTTCGTTTAAACTCTAAAAACTCATCAATTCAACAATTAATCGCGTTCGCGTGCAACGAAATTAACCGAGTAACTTTAACTTAACTTAAACCATCTTAATATCATAATTTAACATTTTAACGCTCCTAAACGAAAACCATGGCAGCCTAGTAACTATTTATTCACTTTTCGATTCGACTTCGAATTTCGTCAATCAATTAACCCATAATGCATCCGAATTACCCAAAAACAATTTTCGATAATTAATACAACACTTCGACATTCTCCAACACATCAAAAATCATCATTTTTCATGGCAACACGTTCGAAAACAAAAATAAAATCATAACAGCCCCTATGATGATAGATTTTTTGCAACAAAATCAACATCAAGATTTCATCCGTTATCATGTCAAGATTATTAGCAATTGAACCTCCACACTAATGAGGTTCTAAATCTAAACCCAATCATTTCATCATGAACTTTCATCCAATATCACAACCTAACATTTCCAATAAAATGATAAGCATAAAAACATATGTTACATTTCGATTTCAACTTAAAATCAACTTCAAAAGCAGCTCACACCCCAGAAGCTATCTACTGCCCAAATTTCTCCTCCTTAACCGAGCTTCCTTCAGTCCAAACAAAGGCATGCAAGCTTTAAAATCACTCAAAATCATCACTAATATTTAATTGGGACAGCCGCTCACCTTGCATGTGCAAAATACACCCAAAACAGTTTTGAATTAGTCCAACAAGCTGCTGCTGTCCTCCTCCAAGACTGAACTGCTCTAATTCTTTTTCTTAACCGAGTACCGTGCTCTCTCTTGCTTGCATGGGCTTGAAGCTGCTCAAAAATGGCCTCCCATTTAACATGTAAGGCTGTCTTTCCCTTGGTTCTTGCTTTCGGTTCTGCTCCTTTCCTTTAAAAACCGAGCAGCATCTTCTCTTCCTTTGCATGAGATGATTTTTCATCAAGAAAAACTGCACTTAATTCACTCAAGAAGGCTGCTGCATTTGACGTCTTCCTCATGGCTTTGTGCTCTCGGGTCTGATTGATGATGACCGAACAAGACTTTCTTGCATCTCTCTCTCACACTTTCGGCTTTAAGGTTGATGATGGGTGAACAAAAATGGAAGCTCTCGGGTTTTGGGTGTTTTTTGACCGTGAATGACTTTGTTATTCTTTTTGGATTTTGAAAAGCTATCACCGAAAATGAATAGCTTGCCTTCCTTCTTGAATTTCATTTCTTTTTTTTTTTTTTAAATTTGCATTGTCCTTACACTTGTCATAATCTCTTCTCACTTGCCAAACATTCGTCATCCTTTTTTTGCATTCATGCACGCCACTTGTTTTCATTCTTCATGCATGCACAACACATTGCACACATGCACTTATTCATTCCACTTATCACTTTCCATGCATTCCTCCATTCCGGTTTCGAATTCGAATTTGCTTCCGTCTGCCTGAAAATCCGAATATAACTCAATTCCAACCTCGAAATTATTTTGTTTCTCTAAAAATATCTTATATGTTCCCAAATCGGAAAGAATATTTTCGTCCGATAAATCTTTAGATCTCTCGAAATCCATCCAAACGGATTCGCTTTCGATCCGGTTCACTTTTCTTTAATTCTAATATAAATTTCTAAGCTT
This sequence comes from Dimocarpus longan, assembly GCA_022984855.1. Classification (NCBI taxonomy): domain Eukaryota; kingdom Viridiplantae; phylum Streptophyta; class Magnoliopsida; order Sapindales; family Sapindaceae; genus Dimocarpus; species Dimocarpus longan. The sequence continues at coordinate 12,426,109 of CM041013.1, forward strand.
TTCATTCACTAAATCGGCCTTTTGAAAAATTATTATTCCCGCGGATGTTTTCCATTCGGAAACACCGTTCACTTGAAAATAATTTATTTTCAATCGGACGAAGTTTTGGGTTTTACATTACTAATTATTTCTAAACTATCCATAAATTTTCTTAATCTCCTCCGTACAAACCGAGAATCATATTGAAATTTAATCTCACCTCTGGACAATTTAGTTTATTTTATTACCTCAATAATATGGGCATATGCTATTCCATACATATACCATACTAGGATCAGAAGGGTATGTTACATTAAAATTTCAATTTCTTTATAAAAGTTTTACTTTTAGATCCCTAAGATCATCTCCATATAGTTCATGTAATTTTTGAAGGCCCGCAACGAAAAATAAAAAATTTACGCCTCTTTTGACACCCCATATTAGAACGTAATACATGGCCCCGCTTGGGGCTCCTTTTTCTTTTGTTCTTTTTCCTACAATCCTCTTATTCAAATTCTGGTCATCCATAAAATTTCATCGAAAAATTCTATCGTTTGCTATGTCAAATCTAAGTAAAACGTTTTCGGCATTTTTTGATGCATATTTGCTGTATCCTACATACGACGACTGCATATTTGTTGTATCTAAGGTTCTTTTACCTAATTATGACCGAATATATTCATTTCAGGTATCGAAGAATGCAATTACATTCTTATTTCACATTACGACTTCCTACGCGCACTATTTTAACCATAACTTCGTCAATTTTTATTGGAATGATTCCGTTCCAATTCCTATGGTTTGCTATCTTCTCAAGGTAGGTTTTGAGGTCTAAAACAACCCCAAATAAGCTTGAAGAGTTCAGGTCTCCACAGCCCTTCATCATGCTCGGGATTCTCAACTTCACTCTATACTTCTCCTTTTGAAATTCTATCACTTCTATAAGGTTTTTTAGCCTCTAAAATGCATGAATTGACTCTCCAATGGATGAAAACAAATTGGGTTACACAAACCCTAACATGACCAAACACACCATGCTTACTTACCATACACTAATTTTTCAATTTTACAAGTTAATCTCTCTCAACCATTTCATCAAACAACATATCTACAACTTATTTGATATTTCCAACCCTTAAATCACAAGTTTGTGGTTTCCATCCATAAATCCTACACTACCATTCATAGACTGTAACATGCCATCTAAGATTCCATGTCACATACTTATGGTTCTACATTTATTTTAAATGTAAACCACCCATTACAACATACCATTAACAACCAAATCTCTACATCAATTATCAAACCCAACAAATCATCAATTTTGCTAGAATTGATAAAAACTCACCTTAGTTTTTGTTAGGGTTTGTTATCCTAACTTGAATCAACTTGAAAAGCGAGTTGGAAAGCTTCAAAAATAGGTTGGAATAGCTTGTGGTCTTCTTTCCCTATGCCTCTCTTCTTGCCGTCCTTTACAAGGTCTATCCCTCTCTATTTTTTTGTTGAATTCATGGCTAAGTGTTGATGATTATCACCAACACGTAGCTTTATAAGCTTTTTGTTTGTTTTAATTACAAAAATGCCCTTAGTTGTTTTATTTAATAATAAAAATTAATTGTTTTAAGTAATTTATTAATTTATTCATATAATTAATGGTTAAATTGTTACAATTAAGGTTTTACAACTTTGGCATCCATTCAAACTTCTTATTTATGAAATGACCATTTCGCCTTTTTATTCGATAACTTAACTCCTAAAGCTAGGAAACGTAAAATCAACTATAGGGGTTTAAAATTTCTCCCTTCATAGAAATTTCATCATCGAAATTTTTAAACTACGTACCTGTTTCAAATAGCTGAGGATACTGGGAGCACATTTGCTCTTCAGATTCCCACGTAGATTGACCCATGGTTTCGCCACAATATTTTTACTAGCAGAATTACCTTGTGGCGTAGTACTTGATCACTATAATCTAAAGTTTCTACTGGTTGCTCTTCGTAGGTCAAGTTGTCTTTTAACTGCACTGGCTGCTCTCTTAAAACGTACGACAGAGATCAGCTACATACTTACGAAGCATGGAGACATGAAACACATCATGAATGTTCGCGAGTTGTGGTGGCAACTTCAATCAGTAGGCTACTTTACCCACTTTTGCAACAATCTCATACGACCCTATATACCAGGGACTTAACTTTTCACGTTTCCTGAACCTCACAATGCCCTTCCAGGGTGAGATTCATAGGAATACTCTATCACCTACTTCGAAACTCTAGGTCTTGTCTCGATTGTTCGCATAGCTCTTATGTCTATCTTTAACTATTTTCAAACGCTCTTTTATCACATTAACTTTCTCGATTGTGGCTTGGACAATCTCTGGCTCAATCAATCTTCTTTCACCTACTTCATCCTAACAAATTGGGGTTCTATACTTTTTGCCATACAATGCCTCATACGGTGTCATACCAATGTTGGACTGATAACTGTTGTTATAGGCAAACTCTATTAAAGGTAAGTACCTATCCCAACTTCCTCTTAATTCCATCACACAAGCCCTCAACATGTCTTCCAGAGTCTGAATGGTTCTTTCTGATTGGCCATCTGTCTACGGATGAAATGCCGTACTAAAGTACAATCTGGTGTCCATAGCTTCTTGTAGCTTCTGCCAAAATCTCGAAGTGAATCAACGATCTCTATCTGATACAATGGACACCAATGCACCATGCAATCTCATAATCTCATCTACATATAACTCTGCTAATCTTTTTAGGGAATAAGTGTTTTTGATAGCTAAAAAATGAGCAGACTTCGTCAATCTGTCGACTATCACCCAAATGGTGTCATGTCTACTCTGAGTCCATGGCAATCCAACCACGAAGTCCATCGTAATCCTTTCCCATTTCCATTCAATAATAGATAGAGGCTGTAATAAACCTGTGGATTTCTGGTGCTATGCTTTAATCTACTGGTAGGTTAGACACTTTGATACGAAATCTACTATCTCTTTCTTTATTCCTCTCTACCAATAGTAGTCTCTCAGAGTCTGATATATTTTAGTACTCCCTGAATACATGACATACGCTGATAAGTGGGCTTCCTCTAAAATCTCCTTTTTTAATGCATATACATCTGGCACACATAATCGTTGCCCCAAAACTAGTGCCCCATCGTTTCTTAACACGAAGCTACTTTGCTGCCCTTCTTCTATTTCATGTCTAAGCTTCATCAAATAAGGATCCTGAAGCTGTAAGTCTCGAATTCGATCTACGAATAATGGATGGACACGAAAAGCTACTAATAAGGCACCTGAATTCGTCATCTCTAATTGAACACCCATTGTTCTTAACTCTATCAGCATGGGTAAGTACTTTGCTTTAAGCTAAGCTAAGGAGCTGGTAGGCTTTCTGTTCAATGTATCAACCACCACGTTAGCTTTCCCTAGGTGATACTCAATGGTGGAATCATAGTCTTTGATGAGTTCCACCCATCTTGTCTGTCTCATGTTCAACTCTTTCTGTGAGAACAGATACAACAGGCTTTTGTGGTCTGTAAAGATCCTACAGGATACTCCATAAAGGTAATGTCGCCATATCTGTAGACCAAACACCATTGCAGCTAGCTCTAAGTCATGTGTTGGATAATTGACTTCATGTTTCTTCAACTGTCTCAAGGCATAAGTTATCACCTTGTCATGTTGCATCAACACACAACCTAAACCCTATCTAGATACGTCGCAGTACACCGTAAACCCATCAATTCTCAATGGCAATGTAAGAACTTGGGCTGAGGTCAATCTCTTCTTCAGTTCATCGAAACTGTTCTAGCATGCCTCTGACCTAACAAACTTCTCTTCTTTCCCTATCAATCTAGTAAGTGGAGTAGCAATCTTCGAAAACCCTTCCTCAAACTTTCTGTAATACCCAGCTAAACCCAGGAAACTCCTTTCTTCGATTACATTTGTGGGTGGCTTCCAATTGACCACTGCTTTTACTTTCTGAGGATCCACGGATATCCCATCTACTGTTACCTCGTGTCTTAGAAATGCCATGGGATCTGGCCAGAACTGGCATTTGTTGAACTTTGCGTATAGCTGATGTTCCCATAGGGTTTGCAATACCACCCTCAGGTGCTCAGCATGCTCTTCTCAACTACCTAAATATATTAAAATGTCATTTATAAAGCTAATCACAAACTTGTCTAGGTAGGGTCTAAAAACTCGATTCATCAAATCCATAAAAGCTGCTGGGGCATTAGTTAAGCCAAATGGCATCACCAAGAATTCATAATGCTCATACCTAGTCCTGAAGGCCGTCTTGGGAACATCTTCCCTACGCACCTTTAACTGACAACACCCTGATCGTAGATCGATCTTCGAAAATACCTTAGCCCTTTGAATTTGGTCAAATAGATCATCTATCCATGGCAACGGGTACTGATTTCTGACCGTAACCCTATTAAGCTGTCTATAATCAGAACATAACTGAAGGCTCTCATCTTTCTTCTTTACAAATAACATTGGAGCTGCCCACACTGATGTACTTAGTTTCACAAACTCCTTACTCACTAATTCTTCCATCTGAACCTTTAATTCATTTAGTTATGTTGGTGCCATCCGATACAGAACTATAGAAATAGGTTCAGTACTAAGGGCTAGTTCAATCTCGAACTCTATCTCTCTATCTCCCTATCTGGAGGTAGTCCTAGTAGATCCTCTGGGAAGATGTCCACGAACTTATTAACCACTGGAACCTCTACGATCTGTAACTTACTATCCTCGGGTTCCACTATATAAGCCAAGTATCCTTGGCAATCTCTTTTGAGCATCTTATTTGCCTTCATCACACTAATAAACCTTATAGGGAGTATATTCCTCTCTCTATAGAAAATTATATCGGGCACTCCAAGTCTACTAAGCTTTACTTCCTTTCTGTAGCAGTCAATGGTAGCTTGATGCTTCGAAAGCTAATCCATACCCAGAATGACATCAAAGTCATGATTAGCTAATACAATCAGATCTGCCTCAAACTCATGACCCGCTATAATTACTTTACTTCCCATATAGAACTGGTCGGCCATAAGTGACTCACCAATGGGAAGTGACACTCTCATACTGCACTCTGTCGATCTCAAATCTACCTCGACTCTATCAATAAACTCCCCGGATACAAAAAAATGGGTGGCTCTTAGGTCCACCAAAATATGTGCAGCTAAAGTAAATACAGTAAGAATACTTGTCACCACCTCTAGGGCTGCCTCAACCTGCTGCTAGGTCATTGTGTACACTTTGGCTGCCTAGCTGCGAGGTCTACTAGGTGATGCTCGAGGCGGCATACCTCTACTTGGACCACTACTAAGTGGCTTTGGGGCTACGGCTCCTCTAGTCTGGGGGCCTCCTCTATCTGGTCCACGACCCTCGCTCGTTAGTCTCTACACTATAGATCTAGCCTCTACTAGGCTGGACGCCACTACACTGGGATAATCTCGCATGAAATAGCCCTTCCGGCCACATTTGAAACACCTTGTACGGCCCATCAGACACTCTCCTGGATGCGATCGGCTGCACTTGCTATATGTAGGTCTATCTGTCCAGCTTGGCCTCCTTATGAACCCTTTAGATGACTGTACTGAACTCTGATTAATCTAGGGTCTCTAGCTCTATCGTCAACTCTCGGACCAGGTTGGCTTCTGGTTGCTTTTGGCCACTTTACTAGACCCTCCTTGATGGTTACCTGTCCAGCTCTGCTTCTGTTAAAATTTCTTTAGCTAAGGGGTCGGCTCCACACTCTGCTCAACTCTAGTTGTGGCCTCTACTAGCTTTCCATATCGAGTATATACTATCGAGATCACAAACGCTCTGATCCTTAGACTTAGCTCTGCCATGAAGCTATTTATCTTTGTTCTTCGTTCTCAGCAATGAAAGGAACTAGACGAACTAGCTTGGAGAATCTCTTTTCATACTCTGTAACCGTAGAAGTCCCCGGCTTTAATCAAAAAAACTCTTCGATCTTCACATCTTTGTAGCTTTTTGGGAAAAAATTGTCTATAAATTCTTTCTTGAAATCTCCTCAAGACACTTCAGCTGAATGCGCTCTCTGATGCGCCTTCCACCAGTCTTTGGTTTGATCCTTCAACAAGAAGGCTGAGAAAGTGACCATCTAGTCCTCTATTCACCCCATGACCTAAAATATTTCCTCATTTGTCTCTAGCCAGGATAATGCACGCTTGGGGTCTCCTGTCCTATCATAAGGCTTCGCACCTAACTTACGGGCGCGCTCAATCGATATCCCTGTCTCCCACGGTTGCTAAAGTACCGCTGCTAGCATCTGGGCCATCTGCTCTAGATTGCTTGGGGCAGGCTCTGATCGGGCTGGTTGAGATGACTCTGGATGGGATGAGTTCGTTGGCACATTAACAGACTCGTTAACATTCTCCTCCTATGATAGGGGTGCCTTTGCAACTGCCCTCTTCATCCTCGGACGATCTCTTCGCTGCAAATCTCTATAATTTTCAAATAATCATAAAACTCAAGTTAGAACATTTATAATGAATGAATTAATTCTGTACTCATGCAATGTTCAACGTTAATTTCTATATCTTATCTCATCTCATGTATAAACTGCATAAGCTAACTCATGCCTCATGCATATAATAATCTCATACATAATTGATGTACAATTTCATGTAATGCTCAACTCAAATCATGTAAATTATACTTTACTTATGCAATCAATGAAAGCATAACTCATATAATCTTTAAAAAAATGAATGCATATAATGGCTTCATACTTCATGCATAACTCATGCATCACTAACGCATGCTTTATGCGAAAATAACTCAAACTTTCTTTTAAAACTTTATCGCAACTTAACGAAAACCGAGCTTTGATACCAACTTGATAGGACCTGAACCAGACATTCTTTAGGCTCTTGTCTAAAGGATCCTACCGGGCACTTCAACGGACTTCCTGAACCCGACTCGTTGAATTGAAGAAACCTGAGAAGCGAACCTCTAACTTTCTTAGCCGGTTTACTAGTTTAAACTTAAAAATTTGATTTTCTTTAAATTGGTTGGGATTGGTGTAAATTTTTTTTGCATTTTCTCAAAACAATTTTTATAAAAATTTTGACAGCATAACAGTTGTAACTTGAACTTTCCAAAATGTTACCTATAAAGAAAATACACTTCGACTATAATTTCATCACTACCCAACTTCTTTTATATACCCAAATATACAATTCACATAACATTCACATCCAATCATAGATATTCAACCAAGTCAGTAAATGTTTTAATTTAATATAACAAAACTTAAATATATACATAAACAATTTGTAAACTATATTAACACTTATTATAAATCATCATTTGTTGGCTAATTTTCACATATCAAAAGCTTGTTTGATTAATGGATGCATTCTTTGAATTCCCACCTAAATTTTCGTGACGATGTTTTCACGACGTACCCACCTACAAACTCACCCATGGAATGTACACACTACACAAAAGGTAAAGCCGTTAGTTTAACACAAAGAGATAAGGTAAATATGATTTCATAACTAACCACAAACTTAATCAAAATTTATGGTTTTTCGAATAATTCTTTCTTCTCTCTAATATCATGTGTGACCCTAATGCTCTATGTCAATGGGCGGTTTTCAACTAACACCCATTGTGATGCTACTGCGATAACTCAATCACTACGTTCCAAATTTACTACATCGCTACATAGGGTGATACAAACTCAACTCTGACCAACTATAATGCATAATTTTCTACATTGCAGTTGTAGTACTAACTACTCGATAGCCCTTACAATTATATGGGGAATTTTCTACATCACAACATATTGCAAATAGTTATGAATCAGGGCAGCTACGAGCGGAATTTTTTTCGTCGCAACGTAGTGCCAATAACTCTGAATCTAAATAGCTATATGCTGAATTTTTCTACCTCGCAATGTAGCGTTAGATATTCTTAATTCTGAGGGATTACACAGGTATTTTTGAAACTCTTTTGTGTTCCAAGTATAATAAGCATAAATCACTTATCTAAAACATTTTTAGTTCAATTTTTACATCAACTTTCTGAAAATAACTTTTGTTTTCAAATCCCATTCCTCGATCCGAATTACGGAATTTTACTCGAGATTAAATTTTATATTTGAGAAACCATTTGTAAATCTTTTGAACAATAATCATAAAAATTTTCTATATAAATTATCAAAGTAGTGTAAGCAAGGAACACATACCTCGATCCAAATATGCTCCAACATCTCAACGAGCCCCTTATACCTCGCTCGCTTGTTCGTCACCTACATAACATTCATAGTCATAAGAAGCAGATTTAACACTTGACTAGTTGATAATGTACATAGTCATATTGTTTTACACTTAAACTAGTCATACGGATTTATCTTTGATCAAATCTTTAAAATTTCAATTTCTTTATAAAAGTTTCACTTTTAGACCCCTAAGATCATTCTCATATGGTCCACATAATTTTGGAAGTCCCGCAACGAAAAATAAAAAATTTACGCCTCTTTTGACACCCCAAATCAGAACGTAACGCATGACCCTAATTGGGGCTCCGTTTTCTTTTTTTTCTTTTTCATACGGTCCTCTTATCTCACATTCTAGTCACTCATAAAATTTCATCTAAAAATTCTATTGTTTGCTATGTCAAATTTAAGAAAAACGCCATTTTTCGACACTTTTTGATGCACACTTGTGGCATCCTACATGCAACGACTTCATTTCTTTCGTATTTACAGTTCTTTTACCTAATTATGATCAAATACATTCATTTCGGACATCAAAGAATGCATTTGCATCCTTATTTCACATTACGACTTCCTATGCACACTATTTTAGCCATAACTTCGTCAATTTTATCAGAATGATTCCGTTCCAATTTCTATGGTTTGCTATGTTCTCAAGGCATGTTTTGAGGTCTAAAAAAACTCCAAATAAGCTTGAAGAGGTCAGGTCTCCACAGCCCCTTCATCATGCTCGGGATTCTCAACTTTACTCTATACTTCTCCTTTTGAAATTCTATCACTTCTATAAGGTTTCTTAGTCTCTAAAATGCATGAATTAACTCTCCAATGGATGAAAACAAATTGGGTTACACAAACCCTAACATGACCAAACACACCATGCATACTTACCATACACTACTTTTTCAATTTTACAAGTTAATCTCTCTCAACCATTTCATCAAACAACATATCTACAACTTATTTGACATTTCCAACCCTTAAACCACAAGTTTGTGGTTTCCATCCATAAACCCTGCACTAACATTCATAGACTATAACATGCTATCTAAGATTCTATGTCACATACTTATGGTTCTATACTTATTTTAAGTGTAAACTACTCATTACAACATACCACAACCAACCAAATCTCTACATCAATTATCAAGCCCAACAAATAATCAATTTTGCTAGAATTGATAAAAACTCACCTTAGTTTTGGTTAGGGTTTGTTATCCTAACTTGTATCAACTTGAAAAGTGAGTTGGAAAGCTTCAAAAATATGTTGGAATAACTTGTGGTCTTCCTTCCCTATGCCTCTCTTCTTGCCGTCCCATACAAGCTCTCTCCCTCTCTATTTTTTTGTTAAATTCACGGCGAAGTGTTGGTGACTGTCACCAACACTTAGCTTTATAAGCTTTTTGTTTGTTTTAATTACGAAAATGCCCTTAGTTGTTTTATTTAATAATAAAAATTAATGGTTTTTAAGTAATTTATCAATTTATTCATATAATTAATAGTTAAATTCTTACAATTAAGGTTTTACAACTTTGTCATCCATTTAAACTTCTAGTTTATAAAATGACCATTTCGCCCTTTTATTCAATAGCTTAACTCTTAAAGCTAGGAAACGAAAAATCGACTATAGGAGTTTACAATACTCATGCTGAAATCTGTATAACTCAACTGTATAACTCATGTAATCTTATGCGAATTCTCATGCAAAATCTTATGTATAAAAGAACTCTCAAACACTTTCTAAACTTTATCTCAAAACTTTTTCAAAACCGGTCTTTGATACCAACTTGACGAGACCCAAACTAGATTCTCTCTAGGCTAGTATCTGGTAGGCCTTGCTTGGCACTCTAATGAACTCCTCTTAAGCCCGACTGGTCGGCTACTCGAAATTCGTGGAGTGAACCCTAAAAATCTTGCCTGATCACTTTTGTTTTAAAATTAATTTGATACCATTGATTCGAAAATACTTGGGTTGATTCATTTAAAATTCAAATTTTCATTTGGATTGAAATCATGAAAATAGCCATTTTGTTTTCAAAATTGAAAATCTTTCTAACGAAAATCCGGCAGTATAACGGTTACATTTTTAAGGTTTTCAAATTCCTGCAAATGAAATATGCACTCCCAAAATATACCGATTACAACTCAACTTCTTTATAATCCACAATCATGCATTTCTATACACAGTCACATATTCAAATAAAACCTCAACAAGGATCAAATATTTTTCTTGCCATAGAAAACTTTATAACTTATTTGCATCACTACACATATACAATCCATATCCACAAAGTAGTCCTACAAAAGATACAAAAATTATGCATGTCAATGTTTCACTTTTAATTACAACAAAATACATTAGAACTTGTGCGATGCATCCGTCGATATGCCCACCTAATTTGTTGAAGATGATTTTCGTTTTTGTTATGCTTTTTGATTTTCCAAGCGAGTACCTATAGAGGTTTTATACAATACAAGTAGAAATATATAAACATATAGTAATTAAAGAAATGTAATGTAACAAATGTTATCTATAGATCGTAAACATTAAATTGAAATTGACACAAAATTCTATCAAAATTCTTTTCTTTCTTAAAGCACCATCCGTACCCCTACTAAAACTTCTCAACAACTACGTGTAGAATTTTCTGCATCGCAATTGTAGTGCTATGAATTCTCTATAGCTTAGCGACTATGTACGGAAATTTTCTGCGTCGTAAGCGTAGCGCTAGAAAATCTATAACTCTTAGCTACTACAAGCAGGATTTTCTGCTTCGCTACGTAATGCTAAATACTTTAAGATGCTAAGGGTCTATGAATGGGCTTTGAAAACTCTCTTTTTTTTTTCTCCTTACTAAGTGCTTATAGCACCAAAACCTCTATTTGAAAACTTTAAACTAGCTTTTGTAAGTTTATCTCGTGAAAACGATCTTTCGTTTCAAAATCCTTACAAATCACACATAGTGATCTTCTTAAGCAAATAAAGAATTTCTTTTAAAACAATTTGTTTATAAACTTTTTCAACAGTTAATATATTACAATATACTACACAAGCTACTTAGTATGAGTTAGTATACTCATCTCAAATCCTTGCTTGCCAACGAGCTCTAGTGAGCCTCCCTTGCTCCGCTAGCTTGCTTTGCACCTACATATCACATTCTCATTCAAACTTTGCTCGAATAAACTTTATGGAACTATAAATGAAACTTTGTATACAATTAGTTCTATTAAGACCTTTTTAGTCTACAACCTTCCCATCTAGTTTCTAACTTAATCGAGGCTTTGAAATTCAGATTTCTTTTCATGAACTTCACATATTATCACCTAGGAACACCCTATACACTCGCCATAGTTTTTTGAAGCTTGGAACGAAAATTCCTTGTTTTGGACCCCCCAAACCCGAATGCAATGCATAGCCTAATCCATGGACTTTTTCACTTCTGTTTTCACTCCATTCATCTTCCTATCTCCCATTTAAGTCACCCGTAAAACGGTTTCAAAAAATTCTAAGTATCGGGGGGTGAAACCTATGAAAAACGTCTATTTTTTGACATTTTTTGATGCACATTCTCACCCTAAACATGAAATGAGCTCAATTGTTTTGTATCTAGTATTCTTTCACTCAATTATGATCGAAAATACTCAATTCATGCATCAAAAAATGCATTTGGTATGAAATTCTGAAATGCCCTTCAACTAGGCCTTAAATTCTCAACCTATCTCTACACTTTTCCTTTTTCAATTCTAACACTTCTAATAGCTTTTCTAACATTAAATATACATGAACTAAAGCTCAAATACATCAAAGCATAAGGGTGTCACACAAGCCCCCTTGGTCGTGAGTCACACACACACACACCTCACATTGAAGTTTTTCAACTTTCAAGGTTTCTACATTGTTATTCACTTGGAATTTTCATCAAACACATTACCTATAACTCAATTGACTTTAAACATGCTTCCATCCATACTTAGGGTTTCATCTACCCAAACCTAAGTTTCCATATCTTGCATGATTTCTTTCAACTCAAGCTCTCTTTTCAATTCATAAGGATTCTAATATTGATTATGATCAAAACCCCTATCAAATTACTTCTCAAAACTAATCTAATCATCATCTCATCATACCAAACCCACTACAACAACAAATTGCATAATAACTTGCAAGAAACCATATAAACAAACCTTGATTTTTACTTAGGGTTGGATGTTCTTGCTTGATTCTACTTGGAATGTTGATTTGGAGGTTAAAATTTTATGAAAACCATTTACTTCTTCCTTCTCCTTCTTTGGCCGTCCCTCTCTTCTCTCTTTCTCTCAATTTTTACTTCAAATTTTCTCTAAGTGTCATGACCAACATCTCATATATATAGGCCTTTAATTATAAATTTACCCTTGAAGTTTGATACTTATTTACCAACCATACCACCACTTGAATTTTAGCTAAAATGTCCTCCAACTTTGCTCAATTCTCATGACATCCTAACAAGTTCTATAAATTCTCCTAGTTCACATACTTTATTTATTTTAATCACTCATATATATATATATATATATATATATATATATTTCTTTATTTGACAAAATGACCCTTTTTACCCTTCTTTGGATTTTAGCATTAATCTTAAGTTAAGTTAACTTCTTAAACTTTTACTAGTATTGTATTATCTTTTCTAATGGAGTTATTTATGGAACTTAATAAGTTCATGGCCTAGTTTATTTTGCTAGTAGTAGGAAGTCTAGGATTATGAAAAAGGGGTTTAGAACTAGGGAGTTCAAAGAATAAGAATAAAGGCTTACAACTATTGAATTTGTGATGGCATGGGTAATGAAGATTTGGTGTCAGATTGATAATTATATAGAGTTTTGGTGTAATAAAGATTGATTAGGGTTTAGTGTTTGGGAGAGATTTACACGTAATATATATATATATATATATATGATATTGATGATAATGACGATGACTATTTAATTTTGCTCATGAGCTAAAACTTGGACATGACAATGGTGATGAGTTTAATTTGTTGATGAACATAGATTTAGAGATGATTATAATGATGGTTTAATTTTGTTGAACAAGGATCTGGAGATAAGGATGATAAATTGATAGTGATGATTTTTAATTTTTAAATGTATGATAGGGGTTTTAATTTTTATTTGATTTTTTTTTTCACACTATTTTAAAGAGATATTATCATTTTATCCAATAGACATATTTCATTTCTACCTAAACAATTCAGCAGGGGCATTTTGGTCTCTTAGTGGTTTTGTCATAAAATCACTAAAAGAATGGATGGAAACCACTTTGGATTAACGGTAGGCCTTTTTTTTTTTTGGGCTAATATTTCAAAAGTTAAGGTAAACTGACAATATTTTTCATATCAAAGGATGTTTTAGATTTTTTCCTTAATCCAATTTGAATTTCCACTAGTATCTTTAACATTTTTTTTCCTTTTGATTTTTTCGAAATTGATCTTGATTTTCCATCTTTAAGAGAAATGGTTCAGATTCATTCAAAGAAAATATTTTTGTATTTAAAAATATCTTTTAATTATGTTTAAATTTCAAAATTATTTAATTTTTAAATTATTTTATAATTTTTAAAATTTAAAATTATTTTAAGTGAATCTTCATCGTCCACTTGGATCCGTCCATATGGACAGTGACTATTCAAACAACCTATTAAATGATATAATTTTTAAAGAAAAAATAAAAAAAGAGAAAATGATCATATTACTCTTTTAAAGTTAAAGTTAATAGTCAAATAAAAGTAAACCGTCATACAAAGGGAGGTCATTGTAATAATATCCAAACATTGTTTTCGCTTGTAAAAACCTAAACATCAATAGGTCTTTGCTTATTTTACCCAAATATCTAACATCCATAAGGAATTGACTATTATAAAAGCAATTTTTTTAATAACTGAAAAACGTTATAAGAGAAATCAATGCTTATGAAAAAACAAAAAAAACTAATTTTAATAAAAAAAGTTAAATTCATAAATTTTAGAGTAAATTACAAGTTAACTATCCAATTCAAACCAATTGTCAGGCAGACTAAACTTTAGTAATACATTATAATTTTGCTATCAACTGTTAGTCTAAGTTAATCAACTTCAACAGTTTTAGGGACACTTTTGTCTTTTGATTTTTTGTAAATTTTCTTTAAAATAAATTTTAAAAACAAAAAAAAAAGTAAAATATAAAAAAATAATTCTAAAAAATTCATTCGATCTCTATTATCCATATAAAAATTAATTTGAAAAAATAAATAAAAAGTCAATTTAATTTAAAAAAGTGAAAAAATAATTAAATAATTAAATAAAAATTCAATTCATCACCTCTTTACCGTCATATTAAGATGATCATAGAGGTTAATTGAAAAAAATTTAAAAAAATAAATAAATATTTAATCTAAAAACTAAAAAGGTGATGAAGGACAATGAAGAACAAAAGCCGAACCAGCTCAGGGAAGATTGTATCTCCATCTTTACTTTTTTATATAAATTTATTTTTAAAATTTTTTATTTAATTTATTTTAAAATTTATTTCAAACATAAAGGATAATATTCTTTTTTTTATCCATTTTTACGATTAGTTAGGTTGTCAACCGAGCATTTTCATCTTTTCAGCACTTTGAGACATTGTTTATCATCAACACCAACGGATTTTATGTAATGATGTGTGGGCAATTTGCAATAAATAGATTAAGTTTGCTCTGTCTCACGATAGATTTGAACTGATAGCTAATTTATCATTTGTTATAAATTTTATAAAAAAAAAAAACAAAAATAGAAATGTTAGCGGCACATTCGTGAAAGCAAAAGCCCAAACATTGGAGGCTCCAGAGTAGTTCTCTTACTCTATCCTCAAAGCAGGTAAAACACTACAGCCATTCTATTAATTTTGTTTTATTTATATTCATTTGGCTTCTCTTATCTGGTCATTATCAAATTCTTTATGAAATTTATGTCTTGAGTAACAATGTCAAGGTGCACAATTTCTTTATTTCCCATTAGACTGATTTTTCTTCCTTTAATTGTAAGTATTTAATAGTTTATTTTGTTTTTCAATTTTATTGGTTAGTTGGGATTGTCTGGACTCTAGATAAGTTACAAGTGTAGAACAGATGCTAGATATATTTTTTTTTTTTTTTTTTTTTTTAAAGGAAGATTCTGAATATATTTTTGGTGAAAGTTGCTGGAACCAACATGTTGTTGCTTGTTGGCATGAGATTAGAAACCCAAGTTAAAACTTTTTATGGTAGGTGCAGACTGTGTTTTCACAGATTACTATTGTTGATCTTAACGTATTGGTCAATCAACTAAAGTGATGCATTTTTTAAAATATGAAATAAAATTGCTAACCTTATTATGACATTTAGAAAGTGACATTTAACCTAAATGTAGGAACTTTGTGAAATCTCCGCTCTTTAAACTTACTGATTGAATGTGGAAATCAAATTTATATATGATAAAATGGGAAACCACCCGATACTTATAAGGAATTAAAAGGACCAGTTCTTTCTTTTATATTTTGATTGTTAATAATTTATGGATGGGTTGTGGCCTTCAATAGATTTTCAGGTTAGAGTTGTTGATCTTATAATACTTAAATTATAAAGACCAATCTTATACTCCTATTATATTGGCTTGAAAATAATTTTATGCCTGCTTATCTGTAGATTCTTTTCTTTCCCACCAACTTATTTTCTGCCTATTAGGTTCTTCAAAAGTTGACTTGTTATAATATTTGAATATAATCAAATAATAGTGCTAATTATGAAATAATGGTTGTTTTCACATTTGTTTTGACTGGTGGTTCTGTTTTACATTTGATTGTTAATATTTTAAGAGAAGGAATTGGCATGTTGAATAATTTTTCACTCCTTTGTCTCATCTCTTCTCTTCATCTTTTCTCAAGCTCAACTTTTTCTGTTTCACTTGTTGGTTTTCTCTTTCTAAGCTCATCGTTGGTCATCAGGAACTGCTGTTTGTTCTTATGCTGTTAAAATTACCAAAAAGTTGAAGATATTTTGGTCGTATTTTGTAAATAAATATGTAATTTGATTGAGCTTCTAACAGTTCCTCTTAATTCCTTATAAGTGGTGGGTGGTTTTACATGTGCTCCATATCAAACATAAAAAAAGAACTTTCATAGATGGAAAGTTAATATTTGTCCTATCTTCAGAACTTATTAATGTACACAACACATTGATCATTTTATTTTCATCTTTAAGTTTTTTAACACTCTAAATTAAGGTTGGTTTGTGGTATCCCTTACACTCGCATCAGTGAGCTTGTCGGTTCAATATAAATTTTTGTTATAATTTCGTAGTTGACAGTTTAACTTCCTTGTGCATTCAATGTTGTTGAGTTCACCTCAGTTATAAAGTGACAACTGAGATTTGACAATGAAAGTAAAAATTTGGTATAACAATTTGTGTAAAATATTGGGTTACTGATATTCTTGCCTCTTCACTGTACTTGATTGAAAATAACATTTCATGCTGCATGCTGTTAACATATCATGAGACATGTTAGTCCTTCTACCTTGTCTCTCTTGCATCACAGCATGTCAATCATTACTCGTTGATAATCTTGTGAATGTACTCTCAATCCAGAAACGCCCTTTTCTTATTTTTGCAGTTTGATCTCATAAACTCTTTGATTAGTTTATTTCGTCGTTATTTTGATTTGGTTCCTTGTTGCCCTGTTTGTGTTCTCTGTTTTTATTTTCATTTTGGTTCGCCATTGATTTCTTGCCAAACTCAAAAACAAAGAAACAAAAAAATTTGTGTTTTATTTCACTCAGTTTGGAACTTTGGTTTCAACAACATAATTGCTTTTCTTTTGTTCTCTACACTGTTGTTTCTGCTATTTAGTGTTGCTTCCTTGTTACCTGTTACGTGTTGTGGTATATTTCGATTTGCAAAACTTTAAACTGGAAAAAAAAAAATTGTTTTTCTATTTTCATAGTTTGATCTGGACAACAGTTTGCTATTGATTTATCTATTCATTGTTGTTTCTGGTTTTAGTTCTGCTCTGTAGTTCTATTTCATTTTTCTTTATTTTGCTTCACATCGTCGTTTTCAGAACTTAGAAGAGAAGGAAACATTCAAGAAGGATTCAAAATGGTTGAAATTGCTGTTTCTGTTGCTGCAAAAGTCGCTGAATACTTGGTTGCTCCCATTGTCAGTCCATTCCGTTTTATCTGGAATTATAAGAGCAACTTTGAGATTCTGGAGACTGAAGTTCGAAAGCTAAAGGGTAAAAGTCACATGATACAGCATTCAGTTGAGGATGCTAGAAGAAATGGGGAAGAGATTGAACAACATGTTGCAGATTGGCTGAATCATGTAAACAAGATTGTTGATGAGGCCTCAGAAGCTATTGAAGACAATAAGAAAGTAAGCAAGCAATGTTTCATGGGGTTGTGTCCTAATTTGTGTTGTGCGCAGCGGAAATTAAACAAATACACAACTACTAATGCTAGCTATTAAATATAAATAACAAATACTAATAAAGCAGAAAAGCAGAAAAATAAATGCAAAGCGAAAAAGGAAAGAACACACCAGAATTTACGTGGTTCGGTATAAAACCTACGTCCACGGGCGCTGCTGAAAACTTCCACTAGCTCCAAAACAAAATATTACAAAATCTGGGTAAGATCCAAAAACCCAGAAACATATGGGGAGAAAACAAGAATAATACAAATGTATGGATCTTTTACAATTCTTGTTTATTTTTGGGGTACCAAATCAATTAACTAAAGGACTTATTTATAGTCCACTAATCTCCCACCACAATCTAATGTTTTAGATGTGGGATTCTAACATGGCTAATTAAGCCACAATTCAACAAATCTTCACCTTGGCGTATTAGCCTTCAGCAATGCCTTCATATATGTCTTTTAGACTTTCAAAATGTTGATCAAGTCCAAACAATGGTTGAACTTGATTGCTGTCACCACTTTGGTCATCATATCTGCAGGATTATCAGCAGTCCCAATTTTCTGTAAGAGAATCGACCCTTCACTCAGAATTTCCCGCACAAAGTGATATCGGACATCAATATGCTTGGTGCGAACATGGAATACCGGATTCTTTGCTAAATGAATGGCACTTTGACTATCCGAATAAACAGTAATATTCTTCTGTCCCATTCCCAATTCTACCAGTAATCCTTGTAACCAAATTGCTTCCTTCACAGCCTCTGTCAATGTCATATACTCTGCTTCTGTCGTAGACAAAGCAACTGTTGACTGTAAAGTAGACTTCCAACTTATAGGAGCTCTTGCAAGAGTGAATACATATCCAGTAGTTGATCGTCGTTTATCCAAATCACCAGCATAATCTGAATCAACATATCCGATTGCAAACTGACCAAGTGAATCTTCCTTCTGAAATACCAAACCAAAATCTACGGTTTTTAACAAGTACCGTAGAATCCATTTCACAGCTTGCCAATGTCCTTTACCAGGATCATGCATATACCTGCTCACAACTCCAACCGCTTGCGAAATGTCAGGTCTTGTACACACCATAGCATACATCAGGCTACCAACTGCATTAGAATACGGAACACGAGACATGTACTCTCGTTCTTCATCAGTACTCGGAGATAATGATGCACTCAACTTGAAATGAGGAGCAAGTGGCGTACTTACAGGTTTTGACTGTTCAGATACACCGAAACGCTGTAATACCTTCATCAGATATTGCTTCTGAGTCAAACAAACCTTGCCTTTTCCTCTATCTCTGCTAATCTCCATACCGAGAATCTTCTTAGCTTCACCCAAATCCTTCATTTCAAACTCTGAACTCAACTGAGTCTTCAGCTTCTCAATCTCCACTTTGCTCTTAGAAGCTATCAGCATATCATCAACATATAAGAGCAAGTAGATGAAGGAACCATCTTGTAGCCTTCGAAAGTATACGCAATTATCAAATTTGCTTCTGGTGTACTCTTGACCTATCATAAATTGATCAAATCGCTTGTACCATTGTCTCGGAGACTGTTTCAAACCATAAAGCGATTTCTTCAATTTGCAAGCCCAATTTTCCTTTCCAGCAACCTTGAATCCATCTGGCTGAGTCATATAGATTTCCTCTTCCAAATCACCATGTAAAAATGCAGTTTTTACATCCATTTGAACTAGTTCCAAATCCAATTGAGCTACAAGGGCCAATAAAATTCTAATGGAAGAGTGTTTCACAACTGGAGAAAATACCTCATTGTAGTCAATCCCTTCCTTCTGAGCGTAGCCTTTCGCCACCAACCTTGCCTTGTAGCGAACATCTTCTTTGTTTGGAAATCCCTCTTTCTTAGTAAATACCCATTTGCACCCAATTGCCTTCTTATTCTTCGGTAGTTGAGCTAGCTCCCAAGTTTCATTCTTCCGAAGAGACTGCATTTCTTCATCCATAGCTTTCTTCCACTTATCATCTTCATAACATTTGACTGCTTCTCTGTAAGTGGAAGGAACATCATCATCTACAATTGGAAGTGCATAGGCCACCATATCAGCAAAACGAGCAGGTCTGCGAATCTCACGTCTTGGCCTATTTATTGCAATTGATTCTTGTTGCTGCGAAGGTTCTTGGGTAGGAACCTCTTCTTCTCCTTCTTCTTCAGTAACCTCCTCGATCATAGGAGTGTCATCATCTGCATCAACAATTCTAGCTGGATTATTTGTTGACTCTATCTGTTTCTGAAAAAACTCCACCTGCTTCCGAGTAGACTCCACCTGTTGCGGATTACCCTCAACAATATCTTCTATTTTCTTTTTCAGCATCGAAGACTCATCAAAAATAACATCCCTGCTGAAGATTATCTTCTTTGAATTAGGATATAAAAGACGATACCCTTTCACCCCTGAAGACATCCCCACAAATATAGCTTTCCTTGCTCTCGGATCCAATTTTGATTCCTTTACATGATAATAAGCAGAACAACCAAAGACATGTAAAGAATCATAATCAGTAACAGGTTTTTCAGACCATACCTCCAATGGAATTCTACCACCGATCGCTGTTGACGGTAAGCGATTAATGAGATGACATGCATAAGTCACTGCCTCAGCCCAAAACTCCTTGCCCAACCCAGCATTGGACAATATACACCGAACTTTCTCCAGCAACGTTCGGTTCATGCGTTCTGCCACCCCATTCTGTTGTGGTGTGTGTCTGACTGTAAAATGACGTACAATACCCGCATCTTGACAGACCTCTCGAAAAGATTTACTGCAATATTCACCTCCATTATCTGTTCTGAGGTACTTAATCTTTCTCCCAGTCTGAGTCTCAATCATCTTTTTCCAATTAAGGAAAATCCCAAGTACATCATCTTTTTTCTTCATTGTGTATACCCAAACTCTTCTGGAAAAGTCATCAACAAATGTAACAAAATAGTGTTTACCACCCACGGAGGCTGTCCTAGTGGGTCCCCACACATCAGAGTGAACATAATCCAAAATACCTTTAGTATCATGAACTGCAGTTGCAAACTTCACTCTCGTCTGCTTTCCCAGAACACAATGTTCACAAAAATCTAACTTGCAGGTTTTTACTCCTTTCAATAAGCCTTGATCCACCAAACTGCTTAAAGCTTTCTCACCTGCATGTCCCAAACGCATATGCCATAACCTGATCATATCTGAATCAACATCCTTCTCTGATACTACTGCTTCTGATTCAGTAACTGTACTACCATTGTAGTAGTACAAGTTGTTCTTTCTTGTACCTTTCATTACCACCAAAGCCCCAGATACCACTCTCATAACTCCATCTCTGATAGATACCGTGTAGCCTTTAGATTCTAAGGCTCCCAATGATATGAGATTCTTCTTCAAATCTGGAACATACCGAACTTCTGTCAAAACTCTGGTCGATCCATCATGATTCTTCAATCGGATTGAACCTATCCCCTTAGTTTTGCATGAGTTATCATTACCCATGAGCACAATTCCACCATTTAGCTCTTCGAAGTTGAAGAACCATTCCTTATGTGGACATATGTGATAAGTACAACCCGAATCTAAAATCCACTCACCAGATCCAGATGTTGATGATAGACTAACCAACACAAAATCTTCTTCCTCATGTTCGGCTACATATGCATCGGAAGTAGCTTTACCCTTGCCCTTATCTTTCTTCTGCAGCTTCGGACAATCTTTCTTCCAATGCCCTTTCTCATGACAAAAGGCACATTCATCTTTATCAGGTCTTTTTCTTGACTGTGATCTGCCCCTTCTTTCCTGTTTTCGACTCTTACTTCTTCCCCTAACTGTAAGCGCCTCTGTTGATTCATCCCTGTTCTCTTTCTGATCTTTCTTACGAATTTCATAATTAAGCAAAGCTGCACACACTTCTTCAAAGGACAATTTTTCTTTCCCATGAATAAGTGTAATGCACAAATGATCTAACTCATCAGGAAGAGATCCTATCAACAGCATGACCTTCTGCTCATCTTTGAACGTTTCATCCAAATTCAACAAATCAGCTAACAAACGGTTGAAATTATCAATATGGTCATTGATATTCAAACCTGGTTTCAACTGAAGACGGTACAACCTCTTCAACAAATATAGCCGATTCTCATTGCTTTTCTTCATATATTTGTTCTCCAGCGCCTTCCACAATTTACTAGCAGAGGTTTCCTTCATGAACGGATACTTCTGCTCTCTACAGAGACATGAGCGAATTAAACCACATGCCTTCGCATTTTGCCTCTCCCAGTCCCTTTCTTCAATATTCTCTGGTCTTGTTTCTTCCAGAACAATATCCAAATCTTGTTGATACAAGACGTCCGTAACTTCGCTTTGCCATAGGCCAAAATTATTTCGACCATCAAATTTCTCTACTTCAATTTTTACATGTGAAGATGATGCCATTTCTGCTTTATAACAAAAGTTTTATGCCAATAGCTTGGTGATCAAATGAATAGTACTCAAAAGGTTAGCTCCCAGGAAAGGCTGGAGGGGTCACAAACGGTCCCACTTAAAATCCAGTCTCCTTAGACTATTATAGTCTTTTTGACAGAGCTTCCCTAAATTGTGGCTATTCCAAAATAACACCGAAGTTTTACAAACAAATAGCTATCTAATGCCCTAGACAATTTTATGCCAATAGCTTGGTGATCAAATGAATAGTACTCAAAAGGTTAGCTCCCAGGAAAGGCTGGAGGGGTCACAAACGGTCCCACTTAAAACCCAGTCTCCTTAGACAATTATAGTCTTTTTGATAGAGCTTCCCTAAATTGTAACTATTCCAAAATAACACCGAAGCTTTACAAACAAATATTTAATAGCTAGCTAATGCCCTAGACAATTTCCTAGATCAATCGAAACCTAGGGCTCTGATACCACTTGTTGTGCGCAGCGGAAATTAAACAAATACACAACTACTAATGCTAGCTATTAAATATAAATAACAAATACTAATAAAGCAGAAAAGCAGAAAAATAAATGCAAAGCGAAAAAGGAGAGAACACACCAGAATTTACGTGGTTCGGTATAAAACTTACGTCCACGGGCGCTGCTGAAAACTTCCACTAGCTCCAAAGCAAAATATTACAAAATCTGGGTAAGATCCAAAAACCCAGAAACATATGGGGAGAAAATAAGAATAATACAAATGTATGGATCTTTTACAATTCTTGTTTATTTTTGGGGTACCAAATCAATTAACTAAAGGACTTATTTATAGTCCACTAATCTCCCACCACAATCTAATCTTTTAGATGTGGGATTCTAACATGGCTAATTAAGCCACAATTTAACAATTTGAAGAAACGCTATCAGCATGGCAAGAAAGCAGCAAACAAGGTGAAGATTGTTGTTGGACTCCAGGAACAAGGGGAATTCAACAAAGTTTCCTATCATACCATTCCAGAGGAGTCATGGTTTCCATTTGTCAAAGACTACATGGCCTTTGAATCAAGAACAAACATTGTAAAAGATGTCCTAAATGCATTGATTAAGCCTGATGTCAACGTGGTTGGGGTCTATGGCTTGGGGTGGGATTGGAAAGACTACACTAGTAAGAAAAGTTGAAAGACAAGCCAGGGAAGCTAAGCTTTTTGATGAGGTAATATTTGTAGAAGTATCCGATTCGCCTAACATTGAAAAGATTCAAGGTGTGATTGGGGATCAGTTGGGTTTGAAATTCAATGAGAATAGTGAATTTGGAAGAGCAAGGAGACTGTGTGAACGGTTGAAGAAAGAGGATAGAGTTCTCATAATTTTAGATAATATTTGGGGGAGACTTAACTTGGGGACGATTGGAGTTCCTTTCGGAGATGTTCACAAAGGATGTAAGTTATTGTTGACTGCAAGAAGTCGCGATGTATTGTTAAACAAGATGAATTCTCAACAGAATTTTTGCATTGGCGTATTAAATGATGAAGATGCTTGGAGCCTGTTCAAGAAGATAGCAGGTGCTTGTATTGAATCATATGATTTGCAATCTGTAGCAATAGATATTGCCAAAGCATGTGGAGGTCTGCCCCTTGCCATTGTGACAGCTTCTGGGGCATTAAGAAACAAGGGATTGTATGAATGGAAAAATGCATTGAGAGAATTGATGAGGCCTTCTTCAGAAAACGTTGAGGGAGTAGCAGCAGAGGCATATTCAAGCATACAGTTGAGTTACAATCATTTAGAAAGTGAGGAACTTAAGTCCACATTTTTGCTTTGTAGTGCAATGGAGTTCACCTACAATGCTTCGGTTGAAACTTTGTTTAGATATGGAATGGGTTTAGGTTTGTTTAAAAGAATCAATTTAATGGAAGAGGCATGAGATTGTTTAGATACACTGATTCAAAAACTTAATGACTGTTCATTGTTGCATTGCCTTCCCTATATTGGAGTCATTGGCTCTTAGCAACTTGATCAACCTGGAGAAGATATGTAGCAGTCGACTGACGACAGACTCCTTTTGCAACTTAAGAGTTATAAGAGTGCAAAGTTGTGATAAATTAAAGACACTGTTTTCTGTTTTCATCATCAAAGGCCTTTTGCTGCTTGAAATAATTGATGTGATGGAATGAAGAACATGGAAGAACATGGAGAGCAAGAAGAAATTGTTAGGTTTGTCTTTCCACGAATGACTGCTGTGATATTCTGCCGCCTACCAGAACAACGAACATTTTATGTGGGTAAACACACTGTGGAAGGGCCGGTCTTAAAAAAATTGGAGCTATATCATTGTCATAAACTAAAGTTATTCACTGAAGAATTTCTGCTTCCATGAAAATAATGAGCTAGACCAACTTGATATGCCAGTTGAACAACCCCTCTTCTTGGTTGAAAAGGTTTGAGAAGCATATTTCTTTTTGGTTTTAAACTGTGATTATCATAAGAAATTTATGATAATTTATAAGACACTGAGCTTCCCTCCATTTGTTAACAACATTAACAAATACCACTTTCCTTTTTTCAGTGCAAACAGATTTTGATGTTATAACTTGGTGTTTATCTGATTGGTTGCCAGGCCTTCCCCATCCTAGAGGAATTGGGATTAAGTGGAAAGGACATCACAACAGTATGCCAGGGCCAAGTTCGGGAACGTCTTTTTCGCAAGCTTAAGTTTCTTATGCTCAATCATGATAATAGTTCAGAAGTTCTATCAGTTGATATCCTTTAGAAGTTTAAGAATCTGGAAACGCTTGAACTGCTTGGTTGCTCATACAAAGAGGTATTCTATGCAGAGGGTGGCACATTTGGAGGGACATTTGCACAATTGAAATATTTAGGTCTCCGTGGTCTTCATAGTCTGAAGTACATGTGGACACATAAACAAGACTCTGAACTTAAAGTAATTATTCAGAATCTTGAAAGTCTAGCACTATTCAATTGTCCTAATTTGGTTAACCTGACACCAGCTTCAATATCTTTCCAAAATCTTACACATCTGCAAGTAGGGAATTGCCATATTTTGATATACTTATTGACATCCTCAACTGCAAAAAGTTTGGTGCAGCTCGTTGAAATGAAAATCCATTCATGCAAAATGATGATAGAAGTGGTAGCAAATGATGGAGATACAAGTGAAGAAGAGATTAATTTTCGCAAATTGAAGAGTTTGTTACTTGATGATCTATCGAGCCTAACATGCTTCTGCTCTGGAAATTATAATTTTAAATTTCCATTATTAGAAGAATTATCGGTGGACAGATGCCCCAAGTTGCAGATTTTTTCTCAAAATGTCTTAAGCACCCGAAGGTTCCGCATAAGACAAGGATTGAAGGGGATCGGAGGATCATTTGGAGATGAAATTAATTCAGCCATCCAAAAGTTACACAAGGATTTGGTATGGTCTAATTACAGTTTCTAACTTGTATTTCAGCCTGTTATATGTTTAATTCAATTGATACATGACAAGTGAAATGATGTCATATATAACGTGTATCCACATGTTATTTGACTTAAACTTACACATGCGTCTCACAAGTCATGGATTTGAGTCATGTCTTCCTAAACCCTTATTTAATTGTAATATATGTATAAATATTTGTTTGTTTATTTATTTAAAAAAAGAATCTATGAAAAAAAAAAAAATTAAACTTACAAATTACAAGTTGCAATACACATGATTTAAGTTCTACTGTTGTTCTTTTGGTTATACGGTTTTCCTCTCTCCTTTGCATGTTTTGTGGATTTGTTGTACTTTTCTTGACACTCCGTTAAATTGTAGAATAGGCAATTATTGAACATATACTACTTAGAGTCATTAATGTGTCAGTAATATAAATTTGTTAGCGAATGTTGATATATTATGCATATTATATGTTTTTATTTCTAATTGACTGTGTTTGATTTGTTACCGGTTAAGCAATCTGATATCTTATTTTACCATATGTTTCAATAATATGGTTGGACACTCTTTATGTATTGTAATTAACAAGATGATCAATATAATAATTAAAATCTTATTCTCAGTTTCTCACATATAAATGCAACTTTTGTTCCATATGTACGACTTTTATTGATGTACCATTTGAGCTGCATTTGTAAATTCTCCACTTCCTCAAAATATTAATCAATCTAGTTGTCATGCCAATTTCCCTTTTAACATCTTTCCAGATTTGATCATCTGCAACCATAATGCTCCACCTTCCACCTAGTATTAATTGTAGAACTATGAAGTATATAGTTATCAAAATAGCCATATATCATACTTAAAACTAATTTAATCTAATGAAAATTAAAATGATATATAAACAAAATATCAGGGAAGCCACTTTGAAGCACCTTGTAAGAGAAGTATACGAAATAATATTTCTGTCAAGTTCCTGCTTTGACCTTCATTATATTATGTTCTGTTACAGAATGCCCAAAGTTCCACAGAAGATTGTGCTGGTCCTTCGATGCAATGTCTAGAGTAAAGGGATTACTTTTTGTGGTTCAATTGAAAGACAAATTCTGCATTAGCTTCATGTCCTTCATCGTCCTGCTAAAGCTCCATGCATTTTTGAGGTCATTTGGGTATCCTCTTTCACCGAGTTGGTTCAACATAAATAATGATAGTGCAACTTTTCATAGTCCTGGCCTTGTTGGCTGTGGTGGGGTTTTTTGAAATTGTCAGGGTTCTATTAAAGATTTTTTTGGCAATCCCCCTTGGTATTGCCTTTACTTTTGAGATAGAGTTGACAATTGTTATTCATGCTATGTTTTTAATTGGAATAAGGTCTGGCTTAAGGGTATTTTGGTAGCTCTTCTTCGGTCACGGTATCGTGTGGTTCCTTGGCATTGGAGGCTTGTTTGGTTTCGTTGCTTAGATTTGATTTTGCAAATGGAGTTTTTTGTCACCCATATTTAACGTGAGGGTAATTGTGTGGCAGATTCACTAGCTTTTTAGGTTCCTAATATCGTTTCTTCTATTTGGTGGTGGAGCATCATTTGAGTTTCTGTAGTACTTTAGTTTCTGATGATGTTTGTCAAAAGCAGAATTTTTTTTGTTTCGTTGATCTTTGTGTTCTTTTTTATTTTTTGAATAATTTTGTTTTCTTTTCTTTTCTGTAATTTTATTGCAGCGACGGGTACATGATGAGAGTGCTAAGGAGGTGCCAACTTATTTGGGATGTCCCGATACGCCTACTGATTCCCGTTACAAGACAATGCAGCTCATGATATTTATACTCAAAGCAGATCGGGGGAAGGTGGCACATTATTTCCATCTTCATTGTGTTTATCTTTTCCTTCTGAATAATTTTGCTGTTGCTGAAGTGTGTAACTGCTTGTGTTTCCCTTGTTTGATCATTTTGAGGTTAAATGGTGGGCTGGTCCCACTGCTTTCCATTTGCTAGCTGTGTTGCAGTGCCCTGGATAGGTTTTCTACCTGGGGATGGATCTTCCAAGCTGCCATATTTGTTTTAGGTCAGACAATTACTTGGGCACCTAATTAGATTTGTCTGATGAACTTATTGTGTATCTCAATATCCTCTAATCTTTCTCATCGATCTTCATTGCATTTCTGTGGTCACAAAATTGTCACACATGCACACATTATCATGTACAAATCCTTAAAAGACTTTTTCCCTTCTGCCACCACTGTTATTTTATTATGCTGTTGTTGCAACCTCCTTGTG
The DNA here is from genome assembly GCA_022984855.1 of Dimocarpus longan. Classification (NCBI taxonomy): domain Eukaryota; kingdom Viridiplantae; phylum Streptophyta; class Magnoliopsida; order Sapindales; family Sapindaceae; genus Dimocarpus; species Dimocarpus longan. The sequence continues at coordinate 12,453,949 of CM041013.1, forward strand.
CTCTCTGTTATGTCACACTTGGTATGCAAGACACTCCTACCTACAGAGTAAGAAAAAACAATTTCACTTTGCAACACATCCAAATGTTATACATGCAACATAATAAATTAAAAAAAAAGTTTTACTAGTTATTATCATCCATGGGAATTAAAAAAAAAAAAATTCCATCCATTTTATATTATTGGAAATTGCACAAATATTCTCCCTATGTTTGTCAAATTGACATAAAGTACGGTAATTTAATCCATAATTTCACCTTAAGTTTCAAAAGTGATGATCCACCAGAGGTGGAGAGAGAGGGGACCATAAAGGCCATAGCTACACTCAACCAATGAGAGTTTTTTTTTTTTTTTAATGATTTAATTATATATTAATTATATTTTTTTAATTAATTTTAGTATACCTAAATTATCTAGACTTTAATTTCAGTAATTTAATTATACATTCTTTTTTGAAACTGGTATTTCATTCAAACGATAGAAACAGTACAACCAGTGCAGAGACAGCTACTAATAGACAACTATACCATCTCCATTTCAGAGCTGATCTCTGTTAGGAACATAAGTCAAAACTGCAAGGTTGTGGGTCAAACCATTCGTTTCACGTAGAATGGTTTGATTGTTATGAACCCCACCATCAGCTACTAAAAATCTAGTGTCATCAACTATGTTGCTAACTTCATTCCCCCAACACTCTTCCATGCAAACTGCAGACACTGCATTACTAGCATCAGCTTCAATTTGAAAGTCCTTCGCTCTTATCAACTTTGCTAGCAATAATTCTTCCCTCAAGGCTAACAGTTCTACCATTAGAGGGGAGAATGATCCCTATATTGGCCTGGATAAAGCAGCTATCAGGTTGTTATTTTCATTGCAAATCACCGCCTCTGCTCCCATCATGCTATTTTCTTTGTGCACTACAGCATCAGTCTCTTAAGTGTCACTCTTCTGGGTTGGGAAAATTGTAAAGTTAAGAGGAAAGAAATTTGGGAGATTGCATCAGCCTGGAACTCTTCCAACATGTTGAGAACCCAGCTTAACAGTTCTTCTGGTTCTCGAATCCGGCCTTGGTGAATGGCACTATTTCTGTTATTGATTCCAGATTCCCCACCTCACCATACACATTCTTCCCAGGACAATTTTGGGCATTAACACAAAAAGCTTTCCCAGAATTTCAGAGACTGGAAGTTTGGTTTGTTCTCTAAGTTTAGCCCAGACCTCTGATACTTTCCACACTGCTGCAGCCTTTTCACATCCAAACAATGCATGCTCCGTGGATTCACTCTCCTCTCCACAAAGTGAGCAGCAAGGATTCACAGGTATATATTTGCCTGGCAAACAAGTTTGAATAAGTGGGCAAGGAAGGCTACATGCCATGCTCTCCATGTAAATACTTTGGCTTTCGAAGGAATGTGAAGATTCCACGTCATCTTCCAGCACCTCGTCGTTGCTTCCGGATTACAACTTCCCTCTTGAGAACCATGTTCCAAAGCAAGGCCATACCCCACTCTTTACAGTGTTATTACCTCTTTTGTCAAAGTGCCAGGTTAACGAATCTTATTATTGAATTCTAAAGATTTAATGACAGAATTGTTCATGCATTTTTGTGCCACATCAATTTAGATTATTGAATACTTAAATTACACAATTGTTGTTTTCAATGTGAATAAAGAGAGATTTTGTTCTCGTTAAAAATTAAAAATAAATTTTAGTGACACATGGAAACCCACATAAAACATTATAAATAGATTTGATTCTTCTTAAACATTTTCACTTTTTTTTTTTCCTCATTTTCCTTGTATTCATATTTATTCCCAAATCTTTTCAAATAGAGCCACCCCAAAAATTTTCTTAGTACGCCATTTTTTAATAAAATATTTTATTGTTATTATGTCCTTATACACAACTACTTAAAAGAACATGTTTATATAATTAAAATTTTCAATTTGCTTTCTACACCCAATTTAGCATAAATGCTAATAATATATACGAAATCAAAATGATGTAAGAAAATATAATTTTCACAAGTCAATAAGGAATGGATGAACAAATTATTGATTTGATGAATTCTGAACGTTTACAGGTATGTTTATTTTAACTTCTAATATGTTTGATGTTGATACTTTTTATAATTATTTTTATTATAAATAAAATTATATATTTTTATTTAACAAAAAGAATTAGTTTCTATTTGAAAAATGAAATTGTTTTGTTTAAAGAAAATGATTTTGTTTCATAAGTTTTCATACACCTAATATTCACAAAAAAAGCAACAAGAAAAAACTTGTATAAAAAAAAAAAAAAAAACACTGTTTACATAAGCTTGCTGTTGGGTTGAAATGCATATGCAGTAGACACTAAAATCAGGAGCCAATATGTTGCTTCATTTTTCCTTTAAGGCATTTCATCAAACAAATATGTAACTTTTTATAATTTAAGATGAAATCAAGAGAACCTAACAATTAACATATCTAAAAACTATTTATGTAGTTTCATTGCTCTATTTATTTATTTTTTTAAAAAAAAATTAGTCCCATCATTATAATCATTATCACAAATAAATTATAAAAAGGGAAAACTAAATGAACATGAAAAAAAAAAAAAAAAGTGAACAAGAGATAAGGAACAATAAAAAACAATGAAAAAATTATGAAGAAAAACAAAGACAAAAGTCCCAATCAAATCCAAATTAAAATTAAAAAAAAAAAAAAAACACTAGAATTGTGTTTTAAATAAGTGTAAAATGGTAATGAGAAAAAATACATAATTAAAATTATTATTATTGTTGAATAATAGTTTTGGTATTTTAAATGGTGTAGGAAATAAAATTTTAATTTTAACTTTTTAATATGGGTTTATAAAGTAATTGGGTGTAGCAAGGAAATTTTTGGGTGGCTCTATCAAATATGAGAATTCCATTATTGCTAAGAGGTGAAAATATATTGAATCTCTATAAATCTAATATTTCCAATGACAACTTGTGGTCCTTTTGTTGTTGTTGTTGTTTCCATTTTATACCTGAAAATAAAAATAAAAAATAAATAAATAAACTTTGGTTTGAAATTCTCCCCCTTTTTTTATTGAAAAAATGCAATTTTTGGTTCTCATCTTTTGAATTTAAGATTAAAATTAAACATAGCTAGTTCGAGATTTTATTTTATTTTTTATGTGGTATGAAATTAAGAAAAAAAAAGTGAATACATGTGATCCATCTCTCAAGGAGCAGATTTACCCCTTATCAAAGCATATATGCTCCTCGCTAAAGGAGCTATATTTGCTCAAATAAGAAGTAAATAACATGCTTTTCTTAAAGATAAATTTACTCTAGCTTTCTAAAGGAGTTTGTTGGTTCTCAATTTTGATGTGGTTGTTTATTAGTAAAAGAACGCCAAAAGAATTAAAATGATATTAGTTTGTTTATAGTTTTGTTAAATAGCAAAAAATGGTTTAGGTTAGGTGTTTGTGTGATGAGAATGAAGTTAGGTGTTGGGACTTCAAGTGATGAAGAAGAACGTTTGTTTAAGAAAGTGAATGTTAAATGTAGAAGATGAAAAATGGTGAGATAAAATATTAAAGAGTCTTCTCGAAGGCTCTTTTTAGAGAGAGAAAAAAAAACTCTCCAGTCCTTAGAGAGAGAAAGCTTAGTGTGGAAGCCATTCTCGACTAGATTCGGATAGTTTTTTTAGCATTATCTTGTTTCTCCCTTTCTTCGATCCTCATTGATTTCTGCTTCTTCTGGTTTCTCGTTAGTGTCCCATTGGTTTTGGGAGGTTTTTAGGGCCGGATCTAATTGATAACTAGATCTAGCTCTAAAAATCTTGTTTATGTGTCTTTTAGGTGATGAGTGAAAATTAGTGCTTGCATGCATCCTTATTCAAGGCAATGATGCTTCCTGGAGATCTTCAACTGGACTTTGGCACTTCAATCAAAGATCTCATGGTGCTTCAAGGAAGATTTATTCAAGTCAAGGAGGAAGATCTAATTGCCATAAGGACTCCCCATCTGTTGCACCATGCTCTATCTCTAAATAGTCATCCTATATTGCTACCTTTTGGGCTATAAAATTTATTTTGTATAATTTATTTTGGATGCTACTGATTTTCATTCTTGTTACTTTTCCTTATTTAAATGAAGTAATTGTACAAAACCCCCCTGAGGTTTGTCAAAAGACAGATGAAAATATATTTATCATTTTATTATACCAAACCCCCATATCATCAGTTGACTTCCGTCAAATTTAACAGTTTGACTAGGATTTTAGACTAATAACTATAATACTCTCAACATTGTAACTTGAAGATCTGGATTTCAGATCTTCAATTTGAAGATATGTCCAGATCTTAAAAAAAATCAACGTTAAGTATGAGGGTTTTGTGTAATAAAAGAATAACTATGTTTTCATCTGTTTTTAGACAAACTTCGGGGGAGTATTGTGCAATTCACTCTATTTAAATTGTGATTAGTTGTTTGTGGTTGGTTGGATCTGGTGTTGTTTAGCCATTCCTATATATAGGAACCACCTGGTACTCCAACTGGTCTTCCTTACTTAATCATATGATGAGGACAAGCTATGTTGTCATTGTGCTTTTATGGTAGCCCCAAATTTGGTTGGTTTTAGGGATGTAATCTTGTGGTTCTTGAAATTGGGATAATTGTCATAAATATCCAGTATTTCCAAAAAAAAAAGATGGTGAAGATTATCAAGTGAAGATTTGACAATTCAAAACAATCACATCATTTATTTCACCTTCTTGGGTCATTTTAGTCTTTTCAACAAGTTTGATTGTTGGCCATGACAAATTAACAACACAACTCAATCTAATGCTAAGGGGTATCTCATAAGAAAGAGCAAGGATTTTGATTTTGGAAGGCTGAAAAGAAAATTTAATTTTAAGTTAATCCAAATCTAACATTTAAAAAATAAGTTATTAAAATCAAACTTAAAATATACTATTATGGTATTAAAAATTAATGTGTAAATAAACATTGGTTTTATAAGTTGAATAAAATAACAAATATATATATATATCTATATATCATCTACTTCTTTAAAGAAAAAAAAAATTATATGTACCAGTATTTATTAAGTTGTCAATTCAAAGAAAATTTAGTTATGGTTTGACCAAAATAATTCAATCGAAAGAAATAATACTCAATAGACTATTCATACTAAAAATATAAAAGAGTTGTGGGAACAATAATAAAAATGCGGAGTAAAAATGTTTTTACTAGAATATTAACATATCGACATCTAAAATTAGTCGATCCAAATTCTTCATCTAATACTGCAATCAAAGTAATACAAAGCAAAAGCAATAAAAAAGAGACAAGTGAAAGAATAGAATGCAAAAGGTGATTTTTATGTGGTTCGACCCAAAAAGATACCTACGTCCACTACTGTTTTTCTAGTTATTTTGGCAGAGTTACAGTATATTATTAATTATGTGTCTTCCCTGTTACAATGAATTTTCAACCCCTATTTATAGAGTGGGGTGATACAGTTTAAGTATAATGTAAATAGAAAAGAATATGATATTAATTACACTTATAAAATGGTATCCGCTAATTTAGAGATTAGATTCCACTGAATCATGAATTTGATTTTATCTCCAAACTTGGCAGTTGACTCTTTCTCAAATTTAACAGTTGCCTTTCTGGAAAGATCCTACTAATGTGCAGTGCGGTCTGCGAGCTCCGTCTTGCATTGGACGACCTAGAGCTAGGTATTAAGCAGCTCTAACTATGGTTGATTAACGACCTGAGAATTGCAACGGTAAATAGAGAGATCGTTTCTTCAAGCTGGACAACCTGAGAATTGTAATAAACGAACTGAGAGCATGTCTGTGCTAGTTGAACATTCTGAATGGTGAAAAATCGTATCTACGAGCTGGACATCATATGATATGAGAATTCGTCCTTGAGAGCTGGATGCTAGCAAGTTGGGCCTTCGTCCATTAGGTCGCTTCATTAGACTAGTTCATTAGGCTTTTACCAGCCTATTTGTGTAGTCTCAAATATACCCACAACATTAGTCTCTCAGCTCTCAGTGCGATTTGCAGACTGGGAGCTTTAACTCGCTAGTAAAAGTTGATGTGTTGAGGATCTACCATGCTGTCTTTTCAAATTCTTGTCTATCTCTTAACTCGTGGTGACTTTTTAGGCCATCGTACAATTTACACGTCTCATCTTGTGTACATTTAATGTGCACATATCTCAACTGATGGCCCATGATGACATAATTCCCAACTGGCGCTGCACCGTCAGATCGAAGGCGGTTATCCGATCCTCAAATCTAACGGTTGGGGTCTAGCACTTATATATAAGTGGAGCCTCTTAGCTTTTCTCTCACTCGTCATTTTCATATCATCAATCTCTTCCTTCTCTCATCCTTGTCCGTTGCCATCATTTTTAGCACCACTGAAAATCAACGTCTTTACTCTTAAGCCACAAAGTTCTACTTCATTTACGGTGAGTCTTTTCATCCACTTTTAATTTTTTGGTTTCCATTTCTACATGCATTATGCTTTTATTGTTTTGGACCTGGCTTGAACATCCTGTGTTCTTGATGTTGCGTGTTTGTTTGCGACTGTGACTTTTCATTTCCTGTCGATTTAATCTTGTTGGTTTGCTCTTTGTGAACAATTTATTGTTTGTTACGTCATACATGCGAGTTGTAGGAAAAAGTATTGGTAACCATTAGCTCATAGGTCGTTAGATTGTAGGTTGAGCCCTTCATAGCCATAGCGATCTGTATGGCATTTATGACCTATAGATTAGGAAATCCATAGAGAATTATAGCATTATGATTATTTAAGCATGATCTATACGTAGCAACCTAACTACTCCTTTTCGTGTGTAGATGTCTTCAGATCGTAGTAGCCAATTATACAGAATAAGAGATTATGACTCTTCCAGCTCGAAAGAGCTCAACTCAGGGAAGTTCATAGTGCTAGAGAAATGACTTCTCTGAGTGGTGAGGCCGCTAGGGAATTTACAGCTCGGGCTGACCCTACAATGGTCCATCAGGCTATTGAATGGCAATCTCACAAGGTGTTTACTCGTTGTACCTCCAAATTAAAATATGAAGAATTGAGGGGGATCGCTTTGGAATATCGCTTCCCTAAAGGCTACCGTATCATGCTACCTTCTTCTAACAATCATGTGGCCTATCCACCTGGGGGGTTTGTTGCCATTACCACCTACCACCTTAGGCATAGGCTCAGATTTTCAGTCCCTGTTTATCTCCTCGACTTCTTGAATAGGCTAGAACTCAGCCTATTCCAATTAATACCCAACTCATACTCCCAGCTCATGTCCCTAGTTTTAGTCTTTATAAGGAATGACCTTCCACCTTCAAACCCAAGAATCTGCTATCACATTTTTAGTATTAAGAGCATCGACAGTTTAAAAGGTAGAATGCGAGATGAGATTTATTATCTTATAGCTCATAAGATGAGCTTTAGGGACCTCCTTTGACGAGACCCGAATCGGATACTCTCTAAACTCTTATCTGAAGGGTCTCGCCAAGCACTCCAACGAATCTATTATAACCCTACTCACTATTAAGAGAGACTTGCGAAGCAAACCCCTAAAATACGTTGCCTTTTACTTTGTTTTGACTAATTCAATTTTCATTTCTTTGAAAATAGTGGGGCCGGTGTTAATTTTTCAAATTCGATTTAAGAAAATTTTAACAAAATTTTGACAGCATAACAACTATATTTTTAAGGTTTCCAAATTTTTCTTGCAAGGAAACACACTTTTAACTATTTTCAATAACCACTTAACTTCTTTTGTCCACAAACATGCATTTCAATCACATTTACATATCAATCAACACATGATAAATACCATTTTGTATATATATATATATATATGTTATATAAAAGATATCATGTCATTTACATCACAAAACACTATGATACAAATTTTTCAAAAGTGTTTCAAATGCGTGAAGTTGATACATGCATTTTCTTTATGTCGAATTTCAAAATGTAAATATAATTTGTGTGATTCATCATTCGATTTTCGCCCACCTATATTTTTGATGAGGTGTTTCTTTTTCCTTTGATTTCCTGCAAAAGTACCTGAACAATTTATACACTACAGCAAAGAAAATTTCGTTAGTTTAATCAACATAGGAAATATGATAATGATTGCATAAAACTATATAATTTATTTAACTGCTCATAAAGTTTAACATAAAACTTTATTACTGAAATTAGCATGTCTATCCCTAAAACTCTAACCACACGATGACTAACTACGCCACTCAATGCGGTAAGTCACGTGATGATTTTCAACTGACACCAATTGTGGCATCGCTGAAATATTTCAACAGCTACGTGTGGAATTTATTGTATCGTAAACGTAGTGCGAAATAATCTATAATCTAAGCAACTACAAGCGAAATTTTCTGCATTGCATATCGTAGTGCTAAATATAGTGTAACTCTTTTACAACTATATGTGGAATTTTCTGCATCGCATATTGTAGTGTAAAAATCAGCTACTAATCTTGGTGACTACGAGTGGAATTTTCTGCATCGCAACATAGTATTAAAAGCAGGGACCTTTTACAAAAACCCGAAATTGTATTTGGAAATCATTTTATAAATCTTTTAATAATGATACTTACATTTTAAAGTAAGATTGAAATTGTGTAAGTTATGTAACATTTACCTCGGCTCATAGCTCCCTAATAGCTTCAACGACCTCTTTGTGGTCTACTTGCTTGCTAGTCACCTGTATATCACATTCTTATTTAGAGTGTGTTACAATGAGCTACACAAAGCTATACACATTGCTTTTAACACAACTCATTGTTAAAATCTTCTTTTTCACTACAACCTTCCCGACTTGATTTTAACTTTACTGAAGCTTTAAAATTTCGGTTTTTTTTTTTTTTCATAAGTTTTACTTATATACCCTTAGGGACATCCCCACACAGTCAGTATAATTTTCAGTGGTCCGAAACGAAAAGTCAAAATTTTCGGACCCCCTTTGATCGAATACTATTCATAGCCCATTCTGTGAGCTTTTTCGCTTCCGTTTTCACTTGGATCATCTCCCTATCTCTCATTTAGGTTATCCATAAAACGGTTTTGAAAAAATCCATCTATAGAGAGATGAAATGAAAGGACCCAACCCAGATTTTCTCTATCTGAATCTGAGCGGAACCCTCCCGGCACCTCACAAAATCCTTGCGGTCTTTGTATAGGTAACTCAAAAGGACTCTGTGAAGTGAAGCCGTAAAATAATTTCATTTCTTATTCATTTAAAAAGTACGGTGGAAAAATTTTCGGCAACACAACAGTTGTTTCTCCGATATTTCCAATTTTTTCAAAACACTTGTGAATCAATTTATAAATATTTCCAAATGTATACATTCATTTCCACTTCTAGATGAGACCTCAGGTCCATCTCAAAATCTACATTCAATGTAATTCAAAGCATTTAAATTGAAACTATTTTGAACTTAAAATTATTTTAATATGCATAAAATCGTAAGTATCAATATAAAATCAAAAGTATTTATATAACGTAAATTCATTATATCTCAAGATACTTATTTTAAATTTTCACAATAGAAATCGCCAGATGTGCTTGCCTATTTTTGCATCGGAGATCGCCCGCCTTGAGTATTCGTTTCTACACCTGGGAATGTTTTCATAACAATAGACAAGAAATAGTGAGCAACAAAAAAAAAAAAAGCTCGGTAATAGATATGCATTTCTATTAAACTTTCATAATGTTATAGAGCTATAAAAAAAAATTTACTTGTACCTAAACATTTATAAACTCATGTTACTTAGCATACATTTATATTTTGTATATAATACTTAACGTAACTTATATCTTTTCCCATAATAGTTAAACATAAACATATATCCTCTCTAATGTTTCATAAACATAATCAAATCCAGCAGCTCGTATCATTTCAGTATAACATAAATTTGTAAAATAAAAATGGTGGTATATAATTATTTATTCACCTATGGCAGTCTAGGCATATGGCAAAACGGAATCCTAAATTGCAAGGCCATATGATCGGTAACTAAGTAGCGGAATCCGACATCACTACGTGCGGAATCCTACATCGTACAGGTAGTAAGCTAGCATCATAATATACCCTACGGAAAGGCGGAATCCCACATCGCAACTCCCAGGTTGAATCCTACATCACTTTTCGGGTATTCTACCATTACCGATAACATCAGGAGATCACCCTAAGAAATACCATAGGCTGGATAAAACATTTATAAATAAGTTGCATTTCATATAAAATCTATATTTCATTTTTGAACATAATGATTTGTAAGTTTCAAATAAAATCTAGCAGCTTATATCATTTCAACATAGTATAAACCTGTAAATAAAATGGTGGCATGCATGTTAATAAAAATTCATTAAGTAATGATAAAGTAAATCATCCACCATATATTTAATCACCTAATGGCACCTTAGGCATATGGCAAAGCGGAATCCTACATCGCAAGGCCATATGATCGGTAACTAAGTAGCGGAATCCTACATCACTATGGGCGGGATCCTACATCGCTCAGGTATAAGCTAGCATTATAATATACCATAGGGACAAGCGGGATCCTACATCGTACCTCCCAAGCGGAATCCTACATAGCTTTTCAGGTACTCTTACCATTACCGACAATATCATAAACACATCCTAAGGAATACCATAGGTTATTAAAACATGTAAATCAGCTACTTTTCTTATAAAATTTACATGTTATTCTTAAACATAAAATTTCGAAAGGGAGGATATTATAATGCATTTAAATTTACTTTATAATATACTTCCTAAAATTTAAATGCTACATAAGATTTCATGAAATCATATAATTTGATTTAAATCAACTTATCGTTAAACATAATTTTCAAGCATGCCATAAATGCTTTCATTAAAACATACTAGCTTGGCATGCAATAATGAAGCTCACAAGTTATTCGATTTTGCCTTCGCGTTGCCTATACGTTTAATGTTAATTCTTTAGGTAACGACGTAAGCGAATTCAATCGCATAATTAATCATATAAATGCATTCGCGTAATGCCATCGCATTCGATTTCAATCTAATACATAAAACACTATATAATGGTTGTGAACTATCCTTAAGTGATCTCAAAACAGTCCGCAATAACAAGACAGCATGTAATGCTCAGTCGACCCAATGTTTAACACTAAAACAATATATGTTATCCATACAACCAGCTTCCTCATTAAAACAACACATACAATCTCTTCGAACAGTTTGTAATCGTCAAAACGGTTTGCAAAATCATTCGAGACAGCTCAACGCAGTACAGCCCATGATTTAAATCTAAACAACATGTTATAACACAATAATAGCTCATAGAACATCACCTTAACAACCTCTAAAAACAGCATATATATACAGCCCCAAAAACAGCACATACTAGCCCATGAAATAACACAATGACAGCCCAATAATTAACACGTTAACAGCCCATCAGACAGCCCATAAATCAGCATACTAACAGCCTACAAAAACTGCATGATAACAGCCCATAACTGTCCTTAAAACACCTATAAAACTGCATGTTAATAGCTCACAAAACAGCATGACAGCAGCATCATAAAACAGTACAGTGACAGCACCATAAAACAGCACGATGACAGCACTATAACAGCACGACTACAGCACTATAACAGCACGATAACAACATCATAATACAGCACGATGACAACATCGTAACAATATCAAATCAACCCCAAAACAGCATGTTATAGCACTTTGATAGCTCATTAAGCAGCTTAATAACAGCCCCTACACAATCCATAAATAGCCCCCAAAGACTGCACGATAACAGACCTCTGACATCTTGTAATAACAGCCCATAACGATTCATAGAAAGTCCATAAAAATTGCATGTAATATCAGCCCATAACACGCAATCACATCGACTTTTATTTGTTTGTTTTAACTCTAAAAACTCATCAACTTAACATATTTTTATGCACGAAAATCATTTGCATATCTTAATTTAAATACGCAACAAAACAGCCCATTCGTGACCGATACAAAAACAGTTCACACATTTCTTTCGAAGCATTTCGCACATCAAAAATACGCAACAACACGATTACAATTCATTCAACTTATAATGTCCTTTCCTAACTGAATCCAGCATGGAATTTCATATTTGATTTCCCATCATATTTAAATACTTGAATCACATTTAATATGTAACATGCCATCCCGGTCTCTAGGTAATTAATTAAATGTTGATTTTGATTTAGGAATAAGGGAACTAATAATCCCTTCGGATTCGAAAGCGTAATAGAATTTTTATAAAATTCTCGGATGGGTCCGGGGATAAGTAATAAAATTTTAAAATAAATTAGAGTGACCGGATTCGAATAGTTATTCGGAGTCTAATGAAGTTTCCGTTTGTGAAATTGGATTTTAATAAAATTTTCAGACGGATCCGAAGCGAATCCAAAGCAAAAAGCGAAAACCGTAAAACGTGAAATGAATGCATGCAAGTTAGTGCATGGGAGATTGTGCTTAGTAGGACAAGTCATGCAATGAGAGAGAGTGAGAGGTTGCATGGGAGACATATGTCATTCATGCATGCACTCAAGTGACATGTGTCAAGAGATCATGGGCCATATATAAATTAAATTGAAAAAGTGAAATGGAGGAAACAAAAGTGAAAGGAAGACATCATTCTCGTCACTTTATGGATTCAAAAGTCGAGAGAGTATGTTGGTAGGAGAGAGGAGTGCATTCTTGGTCAACAAACATCAATTGAGATTTCTCTTATTCTCGGTAACCATTTCAATTGCCAACTAAGAGAGGTGCAATGTCTTTTTCTTCTAAAATCCAAAGTTGAGAGCCCACCTTGAAAGGTAACCCAATACCGAGAGACACACTCGGTCAAAAGCATCATCAAAACAGCCACTCAATCTTTCCATTCCCATTTCACCGTGAAGAGAATGTGAGTGAGTGTAGCGACCAAAACCGAGTGCATGCAAGGAAGAAGTGCAGATCAGACCTGGACCGAGAGCTACCTTGCTGCATGTGGAATGAGCGACCAAAATTTGTAGGCTTGTGTGTGTGTGCAATCATGAGAAGGGCGAGAGAGAGTGCTAGCAGCTCAATACTTCAAATTTGAACCAAGAATTTATGCATGCAATGAGAGAGCTGAAACCGAGAGCTTGCATCCAAGTTTGAGGGAGAGCAGCTCGTGAGAAGGGGCTGTTCTTGAGGTGTGCAGGTTCTTAGTGGTGTGAGAGCATGTACAGCTATTAGAAGAAGCTCAAGTTGCAGTATAGAAGCTTGAGAATTGATCAAGGAGCAATCGGTTGAGGGAAGATGGTTGCGGTAGTAGTTTTCAGGTACGATGATCCAAAATTTGTTTTGGGCATGTAATCTGGCAGCTTGCGAGTGTTTGTATGCTGTCTTAAGTAATTTTGGTATAAATATAATATTTGGTTTAGTGGAGAGGATGACAGCTTGTTCTTGTAGATAAAAAGAGAGGAGAGCGACTGGTTGCCCTGAGTTTGTGAGCATCGTCTCACCGTCATGGTTGTTCGAAAGATATTTCAAAGCGAAAAACAGCCCGTGTTGAGGTGAGTTGCTGCCCCATTGCTCTTGTTATCATGTTTCGATTAATTTTTAAGAGTTAATCGTGTTCGTTTAGATTTAAGGAAGCTCGTGGATAGGAGAATCGATATAGGCAGCCCATTCGCGTGAGTCCCTTAAAGTTTCAAAGCTTTCGAATTGATTTCGGAGAGGTAAGTTCGAATTTATGGATTTCATTTGCAATGAAAATATTTATGATTTAGTTGTGGATTAAATTGATGATGACATGATTGGGGTATAGGATTTAGAACCTCATTAGCGCGGAGATTCGTTCGATATTGATTCGATATGTTTGTGAATGAATTTTGATATTGAAAGTGCGTTGTGAAATCCTTATAGGGGCTGTTATGTTTGGATAGTATGGGCTGTTATGTTTTGCTTTTAGTTTCGAAATCGTTGACATCAAAAATGATTCGCAACGATATACTTTAGAGTATTGAAAAGTTATTTGAATATTGATAGATCGTTATCTAGTGTTTTGAGCAGGTTGTCCGTGAATTCGAATGTGTTAGTTGCGGTTTTAGCACCGAATAAATTCTGATTAGTATGTCGGATGTTGAGTGCTTATAGATGTAATTCAAGTGAATAAATATGATGAGAATGATTATGAGATTGCATGATGGACTGGTTAGAAAAGAATGTTACGAATTGAATGAAATTAGATTGAGTTGCTACGCGAAATGTTTCGAATAGTTTGGATAAACTATTTTTGCTTCGCAAAAGGGTTGTTTTGTTGTGCATTTAATTCAAGTTACACAAAGAATTTTCGTGCATAAAAATATGTAAAGTTGGCGAATCATTAGAGTTAAAAACAAGCAAGCAATAGTCGACGTAATTGAGTCCATAGACTATTTTTATGTGTAGATTTTGTGGAACTTAAAAGCTGTTTTGTGTGCAATTTTTATGTACGACTGAGGGCTGTTATTGAGTGCTGTAAGAGCTGTTTTCATGCAATAAAATGAGTTGTTATAGGGCTGTGTTAGTGAGCTGTAAATGTGCTAGTCATTGGCTGTCAAAACGCGGTGTTATGTGCTGTTTTCGGGACCGTTATGCATGTTCTTTTTGGGCTGTGTGAATGCTGTATTTGCACCGATTATTTAGCTATTACAAGTCGTTTTGATGGACTATTATATGTTGTTTTTGATGAGCTGTTTCGGATTGTTTTTGGGGCGGTAAAAGCGATCGTAACATGCTATCATGAGTTGTTTTAACGTCAACATTGCATTGAATATTATGTAAATGATTTTGCGATCGAAATCGCTTGTGCTGTTACCCAAAAATATTAACATTAAATGTATAGGTAATGCGATGGCAATATCGAATAAGTTGTGAACCTTGCATTAAGATGGCATGTGAGTGTAAAAATTATTTTGCCATTGATAAAAGATAATCAATTATGTTTTCATGAAATGTTATTAAATGTTTTATGATGTCCTCCCTTATGGAACTTCATGTTTAAGCATGAGATGTGAACTATATTTGATATGCAACTTACTTTATAAATGATTTATAATGCCTATGGTATTCCTTAGGATATTTATGTTACTGCCGGTAATGGTAGAGTACTCGAAAAGCGATGTAAGATTCCGCCTGGGAGTTATGATGTAGGATTCCACCTATCCCTAGGGTATATTATTATGCTAGTATTCCACTACTTAGTTACCGATCATATGATCCAGCGATGTAGGATTTCGCTCTGCCATATGCCTAGGGTGCCATTAGGTAAATAAATGAATGGTGGTTGATTTATTTTATGAATACAAAATGGATCTTAATTAACATGTATACCACCATTTTTGTTTTATGAATTTATGTTAAACTGAAATGATATAAGCTGCTGAAATTTTTATTGAAATTTACAAACTATTATGTTTATAAATGAAATACTGGTTTTTCATAAAGTGCTGCTTATCTATAAATGTTTTATTAAGCCAATGGTACTTCCTAGGGTGATTTCATGATATTGTCGGTAATGGTAAAGTACTCAAAAAAGCGATATAGGATTCCACCTGGGAGTTGTGATGTAGGATTCCACCTCTCCATAGGGTATGTTATTATGCTAGTATACTACCTGTGCGATGCCGGATTCCGCACGTAGCGATGTAGGATTTCGCTACTTGATTACTGATCATATGGTCCAGCGATGTAGGATTCCGCTCTGCCATATGCCTAGGATACCATAGGTGAATAAATGACTGGTGGTGGAATTACTTTGTTATTACGCTATGGTTTTTAATAAATGTGTATACCACAATTTTGATTTCACAAGTTTTTGTTATATTGAAACGATATGAGCTGCTGGATTTGAATATGTTTTATGAAATATTTATGAACATTAGGGAGGATATACGGTTATGTCTAACTATTATGAGAAAAGAGATAAGTTACGTTAAGTACTATGTGCAAGATATAAATTCATGCTAAGTAACATGAATTCTTACAAATGTTTAGACATGGATAAATTCTTTTAAGCTTACAATATCTTATAAGTTTATATAGAATTGCATATCACTTACTGAGCTAGTTAGTTCACTACTTCTTATTTGTTGTCATGAAAATCTTTATAGGTGTAGGAGCGAGTATTCAAGGCGAGTGATCTCCGATACAAAGTTAGGCGAGCACATCCGACGACTGCTACTGTAAAAATTAATATAAGTATTTTAAGATATAATGTATATACATGTTGCAAATACTTTTGACTTTGTACTGATACTTATGATTTGTATACATATTAATCAAATTTCAAATTCAAAATAGTTTTAATTTAAACGCTTTTATTTACTTTGGGAAGTTGAAAATGAATGTATGCCTTTGAAAATGTTCATAAACTAATTCACAAATGTTTTGAAAAAGTTAGAAATATCGGTGAAACAGTCGTCGTGCTACCAAAAATTTTTCCACCCTAAATTTTGAAATGAATGAGAAATGAAAATTTGTTTTACGACTTTGCTTCACAGAGTCCTTTTGAGTCACCTATACGAAAACTTCAAGGATTTTGTGCAGTGTCGGGAGGGTTCTGCTCGGATTCAGATAGAGAAAATTCGAGTTAGGTCCTTTTATATTGGTATCAGAGCCAGGTTTTGAAATGTTGTTTGAAAAATGTGAGAGGTTGTCTTAGAAACGAAAAGAAAACCCACTTTCCAAAAATGATTTGATGTTTTCTGAAATTTGCATATTTTCTTTCGATATTCATTTAGAATCGAATATATTACATGAAAATACAAGTTTAAATTTCATAGAAGATTCATCGTCGAGGCCGCCTAACTACTGGGAGAGCCGTCGTAGAGACTCCTACACCAGTATGTGAGCAATTGGTTGACAATCAATGTCTGAAATATTCATGATTTGAAGCTTGTAAGTGATACGAATATTTTAAGCTTATTGATTGCATGTAAGTTGATTCAAGTTAAATCCTATGATATTGTAGAATGTGTTTGAAATTATATACTAGTTTTACAGTATGTAATGTTTTATACATGAGAATTTTAGGTTTGCTAAACTTACAATTGAATTACAAGTTAGTAAACTTGCAATTTGAATTAATTTAATGATAATAAAAGAGAATGTGTTATAGTATTGATATCATAGGACACGATTTTGAATAACTTATAAGCTCCAAAGAATTTTGTGAATAGTCACTATAGAAACCTTTGAATTTAAAGCTTGGCGATAAAGTATCATCCAAGAAAGACCAAAGTGGTGGCCGATACTTTGAGCAGGAGACCTACCAACTTGCTAGCCCAGAGTATGATCGAGTATTTTTTTTGCTTCTGGTGGAATTTAGGTCTCTCGGAGTGTGACTGGATATGGTAGACTCAGGGGCATTATTGGCAAGTTTTCATGTTTGTCCTGTATTGGTTGTTAGATTAGAGAAAGGTAGTTACAAGATCCTCAAATGGTAACACTGAAAGAGCATTATTGGTGGAGAGGAATGAAAAAAGAGATTGCGGATTTTGTTCCCAAACGCTTAACTTGTCAGAAGGTGAAAGCAGGGCATCATAGACCTGTAGGATTATTATAGCCTCTCCCTATTCCGACTTGGAAATGGGAGATGATTAATATGGATTTTGTTGTGGGACTACCTTATTGGCAGAGAGGTCATGATGCCATATGAGTTATTGTAGACAGGTTGACAAAGTCCGCACATTTTCTTCTGATCAGAAATGATTATTCTTTAAGCAGATTAGCCTAGTTTTATATTGATGAAATTGTGAAATTTCATGGCACGCCAGTTTCTATTGTTTCAAATCGTGATTCCAGATTCACCTCGATGTTTTGGCCTAGCTTGCAAGAAGCCTTAGGTACGAGGTTGGATTTTAGCCCAGCATACCATCCTCAGGTAGATGGCCAGTCTAAGAGGACGATTCAGACATTGGAAGATATGCTCAGGGCTTGTGTTATGAAATTGAAGGGCAGTTGGAATATGCACCTACAGTTTATGAAGCTCACGTACAATAATAGTTACCCGTCTAGTATTGGTATGGCTTTATATGAGGTACTTCATGGAAGGAAGTGCGGGACTCCAGTATGTTGGAATGAGGTAGGTGAGAGAAAGTTAGTTGGTCCAGAGCTAGTCAAGATCACCTTAGACAAGATTTATATCTTTTGAATTAGGTAAGATGGTAAGAGTTAGGCTAAAGAGTTATACAGACAAGCGCCATAGAGTGCTTTAGTTTGAAATTAGTGATCAAGTATTCCTTAGGACCTATCTTTAGAAAGGTGTACTCAGGTTCGGGAAGCGTGGTAAGTTGAGTCTGCATTATATGGGATCTTAAGAGATCATGGACCAAGTTGGACCAGTGGCGTGCAAGGTAAAGTTGCCCTTCTGTTGGACAGGATTCATAATGTGTTTCATATATCTATGCTTTGGAAGTATATTCCTGATCCACCCCATGTACTTGAACATTAACTGATGGAACCAAGGGAAAATTTGTCTTATGAAGAGGAACCAGTTTAAAATCTGGACCAGAAAGAGCAAGTTCTTTGCCATCAAGTTATTCCCTTGGTAAAGGTTTTATTAAAAAAAAAAAAAATCATGATGTTGAGGAGGCTACTTGGGAGCTTGAGGATTAGATGCATAATCAGTATTCCCTCCTGTTCAGTAAATAGATATAGTGAATTTTGAGGACGAAATTTTCTAAGGAGGGAAGAATTTGTAACATGTCATCCCGTCTCTAGGTAATTAATTAAATATTGATTTTGATTAAGGAATAAGGGAATTAATAATCCCTTTGGATTCGGAAGGGTAATAGAATTTTTATAAAATTCTTGGATGGGTCCGGGGATAAGTAATAAATTCAAAATTTTAAAATAAATTAGAGCGACCGGATTCGAATAGTTATTCAGAGTCTAATGAAGTTTCCGTTTGTGAAATTGGATTTTAATAAAATTTTCAGACGGATACGAAGCGAATCCGAAGCAAAAAGCGGAAACCATAAAATGTGAAATGAATGCATGAAAGTTGGTGTATAGGAGATTGTGCTTAGTAGGACAAGTCATGCAATGAGACAGAGTGAGAGGTTGCATGGGAGACATGTATCATTCATGCATGCACTCAAGTGACATGTGTCAAGAGATCATGGGCCATATATAAATTAAATTGAAAAAGTGAAATGGAGGAAACAAAAGTGAAAGGAAGATATCATTCTCGTCACTTTATGGATTCAAAAGCCGAGAGAGTATATTGGTAGGAGAGAGGAGTGCATTCTTGATCAACAAACATCAATTGAGATTTCTCTCATTCTCGGTCACCATTTCAAAGCCAACCAAGAGAGCTGCAACGTCTTTTTCTTCTAAAATCCAAAGTTGAGAGCCCACCTTGAAAGGTAACCTAAACCCGTGAGACACACTCGGTCAAAAGCATCACCAAAACAGCCACTCAATCTTTTCATTCCCATTTCGTCGTGAAGAGAAGGTGAGTGAGTGCAGCGACCAAAACCGAGTGCATGCAAGGAAGAAGTGTAAACCCCTATATTCGATTTTTTATTTCCTAGCTTTAAAAATTAAGTTAACAAATAAAAATGGTAAAATGATCATTTAGTAAATAAGAAATATAAATGGATGGCAAAGTTGTAAAACTTTAGTTAATGAATCAATAATTCAATTATATGAGAAATGAGATAAATAACATAAAAAAAAAAAAAAAAAAAAAAAAACAAACCATTGAGTTTTTTTATTGGTGAATCAAATGGACTAAGGGTAATATGGTAAAAAAAATTGATAGTCAACAAGTCAAGGGGACATGAAGGTCATTTTCATGAAAGTTAAATATATATATATATATTGGACACTTAGTCAATTTTTGATGAAAATCAAGAAGTAGCCGTGAACAACCAAAAAGAGAGAAAGAGAGGTGTGAGGGATGGCAACTTAAGGGAGGAAGAATGTGAAGCTTTCATCAATTTTTCAAGCCTCCAATCAAGCCTTCTAGTTGATTCCAAGTCTAACCACCAAACTCTAACCAAGACCAAGGTGAGTTTTCATTAGTTCTACCGAATATGATGGTAGTTGGGCATATGGATGTGATGATGGGTTGGATTGGTTTATGTTGTGTTTGTGATAAGAGTCTTGCATCCAATCAAATATAAAACTTTAATTTAATGTCAAGAAAGCTTAGGTTGCATGAGATAGTATTCAAATGACAAGTTAGGGTTTGTATGGGTGAAATCCTAAGTAGAGATTTAAGCATGTTGAAAGTATAAATTGATGTATAATAGGTGTTTGATAAATTGTTTGAAAGACAATACCAAGAGAAGTTGAAAAAGTAGTGTGATGATTGTGTATGTGTGTGATTCATGGCCAATGAAGGGGTGTATGATCTCATTGTATTTCCATCATTTTAAGCTTTAAATTATGTATATTTGATGTCATGAAAGCCTCTAGAAAAGTTAGAATTTGAAAAGGAAAAGCATAGAATTTCAAAGAGGAAAACATAGAGCTAAGTTAGGAGTCACAAGCTAGATGAAGGGCTGACAATGACCTGACTTATTCTAACTTATTTGGGATTGTTCTACACCTTAAAACATGCCTCGGGAACATAGAAAACCATAGGTTTTAGAACAGATCGATTTCGATAAAAATTGCACAAGTTATGGTCAAAATAGTGCTGTTAGAGCTCTGAGAAATAAAATAACTATATGAATGCAATTTTTATTGCTTCAAATGAGTTTAGTTGATCATAATTAGGTAAATGAAGCTTAGATATGAAAGAAAAACTAGCGTCGCTAGTCTGAAACGAAAAAGTGCATAAAAAGCGTACTAAAAGTACTTGAAAATGGGTGTTTTTCTTAGATTTAACATAGCAAACGATAAAATTTTTCAATGAAATTTGACGTGTGACTAGAATGTGAGATAAGTGAACCGTAGGAAAAAGAATAAAGGAAAACGGAGCCCCGAGCAGTGCGCTGTCATGCATTCTGTTATGGGCTATCATTTGAGCTTAAAAATTTGATTTTTCGTTTTAGGCCTCTAACAATTATACGGACAGCGTGGGGGTATTCCTAGGGGTCTAAAAGTAAGACTTTTGCAAAGAAATTAGAATTAGAGAGTCTCGATTGAGTTAAAATCGAGTCGTGAAAGTTATAGCGTAACGAGTTTTCAATAGGTTGATTTATATTGAAAACTCTATTGTTACGTTTTTTTTGAGTAAAATATAATAAGAAATTGATGTGTAGGTGATGAGCATGCGAGCGAGGCACGAGAGGCTCGTAGAGATCATTGCATTTACGTGGATTGAGGTAAGTATTACATTGCTTACACTAGTTCAATTGTAGTTTCAATTATTGTAATTGTTGCGAAAATGTTTTGTAAAATAATTTTCCTATCATGAGCTTGGTTTAAGTAAAAAAAATCTTGGAAGGAAAGAAATTTTGTGCTTTTGCACATAAGAGAAAAAGAGTTGTAAAAACCATGTGTAATCCCTTGATTTTTAGAGTATATATCGATACATTGTGACGTAGTAAATTCCGCACGTAGTGATCGAAATACTATAGTAGCTTCACGTTGGCGTCAGTCGAGAAATCATCACATGATGGTTGGAGTACATTTGTGATGCACATGGTTGTTTTATAAGAAATAATTTGCAAAGATTAACCTTTCAATGTTTCTTTAAGTTATGCTTTACTATGAACTTGAAATGGTTGTATTATTATGTAACGAACTAACGATTGATTTTGTCGTGTAGCTCGCTTGTTTTATCCAGTGTAATTATAGGTGATTTTGTAGCCGAGGAAGCGACGTTCCACTTATAGGTGGGGAACGAATAGATGGACTATGTGAATATTAAATATATTTTGAGATTGTTGTATATGCTATGATTTAAATGATCGCATGTTTGATATATGAATGTTTGACAGATTGTAAACTTATATTTAAATATGTATATATAAAATTGTACATTCATACTTATTGCACAATACACATGATATATCTACATAGGTTGTGATACCTATGGAATATATATACATGTTGTAAATGGTTGGATATGAATGTTATATGACATGTATGGATGTGAAATTTGACGTGAATTGCATGTTTGTGGAAAAATCGAAGTTGGGTGGTGATTTCTATAGTTCGAAGTGTGTTTATTTTATAGTTAAAATTTTGGGAAATGTTCAAATTTCAACCGTTATGTTTTTGAAATTTTTATAAAAGTAATTAAAACAAAATCGAAAAAAAAAATTTATCACTCCCAACCAATTTAAAGAAAACTGAGTTACTAAGTTTTAAACGAGTAAACTGGCTAAGAAAGTTAGGGTTCGCTTCTCGTATTAATTCGATCCGACAACTCAGGTTTGATAAGTCCGTTGAAGTGCTCGGTAGGATTCTCCAGACAAGAGCCTAGATAAGGTCTGGGAAGGGTCCTGTCAAGAAGTGCAGATCAGACCTTGCCCGAGAGCTACCTTGCTGCATGTGGGATGAGCAACCAAAATCTGTAAGCTTGTGTGTGTGTGCAATTGTGAGAAGGGCGAGAGAGAGTGCTGACAGCTCAATACTTCAGATCTGAACCAAGAATTTGTGTATGCAATAAGAGAGCTTGCATCCAAGCTTGAGGGAGAGTAGCTCGTGAGAAGGAGCTGTTCTTGAGGTCTGCAGGTTCTTGGTGGTGTGAGAGCATGTACAGCTATTAGAAGCAGCTCAAGTTGCAATATAGAAGCTTGAGAATTGATCAAGGAGCAATCGGTTGAGGGAACATGGTTACGGCAGCAGTTTTCAGGTACGGTGATCCAAAATCTGTTTTGGGCATGTAATCTGGCAGTTTGCGAGTGTTTGTATGTTGTCTTAAGTAATTTTGGTGCAAATATAATATTTGGTTTAGTGGGGAGGATGATAGCTTGTGCTTGTAGATAAAAAGAAAGGAGAGCGGCTGGTTGTCATGAGTTTGTGAGCATCGTCTCACCGTCATGGTTGTTCGAAAGATATTTTGAAGTGAAAAACAGCCTGTGTTGAGGTGAGTTGCTACCCCATTGGTCTTGTTATCATGTTTCGATTAATTTTTAAGAGTTAATTGTGTTCGTTCAGATTTAAGGAAGCTCGTGGATAAGAGAATCGATATAGTCAGCCCATTCGTGTGAGTCCCTTAAAGTTTCAAAGCTTTCGAATTGATTTCGGAGAGGTAAGTTCGAATTTATGGATTTCGTTTGCAATGGAAATATTTATGATTTAGTTGTGGATTAAATTGATGATGACATGATTGGGGTATAGGATTTAGAACCTCATTAGGGTGGAGATTCATTCGATATTGATTCGATATGTTTGTGAATGAATTTTGATATTGAAAGTGCATTGCGAAATCCTTATAGGGGCTGTTATGTTTGGATAGTATGGGCTATTATGTTTTGCTTTTAGTTTCGAAATTGTCAACATGAAAAATGATTCGCAACGATATACTTTAGAGTATTGAAAAGTTATTTGAATATTGATAGATTGTTATCTAGTGTTTTGAGCAGGTTGTCCGTGAATTCGAATGTGTTAGTTGCGGTTTTAGCGTCGAATAAATTCTGATTAGTATGCCGGATGTTGAGTGCTTATAGATGTAATTCAAGTGAATAAATATGATGAGAATGATTATGAGATTGCATGATGGACTGGTTAGAAAAGAATGTTGCAAATTGAATGAAATTCGATTAAGTTGCTACGCGAAATGTTTCGAATAGTTTGGATAAACTATTTTTGCTTCATGAAAGGGTGGTTTTGTTGTGCATTTAATTCAAGTTACGCAAAGAATTTTCGTGCATAAAAATATGTAAAGTTGGCGAATCATTAGAGTTAAAAACAAGCAAGCAATAGCCGACGTAATTGAGTCTCATGGACTATTTTTATGTGCAGATTTTGTGGAACTTAAAAGCTGTTTTGTGTGCAGTTTTTATGCACGATTAAGGGCTGTTATTGAGTGCTTTAAGAGCTGTTTTCATGCAATAAAATGAGCTGTTATAGGGCTGTGTTAGTGAGCTGTAAATGTGCTAGTCATTGGCTGTCAAAACGCGGTGTTATGTGCTGTTTTCGGGACCGTTATGCATGCTGTTTTTGGGCTGTGTGAATGCTGTATTTGCACCGATTATTGGGCTATTACAAGCCGTTTTGATGGACTATTATATGTTGTTTTTGATGAGCTATTTCGGATTGTTTTTGGTGCTGTAAAAGCGATCGTAACATGCTATCATGAGTTGTTTTAACGTCAACATTACATTTAATATTATATAAATGATTTTGCGATCGAAATCGCTTGTGATGTTACCCAAAAATATTAACATTAAATGTATAGGTAATGCGATGGCAATATCGAATAAGTTGTGAACCTTGCATTAAGATGGCATGTGAGTGTAAAAATTATTTTGCCATTGATAAAAGGTAATCAATTATGTTTTCATGAAATGTTATTAAATTTTTTACGATGTCCTCCCTTATGGAAGTTCATGTTTAAGCATGAGATGTGAACTATATTTGATATGCAACTTACTTTATAAATGATTTATAATACCTATGGTATTCCTTAGGATATTTATGTTACTGCCGATAATGGTAGAGCACCCGAAAAGCGATGTAAGATTCCGCCTGGGAGTTATGATGTAGGATTCCACCTTTCCCTCGGGTATATTATTATGCTAGTATTCCGCTACTTAGTTATCGATCATATGGTCCAACGATGTAGGATTCTGCTCTGCTATATGCCTAGGGTGCCATTTGGTAAATAAATGAATGGTGGTTGATTTATTTTATGAATACAAAATGGATCTTAATTAACATGTATACCACCATTTTTGTTTTACAAATTTATGTTAAACTGAAATGATATAAGCTGCTCAAATTTTTATTGAAATTTACAAACTGTTATGTTTATAAATGAAATACTGGTTTTTCATAAACTGCAGCTTATCTATAAACAGTGTTCCAAAACTCGCTACTCGGACCTGGATCGGCGAGGCAGCAAGCTGCGAGTACTCGGCAACTCAGCGAGTACTCGGGAAGTACTCGGTGAGGGGTAAAATTGGTAAAAATTATAAAAAGTATAAAAAACTATAAATATCATAAAGGAAGGGGCTAATTGAAAATAATAAAAATGATTATATTATTAAGTGTGATGGTTTTTTTGAAATAATGAGAAATAAAGAAAGGTAATGTTGTCCAAAAACTAAAAAACTGAAGGATATTTTCGGATGACTAAAATTATTATATTATTCATTTCACTTCTCTCTATCTCAGATCTGATTTCTTTCTTTTTCTTCTTCTTCTGCATCCGATCTGCATGTCTTCTTCTTCTTTTTCCAATCTTCATGTCTTCTTCTTCTCCTTCACTTCACACACGGAGACGGCAACTGCGACTGCGGCGGAAGGAGCGACGGAGGACGACGAGAAGATAGCACAGCAAAAGTTGATCGGCGATGGCAGGATTGGCAGAAGCAGCATGGTAGCAGGCAGAAATGCAGAACAGAACGCGGCAGAAGCAGCGCGGCGACAGAAGAAGCACGGCAGCAGAACAGAATGGAATTGAAGACTGACTGAGTGTTCAGAAACCGAGTAGACCGATTTCGAGTCTGTCCGAGTCGGCCCGAGTTGGGCCGAGTCAGCCCGAGTCGACTTGAGTTGGGCCCGAGTTGGGCCGATTGTGGACAGTAACTGAGTTGAAGCCCCCGATCTGGGGGTTCTCGGCTCGGAAGCCGGCCGAGCGGCGAGTTCCCGGCGAGAACTCGGCCAACTCGGCCGAGTTTTTAAACACTGTCTATAAATGTTTTTTCAAGCCAATGGTGCTTCCTAAGGTGATTTCATGATATTATCGGTAATGGTAGAGTACCCGAAAAAGTGATGTAGGATTCCGCTTGGGAGTTGTGATGTAGGATTCCACCTCTCCCTAGGGTATGTTATTATGCTAGTATACTACCTGTGCGATGCCAGATTCCGCATGTAGCGATGTAGGATTCTGCTACTTGGTTACCGATCATATGGTCTAGCGATGTAGGATTTCGCTTTGCCATATGCCTCGGATGCCATAGGTGAATAAATGACTGGTGGTCGAATTACTTTGTTCTTACGCTATGGTTTTTAATAAATGTGTATACCACAATTTTGATTTCACAAGTTTATGTTATACTAAAACGATATGAACTGCTGGATTTGAATATATTTTATGAAATTCTTATGAACATTAGGGAGGATATACGGTTATGTCTAACTATTATGAGAAAAGAGATAAGTTACGTTAAGTACTATGTGCAAGATATAAATTCATGCTAAGTAACATGAATTCTTAAAAAAGTTTAGACATGGATAAATTCTTTTAAGCTTACAATATCTTATAAGTTTATATAGAATTGCATATCACTTACTGAGCTAGTTAGTTCACTACTTCTTGTTTGTTGTCATAAAAATCTTTATAGGTATAGGAGCGAATATTCAAGGCGAGCGATCTCCGATGCAAAGTTAGGCGAGCACATCTGACGACTGCTATTGTAAAAATTAATATAAGTATTTTGAGATATAATGAATATACATGTTACAAATACTTTTGACTAAATACTGATACTTATGATTTGTATACAGATTAATCAAATTTCAAATTCAAAATAGTTTTAATTTAAACACTTTTATTTACTTTGGAAAGTTGGAAATGAATGTATGCCTTTGAAAATGTTCATAAACTAATTCACAGGTGTTTTGAAAAAGTTGGAAATATCGGTGAAACAGTCGTCGTACTGTCGAAAATTTGTTCACCCTAAATTTTGAAATGAATGAGAAATGAAAATTTATTTTACGGCTTTGCTTTACAGAGTCTTTTTGAGTCACCTATACGAAGACTTCAAGGATTTTGTGGAGTGCTGGGAGGGTTCCACTCGGATTTAGATAGAGAAAATCCGAGTTAGGTCTTTTCATAATATCACTCAACATCATGGTAAAACAATAAGAATTTATTCGATACATAAATTGCAACTAACGTGTTCATATTCACCGAAAACTTATCCGAAACACTCGGAAATGATTTTTCGATATCAAAACAACTCTTCAATACTTCATAATACATCATTATACATCATTTTCCAAGCCAATGAACTCGAAAATAAAATCATAATATAACAGCCCCTACCATGACAGATTTCGCAATGAACTCAACAATCCAAAAATCATAATGAAACAATAACGAACGAACCGTTGCACTAACGAGGTTCTAATTCCTAAAACCCAATCATGTCATCATCAATTTCATCCATAACTTAACATAATCATTTCCCAATGAAACGATACTCAGAAAAGAAATACAACTTACCTCACAAAAAACTAATCAAAAACGTCGAAAATCGCTTGCGAAGAGTTGTCCACACCTGCCATGAGTCGGGTCAACTTAGGTGAGTTCACGGTCAGCACTTGAGCTTCTTGCACGAGCTCTTGGTTGCTACACTTGTGTCCTTCTCCCTTTGCATGCACTTGGTTCAGCTCTCAAATGGCTCATGGTTGAAGGTTGCTCGAGCTTTACTTCTCACGAGCTCCATCTCTCAGTTTCTCATTTCACTCGAGCTCAAACTCTCTCAATTAACTCCCGATCACCTCCAAGAATGGTGACCGAACTCACCTTCATGGGCTTTGCTCCTCTCTCGGCTTTGAAGTAGAAACCAAATGAATGATGGTCTTGGTTTGGATAACCATGAATGAGAGCTCCTCTTGGTTTCTCTTGGATGCTTTACCGAGAGCTTATTGACTTTGCTTAATGGTCTCGGTTTTTGCTTGGTATTTGACTGAG
Organism: Dimocarpus longan; assembly: GCA_022984855.1. Lineage (NCBI taxonomy): Eukaryota > Viridiplantae > Streptophyta > Magnoliopsida > Sapindales > Sapindaceae > Dimocarpus > Dimocarpus longan. Next base: position 12,481,804 of record CM041013.1, read on the forward strand.
AACTTCTTCTTACTTAGATCATGCTTTTGGCTCTCACTCTCTCTTCTCACTATCTCTCGGATTCACTCTCTCTTTTGGTGAATGATGACCGAATACACATTTCCTTCCTTTGCTTGCTTTCAACTCACATTTATATATGATTATCCAATGTCATCCACTTGTCATGCTCAATCATCATCCACCATCCGCTTTTTAGTTTGTTTAATCCATAGCTTGCCAAGTGTTTTTCATGCAATGTCTATCTCATTCTTTTCATGACACTTGTCTTCCATGCAACCTATCATTCTCTGATTTCATGACATGTGTCTTACTTATGCACAATCTCTCATGCACATTCTTTTATGCTTTCATTTCACGCTTTTCGATTTCTACTTTCTGTTTTGGATTCGCTTCGGGTGCACCTGAAAATTTTATTAAAGTTCAATTTCACATTCGGAAACTTCATTAGAATTCGAATAATTATTCAGATCCGATCGCTCTAATTTATTTAATGATTTTGAATTCGAATTCGTTTCCGTCCATCCGAAAAATCCCAATATAATTCATTTTCCCGTCGAACGAAGCTTTGGGTTTTGCATTGCGCATAACTATATTTATTTACTTATTTACTACCTAACTTATCATTTCTAGGGTCTTTCGAGAATTTTCTCAACCCTATGTAGACCACTCAAAAATTATACTAGACTTCAACTTACACCATTGGGGCTATCCAAATTTTTTATTAAACTCTTTTTGGATGATCCTGAAATTTTATCAGAACTTAATTGACTCATTCGAGCTCTCCGCGAACCTTATCATATCCTTTATGGACGTTCTAAAAATCATTACTGATCATTTCCAAATTTTTCAGAAACTTTCTTAATCTCTTTTGCACTGACTGAGAACCATATCGAATTTAAATCTCACTCCTGAACACTTTTATTTAATTTATTACCTCAATATTATGGTCATACTCTATTCCGTACGTATACCGTACTAGGATCAAGAGGGTATGTTTCATGAAACCTATGAAATACCCTTATTTTTCGAAACTCTTTTGTGTCAAAATCTACATTTTTTACATTCTAAGCTCAATTTGCTTTCTACTATGATTCTTAGACTTATATATGCTTGATTATGATCATTTTTCACACTAAAATATAAAGATGAAGTGTCATTGTATAGTGACTACAATTGCCCTTCATCTAACCTAACTATACGTTTGTAACTATCTCTTTTCATTTTCAAATTCTATCTTTTCCATATGATTTTCTAACTTCTAATATATATGAATTCAAGCTCAAATCCATCAAAACTCAATGAGGTTACATACCCCTTCCGTGGCCGTGACTTACACACACTCTCACAATATACTACTTTTTCAATTTGTCAAGCTATTCTCTCTCAAACATTTCATCAAATACTTAATCTACAACTTTATTTACTTTAAACATACTTAATTCAATACTTAGAGTTCATCCCACATAAACCCTAGGTTGCATTTCATGCATGATTTCTTGCAACCTAAGTTTCCGTTTTACTTTGTTTGGGTTCTAGACTTGCTTTAAATCAAAAACTCCATCACAAACCTACCAACAACTAATACAATCATCACACACATTATACAAACCTAACTAATATCAATCGTAATGAAAATGATAATAACTCACCTTACTTTTGCTTTAATCTTGATTTCCTAGCTTGAATAAGTCTTAAAATCTTGCTTTGGATCCTTGGAATTGGTTGAAAAAACTTACTTCCTCTTCTTCCTTATTGCCATCCCTCACTCTCTCTTTTCTCTCTAATTTTTGCTTCTTAAATGACTAAGTGTTAGTGGCTAACACCAACCACACACACACACACACACACACACATATATATATATATATATATATATAGGCAATAAATTGTTTGAAATGACCATAATACCCCTATTTGATATTCATCTCACTATTTGATTCAATTTAATTAAGTATTTGGTGAGTAACATTCACTTATTTATATATGACTCATGCTTAATTAAACAAAGACCATTTTGCCACTTATGAATATAAATAGCTCTTATTTGTAAAAAGACTATTTTACCCTTCTTAGGCTTTTCTTGTTATAATGATCAAATACTTTCTAAAATCTTTATTAATACTTCAATATCACTTATAAGGACAATATTGATGAAATTTATCATTTCATTTTATAGCTTTATCAATCAATACTAGGAAGTCCGAATTTAGAAATTAGAGTTTACAATGTCTCTCCTCCTTATAAAATTTTGTCCTCAAAATTTAAACTACATACCTACCTCAAGTAAGTGTAGATACTGGGTGAGTATTTGCTTTTTAGGTTCCCATGTAGCTTCCTTCGATCCATGATTTCTCCACAGCACCTTCACTAGTGGAATGATCTTGCGAAGTAATACTTGATCCCTATGATCTAAGATTTCCACTGGCTGCTCTTCATAGGTTAAGTTTTCTTTCAACCACACCGGCTACTCTTTCAGGATGTGTGAAGAATCGACCATATACTTGCAAAACATAGAAACATGGAACACGTCATGGATGTTTGCTAACTCTGGTGGTAAATTTAATCGATATGCCACCTCACCCACTTTTCTCACTATCTCGTACGACCCTATATATCGTGGACTCAGTTTCCCATGCTTCCCAAATCTTAAAATACCCTCCCAATGTGAGATCCATAGAGATACTCTATCACCCATTTGAAACTCTAGGTCTCTTCTTCGATTATTTACATAGCTTTTCTGCCTGTTGCTGGCTATCTTCAACCTTCCTCTAATCATATTGATCTTTTCTGTTGTAGCTTGGACAATCTCTAGGCCAATCAATCTTCATTCACCTATTTCATCCCATCAAACTAGGGTTCTACATTTCTTGCCATACAACGCTTCATATGGTGCCATGCCAATACTATACTGATAGTTGTTATTGTAGGCAAACTCTATTAAAGGTAGGTGAATATCATAACTCCCTTTGAACTCCATCATATAAGCTCGTAACATGTCTTCGAGAGTTTGGATGGTTCTTTCAGATTGGTCATCTATCTGAGGGTGAAAGTGTAACGCCATTCGCCCGACTTCCGTTACGGTCGGAAATCCAGAACGGAGAACGTTACTTTCCTTTTATAAATCCGTTTGTGTTACCTTTTTCAAAAAAACTTATTATCAAAATTATAAAACTCATTACCAAGATAGCGAAAATATTATTATTATTTTTATTTTTTTTAATAATTTCGGCAGAGTTTCCTCTGTTTTTCTGAAAACTAAAATTCATTCCCTGTAAATAAAACTCTAACATTTCTAAAACATAAATTTCAAAATTTCCAATTCGGACCTCCGGTCCATTTTCCCAACATTACAATACTCAATTATATCATAAACATTTATATGCATATATATTCAAAAGTAAGCTTAAAGAAATATATATAAGCTTTTTACATAAGTGAAATACAATAATTTACATATTTATACATGTGCTTCAAAATGTATGATCCTACGCAATATATATATATATAACTACCAAAAGTGTAGGATGGATGGTGACTGCCTGAACTTCCGCGTATCAGCTACTTCCCTGTCTGGGAATGGAATCAAAATGTTCAACCTGCGCGCGGTAAATTAACGCGCTAAGCATATTCGCTTAGTGGTATACACATAATCTAATTTCTTCAAATTTCAAATATAATTTCATTCGTAATTAAAAGCATTATAACTTTATCATTCATAAACATAGATATATATATATGCTGCATAAAAATATTTAAACATATGATTCACACCTTTTTCGAATTCAACATATTTCAAAACATTAAATATTTCATATCATGTAACAATTTCATTTCATCACTTATCACATTTTTCTCAGTGCCCCTTAGTAAACATATATTCGATACTCATGTATTGGCATATGGGTTTCCGGCATCGGACACGTGGTAGTATCCGCCGAAATAACGGTCGACCCCGGCAACTGCCACTCGGTGATTATCCACCGGGTCGTATATCATAACACATAATCGTTCAGGATCGGACACGTAGTGCCTCTCATAATCCATAACGAATCAATGTAAATAAACGGTGCAGCTGCTAAGTTCCCTATTGACATGTCAATTACCAATTTCCATTTATCGATATCTATGTTTACAAGGGCTATTTATATCACAACATTAGTATCACATATTTTCACTTTGATTTTAGTAACAAGATTTTCTTAATGAATCAAATTTCGTTTCTCATTTTCAGTATAGTACAATACGTTTATAAAGGTATCATATTGAAAAGATATGACAATATCATTTAAAAATATTCGCATAACAATCTCATTTAAGAAATTCATTTCATAGCAAAAATACTTTCAAATAAGCTTTAAAGATAATGTGTATACCGACCTCAAAAATGATTCAACTTCGAATCAAAAGCTCCTCCTAAGCTTTACTCCTATTATTCGGTCGAGAATCCGGTTCGCCGGGTTCTCCTTGACCTTTCATTAAGACAACATAGCGAAAATTGATTTAGCAAGTTTCTAACGTTACATAATGCATAATGCTTCCCTATTATGCAACCTACAAACAACCAATGGATATCACCTCGAAACAACACGTAATATCACACTTTGATAGCTTATAAACTTAATCGTATCGTCTTTCCTTTACGCGAATTATTTCCAACCAAATTTTTCATGTCAACCATTTCAAAACGAAAAGCAAAACATCACAACTCATCCTTCCTAACATAACAGCCCCTATACGGCTTCACAACACAATTTTCAACATTGCAAGATCATTCGCAAACACGTCAAAGCTCAATCAAATGAACCTCCACACTAACGAGGTTCTAAAATCCTATTTCCCAAACATATTTTCATCACACTTTTATCCTCAAATCAAACTCAATCATTATTTAATCGAAACGGAAATCAAATAACTCGTAACGTACCTTTCGAAGCTTACTTTGAAAGTTCCGAAACTAGCACGACAAGCTGTCCCAATTAACTCCTTTTATTAACGAGTTTCCTTCAATCCAAACGGGCATCATTAACGTCCAAATGTTGTTCAAATCATGATTACAATATTAGCGGGGCAGCGACTTACCTTCGCTTGAGCTATTTTTTTTTTTTTTTTTTTTTCGTTTCGAAACAGCTTGCGAACGATTTTGATGACAATGACAGCAACTCGGCAGTGGTTCGCACAAAAACAGCAACTTGTTTTCGATGACAGCACACGACACAGCAGCGGCACGACTTCAGCTTGACAGCTCGCAGCAGCGTCGTCGATTTCAGCCACCAGCAGCTCACGCCAGCAGCAAGGCAGCGATGACAGCACACAGTACCACAGCGCACAGCAAAAACAGCACAACAGCACAACAGCGCGACAGCAATGGCAGCACTTCGCGATGCAAACAGGTTCGCGACAGCAGCAAAAACAGCACGTTATCGACAGCACGACAGCACAACAATTACAGCAACTACAGCACAATCGTAACCATGACAGCAAGCAACAATCACGACAGCTCAACAACAAGCTCGACAGCACTTCAACAACAACGACAACACAACAACAACGAAAATTCCAGCAATAACAACAGCACAACCAACCTTGAAACTGCCAGCAGCTCACGGTCAGCTTGCAATCTCACCAAGGCAGAACAGCTCACGGCAGATCTGGTCACGTCCAACATCACCGAACAGATCTGTCTCTCTCTTCTTCACTTCGGTTCTTGCATGCACGAGCTTCGTTAAGATCTGGTTGTTTCAGACCTCACCGAACAGCACTTCTCCACGGCTCAACCTTTGCATGCACGAACAGCTCTCTTCCTTCTTGCTTCTCACGGTCAGCCCATACTTCTTCCACGAACAGCTGCTGCCCTTGCTTCACTTCCAGTTCTGGTCACGTCCAACAGCCCGAACAACACTTTCTCTTCTCTTCCACGAGCTGCAAGCCTTCGGTCTCTCTTTTCTCTCTCAGTTCAGATCTGTTTTTGTTTGTCTTTTGCTTCGGTTGAAAATGATGAAAGAGTGGCCGAATGCACACTCCCTTCACTTTAACATTTCTTTCCTTTCTTTTGTTTATTATATTTCATGACACATGTCCAACATTCATCACCCATCACATGTTATTTCATGCCACTTGTCATTGTTTTCCTTTGCATGCATGCCATGTGTCCCACATGGCCCCACTCTTTTTATTTAATCTTTCCATGTCACCAATTTCCGCTTTAGGATTCCGCTTTCCGATCGAATTCGCTTCGGATCAATCCTGGAAATCCAATAAAAATCCAATTTCACAAACGGAAACTTCATTAGGTTCCGAATAAATATTTAAATCCAGACACACTAATTTATTTTACGAGATTAGATTAAATAATTATCCCCGGATTCGACTGAAAAATTTTATAAAAATTTCATTACTCCTCTGGATCCGAACGAGTAATTACTTACATCGCCTGATAATATATAATCAATATTTAATAAATTGTAAGGCAAAATAACGGAATGTTACAGAAAGGACGTACTAAAATTTAATCTAGTTCTCATTGCTTCCTATAGCTTTGGTCAAAATCTGGAAATAAACTACGGGTCTCTGTCTGATACAATAGATATTGGTATGCCATGCAGTCTCACAATCTCACCCATACACAACTGAGCTAACTTTTCCAAGGAATAGGTATTTTTGATGGTAAGGAAGTGAGCGGACTTTGTCAATCGATCCACTATTACCCAAATGGCATCATGTCCGCTCTGAGTCCAAGGAAGTCCTACCACGAAATCCATCGTGATCCTCTCATAGTTCCATTCCGAAATAGATAGAGATTGCAACAAACCTGCTGGTTTCTAATGCTCTACTTTAACATGTTGACAGGTTAAACATTCAGATACAAACTTTGCTATTTCTCTTTTCATCCATTTCCACCAATAGTAGTCCTTCAGAGTCCGATACATCTTAGTACTTCCTAGATGCATAGCATATGCTGATGAGTGTGCTTCTGCCATGATTTCTTTCTTTAAATCTTCCATATCTGGCACACATAATCTCTGTCCCAGCACCAAGGTTCCATTACCCCTCAATGCAAAACTATTCTACTGCCTAACCTCTATCTCCCCTTTTAGCTTTACCAAGTACGGATCCTGAGTTTGTAACTTTCAAACTTGGCCTACCAATATTAGACGAACATGAAATACAGCCAACAAGGCACCTGAATCCGTTGTCCTCAACCTGATACCCATAGATCTCAACTCTACTAACATGGGTAAATATTCTACTTTCAACTAGGCTAAGGAACTGATGGGTTTCCTACTTAATGCGTCTGCTATCACATTCGCCTTACCCGAGTGATACTCAATCATGCAGCTATAATCCCTGATGAGTTCAACGCATCTTCTCTGCCTCATGTTCAACTCTTTTTGACTAAATAAGTATTGTAAACTCTTATGATCAGTAAAGATTCTGCAATGTACTCCATAAAGATAGTGTCTCTATATCCGTAAGGCAAACACCACCGCTGCTAGTTCTAAGTCATGTGTTGGATAGTTTATTTCATGCTTCTTCAGCTATCTCGAAACATATGCTATCACTCTATCGTGCTGCATCAACATATAACCCAGACCCAGCCTATAGGCATCACAATTCACTGTGAACCCATCGCTTCCTGATGGAAGTGTAAGTACTGGTACCAAGGTTAACCTCTTTTTCAGCTCATCAAAGCTATGTTGACACGCCTCTGACCATTCAAACTTTTCCTTTTTCCTTGTCAGTCTTATCAGAGTAGCAATTTTCGAAAATCCTTCCACGAACTTTCTGTAATAGCCAGCTAAGCCCAAGAAGCTTCTAACTTTTGTCATTTTCATGGGTGGCTTCCAATTCACTACAGCTTCTATTTTCTGGGGATCTATGGATATCTCTTCTACTAATACCACATGTCCTATAAATGCTACTCGATCTGGCCAAAACTGGGACTTGTTGAATTTTGCATAAAGTTGATGCTCCTTCATGGTTTGTAACATCATCCTAAGGTGCTCAGCATGCTTTTCTCGGCTACCTAAATACACCAAAATATCATATATAAAGACTATTACAAACTTATCCAGGTAGGGCCTGAAGACTCTGTTTATCAAGTCCATAAAAACTGCTGGGACATTGGTCAAACCAAATGGCATCACTAAAAACTTATAGTGTCCGTAGCGAGTCCTGAATGCCATCTTAGGAACATCTTCTCTATGCACCTTCAACTGATGATACCCTGACCTCAAATCGATCTTCGAAAACACCCTGGTTCTTTGGAGCTGATTAAACAAATCGTCTATCCTCGTTAGCAGGTACTGATTTCTAATAGTGACCCTATTGAGCTGTTGATAATCGATGCACAATCGAAAGCTCCCATTTTTCTTCTTCACAAACAAAACTGGAGCTCCCCATGGTGATGTGCTCGATGTAACAAATCCCTTACTTAATAACTCTTCCATCTAGGCCTTTAATTCTTTCAATTCTGGAGGTGCCATCCGATATGGCGTTATAAAGATAGCTTCCGTATCGGGTGCTAGCTTAATCTTGTACTCTACCTTTCTGTCCGGTGGTAACCTGGAAAGGTCCTTTGGGAAGATATCTAAAAATTCACTAACTACTAGAACCTCAGCCAACTGCAACTGACTATTATCTGGTTCTATTACATAAGCCAAATATCCTTGGCATGCTTTATGGAGCATCTTATTTGCTTTTATCACACTTATCAAGCTCGTAGAAAGTATCTTTCTCACCCCACAAAAGATTACATCTGGCTCCCCAGATTTACTGAATCTAACTTCTTTTTTATAACATTCCACGATGGCACGATGTTTCGATAGCCAGTCCATGCCTAAAATAACATCAAAGTCATGAATATTCAACACTACCAAATCTGTCTCAAATTCATTATCAGCTATTATGACCTTACTTCCCACATATATTTTATTTGTCATAAGTGATCGTCTGTGGAAAGTGATACGATCATACTATAATCTATGGGGCTTGTCTCTACTCTAACTCTACCCATAAAGTCCCCAAAGACAAAAGAATGGGTGGCTCATGGGTCTACCAATACATGTACATCAAAGCCAAATAATGAAATGATACCTGTGACAACCTTTGGAGCTACGTTAGCCTCATACTATGTCACTGTATATACTCTAGCTGCTTGGCTATGGGGTCTGCAAGGTTATCCTCTGGGTGGTATGCTCCTGCCATGTCTACCATTGGGCTGTTCTAGGCCTTTAGCTCCTTTGATTTGAGGGCCTCCCCTCTCTAGTCCACGACCCCCACTAGTCTACCCCTGTATTACGTATTTGGCCTCTGCTGGGCTCGATGCGACTACAATGGGGTAGTCCCTCATGAAATGACCCTCCATACCACATCTGAAGCATCATGTCCTGCCCATAAGACACTCATCGGGGTGTGATCTCCCACATTTACTGCAAACAGGCAATGACTTTCAGTGTTGCTTGCTCCTAGACCTACCGGATGACTAGACTGAACTCTGACTGGTTTGGGCCTTCTGACTCTGCTTGCGGCTGTCAAACCAAAAAGATTTCTTTTACTCTTGGCCATTTTATTGGAGCTACTTTGCTGTCTATTGGTTTAACTACGCTTCTGACTGAACTGCTGCTTTAGCTTAGGGAAGGTCTCTGCACTCCTCTTAACTTTGGTGGCTGCCTCCACTAACTCCCCATACCGAGTATACACCAATGAGGTTACATATGTCCTGTGTAAAACCCAAAACCGCGTTCGTCGGAGAGCGAAATATTTTTCCGATGGATCGCGTCCGGTTGGAAAAATATAATGCCCGAGTTCGAAAATATTCGGAATAATTATTTATGATTAAGAAAAATAAATTCGTGTTCGTGAAATCGGATTTGAAATATTAAAATAATTCCAAGTGTGTGAACCGAGATTAAATCAAAAGCGAATTCTAGGACGGACAGACGGAAACGGAATCCAGACTTGGAAATAAAAGCAAGAAATGCATGGAAGAATTTTTATAAGATAAATTAGTGCATGCTTGTGACACTTGTCACACATGCATTGGTGGAAAGCGACAAGTGTCCAAGAGAAACGAAAGTAAAGATATTTTATAAAGAGAAATGAAGAAATGAAGTAATAAAAAGATGAAACAAGATCCAAAAGCCCAGCTTAAGCATTCGGTCACCATATTTCTTCTAACTCAAAGCAGAGAGTGTGAAAGAGAGGGAGGTGCTGCTCGTGAGTGAAGAGAAAGAACCGAGCACTTTCATCAAGAGAAGGCGTGTGCTGCTCGTGGAAGAAGCCATCAGACCGAGTTGATGCAAGGAGCTGACCGAGAGCAGATATGAAAGCAAGGAGGACATGCAAGGGTAGATCGGAGCACTTCAGACCTTGCATGCAAGCTAGGAGGAGTTGTTGTGCTGCTGCCTCTATCGCCGGTGAGAGGAAGCTTGCTGCAGATTGCTATCGCCGGTGAAGGGAGCTGCTGGCGTGAAGGTGCAGCTGCTGCTGTAGATGAGAGCTGTCGTCGCTGCCTTGTGCTGGCGTGAGGTGTTGAAGACAGCTGCTGCCAACGCCAGGTGCTGTCGCCGTGTTCTGCCGCTGAGTCAGGAGTTGAAGTCGCTGTCTTGTCCAAGCTGCTGCCATTGTCATGTTGCTGTCGCCAATTGTGAGCTGATGAAGAGCCGATCTTGAGCTTATGGAAGTGTTGTCAGATGTGAAAACCATGGAATGGAAGGATAGGCAGTTCAAGGATGCAGATCTGATCTTGAAGGTGTGCATGCAAGCATGAGGGAGAAGTGAGTTGTTGTCACGGCTGTGTATGGAACTGCTGCTATCGTGGTGAAGACGCTGTTGCTGCCGAGCTCGAGTTGTGCTGCTATTGGTGTGGAGTTGAGGTTGCTGCTGCCTGACTGTCAAAGCTGCTGCCGAACAGTTGTCAGGTCAGGCCAAGAACACATTTCAGATCTGAAACGAAACAATATCAAAGGGGACAGCTTGCTACCGAGAACGCGCGAGAGATTCATCGCCGATCAGAAGCTATTTCGAAGCCGAAAACAACTCGCTTCTTGGGTAAGTGCTGCCCCATTTACCTTGTTGTGATGTTTCGAGTAAATAGTAAAGTGATATGCGAATAGAGTTGAGATAATTGATGATACTATGTTTGGGTTTAGGATTGAGAACCTCGTTAGTGCGGAGGTTCGTTCGTTTTGTTGTTTCGGTTGGTTTTGAATGATTTGGTGTATGATTGTACCGTTGAGTTTTGTTTACGGGCTGTTATAAGATGTAAATAGGGGCTGTTAAAGTATGTTTTTAGTTTCACATTCGTTGTCGTGGAAAATGGTTAGTATTAACGTGTTTTAAAGTATCGGATAGTCGTTCGGATATTTAGAAATCATTTCCGAGCATTTCGGTTGAATTTTTCCTTGAATGCAAGCGTTGTTAGTTTGTGATGTTTGTTGTCGAATATGAAAGGATTTATGAGGTTAGCTCGCTGCCCCGAGATTGTTATTAAGCCCATTAAAGTGTTTAAGTTGAAGTTAGGATAGTTCGAGTTTTAATAAAGTTAATCGGATAATTTTGTTTCGTGCGAAATCGTTAATTATCGAAATTTCGGAGTTGAAAACGAAAATGAATATACATTAAGCTTGCTTCCATATTTTCTTCTTTGTGTTTAATCATGTTTGAATATTCGTTTGCCGTGTTTTAAGTAAAGTCACAAGTTGAAATTGACAATAAGTTTAAGCGGAAACAAAGGAATCGCGCAAAACGCTTAAAAACGATAAATCGCGATAAATAGTGAAATCGCGTAAGCTTTAAGTTTGTCGTTTAATTTCGAATCTTCTGTTTAGTGAATTCATTAGAATCTGATTTTGATGATGTTACATTAGATTCGAATGGCATAGTTGTCGGTTTGGTAACCGTAGAGTTTCGAGTATTTTAAGTCCCGATGACGAATCAGTTTGAAATAGTTTTCCCGTGCGAGTATGAGTTATCCGTTTTGTTATCGTGTGAGGATAGTCACTTGAATTATTGTGTTTATAAATCCTCATATGGCTTAAAGTTTAGTTGCGCATGAGTTATGTTTTAACGACATCTCGATCGAAATCAATTGTAGGTGAATCAAAAACCGAACGAGAGCCGTAACGGGAAGCGGTGATAAGTATTTTGGAAGCAAGTTGTGAGTGTGGATTTTAAAATTTTTCATACATTTTATTATATAAATGTAAATCATTTAGCAAGTGAATTGTTTTGATATTCGAGTAAACTTTTATGATATCATTACATTTCCTATGAATGCATGTATATTTTTAACTGAGTTATGCTATGAGTATAAGCATATATATATTCTTTAAGTAAAGTAAATGAATGAGTTGAACTCATATACATGCATCAAGATGTTGTTTGTGAAAGTTATTTTGCGATATTATAACATATTGCCGAGATTTCAATTTATATATGCCTATGGTTTACCCTAGCCCCTAAGATTACAGCCGGCCGAAGTATTCCATACGTGTACGGTAGTTGGGGGGAGTTACTAACTATGGGGGGATCGAGTCTGTCAGTCACCCTCTGCACGTATGGGATAGTGTAGATCTGCCTGATGTTGGAGGGAATCGCGATCCCAGAGTTGCATCCACATCTGCGACTACACATAGTGAGAGTTCCCCTATCCTAGTGGCTTGTCTTCGCACCGTCACGAAGGACAAGATTTCCCTGGGTTGCCAGATAGGCTAGTAAGAAAAATAAGAAAAGTTTTTAAGAAAAGTTTGATAAGTAACTTTCACATGTTTTAAACGAGTATCTAGTTTTCAGAAAAAGTAAGTAATAGTTTTCCAATCTATTTTTGGGAGGAATTGTATTTTAAGCAAAAGTATAGTTATGTAAACTTACCCACTCACTGAGTTATTCTCACCACTGTTTTCCTGTTTTCTTAAAAATCCTCCCTCAGGTGCAGGTACGAGCAGCGCGGCAGACGTATCTCCTTCGGACGTACAGGCCAGTTAGACACGCGACCAGATTGCACTATTTTCTAGTCATAGCATCATGTATTGTATTTAATATCATTATCCAGATTCTCCAGTTTTGTAAATATTATTTGAGTTAAGGATTTATTGTAAATATCATGCATGACGTTTTAAGATTTTAACCCAGTTACTTTTCGCCTTTTGCATGATTGTGAGTTTAATAAAAAGGGCCTGAGGCCTATTGATTATGGAAATATTTGTGAATACAATTATACAGGTTTGGTGTAGTATTTTACAGGGTGGAATTTTAGGAAAAACAGCCGTTGTGCTGCCAGATTTTCATGAAAATCCTATTTTTATAAAGTTATTTTCAACGAACAAAATTCTCACCCATTTTCAAAACTAAAATGTTTTCAAGTATTTTAGAAAAGAAAATAGGCTTAGCTCCTCGGGAACTTTCCAGCCAGAGCAGATCTCGACTGGGAAGCCATCGTGGGGTTGTCGGGCAGGTCGCCTAGTTAGTAGTTAGAAAGGGGCCTGTCATCCTGACCCTCTGACTCATCCCTGCTGTTCATCTTTTGTTCTTCATTCTCGACAATAAAATGAACATGACAGACTAACTCCGAGAACTTCTTCTCGTACTCTGTCACTGTAAACATTCCCTGATCAAATATGAAAAACTCCTTTATCTTTGCGTTTTTGTAGCTCTTGGGAAAGAATTTATCGGTGAACTCTTTCTTGAAATCTACCTAAGATATTCCGTTCTAATGCGCTCTTTGATGCACCTTCCACAAATCTTTTGCATGATCTTTCAATAAAAAGGTGAAGAAAGTCATAATCTGTTCTTCTGTGCACCCTATGACCTAAAATATTTCTTCATTTCTTTCAAGCCATGACAAGGCACGTTCTGGCTCACCAGTCCCATTATATGGCTTAGTACCTAGCTTACGGATGCGCTCAATTGATACCCCGGTCTCACATAGCTGATTGAGTGTCCCTGCTAATATCTGTGTCATCTGTTTTATATTTCCTAGAGTAGGTTCTGATCGGGCTGGCTACGATGACTCTGGATGGGAAACATTAGCTGGTACATTGGCTGACTCGTCAACATGCTCTTCCTCTTATGGGGGTGTCTCTGCAGCTACCCTCCTCGTCCTAGGACAATCACGACGCTGCATATCTCTATATTTTTTCCAAATAGACATAAAAATCAAGTTAGAATACTAACAATACATGAAATAACTCTAGAAATGTAAAACCCAAAACCTCATCCGTCAGAGAGCGAATTATTTTTTCGATGGATCGCATTCAATCAGAAAAATATAATTATCAAATCCGAAACTATTTGGAATAATTATTTTAAAATAAGAAAAATAAATTTGAGTTCGTGAAAACGGGTTCAAAATTTATTAAAAAAAATCTAAAGGCAAAAGTAATTAAAAGTGGATTCCAGGACGGACGGACGAAAACAGAATTCGATTTCGAAATTTAAAGTGGGAGAATGCATGGGAGAAATAAAATAAAGTAAAATTTGTGCTTGAAAGTGACACTTGTCACACATGCAAAGGGTGAGCAAAAACAAGTGGCATCATTTGGTAGCTTTTATATTAAAAAAAAAAAAATTGAAAAGCAAGATTAAAAAGCAAATAAACATACTATATATTCCTTCTTGACCGAGAGTGAGAGATTGAGAAGGAAGAGAGATTTGTGAGTGCTGCTCGTGAAAGAGAGAACCGAGAGTGAGAGATAATAAGCGGGAGAGTGATCGTGAGAAGGAGAGAAATTGAGGAACGAGCTACTGTTGTCAATCCGAGATGAAGCAAGCTGAAGGAGAAATTCAAATCTGAAGCAAGTTGGATACATGCAAGGGCAGATTCAGAGCCAAAAAGTTGTGCATGCAAGCAAGAGGAGGCCATGAGTTGCTGTCAGGCTTGGAGGAGTTGCTACCGTGTCCACTACCATGAAGTGCTACCGAGAAGCTATTGTAAGGCCGTGTGTTATCCAAGTGCAGATCGAGCTGAAGCACAGTCCTCTCTCCTACCCATTTGATCTTCATCAAGCTGGAAGCTCACGCATGCAGGTAAGGATGAAAGAGCTACTGCCGTGACCTTGTTGTTGCCGTGAGCTTACCGTTGTGTGAGCTGCTACCGAGCAGCTGCTATCATATCAGGCCGAGAAATCATTTCAAATCTGAGGCGAAGCAAAAATCAAGAAAAGACAGCCATTGGTTGATCTGGAGAGGAAAGACAGCGCATGCAAATAAGGAAGAGGCAATTCAGTCTTGAGAAGAGGACAGCAGCATTTTGAGCGAGTTCGAGTTGAGGTAAGTGCTGTTTCAAGTGGTTGTGTTGTATGTTTTGACTAATTTTTAAAGCGTGCATGTGAATTAGAATTGAGATATGGTTGATAAGTGATGATTTATGATTGGGTTTTAAGATTGAGAACCTCATTAGTGTGGAGGTTTGCTCATTATTGTCCGGTTGTGTTTTTGGAATGAAATTGTCATCGATTGTTTTTGTTACGATTCAAGTATGGGTTGTTATAAGAAAGTTAGGGGCTGTTATGTTATACTTTTAGTTTCGAGTTTGTTGTCGTGGAAAATGGTTAGTATTGGTATGTGTTAAAGTATTGTATAGTGGTTTGGATATTAAGAAATTGTTTTTGAGCGATTCGGTTGAGTTTGTAGCGAATGCGAAAGTTTTTAGTTTGTGATTTTCGTTGTCGAATATGAAAGTGTTTATGATGTTATCTCACTGCCTTGAGATGTAATTAAGCCTACTAAAGTGTTAAAGTTTGATGTTAGGATAGTTTGAAATACATTTAAGTTAACCGGATAGTTTTTCTTTTGCGCGAAATCATTAAATTGTCGAAATTCGGAGTTGAATCGGGAAATGAATATTGTTTAAGCTTGCTGCCATATTTTTCATGTTTGTGCTTTAAAGTGTTTGAATATTCATTTGCCATGTTTTAAGTAAAGTCTCGAGTAGTAATTGACGATAAGTTTAATTGGAAGCAAAGTAATCGCGCGAAACGCTAAAAACGATAATTCGCGATAACTGGTTGAAATCGCGTAAGTTTTATGTTATTCGTTTAGCTTCGAATCTTCTTTTTACTGAATCCATTAGAATGTGATATCGATGATATTACTCTAGTTTTGAATGACATAGTTATCAGTTTTGTAACCGTAGAGTTTCGAGTAGTTTATGTTGTGATAACGAATTGGTTTGAGAGAGTCTCCGCATGCGAATATTAGTTTTCCGTATTGTTATCGTGTGGAGATAATCGCTTGAATTATCGTGATTAGAAATTCTCGTGTGGTTTAAGTTTCATTTGTGCACGAGCCGTGTTTTAACGAAAATTTGATCTAAACCAAATTGTAGGTGAACCGACGAGCGGACGAGAGCTATATCAGGAGTGGTTGATCAGTTATTGGAAGTAAGTCGTGAGTGTGCATTTTTATAAAATTTTCACGAAATCTGTTGCATGAAATTATTAATGCAATACTATTTTAGTTTAGGATTATTATGTTATTCAGGTAATATTTTAGAATATTATTGTTTTCCTTATAATGCATGTATAGTTATATATATGTATTTAGTCTTGAAAATACATGAGAACGTCATTTTAAATAATGAAGTTTTTGCTCTAGAAAGCAAGTTTTTCGGTTTTAAACCATAACTAGAAAACGAAAGACGTATGAGATAATTCTAAAAGTGATTAATATGCTTGAATGCTAAGTAAATATAAGTTAAGCGTAAGTTTTAAGTGTATTAAAAGATTTTTAAATGTTTTTAGTTTATCTTGACCTCTAGCATAACCCAGCCGAGGTACCCTATGCGTGTATAGTACTAGATGGGGGGAATCGTAATCCTAAGTTCTCGTACACCTAATAGACGGGGGGAATCGTAATCCCAAGTTCTCGCATTTCCTAATGTTGGGGGGAATCGTAATCCCAAGTTCTTGCATCTGAGCACACGCAAACAGAAAATTTTTAGTATTTCATGTCATATAGATTTTTAACTTAAGAGCTTAAGAGAATGAGTTTTTCTAGAGTTACCTTTCTAAGTTAGTAAGGAAATGAAATATGTCAACAGACGTTAGTTTAGAATCTTTTGCTTAAATAAACCG
Organism: Dimocarpus longan; assembly: GCA_022984855.1. Classification (NCBI taxonomy): domain Eukaryota; kingdom Viridiplantae; phylum Streptophyta; class Magnoliopsida; order Sapindales; family Sapindaceae; genus Dimocarpus; species Dimocarpus longan. Next base: position 12,498,876 of record CM041013.1, read on the forward strand.
TATCGTTTTCAAAATAATAATGAAAGCAGAATTTATTATTATGCACACTCACTGAGTTTTTCTCACCCTTATTTTCTGTTTTATTTAAAATCCTTCCCAGGTGCAGGAGCGAGCAGCACGGCAGAAGTATTTTTATCGGACGTATAGGCGAGCTTAGACGCGACCACGCTGCACTAGTTTTAGACAAGTTATCATGTACTGCATTTACTATCGTTTTTAGATTTCTCAAGCTTTGTAAATATTGTTTTGGATAAAGGGTTTTATATGAATATCATGCATGATGTTTAAGATTTTAATTAAGTTGCTTTCCATATCATTGAATATTTTAAGCATGTTGCGAATGATTGTGTATCTGAAAAAGGGCCTGAGGCCTATCAGTTTGATAAAGATATTGAATAAATTTATATAGGTTTTGTGAAGTTTTTACAGAGTGAAAATTTTAGAAAAATAGTCGTTGTACTGCCGGATTTCCGTAAAACTCTTTTTCATAAATTATTTTCAACGAACAAAATTCCTACCCATTTTTAGAATTAAAAGAGTTTAAAGTATTTTCAGATGAAGAAGAGACTTAGCTCCACGAAAACTTCCCAATCGAAGCAAATCTCGACTGGAAAGTCACCGTGCGGTGCCGGACAAATCCCTAACTAGTATAGTTAGAAAGGGGCTTGTCAAGAAATCATGCAATGCCTCAACTTAACTCTTTATACTCATGCAATCTGAAATTGCTTCATGAATAAAAATAACTTCAAAGCATTTTCTAAATTTTATCTCAAAACTTTACGAAACCGGACTCTAATACCAACTTGACGAGACTCGAACCAGATGCTCTCTAAACTCTTATTTGGAGGGTCTCGCCGGGCACTCTAATGAGCCTCTTATAACCCTACTCATGGTTAAGAGAGACCCACGGAGCGAACCCTTAAAATACTTTGCCCATTTACTTTGTTTTTACTAATTCAATTTCTATTTCTTTGAAAATAGTGGGGTCAGTGTTAGTTTTTTGAATTTGATTTAAGAAAATTTTAACAAACTTTTAACAGCATAACGACTGTATTTTTAAGGTTTCTAAATTTTTTCTACAAGAAAACACACTTTTAACTATTTTCAATAACCACCCAACTTCTTTTGTCCAAAAATATGCATTTCAATCACATTCACATATCAATCAAAAAATGATAAGTACCATTTTGTGTGTATATATATATATATATATATATATGTTATATAAAAGATAGCATGTTATTTACATCATAAAAACTTATGATACAAATTTTTCAAAAGTGTTTCAAATGCGCAAAGTTGATACATGCATTTTCTTTATGTTGAATTTCAAAATGTAAATATAATTTGTATGATTCATCCTTCGGTTTTCGCCCACATATATTTTTGATGAGGTGTTTCTTTTTCTAAATTTTATCTCAAAACTTTACGAAACCGGGCTCTAATACCAACTTGACGAGACCCGAACAAGATGCTCTCTAAAGTCTTATTTGGAGGGTCTCACTGGGCACTCCAATGAGCCTTTTATAACCCTACTCATGGTTAAGAGAGACCCACGGATCAAACCCTTAAAATACTTTGCCCATTTACTTTGTTTTGACTAATTCAATTTCTATTTCTTTGAAAATAGTGGGGTCGGTGTTAATTTTTTGAATTCGATTTAAGAAAATTTTAACAAACTTTTAACAGTATAACGACTGTATTTTTAAGGTTTCCAAATTTTTCCTGCAAGAAAACACATTTTTAACTATTTTCAATAACCACCCAACTTCTTTTGTCCATAAACATGCATTTCAATCACATTCACATATCAATCAAAAAATGATAAGTACCATTTTGTATATATATATATATATATATATATGTTATATAAAAGATAGCATGTTATTTACATCATAAAAACTTATGATGCAAATTTTTCAAAAGTGTTTCAAATGCGCAAAGTTGATACATGCATTTTCTTTATGTTGAATTTCAAAATGTAAATATAATTTGTGTGATTCATCCTTTGGTTTTCGCCCACCTATATTTTTGATGAGGTGTTTCTTTTTCCTTGATTTCTTGCAAAAGTACCTGAATAATTTATACACTACAACAAAGGAAATTTCGTTAGTTTAATTAACGTAGGAAATATGATAATGATTGCATAAAGCTTTATAATTTATTTAACTGTTCATAAAGTTTAACATAAAACTCTATTACTAAAATTATCATGTGTATCCCTAAAACTCTAGCCATACAATGACTAACTATGTCCCTCAATGCGGTAAGTCACATGACGATTTTCAACTGACACTAACCGTGGCACCGCTGAGATATTTCGACAACTACGTACGAAATTTACTGCATCTCAAACGTAGTGCTAAATAATCTATAATCTGAGCAACTGTATGCGAAATTTTTTATATTACACATTGTAGTGCTAAATATACTGTAACTCTTTTACAACTACATACGGAACTTTTTGCATCACATATTGTAGTGTAAAAATCAGCCACTAATCTTAGCGACTACGAGCGGAATTTTCTGCATCGTAATATGGTGCAAATACTATAAATCCAGATGGCTAAGTGCGAAATTTTCTGTGTCGCATGTGTAGCACTAGATAGTATGAAAATTTAGGGAGTACACTTGGTCTTTGAAACTCTTTTCACTAAGTGCATAAAGCACAAACTCACTTATTTTTCAATGCTTTTAACAAAAACCTAACACTCAAGCTTTTTGAAAAAAACTTTGTTTTCAATTCTCATTACTAAATCCAATATAAAGATATTTTACAAGACCCGAAATTGTATTTGGAAATCATTTTATAAATCTTTTAACAATAATACTTACATTTTAAAGTAAGATTAAAATAGTGTAAATGATGTAACACTTACCTCGGCTCACGACTTGCTAAACGCTTCAACATCCTCTTTGTGGTCTACTTGTTTGCTTGTCACCTGTACATCACATTCTTATTTAGAGTGTGCTACAATGAGCTAACAAAACTATACACATTGCTTTTAACACAACTCACTCTTAAAAACTTCTTTTTCACTACAACCTTCCTGACTTGATTCTAACTTAACCGAATTTTTAAAATTCTTGTTTCTTTTCATAAGCTTTACTTATATACCCCTAGGAACATCCTCACACAATCTGTATCATTCTCAGAGGCTTGAAATGAAAAGTCAAAATTTTCGAATCCCCTATGACCGAATGCTGTTCACAACCAATTCTGTGGGCTTTTCGCTTCTGTTTTTGCTTGGATCATCTCTCCATCTCTCATTTACGTCACCCATAAAACAGTTTTGAAAAATTCTAATTATAAAGGGGTGAAACCTATGAAATACCCCTAGTTTTCGACACTTTTTCGTGTCAAAATCTACCATTTTTACGTTCTAAGCTCAATTTGCTTTCTACTATGATTCTTAGACTTATATATGCTTGATTATAGATTAATTGTCACACTAAAATGTAAAGATGAAGTGGCATTGTATAGTGACTACAATTGCCCTTCATCTAGCCTAACTATACTTTTGTAAATATCTTTTTCCATTTTGAAATTCTATCTTTTCCATATGATTTTCTAACTTCTAATATACATGAATTCAAGCTCAAATCCATCAAAACTCAATGAGGTCACATACTCCTTCCTTGGCCATGACTTACACACACTCTCACAACATACTACTTTTTCAATTTCTCAAGCTATTCTTTCTCAAATATTTAATCATTTACTTTAAACATACTACTTTATTTACTTTAAACATACTTAATTCAATACCTTAGAGTTCATCCCATATGAACCCTAGGTTGCATTTCATGCATGATTTCTTGCAACCTAAGTTTCCTTTTTACTTTGTTTAGGTTCTAGACTTGCTTTAAATCAAAAACTCCATCACAAACCTACCAACAACTAATCCAATCATCACACACATTATACAAACCCAACTAATATCAATCTTAATGAAAATGATAATAACTCACCTTACTTTTGCTTTAATCTTGATTTCCTAACTTGAATAAATCTTAAAATCTTGCTTTGGATCCTTGGAATTGGTTGGAAAAACTTGCTTCCTCTTCTTCCTTATTGTCGTCCCTCACTCTCTCTTTTCTCTCTAATTTTTGCTTCTTAAATGACTAAGTGTTAGTGACTAACACCAACCACACATATATATAGGCAATAAATTGTTTGAAATGACCATAATACCCCTCTTTGATATTCATCTCACTATTTGATTCAATTTAACTAAGTATTTGGTGACTAACATTCACTTATTTATATATGACTAACTCTTAATTAAACAAAGACCATTTTGCCACTTATGAATATAAATAACTCTTATTTGTAAAAAGACTATTTTACCCTTCTTTGGCTTTTGTTATTATAATGATCAAATACTTTCTAAAATTTTTATTAACACTTTAATATCACTTATAAGGACAATATTGATGAAATTTATCATTTCATTTTATAGTTTTATCGACCAATACTAGGAAGTTTGAATTTAGGAATTAGGGCTTATATATTTTCTTAAAGTGAGGCGAAGGGCAAGTCCAATGTAAAGGATTATAAGTCGAGCTGGTTTTACATTTCCTATCCTTCGCTTAAAAAACTCCATAAGTTCAGTTTTGTCCTTGGTCTAGGTAGATAAATGAGATTGAATTTCTACGAGCTATAACCGATTTTTTTTTTTTAATTTACTTTATTTCACCTCGCAGACTTGATAAGAGATATGGCAGGTTTTACTAGGGATGAGGCCAAGCTTCTTAGGACGCTCGTGAACTCGGGAGAAGGAAGAACAATCATGCTTTTGACAGTGAACTTCTTTAAGCCCATCAAATATCTCCTTCTCTGAGCAGTGAGCTGTTGGATAGTAATAAAGACATCGAAATTCGAGGGGAACTTGAGCTTGCTTATACTTTTGAAGTTGTTGACAAAGTGGAGGCAACTCTGGTCCCTCAAACTACTTTAGATATGGTGAAGCTTGCTCTTTTCCAGCATCTTTCAGCTCAACCTGCCTAGTCCACAACTCCTTCAACCGCTACCTTTGCTGGGGCGACCTCCTCAGTTAAAACTTCAAAGCCCTCAGAAGTCCAGGCCTACCCCTCGTAGCCAGAAGTGGTCTAAATTAAAGATAAGCAAGTGGAAGCTTCTACTCATGAGATTTGAGCTGCTCCAAATGGTGGGGTAAAAAGAAAATCAGTGCCCAAGCATCCTCTGCCTAAGTGATCTCGAGTCCATAACGGCAAGCAGCCCGAGGTTGCAAGGAGAAGAGATGAACCTCGGGCCAAAGTGCAACCCCAAGACTTGCTAGGAAGGACATACCTCGACGTCGCCCTCTACAGCTTGTCTAAAATTATGGAAAATGCTACCGGGAGCTTGGACAAAGAGAGTATGCTAGACAAGGGGTTATCTAGTCATATAGCTCGCTACGGGCTACTGGTAATTTCAAATACCTTCCCTTTTCCTACTTTCTTGATTTAAATATTAACCTGCTGCTTTTCAGGCTGTTATGGCCGCAATGAAGCAGATGCAACAAGTTACGACCTTTAGAGAGGAACGGGAGAAACTCAAGAGTGAAAAGAAGAAACTAAAAGACGAGCTCTCGTTCACGTCCATGGACGCTGAGAAAGCCCATAAATCAAACCAGCTTCTTGAAGTCAAGCTGGGGAATGTTAAGGAGGCTAGTAGAAAAGTTGAGGATGCTTTAGCTCAAGAGGATGCAACTCATGAAGTCGCGAGGTTGAACCTTACTGCCAAGCTCCTCAGGAGTGAGGAGGAACTGGAGAAGGCAAAGGACGATCTAAATATGGCAGTGCAGCTAGTAAAAGAGGCCGTGTAGCGAGCTGAAGTTGTTGAAAAGCAAATGCAGGAGGCCATGCAGCGAATTGAGACTATCGAGATGCGAGTCTCCAAAGCTAGGGAGGAGGTAAAATCAGAGACCTCTTGTAAAACCCAAAACCTTGTTCGTCGTCGGAAAGAGAATTATTTTTCCGATGGATCACGTGTTCACTCGAAAAAATGGAAGAAATAAATAAAATAAATTGGTGAATGAATATGACAAATGTCATGGTAAGCAAATGTCATTCATACATGAAAACAAGTTGACAAGTGGCATCATTTTGTAGCTCATATATATATAATTTCTTTGCAAAGCAAATTAAGAGTGTACAAGAAGCTCTCGGTCACAACATCAAAAGAATCACTCTCTCTCTTTCAAAACTCTCTCACGGTCTCACTTCAAAAGAGAAAACAAGAAGCAATAGGCACGGTCACTTTGTCCTTGAAGCCATCAAAACCGAGAGCATCATCAAGTAAAATCACAAGTAATCAAAGTGAAGGCAAGCAAGGAGCAAAGCCGAGAGAGAAAGGAGCTGATGAGGTGAGAGAGAGGCTGTTGGGCGTGACAAACTAGCAGCTACAGCAATATCTTCTTGGAAGGTCTCAGCCCGTGCATGCAAGCAAGAGAAATGTGAGATCTGAAACCAAGAATTTCATCTTCAATCCTTGAGCTAAGAGAAGCCTATCCAAACTGTGATCTGGTATGTGTGCATGTGCAGACCGTGAACCAAGTGAGAGGCCGTGAGCTGCTGTTGTTGCCGTGAGGTGCTGTTGCTGCCGTGAGGTGCTGTTGCTGCCGTGAGGTGCTGCTGCTGTTGTTGCCGTAAGGTGTTGTTGCTATCGTGAAGTGCTGTTACTGCCGTGAGGTGGTGCTGCCGTGGGTGAGCTACTGCCGTGAGTTTCCATTTGCATTAACTTGTTGTCAAGGATGTGTGGGTGTTGTTTTTGAAGGAAATCAGCACATGCAAAGTTGTTGTCATGAGTGATTTTAGCATCATTTTGTCTTCGCGAACGTGTGGGAGCTGTTTCGAAGCGAAAAACAGCTCAGGCAAAGGTAAGTGCTGTCCCGTTTGGTTTTGTGTGACGTTTTTATTAGTTTTTATTGGTTACATGTTAATTTGGATTGAAGGGAACTCGCGGATAAAAGCATTGATATGGGCAGCACCTTCACGCAATCGTTTCAAAGTTTCAAAGTGAATTCTGAAAGGTATATTGAGTTTTATTAATGTCGTTTGGATTGATAATGATTATGTTGAGTTATGGATGATATTTGATAACGTTATGATTGGGTTTTAGGATTTAGAACCTCATTAGTGCGAAGGTTCGCTCGATATTGTTTGGTTATGTTTTTGAATGATTTTGTCAACGATTATTTCCGTTGTGAAATTGGTTATGGGCTGTTATAGGAAGATTTAGGGGCTGTTATGTTACGTCGTTAAATTCAAGTCCGTTGTCGTGAAAAATGATTAGTGTTGATGTATTTTAAAGTATCGAATAGTCGTTCGGATGTTGAAAAACCATTTTCGAGCAATTCGGTTAAGTTTCCACGAATGCGAATGTTATTTAGTTGCGAGTTTCGTTGTCAAATGTGAATATGTAATTGATGATTAGCAAGCTGCCATTTATGTCATTAAGCTCATTAAAATGTTAAAGATTGATGTTAGGATAATTTGAAATACATTAAAGTTAATCGGATAGTTCGTTGCGCGCGATTATAAGAAATTGTTGATTTCGGAATCGAATCGAAAAATGAATCAATGAGTAGTGTGCTGTCATGATTTTCATTTTTGTGTTTTGAAGTGTTTGAATCTTAGTTTTTCATGAATTGAGTGAAGTTACAAGTTGTATTAACGATAAGTTTGATTGGAAACGAAATAATCGTGTAAAACGTTAAAAAAGATAGTTCGCGATACATTGTCAAAATCGCGTAAGTTTTACATTATTCGTTTAGATTCAAATATTCTTTTTATTGAATCCATTAGAATGTGATTTTGATGATATTAATTTAGATTCGAATGGCATTGTTGTCGGTTTCGTAATTATAAAGTTTCGAGTAGATTATGTTGCGATAATGAATTGGTTTCGAGATAGTTTCCGCGTGCGAATATTAGTGTTTTCTGTATTGTTATTGTGTGAGGATAATCGCTTGTAATGTCGTGATTAGAAATCCCCATGTGATTTAAGTTTAGTTTGTGCGCGAGTCGTGTTTTAACGAAATCTCGATTGAAACCAATTGTAGGTGAATCGGCAAACGGACGAGATCCGTATCGAGAAATGGTGATAAATCATTTGGAAGCAAGTAGTGAGTGTGGATTTTAAAAGTTTTCATACATTTTATTATATGAATGCAAATCATTTTTAGCAAGTGAATTATTTCGATATTCGAGTAAGATTTTATAATTATCATTATCTTTCATACAATGCATGTACAATTTTATATATATCTCGTTATAAATGTATATATATATATATATATATTCTTCAAGTAAAGTAAATGAGTAAGTTGAAATAATATACATGCATAGAAATATTATTTGCGAAAGTTATATTGTAATGTTATAGCATATTGTCGAGATTTTATATATCTATATGTCTTTGGTTTACCCTAGCCCCTAGTTACACCCCGCCGAAGTATTCCATACGTGTATGGCAAGTTGGGAGGAGTTACTAACTTTGGGGGGATCGAGTCTGTCAGTCGCCCTCTGCACGTATGGGATAGTGTAGATATGCCCGATGTTGAAGGGAATCGCGATCCCAGAGTTGTTTCCACATCTGCAAGTACACATAGTGAGAGTTTCCATAATCCTAGTGGCGTGTCTCCGCACCGTCATGAAGGATAAGTTTCCTTGGGTTGCCAAATAGGCTAGTAAGAAAACGAGAAAAGTATTTAAGAAAAGTTTGATAAAGTATCTTTCGCATTTATAAATTGAGTTTTATAGTTTTCAGTAAAGTAAAGTAAGTAATAGTTTTTCCAACCTATTTTGGGAGGAATATTATCTTGAGCAAAAGTATAGTTTATATTAAATATACCCACTCACTGAGTTATTCTCATTGTTATTTCCCTGTTTTATTAAAATCCTCCCCAGGTGCAGGTACGAGCAGCGTGGCGGAAGCATCTCCATCGGACATACAGGCGAGCTAGAGACACGACCATGCTGCACTAGTTTTAGACAAGTTATCATGTGCTGCATTTACTATTGTTTTCAGATTTCTCAAGTATTGTAAATATTGTTTCGAATAAAGGATTTTATGGTGAATATCATGCATGATGTTTTAAGATTTTAATCAAGTTGCTTGCCATATCATTTAATATTTTTAAGCATGTTGTGAATGATTGTGTATCTGAAAAGGGTTTAAGGCCCATTAGTTTGATAAAAGATATTGAATGAAATTATACAGATTTTATGAAGTTTTTGCAAGGTGAAAATTTTTTAAAAACAACCATTGTGCTACCGGATTTCCGTAAAACTCTATTTTCATAAAGTTATTTTCAACGACTAAAATTCCTACCCATTTTCAGAACTAAAAGAGTTTCAAACATTTTCAAATAAGAAAGAGGCTTAGCTCCATGGGAACTTTCCAGCCGGAGCAGATCTCGACTGGAAAGCTATCTTAGAATGCCGGGTAGGTCGCCTAACTAGTATAGTTAGAAAGAGACTTGTCACCTTCGGCAATTTCCTCTATACTTTATGGGTAGGTTAACGAATCTTATTATTGAATACTAAAGATTTAAGGACAAAATTGTTCATGCATTTTTGTGCCATGTCAATTTAGATTATTAAATACTTAAATTACAAAATTATTGTTTTCAATGTGAATAAAAAGAGATTTTGTTCTCGTTAAAAATTAAAAGTAAATTTTAATGTCACATGGAAATCGACATAAAACATTAAAAATAGATTTGATTTTTTAAAAAAATATTTTCACTTTTTTTTTTCTAATTTTCCTTATATTCATTTTTATTCCCAAATATTTTCAAATAGAGCCACCCAAAAAGTTCCTTGCTACGCCCTTTTTTTAATAAAATGTTTTATTACTGTTATATCCTTATACACAACAACTTAAAAGTACATATTTTGTAATTAAAATTTTCAGTTAGCTTTACAAACCCAATTTAGCATACATCCTAATAATATATACAAAATCAAAAGTAATATGATGTAAGAAAATATAATTTTTATAAGTCAATAAGAAATGGATGAACAAAGAATTGATTTAATGAATTCTAAATGTATACAGGTATGTTTATTTGAACTTCTAATATGTTTGATGGTGATATTTTTTATAATTATTTTTATGGAAAATAAAATTATATATATTTGTTTAACAAAAGGAATTAGTTTAATTCTACTTGAGGAAAAAAAATTGTTTTGTTTAAAGAAAACAATTTTGTTCATAAGTTTTCATGCACATAATGTTCGCAAAAATAGCAAAAAGAAAAATAATATGTATACATAATAAAAGAAAAAAATATTTACATAAATTTTTTTTTTGGGCATTTCATCAAACATATATGTAGTGCACACTAAAACTAGGAACCAACACTACTTCTATACAATTTTGTGACTTTACTTTTTCTTTAGAGCATTTCATCAAACAAATATGCAGTCTTTTTATAAATTAAGATGAAATCAAGAGAACCTAACAATTAACATATCTAAAAGCCATTTATGTAGTTTCATCACTCTATTTATATTTTTAAGAAAAATGAGTCTCATCACTATAATCATTACTATAAATAAATTATAAAAAGGGAAAACTAAACGAACATGAAGGGAAAAAAAAAACAGAAAACAAGAGATAAGGAATAAGAAAAACAATGGAAAAAGTATGAACAGAAACATGGATAAAAGTCTCAATCAAAACCAAATTAAAATAATAGAAAAAAAAAAACTAGAATTGTGCATTAAATGATTGTAAAATGGGGTGCAATAACAAAAAACACATGATTAAAATTATTTTTAATGTTGAAAAATAGTTTTGGTATTTTAAAGGGTGTAGAAAGCAAAATTTTAATTTTAACTTTTTAATATAGGTTTATAAAGTAATTGGGTGTAGCAATGAAATTTTTGTGTGGCTCTATCAAATATGAGAATTCCATTATTGTTAAGAGGTGAAAATATGTTGAATCTCTATAAATCTAATATTTCCAATGACATCTTGTGTTTTTGTTTTTCATCTTATTCAAAAAAAAAAAAAAAAATCAACTTTTGGTTTGAATTTTTGCTTCTTTTTTTTTTTTTTATTCAAAATATCCAATTTTTGGTTCTCATCTTTTGAATTTAAGATTAAAATTAAACATTGCTAGTTTGAGATTTTTTTATATGTGGTTTGAAATTAAAAAAAAAAAAAAAAAGAATAGAAGTGATCCATCTCTAAAAGAGCAGATTTACCCCTTATCAAAGCAAACATGCTCCTCTCTAAAGGAGCTATATTTGCTCCAATAACAATCAGATAACATGCTTTTCTTAAAGATAAATTTGCTTCAGCTTTCTAAAGGAGTTCGTTGGTTCTCGATTTTGATGTGTTGTTTGTTAGTAAAAGAATGACAAAAGAATTAAAATGAAATTATTTTGTTTATTGTTTTGTTAAATAGAAAAAAAAAATGTTTAAGTTGGGTGTTTGTGTGATGAGAATGAAGTTAGGTGTTGGGACTTGAAGTGATGAAGAAGAGTGTTTAATTAAAAAGTGAATGCTAAATGCAGAAGATGAAAGATGGCGAAGATAAAACATTAAAGAGTCTTCTTGAAGGCTCTCTCTAGAAAGAGAACCAAAAAAAACTCTTCTGCCCTTAAAGAGGGAAAGCTTCGTGGAAACCTTTCCTGGTTAGATCCGGTTAGCTTTTTAGCATTCTCTTGCTTCTCTCCTTTTTCGATCCTCACTAATTTCTTCTTCTTTTGGTCTCTCATCGATGTCCCGTTGGTTTTGGGGGTTTTTAGAACTGAATCCAGTTGATAAATGGATCTGACTCTAAAAACCTGACTGCTCTAATCTTGTTTATGTATCTTTCAAGTGGTGGGTGAAAATCAATGATTGCATGTCTCCTTAGTGATTCAAGGTAGTGATGATTCCTGGAGATCTTCAACTAGATTTTGGTGCTGCAATCAAAGATCTTATGGTGTATCAAGGAAGATTTATTCAAGTTTAGGAAGAAGATCTTATTGCCATAGGGGCTCCCCATCTGTTGCGCCATGCTCTATTTCTATATGGTCATCCTTTGTTGCTGTCTTTTGGGCTATAAAGGTTATTCTGCATAGTTTATTTTAGGTGTTACTGATTTTCATTCTTGTTACTGTTCTTTGTTTAAATTATGATTAGTTGTTTGTGGTTGGCTGGATCCAATGTTGCTTGGCCATTTCTATGTATGGGAACTGTTTGATATTCCATTTGGCCTTCCCTACTTGATCCTATGATAGGGACAAGCTCTGGTGTTATTATGCTTTTATGATAGCCCCAAATTTGGTTGGTTTTAAGGATGTAATCTTGTAGTTCCCAAAGTTTGGATAGTTGTTATAAATTTTTAGTATTAAAAAAAAAAAAAGAAAGAAAAAAGATAGTGAAGATTATCAAATGAAGATTTTGACAATTCAAACTAATAACATTGTTTATTTCACCTTCTAGGGTCTTTTTAGTCTTTTCAACAAGTTTGATTGTTGACCGTGTGAAATTAACAGTGCAACTCAATCTAGTGCTAGGGGGTATCTCACAAGGGTGGAGCAAGGATTTTGATTTTAGAGGGCCAAAAGGAAAATTTAATTTTAAGTTAATCCAAATCTAATATTTAAAAAATAAGTTATTAAAATCAAACATAAAATATACTATAGTGGTATTAAAAATTAGTGTATAAATGAACACCAGTTTTATAAATTGAATAAAATAACAAATATATATAAATATAACATCTATTTCTTTAAAAAAAAAAATTATATGTACCAGTATTTATTAAGTTGTTAGTTCAAAGAAATAATATACAATAGACTATTCATACTAAAAATGTAAAAGAGTTGTGGAAACAATAATAAGGATGCAGAGTAAAAATGTTTTTGCTAGAATATTAATATTTATAAAGGTATTTTATACTTGCTTAATTATGTCATTTTAAGTAATTTAATATATAGATATTTTAATAATTAAAAATTTATTAAAAAAAGGATACAGAGCGAACTTTTTTAGCTGGCAATAGAATCACCCTACTTTATAATTCTCATAAAATAAAAGTTTAACAATATATATATATATATATAATTATGACTAGACAATTAACAATAAGGTGTAAATCATGTATCAACATATACTCTGTGTGAGTGAGCATTTTTCTTTATCCTAAAAAGTCAAGAGTTCAAATTTCACCTTTATTCTAAAACATAAAGTGTGAGTAGTTTTCTCTCTTCTTCCCACCATAAAAAAATAAATAAATAAATAAAATATAGATAAAAAAAAAAGGTCTCTTAAAACTATTAAAAATATATGTAATGAATGTTAATTAAATTACTGAAATTAAAGTCTAGATAATATAGGTATCCTAATATTAATAAAAATATATTTAATTAATATAAAAATAAATTATTGAAAAAATTAAAAGAAAAAAACTCTCATTGGTTGAAGGCAGCCACGGCCCCTGTGGGCCCCCTCTCTCTGCTTGTGGTATCTCATCTTAACCCTTTTTAATTGCTTGTTGCAGGAAAAGTTCTCCAAGCTGCAGGAAAAGAAGGCCTGAATTGTTTCTGCATAATACTTTGGAGCATTTGGTGGAACAGGAATACCTTTCTCTATGAAGGCAATCCGAAACCTGCTCAAGAGCTAGTAACTTGGTCCATTGACTATTTGAAAAACTAACATGAAGCAAAATTAGCTTTATCATCTAACTCGAACTCCTTAATAACTCAACCTCAAAACATTCCCTCTTGGCACCCTCCTCCTACAAATCTTTTGAAGATTAACACAGATAAGGCTTTGAAACTAGCATAACTTAAGACAGGTCTGGGAGCTATTATTAGAGACTGCAAAGGTTGGGTTATTGCAGCTCTGTCTAAACAATTTTTTGGTAATTTTACAGCAGAAATAGGCGAATTGCTCGCCCTTCGTGAAAGACTCTTGTTTGCCAAATCATTGAACTTGTAGATTTGGAACGCGAAAGTAGATGCAAGCAAAGTCACATCTCGGATTTCCTTTAATGTAAACTATGTAGATGATGCTAGTTGCTTAGTTTCGAACATTAAAAACTTATGTTTTGAGCTAGGACATTGTAAATATAGCCATATTCCTAAGAGAGGCAATGAAGTTGCCCACTTTCTAGCAAACCTGGCGCTGTCCTCTAATCAAGAGTTTGTCTGGTTGAATAACAGCCTAAATGATGTTCTTTCTTTTGGTTCATATAAGTTTACTACTTCAAAAAACAAAAAAACAAAAAAAAAAAAGAAAAGTGAATGAAAGTGACTTGAGGCGTGGATTATATAGGTAGGCACGAGCAGGAACTTAAATTTTCAATGTTTAAAACCTAGGAGGCCACTGAAATCGTTGAGGCAACTGAAAGGGTGTCTTTATTAGAGATGAGTACCCTTATTAACTTCTAATTGGAGTAACTGACAGATGTGCTCCATATTCGAAGGGAACAGTTACTCAAGTCATACATCCAATCGACATGGAAGAGCCCTTAATCAAGATACACAAAATAGAAGATATCGGTTGACTAGAAATTGTCGAATGATATATTGGATACATGGAGTTGTTGGTTGAAGGAATCAGATTTTTTATCATTACACACTCCTCTAATTGATAATATTGACCAAAGGAGAGTGAGGGATAAGCTATAATGGTAAAAATCAGCCTTATATAGGACCAATTAATTGATAGATAGGTGGAATGGCCTAATCTAGTAGCCCAAGTGTTGGGCTCATACTTAATCCAGCCTAATTGAGGCCCAAAATCGTATAAGCCATAACCAACAATAACTCTCAAATAGCTCATTGGGTATTAAGGAAGGTTGATCACCTTGCATGCAAGATTTGCTGATTAAGTGTAGAGGTGTAGATTAAGGAAAAGGATCCCTTAATCTCAACTATCGTTGCACCTTTACAACGACTCTCTCCCCACTTATAAAAGAAGAGCAACCAAAGAGGTAAGGAGATCTCTTTTCCCTAGATTGTTAATCACGCAAAATGTCTCTAGACACTCAGCCAACATCACAGATTACACTGTCACATGACAGACACTCTCATCCTACTCAAATCTCAATTATCGTCTTCGTCACTTGTCGTATGCCAGCATTGCAACTATTAGTTGTATGCTTCCTTTTACTTTATTTTATCTTCAAACATCTTGTAACACCCCTTACCTCGAAATCTCATTTTAACAAGAACCAAGGTGAAGGACGTTACGATTCCATTCTGAAATTCATTTATTCGTTTTTATCAAAAACTTATTTATTAGAAAACGAAAACTCATTTATTATCATCAAAATTTTTGTAAAATCTGGCAAAGTTTCCTTTATTTTTCTGAAAAACCCAAATTTTTAAAACCTGTAAGAAATTAATAGTACTTCTATAAAATTCATTTCTCAACTACCATTCGGACCTCCCGTCCATTTCCACTCCACTTCAACACACAAACAGTTATAATATTCATTTCTTCAGTAATATAAATTTTTCAAAAACATCATAACCCACAACAATTTTTTTTTTACAACTAATTTATAACATTTGCAGAACGTTAAACTTTACAAAAGTTCACAACAATGTCCATACATGTGAACATACACATGAATATACATATATACGGTACAAAATGGTGGTTACCTAAAATATGATGTCGGATATGACTCGTAAAGAACTGCAGGTACGTTGTCTTCAATCTTTATCTACAAGCCCAACTCACCTACCTACGCGTGGTAAATCCAACACGTTAAGTATTTATACTTAATGGGTGTACCCATTTTATATCACAAACACAAATATATTTTCGAAAACGCTACATTATTGTCAAATAAAACAAAAACACAATTTCCAATTATCAACACAGTTTATAACATAATATCAACGAATACATCAAAATCTCAATATTGAATATTTCAAATTCTATTTTTCATGCATAATTACAATTTTGCCCTTTATATAAAACATTTCATTTTATAAAAACATTTCACACATAATTACTATTTTACCCTTTATTTTATTTTATTTTATTTATTTATTTAGAGTCCTTGGTAAAATCTATCACGATACCTTGGATCGGTAACGGGTCTCTTGGTATCGACCACTCGGTGACTATCCTCCAGAATAAACGGCATCCCCAGTATTGAACACTTGGTGACTACCCACCGGGTCGTATATCACAATCGATTTCGACTTCAGGACCGGACACCTAGTGCCTCTTATAATCCATCCGTCAAAAATTGTATGTCGGTGAAACAGTGTAACACTACTAATATATCTTATTGGCTAGCCAACTACCAATCCCCAGTTACTGGTGACTAATTTTACACGGGCCCTTTATTTTTTTTACAATTACAAAACTTTACAATTTATAATAAAATTTTACTCGCGTAATATTTTTGTTTCGATTTTTATTCTGTTTTTCAAATTTCTTTTGAGCATCACTTTAGGTCATTTCAAATAACCATTATGCCCCTAGTTTCAAAGTCAAATTTCAATGAAACCATTTCTCTTTTTCTTTATCACAAATTAGGTCCAAAAGGGGAAATTTTCAAATTTTTTCTTTCCTATTCGATTTTTCAACACATAGATCATTCAAGCATCATCCAAATAACATGCAAATGGTATGGAAATAATGAAAATACCCCTAGGGCACTCTATACATCAAATTCGAACATAGGGGGTGTATTTTTCGAAAATCATGTTCGAAATTCTTTTTCATTCCATAAATCATTCAAAGAGCATGCTAATGACATATAAAAATCATCCATAATCAATTATCATGTTAAAGGAATAAATTCATCAATTTTTGAAAGGATTTTTACATTTAAAGTAAACTAATAAAAGAGAATTTTTGAAGTATATATACACCAACCTTTTTTGGGCTTTCCGCTAACTTTCTTGAACACCCAATTGAAGTCTAAGACTTCTCTTTACCCTTAGATTGCTCACCTTTCTCTAATTGAATACCTACTGTTTCAAGAAATTAATTTTGATCATCCCAATTAATTTAACTACTCTAAATACATAACCCACTACCTCTACATGCTCATGGATGCATTTATAATATTCCTAACCAAAACCTATATCAACTTACATTGATTTGCACTATTTCTAGTAAAATGCCACTTGAAATTTTGGTGAGTTTTTAAAGAAATAAAGGTTTGGATGAGTAGAGGACAGAAAGAACATGAAGTAGGGGTGATTTGGTGGTTAAAAATCGAAAAAAAAAATTGAAGAGAAATTGAAGAAAAATGAAGAAAGAGAGACGGCTATGAAGGAAAGGAGAACACGGCAGAATGGAGAATAAGAAGTTGAAAATTTTTCATTGTTCAGCACTATTTATAGTCACTAACTTTCATATTTACAAATTGACCCCAAAACTTTTTATTATTTTAAATTGACCTCAAAACTTTTTTTTTTGGCATTTAAGCCCCTATCACAAATGCTAACATTCTATTGGTCCATCTTGACAACTCATAATTCTACTAACTCATTCATCCTTATCCAAATCCAAGATTTCAATTAATTTTAATACTTTTTCAATTTAATATTCGAAAATTCCTCATTAGATCAAAATTAATCTCACACGATGCGATCCAATTACGCTCACTTTATTTTCCAATACTAAGCTTCCGTTCTCCGACTTATTTCATTTATATTCGAATTTAACTCATTACGCAGAAAAAGGTCTCCGAAAATATTAAAATTCGCCTAATAACGATCGAAAGATTTTATAATCGCACAAATTTCATTTAAATTCTAATTTAATCCAACTTATGAAATGTAATTATTTAATCAATGCACACTATTCGTACGGAAATAAATTTCGGGGCGTTACACATCTTTTATTCTAACTTGAGCATTGAAGTGTTTTTAACTGGCATCACCCCTGTGTCAAAGTAACCCATCATCTTCTTTTGACTTATTACAAATTACTAGATCCCAGAAAACTAATTGTAGAGTCGAACCTCCACATCAATAACTGTAGGAAACAACCCATTACAACTTGTGAATAGCATTTTCAACTAACTCACTGGATTTGCTCACCACCTATTAGTATGAGTAGCTGAATTAATACTTTCCTTCACCTAATCATGTCAATGGTCAAATTCTATCTTTGCTTTATTAAAATATAAAGTGTGGGTGTATTTCTCATTTTTGTAAGAGTTGTCATCTCCCAATTAGGGGAGTAATAATCTTAATCGCATTATGAGGGCATGTTTGTTACCTAGGATTGGATGATTGGATAAAATATGATCCCACCTCCTCTTTTATCCCATTGATGGGAATAAATTAGTCTAACCATTTTTTGTGGGACTAATTTATCCCCTATCAATTTTTTTTTTTTAAATTCTTTTCTTTCATTTTTATTTATTTATTTAGTTTGTTAATAATTTATATTTTAGTAAATCCCAAGTAAGGCTAAGGCCTCTCCAAATTGGCCACAACTCAGCTTCTAGAACTATGCAAACACCAAGAGATCTCATAAACCCCCATTTTAAATAAACCTTTCTCATCATGAATTAATTAAATCGTAGCTCTTTCCGTAACTCTATCCAAGCCGCCATCCATATTTAACTTGAACCATCCAATAGGAGGTGGACTACAAAAACTTGTAAAACACAGAGCTGTGGGAGTAGGGAACTTACTATAACAATCTTTCCATGTAGCGAAAATAATTGAAGCTTGCTTATTACAAAATCCGGATCATAAACTGCTTGGTTTCTGCAAAACCAAAGGAAATAGCAGGTGATCGTAAAGGTAAAAGGCCAAGTCCCTTTCCTAAATTGGTTATTCCTAGATGGCAGGTGATAGAATTCATCCTTGATAGGTCTTTGTGGTCACACTAGGCCCATAAGTTAAAATGGGGCACTCCATAGGAGGCCTACAAAGTACTATTTGGCTTGTGTACTCATGTCAATTCTCTTAACTGGTTTTTGGGTTAAATAAGTTTCTTTATACTGGAATATATCCATGTAATTTTTTCTGGTTTTGAGTCTAATATTTTTAAAAATGTAGTATTCAGCAGGATCTCACATGTTGATTTCATATTATTACAAATCCTTTTGTTAAATGCAATTAAATTGATTTGTAACAACACAAAATCAGGGTTATACATGAAATTTTGCACCAGAAGCCTTACCTTAAACATATATCAAAATTTTTATGCATTTTCTTCTCACTTTTAGATACAATTTGTTTTCTCACAATAATTTGTTTCTTCTTTATCTTTCCACAAATATAAATCAAATGATACCACTAATGACAAAGTGTTTGAACAAAGAATCAAATAGGGGATTCACTTTATCTTATTTTGATCATCAAATTATTAAAGACTGGAAAGCACCGCATACTTAAAGCAGCATCAAAGCAAATTAAACTTTAAGAATTTAAGAATGCATGGTGTGACATGACTTCATATGGTCTTGTGTAATTAATGCATGCAATTGTTGTTACTTTTTTCCTACTCAAATGTGTAGTTGTCATTAATTATATCCAAAAATAAAGATGGATGGTAGAATTCTCAGAAACAAATGTAATAATTGAAAGCTGATTTGAAATTAAACAACATGACTAGATTGAAGCACTTTCACAGCCACAACATCAGTATTGTTGTTGATTATTCACATCAAGGATATTAATGTATAGGGTCATAGTGCTGGCTTGTTAATTTGGGAGACGCCTGCTACTTGAACCCCATTGTACAATCCTTGCATCCCGTTCCAGAGTTGAAGAGTCTGCCTTAGTCAAGTGAGTACTTGGTTTTGAAAAGGAACACAGAGGACATACCCTATAGAACACATATGTCCTCCATGTTGTGTGTGTGTGTGTGAAATCAGGCACTTTTCCATGCTATTGTTTTTGTACATCTCATAAGATTTCTTGTGTTTTCATGTTTTTAATAACTTAATTATGCCTATCTTTCAGGGTCAAAAGGTAATGATGATGGGAACTGCTGATGAGACAGTCCCCTCAGAAGGGACCTACTTTTATGGAAGATCTTCCGGAAGATGAACAAGCGGTAGAACTGGTAAAGACATATATATCTTATATCCTTCCAATATTTTTCTGATAAGAAATGTTTTTTTTTTTTTCCTTGTATTGTTGTTCCTGTTGCTGTTTGGGGGCTTATCAAGCACATGTTTTAGTCTACTTGTGTCAAATAACTACATCGATGTCATGATTGAACTACACATTATTTGATTGAATCATGTGGACAAGTTTCTTATATATAAGTCTTTTTGTTGTTGCAGGGATCAACATCAAATGGAAGTGGAGAATCATTAGTAGCTACATCTCACGATGGTAAAAAATTGTATAATCCTCTTAATATAATTTTCTGCATTTCCTAACATTTGGAGCTTCTTGATATACTTTTCTGCATTTCATAACATTTGGAGCTTCTTGCTGTTTCCGCTAAATCCATCAATGAAAGCGCTTATTACTATTCAACATTCCTTTTTCTTTTCACTTGTTGATTGCTTAATCTATGTCTCAGGTGTTACATCTGATGCTGACAAGGAAACTCATAACTGGAGTTTGTGATTTGGTTGCTATGCTGACACATAAGGGCAGAAGTGGTGATTCAAGATATTACGTAGCTTGGGTTAAGCAAGAAAATGGTGAGTACATTGGATAAGTTGTTACTACTTTCGTAGGTGTTATTCAGCTTGAGTCCAATGTATGTATCAACCATTACTATATTTTGCAGGGAAATGGATTGAATATGATGACAATAATCCATTAAATTGTCCGGAGGAGGTAAGATTAACCTTAGTTTAATACTTGTATTTAAATTACCTATTCCCAAATATGAAATTGTTTACTTCAGATTTAAGCATGCATGGGCTTATTCTTAAATTTCTACCTGGAAAGAGCTTATAATGGTTGGAGGAGGAGGTATATATCTAAGGTCCAAAAACCAGACCATTATGACTGCATTTTATCCATTTTAGCTTTTGTGCTTCAGAAGTTTTGGATTTTCAATTTAGATCATTATGGGCATGATACTGAAATACGAGCTTACTTTTGGCCTGAAAAGTGTAGATAGGCAAACAATCATAATTCATGTTGTAAATAAGATGTTTTACAAGACATAGTCTCATTTTTTCTATTACCAAATTGATATTGTTACCAAGCAAACTTCTTGTGCATCATTATATTTTCTTTCACTTTTTTCTTGAAACTGTTTCTTTCCATTTTTGTTTCAGGTGATTGGGATTTGGCATACATTTGTATGCATAAGACTCGTGGAGTATTGATGTAATTCTACTGTAGTTTTTCAAGTTAATTTGGTTAATCTTTTGATTTTAAATCCCTGCAGCAACTTTGGTAGTTTGAGTTTGAGAATTGAACTAGGAATGGTCAATAGAATTTTACATAATTGTGTTGTATTGGTTAATTATTTGTGTCATATTGTCTTGTCATATATCTTTGTTGAATCTTTATTCTATTAGGATTTTTTTATTAATTTATTTTAAAATAATATGATGTTTCTAAAACTTCTTGTTCTCTAAGTTCAAATTTTTATCTTGTCATATTATTTGTGTTGAAAGCTTAATAATTTTAGGGTTTCTTTTTTAATTGATTTATTTTCAAATATTATGATAGTTCTTAATATTTATTATTTGTATTAATTTCTGAGTTCAAACTTATTATTATTATTAATTTGATAAGAAATTTCAACACTATATTCAATTGGTAGAAGTAAATCCTTGATGTTTTTAATCCACAGTAATGTATTTTAGTTAGAGTACAATTTTGGCTTTATGCAAGCACAAATGTTATGTTGATAGACTAAAAATCAATTACAAGAGTTAAATGTATTAAGTGGAAGTTAATATTATTGTAACTAAATGTGTTTGGTGAAAGTTGAAGTTAATGTCACCTAGGATCATTACATGTTGAAACTTGAGTTGATGTGATAATTTTGCCTTTTGCTAGGAACCTACATTATAACTAGAATTAAATTTTACATCAAAATGAATTTTCATTTCAAAATTTGACATAACTAATTGTACAATGAAACAATAAACTAGGAGTAAATGTTAGTAGACCATGTCTTTTTTTTTTTTTTTTTAATTATATAGGAAAACCATGTCCTCTTTTTTTTTTAACTTCGTCTGAGATAATATTGCCATCCTTTATTTATTTATTTATTTATTTTTCATCTGAGATAATGTTGCCATCCTTTATTTATTTATTTATTTATTTTTCAATTGTTTGTCACTTACAATTTGAATTAGATTCTTGCTTTAGCGAGCACTGCAAAATTGTGCCCGACTTTGACAGAATCAATAATTTATAGTGGAAGAATGTTGGTGTATCTGAAATTTTTATTTTGGTATGAAATTTTATAAAATTCATTAAATATTTTGTGTCATTTTCAAAAGAAACTGATCAACTCGTGTTTAGTACAAGTTTAATGCAAACATATGCTGCACTCATATGGAATATTTGTAATGGATTAAATTATACAAATAATTCAATGAATTACATGATTGAACAATTCTCGACCATTTCGCTGTGATCATCATACATACAATTAAGAAAAGAATATTAGAATTGCTTGGACAGCACTTTATACTTGAACCCGGATCAAAGCAAATTAAATTTTGCTTGGCTCCATTATAAAGCGAACCATTCCTTGATTCCTTCCACGCATTATAAATATTAGTTGAGTGGAAGGTAGCATTATCACAACATCTGATTTACCAAATATTTCCGATTTCTCATCTTTCAGTAATCAAATACCTTGTCTGAATATGGCAGAAGCTGTTGTTTCAAGAATCCTGGAGCAGTTGGCTTCGGTCCTTCGGCATCAGGTTGAACAAGAAGTAAAACTAGTTGTGGGTGTTGATGAAGAAGTGAACAACATCGCCAGTAATTTTCAGTCCATACAATGTGTGCTTGAAGATGCAGAGTGCAAACAAGTCAAGGACAGAGCTGTTGAAGATTGGTTAGAGAAGCTCAAAAAGGTGTCCTGCAACATGGAGGATGTGTTGGATGAGTGGGACACAGCCATTCATAAACGACGAATTATGGATGAAAATGCTTCCAAGCTTGTGAGAAAGGTACGTTCACTCATCTCCTGCTATGGCTTTATTAGAAGGCAAGTTATACGTCATGGCATTGCTAAGAAGATTCGTGATTTAAATAAAGCATTAAATGTTATTGCTACTGAGAAAAATAGGTTTCACTTGAGCTCAATCAATAGCTCAAGAGAAGTAGAACGACAAATAACTACCTCTTTTATAGATGAATCAGTGATTCATGGTAGAGATGATGACAAGAAGGCAATAACAAGCTTGTTGTTGAGTGAGAGTAGTTGTGGACCAACATCCATTCCTACCATTTCCCTAGTAGGGCTGGGAGGAATCGGAAAGACTACTCTTGCTCGACTAGTTTATAAAGATTATGAGGTGATTTCCCATTTTGACATAAGAATATGGGTGTGTGTCTCTGATCCTTTTGATGAGATAAGGATTGGCAAAGCAATCCTTGAATCTCTTAAAAACACCACACCAACCGTAAATGAATATGAGAGTGTCTTAAAAAATATACAAGAGTCCATTAAAGAGAAGAAATATCTTCTTGTCCTTGATGATGTTTGGACAGAAGATTCCAATAAAATGGAACAATTAAAAAACTCTCTTAGTTATGGTTCCAAAGGAAGTAGAATTTTGGTGACCACACGTAAGATGAATGTGGCTAAGGTGATGGGAAGCACCAACTTCATTGAAGTTGGGATGTTATCTGATGAAAAATGTTGGTCACTCTTTAGTCAGATTTCATTTTATGGAAGAAGTAGTGAGGAGTGTCAAAATTTAGAAAATGTTGGGAAGGCAATCGTAAAGAAATGTAAGGGATTGCCTCTTGCAGTTAAGACCTTAGGGAGTTTTTTACGCTTTAAACAAACAATTGAAGAGTGGCAGAGTGTCTTGGATAATGAGTTTTGGGAACTAGAAGATGTAGAAAAGGGGATTTTTGCACCATTGTTATTAAGCTATTTAGATTTGCCCTCAGAAATAAAAAGATGCTTCTTATATTGTGCCATCTTTCCTAAGAATCATGAAATAAAAAAAGGTCAATTGATAAAGTTGTGGATGGCTCAAGGTTATCTTAGACCAAAACAAAATATAGATTTAGAGTTAGTCGGTAAAGAGTATTTTGAAAAGTTAGCAATGCATTCATTCTTTCAAGATTTTGATAGAGATGATTATGATGATGAAATAAGTTGCAAGATGCATGACATGGTGCATGACTTGGCTCAATATCTTACAAAGAATGAATGTTATAGTGTAAATGTTGACGATACGGAAGAATTTTTGTTGAGCTCTAAGTATAGAAAAGCTTGCCATGCAATGATAGTGTTGAAAAGAGAAACCTCATTTCCTATCTCTATATTTGATAAAAGGAGATTGCGCAGCCTTCTATTAGGTGGTGGCAATTGCCCATTAGACGAATTATTCGATCATTGCACAAGTCTAAGGGCATTAGCTCTTAGAAACATACAAGTTAATGATGTTCCAAGGGGCATAAATAAATTGATACATCTAAGGTACCTCGACATATCAGAAAATAATGATATGAAAGAAATACCCAAAGCAGTATGTGAATTATATAATTTACAGACCTTAGATATTAACGATTGTATAAATCTCAATAAACTACCGGAAGGGATAGGAAAATTAGTCAACTTGAGGTATTTAATAAACAATGAGAGTTTTGAAAAGTGTAGATATATGCCAAAAGGAATTAAAAGATTAACTAGTTTGAGGAGATTAGAGAGAGTAGTTGTGAGTGGGGATAAGAATGCATGCACGTTTGAGTGTCTAAGAAACTTGAATCACCTTGTGGCTCTTGGCATTAAATGTTGTGAGGTGAATATAGGCCAGATTAATGAGGCAGAATTGAAGAATAAGACAAAACTCAATTTTTTGGTTCTAGCGTTGACATCAGATGTGAGTAATGAAGAAGCTCTTGAATACTTCCAACCTCCTCCAAATTTAGAGACATTAATCCTGGCGGGCTACAATAGTGACAATCGTTTATCCCTCAATTGGTTGATGTCTTTAACAAAACTAAAGAGGTTATTTCTCTCTTCTTGGTCTGGTTTCGAGAGTTTGTGTTTGGCGAAACTGCCATGTCTTAAATCACTCGATATTTGGAACCTAGCGAGTTTGAAAAGGTTGGGTGATGAATTTTTGGGAATGAGGAGTAATAATATGACGTCGTCATCTTCATCATCATCAGTTGTTGCTTTTCCCAAATTGCAATCTCTTCAGTTTTATTTCCTGGAAGAATGGGAAGAGTGGGATAGTGCGAGTTGTGGGAGAGGAAAAGAAGACATCAAAATCATGCCATCTCTTCGTTCTTTAAGTATTTTTCGGTGTTCTAAATTACGGACATTGCCAGACTATCTTCTACAATTAACAACACTAGAGAAATTTTACATGGCTTTGTGTCCTATTTTGGAAAAAATTAAGGAAGCGGAGAATTGGGTCATAGGTTCTGGCATGCCAAGAATCAAAATATATGAAAATTCAGAGACTTCCTTTCCATCAGTTTGTGACAATTATTCACCGGTAATTACTTTCTTCATCATGATAATATTTCAACTAATAGTTTCACTTTTCATTATCATAATCTTAATCCTTTGAAAAACAGGATGAGGATGATGCAAAGGAAGACGAGGATGAGGATGAGTAAGTAAAATGTTTGAGAGCAATCATTGGAGCACCTGCTCTCAAACATTTTACTTAGCAAGGGTGGAATTATATCTGGAATTTTGGTCTGCTTCAGAAAGTTTATTCTTTGATCAGCAGATGCATAACAGGTGCTTGAAACATTTAATTTAATTGAAGGGTAAGCTCAAAATTTATTTTTGATCAGTATTATTCTTTATTTCTTAAATTAGAATAATACAAATTATGTTTGTATTTTAGATGGGGAATATGTGTGATACAGTGCTTACATTAATTTCTTGTTGCAGTGTTATACTTGTTTTTGGGAATCAAGAGCAACCATTAGCAGAACAGAGACCTTCAGCTATGCAGGAGGAGAAAACTTCACAAGTAATGATTTTCACTTTGTTGCCGGTCTTAATTGTGGTTTCATCTCCCATTTTAGACTTAAGATTCGGTTTTTCCATTGGCTACTAAACTATGCAGTGCTTATATTTGAGTTGATACAAAATTTAAGTTCTAGTTAAAGATTGACTTTCTAATGTAATGTTCATAATTATAGTACACAATTCTTTCCTGATTCTGACATGCTGGCTTTAGATAAGTGAACATTTGAAATGTTTGTGTGGAAGCATTTCACATTTCAATCATATATAAGTATATGTTTTGATAAACATAATGAATTTGGTTCCTTGATGTTCTGCACAGGGAAGGACGAAGAGGGTTAGGCAGCCATAAGTGAGGACAACAAAAATCTTTAAGATTTCAAGCACCCAGGGTAGCAATAAGAATGTGAAGAGCATGAACATGGGTGCAAAATCTTACGATTTCAAGAATGTTCCCGTTGATATGAGAACCGGTGAACATAAGTCCGAAGCCTTCATCGAAAAGAATGTAAGTACAGTGTACATAACCTGTAATTGGGTATCAAAAACATTTTATTCTTGATATAATACTCAATATTTTAGTTCAAATTAGTATATTTGGAGTTTCTTTTTAAATCTAATGCAATTTTTTTTGGTCGATGCAGCCATTGGGACAAGTTCAAGCTTCTGAACAATTTGATTTGCAGCTGTTTGTTTAGATTCAAACGTACTGAATGTGTTTTTCCTTATGGCTATTATCATTTTTTAACTAGTATGATTAATTATCTCTTATGCTATGAGTGTTTTGGCATGCAGAATTACCCAATACATCACTGAACAATTTGCTGTAGGGAGCAGCAATAACATGCCCAGGCAAGCCAATGCCACAGCTATTGGTATGGAAGGAGGTTGGGGCACATCAATTCGACCCTGTTGCTTCAAAGTTGAACTGGGAGATTACGTTTAAGCTAACGTTTGGCATGACTACCATCTCGATGATGGGCTGTGCATAATCCTTTGAAAAACAGGTTGAGGGTGATGCAATGCAGGTGCTCAAATGATAGCGTCAATACATTTTATTTGGCAGGTGACATTATCAAGTACCAAGAATCAATAGCGTCACAGTGGCTTTGGGTGTAAAAGGGGCAAGAATAACATATCATGGCCTGCTGTAGAAGAGGAAATGATTTCACAATTATTCAGGTGTGCTTACCATTTGTCATATGAATCTTTAATTCATTCCATTGAAAGCTACTAGTTATTTCATATTCTGCTTGTTAGTTTCATAAGTTGGGGCTCCTTCTTAATGCCTTGATCTGGAATTACCTGCCTACATAATTTCTAGTATGTTTTCACGAATTTTTTTTTAGTTTCTTGTACTACATATAATTGGAGTTTGATGGTTTATGCAGGGTCTCAAATCAGAATTGTGTAAGGCTTATTTGTCCTTGTGCTATTGTGCAATTTACTTGAAAGAGTCTCGATACTATAACAATTGGCTGGCCACGGTAAGAGAAAGGATTTTTTTTTTTTTTTTTCTTTAAAACATATTCTCCGTGGTAGCTTGCAATTTGTTGATTATATGTTTTTTACTTGAAAAAAATCTTGCAGCAATGCTTGCCAAAGTAAGAAACGACATCATGATTTAATTTATTTTCTTTGGAATTGATTCTCATTGTATAGTTTATAGTCCAAAAAAAAAAAAGTTCTTGATCATTTTCTTGTTCTTAATGATTTCAAGCTAATAAACCCGAATATCTTTGGTGATATTAGGTTCTAGGTCCAATTTGGTTTTTTATATTAAGTGTGAGTTAGAAATTAAGCAATTGGATTGAGTTTAGCTGTTAAAAGGACTTTTTTCAATGCTTTGGATAGCTTGTAGGCCATATTTTACAAAAAATAAGTAAACCTACATTTATTTGTTTTTTGCTGTTTGATTGCTTACTCTATACCCGGGTAACTGCATTCATGATTGGATAGCAGTGCTGAGCCATAAAGTAAAGAGAGTTGATTCAGGATATTATGTAGCTTGGGCCAAGAAAGAAAATGGTTAGTTCTATGAAATATGTGTTTAGTACTTCTATATTGTATCATTTGGTTTTAATGTACATTTTGATCTCAATAACTTTGTTATTCTTTCACAGGGAAATGGATTGAATAGGATGACTGTAATCCTCCTATTCTGAGTGGGAGAAAGACATCATTGAACTATTTGAAGGAGATAAAATTATCTCCCATTTTTAGATGTTGGTCTAAAAATTGTGTTTGAGAATCTTAGAAAATGGATTATCCTCTGGAGTTGGATATTTTCACTCTTTGTTTAAGCGATCCCTGCAAAGAGTTGGAAGCCTATAACCAGGTATCTATTTATCTTTTGCCTTAATATTTTTCTCTCCTAACTTTAATTCAATACATTGTTTTATAACTTTCAGAAACTAAAGGATCAAAAGGATGAAAAATTTTGGTCTAAAAGCTAGTGAGAATGATCTAGTTTGAAAGATAATAATACCAAATGAGGATGAAGAGACAATAGGAGACTGAATTGTACTTGAATATATGAACTCATAAATCTGTATGTATTGACAAGGAAACTCTTGGGAAGAGTGGGATTGTCCGATTTCTAGAAGAGAGGTTGCAAAAACGATAATCATGCTGTGTCTTCATTCTTTAAAATTGGTTGCTGTGATAAGTGTTTATTTTGTCAAACTTGTTACCTATTCATGACAATGTCAAGAATGAAAGTCTCAGACAACAGAAACTATCGCCTACTCACAGGTAATTAGTTCTTCTGTGATCTTAAGGTTGATTTTTTTAATATGTAATTAGCTTCTTTATGACTTCAATATTGAGTTTTCAATATTATATATTTGATGTATATTAATATTGACCGTGGTTCAATTCTTTGATGAGTAGAGTTATCTAGATAAGAAGCTCAAAGACTGGTTACATTCTGCAATCAACAATACTGGCGGAATTGCAAATTGAAAATTGTCCTACTTTTGAAAGGCACTACTCAGTTAAGAAAGTCGAAAGGCATTACTGAGTTGAGAAAGTCGAGAACTAGGTCACAGACTTTAGGATCCCCAAGATCAGAATATATCATAATTCAGAGAACTCTTGTAATTCATTTGGCATGACGATGTCAAGTATGAATGCTTACGCAATTGAAAGTCTGAAACTGCCACCATTCAATGGTAATTAGTTCCTTCCTCCTTCCTCATGATTTCAAGTAAGAGCTTCACTTTTGATTAATATAATGACAGTACTTTTAGTCTTTGAAAAATAGGGCAATGCAGAGCATAACGTCACCAGCTAGAGAAGAGGAAACAATTTTATGATTTTTTTTTCTCTCAGAATTAATTTTTCAGGTGTGCTTCCTTTTTGTGTTATGAATCCTTTAAATATGCTCTATTGATAGCTACTGAAGTACTGGACTATATGTTTGTGTTTGAAGTTAGTGTAAAACTTCCATTCTGATCATTGCTTTAGATACATGTTTGTGAAAACAAGTATTCGAAGCAAGTTTATTTCATATTCTGAAAGTTAGTTTCATTAATTGGGCTCCTTAATTTCTTTTTGGTAGAATAACCTGCCTATATGTTTTTCAGTTACGTTTTAGTAAAAAGTTTGACCTCATATAATTGAATTTTGATGGTTTACATAGGGTTTCAAATATGAATTGTAAAGAGCTTATTTTGATTTTTACATATGAAATTTACTCAAACGAGTCTCAGTATTCAAACTATTAGCTTGTGAAACTATGAAAAGGCTCTCTTTTAATTTATTTTCTTTGAAATATACGAGTCCTTCTGGCCTCCAACACGTCAATAGACAGAGAAACACCAAACCATATCAAAATTTTATTTTTTTTCCTGTATCTAATCGTCAAGTCTTAAGATGTTTTGGAGGAAAAAAGTGGATTATTATGGTAGAGTACACTCCACAACAAACTTGGTAGTAGATGGATGCAATATAATTTTTGGATTTTTGTCTTAGTCTTTTATGCTGAGTCAGTACTAGTCTTCCAATTTGACTATATAGATCACTTGAGAGTATATATTCTCGACTAGGAACTATATGTTGGAATACTTTATGTTAAATTGACTTATTTGATTAATTTTGACTTTTGAGATTAAATAAAAAATTGTCATATAGATGCACTATTTTTTAGTTTAAATCTTGTTTATGTAGGGTCAGCAACATGAATTAAAAAAAATAAAATAAAATAAAAAATTCTCCCTCATGTTGTATGCATTTTTCTTGCATATTGGCTTGTTAAGGTAAGAAATGGCTTCTTTTAATTTATTTTATTTGGTATATATTCTTCTTGAATAGTTTGCAATCTGCTAACTAAACCTAAAATCTCTTTTGTAACATAGGTTTTAGGTCCAACAAAGACTCTCATCAAGGCATGTTCTTTATATAAATTATGATTTAGAAACTCAGCAATCATAATGTGATGTTTGGTTTCTTTTCATGTATAAGGACAAAGAATTTAGCATATAAAAAGAAATCTCAATGTTATGCTCTGAATATCTTGTAGTATCTGTTATGCTTTGAATATCTTCTAGTATCTTCTAATAGTTTCATATTTTTCAAAGATGAGTATATTTGCAACAAATTTTCACGTCTTCTTAACCAGGACATTCTTCCTGTAGATGCACTTATAAACTGACCATAAGAATTGTGTTTTCATTAAGTTGAAGACTATCAATGGAAGATGTTAATACTATTTAACACACCTGGTTTTTATTTATTTTATTTTATTTTATTTTTTGTTTTGGCTGTTTGATTGCTCACTCTGTGGCTCACGTAACTAAATTCATGATTTGGTCGTCTTCCTGACTCATAAGGGCATGAGGGATGATTTCAGATATTATATAGCTTGGACCAAATAAGAAAGTGGTCAGTTCTCCCGAATATGTGTTAGTACTTCAATGTTGTATCATTCTGTTTCAATGTAGTTTTGAATCTTAGCAACTTTGTTATTCTTCATAGGAAATTACTTCCTTAAATTCACTGATAATTACTTCATGATTTCAAGAGTTTCAATTTTGATTAACAGTATGACGGTACTTACTATGAAAAATAGAGTGATGCAGAGCTGCTGCTCGAAAGATTGCTCCAAAACATTTTGCATGGCAGGTGCAAGGGTGACTTTTTTCAATACCTAACTATAAGCTAAAACTTTTACATATCTATTTGCTTTTACTGCAAAATACTACTCAGACTTTGGTGTTTCATGCTTAGCATGGGAAGAGTAGCATAACATAACCAGCCAATGAAGAGGAAATGATTGCACAATGTTGTTTTCCATATTAATTTTTCAGGTGTGATGAATAGCATATGAATCCTTATATACATACATATTTATATACATACACACACATACATACACACTACCATGTAAAAATATGCAAGCCGGTTTGTTAAGTGTAGTAGAATCAAATTGTCTTATGTCCCAGAAGATCAAATTAGCTAGTTGTATTCTCTGCCCAATCCTTGATTGCTTAAGTGCACAAACTATGTTTGATTGATTTATTTGATTTTCAAATTTTGAACTGATTGCATTCCAAGTATGTTAACAATTTGTAGTTGGTCACATAGCAAATCAATTACAGAAGAATAGACATATGACATTAGTTTCTTTCTTTATGGCTGAAGCTATACAGGTCATATCTGCTCTGGTGCAGCCAAGGGAGACTGTAGTTTCTCTATTCTGACATCTTAACCTGTTTGAAGTAGGTGCATATTCATATATGGCTATATCAATTTAACTGTAAAGCCTGAAAGCTCCTATGATTTTGATGTTTCACCTTTTCTTTGGTTTTAGGCTCTGGTCCTATAAAGCTTAATCTGGTCCCCAACATAAATCGCAATACTAGAAGCATCAAATTTGATTAGGTAATTCGGCAACTGGAATGATGTGTACTTTTGTCTTCTGCAGAAAAGTTCTAGTAGTCTTAATATAATTGAGAAAACTTTTCAGTGCTATGCGTAGGAAACAGGGCATGCACCTTGGGGTATGTATGTGATTGAGCAAGACAGCTCAAGTCTTCTTTCCAGAAAAAAAAGAGTAAGAGAAATGATTTAGTTGCAGATAACATTAAGAATGTATAGTTTGTGACAAAGCAAAGCAACTATAGAAGCACATGAACTAACTAACAAACATATGACTTTGTTATTTTCTTTATGTGTTTAGCTATATTGGACAAATCTGCTTTGATGCAGCCAAGGGATATTGTAGTTCCTGTATTTTGACATCTCAATTCTCAAGTTGTTTGAAGTAGGTACATATTCCCATCTCGATTAAACTTTAAAACTTTAAAGCTCCTATGGTATCGATATTTCACCTTGTCTTTTTGTCTTTTTTCTTTCAGGCTTGTGTTCAGTAAAGATTTCATTGGGTGCTAGACTAAATTGCAGTTTTATAACCATCAATTTTGATAAGGTAACTAACCAACTGGAATGCTGTATATTTTTGTTTTCATATTGAAGCAAGAGATCTAGCAAAGTCCAACAGATTTCATAAAACATTTCAATACTATGCATGATAAACTAGGCATGCAGTTTAGAGTGTTTTATGTGAACCCTGACTCATAGTTCCTAAAAGTTTAAACCTTTTCTTCCTATAAAAATAATTATCCAGCTGTAAAGTTAAGCGCCTTAACCTTTTTTTATGTTGCATGTCTCTTGTCACAATATTCACAAATATATATATATATATATATATATAATTAAACGAAGTAATGGAACATTGTGAAAAGAGAGATGCAATAACCCAAACTACCCAAACTACGTAGATAAAGTGTGAAAGATGGCTAGAGTACTTTTCTTAATTGAGAAGCAAGATTAATTTGGTTATTTATATACTATAATACCATTTTAATATTGTTAAAAGTACTCTTGAAGGTTGCTCAGTTATGGCCATAAGGTTGTTTGACTCACAATGTTAAATTTCAGGTGTGCTTAAAACATAAGACAACATATTATGGCTTTAAGAAAAGCAAAGACCCAAAAACAACTCAGTAAAAGAAAAAAGGAATAATAGTGTGTATCGCTAGGTGAGCTCTCATCATAATTGTTCTGTGTTGTGTGTGGCTTTAGTATTATTTTTTAGTTAATCAATTATCATTTCCCAATCTCAGGTCTGCCCAATTGTGGAACCATGAAGCATGATGAAGGCTTAAGCATGGGATTATGCAACTTCCATTACATTATTGTTAAACATGATTGTATTTTAGCACTCAAAATTGTTGGAGGAAGTTAGTACTTATTACATTACGTTGTTGTCAATTTAGAAGATTATTAACATTTTTCACTTCATACGATGATGAAAAGTATTAAATCAATTCTTAAACGATAACTATATGGATTGAGAACCTTGATAATACCTTTTATTTTGAGAAAAGCATTAAATCAATTTTCGAATCTTTATTTTTATGGCAAATTCAGTATTTAGTTTTGCCAAAAAAAAAAAAACTTGTTGTAACACACCTAAACCTGGTCAAGTCCATTGGAGCAACAATTAGTATACAATGGGCCGATGGTTAAAATCCATATCCAGTTACTACCAGAAATGCCATGGCCTGGACCTATACTACTAGACAAAATTGAGTCCAAAGTTGGATTTTAGTTCGATGGATTCTACTTTGATCAAGTCCAAAGAAAACTTGGGTTTTGTTGAAAAGTAACCCAATTTGTGTGACCCATTGCAACGTTGACCTTTTTTTCTAAAAGCATCGGACGCTGACTTATTTGGGACGAAAATACCCTTACCATGCCGTTTAAAATTTGAGTGTCCATCACTGTGTCTCTAAGAAACTGTTCAGTATCTGGCCATTCCCAACGTTTTGTGACTCATTGTCCGACCTCATCACCGTCGCATTGTGCCAGTTGCCGATCGCCACCCACGACCGACGACGTAAACCCGACGGTCCCTGCGTCATTCTCTGTGTTGGTAGGTTTTTGTGTTAGTGTTTGTCAAAGAACAGTGTAGGAAGGCCGACCCACCGTCCCACCTCATATCCGTTGCATGCCAGCGATTAGCGAACTCCACCGACGATGGACAACGCAAGGCCGACCCACCCACCGTCGTTCTCTATCCGTGTAAGTTTTTTGCGTTATTTTCTGTCATAGAAACCCTAAACGACCGAAAGTTGTAGAAGACGAGGAAGAGGGAAGAAGAAGGAAGACATTGAGGGAAGAAGAGGCAAAAACGCAAAGGACAATAAGGAAACAAGTGTGTGCTGACTGAGAACCGCGACAGCGAGGAAAATTTTTTACAGTAAGTATAGCTGACACACTTTTGTAAACTATTGGATTGTTGTTGTGGTTGAGGTTGTTAAAATTGTTGAGTTTGTGTTTTGAATGTTGTAAAATTTTGGATTGGAGTTGTCGTTTTTGGGTATTATAAACCGTGAGTTTCAAACTGTTGGTTTGTGTTGGATAATGTGGTGCTTGTGGTGGTTCTTTGCAAAAAGGGATAGTAAGTCGTTGTAAACATTCCCGCCAAGTACGAATCCAACTTGGAGGTTGGGATTCTGAAGCTTCAAGTTGGGATTCCCAACCTTTAGGTTGGGATTTATAAGTTGAAACCAACCTGAAAGGTGGGATTCCACACTTGAAGGTTAGGATTCCCAACCTTCAATGTGGGATTGCATCTTGCAAATTGGGATGCCCAAATTAAAAAATTGGGACGTCCCAAATGAGATTGACAATCTATAGGTTCCTTGATTTGGGGTTTGATTACACTAGTTTTCAGGTGTGAAGTCATTGATGATGTACCGTAATTGTCTGTGCTTTAAATGTTCTTTTGTATACAACCGAATATGTACTGATATGATATATATTTTAAGACTTTTTAATGATTAAATGCGGTAATGAAAATTTAATGTGTTCTTTTATAAATACAGGTTGGGCAAATGGAATCTGCAGTGTCAATCCCAAAGATCATGGACTCCGATCATTTTAATTCAAAAGTTACATGCTTCTCCAAGTTGGGAGCCATAAGTGATAGCGGAAAAGTTAAATGACGTGCAATTGGAGATGTTCAGCACTTCATGCTTTGGTAAACTGTTACACATAAAGGACCTGAGGTTTGTCGGTCAATTAGTGCATAACTTGCTTCTCCGGCAAGTGGATCGTGATGATTCGGAGGAGCTGTGGTTTGCACTTCTATATGACAATGTCATTCGGTTCTCTATGCAGGAGTTTGGCATCATCACAGGGCTTGATTGCGGGCCATCCCCGTCCGACAGGTTAGATGATGAATGTCCATCTGGTGAGAAGTTCAGCGAAAGATTTTTTCCTGGTACCGGTAAAGTTACAAACAAAAGTCTAGACATGACATTCAGGGGTGCTACGACGGACAATGATGAGGACATTGTCAAACTGGGGTTGTTGTACTTTTTAGAGACCGTGTTACTTGGGAAGGATCCCAAGAACCATATTCGAAGGAATACCTTCTACCATCCTTTAAAATTGCATTCAAACACTCTGCAATGTTTGTTGTCATAATGGAATACCTTCTACCATCGAACTCGCATCTAGCCCATTTGGTAGGTTCTGCAACAATCAAGTACTCAGCCGCGTTACCATTAAGTGCTGCAATTTGGGACATGACTTCATTGAACATTGAAACACGATATGCTTTGGCGGCCTTGTAAAACAGTTGATGCACATTACCACCTTTACAATTGGCCTTCATGTTTTGTCCGAGGTGATACATACATATTCCATGCAATGCCACTGGAAACGAATGTGCAATGGCTGTTGCTATACTTTTGTTTCGATCTGAAATGAACATTAGATCATCAACTTCTCCAATAGACCCACGTAACTTTGTCATAAACCATATCCATGCATTATCATTTTCGGAATCTCCAATCCCAAAAGCTAGTGGATAGACTTGGTTATTTCCATCCATGCAAGTAGCAATAAATAGAGTACCTTTATACTTAGATTTTAAGAAAGTTCCGTCAACAGCTATAATAGGCCGAATGGACGCTCTAAATCCCGTAATAGAACCTCTTAATGCCATGAAAAAGTACTTGAACCGATTAGAAGCATCACATTCAATCTCAGTTATAGTCCCAGGATTTTTCTTTTCCAACACTGCACAGTACAACGGAAGCATACTATAGGATTGTTCAGGTGATCCCCTAGCCAACGTCATAGCTACCTCTCTAGCCCGCCATGCTTTATTATAAGTACAAGTCATCCCATACCTTTTCTTCATATCCTGAACGATGTCATTTGGACGGTAACATTGCGAAGCACCCGCATACTTCCATTTGATACAATGGCCAATCAATTTACTTGTTGCTTGCGGACGGTGAAAAACCAACGAATCAAGAGAACAAGTGTGTTGTGGAATGTACTTACGCACGCGAAAAGCTGGTGACCCTGCAAGTTTTGTCGCACGCAACCACCACTTGCAACCTTACTGAACACAAGCCAAAACCAACAAATCTTAGGTGGACTTCTTCACTCTTATATTGAACTGTCTACCAACAGCTAACATTCTCATTTTCAGCTGGATCTCTTCCTTATTACCGAAAATATCACCGGTCCGAACATCTTTTACACCGTCGAAGACACTGTCAGAACATCCACCATCTTCTCCAGGACGAGTCGAAGCTGTCATTGCATTATCACGATCCAACTCAACCGTTTCCGATTCGAGGTTCTTCTCAGTACAACTGTCTGCCCTATAAGGTGGTGATGCTTCTAGACCAGCTACTGGAGTTGTCCACACATGTGCACCATCGTTGTCATAGTGGTCAAAAATGCGATCTGCATAGTTATCAACCCCGATAAGATCTTCATCGGTCATGACGTCGTCGTCAACAGGAACCACAACTTCAGTGCCCATATTTGTCTCTACAGCAACATCTACTCTAGGATTTTTTACATATTCCGCCTCATCAGCTGACAAGGTTGCTGTCGAGCCACATTTATGTTCCATTGTAATACACAACGCATTCCTCGTCTGGACATCACTGACTTCACCGATAAAGAACTGAACATCACTATCAGTCATTAGTTCAATCGGTGGGCCAGCATCACACATTTTATATAAGAACTTCATCGTAATTGCAAACTCAACACGTTTTATATCAAATGCATGACATACAACATCTTGCAATTCTTCATACGCTATATTCTTCGGCAATAAAATTCCTCTTATCTTGCCACCTTCATACCGAAAGTTTCCTCCATTATTGTTCCACTGACCATCATATCGAACGACAATTCTAACTGTACCCATGCAGTTCTACCTATACAATTAAAGCAGCAGTGTGGTTAGTAAATATATATTCACATATGGAACTCGGCAATTAAATTAAATTGATATACTAGGCAGTTTATAATGTCATCATATATTCCCTACCAATGGCTTTTTTTCAACCACAATCACCATTTGTTAACCGTTCATGAAACTGTTTTAATACTTTTATATAAAATGCTATACAACACCAGAAAACAATCCCCAGAACCCATGTTGATCAAACCTTGCTAGAAAAAACAAAACAAATTCACATTCACCTTAAGGTTGGTAATCCCAACCTAAAGGTTGGGAATCCAAACCTTAAGGTTGGGAATTCCAACCTTAAGATTGGGAATACTAGCATTCCTAACCTTAAAGTTGATATTACCAACCTTAAGGATGGGAATGTTAGTATTCCCAACCTTAAGGTTGATATCCAAACCTTAAGGTTGGGAATGTTAGTGTTCCCAATCTTAAGGTTGGGATGAAGGTTGGGAGTCCCTATTTGAAAGGTAAGACTCCCAACTTTAGGTTAAAATTCTCAACCGTCATTTGGGCATCCTAACCTGAAGAGATTACTACCACAAATTTGAAATCTCATCATTATTGTTGGGACTCCCAACCAAAAAGTTGCGATTCGCAATTTTGTTTTCATTTTGATTATTAATCAAGATTCCTAATCACAACCTATAAGTTGAAATTCCCAACTTTATATTTGGAGTATACTTTGGAATATATCAACGTTATGGTAAGAAGTCACAACCATAAGACAAAGCTTTCAAATGTCTAAAATATCCCAACAATCAGGTTTGTATTCTCAACTAAAAGGTTGCGAGTACAACCTTCAGGTTAGGAATCTCTCAATCTAAAGGTTCCAATCACAACGTTGAGGTTGGGAATTGCAAATAAATCGTTAGGAATTACAGTCTTGATCCGACGTCAATGTTCAACCTCGGGGTCAGTTCCAACATTGTAAATCCCAATATTGGGTTACTAATCCCAACTTAAAGGTTAGGAATCACAACTTACAATGGGTTATCTAGGCAAAGTTGGAATCTCAACATAATAGTTGGGATTCACAACTTATAGGTTGAGATTTCAACTTTGGATATAAAACCAAGCGTAAAAATGTGATTCCCGACTTGAACATTGTAAATCCCTCAACCATGGATTCCAAACTTCAACGTTGGAATATATCAGTGTTATGGTAAGGAGTCACAACCATAAGATAAAGATTTCAAATGTCTACAATATCCTAACGATCAGGTTTGTATTCTCAACTTAATGGTTGCGAGTACAGCCTTAAGGTGCTATCCCAACCTAAAGGCTGAGATCACACCCATTATGTTAAACTCCAAACCCCAAAGTGAATCTCTAAACCTTCAGGTTCATATCCCAACGTCGAGGTTAGGAATTGAACAAAAAATCGTCGGGAATTCCAATCTTGATCCGACATCAACGTTGATAAGCCCAACCTCGGGGTAAGTTCCCGATTGGGACCCTAACCTGCAGGTAGTTTCAATATTGTCAATCCCAACTTTAGGTTACGAATCCCAACCTGAGGATTAAGAATCACAACTTACGAATGGGTTATGTATGCAAAGTTAAAATCTCAACTTTAGAGTTGATATTTCCCACTCCGAGGTTGAGATTTCAACTTTGGATATAAAACCAAGCGTAAAAATGTGATTCCCGACTTCAACTTTGTAATTCCCAACCTCAACCATGCATTATGACCTTTTATATTGGGAATCCCAACAAAAAAAAAAATTCAAATTTTCAACTGCATATCTTTTAAGGTTGACAAACTCAACCTAAAAATTGGGATCCCCAACCTTATTAGGATTAAATTTTGAACTTGTTATCTTAAGATGCCCAAACAAAAGACTGCAAATTAACCTTCTACTTCGACATCTCAATAACAGGTCTAAGAAACCTAACCTGATAGTTCGGCTTCTCAATAAAAGGTACCAATCGCAACTTACAGATTATGAATCCCAACCTGAAACTTGAGAATCCATAGCTAAAAGTTTACATTACTACCCATAATGTGGAGACTCCGCTGC
Source organism: Dimocarpus longan (assembly GCA_022984855.1). Taxonomy (NCBI): domain Eukaryota; kingdom Viridiplantae; phylum Streptophyta; class Magnoliopsida; order Sapindales; family Sapindaceae; genus Dimocarpus; species Dimocarpus longan. Next base: position 12,538,249 of record CM041013.1, read on the forward strand.
TGGACCCATCTCAACCTCCATTACAATGTTAATCCTCAAAGTACATATTCACCTTACAGCTATCAATATAATCTAACTTTCAAATCTCATCGTGCCTACGAAACCACACACAACAGTACACAAAACAACCGGAACACACTTTCGGTTCATATCACCATAGTCAGTTAGTCACATACATACCCAAAGCAAACATAACTACTCAAATACCCTACCCACCCGTAGTGAAGCAGAGTGTCAGCTGTGGTCAGTTTTTGGACAGTCCAAAATTTGATTAACACTCATTCATTTCTTAAAAGGGAAGACCTAAGAAAGGTTTGCCGCGGGAACTGAGAGGTGAGAAGAGCTGTTGTCCGTCGGCGGACACTGCGAAAAGACGTCAGGCCGGTTGACGGACACTGCTGCACTGCTTCGAAGAGACGACGTTACGAACTCACCAGAGACATTGGCTGTCGGAAAGGCGACTCCATGTTAGTCGTCGTTACAGCGACAGAATAGACGGCCACTCAACCGGAGGAAATTGCTGCACAACTGGTTGGCGGGAGGGCAGAGACTGTTGGGCGGGAGAAACCAACAACTGTGAGGCCTAGCAATTTTACTGATTCTTAATTAAACCTGTTGTTCATTAAGGGCATTTTTGTCCATTCATGCTCTTTTCCGTACAACACCCAACAAAAAGGTTACTTTTAGAGTTCAGCTCTCCAGATGGGTCAATTTAGGCATTTTCCCAGAAAACTTAGATTCAATTTAATTTGGACTGGGTCAGGATCATTTGGTGTACATGAGATTAGATTGAATCTCAAGAGAGGGAGGCCGAAAAAATTATTACTAACATTGAGTGACAGTGAATTGAACTTTGGCATGTCTACATGCTAAAGTCAACCCGACTCTACTGAGGCAATGGGCTTTCCTCAAAATTTAAATGCTTAAAAACAACTCAATGTATAAATTGAAAGAAAGGAATTAAAAAGAGCATATATACGAGAGCCAAGTGTGCATTCAATTGACAACAACGCATGAAAGCAAAACAGGTGTCAAAGAAGAGGAAAAAAAATAAAATAAAATAAAAAAGAAGAAGAAGAAGAAGAGAGAGCAAACTTTTTTAATATTTTATAATTTCAATTGAAGATTTTTTGTGTAATTTTGAGGATTATTTCTCTACAAAGTTTCCAAACTCCATGCACATATTTGTTGAGTCGATTAAATAAGAAAAGTATTAGTGAGAGTGAAGTACTCTTAGAGTGTGCTTGTTTGACAGGAATTGGTGGTAAGGAAAATGATTAAAGATCCTGACCCAGTGCCATGGCATTCAATCTAATCTCATGTACACCAAATGATTTAATTACATTCAATCAATCAAAGGTAGGAATGTTTTCTACATTATTAACCTTAGATTGAAAAAGGTTTAATTCAAATATAATTTAATTTGGAAATAATAAACTTTATGTGGGTTAATCAATTAACTGGAATCAAAATGCTATCATGATTAATCCATTTTTGTTTAAAAGATAGCCAAACTTGTACTTTTGTATCAAATATTGTTTAATGAAATTATTTTATGTGTTTGAGAATCTCAGAAAATTATGTCAACAGATTTATTATGATTGAATAATTCTTCCCCATTTCATTAGGATTATCATACAGTTGATTTAAAATAAAAGTATTATGGATTGAAGACAAGAAAGGAAAAGAATTAGAAGAAAAGAATATGAGAATTGCTTGGACAGCAGTTTATACTTGAACAATACTCAAAGCAAATTAAAGTTAGCTTGGCTCTATTATAAAGCCAACCATTCCTTGATTCTATAAAGATAACACTATTGTTGATGATTGAAGGATAAAACTTGTCTATTGTATTCATTGTTGGAGTATATATATACAAACATATATTTGAAGTGAACATTACGATTATGCTAATTGTAAGGAGTGATTTATGTGATACTAAATCAATCAATTGATAGCAAAGAATGGAAAGCAAATCATTTTGGTTTAATGACTAGTTGACAATTGCTAAGATTGTGCGCTTGAATAGTGGAATTGATTTGATCATGCTTGCTAAGATTGTGTGCTTGAATGGTGGAATTGATTTAATCATGTTTGCTGAGATTGTGCTTTGATTCAAGAGTATCCTTAACATGCCCCTGCAAGATGGTGCTTCCATTGAACACACCAATCTTGTTTCTTAGGAAGATAAGCTAATGTCAAGAGATGGGCTTAGTTAGTGCATCAGCGAGTTGATCATTTGTGGAAACATGTGATACACGTAGTTGTCCTTGTTGAACTTTGTCACGTACAAAGTGAAAATCGATGGCAATGTGCTTTATCTTTGAATGAAAGACAAGATTGGCACATAAATAAGTGATCCCAATATTATCATAATAAATTGTTGGAACTTGAGGAAGAGAAACATCAAGTTCTTATAGAAGTGATTGAACCCAATCAAGCTCAGCAGTGGTTACAGCAATTGATCTATACTCTGCTTTTGTGGATGACTTTGCCATTGTTTTTGGCTTTCCAGAGCTTCATGAAATAGGATTAGAACCAAGATATACAATGTAAGCACTTCTAGAAGTTCGATCATCCTTATTACCAGCACAATTGGAATTAGAATAGGCATGAAGAATGAAAGGCGAGGACTTACGAAAGTCAAGTCCATAATAAATGGTTCTTTTGAGATAATGCAACAATCTTTTGACAGCTAACCAATGAATTTAGAAGGCTTGTGCATGAATTGAGACAGCTTATTTACTGCAAATGAGATATCCGACTTGTGATGCACAAATATTGAAGGGCACAGACAGTTTATCGATATTGACTAACATCAACATTAAAGGCTCTATCATGTAAGGTAAGATTAACAGTCAAAGACGAACTTCTTTGGTACCAAGCAAATTTGTTCTTTCAAGAATATCTCTAATGTATTTATGTTGCAAGAGAAACAAACCATTTGCTGTACCATCTCAACACCCAAAAAGTAGTTGAAAGAACCCAAATCTTTTATTGAAAACTTGTTTGCTAGTTTATGGAGAAACTTTGTGACCAAAGATGAATCATTTCTAGTGAGTACAAGATCATCAACATATATAAGGAAACAAGCAGTATTCTTGCCATCTGAAAAAATGAATAGTAAGGTATCTGACTTGGAAGATTCGAATCCATTAGCAACTAAAAATCTGTTCAGTTCTTGATACCATGCATGAGGTGCTTGTTTGAGGCCATAAAGTGCTTTTCACAGCCTACACACATGAGAAAGATTAGTAGCATCAATAAAACCAGGTGTTTAATGCATATATACCTCTTCAGTCAATGAGCCATGGAGGTAGGTATTATTCACAATCAAGTTGATGGATAGGCCAATTTTTGGATATAGCAAATGCAAAACACTATTCGAATGGTAGTCGGTTTTACCGCAGGGCTAAATGTATCATGAAAATCAATCTTAGGGAGTTGATGAAAGCATTTGGCCATAAGGCGAGCCTTGTGCTGTGCAATACTGATATCTGGGTGTCTTTTTATTCAAAACACCCATTTACAACCAATTAAATTCTGTAATGAGTCATGTGGAATAAGCTCCTAAATGCCATTTCTCAACAAGGCATTGAATTCCTTTGATATAGCTAATCTCTACTTAGGTAATTTAAGAGCTTGTGTGACACATATAAGTTCAATTGACTAGGAAATGGGATGATTGGTGATAGAAGAAAATTGTTTTTTATTGACAAAGGAGACAAACCTGATTTGGATGTGGATTCGGAACATCACCTAAGGTACTATCGGCCTGAGAAGAGTCAAAAGATGTGTTAAGAGTATTATCAGTTGGTTGAGATGCAGCAATATCATTTCTTTGTAAGACAGCAGTGCCATTTTAATCAATGTTGGTATTTTGTGGCAAGAAAATGTTGGGATTATTTGAAGAGGGAATGACAAAGAGGATCATTGGCTGACACAAACCATTGTATTACACTAGCATCAGAAACACAAGGTAATGAAGATTGATGAGTGGCAAAAGGAAAAACTGATTCCACATAAGTGACATGATAAGAGATAAATATTTTATCAGTTGTGGGATCAAAACATTTGTATGCACTTTGAGACGAAGAGTATCCAAGCACGACACACGGTTTTGAGCAAGCTTCTAGCTTGTGTTTCGAAAATGGTTTAAGCCAAGGATAACAGAGGTAACCAAACACTCTTAGTTTCGAGTAATTGGGTGGAAATGAGAACAATTTTTCAAAAGGAGTTTTGAAATCAAGAGTTAGTGTAGGCAACCTATTGATGGGATAGGAAGCTATCTGAAAAGGCATGAGGCCAAAATTGAAGTGATAAAAAGGCTTAATGCATAAGAGTTAAACCTATTTTAACCACATGACGATGTTTTCGCTTAGTGGAACCGTTGTGTTTAGAAGTGTAGGGAGGAGTGAAGAGATGATTAATTCCATGAGATTCAGAAAAGGATTTTAGTTTTTGATATTCCCACCGCTATCAAAATAAACAGAATTGATAAAGGTTTTGAAAAATTTTTCAACCACAATTTTGAAATGAGAGAAAATATTAAAAACCTCATATTTTAATCTCATAGAATACAACCATATGTATTTTGTGAAAATGATCAACAAAGACAATATAATAAGCAAAACCATCATAAGTTTTATATTAAGCAATATAATAAGCAAAACCATCATAAGATTTAATTGGGGTTGGTTCTCAAACATCAGTGTATATTAAATCTAGAGGACCATGACTATACAAGGTTGATATGGAAAGTGGTAGCTTATGAGCTTTATTACATTTGCAAGAATTACAAAATAAAATTTTTGAAGAACTGAAAGGTTCTAAAGGTTGTCTATTTGAGGAGAGGACATGCCATAGGATTTTTGATGAGGGATGGCCAAGATGGTTATGCCATGCTTGAGATGAAGCCTTAACACCAACAAAAGCTGAAGGAGACTTTGTTTGATGTTGTTCAACCATTGGCCACTCATACACACCATCTTTACTCTTGCCTTGCATGAATGTTGCCCCTATGATGAGATCTTTCACTAAAAAAGAAGATGGAAAGAATTCAATAGAAATATGATTAGAATGATAGAATTTAGAGACAGAAATTAAATTTTTCTTCATAGTTAAAACACATAAGACATTAGAAAGAGAAAAGGATTTTGAGGGAGTGCAAAGTGTATTAGAACCTATATGTGTAATATTAAGACCAGTACCGTCACCAAGAATAACATCTTAAGGACCATCATAACCAGAGTGTAGTGACAAATTATTGAGATCAACAGTCATGTGATGTAATGCATTGGAATCCATTAACTGATTGGAAGAAGTAGCATTGCTAGCTATAGCACAATTTGCAAATGGAGACTTACCAATTATTCAATAGCATTGCTTGGCAGAATGTCCACTTTTGTCACAGAATTGACAGATCATTTTGGGTTTATCTTGTGATTGATTAAACCTTGAACGAGAAGCACCTTGACTGTTAGAGGTATTGCTTTTATGTAAATTGCTTGGATGCTTGTTGATTTTATTTTGAAAACCTCCTTTCTTTGTGAAATTTGTTGTGATAGACAATCAACACGTGTTTCCTCTCTCTTAAGAAAAGATTCATGCTCCATAAGTTTATCATGCGATTCTTTAAAGGATATGGGAAAGTCTCGAGCTCTAATAACAACAAAGATTTCTTTAAACTCAAGCCCCACACTATTAAGTGAATACATGAGAAGATCATCATCACCATGAGCATTAATAATAGCAAGTTCATCAAAAGTACTTCTGATAAGTTGAAGATATTCCGAGATGGACTTATTACCTCCAGATATGAGGGTGAGGCATTCCTTCAAGTGCATCACCCTAGATCAAGAGTGATTGGCATTGATTTTGGCAAGTTTTGCCAATGTTTCAGTGAGGGTAGATGTCGAAGCGATAAGAGGCATTACTGACTCAGATAGAGGTGCAAAAATTGCATGTAATAAGCACTTCCCCATTGGTATTTGTGATAGTTGAGGGAGGACATTTATAAGAACCATCTAAATAGCCTAAGAGATCATAGCCAAGAAGGAGAGAATTAAATTGTGCTCTCCAAGAAGGAAAATTGTTTCCTGTCAATTTCAATGGAAGCTGAGAAGAGGAATTGATAGAGATAAGATGATTAGGATTGGTAGGGACTGCAACAATTGTGTTTGAACTGGGGCTCACGGCAACTGTGTTAGAAATTTAGTTGTCACTTGATTGTTCAGACATGGTAAGATTGATAATAATGTGGAATGGAGAGACCTAACTCGTTAGAGATTGGATTGCTCTAATACCATGTAAAGATACCATGTAAAGATAACACAATTGTTGATGATTGAAGGACAAAACTTGTCTATTGTATTCACTATGGATGTATATATATAAAAACATACATTTGAACATTACAACTATGCAAATTGTAAGGAATGATTTATGAGATACTAAAACAATCAGCTGATAGCAAAGAATGGAAAGCAAATCATTTTCGTTTAATGACTAGCTGACAATTGCTAAGATTTAGTGGAATTGATTTGATCATGCGTGCTAAGATTATGTGCTCGAATGGTGGAATTGATTTGATCATGTTTGCTGAGATTGTGCTTTGATTCAAGAGTATCCTTAACAGATTCCTTCCATGAATTATAAATATTAGTTGAATAGAAGGTAGCATTATCACAATATATAACTTTACCTGATATCTCGACTCCTCATCTCTCTACAATCAAATAGCTTGTCTAAATGTGGCTGAGGCTGTTGTTTCAACAATCCTCGGGCAATTGGCATTGGTCCTTCATGAACAAATCCACATAAAACCAAGACTACTTATGGTTGTTGATGAAGAAGTGAAAAGGCTCACCAAAAATTTTTAGGCCATTGAATCTGTGCTTAAAGATGCAGAGTGCAAACAGATAACGGACAATGATCTAGAAGATTGGTGAGTGGAACAAGGCCATTCAGAAACAACGAATCGTGGAAGCTAATGAAAACGTTTCTAAGCTTGTGAGAAACGTGACACCCCAATTTGTCATAAAAATCAATATGATACAATGTTCAATCAATTACTTAAATCTCTAAAACTAAAACTCAATCGATGAAAAATTTCATAAAATATTTAATTCAATAACATAATTATCTCAACACCTCAATAAAAATTTTAAACAACTCAAATCTATGAACATTCAAAGTTCACCCTTACATTTGAGTCCTAACTAATGAAACAAATTTAAATGGTTCTTTAATAATAGTAAGAGATATAACTATAATAGCAAATTTGAAATCATTATCCAAAAGACACCAATTACTCGAAATAGTCCCTCAAGACAAATAATATCTACTAATCTGTAAAACTAATAGAGATGAGAAGTGAACTGTCAACTCAATAGATAAATATTATACATTATGATATAGTGCATAATCAGAAAGATATATCGTAAATTCTATAAAGTAGCTTTACAATAAGAATACAATTGTAATTTCATAGTAATTAAAAAACAACAAATATAGCAATAGCAATAAAATATTTTAACAATACAATATAGAAAATATTCAATTTTCAAGATCGACGTCAATAAAACATTTAATGATATGATATATAAACATTCATTATTTAAATCAAAGCTAAAATAATGAAAAACATTTCATATATGAATTTAAACAAACATAAAAATGGCTACTGTCACGTAATATCATTCACACATGTAATCTCGATACGAGGTTAATACAATTAGCATCTATAATCCTGGTGCGAAGCTAGTACAATTAATATTGTATAACAATAAATATTTCGGCTGGACCAATACGATACAATTATAATACGTATAATTTCGGTGCCTTGATCATTACAATTATATGAATTACGGATAGATGAGCCAAAACATTTTTGTTACAATCACAATTATAATTTATATCATTCTTTTCAAATACAGAGAGATATTTCTAATAAAACATATCACATTTTTTAAATAGGAAGGAATTACTTTTAATACAATCAAATAATATACATAGAAAAATATATTTGAGGATGCAACATCATTTAAATAAAATATAATAAAATAATGTTGAAAAACTTAAGGTTTCATTCAATTATTTTAAAGGACCAATTAAAGTATTTTTTGAAATTAAACATATAATATATTAAAGCAATGTATAAGATTTACTTAACTCTTCCGCTTATCCCAATAAAAAAAATAACTTTACGAATTTAATCTCTTTTATCAACCTAAAATCACATCACGAAACTCATAAATTTATAGGAAATCGTAACTTACTAAATTAATCTAAGTCCAAATATCATTAATATCCACTATTGTCAATGATACCTCACTGATGCAGTCTATTTTCTCCATTTTTAATAAATTATATATAAGACCAATCATCCAGAAAATGCAAATATATGTTCGAAAGACTTAGAATAAACACTATAAAGATTTCTAGCCTTAGTTATCACTGTTATCTTATTGACGTAAACACCTGAATCCAAACCAAGGCAGTATTAACATCAGTTTCAAAACTAAACAACCTTTGATGTCCGAATTTTTAAAAATAAACCACTCAATAAAAATCCTTTAAACTTTAATGGCTTACGAAGGACTCATATTGGTTCATCAAAAATTTAATGACACCAAAATAACATCAATCGTATGTCCAAAATATTCAAGATTCAACCTAGTTCAATGTTGTCCAGGTTTGTTATTTCACTGAGCCAAATGGGAACAAAAATCTCTAATTAATTACATACTTATCATATGACCACGAAATTTCCAAAATATAACCTAACATCCTAAGGAGCATTCATACCCAATTTCATAATTTTACACCTTCATTTGCCTATTCAAACAATTACACAAAATTGACAGGTCTATTAAGAAACAAAATGATCCAACAGTCTCTGTTTCTTCTAAAAATTCTATAAAATTTTATTCTTATTTTGGAATAACTCCAAACATAACATGACACCATAAGTCCAAAATACCAAAAGGTTTCTAATATTAATAAAAAAAAATGAAGAAAGATTGAAAACCCATCCAATTCACAATCAATCTTCATCTTTAGTTGGAGAGTTTTACTTTGTTAATGAAGAAGAGAAATTTTTTGAATAATGTATGTATGTTTTCAAGGAGAGAAGTGGCTACTCAGAATAGAGAAAAAAAAAAGATAATATATATAAATATATATGAGCCTTCAAACCCTAATAATGATTAAAAGAAAAATATATGTTATATGTAACACTCCAGTTTGCCATAAAAATTAATATAATGCAATGTTCAATCAATCACTTAAATCTCTAAAACTAAAACTCAATTGATGAAAAATTCCATAAAATATTTAACTCGATAACATAATTTATCTCTATACCTCAATAAAAATCTTAAACAACTCAAATCTATGAACATTCAAAATTCATTCTTACATTTGCGTTCTAACCAATAAAACAAACTTAAATGGTTCTTTAATAATAAGAAGGGATATAACCACAATAGCAAAATTGAAATCCTTCTCCAAAAGATGCCAATTACTCGAAGTCATTCTTCAATACAAATAATGCTTCCTAATATATAAAAATAGTAGAGACGAGGAGTAAGTCGTCAACTCAATAGGTAATTATACATTACGATATAGTATATAATCAGAAGAATATATTGTAATTTTATAAAGTAGCTTTGTAGTTAGAATAAAATCGTAATTTCATAATAATTGAAAAACAATGAGTATAGCAATACCAATAAAAAATCTAATGATACAATATAGAAAAATTTAGTTTTCAAAATCGAAGTCAATAAAATAATAAAATATTTAACAATACGATACATAAAACATTCATTATTTAAATCGAAGTCAAAATAACGAAAAACATTTCATATACTAATTTAAATATATATAGAAGTGGCTTCTATCTCGTAATATCATTCACACCTGCAATTCCAGTATGGGCCCACTATAATTTACACCTGTAATCTCGGTGTGGTGCCAATATAATTAACACCTATAATCCTAGTGCGAGGCTAATATAATTTACACATATAATCTCGGTGCAGGGCCAATATAATTAGTGTTACACAACAATAAATATTCTAGCTGAATCAATACGATCCAATTATGACACTTGAAATCTCAGTGCTTAGGCCATTATAATTAAATGAACTACGAACAGATGAGCTAAAACGTTTTTGTTACAATTTCAATTACAACACATATCATGCTTTTCAAATGTGGAGGAATACTTTCATACTTTTCACATAGGAAAGAAAATACTATTCATATAATTTGATCAATGTATATAATATATATATATTTGATGATGCAAAACTATTTAAATAAAATATAATGAAAAGTAACATTGAAGAACCCAAGGCTTCATTTAATTGTGTAAAAGAATCAATCAAACTATCTTTGTAGTTGAAGACATATATATTAAGGTAATGTATAATGTTTACTTATCTCTTCCACTTATCCCAATATAGAAAATAACGTCACGAATTTACTCTCTTTTATCAACCTAAAATCACATCATGAAACTCATAAATTTATATGAAATTATAACTTACTAAATTAATCTAAGTCCAAATACCATTAAAATCTCTACTGTCAACATTGTCTTATTGATGTAGTTCATTTTCTCTATTTTTAATAAATTGTATATAAGATCAGTCATCTCGAAAATGTATATATATATGTTCTAAAGACTCAGAACAAATACCATAAAAATTTTCAGCCTTAAATATCACTATTAACCTATCAACTTAAACATTTGAATTCAAACCAAGGCTGTATTGACATCAGTTTTGAAACTAAACAACCTTTGATATCCGAATTTTTAAAAATAAACCGCTTAATAAAAATCCTTCAAACTTTAATGGCTTATAGAGGACTCATATTGGTTCATATAGAAATTTAATGACACCAAAATAACATCATTTGCATGTCCAAAATGTTAAAGATTCAACCTAGTTCAATACTATCCAGGTTTGTTATTTCATTGAGTCAGGCGTGAATAAAAATTTTGCATTAATTACACGTTTATCATATGACACGAACTTCTCAAGATGTAAGCTATCATCCTAAAGATCATTCATACCAAATTTCATAATTTTATAGGTAGTATAATTGACCTAATTAAACTCTCTAATTCATTTGATTGTTTCAAAATAAAACATTCCCTCAACTGTTGATTATTCTAAAATAATTCATACAATTTTAATCCAACATCAAAATATTCCAAAACCTATATAATATGATCCCACAAACCTATGATGTTATAAAGTTTGAGAAAATGAAAGAAAAAAACGAACACCTACTTGATTCACAATAAACCTTTAGAATAACCTTGATTTTCAATGCTTTAGTGGTTAAAAGTTTAATTCCATTAACAGAGAAAAGAGTTTTGAATAATATGAGAGTTGGCTGCTATGAAAACACTATGGTTTCAAACCCTAATTGCATTTAGGGAAAATATGTAAATATATAGTTTTTGCCCCCCTTTTTTTTTTTTTTTTTAATTCACCCAATTAGACTTTTGTCCAATTGCTTTAACTTTATTGTATAACTTGGATTTACTTTCAATTTGGGCCAATTTATCAATTCTTATTTTGGCTCAATTAATTTCTTGGATCCACTTGGATTCGGACCTTACATTATATATATCTATATATATTTGTCAATTTTTTTTTGCTTCAATCCTTCCTTTAAATTGATAGGAAAATATATATATATTTTTCCATCAATTACTCCCTAATTGGCAGCCCATAAATTTAATTAATTACTTGCTAAAAAATTTTAAAAACTTCCCATTATATGAAGTGTCACCAGATTATAAAAATCTAGGGAAATAAAAAATAGAAAAGGATCCTAATTTATATATATTTGTGTATAACTTGTACTAGAGAAGGTAACGGTACATGAAAAAAGGAAAATAAAGAAAATATAGTCACGTTGATTAGAAAAGATCCAATGAGGATTTACAAGATTGAATATAACCAATTTACAATTAAAGATTTATAAGTTGTTTGTTGGACATGATGACTGGCGCTGTTACACTTGATTCATGTAGATATGCAAAGTAAAATATTAGCGAAGAGTCTTAAATTAATCAGCTGATTAGGAGAAGATCTCCAACTGTTAATAGAAGCTGGAATGGAATATAAGACTTGCGAATAATGTGGTCCATTGTCAATTTGCAGTGGTCTGCTTGGGAACATGAACTGCTTCATCAACTTGTTTGTTCAAGGAATTTTGTTAAATTCTGAAGCTTCAGCATCTCTCATTGACTTGTTCATCTCCAATAACATTTCTTTTAATTTTGCTCCAGCCTCGGGCTAGAAAGATGGAGACCAAAAGGAAAATTCGTAAGCAAATATGTTCTCCTTATAAATTGATTTGATCAAAATCTGAACAAGAAAGAAGCAAACCTGGACATTATCAAGAAGAGACTAGCGAACATCCCCAGTGTCATTCTTGTTGTTTGGAGGGGATGTTGCTCATTTGGAGGAACGTTGGCAGATTCCTGAGTCTTGATTCATATATTAGCCCTTTAAGATTGCCCCGGCAGTTCCCAATATAAATAGAGTTGTAAGATGCGCCATGGACTAAATAAACGGAGAAAGGTAGAAGTGAACAGATTAAACTTGAAGTTCAAGAAAGGCTCAAAAAGTCTATCATTCATTACATGTCCTAAAAGATGATAACGATTACTAAGAGCTGTACTAGTTATTATAAGAATGGTGACCTGAGTTAATTGATCAACTTTAGGCAGCAGCCACGGGTGCAGGTTCCTTGATGTGTCACTGTCTGCAATGCTGATTGAGTAAATTTCAAAGCAACAGATTCAGTAGCTCCATGAAACAAGCAACATCTTACAATCTGCAAGTCAAGGACAATATTATACTATACTCTATATATATATATATATAAACATGCAGTTAATTGTCATTTATCAACGTACGGCTTCCATTTCCTGGATGAATGTTTGAAGCGATGAAGAATCTTACTTCTTTGTTGTTAAATCAATAGAACCAGCAGCTAAAGATCCTCAATATTCCCCCAACAGAATTGTTTCTATACCTGAAATTGTCACTTGAAAGCAGGATAACATAATTAAACTATTAGAGTTGCGCAATGTACACACTTAGATGAAATAATATATGCTATTGGATATGCATGCCTTTTTAATTACAACACTTCAGCTTGTGCTTCCATTCATGACAGTTAACTTCACTGAGTAGTTTGATATGATATTAAGAATCAAGTTCCAGTATATACCATCCATCGATCCTAGCAGTTATTACTGAAAATGAAATAAAAATCATGTAAGAAGTAAGAAACAGAATATTCCACTGAAAGTAAAGGATGTATAGATCATTTTGTAAAAGTTCATGATCTTTTGCTTTTGGTCATCATGATCAAGAGTCTTTTTTCATCAACCTGTAATGCAAGCCGAAAAAGATCCAAACCTGCTACAAGAGAAAGAGTATTAAATATTCGTCCTTATTCATGTTAACGCTGAAATTAATGTCTTTTCTATGTTCATTTTCTGTTCAAACCTATATATTCCACCCTTAAAACCAATGAGAAAACAGGGAATGAAATTCCATATACAAATCAAAATCAAGTAAACAAAGAATCACCTAAACCAAAATAAAACCACTTGAAAGTTTTGCAATCCATTCATTGAACCACTAATTTTTCTTTGTGTCCACTAAGTACTAGAGAGTGCCAAGCCGCCAAACAGTGAAGCAACGAAGGAGGATAACTGAAAGCACCCCTAAAAGGTTCGTGACCCATACAACTTCTTTAAATATTCACAGTTTCCTGTGTGCTGCCATCAAGAAAAATGGTCATGGTCTTGGTGGGCATATCTTCGGAAGAAAAATGGTCATGGTATGCCATGAAATCCAACATAATCTCTTATTAGAGTTCCTGAATGCACCAAGTTAATATCACATAGAGTATTTCCTCTGACAAGCTACATTGTAAAATCTTTTACAGACCAGAAATGGTATATGCAAGAAAACCATCTCCATTTTTAAGACAAACGGGAAGAAAATTTAACATAAACATAATATAGATCCAAGAGAAGCTCACATAGCAAAGGGCAAAACCAGAGACATTGCATGTTCCGTCTTTGCATTGCAACAGCCTCCATGAAGTTTCAGCCATAGAAGATTCAATTAAAAGGAAAAAACAATAATTGTTTTTGTTAAAAAATAAGAATTTAGCGAACACTTAGTTTTAAATTTTTTTTAGAAAATTCAAGAATTTTAAGTCCTTAAAACAATGAAATAAAATAATATAAAAAAATAAAAATCAGATTTTCACTTTATGTATTGATCTTGCTTACCACCTAGTCTTTCTTGATATGTCTCTACATCAAAAAACAAGTAACTAGGCATAATTAAATAGAATTGTGCTCACTTTCTATTGACTTCTTTTCTAAAAAGAAAAAACAATATATGTAAGAGTGAGTTTTAATTTTGGTTTTACAGAGAAGAAAGATACAGATTCTTCTTTTCTGTATTATACTGTAAAGAAAAAAATTTTCTTTTTGTTTCAAAGAACGTATAACAAAAACCAAAATAAATTTTATCTTAAAAAGAAGACTATTTCTTTTATATTTATAGGCAACCACTTAGAGTTTTAATTAATCAAAATTAATATTAAACTCCATATTTCTTAAAATTAAACTTTTACCTCATATAATATAATTAATTCAAAATTAATTCATGTTATATTTTGAAATCGAACTTGTGACCTCTAATTAATTCATAATTAATTTATGCTTGGTTACTGCTGAGAATTGAATTCAAGACCTCTTATAAAATTAATTAAATAATTATTAATTCATAACTAATAATTAACTAATTAATTATTAAAATAATTCGAATAATCAATATTATTCAAATATCAAATGAACACATATTTTGCTATTTACGTAATAGTTGTAATTGGACGGTCCAATTACAATATTCTATATATAAGTTTATTATAGTGAAATGAGCTATCAAGGGAACTCGGGAGACGTACAGTTTTGAGCTCTAATAATATCGAAATTATTAATTAAACTCTTTAATTAATATTTCACTATTATTAATCTTAGAGTTACTTCACTAAAAACCTAATATTGCACTCTAAAAACTATAGATGTTTTTATACAATCTAAAATTTTCAGTGTTCATTAATTTAATCACTACATATGATTTAACCATCCATAAATAGTTCATAGAGCAAATTACAATTTAACTACCCAGTTAAAACGTTTTCACAGGCGGAGCAATTGTTTCAATGTTATTGTAATTTACGCCCCCATCGTTAGTAAGATTCGTTATATTTAACAGAAAACGGTATCAAAAAAGTAAAAAAAAGAAATTATCCTTTGACTGAAGTTGACCAGTTGACTAAATATAAAGCTTGGTCAACTCATCAGTCTCTCTCTCATTCTGCCAGTCTTCCTCTTCCTCTCATTCTTTTTCTCTTCTTCCGCTTCATTCTTTTTCTTCCCTTCTTCCCTTTTTCTACTTCATTCTTCTTCTTCTTTTCTTCTTCTGCTTCATTCTTCTTCTTCCCTTCTTCCGCTTCTTCTTCTTCGCGCAGATCGGAGGACACGAACCCAGATCGAGGCTCCTCAGACAAACCCAGATCTGAGTTCCTCAGAGGAACCCAAATCTGGGTTTTTAACGAACCCAGATCGGGGTTCCTCAGACGAACCCATATCTGGATTCGTCTGAGGAACCCCGATCTAGGTTCATGTCAGGAACCCAGATCTGGGTTCGTAACCCAGATCGGGGTTCCTCAAACGAACCCAGATCCGGGTTCCTAACGAACCCAAATCTGGTCCGATCTGGGTTCGTCAGGGTTCTGGGTTCTCAGGAACCCAGAATCTGAGTTCCTTGGTTCTGAATCAGATTTTATTTTATTTTTTCAATTTTTCTTCTGATTATTTGAGTTGAATTTGTGATCTAAATTTTGTTATTGACTTGGTGATTGTTTGGGTTGATAAGTATGTTTAACCGGTGATTTGGTGATTTTTTGATGCTGTAAATTGGGTTGATGGATTGAAGGTGATTTTGGGTGATTTGGTGATTTTTTGATGCTATAAATTGGGTTGATGGATTGAAGCTGAACCGGTTGATGACTTTGGGGATTTTTTTGGTTAATATTCAACCTTTAATTTCGATTTTATTTAATTTTTAAAATTTATCTTAAAAAATTAAAAGTAAAGTTAAAAGACAATTTTGTCCCTTATACAGTTAATTTTAACGGGAGGTGTTAACGGTGGGGGTGTAAATTATAATAACATTGAAACAATTGTTCCGCCTGTGAAAGCGTTTTAATCGGGTAGCTAAATTGTAATTTGCTCTAGTTCATAATTAGAGTTAAGTCAAAATGTCCGTTTTAACCCTTTAATTATTTCTTGATCCTTAAGTACCATTGATTTTTTAATGAAAAATATATCCATAACAACTTATGAATTTATCTTTCCACTTTCATATATGAATGGAAAGTTGAACACTCTTATTCTTTAAAACCTGAATCAACCTGAATCAACCCTTAAGGAAACTACTTCTCTACTTCTCGCAAGAAGAAGTAGATTCCACTATTGTGTAGAATTTTTCAACTACTTACTAAATCATATCCCCAAAGTACGAAGTTATTGACTAGACATCTACACCGATCTCGCCCATGTAAATTAAAGGATATAATTCAATAAGCAGGAGTCCATAGTACACTCAGGATTAAGATCATTTCCTATATGATCAGCTGGTCGATAAATATAAATCTCTAAGTTTAACGGATATTAAAAAGATATTTATATTTATCATGGTCCAGTCCTCTATAATCTTTATTATATAAGGTACCTCCATTTCCATGTCACCACACAAATAGTCTCAGATAAAACTATTGTACCAAATATAAAATGGACCACAACTGTAGATTTACCACAAATAAAGTATTTAACTTTATTTATTTTCTACGGACTCTTTAAATTACTTATCTCAAACTAAATCCGCTTGCATATAACACTTATATACTTAGTTTG
Source organism: Dimocarpus longan (assembly GCA_022984855.1). Lineage (NCBI taxonomy): Eukaryota > Viridiplantae > Streptophyta > Magnoliopsida > Sapindales > Sapindaceae > Dimocarpus > Dimocarpus longan. The sequence continues at coordinate 12,555,290 of CM041013.1, forward strand.
AAATTACATCAATAATCAAAGATTTATCTCATCATATATATAATTTTTGCAAAATATATAAATTGAATAAAATGAATACTTTATTATTTATAAAACCATTTACATTATTACAAGTTCTAAAAGCACAAAACCCAATAATCTCCCACTTGCCCTAAAGCAGATGAGACATATCTTGTAATCCTAAACTCTATAGATAACCTTCAAGCACTTTAGCCATTAAGGTCTTCGTAAACGAATCAGCAAGATTGTAGAAATATACCTGCATGATTTGTGTAGTTTATAAAAGAAATAAAATAATTAAATTTCAAATGTTTAGATACAAAAATCAAATTTCTCTTAAAACTTCGAATAAAATAAATATTGTTCAATACAATAAAATAATTATTATTGAAATGAAATCTAACTTCTCCCACTGTCTTTGTTGAAATGACTTCCCAAGTCCCGACTCGCATGTTGAACTCACCCCTCATCAAGCTGCCTATATAAATCAATCAACTGTAAAGAAGAACAAACATGATTAGTGGCTTTTGAATCAATTGTCCAATGGGATGAATCATCCTCTACTAAACATGATTCAATTACTAGTAAATCACATTTACCTTTCATCTTCTTCTCTTGGAGCTCCTTCAGGTACTTAGGACAGTTCATCTTTCAATGCCCATCAACACCACAATGGAAACATTTTTCTTTGGGCTTAATGGCCTTGGTGATAGACCCCGAATATGATTTTCTATTATATTCCATGTACCTGAGTAGAATGAGGAATACTGATCCAAAACTAAGGCCAAAGAATGATTTAAGACCCGATTAGGGTATAGAAAATTTTGGAATTGGTTTCGGTGAAAAATGAAAACTTTTCGTGAATAGTATTTTCGGACGGAAATATTTTTGAATGAATAGTGATTTTTGAAAAAGAGCCCTAAGAATTGAAAATGTCCAAAATAGGTCATGGACCTTGAGGGCACTGAAACAAAATGAAACGAAATTCGTTTGATTGAGTTTCAGGAGATCCGAAAGATTCCGGTCAAATTGCACTATTTTTCAAATATTGAGTTTTCGTGACCTAAACTCTATTCAAAAATTTTGCGAAGCATAGGATTGAGAGGTAAGGGACCCAATTAGAGTATTTCATGATCAATTTGAAGTTTAGATAACCGTGAAATATTTTCAGAATATTTTTCGGATTGAATAGTATATTAAATTGTGGAAATTGAATTATAATTGCGTTTAGGTTAAAGTTTCACCCAGATTTATTATTTTATGGTATTAGAAATATTCGAATTGAGTTACAGTCGAATCGTAGGGCTCCAGTAGTGTTATTTGAAATTTATTATATTTTCATATCACAAGTCGAATATCATTTGGTTGACCCCGGTACGATTACAAAGTGATTAGGCGAGATTTACGTGTTAATCAAGCGAGGTGAGCTCACGGAATAAAGTAAAAGATATTTTAATTCAACCAGTGAGAAATGAGATAAGTGCTTTTGAAAAATAGTGGTTATGGTTGTGCCACATGTCATCCACGGATGGATTGGTTGGAAAAATAAGTGGATTAAAATAAGTCAAGTGGACCAATAGAATATAAACTGATTTATTTTTGGACATTAGTGAGATTAGTGAAAGTTTGAGGTTTTTAAGTGAAATTTTCTTGAGAGATCTTTTAGTAATTAAGCAATATAATATATATATATATATATATATATATAAGTGAGTTTTGTCTTGCCGTGAGAATGCATGAGAGAAAGAGAGAGTTCGGGTAGAGAAACCGAGAGGGAAAAAAAAATAAAAATAAAAAGAAAGCTTCGTGCGTTCGAGAGAGAGGGAGAAGAGGAAAAAGATCTGGTTCGAATTTCACCATGGTTTCTTCACCAAAGTTGCTCCTCGTCATCTCCTCTAGCTAACCTAATAAATTTGAAGCAAAACGATCGCATATTTGGTGAGTTAGCTCAGTTTTAAGCTTGATGCTTCGTATGAAACCCATTTTTTTTCTTTTGTTTATTTTCGAATCCGAGATTAGGGATGATAAGAGGGAGATGTGATGATGATTTTGGTATGATTTATGAGTGATTTGATGGAAGAAAAATTGATAAAACGAGAGAGAAAAGTCGTGGAAAAAATTAAATTTTTTATGGGATCCTATTTCGTTTATGATTCTAAGGCATTAGATTGATGTTTTAGAGGTTAGGAAATAATCTTTTGAAGTTAAATTTTGAAAACGAAAAGTTTAGAATCTATTTCGGAGATAAACGGACGAGTTGAAGGGCAGTTTCTGGAACCCTTCGAAACGCGTTCGTTTAATGTTCGAAACGGTTTATTTAATCATAGTTGGGTGTTAGAACACTAGAAGATTGATTTTTGAAGTTGTCAGAAATCCGGAATGAAAAGTGATTTTCGTTAGTAAGCGAATCCAGTTGATTTTCATTTCGAGTTTTCGATGATGAAATTAAGTATACTGAAGTATTCATAGGAAAGAATAAGTAGGATTCATGTAGAAAAAATGGATTTCGAAAACCCTGGTTGAATAGAAATTAAGATCCGAAAGTTTAGGCGTTAAAGGATATATATAGAGATAATTAGATTTTTATTGATTTTGAATATTATTTGAATGAGTTAAGTGACCTTAAATGGATATTTGATGTTTTAGGGTAAAAGCGGAGACTTTCGAAGGCATACGAATGAGGCTCGGATTTTATCCAATGACATGTTATGAGTGGAATTACAAGTTTTTATTTATATCGTCTTAAAGTTTATTTTAAAGTTAAAAGAATTTATTATAAATAGTTATTCTTTTATTAATTGAATTTATATTTTAATTCTAGCATAAAGATTTTAGTTTAGTATTTATGTATATGAGAATGTGCTAAAATTAAATATTTTAGGCTTATTGCCTTAAGATTTAGAATATTTTAATGTATTAAGAAAAAAAAAATTTAATAGTTTATGGTTTACCCTAGCCTCAGTTTAGTACCCCGCCGAATGCCCTATGTGTGATACGGTAGATGAAATGAAGTTAGTCAGTGAGATTTGGGTCTACTCGATTCATGTATGAGCGAGGTATGAGTGATCCGTATGCACGTATAGGATAGTGTAGTCAGTCCGCAGCGTGGGCCCGCTTTCGACGACTACACATGGTAGATCCCCACTCCTAGTGGCTAGCTAGATTTTATATACTACCACATCAGGAGTAGATATTCTCTAGGTTACCATTTAGGCGAGCATCAGAAAATATTTTAAGAAAATATTTTAGAAAATATTTTAGAAAAAGATTTCTTAATGAGTTACCGAAAGAATTTTTAGATTATGATTTATAAAGTATTTCAGAAAAATAATTTTAGTTTTATAAAATGTTTTTGGAAAAATTTAGAAATTTTAGAATTAGAAACTTAGTTTATAAAGATTATATCACTCACTGAGTATAAACTTATATTTTTCTGTAAATGTTTTTCTTAAAAATTCTCCCACAGATGCAGGAGGTAGTCGTCTAGTTGATGAGGTTCAATCAGACATGTAGGCAGATGTATAGGACGACACCTACTACATGTATATATTTTGTTGGTTTGATCATGTATATGTTGATATACATAGTTGTAAATATTTTGAAGAAAAAAAAATAGTGAATGCATTAGTTAAAATGTTTTATTAACGTTTTATAAAATCTAGTATTCAAATTTTATTGACTTGTTTGTGGTTGTCTGTGAGAAAGGAGCCGAAGGCTCCAGAATTTGAAAAATGGATTTTATAGAAGTGTTTTTATAAAATGTATTCGAAACTTGCAGGGTGACATAGTTTAGAAAACAGACGGCATGCTGTCGAAATTTTTATTAAAAAGAAAAAAATTTTATCACCGTCACCTTGTAAAGGAAGTTAAAATATCTAACTAAATGATTTTCGGTGCCTTAACGGGGTTCCTTCGGGCTAAGTATAGGGTTCGTGGGAATTCTTTCGGGGTCCTTCTCGGGTCCAGAGGAGGGATTCGGGAAGGGTCTCGTCACTTGAAGCCCTTTTTGCTCTTCTTCTGAGTAGCTTGCTTCTTGGGCTTAACTTTAGTCTTAGTCTTTCCAGTATTTCTCTTCCTTTTGTTTTTACCAGAAGAAGAAGTCCTAGCAACGTTTGCTTCACCGAACTTATTTTTGTCCTTATTCATAGACTCCTAAGTAATTAGCTCATTGAGCAACTGTGTAAGTGAGTAAGTCAACTTGTTCATAACATAGTTGCTCTTAAATTGTATAAAACTCTTCAGAAACGTTTCTAGTATCATACTCATTTGGCTACGCTCATCTATAGCCCCACCATGGCTTTCAGCCGTGTTAAAGTGGGTTATCATTTTCAATACATACTCTCGAATAGATGTACCTTCCTTCATCTTAGTAGTCATAATAACACAAATAGCTTTGTGTCGTTGCTACTCAGAAGGTTACCCAAACATGCCCTGTAATGACTCCAGTATTTGAGTTGTTATTGTCATTGTCTCGTGCTTCGTAGCAAGCACCTTGGACATCCCTACTGACAAGTAGCAACAGACCTTCTCATCGGCTATGACCCATTTCTGATAGGCCTCGCGCACAACACGTCCAGCATTTTCTACTGGCTGGGGAGGACAAGGCTGAGTCGTGACAAACTTAAGGTTTTCACAGACCAAAACTGCTTTCATGTTACTTTTCCATTTGATATAATTTTTCCCGTTAAGTTTATCATTAGCAATAATAGAAATCAATGGAAATACCATAGCTGAAAAATAAATAAAATAAAATACATTTAATATCAATTTGCAAAAAATTAATATAATGTAATTTTGACACAAAATTAAATGTGATACATGACACACGAATAATGAATTAGAAAATACCCTAGAAAATAATTACTATGTCACGATAATTTAACATTCCACAAATAAATACTGTCGTGGGATAGGTCAAATATTTGTACGTTATACTGAGACATTCTCAATTAAATAATATAACAAAATAACTTTTATTCCTAATTTATTTAACTACCGTTTTTCGGTCAGGAAAATAATTAACAATTAATTATTTCCTTTATGAGTGTAACCCATCATTTCGGATTCCATAGACTCAACTCGAGAATTGCCGCCGTAGAGTAGGTCAATCTTAAGATACATCTAAAAATCTAATTCAGTAGGAAGTCAACCTTGATAAACTTAAATGGACACCACCCGTAGGGGAACGGTAACAAAGCTATCTCGAGACGTCATTTAAGTTTCACGGTGTTGAACTAAAGATGAAGACCATAGGATATATTGTCATATATCCCTCTCCCACTCACTATTTTAGAATAAGGATTTTTCTATTTAATATTCCTAATCATCATCTTAAATTATTAACGGCTAAGAAGATAATCTAAGTTACTAAGAATTTGTATATTTCTAAAGTTCGAAACTTAGTAATACTTAATGAATTACCGGATTTTTAACACTTAAAAATCTATTTCAATTTATAAATCTAATCTAAATAATCAAAATTATAAATCCTAGATTTAATATTAAGTTACCTGATTTTAACTAATTAAAATCTAATCCATATTATGAATGCTAATTATTGAAATCAAATTTCTAATTTGAAACCTATGATTTTCTACTAAAATCAATTTAAATTATTTAAAAAGCATTCTATGTATTATTCTTCTATTTATACTAATAAACAATATAATAGTAAAATAAAATAATACATATGATGCATGTCATATTATAATGCAATGAGTAGGGACCTCATGATTCTATATGATATATTTTTTATGCATGTACATGTTATATAATTATCCATTCATCTCATCAAAATAATTAAATAAACAACATGTATATGATCGGATTCTTTAGTTTTAATAACCTAAATCTAATTGTAAGAGTACATAAATTAATCAAGGCATTCTTTGACCTTCATTTGTAGTCTTCATGGTCTTGAAAAATCTCCACAGGCTCTGTTGGGCTCAAAATTAAATCTACTTTAATAATTAAAAACAGTCATCTAATTGATTGAACTTTAAGCCCATTTCTTGACTTTTGGACCCAAAAAAAATTATCCAGACAATTGAATAATTTTTTTTTAATAATTTTACAATCAAAACATAAATCCAGAAATTCAAAAAACAAAAAAAAAAAAAAAAAATTTGGCTTTTGGGCTGTTAAAAGAAAACAAACACCTCATCCAGCAGCTTATTTTTCGTTTTTATCTGCCAAGTGGCACAAAGCTACTGCCTTATGTGCAAAATCTTGCGCATGGGGTGTGCAAAACAATAACACCAGGTCCGTGCAAAACGCATAGACCTGGTCGGTGCTTCAAGCACCAAATTTTTTTATTTTTTAGTTTGCTTGCGCATCTGATGCGCTTTTTGTTTGTTTGCGCGTCTGATGCCTGTTTTTTTTTTTTTTTTTTTCCCATCTAATGGGCACTCACTGGTTCATAACCAATGCACACCCAAATTCAACGGTCAAAATTTCAAATCTTTTTTGCCTTAATTCTTTAAAAAAATAAAACCCTAAATCTATGAATTACAATAAAAAAAAAATGTCACAAGCGGCTTACAAAATTAATTAAATTAATTAACCAAATAATCATACAATTAACGACCATACTATGCAATTCTCATTAAAAAAAACAACAATTATTTTTGTTAAAAAATAAGAATTTACGGAACACTGAGTTTTAAAATTTTTTTAGAAAACTCAATAACCTTAGATCCATAAAACAATGAAATAAAATAACATAAAGAAATAAAAATTAGATTTTTACTTTATGTATTGATCTTTATGGATTGTTCATCATCTAACCTTCCTTGATATGTCTCTACACCAAAATACAAGTGAGTGAGTACAATTACGTAGAATTGTACTCACTTTCTATTGATTTCTTTTCTAAAAAGAATAAACAATATATACAAGAGGTAAGTCTTAATTTTAGTTATATAGATAAGAAATATACAAATTCTTCTTTTCTGTATTATACTGTAGAGAAAAAAATTTTCTTTCTGTTTCAAATAGCGTACAACAAAAACCAAAATAAATTCTATCTTAAAAAGAAGATTATTTCTTTTATATTTATAGGCAACCACTTAGGGTTTTAATTAATCAAAATTAATATTGTTAACGTCGAAAAATAGTTTCCTTAGTCAACGAGGTTGTTCTAGGGCCCAGGCCGCAGTTTCGGATGGTCAATGGAATGCATGCAAAGCAGTAAGAATGAGAAGAAGAGGTCAGAGGCGAGGAAAAGAGACACAAAGGGATTTTTAGAGTGGTTCGGTCCAAAAAGATGCCTACGTCCACTGTTTACTCTCTCACTATTTTGGCAGAGTAACGACACTCGGAATCGGGGATCCCCCTTACAATGAAATTCGTCCCCTATTTATAGAAAAATGGGACATACTACAGTAAAACAGAATAAGACAAAAGTAAACAGTTAACTACAGTTACAATGATGGACAACATTTACTGCACCGGGATCTCAATTAATACGGTCGAATCCGTCGCATTTGAGGTCTGCCCAAGGGAGATTTCTGGCGACTGGTTTGGATATGCCATGATGGCTCTCGAGATCTTGATCACAGCTTCTGGTTGATATGGCGTGCATGGCACGTTTTGGAACTGTACTTTGTATGGCACTTTTGACTTCTGCTGACTTGGGACTCTGAGGAGCAAGGCAGGGATGGATCTTCCATCAAATGATATACCAAGTCAATTAGGAGAATAAATAAGTCTCTAATAAGTCTGGCTACCTGGAGAGTCGATGAGGCGGATTACGGGTCAACACGTCCACAGTTGGTCATGACAGTGAGGCGGGCAATATTACGAGTGAAGGAGCTGGTATACGGCCACGCTCGGAGATTAACGATTAGTTTAGCCGGATCATCTTGGGTGAGGAGGACTTGTAGAACATTTCTTATGGATGGTTCCCCTTGGCGGATATCTCGCACGGACAGAATCATGGCGGATAATCTAGCGAGTAGGCTTAGCGGACACGGCCAGCGGTCAACTGTCAGTTTGAGCGATGAGAGGCAACGGTCAGTGATCAAACTGAATGAACAGACTTGACAGATAGACTGACGGGTAAAGTCGACGATCAGAATAACAGATGGAGATAGCGGTCAGAGCCAACGCTTAGAATTAGCGCCTGCGGTCAGAATCAACGGTCAGGATCAGCGGTCATGACAATCGATCACAAAAGGGGCCTCTCGTCAGGAAGGCGGATTGGAAGAGATGGCGGACTATTGGGCCTTTGAGCCACTGGGTCTGCACTGTAGATCTTTCTGGGCCCGATTATTCTGATCGCTAAATTATCCATAACATTAAGCCCCTTGGCTCTTGGTGCTTTAAAAAGGACCAGGAGCCATAGATTCTAGGGCGAGCAGATTATGCGGGAACAGTTACAAAATGGAGGCAGTTACAGTACCTTTTGAATTCCACTTTATTGCCACACCACGTGGAGCTTCCCCAGACAACGGTTACGGGTCACACCACGCGCCGCACATATTAAATGCACGTATCTCAACTGTCATGCTGTATGATGACAAAATCCTGGGAATCACGCCACGTCGTCAAATTGGAAGCGGTTATACAGCTGTCTTAATCCAGCGGTTGGGATTTGAACATTTTAAAAGAGAGCGACGCCCCATTTTCTTCTTCTTCTGGCATTTTCAATAATCACAGACACCTTCATCACTTTCTTTCTCTACTTCGATTTTTCATCTCCGTTCAACGGTCTTCGTCCGCAACTACCAGTCACCACCGCATTCAAGGTAAGGCTTTTTCTCTCTGCTCACATCATTGCTATTTTTCATTCTCTGTATAGTACTTGCTTTCCTGAGAGTCTAGACCAATCGGGGCGGATGGTCTCTGCATTGCCTCTGGTCCGGTAGAGTCCGGTAATAGTATAGGGTAATTTGTTCGCTTCTTTTCCTTTCTTTCCTCAATCATGGGGAGGAAACTTCACTGAATGAGGCCCTTATCTCCCCCTTCATGGCTTCCTAGGCACACGGTTTGATGCTTAAGCTTAGTAGATTTAGGCTTCTTTTGTTCTTTGAGTCTGGTTGGCTGTCAGCAGCCTAACTGGCTGTTTCTTTTGTAGATGTCAAGTCGTGGACTCCGATACCGTCGAGTCATGTCTAGTGAAGAAAGCTCTAAGGGGCGGTCTTCTCAACATGACGAGGACTCTTCGAGTGCAACCGCTCAGGGCAGTAGGGATGCGTCGAGTTTTTTTGGGCGAGGGGAGACCTTTGCCTATCAGACCTTCTATCAACATGACTCCCAGATAACCCTTGATGAGCTTAAGACCGTGGCCAACGCATTTCATTTTCCTGCTGGGTGCCGCGTTATGGTTCCTACTCACCGCGACCATGCGGTTGATCCTCCTGACGGGTTCATAGCGATCAGCCGCCAACATGTGAAATCTGGGTTTAGGTTCCCGGTTCCCTCATACTTGGTTAATCTGTTGAATGACTTGGAACTAGCCCCCTTCCAGTTGACACCAAACTCTTACGCCCAAATAACCACCCTGGCCTACATCTTTCTTAAAAACGGTCTTCCGCCACCAACTTCGAATATAATCCAGAGCCTTTTCTTCTTTAAGTCCACTACCAGTCCTCACGCCACAAAACGAGACAACATTTACTATATAACCGCTCGTAGCTTTCCCTACAAGGCGCTCCTGCCACAGAAAGTTGGCAAATCAAACGTAGGGGATTATAAGTCCCGGTGGTTTTATGCTTCTTGTCTGTCCCTACTGAAACTTGTAAATTTTGACTTTAACAACAATCCTGGTGAACACATTTCTGCTTGCCGCTGAAGCGCGCACACACACATCCTCATGCCCCATTATTATTGACATTTTCTCTCCCTATATGCAGCTTTCATTAAGGGATTGGTCTATTTTTCAGACGAGGAAACAGAGGTGCTTAAAAAGTTCACCGAGGTGAAGAGCCCCGAGGACGATTACCTTCCTTCCAACCTTTTTTTGGGGAAATACGGGCTCGCACTTGGCGCTGAAACCATACCTCTAAAACTGGCCTTGGACGTTGGAGTACGAAAAGGTCGGGAAGTTAAATCTGTCTTTGCAGGACCCGGAGAAGGCACTTCTGCCCCAGTTCCCAAGAAATCCAAAACAATGGTAAACCTCGAAATGACCTCTCCTCCGTCCTTGCCAACAGTTGAAACAGGAGAGCCTGAGGTGGAGATAATGGGCTCGAAGGAGCCCCTAACGTAAGTTACAGATCCTCCTCAAACAATGGCTGGCCCCTCCGACAAACAACCTGTGATGAAGTTTAAAACCTTAGGGAGGAAGCTTGTGAAGAACATACCTCCACCAAGAGATGCTGTTGGGAAAGGGGTCTCTATCCCTGAAGGTGAGGAAGAGGAGGCCATGGAGCCCCCTACTAAATGTCTGAGGTCCAAAGGCAAAGGCAAAACGGTCATGATAGGAGGAACTGACGAAGGACCAACCCCTGAGGCTAATGCAGGGGCATACTTCGACGACTTGTTGGACCGACTGCCAGCATTACTGGGACTTGACAAGCCGGATGTCTATCAAAAGCATATCTGCGGGGACCAACTAGTTGATTATGCCGCTCATTTCAACGTGCTTGTAAGTCATATTTCCTGCCTGGTATTTGTATTTAACTCTCATGCGTACTGCTTACATACTCTCCTTTCAGGCTTCGCTGGCTATGATGAAGATACGTTGGGACTTCCCCGACCTGCCAGGAGAAAAGGCTGCTCTTGAGGAGGTGAACAGAAACCTGGAGGCGGAAAACAAGAAGCTCAAAAAAGAGTCCGATGTTGCCAAGAAGACTATCCTGGAGCTTGAGCAGAAACTTAAGGATGCGGAGAAAACTGTGGAGATTGAGAAGAAACTTCGGCTAGCTGCTTCCTCTTCGCTCAAGGAGGCCACTGAGAATGTTGACAAAGTCACTCATAAGGCCATCCTTCAGAAGAAACGGGCTGATGATGCCGAGAAGAATGTCGAGTCGATGCTGAAGGACCTGACTACTGTGAGGGATACACTCGTCAAAGTGAAGGAAATGCTCCGTCAGTCTGAGATCCGAGCAGCACAGGCCTGGAAGAATGCAGCTGATAAGACGAGCAGTAAATTCCTGTACACTTTATGGTTGCATCATCCTGAGCTGGATTTCTCATTCTTCAGGAAGGATGCGGTGGAGGAGGTGAAAAAGTATGCGGTCCGCGCTGCCAGAGACGCCCAAATGAAGGCCGCACAAGCTGCCCAGAAGGGGACAATTCCTCCAGCTCTAAAGAAGGGTTCTGAATCTTCGTCCACTCAAACCGGTGTCCCATCAACCCAGGGTGGCTCCTCCTCAGCTCCTCAAGGATTGGCGAAGGATAGGGGATAAGGCTCGTCTTCACGAGGAGCCCCTAGCCAGAAAGATTCGAAGGACACTCCTGCCAACTTCTCCAAGGGCCCTTCCGGATAAATAGCTTTAATATTTTCTCTTACTGCCGTTTAGGCTTATCTTTAAACATCGATGTTATTGTAGTTACTATTTTCCTTTATTTTCAGAATGCTTCGTAATTATTGATTTATCGTTATCTCAATGGAATTTCCTTCAATTTATCTCATTGCTTTCTTATCTTCATACATACGTGTAATCAGAGTAGATTGCAAACAGGCATATCCTGCAAGATAAACAACAAATAAGATTAATAAAGGGGCTAATCGCCCTTGCATGTACCTTTGGGGAGGTACAATAAGGAAGGTCATACTTCGGGTTGCGGACGTTTTTTCAGCAGATGGCCCTTAATACGAATAATAACCTGGGGGATAGAAAAGAATTCCTGAAGATGGATAGATAATTTGACTTCCACTATTGAACAGGTACCACCAGATTAGGAGTAATAGGCCAATTGGCTTGCTTGCAGAAATTAACCCAAATGATGAATAAGTAGTCCTGTTCTCGTGCTATCATGTGGTTGTGACACATCCAATATATACACATACACAATATAAGGCGATATAGATAATGAGAAGTGTGCTGAGGAAGAGAAGAAACCAGATGGAGAAAAAGCGGGCTGTTAACGTGTTTTTCTGACCGCTGTCGGAGTTGATGAAGGGTTGCGCTCAGAAGGTAGGGGCCTGAGCATATACAACCGACTGCGCTCACAAGGTTAGACCTGAGCATTTACAGCAGGCTGTGCTCACAAGATCGATACCTAAGTTATACGGTACAGTGATCCTCTCCAGCTACGCTCACAAGGTTAAACCTGAGCATTTACAGTGAGAGTTGTGGAGGTTGAAACCTCGGTTGCGCTCACAAGGCCGGATCCTGAGCATTTACAGCGTAATGAAATGAACCTCTCCAACTGCGCTCATAAGGTTAAACTTGAGCATTTACAGCGAGAGTTGTGGAGGTTGAAACCTCGACTGCGCTCACAAGGCCGGAGCCTGAGCATTTACAGGGTAATGAAATGAACCTCTCTAGTTGCGCTCACAAGGTTAAACCTGAGCATTTACAGCGAGAGTTGTGGAGGTTGAAACCTCAGCTGGGCTCACAAGGCCGGAGCCTGAGCATTTACAGCGTAATGAAATGAACCTCTCCAGCTGCGCTCACAAGGTTAAACCTGAGCATTTACAGCGAGAGTTAGGCTGAGTGTTACGTCGATCGAGCCTTTATTTTTTATTCACGGGCGAATGTAGAGGGGGAGGCCAATCAAAGAATGGCGATTAGGTGTGCAAGCTCGTGGCCGTTTTAGCCCCTCTTGCCTTCTAGGACAATCAGATGTTGGAGCTTTAAGCTGACGCTTTGCCGTTTGTGGTGGTGTACCTTAAATAAGAACACACATGAGCATTTGATGTCAGTAATAATTCATAATAATTGATGGATAATTCTCATTATGCCTGTACACGGTTTATTTTACATATGTAACAGAATGGCACTAGCAAATAAAAATATACCATTCAGGTGTAATATGTCCTTAGATGAATGGCGTTCCAAGCCCTTGGTAGAATTGCTCCGCTCATGTCTACCAGTTGGTAGGCTCCGTTCTTCAGGCTTTCGTGGATCACATAAGGTCCTTCCCAGCTTGTTCCCAGTACTCCTTCATTTGCTTTACGAGCACCAGGTAGGACTTTTCGTAGGACAAGGTCACCTGGTTTGAATTGACGTACCCGGACCCTTTTGTCAACTTATGTTACTCCTCGTCTTTAAGGTCTATGGGGATCTAGTTGTAGCCTGAGTAAGCATCCATGAAGCTAAGGAGTTCATGCCCTGCTGTCGCGTCCACCATCTGATCGATTCTGGGCAGAGGAAAATTGTCTTTCGGACAAGCCTTGTTCAGATCCGTAAAGTCTATACATGTCCTCCACTTCCCATTCTTCTTTTTCACTAGCACGGGGTTAGTTACCCAGGCTGGGTATTGGACTTCTCGGATGAACTTGTTAGCCAGGAGCTTGTCCACTTCCTCTTTCAAGGCCTTGCTACATTCCTGGTTCATTTGCCTCCTTTTCTGGCAGACTGGCCGACGGTGGGGGGTCGACGTTCAGCTTATGGGTCACCACATTCAGATCGATCCCCACCATGTCTCCATGGTTCCAGGCAAATACATCTACATTTTTCTTAAGGCAGCTTATTAATTGAGACTTTACCTCCAAGGCCAAGCTTCTGCCCAGCTTGAGACATCTTGTCACATCCGCTTCACTAACCTGGATGTCCTCAAGCTCCTCCACAGGACCGGTGTTCTGACATGCATCGAGTTCCCTAGGGTCCAAGTCGTGGCTGATTCCAAATGAAGCGATCGTCTGCAGCTCACGTTCTGGGATCTCGTCTGCCTTCTTCCCTTGAACTCCCTTTTTTATTGCATCCACATAGCAGCGACGAGCCAGAGATTGCTCGCCCTGCACACGCCCTGTCTCATTGGGAGTTGGGAATTTCATTGTGAGAGCTTTGGTAGAGACGACCATGTCAAGGTCATTCATGGTAGGCCTTCCCATCACTACGTTATAAGCAGAGGGAGAGTTGATGACGAGGAAGTCTACTAGTACAGTAGACTGGCGGGCGGCGTCGCCGAGAGTCAAAGGCAATTTTATCTGTCCGATTGGGATAACCGAATCTCTGGTGAATCCATAGAGAGGTTTAGGGGATGGTTTAAGTTGATCGTCGCCAATCCCCATTTGATCATAGCAGTCCTTATACATCACGTTCACTGAACTCCCAGTATCAATCATGATCCTTTTCACCATTGAGTTGCCGACGTGCGCTCTGATCACTACAGCGTCATTGTGAGGGAGGCGGATATCTCGGACATCTTCATCAGTAAACACGATGTCTTCTGATACCTTCCTGGCTTTCTTGGTGGGTCCCCCCTACTCTCTATGTCCTGTCGGTTGGACGCGTCTAGCTTCACGCATAAACAGCTCCTGAGACCTATTAGATTCTCCCACCCCTGAAGGTCCTCCATGGATGGTATGGATAGTTCTAACAGATGGTCCTTGAGTAGAATCCGGCTCTGGCTGATTTTAGGTCGGCGGGTCTTCTGAACGCTGATGGGGTTTTCGCTGTTGGGATGGTCATCTTGGGGGCCTCACAACATAATCCCTTAGAAGACCATTTCTGATCATCTCTTCGATGGCATCCTTGAGCGCCCAGCAGTCTGAAGTATTGTGCCCTATATCATTATGGTAGGCACAAAACTTACTCTTGTCTCTTCATCCTTCGGGACCCTAAAGGGGAGTTGGCCACCCGAAATTCTCTCTGCTCTTATCAGTTGCATAGATTCGGCCTTTGGTATCTGACAGGGCATTGTATATATTGTAACGGCCATGATATCGTGGTCGCTCCTGTCCCCGACTGCTCCCCGATCTGCACCAATCCCTGGCTTTCTTGGCAACCTGATGATTTTCTTTTCGCCCCCAGGGTTACTTCCTCCATTACTCCTTTTCCTTCCATGTCTGGGACTACCGGCTTCGTCATTCTGAGAGCTGGTCTTCCTAGGATTAGTTACTTCCTCCCATCAGATTTCCTTCTCTGTCCGCTCATAAAATTCTCCAAGGTCTTTCACAGGGGATTTATAAATACTCTCGTAAAGCTTCCCATCTTTCCTCAAACCTAACGAGATGGCTAATAATATCCTTTCATCCGTAGGGCTCTCCACATTGGTTACTTCGTGCCTGAACCTGTTAATATAATCTTTTAGCGACTCACCTGGATGCTGACAGACGGTGGAAAGATGGCAGGGTGGCGCGAGCAACCTCTTCAAGGCTTTGTATCGGTTCAGGAACTTCTGCTGGCATTCGTCTCAGTTGTTGATGCTACGGGGGGGAAGGTTCTTAAACCATGTTCGCGGGATGTCCCCGAGCGTGGCCGGGAATACACAACATTTCACGAGCAGACTTATCGTCTGGAGGTCCATCTGGATATTGAAAGCGTCCAGATGGTCATAGGGATCGGAGTTCCCTTTATACTGGGGGATGTTAGGAACTTTGAATCTTGGAGGGAGCGACTCCAACTCAATCTCTGAAGCAAACGGGGTTCTCTCTTCGGTCTGGCCCCTTTGTTCTTGTACCACGGGCTGTGCTTCCAGCTAACGGACCCTCTGGAGGAGTTCTGCAACCAATATGCCCTGCGTCTCAATTCCTCCAACAACGGAATGTCTATCCCTTCTGCTTGGGGATCGGTTATCTCTGGCCCCCTGTCCTCCAACATTAAGTCTTGGCCCCGCTCTGTCTGCGCGGACCGAAATTTGATCATGATTGTGGCCAGTTTGCTCCTATCGATGTCCGTTGTGGGCCCATGGAGGTCGAGCACTAGAATGTACACTGAAAGAATGAACAGATTCCTCTCGCCTTAGTTCCCTGACGTCCCTCCTAATCGCGTCAGGGTCTCCTGCATGCCTCCCTCGAGGAACCTGGGAAGGCTGGGCTTGTGTCCGGATTAAAGTCCTGACTTCACCAATAAACTACGCGACTGTATTTTCTAGCCTCTTCTATCGCTGCCGCAATGCCTGCATTGCATCTCCCCCTGCAGTATTAGGCACAGGCTAACGGGTTGGGAGAGGAGGTATACCTTGAGCGTCCCCCGTCGCAGGTACGTTAGATGTCCCTGCACCAGCGTTGGATATCCCTCTAGTAGACATAGCCTGCTGTTGGTCTGAAGCTTCTTGGCGTTTTTCTACTGCGTTGTAATCTCTGGAAATCCTCCCTCTGACCATGGTGAACAAAGAAAAAAGCTCTGGAAACAGAAGAGTAGAAAGTTGACGAAACTGAAGATGAGCCCCTCCTTCTAGTGCCAAAAATGTTAACCTCGAAAAATGGTTTCCTTAGTCAACGAGGTTGTTCTAGGGCCCAGGCCGCAGTTTCAGATGGTCAATGGAATGCATGCAAAGCAATAAGAATGAGAAGAAGAGGTCAGAGGCGAGGAGAAGAGACACAAAGGGATTTTTAGAATGGTTCGGCCCAAAAAAATGCCTACATCCACTGTTCACTCTCTTACTATTTTGGCAGAGTAACGATACTCGGAATCGGGGATCCCCCTTACAATGAAATTCATCCCCTATTTATAGAAAAATGGGACATGCTACAGTAAAACAGAATAAGACAAAAGTAAATAGTTAACTATAGTTACAATGATGGACAGCATTCAATGCGCCGGGATCTCAATTAATACGGCTGACAGTGCATTAAATACGGCCGAATATACATTTAATGCGGCCAAATCCGTCGCATTTGAGGTCTGCCCAAGGGAGATTTCTGGCGACTGGTTTGGATATGTCATGATGGGCTCTCGAGATCTTGATCACAGCTTTTGGTTGATATGGCGTGCATGGTACGTTTTGGAACTGTACTCTGCATGACACTTTTGACTTCTACTGACTTGGGACTTTTAGGAGCAGGCGGGGATGGATCTTCCATCAGACAAAATACCAAGTCAGTTAGGAGAATAAATAAGTCTCTGATAAGTCTGGCTACTTGGAGAGTCGAGGAGACGGATTACGAGTCAACATGTCCGCAGTTGGTCATGACAGTGAAGCGGGCAATATTACGAGTGAAGGAGCCGGTATACGGCCACGCTCGGAGATTAACGATTAGTTTAGCCGGATCATCTTGGGTGAGAAGGACTTGTAGAACATTTCTGATGGATGGTTCCTCTTGGCGGATATCTCGCACCGACAGAATCGGCGAATAGACAGGCGGTCAATCATGACGGATAATCTGACGAGTAGGCTTAGCGGACACGACCAGCAGTCAGCTGTCAGTCGGAGCGATGAGAGTCAACGGTCAGCGATCAAGACCAGCGGTCAGACTGAACGAACAGAATTGACAAATAGACTGACGGGTAAAGTCGACAATCAGAATAGTAGATGGAGATAGCGGTCAGAGCCAGTGCTTAGAATCGGCGCCTGCGGTCAGAATCAACGGTCAGGATCAGCGGTCATGACGATCGATCACAAAAGGAGCCTCCCGTCAGGAAGGCGGATTGGAAGAGATGGCGGACTATTGGGCCTTTGAGCCACTGAGCCTGCACTGTAGATCTTTCTGGGCCCGATTATTCTGATCGCTAAATTATCCATAACAAATATTAAACCACATGTTTATTAAAATTAAAGTTTTGCTCCATATAACATAATTAATTCATGTTATATTTTGAAATCGAACTTATGACCTCTAATTAATTCATAATTAATTTATATCCGGTCACTGCTAAGAATCGAATTTAAGACCTCTTGTAAAATTAATTAAATAATTATTAATTCATAACTAATAATTAACTAACTAATTATTAAAATAATTTGAATAATCAATATTATTCAAATATCAAGTAAATACATATTTTGCTATTTACGTAACAGTTGTAATTAGATAGTCCAATTACAACATTTTATATACAAGTTTCTTATAATGAAATAAGCTATCAAAGGGATCCAATGAACTTACAGTTTTGAGTTCCAATAATATCGAAATTATTAATTAAACTTTTTAATTAATAATTCACTATTAATAATAGAGTTACTTTACTAAAAACTTAAGATTGCACTCTCAAAACTATAGACGTTTTTATACAATCTAAAATTTTCAGTGTCCATTAATTTAATCACTACATATGATTTGATCCTCCACAAATAGTTCATAATTAGAGTTAGGTTAAAATATCCATTTCACCCCTCTAATTATTTCTTGATCCTTCTCTAATAAACAATATATCAATAACAACTTATGAATTTATCTTTCCGTGTTCATATGAACGAAAAGTTGAGCGCTCTTATTGTTCAAGACCTGAATCAACCCTTAAGAAAACTACATCTCTACTTATCGCAAGAAAGGGTGGATTTCATCATTGTGTAGAATGTTCCCAACTACTTACTAAATCATATCCTCAAAATACGAAGTTATTGACTGGATATCTACACTAATCTCACCCATGTAAATTAAATGATATAACTCAACAAGTAAGAGTCTATAATACACTCAGGATTAAGATCAATCATATATGATCATCTAGTCGATAAATATAAATCTCTAAGTTTAATGGATATTAAGAAGAGACTTATATTTATCGTTGTCCAGTCATATATAATCTTTATATAAAGTGTCTCTATTTTCATGGTACTATATGAATAGTCTCGGATAAAACTATTGTACCAAATACAAAATAGACTGTAACCGTAAATTTACCACAAATAAAATATCCAGTTTTGTTTGTTTTCTACGAACTCTTTAGATTACTTATATCAAACTAAATCCACTTGCATATAACACTTATATACTTAGTTTGAAATTACATCAGTAATCAATGATGTTTTTTATGATATATACAATTTTTACAAAATATATAAATTGAATAAAATGAATACTTTATTATTTATAAAATCGTTTACATTATTATAAACTCTTAGGGCATAAAACCCAACATCAATGCCGACCTATCCATAGATTAGTCATTGATTAATCTCTCCGCTCTATAACAAAAATTTTAATTCTCAGCATTAGCGGGCATGTCTAGTCAATCCAACTCACATCTTACATTTTACATGTAATTTTTCGTCACATAAATTCTGATTATGTCTCTGGCAAGAACATCCACACAATTGGTAGAAGGAACACAACAATGATAATCAGCATGATGTTCCTAATCACCATATAGGTTGGTTATAAGTAATAAAACTCAACATAGATTTCGGTGCTAGAGCTTATTATGATTGTTTGGAACTTAAACTATAAGCACAGATTGAGATACTGAGTGATAACTAGTTTAATTTCAGAGCACATTTATATATTTATATTTGCACTTGTTATGCAAACGAATCTAACATGTACTAAGCTGGTGTGATAGCCTGATAGGTACTCAGCTCCAGCAGCTTTTCAAGGAACTAAAATCAGTAAGTCTTTCATATTCAATTGTGACAATTTCATTGGAAAAACAACAACGAATCAGCCAAATCTAATTCAGAGTACTGCAAATCACGTTTCAATATTACAGCCTGAAGAGGCAAGGACTTGGAATTCTCATCCTTCGCTTCATGTCTGAGAAGATGATACGGACTATTTAGAGCAGTACCAATTGTTTGAATCAATCTTAATGACAGTCGCCTCAATGTGTTTAGTATCTATAACCTGGTCACATGCACAATGGCAGAAGGTTAATCAGTCAAACTTGATGGAGCATTAATCTTTGGGGTCTAAACAGTGAAGTTGATGAGGGTGATAACAAAAACCTGAGTCGTCTATGCAATTTCCAGCAGCCAGGATTTCAGGTTCCTTGATGTTGATAATTACAACAGCTTATGTGAGAAAGATCTTTGCAACAGAAGGTACATGTTCCAGGCAACATCTTACCACCTGTAATGTACAACCAAAAATTTTCTCAATAAGCATATGCATTTCCTAGCGGTGCAATAGAAATACTAACTATAAACAACTAACATAATTCATGACTTCAATATTAATCAGTTTAATATGTTAAATCTAGAAATTGTTGTCATCCAGATATGGTTCCTAATGACTACTGAGTACAAATAACTGTTTTATAGTACAATATCTTACAATTAACCTGTGCATAGCATGAGATTATGAGAGCAAAAGCTATGAGTGAGACATTGTGAAACATTACGGTTGAATGTGGACCACATTGAGACAGCCTATGCATTTCAAGTATACATATAAAGAACCAGCGACAGCATTGAACTAAAGCATATTTGAAATGGTATTACATGCATATTGTGCCTGGTATAACTATATTTATAGTTAGAAATTTGGTGTCCAAGACTGTATAATACAGCAACGCAATATATATGAAATTAGTCACTGATTGACATCACGCAATAAGAATCTAGGCAGTATATTCCTTGAGAAATTCAAGTTTGTTTAAGATTGTATCATTTTGCAAATTTTGTTAAAAACTGAATTACCAAAACCACAGCAACACCACCGGAATGTGTCCCCAAGTCTTTCAATAAGCTTCTCCTTTTAATAGTGGTTTACTACCACCTGCATCATGCTACGCTGAGCACTATATAGTACCATAGCAAATTGTGAAGACAGAGGAAATGAAGGAGAGAAAAAAAAAACAGAAAGGACACCAACAAGGATCAAACTCTTTTATTTACTGCACTTGTGTGTTGCCATCACCAACAATAGTCATCATATCCCGTGAGCACAATGTTGAAATTATGTGTGTTATAGTGCATCCTTGTTTACATTTCCTAAATACACCAAAGGGGTTGTTTAACATGTCAGAATCAGAATTAGTAACCTTACTTTTCTTTTAGTATATTTGCCAAAGATGATATTGATTGCTTTATCTACCGATAACCATTTCCAATTCTATAAACACGAAGAAAAGGAGAATTTAATAATATGATAGAGATTGAACATGGATTTAAGAGCAACTCACCAAACAAATTACACTTGCCTTTGTCTTTCAAGAGTCTTGATGAAGTTTTTGCCTTGAATAGATTTAAATCAATCCTCGATTGCACCGCTTGATAGCAGAACTGTAAAATTCAACATGTCTAGTAAATCATGAGTTCTACATTGACAATTTACTTCAGCATGATAAGCCTTGTTGTGTAGATAGAATGTGGTACATGGTTAAAATCATCCAAATCAGAAGAAAATATTAGAGAAAGAGTTAAAAGTTTTGATGAGAAAAGAAATATTATATAAACATTCTTCCAAGGTGGTGGTATGCAATATGCATCACCTTTTGTCATTGATTCTTCAACAAATGCATGCCATAATAAACTTGCTTCACTGCATCAAGCCGAAAGATAATATATCAAGTTTTCTTCACACGAAAAGATTTTTCAACTTCCTAAAACTTGTATCGTTTTTGCAAATGTAACTATCAACTAAAGGTTCTTAATCTGAGTTACATCTTAATATGTACCTATAAACAACCTAATAACATGTGCAATTGAAAGGTTATTATAACTTCTAGCATCAAAATAGCAAAGAAGGTGTTGGTGGTGATAACAAAAACCTGACATATCTTTATTTATCCGGATAACACATGTTCAGGTCTCCTGATGTCAAACCACAACATCTGACATAAGTAAGGTCTTTCCGATAGAAGCTGTGTGCTCCAAGCAACATCTTACAACCTGTAATCAAAGATGGTAAGTTTGTATGCTGAGTATTAAATAACCATCTGTTGCCTAGCAGGACACGGAAAAGATCAATAAGAAGCAGTTAAAATGCAATGTAAGAATTTGACATGATGTAATTTAATATAATAAGTCTATAGCAGGACATAGGATCTCGAATGACAGCAGAAGTGAATCACCATTTTAGGGTACAACATGATGAACCAAAGCAAAGGATGAATCTATGAGAGCAAAATCAAGAGCAGGAAGTTACATATAGTAGCACTTATAAGTAATACAGAGAATGTTTTACAGGTTGAGAAGCTGAGCCATAATTTGCTGCAATTCAAGTTTCACCATATAATTCCTAGAGGAGAGAAGTAAGACAGCCATAAAACTCCACATTCTTAGAATCTAAATTGAATGTAGCAATTAGAGAAGTATTTTTACCCGGTCTAAACCATCCACAAGAAAGTAGCAGTCTGTCACCATACTACACCTTTATATTCTACATTATAAGTATGACTATTAAACACAAGTATATTTGAGACAAATTCAGCAGTCAAGAAGTGTTTGCAGAAAAGACATGTTTATGAAGTCCAGTGACCGTGCTTGATGTAATACATCAAGAGTCTTGGCAATACACTCGTTAGGAGACAAGTGTGAGTATTTTCCTAGACGTCATTAATATGAATCCAGCACAAATCAGACGTCCTTAAAGATAATCGCATATTAATATGAACATTTATTTACATCTACTCATCATCATCAAGAGCATCTCAAATGGCATCAACTTTGCCCCAAGCTGCAAGAGGGTGTATCCAGCACCAACTACAATATTTTCCTCGATTACAGCTTAAAAAGTTTTATATTTATAATAAGACCTTGACTTTAAATGTGATAATAAAAGAGCCAAAATAAGATAGCTTCAAAAGTTATAAGTACCTAGGTTGCATTGAAAGCATCCTCTACTCTTTCATTGTATGTTTGTCCTCCAATCTAGATATGTGACATGGAAAATAAAGTAATGGTAAAAAGGGAAATGAAATTTCATAAAACTAACTAATCAAGTATACAGAAAATGACCTACATCACAATCACACCAACATGGAAGTATCCCAATGCTTTCATTAAGCTTCCAACTTTTCATGGTCCTGTTTTCTGCCTGAGTGATGCTTACATTAATTACCCGAGAGTAGCAAGGCAGACAGCATAAATAAGGAAAAAGAGAATTAACAAAAGACACCTGATTACTGATCTAGGCAACCTTTCCCTTGGAGAGCATAACATTTGCCTCATGCCTCAAAATCTCGTTCTCAGCCTGTTCAAGCGTTAACCCAACCTCATTTTTTATCGCAGTCCTGCATGCACCATTTATCAACACATCACTTCCATTTCCTAGAGATATGTTTAAAGCCATAAACAATGTCACCCACACCATTGTGGGATGAATAAAACCAGTAGCCATAAAATCTGCATATACTCCCTAGAGCATTGTTGCTATACCTGAAATTGTCACCCCAAAGCTGGGTAACATAAGTAAACTTTAGACTTATGCACATACTCATATGAAACAACATATATATGCTTTTTGGATTGCTTGCCTTTAACCATTACAACACCCCAACTAATATTTGCATTCATGACACTTAACTTTACTGTGCAGTTCAATATTCCTTTCACAATATCCTTATCCAGCTTAACAATTACAACTGGAAATAAATTAAAAATTTATGTTAGAAATAAGAAAAACAAATAAGAAAAAAATAAATTCTCACTCAATATGAAGAATAGGGACTTAGTCGTACTCACAAATTTATCACCTTTTGTTCATTGACAAGAGTCTCTTTATCAACTACATTGCAAACTGAAAAAGAGTGCATCCACTAGTATTGACCAAGAAAATATTTTAAATTTAATGACAACAGTAGAAACCTAAATTTTTTGGGTTAAAAACATCGATTCTCCACCATTAATATGTTTTTAGCAAGCTCTGTTACTTTTTGTGTGCAAATCTAAATGTGAAATCTAAAACTGAAAACAAGAAAATGGAATGAAATTTCATACACTAGTTAAATCAAGAAACATCTAATTACCTAAATCAAAAAAGAACATCTTGAAGATTCTGCAGTCTGTTCATTGAGCTTCTCTTTTTCATGTCCTATTCTGTTGCCAGTGTCATGCTACATTGATTACTAGAGAGTATTAAGGCAAACATTAAAGACAAAGGAAAGGAATTAACTTTTGGCACCTGAAGAAGAATTTCATTATCTAGGCAACTCTTTTATTCACTGTATCTGTGTGCTGCCATCAACCATAATGACTGTGGTTTCCCTGGTGAGCACATCTGTGCGGTAGGTTCTAGGACCATCTTTTCAGTTTTGTACATGACTAATCCAACATCATCTCTTATTACAATTCCTGTATGTTATCCTTGTACAAGCTACAATATATGAACATTTGCAGAACACAAAGCAAAATAGTGCATGCAATTCAAGTAATTATTAAACGGTTTAAACTACTAGCTAGTGGTGTAATCAGTAGCACAAAATGAACCTATATAAAAGGATAGGAATGCAATATAAATTGAATATAGATCAAACAAAAGTTACCTAGCCAATGGCAAAAGCAGAAACATTGATCTTGTATTACATCTGGTTCCCTAGTGAGCACATCTTTGCAACAGGTTTTAGGACCATCTTGTCAGTTTTGTACATGACTAATCCAACATCATTTCTTATTACAGTTCCTGTATGCTATCCTTTTACAAGCTACAATAAATGAACCTTTGTAGAACACGAAGCAGAATAGCACAGGCAAGTAATTATCAAATGGTGTAAAACTACTCGCTAGTTGTGTTATCAATGGCACAAAAGAGGCCATTTCTAATTTAATGACAAAATGAACCTATGTTAAAGGATAAGAATGCAATATAAATTGAATATAGATCGAACAAAAGTTACCTAGTTAATGGCAAAAGCAGAAACACTGATCACTTGTTTCATCAATTGCATTTTCTGTTTAGGTTTCAAGAGCCTCCATAAAGTTTTTGTTTGAAAGATTGAAGTCTATACTATGCAAATCAACTACGTACTAGATCATTAAGTTTTTACAAGAACTGATGTTGTGAGCACGTAACAGATCACAGATGTGTAGTGACAGCAATTAGTACCTCATGCAACAGGAAGACAATGGACTCAGGCAAAAAGCACTGTCAACTGCAGTAGTTCCAGCATTGCTTCTTGCCCAACTTGAACTTGAAATTGAATTGTTTTGAAACTTGAACCACTTCAAAAGTTTTTAGAAAATTGATAAATTCAGAAGCTTGTACACCTCCAAAAACATTCCTCTCATCTTCACTGCAGACTTGGGCTATTAAGAGAAAAAGACAAATTTTTTAAAAGAACAAGCCTGTACTCAACACAAAAACAAAAAGGCCACGAAACATGTTTTCTGTGCAGATCGATTTGATTTAAGCTTTGAGATAGAAAAGTTTAATCACAAACCTGAAGATTATCAATAAGGTAAAGAACATCCCCAATGTATTCTTTATAGTTCACTGTGGATGTGCTGGTAGCTGCATCTTTGGAGGAACTTGTGGATGATTTACTACTTTTCTCTCCCATTTTTCCTGTATCAGACTTCAAAATTCCCTGCAATTCCCAATTTAAGTAGAGAGATAGATTATGTCATACTGTAAAATGGAGGAGGAAGAAGTGAGCAAATCAAACATAAGCAAAACATAAGAACTATTAAAAAAGAGGTGTTCATGTGTTTGTAAGAGCAGTAGCTTATAATTAGGAAGCCAAGGGACCATTTCTTGCCTCAATTATGGTAATTGTACATAAAAGTTGTAGAAGATCAGTAAATTGTACTTATCAAGTTGTCATAAACTTGTGTCATATCTTTCAACATTGATTCCTTGTGAAATTCATGTCACTGTAAAATTGAATTCACTGCATAATACCGAAATATAGGAATCAAATTCTGTCCACTAAGAAGAAAGAGGCTTTGTTGCTTTTAAAATTGGCATAAGGAAAGGAGATCAGGAGCTAACCTCAATGAACTCAGTTTTCCGACATAAGGTTTTAGTAGAGCAAAATTCTGGCAAGAAGCAAAGATCCCAAAGGCCAAAGGTTTGATCCAAGTTTGAGCAAAATTCTAAGGTATGTCTGACATTTCAAAGTTGTACGAGTTCATTTCCAAAAGATGCTATGCTACAACTATTTTCTTTGATTGCCTGAAATTTTGTTGCCACCATCAAAGATAATCACATATTATATTGATGTCAAACTTTTTGATCTAGTATAATAGTTGTAATTTTACATAAAGGGGGGCAAATATCAGCAAAACAACTTACATGCAGTGCCTTTTACTTGTACATTAAAGGAAGGATGATAAAATCAGAAGTCGAGACAAGTAAACAGAACGGTTGGACAATGCTATTGTAAAATTCTTCTCTCCCTATCACATGCCATGTCACCATTATCTCTTTTCCTATTTGCAAAAACTAACCATAAAAAACTGTGACAAGAAGAAATTTAGGTCCCTCCAAAATCATGTGTTTAAGCCTAAAACATTTATCCTCAATAATTAGCAACTATATAACTAAAGAAGATGGATACGGGCAATTACCTGTTGGAGAAGAATTAATCAACAAATTCTATTTTCAGTCCAAATGTCATTTCCTCTGGCTAGGCTGGTTTAAGAGCTTCCTCAGAACATAGTGGCGGCTGCAAATCCAACATATAATGAATGATTTCTGAAGATAGGTGATATACTTAATGCAAACAATTCCCAATTTAAGCGAAGGGCTAGAATACGTAAAATGGAGGAGGAAGAAGTGAGTAAGTGAAATTGAATCAGTGTATTAAAAGAGATGTCCATGTTTTTGTAACAGTAGGAGCTTATAGTGGGAAGCCCAGGGACCATTATTTGCCACAATTCAAGTCTCCAATAGGGACTTTCTCAAGGTTCATATTCTCAAAATTCTAAAATACTTATTTTTAGGGAATTTGCCTATAGTCTACAGTATCCAAACATAAGAAGTCATTCCCATTACTGAATTGAACTTACAAGTTGTAAATTTATAACTATTCAAAACTTTTGTCAGATCTTTCAACATTGATTTATTAGGAAAATCATACCATTCTAAAACTGATTCATTGCAGAAAATTGGAATATAGAAATCAAAGTGTTGTTGACTCAGAAAAAAAAAAAAAAAAAAAAACATATTGAGAGCAAACAAACCTCAATGAGCCGAATTTTCTGATATAGAAGGATTTATTAAAAGTGTTATGCAGAATAGCACATGCAAGTAATTATTAAATGGTATAAAACTGCTCGCTAGTTGTGCTATCAATTACACAAAATAGGCCATTTCTAATTTAATGACAAAGTTCCTATGTAAAATGATAGGAATGCAATATAAATTGAACATAGATCAGATAAAAGATACCTAGTTAACAGAAAAACCAGAAAAATCAATTGTTTCATCAACTGCATTCTCTCTTTAGGTTTCAAGAGCCTTCATGAAGTTTTTGACTTCAAGATTGAAATCCACTTATGCAAATGAGCTGTGCAGAATGTCATTAAATTTTTACTGGAACTAGAGTTGCATGCATGCAACAGATGTGGAGTGACAGCTGCTAGTAACTTGACTTCAAATTAGATGACAAGAGCACCAAGATGAGAAAGCTTCAAAAGTTGAACTGCCCACTTTGAGAGCATCCTATATTCCCAGTTTCTTTACTTTAAGATCGAATAATGTTTGTCCTCCAGCCTACATATGTGACATGAAAAATAAAGAAATTGTAAAAACAGAAAAGAAATTCCATAAATTAACTAATCAAGTAAACAGAAATTACCTAAATCACAATTACACCAGCAGGGAAGTATCCCACTGCTTTCATTAAGCTTCACGTTTTCATGGTCCTATTTTACTGCCTGTGTCATGCTACAATAAATACCAGAGAGTAGCAAGACAAATAATAAAGATAAGGAAAAAGAGAAATAACAAAAGTACCTGGTTCCCGATCTGTGAAATGCTTTTATTTAGTGCCCTCTGTGCTGCCATTACCAACAACAGTTCTAGTTTCCTTCGAGAGCACAACGTTGGCAACATGTCCTAGAGCCTCATTCTCAGCTTCTTCTATTGTTAACTCAACCTTATCCTTTATCAACATTTAACTTCTAATCTCCCAGAGATATGAGTTAAGCAACAAAGAATGTCACTCATATCATTGTGGGATGAATAAAGCCAGTAGCTTTAAGATCCACACATACATCCCAAGTACACTGTTGCTATTCCTGAAATTGTCACTGGGAAGCAAGTTTTCATAATTAAGCTTTTAGACTTATGCATATATCCATGAAACAATGTATGCTGCTTGAATTGCATATCTTATTAACTACAATACTCTCACTAATGTTTTTATTCATGACAGTTAACCTTGCTGTGCAATTCGATGCCCTTTTAAAAACATTCTACCCAGCCTAACAATTAATAACTAGAGAGAATATAAAGAATCACATTAGAATTAAGGAAAATGAATTTTCAGCTAAAGATAAAGCATAGAGACTTAGCAATATTTATAAATTTATCACCTTTTGGTCATCATTGTCAAGAATCTCTGTCCATCAGTTTTTGTTGCAAGTTGAAAAATGGTGCAACAACTACTGCTGCATCAACTACGTAAACGATATGAATTCTACATAAATTGAAAATAGATCAGCGAGAAGCTTACCTAGAGAATGGCAAAATTAGAATCATTGATCATTTGTTTCATCAATTGCATTATGTCTTTTGATTTCAAGATTGTCCATGAAGTTTCTACCTTTAAAGATTTAAGTCCAATACATGCAGATCAACTGTTCAGAACATCATTAATTTTTTATTGGAACTGGAGTTGTGAGCATGTAACAGATGTGTAGGGACAGCATTTAGTACCTCAATTAGCAGGCGAACAGAGGACTTGGGCATCAACTTTACTGGAAGCTGCAAGAGCGTGTATAATATTTGCAATTTTATATGAAGAGTAACTATCAGCAAAGAAGATGCGTGCAGTGCCTTTGTACCTATACCATTAAGGAACGAAGACAAAAGCAGAAGTGAAGACAAATAACATAACACTATGGACAATGTTACTGTAAAATTCATCTTCCCCTATTACATGTCATGTTACCATTCTCTGTTTTCGTGATTGCACAAATTAACCCAATTACCTGTTAGACATGAATTAATCAACAAATTGGATGCTATCACATTTCCTCTTTGACAGGGTTCCTCAAAACATAGTGCAACCTGCAAAAGTGGTGCAATATACAATGGGAGTTAAGTGTTGTATGTAACAATCAATGATAATATATTAAAAATTTGAAACAACAGAAAGAAGAAAAAGAGCAAGAGCTTACTTACAGGGTTGATTGAGCTCCAGATGGGATATGTGGCTTTGAAGCATTGTTCTGCACTATTACCACCCTGCAAACTGAATGCCCTTGGTTTGACACCAATTCTCTAAAGGAGAGCAACGACCAATGAGCAATCTCTTGAGCGATGTGGAGTGCAGAAGGTGATCCGACAATGCTTTTAACTTAGGGCAATATAAGATAGTTAATTCAGAAAGAGAGGGCATAATTATAATATCTTTTCTATTCTCATATTCCCATTCTTCCCATTCTGGGATGTCACCAAACAATAGATGCTTCAATTTTGAAAAAGCTATAACAGATGAAGAAGATGATGATGGTGCGCTGCTGCTATTTTCAACTCCTAAAAATTCATTACCCACCCTTTTCAACCTCCTCATGTTCGAAATTCGAAGTGTTTCAAGCAATGGTAGTTTACCCAAAGCAGGTAAATACTCACACTTGAAGGCATGATATATTTCTATCTGCTTGAGGTGGGTTAACAACACTACCCAGCAATTTGGGAATGCAATGCCTCCATAATAATATATCTTTAATTCCTTCAAATATGGAGGTGATTCTAAAGCTCCAAGAACTGCTTCATCCTTGTTAGATGATGCTTCACTTGATTCAGCAAAGTACAAACTCAAACCAACGATGTTTTCCTTATTCTTGAGTTGTGCGTTCTTTGCTTCGCTTTCGTCTAAAACATTGCTCAGCCCTTGTAATGTAAGTTGACCTCTAAGATGGTTAAAGTTTTTAAGACAATCAAGCCTACACCCTTGGTTTCCACCACTGACAATTAATGTACTCAAAGTTCGAAGATTAGTTAATCTCTCAACTCCGTTTGGTAGGTATTCTAGATTATCATTGTTATTAAGTATTAAATGCCTTAAGTTGACTAACTTACCCATCCCTTGAGGTAGATTTCTAAGATGATTACAGGAAATTATACGCAAGGTTTGGAGATTAAATAAATCACACAATGTGTCAGGTAATTCTTCTATTTTCAAATAACACAAATCAAAATACCTCAGATGTATTAATTTTCCTATCTCTTTTGGAATATTTTGGACTGGCCTGTTAATCTTCATCCGGGTAGTGCGTATCTGCAATGACCTTATACATGTCAATTGCTTAAACAAGTTCGATTGAAGTAGTTCACTTTGTATCGATAAATTGTCGCAATTCTTCATGGAAACTAAGAGGCTCCGTAGCTTTTCGATACCACATTTGTTTAAAGGAAATGAAACCTCTTCATTATTCACCATCAACATTAAATGACGTGCTTTCTCATAAGAATGATTTAGGCTAAGTACTTCATGACTATCAATTTCCATTGCAAAACAATCCTTCTTAACAAGAAACAGTGCAAAATCATGCACTATGTCATGCATCTTGCATTCTATTATATTATCACCTTGATCATTTTCAAACTCTTGAAAAAAAGATCGCATTGCTAAATTCTCAAAATAATCTTCTCCTATTAGCTCTAGATCTTCGGTTTGCTCTAGACCAAGATAACCTTGAGCCATCCATAATTTAATTAATTCATCTTTTCTAATATAATAGTCTTTTGGAAAAATGGCACAATACAAAAAACATCGTTTTATTTTAGATGGTAGGTCATTATAACTTAATAAGAGAGGACGAAATACATATTCTTCCAACTCTTCTAATTTCCACAGATCACTATCTAATATTCTTTTCCATTGCTCGCTAGTTTTTTTAAATTGTAACAGACTCCCAATAGTCTTTATAGCAAGAGGTAAACCCTTGCACTTGCCAACAATTTCTCTACCATATTTTTCTAATTTTTTGCAATCCTCTAGAGACCTGTCACGATATGCTAATTGTTTAAACAATAACCAACTTTCCTCTTCTGATAATTCTCCAACATCGATAACATCAATGGATTTCATCATCCGTGCCACTTTCATGTTACGTGTGGTAACTACAATTTTACTTCCATGGGCACTATTGTTAAGAGAGCTAAACAATGGTACCCATTTACTTTCGACTTCTGTCCACACATCATCTAATACAAGAAAAAATTTCTTGTTTGCAATAGAGCCCTTTATACGATCTAAAAGAATTTGTAATTCTAGGCCAGTGGCATCGCCTCCAAGAGCTTCAATGATTGCTTTGGCAATCCTGATCTCATCAAATGGGTCTGAGACACAAACCCAAATTTTCTTGTCAAATTTTGTGGTTATTTCGTCATCATTGTAAGCAAGTTGAGCAAGGGTTGTTTTTCCAATGCCTCCCACCCCTACAATTGAGATGATTTGGAGGCCGCTTCCTTCTTGATGACATTCACTCAACAGCCAACTTAGTAGCTTAGTTTTCTCCTCTTCTCTACCACGTACCTCGGACGAATTATGATACGCAGTAGTGATAGGTGTTTTCAATCTCCGAGGTTCTTCGGGACTCCTATCAATGGTATTAAGACGATACATATCTTTCTGTCTAGCAATATCGTCAAGTTCTTCATTCATTTTTTTTATTTTGCGAGCAATGTCATGACGTAAACCAACTTGTTTGAAACAAAATCGAGGAGAGCACAAGAGGAAGCATACCTTCTCAGGAACAGCAGCATCTTCAGCTCCTTCAATTTGCAATTTCAAAATTGCAGTCTTCCACCCATCCAATATGTCATCCATGTCATAAGATGCCTCTTTGAGCCTGTCCAACCAGACTCCAACAGCTTTGTCCTTCACTTGTTTTTCCTCTGCATCAAGGAGCACAGCATCAATAGCACGGAAGTTGCGGGTAAGCTTTTGGATTTCTTTTCTGACACCGGTCACAAGTCGCACTTCTTGTCGCGTTTCTTCAAAGATCAGTGAAGTGAGTTGCTCCAAAACAACGCTAACAATTGCATCAGCCATTGTCCGAGATGGTAATTGACACAGAAAATATTTTGAGGTGTTTTTAGTTGTGTTCGTGTGTGATAATAAGAGAAAATAATGTTGCAATGCTTTATATTAGGAAAGTGGATCGACAAAGTCAGAAGCACAGCGGTGGATGCAGCGACGGACCCACCATGGGACTAGGTGGGTCCCATGTCCCCTCAGAATATTGTAAAATGATTTAAGTTCGCTTTGGTCCGAGTCTCTGAGATTAGGGGTGGGCATCTCTAACCCAACCCGATCAACCTAACCCAACCCAATCCAACTCGATCACTTTTTATCGGGTTGGGTTGGGTTATATCTTTAAAAAAATTGAGATGGATTGGGTTGGATTGGATTCAAAATTAAATTGGGTTGGATTGGATTGAAAAATTTTTAACCCAATCCGATAAATACCTATCCCTAATTCTAAATTCAAGTTTTTCTTTTTTTTCTAAAAGCACATTTGTTAGAGATGAAGATCAAGAATAGTCTATGTGGTGGATTAAATCTTTTATTTTAATAATTGAATATTTATTTGTATTCATTTTATTTGTAATCAAATTATTAAGACTATAAAAGTTACTAACTAAAATTTTTATGTCTTCGTAGTGGATTAAATCCAACCCGATCAACTTAAAATAAATCAACCCGATTATTATTGGGCTGGATTGGGTTGAAAAATTTTTAACCCAATCCATGTTGGGTTGAGGGGTTTTCAACCTAACCCAACCCGAACCTGAAAACGCTCACCCCTATATGAGACTGCTGCAATATAACAGGTGTTGGTGTCACGTGGGCCCCATCAAAAAGCGAAAAGAAATATGTCATTTAAGCTGGTGTATGGTTGGTTATGGATTTAATTATCTTACCACCAGCTGATATTATTCATGAATGACGGTCAATCATTCAAGTTGGTGTATGATGGGTCATGGATTTCGTTTTCTTAACAACGGATTATCCAACAATTATAATTTTTAAACTGAGTATAAAAATATTTATTAATAATCAATTCAAGTATTATAATTGATGGATAATATTAATGCTTTCAAGAAGTAATCAAACCCTATTATATATAATCAAATACTTGACGTCATTTATGATATAGTAGTAATAGAGCTTTTATTTACAAATAATCAAGTTTATTGTCAGTGATGGATTCAGAAAATTTATTGAAAGACACATAAATAAAGTAATAAAAATATCAAAAATTAAAATCTAATTAAATATATAATGTTTTTATATAAAACAATAGTTAACAACACCATATAGTTGAAATAAAATGAAACGTGTATAATATTTATCGACGTTAGGAATTAGCTGACGAGATTAGTTATGGCCTAAACTGCAGTTGATGTTAGGGGTGATATGGTGAATGAAGAAACAGGTTAGAGGAAGAATATGAAATACTCAAGAATTTTAGAGTGGTTTGGCCCAAAATCAGTTTACGTCCACTTATTCTCTCAGTATAATATGGGGTGATATGTGGTTATTGTACATATTTTATAGTGAGGATCCTCCCCTATTTATAGGATGAGGGATGCTACAGTAACGCCTAATAAGTTGAAATACAATGATGATTACAGTTAATGCTTAAAAGTTGCATTTAATGTGTCTGTTTTGCATTTAATGTGTTTGGGCTTGTATTAAATGCGTATGACAGTTGTTGAAGCAAGTGGCTTAAGCGACAAGTGGTTAGCACAAGTGGACTGAGATTCATTTAATCCAGGCTATAATCTTATATATAAATTTGGTTGTAATTGCTGTAACTTTTGACGAAATTGGCGTGTACGACACATCTTGATCTGTGATTGGCTTGACGGTTCTGACTGTAGTTGACTGCTATTAGCAAGATATAGTAGTTCAATAGCTCGTTGGAACGAGCTGAAATATTAGAAGTTCGACTGAGTTTGTCTCTGTAAATTGGTCATATATTCTGATTTCGCGATCTAGCTATCTGGCAAACTCTATGTCTAAAAACTCTGCATGATAGATGAGCTGTATCGCGAATGACTGATACGGGGTGTTCTGTTGTATTAAGATAAGTTGTAATCCGTTGTATCAGGATAAACTGGCGAGTTGGATTTTTTGATATTCTGCACGTCTGATAAATCGAATGTCTAAGAAGCTGCATAAACGGGTTATATATAGACAATGAGTTGTATGTATACTGGACAAACAATGGTCTGGGTGTCTTTCAATGGGCTATGCCTTAGCCAAATATGCAGTTTTTTTTTCTTGAAAAATCCTAGGCTTCAAACTGTATTAGACTTCTATCAACTGTGTTGGATTTTTACCAGCCCAATCAAGGTGGCCTACAACTATCCATAATAATATTTAAGTAAAGTAAATAGTTTTATGTTTAAAAATTTTAATGAAATTATTAAAATAAATAAAAATGAAAAAAGTATAACACAAACTTGGTAAAGTTATAATTTTTTCTATCGAGAATTTAAATCCTGAAATCGTTTTATGATAGTTTCTCCATTAATTTTGTTAAAATATCTTTCTCCATACAGGAGAGAATATATATCTTTTTATTTTTTTGGAAAATGGAGAGAACATATATCTAACTAAAAAGAAAAAGTTTAAAAAGAAAAATATTAATTAATTAAGAGCATGAAAACATTAAAAGTCGAAAATTTAGTTATAAAAAAAATTTAAAAAAATAGTTATATTAGAATTAGAAAGAGTAAATAATAGTGGTGGGGGAGGACGAAGGAGGCGTGTGTTTTTCAAAAAATAATGGCACCGAGCGGCTTTTAAAATAAAAAATAATAACAATATATAGAGAGTAGCTTTTTCAACGGTACAGGGTATACTCACTATATTGTATACAAAACAAAATATCAGTCACAAGAATACACAGAAGGCATAATTTTTATGTGCACCGGAGTCCAAACGCTTCTTATTTTAAACCTTTTTTTTTTTTTTAACATCTCGAAGAGTACGTGTTTCTGCTGGCCCTATCATATGTCTGTCCTTACTATTAATTGTTATTATTATGTGCAACACAATATAAGTTGGCAAAGTATATTCTTTGGGAAATAACTGGGGTAAAGCCTTGCATACCTAAAGCAACATTAAAGCAAACTAGTTTGCACTTTACTTGTTCTTTGAGTAAAGTTTCTGCATTTAGATGACATGAGAAAATTAAAATCATAACAAAAAAATAGTAATTTAAAAATGTTAATAAAGTATTGTACTGGTAATAGTTGTCTTTGTCGTTTTCCTTTTATGTTGAAATAAAAATTGTTACTTATATATTTTTTTTAGAATTTCACCTAAGATTATATTACAGCTCATTGAGTTTATGTCTTCACTTTATTGTTTCAACATCTTTCTTGATTAACACTGTGTTAGTTGAGTTAATCAGTATATTTTTTGTTGTTCATCTGTGAAAAGTTGAGACAGAGCAGCCTTTATTTTCCTTCAACATAAAGTTGAAACTTCTCATATGGCTTTTCATGATTACTTTCCCCTTGTTGAGGTAGTTTGTTGATACTCATCTGTTGCCAATCCTATAATGTTGCTTTATGTTGATAAGTATCGTGGTCAAAATTATTTGTATAAAGAACTTCTTATAAATTGTCCATTTGCATGAGTTTGTAATGTTACTTTTATCAAAATTAACTGTGGTTTTCTATTCTCATAAGTTTTCTCTCATTATATAATTAACTTTGTACTAAACTTTTTCTAACCAGTTAAGCAAAACCTAAACATAAAAACATAACATGATCAAGATTATTTTTTTTTTTTTTTTTCATGTTTATTCAAGATATGTTTCATGCAAATTCTAGGTACTCTTAAAAAATAACTGAGCTAACCCAACATAGGAAGATAAGCTAAAACTAGATAAATATTATATTGCGCACTCCACTCCTTCACAGCAAAAACATTGACAAGAGTCGCAGCATTAACATTTTTAAATATAAAAAACATTGATAAGCAACGGTCTTCTTATTTTACTATTGTGTCTGTCCTTTTTTTGTTCCCTTGCTTTTTAAGTTATTTTTTTCCATTAATTTCACCTTTTTTTTTCTTTTTTTATTTTTTTCTCTTTCAAATTTAATATTGAATTAAATTATTTATTTTAAAAATTAAGTTAATATATTTATTAAATATTTCTAAAATGTAATATTATTTTAAATTAATTATGAAGTAAATATTATTTTCTCTAAAATTGATTTTATATAGTTATATTTATATATAAAATATAAAATTATATTTTATTTTATTTTTCAAATTAATTTAAATATTTTTAGTATATGATGTATTTATTTTATTTAAAATTAATTTAATATGTTTATAAAAAATCATTTTAGTATTGATTAAAAAAATATTTCAAATTAAAATTAATGAAAAATAAATTTATTTATTAAAATTAAAATTGATTTTATCTAATCTTATAGTATATCAAATATATCACGGCACTAATTTATCCAATTTCATTCTACACCAAATATATAATGATAATAACCAGTGAACTATGGAGTTGAATGGTTACTGCACTCTCAATATCACTAAGCTAATATTTAAGTAAAATAAATAATTTTATATGTAAAAATACTAATAAAATTATTAAAATAAATAAAAATTAAAAAAAAAAACACGTGTTATATAATTTTTAATTCTGCATATTCGATAGTGTTATATACTTTTTAATTCTACATATTTGAATTTTAATTATTTGTAATAAAATTCTAAATACTATGATAATGTTATATAATTTTTATAATTTAGCATATTTGAATTTTAACTGTTTTTAATGAAATTCTAAATACAATGAAAGTGTTATCATAAAAAGTATTTTAATTAAAACGCATTTTTGTAATAAAATTTAATTTTTATTACAATGAAATTTTTTAATAAATGAAATTCTTATTCAGAAAACATATGACCTTATCAAAAATAGTTAACCATTTATAAATAAATTTTTTTTTGAAGTAAACCATTTATAAATAATTTTTTATATAAAATTAATAACAGTACTTCAAAAATATTACTATATAATTATTTTCATGACTGCATTCCGGGCCACATATATGCATTTAGAACCATTTGTGATTTGTATATGTAAAATAAATTAATATGAATACAATTAAGTAAAATGAAAACACGTGTCAAGTGTTTGTGATTTCTGCGACACGAAGAAATGTGATTTGGACAGAAATGCGGGGTGTCGGTACCTCGGTGGCGCACGATTGCAAGTCCACCCCGCCCCACGCGTAAATCTCCAACTAATAACACGCGCTCCAGTCAACACACTGACACACGTGTTGCAACAATCTTCCGCTGCAGACTTTCAGTATAGTGCACAAAAACAGTTGAATTTTTGCTTTTGCACCGCTAACCATTCCTTTTAATTTTCTTTTTTTAAAAATTTCGAGAGGGGCATTGAACCGCCTAATCCTACGGTGACTCCTCTCCTGCTGTGCCTAAAATTATGTTTAAAGTATACTTATAATTTGCCTCCAATGTTTGGTTATAATCTGAAACTATTCTTTTTGATTTCGTAATTAGCAGTTTACCTTCCCATAGTTTAATTAAATAAATAATCAACATCTGACTATTATCAATTCCGCCTATTATCGTTAAAGGAAAAAGGGTAATATGGTACATGAAGATCATAAATAAATTTAAATTAATAAAAAATAAGAAACATAAAAAATAAAAAATATATTTATTTTAAAAAAAGTAATTAAAAAAAATTGATCTCCACTACAGAGGAGGTCAAATTGAAAATTAATTTAATATGAATTTAAAAAAAAAAAAAAACTCTCTCTCTTCATCTACTTTCTCTCTCAATTTTCCATTTGGTGATGACAGCTTCATCAGCGGCGACCCTCATTCCCCTCTTCTCCTCTCTCGACGTCGGTCCTCCTCACTCCTCTCTCTTCGTTGAGACCGATGAAAAACTCATCATCGTGGTTTAAACCCAAAAGATGATTTTTTATATTTTTGATGATTTTTGGTAATTTTTACATGGACTTAGTAGTTTTTTATGATTTTGGTGGGTATGGTGGTGGGTGTTTTTTGGGTGTTCTAGGTGGGTATGAGTGTTTGATTTTAGTGGTGTTCTAGGTAGGTCATTGTCCTCGTTATCATCCATAGGTGGGTGTGACTGGAAACCGATCTAGATTTCATCTTCATCGTCATTTTCTCTTCTTCTCTTCTTTTTATTCTTCATTTTCTCGGACCAAAAAATCTGGGTTCATTTAGGTTTTTTGGTGGTTGTGATTAGTACAATTGCGGTGGGGATAGGGTTTGAGTCTATTGAGTGATGGTGGTAATGATGAATGGTTCATCACTGTCCCTCTTTATCTCCAGACCATATCCATCACTCCTCCCTTAATCTCTCATTCTTTTTTTTTTTTTTTTAATCATTTGGGTTTGCATCGACCCAGATGAAGGTCATCTGGGTTCTAATACCCAGATGAAAGAGAAATATTTTTTAATATATATATTTGTTTGTTTGTTTGTAATGTTGTTTTGTTAATTGGCTTTGTTGGATTGAAAATTGGTTGTGATGGATTAAAGTTGTGTTGATAAGTTGTGAAGGGTTGTGATTGAGCGTTGAAATTCTAAGTTGTTGAATTCCACGTTAAGTTTTTTAATTTTTTTTCTTTTACTTTTTCCAGTTTTGTTTGGTTCATTTTTCTAACATTTTTTCATTAAAAATCTAGATTCCAAATCTTTAATTGAATTTTTCTTCTTCTTTTTCATTTTTTAACAATTTGTTAAGATTTAATGTAAAAAAAAAAAAATAGATATTTTTTTGGAAGACCTAGGTTATAAGCTCAGTTCTTCAAGTTAAAGATTATTTTTAGTTTGAAGATCTGAGTTCGTAACCTAGACCTTTAATTGATTTTTTTTTTTTTAAAAAAAAAAAAAAAATCTTTTTTATGCAACAATTTGTTTTTCAGTTTTTTTATTCTTTGATTGTCAGCGTCCATTTTAAAGGTAGACTGTGGAAATCTATTATCTTTATTTTTAATAAAATTTTAAAACTAATTTCTTTAAATAAATATAAATATTAAATTTATTTCATTGTCTATCATATGATGAAAGATGGAGATATTTTTTTATAATTTTATTTTAATTAAATTTATTTTGATTTTTTAATTTTATTTTAATTAAACTTAAATTAGAGATAGAGAAATCATTACTACTTTACATATGTCAATGTCAACTTTTTAATCGAAAAACTAATGAGAGAATGACTAATTACGCAACTAGGGGTGTAAAACCCAAAACCTCGTTTGTCGGAGAGCGAAATATTTTTTCGATGGATCGCGTTCGATCAGAAAAATATAATTATCGAGTCTGGAAATATTCGGAATAATTATTTTAGAATGAATAAAATAAATTCGAGTTCGTGAGACGGATTCAAAATTTTTAAAATAATTCTGAAGGCGAAAGCAATTAAAAGCGGATTTTCGGACGGACGGACGGAAATAGAATTCGAGCTTGGAAATTGAAATAAAAGAATGCATGAAATGATGGTGACAAATGGCATGGATAGCAAGGACAAGTGGCATAGTAAGAGTGTGCATGAATGCCACTTGTCAAGCAACCATATTATAATAGCAAATGAAATAAAAAGTGAAGAAAGCAAAATAACCTCATTCGGTCACCATTGTTGTTGCCGAGAGAGAGATGGAAATGAGAGAGTGAAGTAAAGTAAATCAATAAAAGCCTTCATTTGGTCTCCATTGCTTTCAAGCATTCGGTCACCATTCTTTAAAACCAAGTTTTCAAATCTCGGTCTCCCATTTCAAGCAAGACCGAAAACCATCTTGAGAGAGAACCGAGAGCCTTTATGGAGAGAAACTCGAGAGAGTGATTGAGAGGAGGGGAAGATCAGATCTGAAGCAAAGGAGTACATGCAAGGACAGATCTGAGAACTCCAGCCGTGCATGCAAACAAGAGGAGGACCGTGAGCCGTTGTCGCCATCCTGAGGAGCTGTCACCGTTGTGAACTGTTGCCGTGCTGGTGTCGCAGCTGCTATGGAGAGTTGCTGTCGTGAACTGAAGTTGCTACCCGTGACCTGCTGCTGCTGCCGAAGGTGATGTCCAAGCATCCCCGAGAGTGAATCTGATCGTGCATGCAAGCTAGAAGGAGCTACCGTGAACTAAGGTGCTGCCGAGCAGTTGTTGTCAGGTCGTGTGTTATCCAAGTGCAGATCGAGCTGAAGCACCATCCTCTCTCCTACCTATTTGATCTTCATCAAGTTGGAAGCTCACGCATGTAGGTGAGGATGAAAAAGCTGCTGCTGTGACTATGTGGTTGTTGTGAGTTGCTACCATTGCCGAGAGCTGCTATCGCCGTTATGTGGGCTGCTGCCAAGCAGCTACTGTCAGGCCAAGAACAAACATTCCAGGCCTGAGGTGAAGTAGAACCAAGAGGAAGCAGTACATGCAAGCAAAGAGGGGCTGTTATAGGTTCGGTTAATCATCGGATATCGGACAACTCTTTGCGAGTGAATTTCGAAGTTTTCGAACGAATTTAGAGAGGTAAGTTTTGATTATGGTTTTAGTTTGGATGGAAAATATTTAGAATTGAGATATGATTGATAATTGATGATATTATGGTTTTAGAATTGAGAATCTCGTTAGTGCGGAGGTTTGCTCGTTATTGTCCGATTGTGTTTTTGGAATGAAATTGTCATCGATGGTTTTCGTTTTGAAATTTATTACAGGCTGTTATAGGAGACGTTAGGGGCTGTTATGTTATGAATTTACATTCAAGTTTGTTGTCATGGAAAATGGTTAGTATTGATATGTTTTAAAGTATCGGATAGTCGTTCGGATATTGAAAAATCGTTTCCGAGTGATTCAGTTGAGTTTTCTGCGAATGCGAATGTTTTTAGTTTGTGATTTTCGTTGTCGAATGTGAAAGTGTTAATAATGTTATCTCGCTGCCTCGAGACATAATTAAGCCCATTGAAGTGTTAAAGTTGATGTTAGGATAGATTGAAATATATTTGAGTTAATCGGATAGTTTTTGTTTCGCGCGAAATCGTTAAATTGTCGAAATTCGGAGTTGAAACTGAAAATGGATATTCGTTAAGCTTGCTGCCATATTTTTCATGTTTTTGCTTTAAAGTGTTTGAATATTTGTTTGCCATGTTTTAAATAAAGTCGCGAGTAGTAATTGACGATAAGTTTAATTGAAAACGAAGGAATCGTGCGAAACGCTAAAAACGATAATTCGCGATAACTAGTTGAAATCGCGTAAGTTTTATATTATTCGTTTAGTTTCAAATCTTTTTTTTATTGAATCCATTGGAATGTGATATCGATGATGTTACTTTAGTTTCAAATGGCATAGTTGTCGGTTTTGTAATCGTAGAGTTTCGCGTAGTTTATGTTACGATAATGAATTGGTTCGAGATAGTCTCCGCGTGCGAATATTAGTTTTCCGTATTGTTGTCATGTGGGGATAATCGCTTGAATTGTCATAATTGGAAAATCCTCGTGTGGTGTAAGATTAGTTTGTTCACAAGCTGTGTTTTAACGACATCTCGATTGAAACCAATTGTAGGTGAATCGGCGAGTGGACGAGACTCGTAACGGGAAGTGGTGATAAAGTATTTGGAAGCAAGTTGTGAATGTTATTAAATTGTTTCGAAACTATTGTTTAATTTTAAATCATTTGAATTTTATTTTGGCATGAATGAATTTATTTTAAGTCTTATGATTTCATGCGAGTTTATTTAAGTTAAATGACTTTATAAGATTTTAAAGTTGTGAAGTTTTACATGACATTATATTCTATGATCAAATATGTCATAATATGAATTATATTAATTATGATATCCTCCTTTACGAATTTTTATGTTCAAGAATGAAATGATTTTTTATGAAGTGCAGCTTATTTATACATCTTTTATCCAGCCTATGGTATCCTTTAGAATGATTTTATGATGTTGTCGGTAATGGTAGAATACCTTAAAGCGATGTAGGATTCCGCTTGGGAGTTGCGATATAGGATTCCGCCTGGGAGTTGCGATATAGGATTCCGCCTCTCCCTAGGGTATATTATGAGCTACCTTACTACCTGAGCGATGTAGGATACCGCTACTTAGTTACCGATCATATGGCCTTGCGATGTAGGATTCCGCTTTACCATATGTCTGGGTATACCATTTGGTGATTTAAGTATTGGTGGTTGATTTACTATATTACTATGAAATGAATTCTTATTAATTTGTTTACCACCATTTTAATTTACAAGTTTATGTTATAGTGAAATGATATAAGCTGCTGAATTTTGTTTTAGAATCATAAATCATGTTTTATGAATGTGTTTAAAGTTAAGTGAAATGAATCATTCATGTTTTATGAAATAATTCGTAAATGATAGGGAGGTGACTATTTTGAAATTGAATTTTATTTAGAATAATATAACACTCACTAGGATTACTATCTCACTCTATTATATGTTTATAAAACCAAACTCCTCAGGTCAAGGTGCAGCTTTAGATGCTACAGCTTCAGCCGCTGAAACTCCGACTCACGAATAACAAGACTTGGTTGCATTATAATTGCTATGTGTGTTTATCTACGACTTTTGTTATAAATATTTTTGGACTATAAATATTAACACTTGAATTATATTAACTATATTTTGAAAAAGTTGTAAACCTATCTATATGTGAATTCTAAATTGTTTTAAATTCCACTTTGATGCCTTTTGATTTTAATTACTTGATTTGAACTTTTACTCTAAAGTTTTGAATGTATGAAAATATATTTAAACTTCCGCTTTTATATTAAATCTGGATTACCAAGACTATTTGTATAGTTATCTTTCAAGTTATCAGAAAAGAGGCTTAGCTTTATGAGAACTTTCCAGTTGGATTAGATATCCCCTGGAGGGCTTCCGTGAGGTCGCCGGGCAGGTCATCGGGTCGTATTAGGATAAGGCGAACGGGACCTGTCAAGGGGAGCACTTTTAAATTATGATCAAATGTTGGGGAGTAAACTATAATATCCCTTATGTTTAAATCATAATTAAGCATAATTAGAGCGGATAAGTGAATTGCTCAAGAACAACGGAAACAATTGCAACGACCATTTTTAGTTAGAGATGGTATTGGTTGTACTTGTGATCTCTGATAAGAAAATACATTGATACTACAGTACTTTCAATTATTATAGTAATAGTGCATGAAAAAAGGCAACAACAACATTGGAATTTCACACGTAGTAGTACTGTACACAAGTTTTAACCTTTTTTGTTTTAAATGAAACTTTATTTATTGTTTATTATATATTCTATAAATTAATAATTAATTGAACGTTGCTTTTCATAAATTATTATATAACTCGAAGGCTACGAAAAAAGCCACACGCTTGATTTTATTATAGAGGGGCGTTCACATTATCAAGGTTGCTTTTTATTTTATTTTATTTATTTGCTTTACTAGTATATTTATAATTATAGAACAACATTGATATGGATATTCTTTAATATGGTCTAAATCTTAATATTTTATTTATTTTTATTTTCTAATAGATGGGAGATAATGACTCATACTAAGTAGAAAAATTATTCAAAAACTATTCTCCGATTGGAGGAATATATTTGAAATTTATTCGTTCATATGTAGACTAAAGTGTAATCATTCATTTTTGGTGGATAGGGCGCTCGAAAATAAGGATAATCCTAATTTCTGTCCAATAGTCCGATGAAATAGTTAAAATCCTCCTTTGCTATAAGAAATCACTAATATCCACCCTTTTGATTTACAACATAGATAAAAGAAAAAAAAAAACCCTGTGATTAATTAAAATTTCTAAAGAACTCATATAGTC
The DNA here is from genome assembly GCA_022984855.1 of Dimocarpus longan. Lineage (NCBI taxonomy): Eukaryota > Viridiplantae > Streptophyta > Magnoliopsida > Sapindales > Sapindaceae > Dimocarpus > Dimocarpus longan. The sequence goes on from CM041013.1 coordinate 12,598,939, forward strand.
AATTTAGACATTAAAAGTTAATGGTTGATCATGAATATGAAAAAGTAAACTGTCAAAGTAAAATAAAATATAAAAAAGATTAAACATTTTAATTTATTATTTAAAAAAATTAGAAAAACTCTCCACCATCCATCTCAGAAATGGTTAGAAATGAACAGAGGTGATCAAAACAACAAAAAAATAAATAAAAATGAAGTGACCCAACCCGAATTTTTCCTTTAGAGATCCGAGCGAAGCCCTCTCGATACTCCAACGGAAGTCATTATAGTCTTCATATGATAACTCTAAAGAATTTCGTAGAGTGAACCCCGTGATACATTTCCATTTAATAATCATTTAGCAATTTTAGCGATATTTATTTTTGAGCAGCACAAAGACTGTTTTTCGATATTTCCAATCTTTTTAAATCACTTGAAAATAATATATAAACACTTCAAAATTCATACATTTTTCTCCACTTCCAATTTGGACCATATGTCTATCTCACAATCTAAGTTTAACCACAATTAGAAATATTTCAATCAAAAACTATTTCAAATTTTAAACTATTTTATCATGCATAAAATTATAAGTATTTACATAAAATCAAAAGTATTTCCATTATGTATGTTTACCAGACCTCAAAATATGTATAATAATTTTCACAGTTGCGATCCTCGGAAATGCACACCTAACTCTGTGTTGGAGATCGCTCGCTCTGAACACCCATCTCTGCACATAGGGAGGTTTTTATAAAATAAATAGGAAAAGGGTGGATTAAAAGAGCTTAGTGAGTGTTATGAAAAACATATTTCTTACATAAATACCTCCCAAAAATATTTAGAATTCTAAGAGCCTTAATAATTCATTCAAATTATAAATTTCACAGTTTTGCAAACATATTGATATAAATCCATTTGAAAACATAAATATATACAACATTAAATCCATCCAAAACATGAACATAGGTACATCATGAATAGTATCAGTCATGTAACATATATCCAATGGAATCCAGGGAAATCATATCACATCGACCGGTCTTAGATCACCGGTGGTGGGGACGATTCATCTCAATCACAAACCACTATGCTATGGAATGTTACCTCGCCTTACGTATGATATCCATCATAGTACTTTAAAATCACGCATAGGGCAATATGACAGCCTCAATTCCCCTACAGTTAGTGATATGCCCCGACCCTACCCCCCTTTCCCCCCTCCCAACATATCATACACATATAAGATACTTCGATCGATTCTCAGTTATATCTAAGTCATATAGTGGGAATTAGCACAACAATTGATTTCGAAAACTTTCTTTACTCACATATTAAAATTTTAGCTCTTATACTAAAAATAATTAATCATAAAGGTATAATGCTTTAATTTATTACTAAAAACATATATATATATATATATATATATACTGCTTCAATAAACTTATGCTATAAACATTTTCTTTAGACAAAATTCTTTTCAATTTCAAGTTACTTTAACATTTATAAAAACACTTTTAAGCATGTTAAAAATGTATTTAGCATTTTATAAAATAATTTTACTCTCACATTGCTTTTAATTTACTAGGATATCCTTCCATAATTCTCCCTTGATTCATTTATTTCCTTTTCACTTACAATGCACATTCTAATTTAGAATCTATCAACTAATCGTTTGAAACCAATACTAATTCATCAAATTTGCATTCAAACCACCATTCCCTTTATCTTGGCCAATTACACTACGTTAAACATATGTATTATTCTTTTAATTTTTCTATGCATTAGTCATCTTAAATTCATCTCAATACATATGACATAAACATAAGATGCACCTCAAACTTTCATGCTTGGCCGGATTACATAGCAATCTAATCCAAACTTTCCTTTTCCTTTTCATTTTTTTGATGTACATCATCTTAGAATCATGTAAAACTTCATATAAATATGTCAAAACATTAAAATCAATTCATGTGAACTCAAACCCTAGCTTGGCCGAATTACACACCATAGCATCGAACATCATTCTTCCACTTTTATGGCCATCAAACACATTAAAATCATTCTATTATTCATCTAATGCCCTAAACTACATCAACTTAATTTTAAATCAAAAAGTCAACTTCACTAGTAAGTTTACCACTTGCTCTTGGGTCTCTAGCTTTGCTTTCACACCAACTTGAAATCTCAAATCCTTAGATCCATACACACAAATTACAAATAATTCATTAGAAACCATTTATCCAAATATTTACACAAACTAGTCATGGAAACTCTAATCTTACCTCTTGAAATAAACTTAAAATAAATGGATTTTACTCCTAAGCTTGCATGCAACTTGAAAATCACTCAAAAATCATCTCAAAACCTCAAGTGTAGCAAGGTGTCCTTGGTTCTCCTCTCATGGCCGAACACCCCTTCTTTTTTTTTTCTTCCTTGGCCGAATGCTTTTTCTTTGGTTTTCATTTGATTTTTAACTTTATATATCCCTTGTTTACTCTTACAAATGCCCCTAAACTAACTTTAAATTCATAATTTTGCCATTGGTTGGGTTTGAAAGCTTTTGATTAGTTGAAATTTAAAAACCAATTTAATTTTAACAATTTTCATTTTATTTCAATTATATGGCATCATCCTTTGTCTTTTAATCTATTTTGTCTTCATTTGCCATTCTTATCTTCCCTTTTCATGCTTCTTTCACGCCACTTCATGCTCTCCTCTCCCTTTCACGCCACTTTATGCTTCATTTCACATTTCCATATATCCTAAAATGCCCTTGATGCATTTCATTTACTTTTACCTAAATAATTTTCAAAAATATTTCATGGTCATTCAATCATCCAATTGACCATGTAATACTCAAATTGGGTATGTTATCTCTCAATTTCAAGCTTTAAAAAAAAAATTAAAATGGATGTAAGATCATCAATACCCATTATTATGCAAAAATGGTATTTTCATCAAAAAATCTTCAAAGCTCTTAAAATCTACTCAATCGGACTTATTTTTCAACTGTTTTAGTTTTTTTAAACTTTACTATCTATTCTAGATATTTTCGATGTTCGGGATCTGTTTCTCAAAAATTATTATTTATCCTATTACTATTCATTCAAAAATACTATTCATCAAAAAAATTTTATTACTCATAAAAAGAGAAAATTTTGGGCTTTACAATTCACCACTCCTTATAAAAATTTCATCCTCGAAATTTTAAAAATATAAACATATCTATCTCAAAGAGGTAATGGTACTGGATTCGTATCTGTTCCTCATGTTCTCAGGTGGCCTCCTTTATTGTGTGATTTCTCCACAGAACTTTTACCAATGGAATGACTTTGTTGTGCAAAACTTGATCTTTGTGGTTAAGGATTTGTATCGGTTGTTCCTCGTACGTCAAATTTTCTTTTTACTCCACTGGTTGTTCTGTCAATACATGTGAAGGATTTGCTATATATTTGTGAAGCATAGAAACATGAAAAATATTGTGAATTCTAGTGAGTTCAAGTGGCAGTTCCAAACGATACGTTACTTCTCCAACTCTGCTTATGATTTTATTTGGCTTAATGTACCATGGGCTTAACTTTCCATGTTTTTCAAATCTTAGTACGGCTTTCCCAGGTGATATTCTTAGAAAAATCATATCTCTTATTTGAAATTCTAAGTCCTTTCGACTAATATCTGTATAACTTTTCTGTCTATTTTGAGCTATCTTTAACCTATCCTTGATAACTTTAATTTTATTTGTTGTGATCTGAACAATCTCGGAGCTTATTAGTTTTCTCTCACCTATCTCGTCTCAACAGACTAGAGTCCTTCATTTTCTTCCATAGAGCGCCTCATATGTTACTATTGTTGTATCCAATACTGGTCTGATAACTATTGTTGTATGCAAACTCCATCAATGGTAGATGGGTGTCCCAGCTCCTTTTGAACTTTAGAACATAAGCTTTAAGCATATCTTCTAAAATTTGTATAGTCCGTTCAAATTGGCCATCTGTTTGTGGATGAAAGGTCGTACTGAAACTCAATTTTGTACCTAGAGCTTTTTGTAGACTTGGCCAGAACTTGGAAATAAACCTTGAATCCCTATTCGACACTATAGAGACTAGCGTACCATGTAACTTTATAATCTCATCAATGTACAGTTGGGGCAACTTATCCATGGAATAATTACTTCGGATTAGTAGGAAATTGGTCGATTTAGTCAATTTGTCAATAATCACCCATATCACATCATGACCATTTCAACTACGCGGAAGTTCTACCATGAAGTCCATTGTAATATTTTTTCACTTCCATTATGGAACGGAGAGTGACTATCAACTTTGCAGGTTTCTGATGTTCTGCATTCATCTGTTGACAGGTCAAACATTAGGAGATATACTCGGCTGTTTTCTTCTTCATACCATTCCACCAATAGTGTTCCTTTAAGGTATGATACATTTTAGTACTTCTCAGATGTATAACATAAGCTGAAGAATCTGTCTTATCCATAATCTCTTTCTTCAATTCACTCACATTCGGTATGCACAATCTTTAACCCAACATCAGTATACCATCATCCTTTAACAAGAAATTCTCTTGTTGTTTAGATTCCACCTCACTTTTCAACTTAACTAATCGAGGATCTTGTGACTGTAACTCCCTGATGCGGTCCACTAGAATAGGTTGAACATGAAAGGTAACCAACAGTGCTCTTGAATTTGTTGCTTCCAGTCTCACCTTTAGAGACCTTAATTCCAACAATAATGGTAAGTGTACCTGAGGGGACCTGTCCCGGATTTTCCTTGTAGGGATTCGAGCAGAACCCTCCTAGCACTCCAACAGAAGTCCTTGCAGTCTTTCTACTAGTGATTGATTCTAAAGGACTCCGTAGAGCGAAGCCGTGATACATTTCCATTTCATAATTACTTAGAAATCATAGTCATAATTTTTTTTTTTAAAAAAAAATTTCGACAGTACAACGGTCGTTTTCCGACCATTTCCAAATCTTTTCAAACCACATATAAACAATTTATAAACACTTTCAATATTTCATAAATTCTTCTCCACTTCCAATATGGACCTCAGGTTCACTTCACAATCAAAGTTCAACCACATTTCAAAATATTTCAATAAAAAATCATTTCAAATATTAATTCACATTATCATGCATGAAATCTCAAGTATTTCCATAAAATCGATAATATTTATATTATGCATATCTATTAAACATCAAAATATTTACATTAATTTCACAGTAGCAGTCGTCGAAAATGCTCGTCTAACGCTGCGCTGGAGATCGCACGCTTTAAGTACCTATCTTTGCACCTAGGGAGGTTTTTATTCATAAAATAAACAAGAAATAGTGAGCTATGTGAGCTCAGTGAATGTTTTACATTTCTATTTAAACTTTTCTTTCAAAAATAGTTTCCCTAAAATCACTTGGAAATCTAAGTTTCTAAAAGATCTAATCCAAATCATAAATTTCGCAGTTTTGCATAAACATTTATATAAATCTTCTTGAAAACATAAATACATGCATCATTAAAATTCATTTCCATAACATGATTCATTTAAAATCCATTCATAACATAAACATAATTTCGTAAAAAATAGTATCATTCATAAAACATATATCTAATGAAACCCAGGAAAATCATAATTCATCGTCCAGTCCTAAGACATAGATGGTGGAGACGGTCAATCTCAATCATAAGCCACTACGCTGTAGAATGTTACCTCGCCTTGCATAGGGCATCAATCATAGTAATACCTTAAAAATGTGCAGGGGGCGACACAATAGACTCGTCCACCTATAGTTAGTGGACTTGCCCCCCCATTGACATGCCATATGCACAATAAGGTATTTCGGTCGCATTTCAGTTATATAATGGGAATTAGGGTAACCATCAATCTTAAAAACTTCGCATGCTAAAACTAATCAATCATAAAAGCATATTTCTTCGATTTGATGCTAAAAGTGTAAAATCATATTTCGTCAATAATTTCATGCAATAAACGTTTTTTTAGATGCATATGTAAAAGCATTTATAAACTAACATCTTAAATATAAGTTCATTTCAATATCAAAATGCTTGAACATTCATAAAGTAATTTAAAAGCATACTAAAAAAACAAAAATGCTTTTAACATTTATAAAATACTTTACGCTCATAGTTTCCTAACTTGCGATAATTTTACGATTTCAAATTTCCTTCATCTCCTCGTTACCTACATATTTTCACATTTGATTCTTAGGCAATATCGCAACCAAATTCATTCACATAAACACTTTCATTGGCATGCATCAATACACACGTGTCTAATTACTCAATAATTTCGTAACACCCTTTTTCCAACCGTATCCACCTCAATTATTCGTATATAATTTTCATTCGAAATTCTTAATAACTAAGCATATAAAATACGTTAATTAAAGTCTAAATTTTATATCAATACATTTAACACATTTTTGGACTATTTAATCCTATGTTGACCGAACATACACCTATTTTTACAACATTGATCTCATTTTATTTTTCTCATCGTAATCACATTTAAACATATGTATAGGGGTGTAAATGCAACTCTAATTCATAGCACATCACATTTATGTAATAAACCAAAGTTTTACCTTAAAGTAATAATTTAACATTCCAATAAAATTTTTTCAATTCCTTATTAAATTCTTTATCAATACAAGCTATAAAATCATCCAAACATTCAAAAATAATTTTTCATCATTTTAAACCCATCATGGCTGAATACATAACAAGTAAATATATCAACTTTCACTTCTCATTTCAACTTTAAAACTTGACATTTCAACACATTTGCATGCAAGAAAATCATCCAAACAAATTAAAACCAATTTGAACCATTCAATTACACCCTTGGCCAAAAATCATATACAACACTATATCAACATTCCTTCAAGTTTTACACTTGCATTCACATCAAAATAACACCAAATCTCATGGTAAAACAATCAAACTCAATTTGAACTATGAAAATATCTCTTTGGCCATGACTTACATGTAGAACCCATACAAATTTTCCTTCAAATTCACACAAAATCCACATGCAACTCAACCTCCACACTATTGAGGTCTTAAATCCTAAAACTCAAACATAATATCACAATAATCCATCCATTTTCACAACAAAATCATGGAAACTTAAAGCTTACCTATTGGAAATTAACTCAAAATTGAGGGGTTTCACTCCTAGACTTGTTCACACCGTTTGCATGTCTTGAAATTAGTCAAAAATTGTCTCCATACCTTCCATGCAACAAGCTGTCTTGGTCCCTCTTCCTTAGCCGAGAGCTTCCTTTAATCCAAATGGTTTGTGTTTTGTTTTAGAGTTTGACCGAATGACTTCCTTTGTCTCTCATTTGTCTTGTTTCATTTCTTGTTTGTTTTCATTTTGTTTGACTGAATGCATTATTCTTTCTTTCTTGCATTTCATTTTTATTTCATTTATATATATATATATCTCACATATGACTGACACATGGCACACATGCAAGCATCCAATGCCAACACTTGTCACGCTCCATCCTTGCATGCATGACACTTGTCAAACATGCTTTTCTTTCCTTGCTATTTGTTACTTTTCATATTCGAAATCATTTCCGGTCCATTCAAAAATTATACTAGAATTTAATTAACACATCTGGACTATCCAGGAATTCTATCTGAACTCAATTTACATATTCAGACTATCTGAGAATTTTATTAGAACTCAATTTACATATTCAGACTATCCAAAAATTTTATTAATCATTTTCGTTCTACTCGAAAATTATACTAGAATTCAATTTCACATTCAAAACCATCTCTGACCTATCCAGAAATTTTATTATTTGTCTCTGGACTATCCAAAAATTATATTACAACCCAATTTATCATTTTCAAATTTTTCAAAAATTTTATTAATTACTTCCGAACTGTTTTGGAATCATATTGGAAATTCAATTTTTACACATGGACACTTTAAATCATTTTATTATTCCATAAATAAGAGTTTACAATATTCCGCACAAGGATCGGAAGGGTATGTTATAATACCGCCTTTAATTGTGCTATTGAACTTGTAGGTATCCTCCTCAGAGCATCTATTACTATATTTGCCTTTTTGGATGACACTCAATAGTATAGTCATAGTCTTTAATGAGTTCTATCCATTGTCTCTGTCTTATGTTCAATTCTTTTTGTGTGAGTAAGTACTGCAAGTTCTTGTGGTCTGTGAAAATCTGACAAGGAACTCCATAGAGATAATGCCTCCATATTCTCAAAGCAAATACCACGACCGCAAGTTTCAAGTCATTAGTCAGATAGTTTAGTTCATGCTTCTTCAATTGCCTAGAAACATATGCTATCCCTCTTCCATGCTGCATTAATACACACCCTAAGTCCTGCCTAGAGGCGTCACTGTACACTGTAAAACCATCTTCCTTTGATGGAAGTGTGAGTACTAGAGCTGAGGTCAGTCTCTTCTTCAATTCATCAAAACTTTGTTGACATGCATCCGACCATGCAAACTTTTTTTCCTTTCTTGTCAATTTGGTTAATGGCGCGGCTATTTTGAAAATCATTCTACAAACTTCTTGTAATAATCTGCCCAACCCAATGAATTTTAAACCTCAATTACATTGGTAGGTTGTCTCCAATTCATTATAGCTTCACTTTTCTGAGGATCCACACTAATTCTCTAAGCTAAAATTACATGTTCTAGAAAAATAACTCTATCTAGCCAAAATTGACACTTGCTTAACTTGGCATAGAGTCGTTGTTCGCTTAAGGTCCACAAAACCACCCTAAGATGCTCTGCATATTCCTTCTTACTACTTGAATATACTAATATGTCATCGATGAACACTATGACAAACTTGTTCAAGGCATGAAACATCATATTCATTAAATCCATAAAAGTTACGGGGGCATTTGTCAACCTAAAAGACATTATTAAGAACTCATAGTGTTCATATTAAGTTTTGAATGCGATCTTTAGGAACATCCTCACTGTGGATTTTCAACTGATGATACCCAGATCTTAGATCTATCTTGGAGAATACTTTAGCTCCTTGAAGCTGATCAAATAAATCATCGATCCTTGGGAGCGAATACTGATTATGCACAGTTACTTTCTTCAATTGTTTGCAATCGATGTATAATCTCATGCTTCCATCTTTCTTCTTAACAAACAAAATTGATGCTCTCCATGGTGACGTACTCGGCATGATAAACCCCTTTATCAATTAATTCCTCCATCTGTATCTTCAATTATTTCAATTCTGTGGAAGCCACCTATAAGGTGCCATAGATATGGGTGTCGTTCCTGGAATTAATTCTATTTCAAATTCAATCTCCCTGTCTGATGGCATACCAGGAAGATCATCTGGGAACACATCCAAAAAATCCTTAACCATGGAACATCCTCCAATCTCGTTCCATTATCCTTCACATCAACTGCATAAGCTAAATATCCTGGATATGACTTTTGAAGCATCTTACTAGCCGTCATTGCAGTCATCAGAATAGTAGAAAGCATTTTTCGTACCCCATAAAAAACAACATCTGGCTCCTCTGACTTAACAAGTCTTACATCCTTTTGGAAGCAATCCACAGTGGCGTGATACTTCGACAACCATTTTATACCCAATATCACATCAAAGTCATGGATATCTAGCAATATCAAGTTCACTCGGAATTTGTGACCCTTTATCGATATTTTACTATCAGTATATACTTTTTCAATTGCTAATGAACCTCTCATAGGTGTTGACATTGTCATACTATAATCTAAGGGTTTTGATTTCACATCAATATTTGCAGTAAAACTCATAGAGACGAATGAATGAGTAGCCCCACAATAAATTAATACATATGCATCACGATCAAATATAGAAATCATACCCGTCACCACCTTTAAGATAGCATCTGCTTCCTCTTGGGCTACTACAAAAACTTTGGCCTGAGTTTAGGATTTACCTATCGGTCCTCTGGATGGTTGACCCCTGATCGTTTAGTCCACTTGGTTTATTGGATATAATGGGGCCTCTAGTTTGTACACCTTTATGCTCTTGGCCCTGACCAGCATTAAATGGCCTCTGTCCTACTGTCCCGACATCTAGTCTACTACCGAAAACTAGTTGTGGGTAATTCTTTGCAAAATGCCTTCTCTATTCACACTTGTAATATGTATCAGTGCCCAACCTACACTAGTCAGAGTGACATTTACCATATTTCACACACTCTGGCCTAGTGCTCTTTATGCTTCCTGTAGCTCGAAATCCGATCGGTGATTTCATGGAGTCTTGAGTTGATTATGCCCCATAACTTGACTGACTGCTGCCAGACCACTTCGATTTTCCCCTTTTCTTGGCTAGTTTGCTGGACCCTCATTGAATCCAAATTGATCCACTCCGTTTCAAACTCTGGGTGTCACTCCGAGGTTTTTTATCCATACTCATATCAACCTTGACTGCAACCTTTACAAGTTAACCATACTGATTGTATGCAACCGATGCCACGTAGGTCCTAATTTCAGGATTCAGACCCACTGCAAATCTCTTACTTTTCTGTTCTTTATCATCCTAAATAAATGGAGTATACTTCACCAACTCTGAAAATTTCTTCTCATATTTCATTACTGAAAGTGTACCTTGCTCTAACTTGAAGAATTCTTCAATCTTAGTGTATTTATAAATTTTTGGGAAGGACTGATATGTGAACTCTCTTTTAAATTGAGTCTTTAGCCTTGTCTTTCAATAGGAAGGCTAAAAATGTCACCATCTACTCTTCTGAGTACCCTTGACTTCAAAGATCCTTCATTATTCTCCAACCAGGATAAGGCTTTCTCTAGTTCACCAGTCCCATAATAGTTTCTAGCTCGTAACTTTAAAGCCCGTTCAATGAAACCCTCTGCTTCCCGTAGCTAACGAAGTGTCGCTGCTAACAACTGAGTCATCTATTATAACTGTACATTTCCACCTTCAGGCTCTGAAAGCTAGGATGGCCCTAGATGGGACGGTTCTGAGGGGATCGGATTTTGGGGAACATTTGCAGACTCATCTATTTGTTTCTCTATTGGTGCAAGAGTCTTAGCAGTGGCTTTCTTAGTAGTGAGGCGGTCTTGACGATGTATTTTATGTGAAATTTAAACATGTTTAATGTCACGTAATGCATACGATTCTAAAAGAATGCTGAAAAAAAATCATACAATTTTAGAGAAAACATTAAATCATTTTCGGAAGTGGTGTTTTTTTTTTTTTTTAGAATAACTTTTGGAATTTTCCAAACATTTTTTCAAAACCTGGCATTGATACCATGTTGAAGGGACCCGACCTAGATTTTCCCTTTAAGGACTCAAGCGGAGCCCTCCCGGCACTCCAACGAAAGTCCTTGCAGTCTTCATACGGTAACTTTAAATAACTCTATAAAGCGAACCTGTGATACATTTCCATTTCATTATCATTCAGAAATGTGAGTGATAAACAATTTATTTTTTTTGGACAGTACAACGGCTATTTCTGACATTTCTAATCTTTTCAAATCACTACAAAACAATTTATAAACACTTCATAATTCATACATTCTTCTCCACTTTCAATTTGGACTTCAGGTCTATCTCACAATCTAAGTTTAACCACAATTAGAAACATTTCGATCAAAAAACATTTCAAATTCTAAAACTATTTTATTATGCATAAAATTACAAGTATTTACATTAAATCAAAAGTATTTCCATTATATATGTTTACTAGACCTTAAAATATGTACAATAATTTTCACAGTTGCAATCATCGGAAATGCCCACCTAACTCTGCATTGTAGATCGCTCGCTCTAAACACCTGTCTCTACGCTTGGGGAGATTTTCATGAAATAAATAGAAAATAGTAAGTTAAAGGAGCTCAATGAGTGTTATGAAAAACATATTTCTTACATAAATATCTCCCAAAAATATTCAAAAATCTAAGATCCTTAATAATTCATTTAAATTATAAATTTCACAGTTTTGCAAACACATAGATATAAATCCATTTGAAAACATAAATGTATACATCATTAAAATCTATCCAAAACATAGACATAGCTACGTCATGAATAGTATCAGTCATGTAACATGTATCCAATAGAACTCAGGGAAATCATCTCATACCGACTGGTCTTAGATCACCGGTAGTGGGGATAATTCATCTTAATCATAAACCATTATGTTGTAGAATGTTACCTCACCTTATAGGTATTTATCATAGTATCTTAAAATTGCGTAGAGGACGACACGATAAACTCAATTCCCCCACAGTTAGTGACACGCCCCCCCTTGAGATGCCATGTGTGCATAAGGTATTTCGATCGATTCTCAAACATATCGTGAGAATTAGACTAATCATTGGTTTTGAAAACTTTCTTTACTTATATGTTAAAATTTTAGCTTTTATTCTAAAAATAATTATACATCAAAAAACTTATGCTATAAACATTTTCTTTAGATAAAACTTAATTCAATTTCAAGTTATTTTAACATTTATAAAAACACTTTTAAGCATATTAAAAATGTATTTAGTATTTTATAAAATAATTTTACACTCACCTTGCTTTCAATTTACTAAAATACCCTTCAATAATTCTCCTTTAATTCTTTTGTTTCCTTTTCATCTACAATGTACATTCTAATTTAGAATCCATCAACTAATTATTTGGAACCAATAATAATTCACCAAATTTACATACAAACTACCATGTCCTTCATCTTAGCCAATTACATTACATTACACATATGCATTATTCTTTTAATTTTTCTATGTATTAGTCATCTTAATTCATCTCAATATCACCCTACTTCATTCATATGACATAAACATAAGGTGTACCCCAAACTTTCATGCTTGGCCAGATTACATAGCAATCTAATCCGAACTTTTCATTTTCATTTTCTTGATGCACATCATCTTAGAATCATGTAAAACCTCATATAAATATGTCAAAACATTAAAATCAATTCATGTGAACTCAAACCCTAGCTTGGCCGAATTACACACCATGGCATCCAACATCATTCTTCCACTTTCATGGTCACCAAACACATTAAAATCACTCCATTATTCATCTAATGCCTAAACTACATCAACTTAATTTTAAATAAAAAGGTCAACTTCACTAGTAAGCTTACCACTTACTCTTGGGTCTCTAGCCTTGCTTTCACATCAACTTTAAATCTCAAATCCTTAGATCCATACACACAAATTACAAATAATTCATTAGGAACCATTTATCCAAACATTTACACAAACTAGTCATGAAAACTCAAACATTACCTTTTGAAATCAACTTGAAATGGACGGATTTTGTTCATAGGCTTGCATGCAACCTTAAATGGCTTGAAAATCACTCAAAAATAACCTCAAAAGTGTAGTAAGCTGTCCTTGGTTCTCCTCTCACGGCCGAACATCCCTTTTTTTTTTTTCTTCCTTGGTCGAATGCTTTTTCTTTGGTTCTCATTTGATTTTCAACTTTATATATCCATCGTTTGCTCTTACAAATGCACCTAAACTAACTTTGAATTCACAATTTTGTCATTTGTTGGGTTTGAAAGCTTTTGATTGGTTGAAATTTGAAAAACCAATTTAATTTTAATAATTTCCATTTCATTTCAATTATATGGCATCATCATTTGTCTTTTAGTCTATTTTGTCTTCATTTGCCATTCTTATCTTCCCTTTTCATGCTTCTTTCATGCCACTTCATGCTCTCCTCTCATTTCACGCCACTTTATCCTTCATTTCACATTTCCAAATTTTCTAAAATGCCTTTGATGCATTTCATTCACTTTCTTACCTAAATAATTTCGAAAATATTTCATGGTCATTCAATCATCCAATTGACCATGTAATACTTAAATTGAGTATGTTATCTCTCAATTTCAAGCTTTAAAAAAAATTCAAATTGGTGTAAAATCATCAATACCATTATTCTCAAAAAAGGGTATTTTCATCCAAAAATCCTCGGAGCTCTTAAAATCTACTCAAAAAGACTAATTTTTTATCAGTTTTAATTTTTTTAGACTCTACGACCTATTCTAGATATTTTCGATGTTCAGGGTCTATTTTCTAAAAATCACTATTCATCCGATCACTTTTCACTTAGAACACTATTAATCAAAAAATTTTTATTACTCGTAAATAGAGAAAATTTTGAGCTTTACAATTCACCCCTCCTTATAAAAATTTCGTTTTGATTGAGAATTTCAACTATGGATGTTTAATCAAGGCTGGGATTCCCCACCAATCCTAACCGTAATTCAAAATTATGGTCGGAATTTTAAATCTGAAGGTTGGGATTCTCAACCTTTAGGTTGAGAATCCCAACTTGAATATTAATTCAAGGTTGGTATCCCCAATCTCGAGGTTGAGATTTCTTACCAATCCCAACCTTAATTGAAAATTCTCAATCTTTAGGTTAGGAATCCCAACCTGGACTTTGGGATTCCCAACCTTAATTGAAAATTCAGGTTGAGATTTTCAATTTAGAGATTGGATTCTCAATACTGAAGGTTGAGAATCTCATCTTAAATGTTGAGAATCCCAACCTCGATGTTCAATGAAGGTTGGGATTCCCAACCTTGAAGTTGGGAATCCCAAACTTTATTAAACATTTGGGATGCTCATCCTCCAGGTTGAGAATCACAACCTGATTGTTCAATTAGGTTAGGATTCCCAACCTGTATGGTCAATCATAGTTGGGATTCCCAAGCTCTAGGTTGGGACAAGGTTGGGAATCCCAACCTTTAGGTTAGGATTTTCAATTAGAGATATTGAGAAAAATATCTCTTCCCTTCTTAGGCCTAAACAGTTGATTGGGTGGGTTTAGGATTTAAAATCTCATCCCACCCGCCAAATACAATGAAACAAACATGGCCTAACTGAACTAAAGATTGATTTATGGACTTCAGCACTAAAAATTGATATGGATTTTAGAATTGTCAAGAAAATACATTATATAGTTCATACAAGAAGAAATAAAGTAATATTGAAATTTTCTTTGAGAAAAATTTGAGAGTCAACAATTCAGGTTATTTCCAAGGTATTAGTAGGTGTACAAAGTAAAACTGATAATCTTCATATTCAAAATTGGGCAGCAAATGAATGCCATTAGAGTTTTTTTTTTTTTACTAGCATTAGCGGCCTCACCTTTATATATGTCATACTATTACGGGGAGTGTATTGAGAATAACATTTGTTACAATTTAAATCAATTAAAATGAATTCACTTCCACTCACAGGTTGGGGTAAATAGTGATTTAATCACCCCCACTTGCTACTTCAAGTAGCAAGTTCGAGTCTCCTTTACCCCACTCTTTATGTTAATATTCATAAAGTTATGGATAAATTTCTTCTAATGTCGTGGAATTATTATATAAGCTATAATTTCTTTTTCTATTGTTATTAATTGCATAAGAAAGAAAAGAAAGAAGCGATAAAACAAAGGAGAAAATTAAAATGTAAACCAATTCCTCTTAATCATAATCATATTTTTACATCATTGATATTACATACCACTACTATTTTGAGCAATCAGTAACCTATAATTTTAATTCATAATTCATCTGTAATATCATCTGTTCCCAATTGGCTTTTCAAAATATAAACAAAAATCATTGCAATTATCAACAATTTTCTTCCATTTTATGTGCATTCCTATTTCGGATCACATCCAATGCTATGACATTACATAGCTCACTGCTTGTTAATTTCTATATATCAAAAGAAAACAAAAGCAAGAAAAATGTCACCAAAAAGGCTTGGAAGTGACACATGAAGTGTTGATACACTGCCTCAGAAAAATGCATTCCAAAAATAGCAATTTACTCTGCAAGGATCCAAATAGGAAATAATGATCAACCAGCTACTAAACCAACGTCTTTTCCTAATCTCTATTACAACTGGTTGCATTGTTTGCTTCCTAGCATGTGTATTTTATGCACATGTACTTGCTACTGAAATTTGTGTAGAACTCATCATCATTTCCTCAGTAATGTGTTTTGCGAACTCTTGCTCTTGCTGTTGAACCTTCTTAGCAACAAAGGTAAAAAGCTGCAAATCCCTAATGTGCATAGCCTTCAAAATAATTACTGCCAAGAGGTTAGATTAATGCAAATCAACTGATGAGAGAATAGTGTAATGGCAAGATGCCATCTTTCAGTAGTAGCAAATCACAAACCATGACGTTAGATTAATTATGGGTTAAAAACTTTAAGTAATTATGGAGAAATGGGAAAATATCAGCACTTGCACAAACCGAGTTCAACCGACATGAAGATCGTTAAGAATACATGAAAAAATATTGGTAAAATACATGAACAAATAACTATATTTAAGGGTAATAGCCACAACACAAGCAATTTTACCTTCTTTTCATAGTCCATTTAAGCCAACTTTATATAATAATATATATTTAACCATGCTGTTAACTGAAGAATTAAAATTGATGGTTAAAGAAGGGAAAACTAAAACTTACATTTGTCAGATCAAAATATGGTCTCAAAATTGTTTCCATGCTTTTCTGCATGAAAACAGTCTTCTAATGAATTTGTATAACATAAGAAATCTCAGTGAAGTTGAAAAAAGAACCAAGAAACAAACGTAACAAGGTAAATCTTGAAGGCTGCCAAAGCAAATTTTGTCTTGATAATATCAAGAAAATGAATATAAAGGCTGTTCATTGATGAACATCTCTACTGCTTTCTCATTTGCTGCACTAAGAACTCTTGTCATGGTGTCTTCAGCCCTCCAACAGTATAGGCAAGATCCATGGACGGGTATTTGACTTTGTCAGGCTTTTCAAATATCAGAGAACCAAACTTGTGTAATACCATTTCAACTTTTAGTAACTAATCAAACAAAAACTGACAACAAAAATTCAAAACTTTAACCAATTTCAAATTATATACATAGGACTCCTAGTATAAAGACAAAATTAATCTTGAGACATAATTCGAATATCACAACTAAAAGAAAGGCTTCAAAAAAATGTTGTCTTTGAAATTATTGTTGTGAGATGTAGTGGCCTATAAATTATTTACCGTTGACAGAAAAGCTCAACAAAATGGATGCTAAATTCCACCAGATCTTTTATGTAAGCACAACTTCTCAAAAGAGGATGTGCACCTTGATCCTAAAGTAATATATCAATCTTAAAAAGCATTATCAACTTCATAGAAATCAATGTGGGGACAATTCTCAAAAAGGAAAAAGACAGCACAAGGTTATCAAACATTACTTTGGATCTTCCGATACACCAAAAACAAGTGGACTTATATATATATATATATATATATATATTTACACACACACAAACAAGAGCTTAAGATTTAGACACTATATATAAATACAGGAAACTTGAAAATAGAAAAGAAAAGACTACAGAAAACTATCTTTTATCTAATGAATTTTAATACCATCTTCAGAGAACATAGAGTGAAAAATGGACGAAACTAAAGAAATGAAAGAGACCTTTTTCAATGCCATTACAAATGGGTCATTCTTCAAGAGAAATGGTGCCACTCGAGGTGTTCGTGACAACATATCTAACCAGGATCATATGTAAGAAGGATTGACAGCCAAGCTACTATTGTCTGCAAAAATGTTAATATTCTTGCCTTGGTAACCATAGATATGCCTCTGGACAAACGAAAAAATTATATCACAAATTAGATATTACATGCAAAAAAATGAAAGTTTCATGCATCATTGTTGCAAATTAATGACAATGAATTTAATATGATTTTAAACTAGATTAAGGTACAACAATTATGAGATTACAGAATAAATTTGTAGAAATATTGTTCTTTAAAAACAACATAAGCTTTCTTCATCTTATTGCCATAATAAAGTTCCATCTCCAGTAAGTTACTCTCTATAGAAAAGTTTAATAACATTTTGCACCACCACTAGAATTATATTGAACCACAACATTCAAAATATGTGAAAATTTACCATACCAACTATTAACATGCAACTTAAATAGAGGTCAGCATTCATGTGAATGAAAGACACTTGGAAGCATTAATTCATGCATTCAACCATAGCAATACCAATATTGTATTTTATGATTGGGTCATAAACTCAAAATTTTTAATTAGGATATGTTCAGTCAATGTGTCGGTAGCAAAACATCATCATAACTTATTTTAAAGAAAATGCTACTCCTATTGGAAATTATCATGTTCGATACTCGTTTCTGTCATTGATGCCATGTAAATGTCTTTGTAGATTATAGTACACGTCATTATTGTTTAGACAAAGAACTATTCAATGCAGCTCAATTTCTACTGCCAATATCTTGATATTGCTACTTTATGACTTGTCTGAACAATAATGACGTGTACTATAATCTACAACACATCAACATTGCCTTTCTTTTGTGAAGCTCAGACAAGTTAACTAAGAACACTCGACGCACACTCGTTGCCACCTTTCTGTTTATATTGATAAGTAAATATTAGATCGATCTTACTTCTGATCTTAGGGCATAATACATTGTCTACACCACAATTCAACATCCAGTGTTCTACATGCAAACTTAGCGTTCATTCATGAAATTAATGTCCCATAGTAATACATCATTCAGTTTCATCAATTATCATACATGGAATAAACCAACCTTTCAAAATATTGAAAATCTAATGTACAAATGGTTGTACAAGCCCAATTGCATTTTTCATATTGGTTACATTTCTCAAAATGCAATGGAAGTATTGAAAAACACTTCATTACGTCCCCATCATTGGCCGCTAAGTAATCACTGAACTTACTAAAAGTTCTAATACTAGTTTCCACTTTAGAACTTCTCATATTTAAAAACAAAAGTAAAAGAATAACACAGGAATAACATTTTCAGCTTTGAATAACACAGTAAAAAACATTTTCTTTTTCAAGCTCCAAGACCCTCTCTCTTAATGAAATCATTTTAGCTTTTAAAGATTTCTTCAAATTCTCCACCTAACAAATATTTTTGATAACAAATTTTAGAGCAGATTAATTGAAATATTTCCTAAACTTATTATTGAGAGCTCATAACGTAGAAAGTACCTCAGTTTGGAAGTTTTTGTGAGAAAATTCCAGTTGCCTCAATGCGTCTTCATTTGTCTGAGATATGCTCTTATACTAGAAAATTGAAGGGAATTTCACATCATTATTCCATTGCACAAGAATAGTAAGCATCTCATTACGTAAGATAAGCACTTGAAGCATGTGAACCTTGTTGGCCAATAATTCTTCCCTCAATTTTTCCAGCTCATGCTATTAGTAACAATAGAAGATTAAATATCGAAAGCATATTAGGTGTTTACCAAAAAACTTGAATAGCAACTCAACCTATCAACCCAAAAATTCTCAATTTTCCAGTAAAAAACCTAATTCATTATTCAAATCCAAACCCAAATCATGTTCAAATGCAAATGTCCACTTAAATAGATTATTTGTCATAATCCAAACCTAAACTCACATAATCTTATACCAAACAATCAAAACAGCACTCGATCATACCAAACCCAAGTCATTATTCACTGAATTTTCTCCTTCAACCAACAAAACACCAAAACAAATGCACCTGAATACTGATTATCCTAATAAGGAAACAAAAAACATCATTCATAATCAAGTCAACAATGAATAAATTGCTTACAAATTCAAACAATAAATTCTGTTTTCAGCACGAAGCTTACTCTCCATCACTCTCCTTTCAAATATTTCAATCAAGTACAACAAAGCAAAACAAAACACTATAATTCAAATCCCATGTCACCAAATTTGATCACAAAACCATTGAGAATCCAAAACAAAATCATACTCAGTTGCTCAAATCCTAGTAGAAACAGAAACGCAATAGAGGCTTACTGGTTGAGATGGGTAACATTGAGAGAGATAGAGATTGTTAATCTGTAAGCTGCAAAGAAACCTGCGAATTGAGAGTTCATGTTAGAGAGAAGTCAGAGTTAATAGAAAACAAGTAAACATAGTCAAGCAAACCAGAGTGAGAGAGGAGCAGTCAAGCAGATTAGAGTTGACATGATGGCAATAGAGAGAGAGGCGCACAGTTGAGCAGACCAGGCGGTGATACAGGCGACGATGGAGAGAGAGAGAGATGCAGTCGAGTAAACCAAATGGTGATACATGGTGATGATGGAGAAAATAAGGTGTAAGGGAGAGAAGAAAATGGAGTTGTGAGGGAGAAGAAAAGGGTGATGTGAAAAGAGAAGAAAATGTGATGCTAGGGTTTGTGAGAGACAATGAAAAAAAAAAGGGTACCTGTTATTCGCCGAAGTTGAGAGTCAAGCAAACCAAGCAATCGGATGGTGGCGAGTGGAGATTAGCGATCGATGAGATGCGACTGTTAAGAGGTGCGACGATCAAACAAAAAGGTTGGCTACTCAAATAGCTAACACTGGTGGTTGGAGGTGCGACGGTGGTGGGTGAAGATGCGAGGGTGAGGGGGTGCGAGGGTCAAAGAAAATTGTTGGACAGTAAGAGAGTGACCGACAGTGGGTGAAGGTGAGATGCAACGATGGTGGGTGGATGTGCGACTGTGAGGACTTCAGACTGAGGGTTGGGATTCCTAGAGTGAGAATGAGAGAAAAAAGTTAAGAATAGAGAGAGAGAGTGACAAGTTTTATAGACGAAGAGTGATCGTCACATACAAAAGCGATGGGTCAGTTGTAATTGGATTGAGTAATCAAGGGTATTCTTGTCCAAAAAAATTCATACTGCAAAGATTTACTTAAAAAAAGGTCATTTCTCAAATGGGTCTTCACAAAAAAATTAGTTTTCAACTAAACCTGGTAATCACTAAACAAATTAAGATATAAAATGTTGACTTTGCTCAGTAATCTTATATAAAAAATGTTCTTTATTATGTCTATTGTGACAATGGTTGGTATGACCTTTATGTAACATCAACTCTTTGTGCATATATACAAATATACATTTTATACAAAATATTCTATAAAATAAAAATTCCCATAAATTGATGGTAATCTAACAATGAAGCTTCATCTAACGGTGACACAGGAAAATAAATACATTTACACTTTCATACTGAAAAAAGTAAAAGGTTAAAAACATGCATGCTGACTAAAAACTAGCATAAAGACGTCAACAATTCTCATGGGAATGAGATCCATGAGAAGCCACTCCTTTAGATGGGTTTGGTTTATTTTCCAAGATATAGAGAAGACAAAATCTAACCAATCATTCAAAATGACATGGTATGCTTTCATGTATGAATATAATTTAATCTTACCAACCCCGACTTGTAGTTTTCTTAAAAATGATACCGACCAAAATTTACTTGGTAAGACATACAATTGATGTGAAGAGTCTCCCACCGAAGCTTTTCTAGTTTACAATTCACAACTGATTATACAACTTTTCTCAAGTTACTGCATTACGTCAGAAAATAAATATAGTGCAAACAATCAATATATCAATGACATACCTAATGAGAAAATGAATAAGATCTCAACTCATGCAATATCAAATATTCAAAATGATTTAAAGTGTACAACAAAATGAACAATCAATCAAACAAGTAGATAATTTTACAATTGACATTTCCTGTAATGCAACATTTAGTATAATCACAAACAAACCAAAAAAGAAAGACAAGAGAGCAATTAATTATTCTCAAACGCCTATATGATATCCACTTACATGCTTTCAAAATTAATCAAAAAAATTATAATGATGCAACAAAATTAAAGGTTCATATAATATTGTTGCTCAAACTTGTGTCGATGTATTTGCAGGTGTACAAAATGTTGGTATCATCACGTTTTAGGACAGGGTCTGGGATAACTTCAATGAGAAAAAGAGGTCAGCAAGAGCACCACCTCTTCTTCCAGCATTCCCTTCACCTCCGACCCTTAATCGGCTACCAGAGTCTACACCAACCGGCACCTTCAGGCTGATTCGCTTTGTCCTCCTTACACGTCCATCCCCAGAACAAGTGTTGCAAGAAGTAAACACCACCCCAGTCCCACTACACGAAGAACAGGTCATTACCTGCTGGAAAACACCTAATGGAGTCCTTGCGGATGAGACAACCTGTCCGTGTCCACCACACGTACTACATGTAGATGGTTTTGTCCCTGGTTTTGCACCTGAACCATTGCAAGTCCCACAGCTTTCAAGACGTGTTGTCTCAATCTCTTTTTCAACTCCAAAAACTGCTTCCTTAAAATTTAGGACAAGACTGTAATATTCATCCTGGCCATCAACTGCTCTGTTCCTGGAAGCTCTGCCACCCATGCCCACAAAAAGTGACTCAAGCAAATTGAAAGGATTGCTGAAATCCTGGCATAGTTAAGTAATTGATCCAACCATGAGTCATAGGAGTTGAGAATATCAAAAGAAATAATAAAAGCAATGATTTTCTTTTTTATAACCAGGATTTAACTTACCCCCATTCCCCTGCCAGCATCTTTAAGTCCAGCCTCTCCATGCTTGTCATATAAAGATTGTTTCTCATCATCTGATAAAACTTGCAGAAGTGTACAGACGTTTATCAATGAGGATCAAATGCTTCATACTATTGCTATAAAATTATGGCAGTCATTAATCACAAGCAACAACTGAACACTTACCTCGTATGCATTGCTAATTTCCTTGAATTTCTGTTCTGCATTAGGTTCTCATCTGCAGCATCAAATAAACTAACCCTTAAGCAACGGTACTAGGATATCAATAAAACAATGCAACAAGCAAACAGACTACGAGACTTTTCTTTTCCTTATTTACTGTCTTTTATTGAAGAAGAAGACTAAGTGGGTCTCAATCACTGCATCAGCCACTTAAATTTATTTATTTTTCAACTTAAGTCGAAGTGCTGGATGAAGCCACTGGCCTCCACTATATCATCATGACACCTTTATTAAAAATACTAAACTATAAACAACTATCCTAATTCATGACTTCAATATTAATATACTTTTCTTTTAGTATATTTGCCAAAGATGATATTGATTGCTTTATGTATTGACAACCATTTATAATTCTAAGAACACGGAGAAAGGGAGAATACAACAATATGATAAAGATTGAACACAGATTTGTGAGCAACTCACCAAATAAATTACACTTTCCTTTCTCTTTCAAGAGACTAGATGAAGTTTTTGCCTTGAATAGATTTAAATCGATCCTCCATTGCACTGCTTGAATAGCATAACTGTAAAATTCAACATGTCTAGTAAGTCATGAGTTCTGCATTGACAATTTAATTCTGCATGATAAGCCTTGATATGTAGATGGAATGTCATACTTGGTTAAAATCATCCAAAACAGAAGAAAATATTAGAGAAAGAGTTAAAAGTTTTGATGAGAAAAGAAATGTTATATAAATGTTCTTCCAAGCTGGTGGTATGCATCACCTTTTGTCATTAATTCTTCAATAAATTCATGTCGTAATAAATGCTTCACTGCATCACGTTGAAAGATAATATATCAAGTTTTCTTCACACGAAAAAGATATTTCAACTTCCTAAAAGTTGAACAGTTTTTGCAAATATAACTATTAGCTAAAGGTTCTTAATGATGAGTTACATCTCAATATCTAGGTATCAATAACCTAAGAACAGGCACAATTGAAAGGTTATTATAACAACTTGATTGAAGCTTAGTGTCTAGCATCAAAATAGCAAAGAAGGTGTTGCTAGTGATAACAAAAACCTGATATATCCATATTTGTCCAGATGACACATGTTCAGGTCTCTTGCTATCAAACCACAATATCTGATATAAGTAAGGTCTTTATGATAGAAGCTGCGTGCTCCAAGCAACATCTTACAATGTGTAATCAAAGACCATAAGTTTGTATGATGAGCATTAAATAACCATCTGTTACCTAGCAGGACATGGAAAAGATCAATAAGAAGCAGTAAAAATGCAATGTAAGAATTCGATATGATGATACAAAGCGTAGGATGAGTCTAGGAGAGCAAAATAAAAAGCAAAAATTTATATATAGTAGCACTTGTTATCTATGATGAGAAAAGAACCAAAATATGATAGATTCAAAAGTTAAAAATACCTAAGTTGCATTGAAAGCATCCTTCACTCTCTCAGTTTACGTTTGTCCTCCAACCTAGATATGTGACATGGAAAATAAAGTAATGGTGAAATCGGATATTAAATTCCCTAAAACTAACTAATCGTGCCACGGAAATAGGAAATTACCTATATCGCAATTACACAAACATGGAAGTATCCCAATGCTTTCATTAAGCAACCAACTTTTCATGGTACTGTTTTGCTGCCAATGTCATGCTACTTTAATTACCTGACAGTAGCAAGGCAGACTCGCGGATAGCAAAATTAAGGAAATAGAGAATTAATGAAAGGCACCTGGTTACTGATCTCTGCAACTCTTTTCCTTTGGGAGCAAAACATTGGTATCACGTCCCAGAATCTCGTTCTCAGCTTATTCTAGGGTTAACCCAACCTTATCTTTTATCGCAATCTTGCATGCACCATTTATCAACACATCACTTCCATTTCCTAGAGATATGTTTAAAGCGATAAATAATGTCACTTACACCATTGTGGGATGAATAAAACCAGTAGCCATAAGATCTGCATATATTTCCTAACAGCATTGTTACTACACCTGAAATTGTCACAGCAAAACAAGATAACATAATCAAACTTTTAGACTTATGCACATATTCATGTGAAACAACATACATATGCTGCTTGAATTGCCTGCCTTTGCAATTATAACACACCAACTAACATCAGCATTCACGATGGTCAACTTTGCTTTCAGGCTTAACAACTATAACTGGAAATAAAATTAAAAAATCATGTTAAAATTAAGCAAAAAGAAATTCCCACTCAAGATGAAGGATAGAGACTTAGTCATACTCACAAATTTATCACCTTTTGCTCATTGTCAAGAGTCTCTTTATCAACTACGTTGTAGGCCGAAAAAAAGTGCATGCTCCATTATTGACTAAGAAAATATTTTAAATTTGATGACAACCGTAGAGGCCATGATTTTTTGGGTTAAAAACATCGATTCTCTACCATTACTATATTTTTAGTAAGCTCTATTACCTTTTGTGTACAAATCTAAATATGAAACCTAAAATTGAAAACAAGAAAATGGAATGAAATTTCATACACCAATTAAATCAAGAAAGAGCAAATTACCTAAATCAAAGAAAAACATCCTGAAAGTTCTGCAATCTGTTCACTAAGCTTTGCTTTTTCGTACCCTGTCCTATTCTACTGTCAATATCGTGCTACATTGATTACTAGAGGGTAGTAAGGCAAACAATGAAGACCAAGGAAATGAATTAACTTTCAACACCCCAAGAATTTCATAGTGCCGCCATCAAATACAATGGTTGTGGTTTCCTTGGTTGGCACATCTTTGCAGCAGGTTCTGGGACCTTCTTCTTAGTTTTATACATGACTAATCCAACATCATCTCTTATTACAGTTCCTGCTTGTTTTCCTTTTACAAGCTACAATATATAAACTTTTGCAGAACACAAAATAGAATAGCACATTCAAGTAATTATAAAATGGTATAATACTACTGTCTTCTTGTGTTCTCAATGTCACAAAGGAGGCCGTTATCATTTTAAAGAAAACATGAACCTATGGTAAAGGATAGGAATTCAATATAAAATTGGATATAGATCTGACAAAAGATACCTAGCTAATAGAAAAACCAGAAACATGGATCACTTGTTTCATCAACTGCTTTCTCTCTTTAGGTTTCAAGAGCCTCCGTAAAGATTTTGTTTCAAGAGCCTCTGTAAAGTTTCTGCCTTCAAGATTGAAATCCGCCTATGCAAATGAGCTGTGCAAAATATCATTAACTTTTAATGGAGCTGCAGTTGCAAGCATGTAAAAGATGTGTAGTGACAGCCGTTAGTACCTTGACTTCAAATTTGATGACAAAAGCACCAACATGAGAAAGCTTCAAAAGTTGAACTGCCTACTTTGAGAGCATCCTATACTCCCAAGTTCTTTACTTTAAGTTCAAGTAATGTTTGTCCTCCAGCCTAGATCTGTGACAAATAAAGAAATGGTAAAAACAAAAAAGAAATTCCATAAATTAACTAATCGAGTAAACAGAAATTACCTAAATCACACTTACGCCACCATGGAAGTATCCCACAGCTTTCATTAAGCTTCAACTTTTCATGGTCCTATTTTGTTGCATGTGCCATGCTACCGTAAATACCAGATAGTATAAGGCAGACAATAAGATAAGGAAAAAAGAGAAATAACAAAGGTACCTGGTTCCCGATCTGTGACATCCTTATTTAGTGCCCTCTGTACTGCTATTACCCACAACAGTTCTTGTTTCCTTTGAGCGCACAATGTTGGCATCATGTACTAGAACCTCATTCTTAGCTTCATCTATTGCTAACTCAACGTTATCCTTTATCAACATGTAACTTCCATCTCCTAGAGATATGAGTAAAGCAATAAAGAATGTCAGTCACTCACCATCGTGGGATGAATAAAGTCAGTAGCCTTAAGATCCACATATATATCCCTAGTACAATGTTGCTATTCCTGAAATTGTCATCGGGAAGCAAGTTTTCATAATTAAGCTTTTAGACTTCTGCACATACTCATGAAACAATGCATGCTACTTGAATTGCATACCCTATTAATTACAATGCTCTCACTAATGTTTTTATTCATTGCAGTTAACTGCACTATGCAGTTCAATGCCCTTTAAAAACATTCTATCCAGCCTCACAATTAATAATTAGGGAGAATATTAAGAATCACGTTAGAATTAAGAAAAATGAATTTTCAGCTAAAGATAAAGCCTAGAGACTTAGCTAAAGAAAAATGAATTTATAAATTATCACCTTTTAGTCATCATTGTCAAGAATTTCTGTCCATCAATTTCTGTTGTGAGCTGAAAAATGGTACAACCATAATTGCTGCATCAACTATGTAAAGGATAAGAATTCTATATAAATTGAAAATAGATCTGCATAAAGCTTACCTAGAGAATGGCAAAACGAGAATCATTGATCACTTGTTCCATCAATTTCATTTTGTCTTGTGGTTTCAAGATTGTCCATGAAGTCTTTACCTTTAAAAATTTAAGTCCAATATATGCAGATCAGCTGTGCAGAAGATCATTAATTTTTTACCAGAACTGGAGTTGTGAGCATGTAACAGATATTTACTGACAGCATTTAGTACCCCGATCAACAGGAAAACAGAGGACTTGGGCAAATGGCACCATTATCATACATATCCAATTTCCTTGAGATTTTCCTGAAGCCATAAAGAATGTCAATCACACTTTTCCTGAAGTCAATAGATTCTTACATTTTCCCAAAGCAACATTGTAATGATACTTGAAACAATATAACCTGATGATCAACAGTGCAGTAAGCATTTACCTGAGTGACTGAGCAGTACAGTCAGCTAAAGCGTGCTGGATCACCTAGTCATCAAGTTGAGGAGTAATACCAGTTCATTTGATTAAAAAAAAAAAACCAAGAAAAATATTGGGAAACGAATTATAAAGCAAAAATTGATTGCAGATCTTCCCTCACATTATTTCTCCTCATAACAAAAACAATGCATAGGTATTGAGATGTAACGGAAATAGAGAATGGTCCATCAAAATGAACTACTAATTTAAAACTGAAAATGCCATCATCATCATCAAGAACATCTTAGATGGCATCAACTTTGCAGGAAGCTGCACAAGGGTGTATAATATTTGCAATTTCATATGAAGGGTAAATATCAACAAAGAAGATGTGTGCAGTGCCTTTTACCTGAGCCATGAAGGAAGGAAGACAAAAGCAGAAGTGAAGACAAGTAACAGAACACTTTGGACAATGTTATTGTAAAATTCATCTTCCCTTATTACATGCCATGTCACCATTCCCTCTTTTCATGATTGCACAAATTAACCACAGAAAATGTCTACCCGTGAAACATTTAATCTACAACTACAAAAGATGGGCATGGGCAATTACCTGTTAGACATGAATTAATCAACAAATTGGATGCTATCACATTTGCTCTTTGATAGGTCTTCCTCAAAATATAGTGTAGCCAGCAAAAGTGCTGCAACATACAATGCAACATAAACTAGTTAAGTATTGTATCAAACAATACTTAACTAGTATTGTTAGACATGAATTAATCAACAAAATCGATGCTATCACATTTCCTCTTTGACAAGGCTTCCTCAAAACATAGTGCAGCCTGCAAAAGTGGTGCAACATACAATGTGACATAAACTAGTTAAGTATTGTATCTAACAATATATATATATATATAACATCCCATTTTTATTTCAAACAATGAAATAACAAAAGGATGTATTTAAGTGAGCATACAATCACAAAACAATTTTAAACAGAAACAAAAGGTTCAAGCAGCAACCTAATTCCCCTATTAAAAGAGAAATGAACAAGCAGAGGCTGATGACACAGCAACTGTATTGGGAACCTCCTCCTTGGATGTTAATAGATATGTGCACAACAATCCTATCAATTGTATAACGGCCTGCAACCCCATAAAAGATATTCAATAAAGGAAAAAAAAAATAGCAGATTGAAAATATTTATCAACTCTTTAGAAACATTCATATTACTCCTATAAACGATACAGCTACTATTGCTTGTAAAATATAAATGCAAACAACTAATGTAGAATTGAACACAACAAGTGGGTAACTGAGTGAATGTAAGTTTACAGAGACGAGACTTCCCCTTAACGACCTTTGTATACCCTATGTTAAATATTTGAAACCAAATAAAACTTAAGTAGATATATTCAAACTGTTGAAAAAGCTTACTTACGAGAATCAATGACCATCCGATAGGAAAAATCGGAGCCGTCCATCCCAGATGGCCTCCCTGATGATGCAGACAATTTTCTTTGCTGCATATTGCTTCCTTTTCTTTTCTGCTTTTGAGACAGCTTCCACAACTCTGACCAACACAAATCACGAACATATAAACCCAAACCAAGCCTTAAAGCTGAGCCGAGCATGTAACCAGGATGCTCTTGGTTTCACACCAATGCTCTAATAGAAAGCAGCTAGCGATGAGCAATTTCTTAAGCGATGTGGAGTGTAAAACGAAAGGAGATCAAGAGCTAACCTCAATGAGCTCAGTTTTTCAATATAAGGACTTAGCAGAGCAAAATTCTGGCAAGAAGCGAAGCTCCCAAAGGTTTGATCAAAGTTTGAGCAAAATTCTGATATACGTCCGACATTTCAAATCATTTCCAAATGATGCTATGCTACAACTATCTTCTTCAATTGCCTGAAATTCTTTTGCCACCATCAAAGAAAATCACATATTATATTGATGTCAAACCTTTTGATCTAGTATAATAGTTGTAATTTTACATAAAGGGTGGGCTAAATATCAGCATAAGAACATGCATACAGTGCCTTTTACCTGCACATTGAAGGAAGGATGATGAAACCAGAAGTCAAGTAACAGAACAGTTGGACAATGTTATTGTAAAATTCTTCTCTCCCTATCACATGCCATGCCACCATTCTCTCTTTTCATATTTGCAAAAACTAACCATAGAAACTGTGATAATAAGATACTTAGCTACCTCGAAAATCATGTGTCTACGCCTAAAACATTTATTCTCAATAATTAGCAACTACACAACTACAAAAGATGGGTACGGGCAATTACCTGCTAGAGAAGGATTAATCAACAAATTCTATCTTCAGTCTGAACATCATTTCCTTTGGCAAGGCTGGTTTAAGAGCTTTCACAAAACATAGTGGCGGCTGCAAATCCATCATATAATGAATGATTTCTGAAGATAGGTGATATATTTAATGCAAACAATTCTCAATTTAAGCAAAGGGGTAGAATACGTCATATTCTAAAATGGAGGAGGAAGAAGTGAGTAAATGAACAGAGCAAAGTATTGTTGACTAAAAAAAATATAAAAAGAATATCGGAGCAAACAAACCTCAATGAGCTGAGTTTTCTGATATAGAAGGATTTTTCAAAGAAAATTTCTGGCAAGTGAAGAAGCTCCTCAAGGTTTGATCCAAGATGGGTGAAAGCCATTGACATAGTGACAGTTCAACGTTGTAGAAACAAATCAGTATCCGAAAGTTGCTATACTCCAATTGTTTTCTCCAATTGCCTGAAATTCTTTCCCACCATCAAAGATAATATACTGTCGTCAAAGCTTTTGAACTAATATAGTATAAAGTGAAAAGACGAACAAAAGAACACATGCATGCAGTGGCTTTTACATGAACATTGAAGGAAGGAAGACAAAAGCAAAACTGAAGACAGCTAACAGAAGACACTCGGGGGCATTGTTATTGTAAAATTGTTATTCCCCTTTTACATGGCTTAAAGAAGATGTGTCTACCCCTAAAACATTTAATTAGAAAGTACAGAAGAAGCAGACAATTTAGAGTTGATGAGAGAGCATTTTAAGTAATGTAATATTAGGCACATATATAAAGTAAAGGCCACGGACAATTACCTGTTCTGTCTTCGAAACATAAGGCCCCTACAACCTACAAAAGTGGTGCAACATACAATGGGAGTTAAGTGTTGTATGTAACAATCAATGATAATACATTAAATGTTTAAAATTTGAAACAACATAGCAAGAGCTTACTTACGGGGGTTGATTGAGCTCCGGATGGGATATGTGGTTTTCAAGCATTGTTCTACACTATTACTACCTAATAAACTGGATGCCCTTGGCTTTACACCAATCCTCTACCTCTAAAAGAGAGCTGCCATAAATCATTAATGTCTTGAGCGATGTGGAGTGTAGAAGGTGATCCGGCAATGCTTTTAACTTAGGGCACCAACCAATAAGTAATAAAGAAAGAGAGGGCATAATTATAATATCTTTTCTATTCTCATATTCCCATTCTTCCCACTCTGGAATGTGAATGAACATTAGATGCTTCAGTTTTGGAAAAGCTATAACAGGTGAAGATGATGATGATGACGTGTCGCTGCTATTTTCAACTCCTAAAAATTCATTACCCACCCTTTTCAAACTGTTCATCCCCTGAATGTCAAGTGTTTCAAGCAATGGTAGTTTACCCAAAGCAGGCAAATACTCACACTCGAGGGCGTGATATATTACTATATGCTTGAGCGATGTGGAGTGTAGAAGGTGATCCGGCAATGCTTTTAACTTAGGGCATCTTTCGATGGTTAATTGAGAAAGAGAGGGCATAATTATAATATCTTTTCTATTCTCGTATTCTCATTCTTCCCACTCTGGGATTTCATTAAAATATAGATTTTTTAATAATGGAAAAACTATAGCAAGTGAAGATGATGATGATGTGCTGCTGCTGCTATTTTCAACTCCTAAAAATTCATTACCCACCCTTTTTAACCTCCTCAGCAACGTAATTTCGAGTGTTTCAAGCAACGGTAGTTTACCCAAAGCATGCAAATACTCACACTCGAAGGCTTCATATATTTCTATCCGTTTAAGGTGGGCTAACGACACTACCCAATTTGGGAATGCAATACCTCCATAGTATTTTATCACTAATTCCTTCAAATACGGAGGCGATTCTAAAACTTCAAGAACTGCTTCATCCTTGTTAGATGATGCTTCATTTGATTCACCGAAGTACAAAACCAAACCAATGATGTTTTCCTTATTCTTGAGTTGTGCATTCTTAGCCTCACCTTCGTCTAAAACATTTTCCAGCCCTCTTAACTCAAGTTCACCTCTAAGGTGGTTCAAGTTTTTAAGACAATCAAGCCTACACACTTCCCTACCACCACCCACATTTAATGTAGTCAGAGTTCGAAGATTAGTTAGTCTCTCAACTCCTCTTGATAGGTATTTTAGACTACTATTTCCCAAAAGTATTAAATGCCTTAAGTTAACTAACCTGCCAATCCCTTGGGGTAGATTTTCAATAACATCACAGTTAATTAAAGACAAAATTTGGAGATTAAATAAATCACACGGTATATCAGGTAATTCTTTGATTTTCAAATTCTGCAAAGAAAGATATCTCAAATATATTAATTTCCCCACTTCTTTTGGAATATTTTGGATTTATCCATTACTTTCCCACGTATTATTATTTATCTCCAATGACCTCAAACATGTCAATTGCTCAAAAAAATTTGATTGAAGTGGTTTAATTTGCATCGATTCAAATTGAACTAAGAGGCTTCGTAGCTTTTGGATACCACATTTGTTTAAAAGAAATGAAACCTCATCATTATTCACGATCAACATTAAATGATGCACTTTATCGTAAGAGGGGTTTAGCTTAGCTACCTCACAACTATCAATTTCCATTGCAAAACAATCCTTTTTAACAAGAAATAGTGCAAAATCATGCACTATATCATGCATCTTGCATCCTATTATATTGCCATCTTTATTATTTGTAAACTCTTGGAAAAAGGATCGCATTGCTAAATTCTGAAAATAATTTTCTCCAATTAGCTCTAGATCTTCATTTTGCTCTAGACCAAGATAACCTTGAGCCATCCATAATTTAATTAAATCAACTTTTAAAATATTGTAATCTTTTGGATAGATGGCACAATATAAAAAACATCGTTTCACTTTAAAAGGTAAATCATTATAACTTAATAAGAGCGGGCAAAATACATCTTCTAACTCTTCTAATTTCCACATCTCACTATCTAATATTTTTTTCCATTGCTCTCTAGTATTTTTAAAGTGTAATAGGCTACCTACAGTCTTTATAGCAAGAGGCAAACCCTTGCACTTGCCAACAATTTCTCTGCCGATTTCACCTAACATTTCACGCTCTTGTTTAGACCTATCAAAAAATGCTAATTGTTCAAATAACAACCAACTTCCATCTTTTGACAATATTTCAATATTTATAATATCAGTTGATTTCATCATATGTGCAACTGTTGTTTTACGTGTGGTAACCAAAATCTTACTTCCATGGAGACTATTGTTAAGAGCATTGTACAAAGGTTTCCATTTATTGTTATCTTCACTCCACACATCATTAAGGATAAGAAGAAATTTGGTTTCTACCACAGAGCCTTGAATATCTTCTAAAAGATATTGCAAGGATACAAATTCATGAGCTTTATTTGTAAGACCTTTAATGATTGTTTTACCAATCCCAATCACATCAAAAGGATCTGAGACACAAACCCATATTTTTTTATGAAAACTGTTTTTCACATTTTCGTCGTTGTAGGCAAATTGTGCTAGTGTTGTTTTTCCTATTCCTCCCATCCCTACTATTGAGATGACAGGAACATTTTTTTCTTCTACAGGACTCTCACTTAACAACTTGCTTACTAGACTATTTTTCTCAATATCTCGATCAAATATTGTAGAAACATCAACAAAAGAAGTAGTTTCCAACCGTTCAAGTTCTTCACTACTTGTAATTATTTTTAAACTATAAGTATCTTTCTCTTTGGTAATTGAATCGAGGCTTTCATTTATCTCTTTTATCTTGAAAGCAATATCATGACGTAAAACAACTTGTTTAAAATAAAATCTAGGCAAGAGGAAGCAAAAGCATACCTTCTTCTTAGGACCATATGCATTTTCAACTCCCTCTATTTGTAACTTCAACATTGCAGTGTTCCACTCATCTAACACATCCTCCATATCGTAGGATACATCTTTGAGCTTATCCAACCAATCTGCGACAACTTTGTCCTTGACTTGTCTTTGCTCAGCATCAGCGAGCACAGCTTGAACGACATGAAAGTTGCTGGTGAGCTTCTTGATATCCTTCTTGATACCCGTCACCAACCTCACCTCTTGTTGCGCTTTTTGAGTTGTGATTGAAATCAATTGCTCCAAAACAACGGAAACAACTGCCTCAGCAGCCATAGTTTGAGATGGAAAATGAATGACAAAAGAAAGAGAAATTGTATGCTTTTTGGTTATCACTTGAATGTGTTTGTGATGTGAAACTAATATTGCCTTTGCTTTTCATTTTTATAGTGCATGCATGGAAAGAAAAGAATACTTGAGCTAATGAACGAAGTGAAACCTTGCTTTGGCATATGTTAATACTTTTTCCAAGTCCAAGCTATTCTCAGAATTTTTTCTTAATGAACACGTTACAAAAAGGAATAAGCTTTGATTGCTTACTTTTACAACAACTTATATGCTTTCCAGCTTATATTCCTTCATTCAAATTTTCCATGAAGGCCCCTTAAATACCTACCCACTACGATTGTTACAGTTTCAGGAAAAAAAAAATTTGCTAAACTTGAATTCTTTTAGTTAAATTCATCTTTTTAATTGTTTCCTTGAAGTCCAAATATATGGGCTGTTTTGGACAACATCGGTAGACCCATATATTATGTTTGGACCCATATGACTATGATTATTTTCGAGATTGGACTTAACTTGACAAATCTAGTCTCATATCCATTCGTTTTTAAATGAAAAAAATAAACAAATAAAGATAGGTTTTGATTATATTGAACTTTATTTGAGAATTAAAGATAAACATACTAAACAATCAAACGGAGTGAAACCTTGCTTTGGCATACGTTAATTCTTCCACCAAGTCCAAGCTATTCTCAACATCTTTTCTTGATGAACACGTTGCAATAAAGAATAAGCTTTTTTTTTTTTTTTTTATAGAAATAATTAAAAAAGGAAAAATAAAAAGAAAATAAAAAGAATAAGCTTTGATTGCTTCCTTTTACAACAACAATGTATCTGCTTTTCAGCTTATGTTTCTTCATTCTAATTTTCCATGATGACCCTTCAAATACCTCCCCCATTGCGATTGTTACAGTTTCAGGAAAAAAATAAAAAATTGCTTAACTTGAATTGTTTTAGTTAAATTAATCTTTTTAATTTAATGGTTGCCGATTGTTTTGTTGAAGTCCAATTTATGTGGACTGTTTTGGACAACATTAAGGGACCCATATATTATGTACAGAACCATCCCATTTGAACGAGACATGACTACGATTATTTTCGAGATTGGAATTAACTTGACAAATCTAATCTTCATATCCATTTGTTTTTAAATGAAAAAATAAACAAAAGATAAGTTTTGATTACTTTGAACATTATTTGAGATTTAAAGATAAACATAATAATATTTAACTGCATTTTTTTTAGATACTACTAGATAATTTGATCATATTTATAGTGTAACTAAAGGAATCAGCTTTTTTTAATTCTTAATTTTTTAATTTTACTAAATTTTAAACCTTTAAATTTTGTAAACGGTTGGTTTACAGTTCAAACTAAGTTAGCCAAAAAAATCCTCCAAAAATTAATGGTTTTAGTAACTATTTCAATTATTTGGTTGAAACCCAGTTTATATAGGCTGTTTTAGACCGTATCACAAAAAACTCATAGCCCAATCCACAAGGTCCATATCTGTTATTATATAAAAAGGAGCATAATGCTGTACAATGTTTTGTAGTGCATGTATGGAAAGAAAAGAATACCTGAGGCAGTGAACAAAGTGACATCTTGCTTTGGCATATGTTAATTCTTCCTCCAAGTCCAAGCAATTTTCAAAATCTTTTCTTCATTAACACCTTAAAATAAAGAATAAGCTTTTTTTTTTTTCCTTTTCTTTTTTAGAAATAAAAAAAGAATAAGCTTTGATTGCTTACTTTTACAACAACAATATATTTTTGACATTCAAATTTTCCATGACGATCCTTCAAATACCTCCTCTGCTACAATTGCTACTGTTTCAGAAGAAAAAAATTGCTAAACTTGAAATGTTCTGTTTAAATTCATGTTTTTAATTTAATGGTTGCTAGTTGTTTTGTTAAAATCCAACTTATTTGGACTGTTTTGGACAACATCAATGGACCAATATATTATGTATGGACCCATCTTATTTGAACGAGATATGACTAGGATTATTTTAGAGATTAGACTTAACTTTACAAATCTTATCTTTTATGTCCATTTGTTTTAAATGAAAAAATAAATAAAAGATAGGTTTTGATTATATTGAACACTATTTGAGATTTAAAGATAAACATAATAATGCTTAACTCAATTTTTTTAGATACTACTGTACTATTTCATCATATTCATATTGTAGTTACACAGGAACCAACTTTTTTTAATTTTTTTTAATTTTACTAAATTTTAAACCTTTAAATTTTATAAAGGGCTGGATTATAATTTGAATATGTTAATTAGCAAGACCCTTTAAAAATTAATGGTTTTAGAAACTGTTTCAGTTATTTGGTACAACATTAATGGGCTAACAATAAACTTACGGCCCAACCCACATGACCCACATCTATAATTATATGCAAAAGAAAATATATTGTACAATTTTTTTTACCAGATGATGTACGAAACTAAATGATGTAGTGATATCCGATATATCTACTGATATTTTCTTATTTTGAGAGGATTGATGTTAAAAATGTTCTTGAATATTCTTGATGTTTTGATAATATTCCTAATATTTCCACCGATTTCATAAACTTAGAACCCTAATATTTTTATCGAAATCAATATTTAATTCTTTACTTCTATCTCTATTATTATCTTTGAAGGAATAAAATGAAGACCACTAACAATACAAAGCGTTAATTGCAATAAAATAAATTAAGAATGAGGTAGATTATAATTTTGGGAGAGATTTCCTTCAATTCATCTCATAAATTATAGTTACATCAATTCTTTTTTGTGTCTCCTTACAAATGATCAAGTCCAATTTCATTCATATTTTTCTCACATTTTATATCCATAACAAAACAATGCACTAGGCAATTGATGAACATGAATGGTAATTAAGAGTGATCAAATTAACAAAAAATGATTTGATGGACTACTATTTCAGATCTGAACATGCAATATTTACAAGAAAATATCCAAGACTTCTATTGGCAATAAGATTGGATTTTCTAATCATTTGCTCTCAAATTTTTAACAGAAACTGGAATAGTGATCATGTAAGAAATGTGTATTGACATTGATTGGTAACCCAAATGTGCAAAATCAGGCAGCCTTGTGCAAAAGGCACCATTATCTACACTGCTTGAGGCATTTGCCCCCTTTGAGAATTGAATTATGTTGTTAACTAGTTTGGTCAAGGAATTCGGTGATTTTTAAAGTGCGATCTTCTCTATTTATTTTCAACAACATTCCTTGTATCTTTGCTTTAGTGTGCTAGAGGCAAAAAAAAAAAAAAAAAAAAGAAAAAAAAAATAAAATTAGCATTGGTTTTGGTTTGCTTAATTTGAGCTTTGAAAAGAAAGAAGTTGAGAATCATGAACCGAAGACTAACAACAAGAAGGTGGTGATCATCCTGGTATTGTTCTTGCTCATGGGGAGTGGTGATGTGGCCAAACTTCACATACGTTTACTAGTTTTTGCTCTCATTCTTCCTTCAACAACCTTTCAGATTCCATTAATTCCTATCCAATCTTGGGGGTACAAATGTTTAGAGATAATTAGGGCTTGTTGCTTGTTTCTTCCTGAGAACAAGCATAGCCACTAATGTGAGGGGGCTGTCTTTTATGGTGGCCTAGGCCAAATCTTAGACCCTATAATTTAGGATCATTGGATTGATAGCAAAAATATCCATTGTGCCTTCCAAGATAAAATAATGACTAAACTTCATTGTCATATATTAAGCCTTCAGACTTATGCACATATTCATACAAAACAATGTATGCTACTTGCCTTATTAAATACAACACTAATGTCTAAGGTTTTTATTCATGATAGTTAACTTAAATATGCAGCTCAATGCCCTTTTCATAATAGTCTACTCAGCCTTACAATTATTACAATGACAGTAAAGTCCTATCATTATATTCCTCATTTCATATTTTCAATGATAGTACAGGCCTTTCAAGAAATAAAAAATGATTTTAGACGCAATATTGTTTAGTAAAATTATTTGTTATAACTATTAAGTTGTGCAATAGAAAGAATAAAAAGAAAGAAGTGCAATCAGATGGTGGCGAGTAGAGGTTGGCGATCGGTGAGATGCAACGGTTAGGAGGTGTGACGGTCAAACAAAAAGGTTGGCTACTCAGATAGTTAACATCGGTGGTTGGAGGTTCGACAGTGAGGCGCGACGGTCGTGGGTAGAAGTGCGATGGTGGTGGGTGGAGATGTGAGAGTGAAGGGGTACGAGGGCCAAAGAAAATTGTTGGACAGTGTGAGAGTAATCGATGGTGGATGGAGGTAAGATGAGACAGTGGTGGGTGGACGTGCGACGGTGAAGGACAATAGTAAGGACTTCGGACTGTGGGTTGGGATTCTTAGAGCAAGAATGAGAGAAAAAAGCTGGGAATAGAGAGAAAGAGTGACAAGTTTTGTAGACAGAAAGTGACCGTCGTGGATCAGTTGTAATTGAGTTGAGTAATCAAGGGTATTCTTGTCCAAAAAAAGTCATGCTGCAAAGATTTACAAAAAAAAATGGTCATTTCTCAAATTGGTCTTCATAAAAATGTTAGTTTTCAACTAAACCCGAAAATTAAACACTAAACAAATTAAGATATAAAATGTTGGCTTTGATTAGTAATTTTATATAAAAAATTGTTATGTCTATTGTGACAATGGGTGATATGACCTTTATGTAAAAAACCAACTCTTTATGCGTAGAAATATACAGTTTATACAAAATATTCTATAAAATGAAAATTCCCATAAATTGATGGTAATATAACAATGAAGCTTCATCTAATGGTGACACAGGAAAATAAATACATTTACACTTTCATACTGAAAAAGGAAAAAGGTTAAAAACATGCATGCGGACTGAAAACAAGAATAAAGACGTCAACAATTCTCATGGGAATGAGATCCATGAGAAGCCGCTCCTTTAAATGGGTTTGGCTTAATTTCTAAGATATAGAAAAGACAAAATCTAACCAACCATTTAAAATGACCTGGTATGCTTTCATGTATGAATATAATTTAATCTTACCAACACTGACTTATAGTTTTCTTAAAAATGATACCGACCAAAATTTACTTGGTAAGACATACAATTGATGTGAAGAGTCTCCCACCGAAGCTTCTCTAGTTTACAGTTCACAATTGATTATACTACAGTGTAACAACTTATTTTCAATTTACTGCATCACATCAGAAAATAAATGTAGTGCAAACAATCAATATATTAATGACATAGCTAATGAGAAAATGAATAAGATCTTAACTCATGCAACATCAAACATTCACAATCATTTAAAGTGTACAACAAAATGAACAATCAATCAAACAATTAGATAATTTTACAATGACGTTTCCAGCAATGCAACATTTAGCATACTCACGAGAGCAATTAATTATTCTCAAACGTCTATATGACATCCACTTACGTGCTTTCAAAATTAATCAAAAAAATTATAAAATTAAAAGTTCATATAATATTGTTGCTCAAAATTGCGTCAATGTATGAAACTTTGCAGGTGTACAAAATGTTGGTATCATCACGCTTTAGAACAAGTTCTGGGATAACTTCAATGACAACAAAGGGGTCACCAGGAGCACCACCTCTTCTTCCAGCATTCCCTTCACCTCCGACCCTTAATCGGCGACCAGAATCTACACCAGCCGGAACCTTCAGGCTGATTCGCTTTGTCCTCCCTACATGTCCATCCCCAGAACAAGAGTTGCAAGAAGTAAACACCTCCCCAGTCCCACCACATGAAGAACAGGTCATTACCTGCTGGAAAACACCTAATGGAGTCCTTGCCGATGAGACAACCTGTCCCTGTCCGCCACACATACTACATGTAGATGGTTTTGTCCCTGGTTTTGCACCTGAACCATTGCAAGTCCCACATCTTTCAAGACTTGTTATCTCAATCTCTTTTTCAATTTAGGACAAAACTGTAATATTCATCCTGGCCATCGACTGCTCTGTCTGGAAGCTCTGGCACCCATGCCCTCAAAAAGTGACTCAAACAAATCAAAAGAATTGCTGAAATCTTGGCATAGTTAAGCAATTGATCCAACCATGAGTCATAGGAGTTGAGAATATCAAAAGAAATAATAAAAGCAATGATTTTCTTTTTTATAACCAGGATTTAACTTACTCCCATTCCCATGCCAGCATCTTTAAGTCCAGCCTCTCCATACTTGTCATATAA
The DNA here is from genome assembly GCA_022984855.1 of Dimocarpus longan. Classification (NCBI taxonomy): domain Eukaryota; kingdom Viridiplantae; phylum Streptophyta; class Magnoliopsida; order Sapindales; family Sapindaceae; genus Dimocarpus; species Dimocarpus longan. The sequence continues at coordinate 12,639,016 of CM041013.1, forward strand.
AGATCGTTTCTCATCATCTGATAAAACCTGCAGAAGTGTACAGATGTTTATCAATGAGGATCAAATGCTTCATACTATTGCTATAAAATTTATGGCAGTCATTAATCACAAGCAACAACTGAACATTTACCTTGTAAGCATTGATAATTTCCTTGAATTTCTGTTCTGCATTAGGTTCTCGTCTGCAGCATCAAATAAACTAACCCTTAAGCAACAGTACTAGGATACCAATAAGACAATGCAACAAGCAAACAGACTACGAGACTTTTCTTTTCCTTATTTACTGTCTTTTATGGAAGAAGAAGACTAAGTGGGTCTCAATCACTGCATCAGCCACTTAAAATTATTTATTTTTACAACTTAAGTCGAAGTGCTGGATGAAGCCACTGGCCTCCACTATATCATCATGACACCTTTATTAAAAATACTTAACTATAAACAACTAACCTAATTCATGACTTCAATATTAATATACTTTTCTTTTAGTATATTTGCCGAAGATGATATTGATTGCTTTATGTATTGACAACCATTTCCAATTCTAAGAACACAGAGAAAGGGATAATATAATACTGTGATAAAGATTGAACATGGATTTGTGAGCAACTCACCAAATAAATTACACTTTCCTTTCTCTTTCAAGAGACTAGGTGAAGTTTTTGCCTTGAATAGATTTAAATCGATCCTCAATTGCACTGCTTGAATAGCATAACTGTAAAATTCAACATGTCTAGTAAATCATGAGTTCTGCATTGATAATTTAATTCTGCATGATAAGCCTTGATGTGTAGATGGAATGTGGAACCTGGTTAAAATCATCCAAAACAGAAGAAAATATTAGAGAAAGAGTCAAAAGTTTTGATGAGAAAAGAAATGTTATATAAACGTTCTTCCAAGCTGGTGGTATGCATCACCTTTTGTCATTGATACTTCAATAAATTCATGTCGTAATAAATTTGCTTCACTGCATCAAGTTGAAAGATAATATATCAAGTTTTCTTCACGCGAAAAAGATATTTTAACATCCTAAAAGTTGTACGGTTGTTACAGAAGTAACTATCAGCTAAAGGTTCTTAATGGTGAGTTACATCTCAATATCTACATATCAATAACCTAAGAACACGCACAATTGAAAGGTTATTATAACAACTTGATTGAAGCTTAGTGTCTAGCATCAAAATAGCAAGGAAGGTGTTGCTAGTGATAACAAAAACCTGATATATCCATATGTGTCCAGATGACACATGTTCAGGTCTCTTATGCCTGAGGGAGAGAAACAAGACTGCCATAAAACTCTATATTCTTAAAATTTGAATGTAGCGATGAGAAAAGTATTTTTACTCGGTCCAAACCATACTACTATACCTTTAGACTTTTCATTATGACTACTGAACATAAGTACATTTGACACAATTCAGCAGTTGGGAACATAATAAATCAAGAGTCTTGGTTGGCAATGCACACATTAGGAGACAAGTAGCATATCATTTGTTTGAAGAATAACCTTATAACGTTGGAAACAATAGAACTGTTAAATCTAAATTGTGTTAGAGATTTTTTTTGTGCTTTTTATAAATGAGCAGATGACTATGTCATTCTCTTAACATAATGGCTAATTCTAAGTTCTAACACAAATAAAATCGAATCATTCCAAGCAATAATATAGATCCAGTAAAAAACCAAATATCAGTAGAGATAAACATCAGTAGTTTTTTAACAATAACTAGAAACCCGATGCTAAAGACAACTATAGAGACACAGCCATATTTGAACATTTATTACCTTTAGCTCATCAACATCAAGAGCATCTCAGGTGGCATCAACTTTGCCGCAAACTGCAAGATGGTAAGTACAGCACCAACTCCAAGATCTTCGTTGATTACAGCTTAAAAAGTTTTATATATATAAAAAGACCTTGACTTTATCTATGATGACAAAAGAACCAAAATATGATAGCTTCAAAAGGAAAAAATACCTAAGTTGCATTGAAAGCATCCTTTACTCTCTCAGTTTATGTTTGTCCTCCAACCTAGATATGTGACACGGAAATAGGAAATTACCTACATCGCAATTACACAAACATGGAAGTATCCCAATGCTTTCATTAAGCTTCCAACTTTTCATGGTACTATTTTGCTGCCAATGTCACGCTACTTTAATTACCTAAGAGTAGCAAGGCAGACTTGCGGACAGCAAAATTAAGGAAATAGAGAACTAATGAAAGGCATTTGGTTACTGATCTATGCAACTCTTTTCCTTTGAGAGCACAGCAGTGGCATCATGTCCCAGAATCTCGTTCTCAGCTTATTCTAGGGTTAACCCAACCTTAACTTTTATCGCAATCCTGCATGCACCATTTATCAACACATCACTTCCATTTCCTAGAGATATGTTTAAAGCGATAAATAATGTCACTTACACCATTGTGGGATGAATAAAACCAGTAGCCATAAGATCTGCATATATTTCCTAACAGCATTGTTGCTGTACCTGAAATTGTCACAGCTAAACAAGATAATATAATTAAACTTTTAGACTTATGCACATATTCATGTGAAACAACATACATATGCTGCTTGAATTGCCTGTCTTTGCACTTATAACACACCAACTAATATTAGCATTCATGACGGTCAACTTTGCTTTCTGGCTTAACAATTATAACTGGAAATAAAATTAAAAAATCATGTTAGAATTAAGCAAAAAGAAATTCTCACTCAAGATGAAGGATAGAGATTTAGTCATACTCACAAATTTATCACCTTTTGTTCATTGTTAAGAGTCTCTTTATCAATTACGTTGTAGGCTGAAAAAGGGTGCATGCTCCATTACTGACTAAGAAAATATTTTAAATTTGATGACAACCATAGAGGCCTAGATTTTTTGGGTTAAAAACATCGATTCTCTACCATTACTATATTTTTAGTAATCTCTATTACCTTTTGTGTACAAATCTAAATATGAAACCTAAAACTGAGAACAAGAAAATGGAATGAAATTTCATACACCAATTAAATTAAGAAAGAGCAAATTATCTAAATCAAAGAAAAACATCCTGAAAGTTCTGCAATCTGTTCATTGAGCTTCTCTTTTTCATACTCCTATCCTATTCTACTGCCAATATTGTGCTACGTTGATTACTAGAGAGTAGTCAGGCAAACAGTGAAGACAAAGGAAAGGAATTAACTTTCAACACCCCAAGAATTTCATAGTGCCACCGTCAAATACAATGGTTGTGGTTTCCTCGGTTGGCACATCTTTGCAGCAGGTTCTGGGACCTTCTTCTTAGTTTTATACATGACTAATCCAACATCATCTCTTATTACAGTTCCTGCTTGTTTTCCTTTTACACGCTACAATATATAAACTTTTGCAGAAAACAAAACAGAATAGCACATTCAAGTAATTATCAAATGGTATAATACTACTGTCTTCTTGTGTTCTCAATGTCACAAAGGAGGCCATTATCATTTTAAAGAAAACATGAACCTATGGTAAACGATAGGAATTCAATATAAATTGGATATCAATCTGACAATAGATACCTAGCTAATAGAAAAACCAGAAACATGGATCACTTTTTTCATCAACTACTTTCTCTCTTTAGGTTTCAAGAGCCTCCGTAAAGTTTCTGCCTTCAAGATTGAAATACACCTATGCAAATGAGCTGTGCAAAATATCATTAACTTTTAATGGAGCTGGAGTTGCAAGCATGTAATAGATGTGCAGGGACAGCCGTTAGTACCTTGACTTCAAATTTGATGACAAAAGCACCAACATGAGAAAGCTTCAAAAGTTGAACTGCCTACTTTGAGAGCATCCTATACTCCCAAGTTCTTTACTTTAAGTTCAAGTAATGTTTGTCCTCTGGCCTAGATCTGTGACAAATAAAGAAATGGTAAAAACAAAAAAGAAATTCCATAAATTAACTAATTGAGTAAACAGAAATTACCTAAATCACACTTACGCCACCATGGAAGTATTCCACAGCTTTCATTAAGCTTCAACTTTTCATGGTCCTATTTTGTTGCATGTGCCATGCTACGGTAAATACCAGAGAGTATCAAGGCAGACAATAAGATAAGGAAAAAGAGAAATAACAAAGGTACCTGGTTCCCGATCTGTGAAATCCTTATTTAGTGCCCTCTGTACTGCTATTACCCACAACAGTTCTTGTTTCCTTCAAGAGCACAATGTTGGCATCATGTACTAGAACCTCATTCTTGGCTTATTCTATTGCTAACTCAACCTTTTCCTTTATCAACATGTAACTTCCATCTCCTAGAGATATGAGTAAAGCAATAAAGAATGTCAGTCACTCACCATCGTGGGATGAATAAAGTCAGTAGCCTTAAGATCCACATATATATCTCCCAGGTACAATGTTGCTATTCTTGAAATTGTCATTGGGAAGCAAGTTTTCATAAATAAGCTTTTAGACTTATGCACATACTCATGAAACAATGTATGCTACTTGAATTGCATACCCTATTAATTATAATGCTCTCACTAATGTTTTTATTGCATACCCTATTAATTATAATGCTCTCACTAATGTTTTTATTCATTGCAGTTAACTGCACTATGCAGTTCAATGCCCTTTTAAAAACATTCTACCCAGCCTCACAATTAATAATTAGGGAGAATATTAAGAATCACGTTAGAATTAAGAAAAATGAATTTTCAGCTAAAGATAAAGCCTAGAGACTTAGCTAAAGAAAAATGAATTTATAAATTATCATCTTTTAGTCATCATTGTCAAGAATTTCTGTCCATCAGTTTTTGTTGTGAGCTGAAAAATGGTACAACCACAATTGCTGCATCAACTATGTAAAGGATAAGAATTCTATATAAATTGAAAATAGATCTGCATAAAGCTTACCTAGAGAATGGCAAAACGAGAATCATTGATCACTTGTTACATCAATTTCATTTTGTCTTGTGGTTTCAAGATTGTCCATGAAGTCTCTACCTTTAAAAATTTAAGTCCAATATATGCAGATCAGCTGTGCAGAAGATCATTAATTTTTTACTAGAACTGGGGTTGTGAGCATGTAACAGATATGTACTGACAGCATTTAGTACCCCGATCGACAAGCAAACAGAGGACTTGGGCAAATGGCACCATTATCATACATATCCAATTTCCTAGAAATTTTCCTGAAGCCATAAAGAATGTCACTCTCACTTTTCCTGAAGTCAATAGATTCTTACATTTTCCTAAAGCAAAATTGTAACGATACTTGAAACAATATAACCTGATGATCAACAGTGCAGTAAGCATTTACCTGAGTGACTGAGCAGTACAGTCAGCTAAGGAGTGTTGGATCACCTAGTCATCAAGTTGAGGAGTAATACCAGTTCATTTGATTAAAAAAAAAAAAAAAAAAACAAGAAAAATATTGGGAAACGAATTGGAAAGCAAAAATTGATTACGGACTTTTCCTCACATTATTTCTCCTCATAACAAAAACAATGCATAGGTATTGAGATGTAACGGAAATAGAGAATGGTCCACCAAAATGAACTACTAATTTAAAACTGAAAATGCCATCACCATCATCAAGAACATCTTAGATGGCATCAACTTTGCAGGCAGCTGCATGAGGGTGTATAATATTTGCAATTTTAAAAGAAGGGTAAATATCAACAAAGAAGATGCGTGCAATGCCTTTTACTTGTGCCATGAAGGAAGGAAGACAAGTAACAGAACACTTTGGACAATGTTACTGTAAAATTCATCTTCCCCTATTACATGCCATGTCACCATTCTCTCTTTTCATGATTGCACAAATTAACCACAGAAAATGTCTACCCCTGAAACATTTAATCTACAACTACAAAAGATGGGCATGGGCAATTACCTGTTAGACATGAATTAATCAACAAATTAGATGGTATCACATTTCCTCTTTGACAGGGCTTCCTCAAAACATAGTGTAGCCTACAAAAGTGGTGCAACATACAATGCAACATAAACTAGTTAAGTATTGTATCTAACAATACTTAACTGGTATTGTTAGACATGAATTAATTAACAAAATCGATGCTATCACATTTTCTCTTTGACAAGGCTTCCTCAAAACATAGTGCAGCCTGCAAAAGTGGTGCAACATACAATGCGACATAAACTAGTTAAGTATTGTATCTAACAATATATATATATATATATATATATATATATATATATAACATCCCTTTTTTATTTCAAACAATGAAATAACAAAAGGATGTATTTAAGTGAGCATACAATCACAAAACAATTTTAAAAGAAACAAAAGGTTCAAGCAGCAACCTAATTCCCCTATTAAAAGAGAAAATAAACAAGCAGAGGCTGATGACACAGCAACTGTATTGGGAACCTCCTCCTTGGATGTTAATAGATATGTGCACAACAATCCTATCAATTGTATAGCGGCCTGCAACCCCATAAAAGATATTCAATAAAGGAAAAAAAAAATAGCAGATTGAAAATATTTATCAACTCTTTAGAAACATTCATATTACTCCTATAAACGATACAGCTACTACTGCTTGTAAAATATAAATGCAAACAACTAATGTAGAATTGAACGCAACAAGTGGGTAACTGAGTGAATGTAAGTTTACAGAGACGAGACTTCCCTTTAACGACCTTTGTATACCCTATATTAAATATTTGAAACCAAATAAAATTAAATAGATATATTCAAACTGTTGAAAAAGCTTACTTATGAGAATCAATGGCCATCCGATAGGAAAAATCGGAGCTGTCCATCCCAGATGGCCTCCCTGATGATGTAGACAATTTTCTTTGCTGCATATTGCTTCCTTTTCTTTTCTGCTTTGAGACAGCTTCCACAACTCTGACCAACACAAATCACGAACATATGAACCCAAACCAAGCCTTAAAGCTGAGCCGAGCATGTAACCAGGATGCTCTTGGTTTCACACCAATGCTCTAAAAGAAAGCAGCTAGCAATGAGCAATTTCTTTAGCGATGTGGAGTGTAAAACGAAAGGAGATCAAGAGCTAACCTCAATGAGCTTGGTTTTTCAATATAAGGACTTAGCAGAGCAAAATTCTGGCAAGAAGCGAAGCTCCCAAAGGTTTGATCAAAGTTTGAGCAAAATTCTGATATACGTCCGATATTTCAAAATTGTACAAGTTCATTTCCAAATGATGCTATGTTACAACTATCTTCTTCAATTGCCTGAAATTCTTTTGCCACCATCAAAGAAAATCACATATTATATTGATGTCAAACCTTTTGATCTAGTATAATAGTTGTAATTTTACATAAAGGGTGGGCTAAATATCAGCATAAGAACATGCATACAGTGCCTTTTACCTGTACATTGAAGGAAGGATGATGAAACCAGAAGTCAAGTAACAGAACAGTTGGACAATGTTATTGTAAAATTCTTCTCTCCCTATCACATGCCATGCCACCATTCTCTCTCTTCATATTTGCAAAAACTAACCATAGAAACTGTGATAACAAGATATTTAGGCACCTCGAAAGTCATGTGTCTACGCCTAAAACATTTATTCTCAATAATTAGCAACTACACAACTACAAAAGATGGGTACGGGCAATTACCTATTAGAGAAGGATTAATCAACAAATTCTATCTTCAGTCTGAACATCATTTCCTTTGGCAAGGCTGGTTTAAGTGCTTTCACAAAACATAGTGGCGGCTGCAAATCCATCATATAATGAATGATTTCTGAAGATAGGTGATATATTTAATGCAAACAATTCTCAATTTAAGCAAAGGGGTAGAATACGTCATATTCTAAAATGGAGGAGGAAGAAGTGAGTAAATGAACAGAGCAAAGTATTGTTGACTAAAAAAAATATAAAAAGAATATCGGAGCAAACAAACCTCAATGAGCTGAGTTTTCTGATATAGAAGGATTTTTCAAAGCAAATTTCTGGCAAGTGAAGAAGCTCCTCAAGGTTTGATCCAAGATGGGTGAAAGCCATTGACATAGTGACAGTTCAACGTTGTAGAAACAAATCAGTATCCGAAAGTTGCTATACTCTAATTGTTTTCTCCAATTGCCTGAAATTCTTTCCCACCATCAAAGATAATATACTGTCGTCAAAGCTTTTGAACTAATATAGTATAAAGTGAAAAGACGAACAAAAGAACACATGTATGCAGTGGCTTTTACATGAACATTGAAGGAAGGAAGACAAAAGCAAAACTGAAGACAGCTAACAGAAGACACTCGGGGGCATTGTTATTGTAAAATTTTTATTCCCCTATTACATGCCTTAAAGAAGATGTGTCTACCCCTAAAACATTTAATTAGAAAGTACAGAAGAAGCAGACAATTTAGAGTTGATGAGAGAGCATTTAAGTAATGTAATATTAGGCATATATATAAAGCAAAGGCCATGGACAATTACCTGTTCTGTCTTCGAAACATAAGGCCCCTACAACCTACAAAAGTGGTGCAACATACAATTGGAGAGTTAAGTGTTGTATGTAACAATCAATGATAATACATTAAATGTTTAAAATTTGAAACAACATAAAGAAGAAGAAGAGCAAGAGCTTACTTATAGGGTTGATAGAGCTCCAGATGGGATATGTGGCTTTGAAGCATTGTTCTGCACTATTACCACCCAGTAAACCGAATGCCCTTGGCTTTACACCAATTCTTTAAAAACCGAATGCCCTTGGTTTGACACCACTTCTCTAAAAGAAAGCATTCACCGATGTACAATTTCTCGAGCGATGTGGAGTGTAGAAGGTGATCCGGCAATGCTTTTAACTTAGAGCACAAATTGATAGTTAATTCAGAAAGAGAGGGCATAATTATAATATCTTTTCTATTCTCATATTCCCATTCTTCCCACTCTTCCGCCTGAAAAAACTCTAGATTCTTCAATTTTGGAAAAGCTATAACAGGTGAAGATGATGATGATGCATTGCTGCTATTTTCAATTCCTAAAAATTCAATACCCACCCTTGTCAACCTCCTCATAAACAGAATTTCGATTGTTTCAAGCAATGGTAGTTTACCCAAAGCAGGCAAATACTCACACTTGAAGGCTCTTATTTTTATCTGCTTGAGGTGTCCTAACGACACTACCCAATTTGGGAATGCAATGCCTCTATAATTATTTATCCCTAATTTCTTCAAATATGGAGGCGATTCTAAAGCTTCAAGAACTGCTTCATCCTTAGATGATGCAACTGCTTCATCCTCGTTAGATGATGCAACTGCTTCATCCTCGTCAAATGATGCTTCACTTGATTCATCGAAGTCCAAAACCAAACCAACGATGTTTTCCTTATTCTTGAGTTGTGCGTTCTTTGCTTCGCCTTCGTCTAAAACATTGCCCAGCCCTACTAACATAAGTTGACCTCTAAGGTGGTTCAAGTTTTTAAGAGAATCAAGCCTACACACTTCCCTACCACCACCCACATTTAATTCCCTCAAACTTCGAAGATTAGTTAGTCTCTCAACTCCTTTTGACAGGTATTCTAACTTAGGATCATGCTCAAGTATTAAATGTCTTAAGTTGACTAACTTACCAATCCCTTGAGGTAGATTTATGATATCATAACATAGAATTATATACAAGGTTTGGAGGTAAAATAAATCACACAATGTGTTAGGTAAATCTTTGATATTTAAATTCCCCAAATAAAGATACCTCAAGTGTATTAATTTTTCTACCTCTTTTGGGAAAGTTTGGATTGACGCATTTATCTCCAATGACCTTAAACATGTTAATTGCTCGAAAAAGTTCGATTGAATTGATTCACTTTGCATCGACCTAAATCGAACTAAGAGGCTTCGTAGCTTTTGAATACCACATTTGTTTAAAGGAAATGAAACATCATAATTATTCACAATCAACATTAAATGATGTATTTTCTCGTAAGGGGAGTTTAACTTAGTTACCTCACGATCATCAAATTCCATTGCAACACAATCCTTTTTAACGAGAAATAGTGCAAAATCATGCACTATATCATGCATCTTACATCCAATTATATTACCATCTTTATCATTTTTAAACTCTTGGAAGAAAGATCGCATTGCTAAATTCTCAAAATAATTTTCTTCAATTAGCTCTAGATCTTCGTTTTGCTCTAGACCAAGATAACCTTGAGCCATCCATAATTTAATTAATTTATTTTTTTCAATATGATAATCTTTTGGATAGATGGCACAATATGAAAAACATCGTTTCACCTTAAAAGGTAAATCATTATAACTTAACAAGAGTGGGCAAAAAACATCTTGTAACTCTTCTAATTTCCACATCTCATTATCTAATATTCTTTTCCATTGCTCTCTAGTTTTTTTAAAGCGTAATAGACTACCAACAGTCTTTATAGCAAGAGGCAAGCCCTTACACTTGTCAACAATTTTTCTACCAATTTCAACTAAGGTTTCACACTCTTGTTCAAACCTACCAAAAAATGCTATTTCTTTAAATAACAACCAACTTCCATCTTTTGACAATGTTTCAATATTGATAATATCAGTTGATTTCATCATATTTGCAACTGTTGTTTTATGTGTGGTAACCAAAATCTTACTTCCATGGAGACCATTGTTAAGACTATTATACAATGGTTCCCATTTGTTGTTGTTTTCAGTCCACACATCATCGAGGATAAGAAGAAATTTGGTTTCTACCATAGAGTCATGAATATGTTTTAAAAGAGATTGCAAGGTTACAAATTTTGGGACATCATTTGTAAGACCTTCAATGATTGCATTGGCAATCCTAATCTCATCAAAAGGGTCTGAGACACAAACCCATATTTTTTTATGAAAATTGTTTTTCACATTTTCGTCATTATAGGCAAATTGCACTAGTGTTGTTTTTCCTATTCCTCCCATCCCTACTATTGAGATGGCAGGAACATTTTTTTCTTCTACACGAATCTCACTCAACAACTTGCTTACTAGACTATTTTTCTCAATATCTCGATCAAATATTGTAGAAACATCAATAAAAGAAGTAGTTTCCAACCGTTCCGGTTCTTCACTACTTCTAATTATTTTTAAACTATAAGTATCTTTCTCTTTGGTAATTGAATTCAGGCTTTCATTTATCTCTTTTATCTTGAGGGCAATATCACGACGTAAAACAACATGTTTAAAACAAAATCTAGGCAAGGGGAAGCAAAAGCATACCTTTTTCTTAGGAATATATGCATTTTCAACTCCCTCTATTTGCAACTTCAACATTGCAGTGTTCCACTCATCTAACACGTCCTCCATATCGTAGGATACATCTTTGAGCTTATCCAACCAATCCGCGACAACTTTGTCCTTGACTTGTCTTTGCTCAGCATCAGTAAGCACAGCTTGAACATCATGAAAGTTGCTGGTGAGCTTCTTAATTTCCTTTTTGACACCCGTCACTAGTCTCATCTCTTGTTGCACTTTTTTAGTTGTGATTGAAATCAATTGCTCCAAAACAACGGAAACAACTGCCTCAGCAGTCATAGTTTGAGATGGAAAATGAATGACAAAAGAAAGAGAAATCGTATGTTTTTGAGTTATCACTTGAATGTGTTTGTGTTGTGAAACTAATATTGCCTTTTCTTTTCATTTTTATGCAAGCATGGAAAGAAAAGAATACTTGAGCTAGTGAACGAAGTGAAACCTTACTTTGGCATATGTTAATACTTTCTCCAAATCTAAGCTATTCTCAGAATTTTTTCTTAATGAACACGTTACAAAAAGGAATAAGTTTTGATTGCTTACTTTTATAACAATGTATTTGCTTTTTAGCTTATATTCCTTCATTCAAATTTTCCATAAGGACCAGTCAAATACCTCACCCGCTGCAATTGTTATAGTTTTAGGGGGAAAAAAAATTGCTAAACTTGAATCCTTTTAGTTAAATTCATCTTTTTAATTGTTTACTTGAAGTCCAATTATATGGATTGTTTTAGACAACATCGGTGGACCCATATATTATGTACGGACTCATATGACTAAGATTATTTTCAAGATTGGACTTAAACTTAACAAATCTAGTCTCATATCCATGTGTTTTTAAATGAAAAAAAATAAACAAATAAAGATAGGTTTTGATTATATTGAACTTTATTTGAGATTTAAAGATAAACATAATAAACAAACAAACGAAGTGAAACCTTGCTTTTACATATGTTATTCTTCCACCAAGTCCAAGCTATTCTCAAAATCTTTTCTTGATGAACACGTTACAATAAAGAATAAGCTTTTTTTTTTTTTTCTTTTTAGAAATAATTAAAAAAAAGAATAAGTTTGATTGCTTACTTTTACAACAATAATGTATCTGCTTTTCAACTTATATCCCTTCATTCAAATTTTCTATGATGACCCTTCAAATACCTCCCCTGCTACGACTATTACAGTTTTAGGAAAAAAGAAAAAATTGCTAAACTTGAATTGTTTAGTTAAATTCATCTTTATAATTTAATGGTTGCCAATTGTTTTGTTGAAGTCCAATTTATGTCGACTATTTTGGACAACATCAATGGACCCATATATTATGTTCAGACCCGTCTCATTTGAACGAGACATGACAACGATTATTTTCGAGATTAGAATTAACTTGACAAATCTAATCTTCATATTCATTTGTTTTTAAATGAAAAAATAAACAAAAGATAAGTTTTGATTAAATTGAACATTATTTGAGATTTAAAGATAAACATAATAATATTTAACTGCATCTTTTTAGGTACTACTAGATAAGTTCATCATATTTGTAGTGTAACTAAAGGAATCAACTTTTTTTAATTCTTAATTTTTTAATTTTACTAAATTTTAAACCTTTAAATTTTGTAAACGGCTGGTTTATAGTTCAAACTAGGTTAGCAAAAAAAAACCCTTTAAAAATTAATGGTTTTAGCAACTGTTTCAATTATGGGAAAATGCATAAAATGACCCGTTTCAGCACCTGGACTCCAAAACTGACCTTTTTGCTTTTGTTTGTACATAAATGATCGTGAATGGACCAAAATGCCCTTAATGAACCATTGATTTAATGAACAATTAGTAAATTTGACAGACATCACACCTATTCGTCTCTCCCATTGAGCAAACTCTGCCCTCTCGCCAACCAGTTGTGCAGCAGTCTCCTCCCATCGACCGACCTTCTATTCTGTCATAGTAACAACGGCCAACATGGAGTCGCATTCCGACGGCCAACGTCTCCGGTGAGTTCCTAACCTAGTCTCTTCATAGTTGTGCAGCATTCTTCGTCACTCTTTGCATTTCCAATGGACAACATCTCTTCTCACCTCTCACAGCCAACCTTTGTTCTCACTTCCCGCGACCACCCTTTCTTCTGTCTTCCCTTTTAAGAAAGGAATGAGCGTTAACCCATTTTTGGACTGTTGAAAAACTGCCCAAATCACGCTTTGCTTCACTACGGGTGGGTAGTGTATTTAACTAGTTATGTTTGCTTTGGGTATGTATATGACTAACTATGGTGATATGAACTGAAAGTGGGTTACAGTTGTTTGTGTACTGTTGTGTGTGGTTTTGTGGGCACGATGAGATGTGAAAATTAGATTGTATTGGAGGTTGTAATGTGAATCTGTACTTTGAGGGCGAGATTTATCACGGAGGTTGAGATTAGTTTAGCGACAAAGTCTTCATGTTAAGGGTGGAAATCCAAACTTTTAGCTTTGGATTCTCAACTTTCAAGTTAGGATTCGTAATCTGTAGGTTGTGACTCGTAACTTTTATGTTCAGCAATCGAACCTCTAGGTTGGGATTCTTAGACTTGTTATTTGAGAATCGGAACAAGAAAGTTGGAATTTCTAATCTTTAGGTTCGGTATCTTAACATAACCAGTTGAGAATTTAACATTCAGCTTAGGAATCATAACCTTGAGGTTGAGGTTCTCAACTTTCAGGTTGAGATTCTCAACCTTAAGTGACATCAGGGGTGGAGATCTCAACTTTTAGGTTGGGATTCCCAACCTAAAAGTTGAGAATCCAATTTTCAGGTTGGGAATTCCAACCTTCAAGTTAAGAATCACAATCTCACGATTGGTTCAATATCGAACTTTAGAATCTCAACCTTGAGGTTGGGATTCCTAATTCTGAGGTTGAGATTTCAAATGTGCATAAACATCCCAATCTGGAAGTTGAGATTCCCAACTTTAAGGTTGGGATTTCGTACGAGGTTAAGATTCCTAATTATGAGGTTAAGATTTCAAATGTGCATAAATATCCCAATCTGGAAGTTGAGATTTCCAACCTTAAGGTTGGGATTTCGTAACCTAGAGTTGGGATTTTCAATCTTGAAACAACTTGCACGTTGGGAGTCCCAGCTTGACACTGAACCAGAGGTTAGGATTATCAACGTGGATGTTAGATAAAGATAGGAAATCCCAACAACATTTTGTGAATCCTAACCTAGAGGTTGAGATCTCAACCTTTAGGTTAAGAATTCGAACTTGATCGTTAGGATATTTATAGACATTTGAAATCTTAACCATATGGTTAGGTCTCTCTACCATAACATTGAGATTCTAAAGTATGCTTTGAAATAAAGTTGGGAATCCCAACTTTTAGACTATGATTCCCAACCTTGGTTAAAAATCCAAATACGAAATTTCAACCTCGGGGTTGAAAATCCCAACTATGATGTTGAGATTTCAAATGTGGATTAATAATCCCAACTTGGAGGTTGGGACATTGGGATTTCTAACCCGTTGTTTGGATTTACAATCTTGATCCAATATCCGTGTTGGGAATTCCATCCTTGAACTTAAGTTGAGATTGAGATTCCTAACCTTGATGTTGGATATAAGTTGGGAGTCCCAACCTTCGGGTTGGGATTCCAATCCTTAAGGTTGGGAATGTCAATCTATGTTTTCCATCAAGGTTACAATTCTCTACGTTGAGGTTTGCATAGTCAAAATGCTGGGTTGGTATGTGTTTACATTTTCATCTCGTTGTTTATTGATGGTGTTTAATAAACGTTTGGTAGATTTGGTTTTACGGATCGATTGTCGGTGTTATATAGCATTTGATATAAAAAAAATTAAAACATTGCCATGAAAGGTTAATAAGTGGTTATTGTGGTTGAAATAAATGCAATTAGTAGGGAGTTTATAGTAAAATTATAAACTACCGTGTTTGGGAATTTGTGAGAGTTTCAATGTTAGATATATATATTGACCACACTACTGCTTTAATTTGACAGGTAGAACGACATGGGTATAGTTAGAATTGCTATTCGATATGATGGTCACTAGATCAATAAGGGAGGAAACTTTCTATATGAAGGTGGCAAGATAAAAGAAATTTTACTGTCAAAGAATATAGCGTATGAAGAATTACAAGATGCTATATGTCGTGTACTTGATATAAAACGTGCTGACTTTGCAATTACAATGAAGTTCATATATAAAATATGTGATGCCGGCCCACCGATTGAAGTAATGACCAATAGCGATGTTCAGTTCTTTATCACTGAAGTTAGTGATGTAAAGACGAGGAATGCATTATGCATTATAGTGGAACATAAATGTGTCTCGACAGCAACCTTATCAGCTGATGAGGAAGAATATTCCAAAAATCTTGGAGTAGATGTTGTTGCAAAGACAAATTTGGGCATTGAAGTTGCGGATCCTACTGACGAAGTGATGACCAATGAAGATGTGATCGGGGTTTATAACTATGTAGATCACATTTTTTATCATATTGGGTCTGAATGTGCAGATGTGTGCACACCTCTAGTAGCTGGTTTGGAAGCATCACCAACTTATAGGGCTGATAGTTTGACTTAGAAGAAGTTCAAATCAGAAAATGTTGAGTGGGATTGTGATGATGCAACGAAATCTTCGATTCGTTGTGGAAAAGATAATAGTTTTCCTGACAGTGTCGTCGACAGTGTAAAAGATGTTCGGATGGGTGATACTTTCGGTAATAAAAAAGAGCTCCAGCTGAATATGAGAATGTTAGCTGTTGGTAGACAGTTCAATATAAGAGTGAAGAAGTCTACCAAAAACTTGTTAATTTTGACTTGTGTTTAGAAAGGTTGCAAGTGGTGGTTACGTGCAATAAAACTTGCGGGGTCAGTAGCTTTTCGTGTGCGTAAGTACATTCCATAGCACATATGTTCTCTTGATTCGCTTGTTTTTCACCGTCCATAAGCAACAAGTAAATCGATTGGCCATTGTATCAAATGGAAGTATACGGGTGCTTCTTAGTGTTACCGTCCAAATGACATCGTTTAGGACATGAAGAAAAGGTATGGGATGACTTGTACTTATAATAAAGCATGGAGGGCTAGAGAGGTAATTATGACGTTAGCTAGGGGATCACCTAAATAGTCTTATAGTATGCTTCCGTTGTATTATGCAATGTTGGAAATGAAAAATCCAGGGACTATAACTGAGATTGAATGTGATGTTTGTATTCGGTTCAAGTACTTTTTCATGGCATTAGGAGGTTCTATCACTGGATTTAGATCTTCCATTCAACCCATTATAGCTGTTGATAGAACTTTCTTGAAATCCAAGTATAAAGGTACCCTATTTATTGTGACTTGCATGGATGCAAATAACCAAGTATATCCATTAGCTTTTAGGGTTGGAGATTCAGAAAATGATAATGCATGAATTTGGTTTATGACAAAGTTACATGGGTCGATTGGAGAAGTTGATGATCTAGTGTTCATTTCAGATCGAAACACAAGTATAGCAACGACCATGGCACATTCGTTTCCAAGGGCATTGCATGGAATATGTATGAATCACCTCAACCAAAACATGAAGGTCAATTGTAAAGGTAGTAATGTACATAAACTATTTTATAAGGCTGCCAAAGCATACCGGGTTTTAGTGTTCCATGAAGTCATGTCCCAAATTGCAGCACTTAATGATAACGCAGCTGAGTATTTGATTGTTGCGGAACCAACCAAATGGGCTAGATGTGAGTTCGATGATAGAAGATATTCCATTATGACAACAAATATTTTAGAGTGTCTGAATGCCATTTTAAAGGAGGCATGAGATCTACTGATCACAAAGTTAATAGAGCATATACGTGGCGTACTTTAAAGATGGTTTTGGGAAAGGCATGAGGAAGCTATAAAAATACATGCTCCAATGACAAGATGGGTTGAAGGGAAGCTGCGATAAAGGATGAAGAAAGCTAGTTGTTATCCTATGCGACCCGTTGATGTAGATAGGTATCTTGTCATCGATGACTTTTTGAATCCGATTGTGAACTTACGGAGTAGAACTTGTGACTGCAAAAAATTTCAAGTCGACCAATTTTCATGTGCACATGCATTGGCAGTCTGTATTACTCGTCATCTATCCTATTACGACTACTATGCTGCGTACTATAGCTGTGAAACATTAGCAATAGCATATGCAGCTTCCATTCATTCGGTTGGGCCTGAAGACGAGTGGATTTGGCCTGAACATCTTGAAGTTCCTGTTACCCTACCACCTAAAGGTCGTAAACCTCGTGGATGCCCTATTACAAAAAGAAAACCTTCGAAAGGTGAAGAAAAAAAAACAGTCAGGTGCAATAGGTGCGGTGGCTTCGGCCACAATAGACAAAAATGTAGCATACCAATTCCTATTGCATGGTGTAAGACTGTCTCCAAGGAAAACTGGAAAACGTCAATTCCATGCCCTTCATTCTGTAAACAGGAAGTCCATCTGATTTTTTGGCCTTTGTTTATTGCTTGATGTAATTGGTTTATTTTTTGGTTGTAACATATAGATGTTAGCATTGTGGATGAATACTACAATAGTGTAATCATATGAAGTTTACCCATTGCATGCATTTGCTGCAACAATTAAACTGAATGACTTTGTCAAGTATTTATGTAATGTTTGTCAAAAATATTTGTATATCTGCACTTCTATCTCCCCTTGGTATTGTAGTTATATATTTTTTATTGTAACATTTATGTATAGTCTGTCAAAAATATTTGTATATCTTCACTTGTATCTCCCCTTCGTGAATGCTTCCGAAAATGAGTACATGTATACATGAAAAGCGAATGCAGCATGACATTCTAGGATTATCAGTGCCTAACACCTAGTCAAGCCTGTAGCACAATATGCAAGGTATTTCCAAATCGTACTAATAGGCAAATTTCATCAATAGTAATGACATGACAGCACTGATAAGGCCAAGAAAAATCAGATATGTCATAACAAGCAGTAGATGAAAGAATTTGCATCTGTTGCCATTGTCGCCATAATCACTGTGGAAGACCGAAACTTGCCAAATTGGACAACGAAAGCAAAGCTGTAATCGTTAAAAACATGTGTAGTTCCACTACTATCAATTCGAAATCTACAATTCCAAGCTAAATACAATACAGCATGCAACTAAAAGTAAAAGGAAAAAAAATATAGAATATAGAATAACTATATTAGAATAAAAATATAGAACTACAACATGCTTTAAAAGTAAAAGGGAAAAAAAAAAAAAAAAACAATGAAACAAGACAATTTTTCTAATAAAAAATACAAGGTGTTTTCAACATTCAAATAGGGTTACCCCATGATTCCACTATATAAAGGATAGGGACAGTTACAAATAACAAGCAGAAATTAAACTATTTCAACCCATTTATAAAGTTACAAATAAAAATAAAATATATATTGCAATTGTTCGCAGGTTTTAATATACACGACCAATGACATGTGGTACAAAGGAGCTATCTATTACACTGGTGAAAGGCAACTTAAGCAATTGTAAAGTACAAAGCATTGGTTCGATCAAAACATTGCACGAACCAAATAGGGGCGATTGAAAGGATTTGAGGTTTAGTATGATTGTTTACAACTCATCATCTTTGTCCTTAGCAATCCAACCCTTGAATGTAATTTGCAGCTTAACATCACTGAGTGTTGTATCCTAACTCATTCCACACCAACCAGTGCACAAATAATAGATGTTGATGCCATGATACTGCAGTCCTTATGACATTGTGACACAGCCTAAGCTGAAAGCAATGGTCCCATCTGCCGAATTACATGAAAACTTCTCAGCAATATACGTGCACAGAGCTACAACTAATGTGTGGCGATTGAAGTTACGGAATCATAAACCTGATTAGCAGTATAAATCATAACTAAATATATTTTGTCAGAAGGACTGTGACAAAATACTGTCAAAGTTACAAACACAACAAGTCATAATTATAGATGACAAACGATCAAGTTGAATAATATTACCCCCTCATAACTGATGAGACCATTTCCAAAGGTCAAGAGCTAGGTGCTTTTGGAATTCTGGTATACGAGATTTGTAGAATGACTTTAGTGGCTGACCGTGCGTCATGTGTTTGACCAACTTGATTATGAAGATCCAACAATCACCACTACTACATAACAGGAGACAACATACATATTAGCAAGCGACGTACATATAATTACCAATCCCATGATACTGTTGTATGTGGTAGAGCTCTTACCCCATATCTTGTTATGGTGTGTCGTCGCATCGTAATAGAGACCATCCATTCTTCTGATACCAGTCTGCAGTCATGTGGGTATCTTTCCTATTATGGTTAGTCTTCTGAAGGAGCAATGGTAGTAGCGTTTGTATGGGTTGCAAAAGTTGTTCCCACTTGCGTATGTACGTGCCCAGTGAGTCAAACAAGGTTATCATTCGCTCCTTGAAATGTACTTCACCAGTACCCAATGTAAACCCCTGTAATTTAATGGCATGTACAGCTACCAACACGACAAGCAAACCATAATCACAAATCACTTTGAGAATGTCACATAACAGATACAATAACAACACCGAAGTAACCAATTAACGTTGATACCGTTGTAGGTCTTACCTATGCACAAGAGGCATCCTCCCCCGATGTGTGTCTGCTGTCAGCCATATCCTCTTTTACGTATCTTATGCACATGTCATCATCAGCACAAATAGGTTTCTTCTTTATATAAGCATCTCATTTACCTAGCAAATATTGCTACATATATTCAAAAAAACATGTGAATTAGTAAGGCAAAAATGTTTCACAATTCAGCACTCAGTTAACTTTAAATTAAATATAATAGTCACCCCAAACAAAATATCTGTGGTTATGAATGCTTCCATCTTGGTAGTACGGAATCGCATCGACTTCCATCAAATCAACTAGAAAGCAACATCCAGATGCTGTAAAGAAGAAAAATGCAGACGGTTAACCTGAGTACTTGTTATATATGTCTAACATACCTACTTTCCATATTGTTTAGACGTATTGAATCTTGTAACCACTGATTGGCTTTGCACAACTCCCTAAACCACTGTCAATTGTAGTCGCCTGTTGGCAAGCGAACTGTTTGTCTACAGTGACAAACCCATTTTTGACAACTGGTCATATATGAAGTAAAAAATAGTATAAAAGACAGTACGAATGAAGTAAGCATGATAGAAATACACAAGTCATTCGAAACATGCTTTTGTTGGCATGCATGGGGTGAACGTCATTTTGTCACCGAAACTATCCACCTCATCATGAGTAGTGTCTCCAAGCATGTCGACCACAACTGGCACCGCTCCTTCCACCCCAGTACTATATCTAGGTCTTTCACGCTATACCTCATCGATGTCCTACCAAGCAAAATTTCAATGGTATCAGTACATGTTACTATACATTACTAATAACTAACGCTAGCCAGTTCTGCAGTGTACCTTTGATACAGGTGGCTTCTGATGCGATGGAACAATATTGTTTCTAAATAAAAAGTCGATAATCATATCGACCTTGTTATTTGTTTGTGTAGGACATCGACTGTTTCCTATGCCTTCATCTTCGTGTCTTCAAGCTTCTTATTTGTAGCCTGCAGTATATTCATCATGTCTTGCTTAACCTGCTCAGCTATTTTTGAATGGCTTGTAAATGATCACTATGAGAATTACTGTTATCCTTGGCAGCCCATATAAAATTCAACATGTACTGATAGGTGGTATGATATACAGCATGGCAAATAGGCAACATAAAATTTAACAACTCTACCTTAGTATATGGTTGTCTTTCGGCAACCTGTGCCTTCTGAAATGGGGGCGCAGTGGCCTTGTCGATGTTGTCCTTCTCACTAGTGGCAGCACTATCAGAGACGCCGCTATCAAAAGACACATGGGCTACACCCTCCTCATTCCTCACAAAATATTTCCAATAATCCTCTTTCTCCTCTGTAGTCGTCGGCTCCAACGTAGGGTATGCTTGAAGCTAGCATGAAACGAAAAAACAAATGTTCAAAACAGTAACTAAAAAGCAAGACGCCTATTAACATAAATAATATATATACATACATCAGAGTGATATAACAACTTAACAATATCTCCTGACTTTGGGATTGCCATGGAATTCCAATTAATGATTCGGGGCAGTAAATTACTAGATTTCAGTGCAATTTGTTGCCCAATGGTTGGAATTGCTTCATAAGCTCATATTTACGAGTGCATAAACAAACAGCAAACATTATGGCCAAATGAACCAACCATTTCGAAGCAATGTAAACTAAAAAACAAGAGACATAAACCTGAAATGCATATGGGAAACCAGACAAAGAATAGAATACATCGTCTGCCTTGATATGCTACCTTTTATTTCATTTTCTAGTCTTTTAAGCCATTTTTTTAAAAAAAATTTCATGCCACCCAACGTCATCTCATAGCAGCATCGACCCTAAGGCTATTTGTTGAATGCATTGACATCATCCAATAATCGAATATGCTTCATTCGAATATGGTTCTTCGGATCCTTCCCAAGTAAAACTATCTCTAAAAGGTACAACAACCCAAGTTTGACAATGTCCTCATCATTGTCCGAAGAAGCACCCCTAAATGTCATGTCCAGACTTTTGTTCGAAACTTTACCGGTACCAGGAAAAATTCTGTCATTGAACTTATCACCAAATGGACATTCATTAGCTAACCTATCCCTCGGGTATGGCCCACAATCAAGCCATGTGATGATGCCAAACTCCTGCATAGAGAACCGAATGACACTGTCATTCGGGAGTGCAAACCACAGTTCCTTCGAATCATTACAATCCACTTGCCAGAGAAGCAAGTTATGCACTAACTGCCAGGTAAACTTCAGGTCCTTAATGTGCAATAGTTTACCAAAGCATCAGGCGCTGAACATCTTTAATTATGCATCATTTAACTTTTTCATCATCACTTTTATAGCTCGCAACTTGGAGAAGCATGTAACTTTTGAATTAAAATGATGGAGTTCATGATCTTGTATGTCACTAGAGAATCCATCTGCCCAACCTGCACTTATAAAAGAACCCATTAAAATTTCATTACCAAATTTAATGATTCAAGTCTAATATAACATAAATAATATCGGTACATATTCAGTTGTATACCAAAGAACAAATAAAACATAGGCAATTACGTTACAACATTGACTTCACACTTGAAAGCAACATTAACCAAGCTTAAATGTCACCAAATCAATGCATCTATCAAGTAACTTATAGATTGTCAATCTCAATCTGGACCATCCCAATTTGTAATCTCAAACTCAATTAGAGTTGGGCATTCCAATTTGCAAGTTGCAATCCCAAAATCAAGGTTAGGATTCTAACGTCCATGTTGCGAATCCCAACCTATAACTTATTAATCCTAATCTCGAGATTGGGAATTACTAATCCTAATTTGCAAAACTCGAAGTTTGGTTTCAACCGAAGTTCGCAAAATGTATCAACCAAAGGTTACAAATCCTAGCCCGGAGATTGGGTTTTAACCTGTACCTCGGAAAGTATGTTCAACTTAAGTTACACATCCAAACCTAAAGGTTTGGAATCCCAATTTTAAGGGAGGGAATCCTAACCTTATTCCCAATTTAAAAATTGAGATTTCCAACCTCGAAGTTAGAAATTCCTAACCACATTGCGCATCTCAACCACGAGCTTGGAAATCCCAACCTTTAAGTGTGGAATCCCACCTTGAAGGTTGGTTTCAACCTAGGTTACAAATCCAAACCTAGAGGTTAGAAATCCCAACCTCTATGGTTGAGAAATCCCAACCTTCAAGTGTGGAATCTAACCTGGAGGTTGGGATTGGTTGACAAATCCTAACCTTCCAAGTGTGGAATCCCATCTTTGAGGTTGGTTTTAACTTACAAATCTCAACCTAAAGATTGGGAATCCCAACTTAAAGATTGAGAATCCCAACCTTGGAGATTGAGATTTTTCAACCTCCAAATTAGGAATTCCTAACTAGATTGCAAATTTCAACCACGAGGTTGAAAATCCCAACCTTCAAATTTGGAATCCCACCTTGGAGGTTGGTTTCAACTTTCGCTATGTTAGAATCCCAACCTGAAAGTTAGAAATCTCAACATGAAAGTTGGGACACCACCTGCGGGTTATAATCCCATCTTGGAAATCCCACCCTAAAGGTCTTCACATGCAACTTACAATTCCAAACCTCCAAGTTGGAGTCGTACTTGGCGAGATTGTTTACAACGGCTTAATATCCCTTTTTGCAAACCAACACAACTACACAATTATGCAACATAAACCAACATTTTCGAACTCATTAAGCTGTTTACAATACCCATAAACGACAACTTGAATCCAATCGTTTACGACATTCAAAACACAAACTCAATAATTTTGACAACATAAACTACAACAAGAATCCAATCGTTAACAAAATGCGTGTCAGCTATTCTTACTGTGTAAAAATTTCCTCGCTGTCGCGGTTTTTCAGTCAGCTACAACTTGTTGCCTTTTCTTCATTTGCATTTTTGCCTCTTTTTCCCTCAACTTATTTTTTCTTCTTCTATCTTCCTCTTCTTCTAGTACTTTTGGTAGTTTAGGGTTTCTATGATAGAAAATAACACAAAAAGCTTACATGGACAGAGAACAACGGTAGGTGGGTCAGCCTTGCATTGCCGATCGTCGGTGGAGGTCGGTAATCGATGGCATGCAACAGTTATAAGGTGGGACAGTGACTCGGGCTTCCTATACAATTCTTTGATAGAAAATAACACAAAAACCTACCGACAGAGAGAATGACGAAGGATCCATTAGGTTGGCCTCGTCGGTCGTGGGTGTAGGTCGACAAACGGTACGATGCGACGATGATAAGGTCGAAGAATGTGAGCACAAGGTTGGGAATGGCGAGATAGTGAACCGGTTGTTAGAGACAGACTGATCGAGACTCAAAATTTTAAACGGCAGAGTCAAGGGTATTTTCGTCCGAAAAAAGGCAGCGTCTAATGCTTTGAAAAAATAAGTTCAAGGTTGCAATAGGCCAACAAAAATGGGTTACTTTTCAACAAAACCTTTCAATTATTTGGTTGAAACCCAATTTATATAGGTTGTTTTAGACCGCATCAATGGCCTAACAAAAAACTTACAACTCAATCCACAAGACCCATATATGTTATTATATACAGAGGAGCATAATGTTGTACAATGTTTTATAGTGCATGCATGGAAAGAAAAGAATACTTGAGCCTGTGAAAAAAGTGAAATCTTGCTTTGGCATATGTTAATTCTTCCTTCAAGTTTAAGCAATTTTCAAAATCTTTTCTTCATTAACACCTTACAATAAAGAATAAGCTATTTTTTCTTTCTTTTTTAGAAATAAAAAAAGAATAAGCTTTGATTGCTTACTTTTACAACAACAATATACTCCTTACATTCAAATTTTCTATGACGATCCTTTAAATACCTCCTCTGCTGCGATTGCTACTGTTTTAGGGAAAAAAAAAATGCTAAACTTGAATTGATTTAGTTAAATTCATCTTTTTAATTTAATGGTTGCAAAATGTTTTGTTGAAGTCCAACTTATTTGGACCATTTTGGACAACATCAAGGGACCAATATATTATATATGGATCCATCTCATTTGAACGAGACATGACTAGGATTATTTTCGAGATTAGACTTAACTTTACAAACCTAATCTTTATATTCATTTGTTTTTAAATTAAAAAATAAACAAAAGATAGGTTTTAATTATATTGAACACTATTTGAGATTTAAATATAAACATAATAATGCTTAACTCCAAATTTTTAGATACTACTATACAATTTCGTCATATTCATAATGTAGTTACATAGAAACCAACCTTTTTTATTTATTTATTTTATGTTTTACTAAATTTCAAACCTTTAAAATTTATAAAGGTCTGGATTATAATTCAAATAAGTTAATTAGCAAAACCCTTTAAAAATTAATGGTTTTAGAAACTGTTTCTCCTTAATGGATTAACAATAAACTTACAGCCCAATCCACAAGACCCATGTCTATAATTATATGCAAAAGTGTTGTACAATGTTTTTTACTCGACCATGTACGAACTAAATAATGAAGTGATATCTGATACATCTACCAATATATTCTTATTTTGAGAGGATTGATGTTAAAAATGTAATATTCTTGATGTTTTGATAATATTCCTAATATTTCCACCGATATTTTCATAAACTTAGAACCCCAATATTTTTGTCGAAATCGATATTTAATTCTTTACTTCTATCTCTGTTATTATTTCTGAACGAATAAAATGAAGACCACTAACAACACAAAGTGTTAATTACAACAAAATAAATTAAGAATGAGGTAGATTATAATTTTGGGAGAGATTTCCTTCAATTCATCATAAATTATAGTTACATCAATTATTTTTTGTGTCTCCTTACCAATGATCAAGTCCAAAAACAAGATATTTCATTCATGTTTTTCTCACCTTTTATATCCATAACAAAACAACGCACTACCAATCAAGAAAGGTAATTAAGAATGACCAAATTAACAAAAATCATTTGATGGACTACTATTTCAGATTTGAATATGCAATATGTACAAGAAAATATCCAAGACTTCTATTGGCAATGAGATTGGATTTCTAATCATTTGCTCTCAAATTTTTAACAGAAACTGGAATAGTGATCATGTAAGAAATGTGTATTGACATTGATTGGTAACTCAAATGTGCAACATCAGGCAGCCTTATGCAAAAGGCACCATTATCTACACTGCTTGAGGCATTTGCCTCCTCTGAGAATTGAGTTATGTTGCTAACCAGTTTGGTAAAGGAATTCGGTCATTTCAAAAGTGAGATCTTCTCTATTTATTTTCAATAACATTCCTCGTATCTTTGCTTCAGCGTGCTAGAGGAAAAAAAAAAAAAATCAAATTAGCATCGGTTTTGGTTTGCTTAATTTAAGCTTTGAAAAGAAAGAAGTTGAGAATCATGAACCTGAAGACTAACAAAAAGAAGGTGGTGATCATCCTGGTATTCTTCTTGTTCATGGAGAGTGGTGATGTGGCCAAACTTCAGGCAAGTTTACTAGTTTTTGCTCCCATTCTCCCTTCAACAACCTTTCAGATCCCATTAATTCCTATGGTTCCAATCTTGGGGCCACAAATGTTAGAGGTAATTAGGGCTTGTTATTGGTTTCTTCTTGAGAACAAGCACAGCCACTAATGTGAGGGTCAGGGGCTGTCTTTCATGGTGGCCTAGGCCAAATCTTAGACCTATAATTTAGGATCATTGGATTGATAGCAAAATTATCCATTGTGTCGTCCAAGATAAAATAATGACTAAACTTCGTTATCATATATTAAGCCTTTAGACTTATGCACATACTCATACAAAACAATGTATGCCGCTTGCCTTATTAAATACAACACTCATGTCTAAAGTTTTTATTCATGATAGTTAACTTAACTTCCATATGCAGCTCAATGCCCTTTTAATAATATGACACTTGGCCTTACAATTATTACAATGACAGTAAAGTCCTGTCATTATATTCCTCATTTCATATTTTGAATGACAGTAGAGGCCCTTCAAGAAATTAAAAATGATTTTAGACATCATATTTTTAAGTAAAATTATTTGTTTTAACTGTTAAGTCGTGCAACAAAAAGAAAAAAAAAAGAAAGAAAAATTTTCAACCTAACATCATAGTAATATTAAAATTAGTTAAAAGAGTTGGCATCAATTTTTAATTTGTTGGCATTCCAAAAAAAAATAATAAATTTAATTTATTGAAGAGACAATGAGAACTGAAGAATAAGGAGCAATTTATAAGGCCAAAATGGAAATTTTAAAGAGAATCAATATATATACATACATGTATGTATATATTTGAAATGAGAATCAATGTCTTGGTTAGCAAGTGTTTCCCTCGGTTTTGTTGATGCCCAATTTATATGGGCAATTATGGGAAGACAAATGGGCTGAGAAATTAATTACAACTCATAGAGAAAAAACAGAGTTGCCAATACTCATATGATTCCTTCAGATTAGTCAAGTTGAATCGAAACCAATTGTGATATGATTTAAGAAAAATTGAGTCATAAAGAGTTGAAACAGCTAACCTTGACTCACATGTACGAGACTTTCTTTGAAATTGGATGGTCTTGTGTGTCAAATTTATCATTTGGATAAAAGGTTTGACTACCTTACTTAACTATTAATCTCACTTATTAATTGGGGGTTGTATCTAAAGGCTTCAATTGATGAGTAAAGTTAGTGGTTGGCTTACTATATACAAGTCATGAAATAAGCAAAGAGAGAGGCAAGAAAGCATCCAAAATGATTTTTCAAAAAAAAGTTATTCATTCCTCATTAATAACTTATATTATGAATTATGATAAATGAATACCCTTTTAGATTGTAGTCCACGCACCTATGCCCAGGTGTAGTAAATTTATACAATTTTCATCAAAGAAAGTCACAAGAATAATCAACGTTAATTTTGAGAATCTTGGTGACGGCCAAAGGGTGGGCTAGAAAAGAATAATTTGTTGTTTGGACAAGTAAAGAATCATTGGAGTTACCCGGTCACTGTCGGTCATTTTTTTTTTCTCTAAAAAGTGTCATTTGCTTTTGAAAAGCAACGGTTAGAGAATTAATTTCTTGCTTTCTAAAATCTATTTAAAGCAATAAATATCGATATTTCGATAAATTACTAATTCTATTCAAATTAAAATATCTTTCAATTCTAACTTAAATCAGTATATTATATTTAACGAGACCCGACCGACCCGACTCCTTTCTCAAGCCCGAAAGAATCTCGTGGAAACTGAGGTCTTATGGATTAAAATCTAGATTTACTGAAAATTCTTGAAAACAATCATCGTAATTTTGATAATCATTTTGATCGAAATATAAATTGAACAAATCTAAAATCTTTAAATTTCTTATGCTGGATGCAAAAACTGAATATAAAAAATATTTATAAAATACTTGTAAAATGGTTATTATCATCTGTAAAACCATTTTGGAAATACAGTTGCGAAATCTGGTTAATAAAGAATTAATACATACAAATGCAACTGCTTATTATCATGTGGTCTCCCTCATAATATGCAATAATATGTATGAACATGCGGTGGATACCTAAAAAAATTAAATTTATAAAAGAGTGAGCACCAACGCCCAGTGAGTGAATATAACTTTTCTAAAATATTTCTAAATAAAACATAATATATTTTTTGTAACAATAAATACTTCTCAATGATTCATAAATAATCATATCTGAAAATAAAATTAAATATAAATCTTATATCTAAAATCGTAAACTTCTATATAATTTATCTATATAAAATATGAAAATCTATTATCTGTAAACTTTTTTTGGAATCTCTTTCTATAAATCTCATAGTTCGATAAATTTTCATCTGTACTGATTAAACTCAATATATAACATCTGTAATCTAAAAATCTATATTAACTAATACCCGTGGAAATCTGTCATAAGTGGTGGAAATACTCAACACACACGCAGAACGAGAGATAACATCTGTCATCCATATGCTATGCGACTCAATGACTTTCTCTCAAAGCCCTAATGACTTTTCTGACTTCTGCCAAGTATGTGTTAGGCGACTATCTCGACCTTATTCACGTGATGTCAATCTGACTGTTAGAGGGGACGGTACACTTTGGTGTTCTGAAAGTATATTTTTTTTTCAAATTTTTTTGAATATACATAATATTAAATAATATTTTTATCAAAACATAAATAATTATTATTTCTCATAACATAATATAATTACAAATATGCATAATTTATAATTTATAAAATCAATTTACTAAATAATTAATTTATTTTCAATACATAATAAAAACTTAAATATACGTAAACATACTGAAAATCTCATTTTATTCATTTTCAAATTTTAAATAATTTTATATGCAAAATTGTACAACTCGATTTCTAAATATAAATATAATTATCAAAATACATATTTGATAATCAAATCACAAATCATAATATATAATCAATAAATAAATAAACTAATTAAATAATTTTCTTCTAATAACACTTAAAATCTAAAACATATATAAACTTTTATTTTAATTATAAAACATAATTTATAATCTATAAAATCAACCAACTGAACAATTTATTTACTTGAAATAAATAATAAAATCTGAAATATAAATAAACATAACTTAATCAATTTAATTAAAAATAAAACTACCCACTCACATAACTTCTTCATTTATTTCTATATGTAAAATAAATTTCTCTCTGATTTTTCATAATCCTGAATCCATCCTAAAATCACATAAAGCTTAATTTAAAACTTATAGGAAAATAAACTAATTTTCTGAAATTTAAATCTCATTAAAATAAATTTACTTGTCTAGATAATTGGACATCCAAAATATTTTTCTTTTCTTTTCTTTTTCTCTTCCTACTTCTCGACTCCTCCTATTTTTCTTCATCATTTTTTTTTCTTATGTTGGTCGAATGGCATCTATGTTTGTTTTGTTTGTAAGACATACATATGTATACACTATATCTAGACATGACCACGGTTCGGTTCGAACCGCACCATCACTGTAGAATCGAAACCAGAACATAAGGTTCTGGTTCCGGTTCGGAACAGAACCGGGACCTTCACTGTAGCGGTTCCGATTTCAGTTCTGACCCTAAAGGAACCGGAACCATCGGTTCAAAGAATCGTGGAACCGGAACTGCCTTGAACCAGCTGTTCCGGTTCGGTTGCGGTTATTAAATAAATATATAAAAAAAAAAAAAAAAAAAAAAAAAAAAAAAAAAACAAGAACCAACCGTTAGAGCCAATTAAACAGTCCAACATGATCAAAAGGGAGGTCATTATTATAAAATATAAAAGTAGTTTTCGATTTTTTTTTTTTTTTTTTTGTGTATAAAAATAGTTTTCGTTTGTGTATAGATTTATTTTTTTAATTTTAAAATATAGTTTAATATTAATTTTTAAATTTCAAATTGTCGTTTTAAAAAAGGTTCCAGAACCGGAATCGAAATCGTTATAGAATCGGAATCGGAACCGAAACCAGAACCGTTACAGAACCGACGGTTCCAAAACTGAATCGGAACCGTTTTATTTCGGTTAAGGTTCCAGTTCTAGCTTTTTTAGAACCGGAACAGTTGGTTCGAAATCGGAATCGAAACCGAACCGAACCGTGGTCATGTCTAACTACATCTCAACCACCCCAGGTCACATTCATTTCTCCTTCTTATTTTATTTTATTTTATTATTATTCTTCTTCTCACTTGGTAGTCGGCACTACCAACATAAATCCCACCGTCAACTCTATAATATATATATATATATATATTTATTTTATTATTATTTTTTTTTCATCATCAGTTGGCACACATTCTTTCTCATGCCAATCTTATCTCTTTTTGTTTTATTATTTTGTTCTCGATGGATTCCACCACTAACTTATATATACATATATATATATTATATTTATTATTATTTAAAAAAAATCTCACCCACCATATAATTTATTCCAACATATATAAATTTTCATTTTAATCTTATGAGCTTTTTTTCCTTTTGATCCAACTTTTTTAATTCTTTTTAAAAATATCCTCCAATAGGATATTTATCTATAAATTTTTATACTTTTAAATCTTGAATCGAGCCAAATTAATAACAATAAATTAAATTTTAATTAATTTCTTGAGTCCAGTTAGATTGGAGCCTTACAATATTAATGACGATATAAAGTTAAAATATCTTGAATTAAATTAATATGAAATTAGTAGCTAGGAATTAAGAAGCAGCAATAATGCAAAAGAACAATAACCAAAAAGACAAGAGAATTTTGAATGTGTTTTGGTCCCATGAATAATATTTACGTCCATGATTATTTTATTGTTGAAGGAAAATGTTGTGTTTAACAAAGTTTCTGTAAGGGTCTCTACGACTTTTTATTTACGACTAAGTGTAAGCTTCTAAGCATATCATTTACATATGTGAAGAACCTTTTATATAGTGTTAGGATTTTTTGTTTACATACAATAAAATTATTATAATATATGAAAGGTTAAGATTCTCTTTTTTAATTTAAATTATACTGCATTTAGTATTTTATATTCGAATCAAATTGCAATTAATACATTCATATTCATATCAAAATGTAATTCAGACAACTTTTTATTTGGAGTCATCTTCTACATGAAATATAAATTTTCTCATTTTTAAGACTCTATATTGTTAAGGAAAATTATGAGTTGACTGTGTTTACCAGCTACTATATCATATGATCTTAAGTTGCTTCATACGAGCTAGATGGCTCAGGTTGTCTTACCGTTTTAACGTTATTTGATATATAATATACTTCTATTAATGTTGACACTTAATTTCGGTCAACTCGGTTCTTCAAGCCCAATACCTGCGATACAACCAACCACAAACGAAATAGGTATAACCAAGACCAAAACAGAACACAACGGATTTTTACGTGGTTCGGCAAAACAATAGCCTACGTCCACGATAATTACCCATTCTTCTCTCCTGGAGTAATTGTATCTATTTCAACTTATTTTTTACACTGAATTTTTATCTCTTATTTATAGCGAAGATGTTACAATTCAAATAGGTTTAAGAATCTTACAAATAAAGAAAAAAATTAATATACATTAATTAAGATTATATCTCCCAAGATTATCTCTACTGCATATATAGCAATTACTAAAAAAGTCTTGATTCAATTTGCATAGGAATGGGTAAGTTGGCTCCTTTCCTGAATTAAATTGATTCGCCTTCTAGAAAGTCAACTGGTCAACTCTAACGATCAGCTTATTCGGCGATCAGATATTGCCTCTATCGAGCAGACTACTTCAGCGATCAGGTGTGTCTTCTACCGAGCTGATGAGCATATTCAACCGCTTTTCCAACTATCGAACAGATACAAGGACTTCTTGATCGCTCCAATAATTTTTAAAAAGTATTTATCGAGCAGCCTTTTGATCATAACCAGATCATCTTTATTCGGTTAAACCTTCCTGCGCTTCTACTGGTTACTCATCGATTAAAACAACCAGCCGCATGATCAGGTGCACTCGGGTTCATAGACTAATAGGCGACCACACGCCTCCTCCTTTGACTTCTGATCAGTTTGACCAGCACTTTCGGGCTTTCTCTTATAAAACAACTTAATGGGCCTCGTCCTTGGGCTTTTTCATTTCTGCCCATAATCGTCAAAATGCCCACAACAATTAACATAGTTATTTACTGACGTGTCCTTAAGTAATAGACTTCATATTGCCACATTTTTACTTTTGGGTTTATGGGCTTTTCAGTCTTTTGCACCTTAATATACTTGTGGTCCAGGTCTTGTTTTGGGTCGCACGATAACCAACTCAAAATTTTAAGATACCATACCATGTAATGAGATTTTTTTTTTTTTTTCTTATAAATTTTAGGTTCATTTTGTTTCAATCCGTTATGAGATTGTGACATTTAGTCTTATTCTACGTAATACTGATTATTATTTATCATATATTCAAATAATTTTTCTTGTTCTTTTCTCTTTATGATTTCTTCGTGGTTTCGAATTTATAACCTGACCACTAAAATGGATTCTGCAGAGCTTGTAGCGCTAAACAGTTACAGGCCACTAGACAATTAATTTAATTTATCTTCCACGGGTTTTATGTAGATTTTAACCCATACTGATTTTAGCAGGCATTAATTTTGTTTTTATTTTTTATTTTTTTGACTTGCGGAGAAGGGAATTGAATTTAGGAACTCAACTTTGTTTTGTTTTGTTTTTCGTTTTCTTGAAGAAAATTGGATTATTATTTTTTTTAAAACTAAAAATTGGATATCATTAATATCAAGAAGAGGACAAACTCAAAACATCATCGTGCAGTAGATGCATCAACCAGTTTGGAAATACACCAACCCAAACCGCTGAAGCAACATGATTTAGAGCCCATTTTGCAACCAAATTATACCTGTGACCACATATGTTCATTTTACAAATAAACTTATAAATTATAATGGCAACAAAATCATGAGATAGATTTCTTATATCTCGATTCTTAAAAAAAACAAAAAACAAAAAACAAAAAAACATCTCTTCCATTTTGTGGACTATTTTAATTATTCCTATTTTCAGGCACCCGATAATACATGTGGCTAATATTAAATATTTTAAAATATTTTGTATTTCGACATTCAGTTTGTGATTATTTTTTGTTAATGAAATGTTTTAAATTATCCAAATCTAATAAGATGATTTTCATTAGTGTGACCCTCTTGCTATTTATGTCAATTTCTGTCAAAATGAGGAATTCCTACTACACTCATCATCTTAACCTATAAATAGGAGTTGGCTGATTGGGTACCAAGTTAGCATCCAAAGTATTAATTAATTGAGCACATGTTGATGAACTAGCACAGATCTTCAATGACAATGTTTAGACAGCTTCTCATAATAGAATATATATATATATATATATATATATATATATATATGTTGTCTTTGCTCCCTCCCCATCATTACCAGAAATTTTAACCGTGGCAATGTTGATTAGAGATGGATTGGCCAATGATTTTATTCATTGCTTAAAAAATGTAAAAATTATACCAAATTTTAAATGCAAATTCAATCTCAACAAATATTTTAAGGAGTTAGCTAGCAAGATTTGACCGAAGAAACTTATTATATAACTATAAAATAAGTTCATGGACCTATTATCAGTAAACTACTGAGTAAAATAAACAAATTATTGCGGGGTATTGAAGAAGTATTGTATCAAATTAATAGGTAGATCTTATAATTTAATCATATTATTTTAACATAGAGACACGTGTGAGTTAAAAATGTTGACCATTGACTTTCTCTCGGGCCATCTTCTCTCCCTCCCATAGTCCAACACATAGCAATCAATATTTAGAAAGAAAAAAAAAAACACAACTCACTACAACAATGCGGCGGTAGAGGGCTGGGATTTCGGTGTGGCAGGAACGGCCCCCTGGTAAGTCATCTCTTCTTTGCAGATGATTCCATTCTGTTCTGTAAAGCTTCCATCACCAATTGCACCACCATTATGGAGATTATTCGCAAGTACAGCTTGGGTTCTGGGCAACAGATAAATTTGGACAAATCCTCAATCTCATTTAGTCCCAACGTGGCTAACAGTCTGAGAAGCTCTCTGCTGAACTGCCTTAAGGTGTGTCATAGTAATGCTCAAGACAAATACCTTGGTTTGCCTTCTCTGATTGGCAGGAACAAGAGGAATACTTTCAGCTTGATAAAGGATAAGGTGAGGCATAAGCTTAGTAGTTGGAAAAGCTCACTCTTTTCTCAGGGAGGGAAGGAAATCCTGATTAAGGCCGTCACTCAAGCTATTCCCACTTACCTTATGAGTGTTTTTAAAATTCCCTCCAGCTTATGTGCTGAATTGGGGTCCTTAACATCTAGGTTCTGGTGGGGTGAAAAAGAAGGGCGAAGGAAGATTAGTTGGGTGAGTTGGTCAAAAATGTGTCAGCCTAAATCAGTTGGGGGCCTTGGGTTCAGAGACTTGGAAATGTTCAACCAGTCCCTTCTTGCGAAACAGGCGTGGAAGATATTAGTGGACCCTGATTCTCTGGCGTCAAAAATCCTTAAGGCCAAATACTTCCCCAAGGGTCCTTTCCTGGAGGCAAGAACCAAAGCTGGCTGCTCTCATCTATGGCGTAGCATCTTATGGGGTAGGGAGCTTCTATCTAAAGGGATCCGGCTTCAAGTCGGAAATGGATGTGATATCAATGCGTTCAAGGATCCATGGTTGCCTCGTCCCTATTCATTTAGGCCAGTCTCTCCTAGCCCTCCTGAAGTCCTGATGGTTGCTGATCTAATTAATCCTCTGTCCTCTCAATGGGACATTGGCAAGCTGGATCGTTTCTTTTGTCTTGCTGATAAGGAGTTGATTCTCTCTATCCCGATTAGCTATCGCTCTACTCGGGACTTTTGGAGATGGCATTTCACCAAGTCGGGGATCTTTTCTGTGAAGAGTGGTTATAGGGTGGCACTCCTTGATCGCAGCAGCCTGGAAGCCTCTTCTAGTTCTCTCGTGTTTAGCTGGTGGAAGCTCTTGTGGCGCCTTAATATCCCTCCGAAAGTGAAGCATTTCATCTGGAGGGTGTGCCATAATGTCCTTCCAGTCAAAGCTAATTTATTCAAGAGGAAAGTTTTGCTAGATGAAACCTGTCCGCTTTGCAAGTTGGCAATAGAAACAAATTCTCATGCTCTCCTCTCTTGCCCTGTAGTGCAGCCCGTGTGGCAGTCCTGGGAGTCTCATTCTATTCTGTCTCCTTTTGGTTATTCCTCTGTGCTGAACCTTCTGGTCGAAGTGGCGGGGAAGGAGGACCAATCTTTAGTTGAGGGAGTCTGTATGATTTTGTGGGCGATCTGGTCAAATAGGAATGCCAGAGTTTTCAGTAAGAGGATCAGAGGCCATGAGGAAATTATTCCTTGGGCTAGTGCTCGTCTCAATGAATTTCTGCGGTTTGGGGAAGCTGCTTCTCAAGCCCGGCCTTGCAAGAAGTCTGGTTTCCCGGTCTGTTGGTGCCCTCCTGCTGGTGACTCGCTGAAGCTGAACACGGATGTGGCGATTAGACCTGGTGGGGTTGTGGCTGGGTGTGGCGCTGCAATAAGGAATCATTCGGGCTTGGTTATAGCAGCTATGTCTAAGCCTTTTCAGGGTTGTTTCTCGGCTGCGGTTGGCGAGTTTCTTGCTCTTCGCGAAGGTCTGCTTTTGGCTCAGAGTTTGTAGCTGTCTGTGGGTGCTGTGGAAGTGGATGCAGAGGGGGTGATTAATGAGCTCAATTCCAGTTCTGCCTCCTTGGGTGATATTGGTGTCCTCCTTGACGACATTAAGGTCCTCTGTGCTGAAGCTGGGGTCATTGAGTGTCAGGCCATTCCCAGAAGTGGAAACCGTCTGGCACACAACCTAGCTTCCTTGGCCTTGTTTTCTGATTCTGTCTTATATTGGCATTACGTCGATGCCTCTTGTATTTTCCCTTGTTCTTCTGTTTAATGAATTTCTTTTCTTTCAAAAAAACTCACTACAACAACTTGCAAATGGTTGTTTAGTAGAGGGGTATCTAGCTCGTAGAGAATAGTTTGGCTCATTTCAACTGTATATTTATGGTTTGGTCTGTATATTCCTTCATTCAAATTTTCCATGATGATCCTTCAAATACCTCCCATACTGCGATTGCTACTATTTCAGGGAAAAAAATTGCCAAACTTGAATTGTTTTAGTTAAATTCATCTTTTTTAATTTAATGTTTTGCGAATTGTTCTGTTGAAATCCAACTTATTTGGACTGTTTTGGACAACATCAACGGACCAATACATTATGTATGGACCCATCTCATTGGAACGAGATATGACTAGGATTATTTTCGAGATTAGACTTAACTTTACAAATCTAATCTTTATATCCATTTTTTTTAAATGAAAAAAATAAACAAAAGCAAGGTTTTGATTATATTGAACACTATTTGAGATTTAAATATAAACATAATAATGCTTAACTCCATTTTTTTAGATACTACTGTACAATTTCGTCATATTCATATGGTAGTTACACAGGAACCAACTTTTTTAATTTTTTTTTTATTTTACTAAATTTTAAACCTTTAAAATTTATAGAGGGCTAGATTATAATTCAAATAAGTTAATTAGCAAAACCCTTTAAAAATTAATGGTTTTAGAAACTGTTTCAGTTATTTGGTACAACATTAATGGGCTAACAATAAACTTACAGCCCAATCCATATGACCCACATCTACAATTATATGCAAAAGAATATATATTGTACAATGTTTTTTACCGGATGATGTACGAAACTAAATAATGAAGCGATATCTGATATATCTACTGATATTTTCTTATTTTGAGAGGATTGATATTAAAAATGTTCTTGAATATTCTTGATGTTTTGATAATATTCCTAATATTTCCACTGATATTTTCATAAACTTAGAACTCTAATATTTTTATAGAAATAGATATTTAATTCTTTACTTCTATCTCTATTATTATTTCTGAAGGAATAAAATGAAGGCCACTAACAACACAAAGCATTAATTACAACAAAATAAATTAAGAATGAGGTAGATTATAATTTTGGGAGAGATTTCCTTCAATTCGTCATAAATTATAGTTACATCAATTCTTTTTTGTGTCTCCTTATATATGATCAAGTCCCAAAACAAGATATTTCATTCATATTTTTCTCACATTTTATATCCATAACAAAACAATGCACTAGGCAATTTATGAACATGAAAGGTAGGTAATTAACAGTGACCAAATTAACAAAAAATGATTTGATGGACTACTATTTCAGATCTGAATATGCAATATCTACAAGAAAATATCCAAGACTTCTATTGGCAATAAGATTGGATTTTCTAATCATTTGCTCTCAAATTTTTAACAGAAACTGGAATAGTGATCATGTAAGAAATGTGTATTGACATTGATTGGTTACTCAAATGTGCAACATCAGGCAGCCTTGTGCAAAAGGCACCATTATCTACACTGCTTGAGGCATTTGCCTCCTTTGAGAATTGAATTATATTGTTAACCAGTTTGGTGAAGGAATTCGGTCATTTCTAAAGTGAGATATTCTCTATTTATTTTCAATAGCATTCCTCGTATCTTTGCTATAGCTTGCTAGAGGGAAAAAAAAAAAAATCAAATTAACATTGGTTTTGGTTTGCTTAATTTAAGCTTTGAAAAGAAAGAAGTCGAGAATCATGAACTGAAGACTAATAAAAAGAAGGTGGTGATCATCATGGTATTGTTCTTGTTCATGGGGAGCGGTGATGTGGCCAAACTTCAGACAGGTTTACTAGTTTTTGCTCCCATTCTCCCTTCAACAACCTTTCAGATCCCATTAATTCCTACGGTTCCCGATGGGAATTGAGATTTTTCTAGATACTCTTAGATAAATCTTTTTTGTTGTATTAGTTTTTAAAATTATGGAAGGTTAATTTAAAAGATGTGTAAGTCCTTATTTTAAGGGATAAAAATCTGTAATAGTTGTTGGAGTTGGTAGTGACTCTCCAATTGTACTGCATGAATTTTTTGTATAAATAAGCTTAAAAAAAATGAAAAGTGATGAGAGTTCCATCTTAAGAGTGTTTCTTTCTTTTATGTTTAATATTGTTTTAAAACTAAGAAATGGTATCAGAGCTCATCTTCTTGAGGGATCTGTGAGGGAAAAATCTCTGAGTGTTTGCTAAGAGTGATTAAACACTGAGAAGGAAAGTTCAAACACTAAGAAAGTGAGATGGCTACTAGCAATTTTCTAGGGACTGGTCCTCCAATGTTTACAGGTGAAAATTATCGCATATAAGTGATAAAAATGAAGGCTTATCTAAAGGCTTTGAATTTATGGGAAGCAATAGAAAGTGGAGCTAATCCTGCACCACTTGGGCCAGATCTTACACTGACTCAAATTAAAAATTATGAAGATTAAAAGGCAAAGAAACCAAGGGCTCTCACCTACATCCATTCAGCACTATTAGATGTGATTGTTACAAGGATAATGACTTGTGAAACACCTAAGGAAGCATAAGATAAATTAAAGAAAGAATTTGAAGGCAATAGGGTAAGGGTTGTCAAACTTTTAACTCCCAAAAGAGAGTTTGAAATGTTGAGAATAAAGGAAAGAGAGACTGTAAAGGATTATGCTTCAAAAACTTTTAGAGCTTGTTAACAAAATCAGGTTGCTTGGTGAAGTTTTTCCAGATCAGAAGGTGGTGGACAAGATGTTAATTAGCTTACCTGCAAAATTTGAGTCCAAGATGTCTACAATAGAAGAGTCTTGTGACTTAAAGACACTTTCAGTTACAGAATTAATTAGCAAATTACAAGCCCAAGAGCAAAGATCATATATGAGGGATGAAGTGGTGAAGGAGCATTTCAAGCCAAGCAACAGGGAAAGCGATCAAAGAAATATGGGAAGAAGAGTTATGGTGATAAGTTAGACAAAGGAAAGCAAGCCTCTTCTTCAAAAGAGTTAGAAAAAAGGGGCAAATTCCCTCAATGTGCTACCTGCCAAAGAACAAATCATCAAGAGAAAGATTGTTGGTTCAAGGGTAAGCCACCTATTTAATGTAGATTTTGCAAAAGAATGGGTCATATAGAGAAAAATTGCAAAATGAAGCAACACCAAGAGCAAGATAAATTTTCTCAACAAGTGAACTACATAGAAGAATAAGAGGAGGAGCCTAAAGTGAGCTTATTCATGGTGTCCCAATGTTTACAAATAAATGAAAAGCAGACTTGGTTCATCGACAGTGGTAGTACAAGCCACATGTCAATGGATGAAAGTTTGTTTAGTCAGCTGGATAGAAGTGTCAAGACTAAGGTGAAACTTGGCAATGGTGAAGTGGTTGAAGCTCAAGGAATGGGTTCAGTGGATGTACAAACCAAAAAAGGTACCAAATATCTATATGATGTGCTCTATAATCCATGCTTAGCTCAAAACTTGCTGAGTGTTGCTCAAATGCTTCAAAATAATTACTCATCGCCATTTAAAAATAAATGTTGCTTTATTTATGATCAAGATGGTGTGTTAATTGTCAAGTTGCCTATGGTTTATAAAAGTTTTCCCTTGAATTGGAGTTTTATTGGTGAAAGGGTTAATTTTGTGAAAGATGATGAGTCATGGTTATGACACAAAAGATTTGGGTACTTTAATTTTGCTACACTAACCACTTTGTACAATTGAGGGCTAACCAAGGATTTGCCTAAAATTTCAATTCCTACTACTGTTTGTGAGTCTTGTCAATTGGGCAAATAGCATAGGCAGACATTTCCTCCTAGTTTTTCATGGAGGGCTAAGGAGATATTTGAATTTGTACACACAGATGTGTGTGA
Source organism: Dimocarpus longan (assembly GCA_022984855.1). Classification (NCBI taxonomy): domain Eukaryota; kingdom Viridiplantae; phylum Streptophyta; class Magnoliopsida; order Sapindales; family Sapindaceae; genus Dimocarpus; species Dimocarpus longan. Next base: position 12,679,134 of record CM041013.1, read on the forward strand.
GGATATGAAAACTGAATCCTTGAACAAAAATAAGTACTTTATTCTATTTATTGATGATCTGACTAGAATGACATGGGTATACTTTGTGAGTTACAAGTCACAAGTATTCAAAAAATTCAAAGCAATAGCAGAAACTCAAAGTGGTAGCAAATTGAGAATCTTAAGGTCTGATAATGGTATGGAATACAACTCAAATGAATTTATTAAATATTGTGAAGAGTTGGGAATTAGTCATCAACTGACTGTGAGTTATTCTACTGAGCAAAATGGAGTTACGAAAAGGAAAAATAAAACGGTGCTTGAAATGGCAAGGTGTATGTTAACTGAAAAGGGGCTACCTCACAAGTTTTGGGCAGAGGTTGTCTATACAGCAGGGTATTTGCTAAATAGGCTACCTATAAAGGCAGTAAATAGCAAGACACCTGTGGAGGTTTGGAGTGGTGCAAAGCCTTTAGCAAAGCATTTGAGAATTTTTGGTTCTATTTGTTATGTACACATACCCGCAATCAAAAGAAGCAAGCTGGATCAAAAGTCAGAGTTGGGAATTTTCTTGGGCTATTCTTTACAAGCTAAAGGGTACAGAATTTTCAATTTACAAACTCACAAGGTCATCATCAGCAGAGATATGGTCTTTGATGAAAATTCCTACTAGAATTATAAAAAAAAAAATGTGGTTGAACAACATGTTAATTCTTCACTACAAGTTGAAACTTCAATTTCTCCGATTAAAGTTCAAAATTCAGATTCTCAAGTGGTGAGCTAAGAAGAAAATACAAGTAAAGATGAGTCAAATGCAAGAAAAACAAGAACTATAACAGATATATATATATATAAATATACATATATATATATATATATATATATATGAAAGTTGTAATGTTGTGATAGAACCAATAAATTATTTTGAAGCTTAAAGGTTTCAAGGGTGGATTGAAGCCATGAATGTAGAAATAGCAATGATTGAAAAAAATAAAACCTGGAAGCTTGTTGAAAGACCAAGGGCTGAAATGAGTTTACAGAACTAAAGTAAATGCAGATGGTTCGTTGAACAAATTAAAGGCAAGGCTGGTTGTTAAAGGGTATGCCCAGCAGCCTAGTGTTGATTTTGGTGATACTTTTGCACTAGTTGCTAGGCATGACACCATCAGATTTTTTGTGGCATTGGCAGCTCAAATGAAGTAGAAGATATTTCACTTAGATGTGAAGTCAGCCTTCTTGACACTATAACGAAACAGGTCAACCATATCAACCATTGCCTGGTATGGTTGACTATCCATACCGGACAGACAGCTCGGTGTGGATGTTGCTAGTATGGATACCAACAGTATCCATATCGAGCACGTGTCTGGTATGAATAATATTATTCATACCGGGCGATACCCGGTATGTATATGGTACAAGTCACGGGTCGACCCATGGATCGACCCGCGACCTATCTACTATCCATACTGGGCACGTGCTCGATATGGATAATATTATCCATACTGGGCATATGCCTGGTATGGAAAATATTTTAATTTAAAAAATAAATTAAAATACATATAATTTAATATTTTTAATGAAACTAATAATATTAAAAAATGCGATATATATAATTTAATATTAAATGTAAATTTAAATTATATCACTTAATGTTAATGTAAATCACCTAAAATTAATGTACATCATCTAAAATATTTGTACATTGTAAAATATTATAATAACTCAATACATAATCCTAATTTGTAATAAATGAGTTTATTATATTTTCTAAAGTTAGCAACTCATTGGTAATGAAGGTAACGAAACACTAACCATTACTTTCTTTATAAAAACATGCAAATAATCTAAATCAAGCTCGAGGTGATGAACTTTAGTATTGGGTCCTTTAAGTCAAATTTCGCTTCCGCCACCACTGTTCCTTTATCCAGTCTAATAATTTACAGTGGTTGCCACTCGATCCACCAGCCTGGTTTGAGGAGCCCCAAGACATGGATTATATATGCACAAGAATTTAAATATTTATTCTTATTAAAAAATTTAAATAATTATATCTATATATGAAATTAAATTGAAACAATAAATACTACAAAATTTCATGAGTATTTACCTTAGTCGAAGGTTTAGCAAATTTAACACTTTTACTAACTCCCATCAGATTTAAGTCATTTGAATATTGTGTCTACAAAAAAACTAAATAGCATTGTTGTGAGAAAACATGAATATCAAGAAAATTTTTATGAAAATTTGGACAAAATTTCCCCTGTTTTTCAACTTTACTAAAAATTTAGTTCACCTGTAATTTAAATAGCAAAATAATTTCGCAACAGATTCAACTACTTCAGAGACTCTATCTCCTCGCAAACATATACCCAAACAATATATACACACATATCGCAAAAAATATGAAAATATGATCATACTTATTAATATTAGATGTTTATAACCAATTTCTCACAATCTATCCAAATATAATCATAACAACAATAATACATATACAATATCCAGTAAAATCCATAAAACACAAAATCATAAATTGAAACATCAAAAAACATAAAGTCATAGAGCCCATACCTTATTGATAGAGAAAATGACGAAAGAGGAGTAGATCGATGAAGATAACAATCCTGGACAGTGGAAAAGCAGTAGATCAGTGAATACGATGGTGTTGGATGGCATCAATCCTCAGTAACAGCTGTAAGAGAAAAAAAAAGAAATGAAAAAATTAGATTAAAAAAAAAACGACGGTCGGACTACCGTACTGATGGCCGAACAGCAATCCGACCGTCCCGTAGATGGAAGAGGAAGAAGAACAAAAAGAACAAGGAAAGAAGAATTAGAAAAAGAAGAAGAAGAAAATGAGAAGAATAAGAACAAGAAGAAGAAGAAGAAGAAAGGACTAACCAATGAGGCCCGGTGACGGAGGTAGTCAGCAGCTACAGCGACGGTCGACGGCAACGGTGATCGACTACCAGAGCGGCATAATGAGTGGGGGGTGGTTAGGGTTTAATGAGAGAGAAAGAGATAAAAGAGAGAAAGCAAATACAGAAATGAGAGGGGAGGGTCGGGCTACTGAAATGATATCCAGATTATGCATACCGGGCGAGACTGCCCAGTTTGGATAATCTTTTTTTTTTTTTTTTTTACACATACCATCTATACCGGGCCATTAATGTCCGGTATGGATAATTGCTTATCCATACCGGGCCAACAATGTCCGGTATTGATAAGTGATTTTTTTATTTTTTTTAAATAATAAATATAAGTTTATCCATACCAAGTACTAAGCGCCCGGTATGGATAAGTGATTTTTTATTTTTTTAATAATAAATATAAGCTTATCCATACCAGGCACAGAGGCCCGATATAGATAATCAATTATCCATACCGAGCCAATAATGCCCAATATGAATAAGTGATTTTCTATTTTTTTTAATAATAAATATAAGTTTATCCATACCGGGCTATCAATCATCCATACCGGGCGAACAGCACCCGGTATAGATAAGCGATTTTCCATTTTTTTAATAATAATAAATATAAGTTTATCTATACCGGGCACAGAGGCTCAATATGGATAATCAATTATCCATATTGGGCCAACAGTGTTCGATATGGATAAGTGATTTTCTATTTTTTTTTTTTATAATAAATATAAGTTTATTCATACCAGGCACAGAGGCTCGGTATAAATAAACAATTATCCATACTCGGCCAACAGTGTCTTGTATTGATAAGTATTTTCTATTTTTTTAATAATAAATATAAGTTTATGCATATCGGGCACAAGAGGCCTGATATGGATAATTAATTATTCATACCGGGCCAATGATGCCCGGTATAGATAAGTTATTTTATATTTTTTTAATAATAAACATAAATTTATCTATACCGGGCATTAAAGGCTTGGTATGGATAAGTCCATTTATTTATTTTTTTTAAATACTATATTTTTATCCATATCGGACCTTTAATGCACGGTATGGATAATTCGGTATCGTTATGTTGTTTTCTTGTAGTGTGAATGGAGAGTTGTAAGAGGAGATTTTCGTAGAGCAACCTGAAGGTTACATAGTTGCTAGCAAGGAAAATATGGTGTATAAGCTTTATAAAGCTTTGTATGGACTGAAGCAGACACCAAGGGCCTGGTACAGTAAGGTTGATGGTTATCTCACTCATTGTAGTTTCAGGAGGAGTGTAAATGAAGCCACTTTATTTACTAGAACAGTAGAAAAGGAGAAGCTATTGGTGGTGTCTCTCTATTTTGATGACTTACTTGTAACAGGAAATGATGAAGTTTTGTTAAAAGAATTTAAGGGTGAGATGAAAAGAATGTTTGAGATGTCTGATTTGGGTGAGATGAAATATTTTTTAGAAATGGAAATTCACCAATGTTCTGTTGGAATTTTTATTTCTCAGAAAAAATATGCTCTTGATCAACTCAAGAAATTCAAAATGGAAAGGTGCAAGACTGTTGCTACTCCACTAGTGCCAAATGAGAAGTTATCTAAGGCGGAGGGAGGTGATAAAGTTGATCCCATTGTGTATAGAAGTTTAATTAGCAGCCTATTATTCTTAACAGCTACAAGGCCTGATTTAATGTTAACAGCAAGTCTCTTATCAAGATTTATGCATTCTCCAGGTCAAGTTCACTTTGGGGTTGCAAAAAGAGCACTGAGATATATTAAAAGGACTATTGATTATGGTATTTGGTTCAAATAAGTTGAAATGGCATGCTTCATAGCTATTCTGATAGTGATTGGATTGGAAGTGTTGACGACTCAAAGAGCATATCTGGTTATGTATTCTCTTTGGGTTCTGGTGTATTTTCATGAAACTCTAAGAAACAAGGAATTGTTGCTCAATCCTCTGCAGAGGCAGAGTATATTGCAGCAGCAGGTGCTGCAAATCAAGCCATTTGGCTTCGAAAAATGATGATTGAGTTGAAGATGAGTCCAATTGAAGCTATTGTGATTAAGGTTGATAACAAGTCTACAATTTCTATGGCTGAAAATCCAGTTCTCCATGAAAGATCCAAGCACATTAAGGTGAAGTTTCATGCTTTAAGGCAAGCTGAGCAAACAAAGAAATTAAGTTGGAGCATTGTAGATCAGAGGTGTAGCTTGCTGATATTACAACAAAAGGGCTACAAAAATCAAGGTTTGAAGATTTGCAGACACAATTGGGAGTCTTGAAGAAAAATCTCAAGGGGGAGTGATGGGAATTGAGATTTTTCTAGATACTCTTAGATAAATCTTTTTTGTTGTACTAGTTTCTAAAATTATAGAAGGTTAGTTTAAAAGATGTGTGAGTCCTTATTTTAAGGGATAAAAATCTGTAATAGTTGTTGGAATTGGTAGTGACTTTCCAATTGTATTGCATGAATTTTTTGTATAAATAGCTTATAAAAAATGAAAAGTGACGAGAGTTTCGTCTTAAGAGTGTTTCTTTCTTTTATGTTTAATGTTGTTTTAAAACTAAGAGTTCCAATCTTGGGGGCACAAATGTTTGAGGTAATTAGGGTTTGTTATTGGTTTCTTCTTGAGAACAAGCATAGCCATTAATGTGAGGGAGCTGTCTTTCATGGTGGCCTAGGCCAAATCTTAGACCCTGTAATTTAGGATCATTGGATTGATAGCAAAATTATCCATTGTACCTTCGAAGATAAAATAATGACTAAACTTCGTTATCATATATTAAGCTTTTAGACTTACGCACATACTCATACAAAACAATGTATGCCGCTTGCCTTATTAAATACAACACTCATGTCTTAAGGTTTTTATTCATGACAGTTAACTTCCATATGCTGCTCCCTGCCCTTTTAATAATAGTCTACTCAGCCTTACAATTATTACCATGACAGTAAGGTCCTGTCATTATATTCCTCATTTCATATTTTGGATGACAATACGGGCCCTTCAGGAAATATAAAATGATTTTAGACGCCATATTTTTTAGTAAAATTATTTGTTATAACTGTTAAGTGATGCAACAAAAAGATAAAAAAAAAAAAAAGAAAGATTTTCAACCTAACATCATAGTAATATTAAAATTAATTAAAAGAGTTGGCGACAATTTTTAATTTGTTGGCATTAAAAAAAAATAAATAAATTTAATTTATATTTTTTGAAATAATAAATTTAATTTATTGAAGAGATAGTGAGAACTGGAGAATAAGGAGCAATTTATAAGGTCAAAATGGGAATTTAAAGAGAATCAATATATATATAGATATATATATATATGTATAAATTTGAAATGAGAATCAACAACTTGGTTAGCCAGTGTTTCCATCAGTTTTGTTGATGCCCAATTTATATGGGCAATTATGGAAAGACAAATAGGTTGAGAAATTGATTACAACTCATATGATTTCTTGAGACCAGTCAAGTTGAATCCAGACATGATTTAAGAAGAACTGAGTCATGAAGAGTTGACATAGTCAACCTTAACTCTTATGTACGAGACCTTCTTCAAAATTGGATGGTCCCATATGTCAAATTTGTCGTTTAGATAAACGGTTTGACTATCTTACTCCGCTACTAACCGCACTTATCAATTAGGAATAGATACACAAGTCATGAAATAAGCAAAGAGAGAGGCAAGAAAGCATCCAAAATGATTTTTCAAATAAAAGCTATTCATTCCTCATTAATAACTTATATTATGAATTATGATAAATGAATACCCTTTTAGATTGTAGTCCACGCACCTATGCCCAGGTGTAGTAAATTTTTACAATTTTCATTAAAGAAAGTCACAAGAATAATCAACGTTAATTTTGAGAATCTTGGTGACTGCCAAAGGATGAGCTAGAAAAGAATAATTTGTTGTTTGGACAAGTAAAGAATAATATGTTACCCAGTCGCTGTCGGTCATTTTTTTTTTTTATTTTTAAAAAAGTCTCATTTGCTTTTGAAAAGCAACAGGTTAGAGAATCAATTTCCTGCTTTCTAAAATCTATTTAAAGCAATAAATATCGAAATTTTGATAAATTACTAATTCTATTCAAATTAAAATATCTTTCAATTCCAATTTAGATCAGTACACTATGTTCGACGGGATCCGACTCGACTTCTTTCTTGAGTCTGAAAAAATCTCATGAAAACTGAGGTTTTCTGGATTAAAATTTGGATTTACTAAAAATCATTTAAAACAATCATCGTAATTTTGATAATCACTTTGATCGAAATGTAAATTGAACAAATCTAAAATCTTTAAATTTGTTATGCTGGACCCATAAATTGAATACATAAAATTTTTATTAAATATCTGTAAAATGATTATTCATCTGTAAAACCATTTTAGAAATATATTTACGAAATCTGATTAATAAAGAATTAATACATACAAATGCAACTGTTTATCATCATGTGGCCTCCCTTACGATATACAATAATCTGTATGAACCTGCGGTGGATACTTGAAAAAATTGAATTTATAAAAAAGTTAGATCTAACGTCCAGTGAATGTATGTAACTTTTCTTAAACATTTCTAAATAAAACATAATATATTTTTGGTAACAATAAATACTTCTCAATGATTCATAAATAATCATATCTGAAAATAAAACTGAATATAAATCTCATATCATTGTAAAACCGTAAACTTCTATATAATTTATCTTTATAACTTTATCTATATAAAATATGAAAATCTATTATCTGTAAACTTTTTTTGGAATATCTTTTTGTAAATCTCATAGTTCGATAAATTTTTATCTGTATTGATCAAACTAAATATATAATATTTATAATCTAAAAATCTACACTACCTAGTATCCAAAGAAATCTGTCATATGTGGTGGAGATACTTAATACACACATAGACCGAGGGATAACATCTGTCATCCACATGCTTGGCGACTCAATGACTCTCTCTCAAAGCCTCAATTACTTTTCTGACTTCTGCCAAGCATGTTAGGCGACTATCTCGATCTTATTCACGAGATGCTAATTTGACCACTAGAGGGGAGGATACACATTGATATTCTGAAAACATTTTTTTTTTTTGTCAAATCTTTTCTAAATATACATAATATTAAATAATATTTTTCTCAAAATATAAGTAATTATTGTTTCTCGTAACATAATATAATTACAAATATGCAATAATTTATAATTTATAAAATCAATTTACTAAATAAATAATTTATTTTCAATACATAATAAAAACTTAAATATATGTAAACATACTGATAATCTCATTTTATTCATTTTCAAATTTTAAATAATTTTATATGCAAAATTATAAAACTCGATTTTTAAATATAAATATAATTATTAAAATACATATTCTATAATCAAATCACAAATCATAATATATAATTAATATATCAATAAACTAATTAAATAATTTTCTTCTAATAACACTTAAAATTTTAAACATATATAAACTTTTATTTCAATTGTAAAACATAATTTATAATCTATAAAATCAACTAACTCAACAATTTATTTACTTGAAATAAATAAAAAAATCTAAAATATAAATAAACATAACTCAATCAATTTAATTAAAAATAAAACTATCCACTCATATAACTCATTTGCTTATTTCTGAATCTAAAATAAGTTTCTCTCTAATTTCTCATAATCCTAGATCCAAGGGCGGATCTACCTTAGGGCCAGGAGGGGCACATGCCCCCTCTCAATTTTTTTGAAAATTTATTAAGTTTCTGATGTTTGTGATTAAATATTTAAAGATTTAAATAAATTGATATATATAATTTTGAAAAGAATGATATCACAAACATGAAGCTGCATTGATGGCATGGAGTGTGCATCTAAAGGCTCAAGTGACAGGTTTGATTCCCTTCTACATCCAAAATTGAAGATTTTTATTTTTTCCTATTTTTACAAAAAACTTTTAAGAGCATGGTAAGGGTTCGAATCATGGCTCAAGGTTCGATAAGCAGTGACTTTAACCAAACGAACTTTTCTTAAAACTTGTAATGATTTGACTTTGATAATACTTATAGTTATTGCAAACTATAAATGACTTTAAAAAAAAAAAAAAAAAATTCTCAGTCTTTTAATTCTCTCTTACATTTTATTTATTATTTGGTGAATATTATAGATTTATTTAAAGAAGTTATTAAATATTTATTTGAAACTATATTGAAGGTTTTTAAAAAAATTATTTCAAAACTTCTTCGAATCTTTTATTTATGCTGTTTAAATAAAAATCAATAAAATTTGAGTGAAAATAAGTAAATTTATAAGAAAATACTTTGAAAATTTGTAAAGAAAAATGAAATTGTGAATAACCAAATAAGAGTAAATTATAATTGTTTTTATCTTTAATTTTTATTTTATTATAAAATGCCCCCCCTCACATAAATGTTTGGATCCATCACTTTCTGGATCCATCTTAAAATCATATAAAACTCAATTTAGAATTTATAGAAAAATAAACTAATTTTTTTAAAATCTAAATTTTATTAAAATAAACTTATTTATCTGAATAATCGGATACCTAAAATATATATATATAATTTTCTTTTCTTCCTCTTTCTCGGCTCCTCCTATTTTTCTTCATCAATTTTTTTTTCTTCTGCTAGCCGAATGGCGTCCGTGTTTGTTTTGTTTCTAAGACACACATATATATATACTACATCTCCATCGCCTCAGGTCACACTCACTTCTCCTTTTTATTTTATTTTATTATTATTTTTCTTCCTTCTCACTCGGCAGTTGGCACTAACCACATGAACCCCCACCCCGCACAATCAACTCTAATATATATATATATATATATATATATATATATATATATATATATATATATTCAATGACATGACCCACCACTAACATATATTTTTATTTTATTATTATTATTATTTTCCTTCATCACTCGGCACACACTTCTTTATTTCTTCTCTCTTTTTATTTTTATTTTTTCTCCATGGATCCCACCACCATCTTACTTATATATATATATATTATATTTATTATTATTTAGAAAAAATCTCACCCACAGTATAATTTATTCTAACATATGTAAATTTTCATTTTAATCTTATGATCTTTTTCTTTTGAACCCAACTTTCTTAATTCATTTTAAAAATATCCTCTAATAGGATATTTATTCACAAACTTTTATACTTCTAAATTTTGAATTGGACCAAATTAATAACAATAAATTAGATTTAAATTAATCTCTTGAATCCAGTTAGATTGGGGTTTTACAATATTAATGATGACATAAAGTTAAAATATCTTTAATGAAATTGATATGAAGTTAGTAGCAGTAGGAATTGAGAAGCAGCAATGATGCAAAAGAAAAATAATCAAAGAGACAATAGAATTTTTAATGTGTTTCGGCCCTATGAGTAATGTTTACATCCATGGTTATTTTATTGCTGAAGGAAAATGTTGTGGGTTTATATGACTTTTTATTTCTGACTAAATGTAAGCTTCCAAGCATATCATTTGTACTTGTGAATAATCTTTTATATAGTGTTAGGATTTCTTATTTACATACAATTAAGATTATTAGAATATATGAAAGCTTAAGATTCTCTTTCTTAATTTACATGATATTGCATTTAGTATTTTATATTCGAATCAAATTGCAATTAATAAAATCATATTTGTATCAAAATACAATTCAAACAACTTTTTATTTGGAGTGATCTTCTACATGAAATGAAATTTGTCTCGTTTTTAAGACTTTATATTGTTAAGGAAAATTACGAATTGATTGTGTTTGCGAGCTACTATATCATATGATCTTGAGTTGCTTCATGCGAGCTGGCTGACCCAGGTTGTCTTACTATTTTAACGTTATTTGATCTGTAACATACTTCTACTAACGTAGTCATTTACTAACGTGTCTTTAAGTAATGGACTTCATATTGCCATATTTTTGTTTTTGGGTTTCTGGCTTGTCAGTCGTTTGCACATTAATAGACCTGTGGTCCAGGTCTTGTTTTGGGCCTCACTATAATCAACTCAAAATTTTAACATATCATACTATATAATTATATATATTTTTTTCTTATAAATTTTAGGTTAATTTTGTTTCAGTCATGGGATTGTGATATTTAGTCTTATTCTACATAATACTGATTATTATTTATCATATATTCAAATAATTTTTCTTGTTCTTTTCTCTTTATGATTTCTTTGTGGTTTCGAATTTATAACTTGACCACTAAAATGGATTCTGTAGAGCTTGTAGCGCTAAACAGTTACAGGCCACAGGCCACTAGACAATTAATTTAATTTATATTACACAGGTTTTTTTTCTTTTGTTTTTTTGTGTTGGGGGGTGGGGTTGTGGGTGGTGAAGTTTTATGTAGATTTTAACCCATACTTATTTTAGTAGGCATTAATTTTGTTTTCATTTTTTATTTTTTATTTTTTTGACTTGAGGAGAAGGGAATTGAAATTAGGAACTCAACTTTGTTTTGTTTTTTTTTTTTCGTTTTCTTAAAAAAAATTGGATTATTATTATTATTTTTTTAACTAAAAATTGGATTTCATTAATATCAAGAAGAATACAAACTCAAAACATCATCGTGCAGTAGATGCATCAACCAGTTTGGAAATACACCAACCCAAACCGTTGAAGCAACATGATTTAGAGCCCATTTTGCAACCAAATTATACCGGTGACCACATATGTTCTATTTACAATTAAACCTATAAATTATAATGGCAACAAAATCATGAGATAGATTTCTTATATCTTGATTCTTAAAAAAACAAAAAACAAAAAAACATCTCTTCTATTTTGTGGACTATTTTAATTATTCATATTTTCAGGCACCCGATAATACATGTGGCTAATATTAAATATTTTAAAATATTTTGTATTTCGACGTTCAGTTTGTGATTACTTTTTGTTAATGAAATGTTTTAAATTATCCAAATCTAATGATATGATTATCATTAGTGTGACCCTCTTGCTATTTATATTTTGCACTCATAATACATATGTCAATTTCTGTCAAAATGAGGAATTCCTACTACACTCATCATCTTAACCTATAAATAGGAGTTGGCTGATTGGGTACCGGGTTATCATCCAAAGTATTAATTAATTGTGCACATGTTGATGAACTAGCACAGATCTTCAATGACAATGTTTAGAGACTTTCTCATAATAGAATGAATATATATATATATATATATATATATATATTAATATTCTTTGCTCCCTCCTCATCATTACCAGAAATTTTAACCGTGGCAATGTTGATTAGAGATGGATTGGCCAATGATTTTATTCATTGCCTAAAAAAAGTATAAATTATACCAAATTTTAAATGCGAATTCAATCTCAACAAATATTTTAAGGAGTTAGCTAGCAAGATTTGACCGAAGATACTTATTATATAACTATAAAATAAGTTCATGGACCTATTATCAGTAAACTTCTGAGTAAAATAAACAAATTATTGTGGGGTATTGAAGAAGTATTGTATCTATAATTTAATCGTATTATTTTAACATTGAGTACTATAGACACGTGTGAGTTGAAAATGTTGACCATTGACTTTGTCTCAGGCCTTCTTCTCTCTCTCCCTCCCCTAGTCCATCACATAGCAATCAATAATTAGGAAAAAAAAAAAAAAAACTCACAACAGCAACAACTAGCAAATGGTTGTTTAGTACAGTGGTATCTAGCTTGTAGAGTATAGTTTGGCTCATTTCAACTATATATTTATGGTTTGGTTTATATTAAGAGCCATTAAGTCGAGGATAACTTTCTCATACAATGTGAATATTTTCTTCAATTTTAGAGAACTTCAGTTTCGGATTATACCTTAGAGACATTTTGATTAAAAATATCTGATAAATTACACGATATATGACACTTGTTATATATAATAATAATAAAAAAATAACAACGACAACAACAACAACTTGAACATATTATAATTCATGAAGCATGAGTGATTCTTGCCATGATAATAATTTGGAATATAAAGAGATTTAGATGGCAAATACACCGTACATCCTATGCACGCACGATAACTCCTCTCAAACAATCATGCAATGTCTTCCAACATTGTTTTCTTAAAAAAATAGTAGGCAGGAGAATCAGAGTGGGTGCCAACCCTTTCTTCTTCCTCTTTTAACAATAAAAATGATTTCCACGTTAGTTGGAAACCGGACTGATTTGAAGACAACATATTACCACTAAATGCACCCGACTTTTCTCTAAACAACACACTTTTATATGCATCAGCAATTTGTCGTATTAGGTGGTTGTGTTAGCTGTTAATTTGAATCTTCTTCTGTTCATCACCTAACCTTAATTTCAAGCATCTTATGTCACATGGATATTATATTTTTTAATTACCTGATACATTGTCAGGGTCAGAATACTGCGATATTACTCTTTAAACAGAGTAGCGACATTTTCGCCCCTTAAAAACCACATATACATCCCTTTTTCTATTTACACCAAATTAAAGTTTTTAAAAATTCATATTCTATAAATTTACTTATGTATTACTAATTATATCTATTCATTTATTTACCTTTTAAATATTATAGGTAAATAATTATAAAATCAATTAAATTAATTAAATTAAAACATTAAAAAGAGTCAAACTTTCTCTTTTAAACTTGTTTTGATGCTCTATTTCATATTCATGATTTCTCCATCCTATGTTCTCTCTCATCTTCATTTAAAATTCTTGTATTTCACCAAAATCCAATATATAAAACTATCAAAGAAAACCAAAAACGTTCATTTTTACTAAAAAAAAAAAAAAAAAAAAAACTAAAAACCTTTGTTTTCACTCAAACTAAATTTTAACTAGCTCGGAGAATAAAAAAACACAAAACCTTTTGTATCTAGGTCTCCTTTTTCACTATTTATAAAATCTCTAAAAACACAATAAAACGCTTGTTTTTAACTACTCTTTATTAAAACAACCAAATTTCTTGCTCGGATATGAGTTGGAGTATTTAAATATAATAATAATAATAATAATAATAATAATAATAATATCATTTTTTAATTAAAGTATTAATGATTTAATAATTTAAATTAAAGATAATATTATAATATTAAAAATATATAAATTAAGGGGTGTACATAAAATTCTAGAGGGGTGAAAATATCGCCTCTCTTTTAAATGACGATCAAAATGAGATAACGAGCAGATCTCATAATGGCTTTGAATATTTGGGCTCACGCTGCATCATAACAGGAAGGGCCGGGCTGCCCAGCCAAGTCCAGCCACCATCGTGGTGGTAGGTAATAAGGTCAGCCGTCGTCAGCGACCAAGCTTTGTGACACATTTGGTGGTAGGTGAAAAAGCGGACTACTAAGAAAGTCAACTTGTCATCCCCATCACCAAACTTGGACCCCACTTCCACCACCCAAAAACAATAAACCACTCCAACCCACCAACCCATCTCCACATATTCTCATTGAAAAGAAAAGATTGGGTACTTTTAATACACCCTCATACCTCCTTACGATCATAATGATCATGCCACGTGGGATGATCAAAAGAGGAAGTATATGCATAATCAGAGATTTGGATTTTCCCATAATTTAAATTCTTATCTAATTTTACTTAATATCATGATGTATAAATATTATAGTCAATAAAAGAATTAAAATATTATCAAGTTTTACTCTTATTTATCAACAATCACTCTTATGGTTAAAAGAGAATTAGGAAAAAAAGCGTATTAGCTTAATTTCAAATTTTGTATCCAAATTAGATACACTTGATTTCCTCTCATTATTTAGAGAGTCACCAAACACAAAAGCAAAATTTTTTAACACCCTTTTTTTCCCCACTTTACCCCTCCATTTTCAAATCCCCATTTTGCCCCTTCACCAACCACCCTCACCAACTTAGCCAACTTCTTCTACTATATCAATACCACAACACCGTTCCCCTCTAAAGGTAAAACCAAACTCATCAAACACTTGCACGTACACACCTATCCATTGTAACTCCTCTATTACTCTTGTTGTCAATCTAGCTCCTCCATGGCGCCCCAATTGATAAACCAAGAAGAAGACATCATTTTCCGATCAAAGCTGCCGGACATTTACATCCCCAACCACCTCCCTCTCCACTCCTACGTCTTCCAAAACCTTCCCAAGCTCAGCTCACGTCCCTGCTTGATAAATGGCTCCACCGGACACACCTACACGTTCGGAGAGGTGGAGCTTATTGCTAGAAAAGTGGCTTCCGGGTTCAAAAGCATTGGCATTCAACAACACCAAGTGATCATGACCCTCGTCCCCAACTGTCCGGAATTCGTGTTCTCGTTTCTGGGTGCTTCTTATCTCGGCGCCATTGCCACCATGGCCAACCCTTTCTTCACTCCTGCGGAGATAGCCAAACAAGCCGAGGCTTCAAACGCCAGGGTCATAATCACACAAGCTTGTCACGTCGACAAAGTCAAAGACTACGCTCAACAAAAGAATGTCCAAGTGGTATGCATAGACAAAGCACCAGATGGTTGTTTGCATTTCTCCGAGCTATCACAAGCCGATGAAACCAGCCTCCCGGAAGTTGACATCCACCCAGATGATACCGTGGCGCTGCCCTACTCCTCAGGCACCACTGGCCTCCCAAAAGGAGTCATGTTGACACACAAAGGCCTTGTCACCAGCATCGCTCAACAAGTCGATGGAGACAACCCGAACTTGTACTTTCACAAGGAGGACGTGATCCTTTGTGTCCTGCCGATGTTTCACGTCTATGCTCTCAACTCGATCATGCTTTGTGGGTTGAGAGTAGGCGCCACCATCGTCATCATGCAAAAGTTCGAGATCAATTCGTTGTTGCAGCTGGTGGAGAAGCACAAGGTGACTGTTGCACCCATCGTGCCACCGATCGTTCTGGCCATCTCCAAGTTGCCGGACACCGACAAGTACGACTTGTCGTCGATACGGATAATCAAGTCCGGGGCTGCGCCGCTGGGGAAGGAGCTTGAAGACTCTGTGAGAGCCAAGTTCCCAAATGCTGTCCTTGGTCAGGTAAAATGTTTGGCTATTGTTTTGTTTTCGCTATCGATTTATTTCCTTTTTTTTGAATATTCAATGTGGATTTTTCTTTTCTTTTTGTCTCTTTATAGAAAAAATACACAGTCAATATCTTGAAACATTATCAATCATAAAACGTTTCAAATATAAAATATTATTTAATTAATTAAATAACTACTGATATCATCAAATCATATTGAATTGAAATAATTACTCATGATAGGTTATTTTTAGTAGATAATGATTAGATAGTTACATCCATATTTTTGTGGAAGATAAAATATGTGTCTCACTTTCAAACATTTATATGTAACTGTTTTGGTCTAAAATTTTGGGTGGTATAGGTCCATTTTTGACAATATGACCACATGGTTTCTAATATACACATGATTAGGTTAATAAATGTGCTTATATTTATATAGGGATAAATTTGTATATATTATTTATATTAGATCCCACCTGTATATGGCCAAGGCGGCAAGGCAGCAGGTTACAAGTGCACCTATCACTATATAATATGTTATGCGTGGTGAATGCACCAACTAATGTCACCTAAATTTATATGATCATATTTAATGTTTGAGCTGGATCTTGATTGTTACTTGTTAGCTTTAACTCAACCCATTTATTAGGTGATTAAATGACAAACGAATATAAGTGGATAAACCAAAGGGACAGTCAGCCGGCAGGACCCGGCACCCACTTAGTTATTATATTTTCAGTGTCCATCAAATTTGCTTTTCAATGTATAAATTCTAGTCTTCATGTATATGGTCATGGTCTATTGATTGGTCTCTTCTATGTCTCCACAATGAGATACATATGAACCGAGATAAATGTGGTTTGAAGTGTTCAATCAATCCAATAATTCTTAAAATAATATGATTTATATGTACTCATAATATATTAAGTGGCAGATTTTGTAATTAAGCATGTAACTGATGGGATTGATTTACAGGGATATGGGATGACAGAGGCTGGGCCAGTGTTGGCTATGTGTTTGTCATTTGCAAAGGAACCATATAGTATCAAACCAGGGGCTTGTGGCACAGTGGTGAGAAATGCTGAGATGAAGATAGTTGATCCTGAAACCAGTAAATCTATGCCAAGGAACCAGCCTGGTGAGATTTGCATCAGAGGAGCCCAAATCATGAAAGGTGTGGCATCATCACTATCCATCTTCCATTTTAGTTCCATCATTGTCAGTAATATTTGGCTTTCTTTCGTTCGGTTTTGGCATACTATAATGCATACATATATGTAATGACAAAATTGCACGGCTTTTGACTTCAAAGATAGACTTTGTCTTACTAGTATCAATTTATAATATTGCATAAATAAATTTCCGTCACAAAATTAATGTCCATATATATATATACACACACACACACACCTTCTAGGGTATAATTTCTTGAATCTAGATTAGATAATTATTTGTCTCAATAAATTTATGGTGTAATTATTCGAATTTGGATCAATTAATTGTTTGTCTTAGTAAATTTGAGTTCAAAGAAGATATATATATATAATTCTTAAGTAAATATGTCTTAATTTTTTTTTTTTAATTTCATTAATTATAACTACTAATTTTCAATGGATGTACTATAGTAACAAAACCCGATAAAAATGAGTTGTTATAATTAGTGGTTCTATAACAAAAACTTCAGAATATCATTATTAAAGGACATAAATATTTATATACATATATATATATATATACACATACATATATATACAGATATATATATATGCATATATTTATATATATATACACATTTATAAACATGAAAGAATTTGGATCCCCCCGGCCTGAGCGAATAAACCCAGGTAGGGCCAGGTTGGAAAAAATAAAGCCGGAATTTTGCTGGACGGCAAGCCCAGTTGGGGTCTATTAAATAGGACACTTTTACTTTTTACACACAAATTTAATAGTTCTTTGTTTTTATTATTCCAAAGCAAATTAAGGGTGTTTATGTAAATAAAAAAAAATTACATTACGTTTAAAGCATTTGTGTAATGTTCAGGATATCTAAATGATCCTGAGGCCACGAAGAGGACCATAGACCAAGATGGGTGGCTACACACAGGTGACATTGGCTACATTGATGATGATGATGAGCTCTTCATTGTTGATCGATTGAAGGAGCTTATCAAATACAAAGGCTTTCAGGTTGCTCCCGCTGAACTTGAAGCCATGCTCCTCTCCCATCCCGACATCCGTGACGCTGCTGTGGTCGCGTAAGTCTTCGAAATCTGTACCCTATTAATTTTCGCTAAGGACGTTTGATTCGAAATCTGAAAACTGTTTTAAACGTTACGATATAGTTCGTATTTTTATAACCTTTTGTAATACAATTATTTGGTGAGCATATTAAATGATATTTTTGTAATTTTTACAGCATGAAGGATGATGCAGCTGGAGAGGTTCCTGTAGCATTTGTTGTGAGATCAGATGATTCTCAAATAACCGAAGATGAGATCAAACAATTTATTTCAAAACAGGTACATTTTCTCAAATAATTAGTTATATATCGCAATTTCAAGAGTGCTACCATGATTCAACTACTCTAGAACATTATTGACCTCTCGTCACTATCCATTCATTTTGGACGGTTTTCATTAAATGTTTGCAAAACACTTCAATCAAAAAGCATTTTGTAACTTAAATAAAAAAGCAAGTAATCGTTCCAAAAAGTTTCATAAATTTTGTTTAAGATTAAGAAATAACTATCTAATTTTGAAATTGATCAAACCCTCGTGTAACCCCAATTTCATATAATGAAAAGGTAAGTAGTCGATCAAAAAACGCTTATAAAATTCATTTAAAATTGAAAAATAAGCCTTTAATTTTGAAATTAGATCAAACCCCTCCTATAGACTCCAATGTCATATGCCAAAGAATTTCATGGCCGGGAATATATATAAAATTTTAAAATCATATGATTGTTTTTTAAATGCATTAAAACTTTTAGGATTTTTCTTTTTAATTCTATCATTATTAAATTGATGAATTGCTTGGGTTGTATGGGTTTGTGGTGGTTGGAATTGAAAATGTTTTTGTGATGATTGCAGGTGGTGTTTTACAAGAGAATAAACCGAGTACTTTTCATTGAAGCAATTCCCAAAGCTCCATCTGGCAAGATCCTAAGAAAAGACTTGAGAGCCAAACTGGCTGCTTGATAACAAAACTATAGATATATATACACAGATATATATATATATCTATCTCAATTTGCCCTACGCAAAAAGCTTGTCTGTAAATCTTTAATTCAAAAAACAATTTTAAACATGAATATTTTGTGGTTTATATGATATTTGGTGCATTAAAGTGGCTAAAGTTCTAATTAATTGTGCCAAATTTAGGACAAAAAGTGTTGTGTGATGGAAACACTAGTTTTGATTATATCACTCTGTATCACACAGATTTAGAATGTGATTAGTTATATCACATCACATAAGGTGGTTGCAATGTGCATTAATGCCTACCATGTGGAGTTCACCAAATTTAAGTATTGTTTCAATGTAGAATCTGAGAGCATTGTTTCAATATGTCACATCAACCAAATTAATTGGCAACTACAATTAGGCCAAATGGTATCAAATTGAGGTGCAGTGGACGTCATGGAGATTCCAACGACAACCATATAAGTCGTACAAATACCAAAATTAGGAATATATGCAGTGATAATGGTTGAAAATTCAATTTACTGAAATGTGTTTGTGTTATGTGAATTACAGATGATTTTGCCTCCCCAAATTCACCAAAAATAGGTGAATTTGTGAAGGCAAAATCACAACTAGAATTCGGTTAAAAATAAAAACTCCAACCTAACCCTACCCTTGTCAAATCCACTAGTAAGTCACCTGGATAAAGGAACAAAATACGGTATTTATTGACATGTCCGAATTTGTAAAACAAAGATATTTTAAAAAACGTAAAACAAAATAGATATAGAAAATAGAATGAAAAAATGGAAGTAGTTTGAATTTCTAATTCAAATATTCGAAATTTCAAAAATCAAAATGAGAATTCTATTTGGATTTTTTTTTTAAAATTTCTAAATGCCCGAGGCGAGGTGAAAAGAAGAAAATTTTATATGTTATGTTTGTATAGAGAGTTATACTATATTGAGATAAAATCAAAGGAATTGTACTGAAAATAGGAGTACAGTTGAGAAATCTTAAAACGAGGCATCACAAGAAACAAATGAAATTATGCAATTCGATCAAAAGGAAAATAAATTTTCAATTTTAGTTTTGACCAAAGTTATCGATGACTTGACAATAAATTCCAATTCAAATCGATGAATTCGGTATATTTTCTCATTTAAATGAGTTCGTTTATGTTTTTGATATATAAATATGATATTTTCAGGGCATTTCAAATAATATCAAACATTATTCCTATTTTGACATTTTTAATTTCTACAATTTTAGGTATGGAACCAATAGTTGATGCTTAGTTACAATTTTGAATCCGTTATTATATGTTTGCTTTAATTTTTATTGTTTTTGATGTTGAAATGGTTTTTCTTTATCCATAGGCAATGAGTTTTGATGTATCGGGGGTATCCATATTTATAGAAGCTTCATTTTTATGCTTATCCTAATTGTTGGTTCAGTTTATTTGTGGTAAAAAAGAACATCGGAGTGGTCTTAGTTGCTGAATATTTAGATAATTATAAAAGGAAAAATGTACAAAAAGACAAAAAAAACAAATTAAAGCAATTATGAATTCCATCAAGTTTTCTTTACTTGATTGAACAATCCCTAATTCATTTATTTCAACTACATCTAAATAAGCTTTCAAATTGGTTAAAACTCTCCAGTTTATGGCCATTTCTTCATGGTACCCGTTGATACTTCATTGAATTTGTTTTATTAATAGGTCATGGTTCATTTAGTTGTACGTCAAACGTAGACATGAAATAAGCATTAGGGTAAAAGTCATTTTAGTCCCTAAATTTTGAAAAATGATCAAATTTTTAATTATATTTAGTAAAAAAGTTAAAATGAACTCTAATATTTCGAAAAAGTGTTAAATTAATCTATTTCATCAATTAAATAATGGTCAAACTAAATTGACAACATGATGGGTAGAGGTAATTTTGACATAAGCAAAATGCACAAAACACCAATTGTTCATTTATGTTTTGACCAAAGTTCTCGATGACTTGACAAAGAATTCCACCTCAAATCGATGAATTCGGTATATTTTCCCATTTAAATGATTTCGTTTATGTTTTTGATTTACAAATATGATATCTTCATCAGTAACACTTTCTCTACATAATTTTAATTGAGAAGTAATTTTAAACATTGTGGAATTATACTCGCTTACACTTTTAAAATCTTGCAATCGCAGATACATCCAATTATAGTGAGCTTTTGGAAGTATTATAGTTTTTTGGTGATCATACCTGTCTTTCAAATTATTCCAAAGGACATATGGATCTTTTACTGTTAAATATTCGGTTTTTAAACCTTCATGGAGATGATGGCGAAAGAATATCATTGCCTTCGCGCGATCTTGCGAGGATGACTCATTCTTCTCTTTTATTATATCTTTAAGATTCTCGACATTTAGGTGAATTTCAGCATCAAGAGTCAATGCCAAATAATTACTACTAGAAATATCAAGGGTAGTGAACTCGAGCTTTGTCAGATTCGACATGTTGACAACTATTAATTGACAACATATAATAAAATTAATAAAACTGTATAAAAGGGTAAAGTATATAATAAATGATTTCTCCATAACATAATTCAAGTATAATAATCAATAATATTATAATATACTAGATGCTTAAAGGAAAAACATACAACCTACAATTAATAATTATTCTAATAGATGTATATATACTAACTTTGCATCAAATGAGAAAATTATATTTAATGGCATGAATTCTAATTGACCAAGAAAGTATAGAGGAATTATAAAAGATATATTGACAATGAGACTATAATTATACTTCAACGTATATTCAATTTATTGATTAGCAGTAAAATAAAACAAATATATAATAAAGTTTATAATTACAAAATAATTGATAATCAAATTATAACCGATATAAGAAACTATAAAATAAAACAAAATTAATAGCAATTAATTAACAAAGTAAAGAATTGAAAATATAACTCATCCAAGAACATAAAATATATTAATTGGTAACCAAATTTGTAAATAATAATGGGAATAATAACAAAGATTTATATAGACAAACAAGAAGAACATAATTTATAAACATATAAATACATAAAATGTAGTAGAGAGAAAGACTGTTTAATAAATCATATCAAAATACTACATGCCAATAACATAATAGAAAACTAAACAAATATTATAAAAAATCGGCCATTGATGTGGACTTGGTCAATAAATTGGAAGAAGAATCCATTTGACTAAGGGGCTAGGTTATGGGCTCAAGTGCGGGTGGGGGAGGCAAAGTAAAACCCTCTGGTCCGAGGACAATACCTAGTGAGTGAGGGGTCATGTGACAGGACCTCAAGTAGAAGGTTGATATGGACCCCACAATAAAAGGAGTCTTTTCATATAACGAACATCTCGACTAGCCAGCCAGCCTTGTGTTGTAACCCGGCTTGCCAGCTGTCCGGCCCTTGGGCCAGCCCAACTTTACGCTGCGACCCATGAACAAGTACTATTCCCTCATTTAGGGATTTTCTCGCTTCCCACACCTGCTCGAACCCATGACCTGAGACATAAGTACATAGGGAATACACCTAGCTCAAATGGTACACACCTTGTATTCCCTATGTACTTATGCCTCAGGTCATGGGTTCAAGCAGGTGTGGGAGGCGAGAAAATCCCTGAAGGAGGGAACAGTACTTGTTCATGGGTCACAACGCAAGGCTGGGCTGGCCCATGGGCCGAATAGCTGACAGGCCAAGTTGCAGCGCAAGGCTGGCTAGCGGGCATTATTTCTTATGTAAAAGGATCAATCATACAAACTTATGCAGCCTCTATTTATAGGCTAAGAATCATAAATGTAAAAAATAGAAATGGCATAAGTTATACATAACATTAAGACACTATTATGATGATCATTATTTGAGTGATAATGATACTTAATGTGGAGGTTATAGAAAACATTAAAGCATTATTATGATGATAATTATTTTAGTGATAATGATCCTTAATGTGAAGGTTATCGAATATTAAAGGGTGGCATCCAATTGATTTACAACACTCTCCCTTTGGATGTCCACTATACAAAGAATATGTTTCATTAAAAACCTTATCAGAAAAAAACCTTATGGGAAAAAAAATCTTGATAAAGGAAAAAAGAGTACATAATTCTTGTACATAGTAACCTCCCCCTCATGCTAGTATGTCTTCTTTTGGTGAATTTAACAAAATTTTCGGAACCGACACATGCCAATCTTATTCACCAATTTCTCAAATGTTGTTATAGGAAGTGTCTTTGTGAACAAATCCACCATGTTGTTAGAAGATTGAATTTGATGACCATCCATCTCTCTTCTATTATGAAGTTCATGTGTGAAAAAAAACTTTAGTGAAATGTCTTTGGTTCTGTCTCCTTTTATGTAACCTCATTTGATTTGGGCAATACAAGCTGTATTATTTTTATATAAAAATTGTTGGACTTTTTTTAACAAATGGAAGATCATATGCTTTATGGATATGTTGAATCAGAGATATCAACTGCACGCATTCTCGACTTGCTTCATATAATACTAATATTTCAGCATGATTTGAAGATGTGACAGTTAGAGTTTGCTTTGTAGGATGCCAAGATATAGTAGTACCACGATATGTAAACAAATAACTTGTCTGAGATCATGCTTTATGTGAATTTGATAATTATCCAGCATATGCATATTCGATCAATTCTGTCTTTTAGTCATTTGAATAAAACAAACCCATGTCTGATGTTCTTTGAAGATAACAAAATACTTTTTTAACACCATTCCAATGTCTTCGAGTTGGTCTGATTTGTGCTTGATCTTCAAGCTATAACAATATCTTATTTTCTCAAAATCTTACGTGTCAAATTCTTTTTTCAAATATTCAGCAACTTCTTAGGAGCTTTTCAAAAGTTTCAATTTAATTCATGTTATTGACATATATTGTTACAATTGTAAATCCAGATTTTGATTTCTTTATGAATGCACAAGGACATATAAATCATTAATATATCATTATTTTGTGAGATATTCACTAAAATGATTATATGACATTCATCCGAATTGCTTTCAACCATATAAAAATCACTGTAACTTTATTGAATACAAATTATGAGAATTTGAATTATATGCTTCAAGCATTTTAAATCCTTCAGAGATTTTTATTTATATATTGGTATCTAATGACCCATATAAATATGTCGTTATCACATCCATAAAGCACATTTAAAGTCTTTTAGAAACTACCAAACAAATTAAAGATCGAAATGTAATTGAATCAATTATAGGTGAAAACGTTTCATTTCATTATGTTTTAAAACAAATACCTATTTATTTTCATAAAATTTGATGTCTTCGAGCGTTTGGACTGTGGTCTAAATACATCACGTCAATTATGTTTGAATTGCTTTATTCCACTTAGGTCAATTATACATTTTGCAACTCTCATTGATATTATGTGGTTTATAACCATAATTTATAATCTTAATAGCTACTGCATATGTAAATAAATTATCAATATTATTTTATCATGACTGTACAGTTCTCCTAAGGAAATTTTTTGTATTTATATGATTTTGTATCTCTTCAGGAGATTGTACCACTTTTGAGGCACTAGTCTCTGCAAGAGCTATTAATTCTCATCATATGAAATTAACTATAGGATAATTTATTTTAGCATTATTAATACTGGGTTTCTGCAGTAAACCTTTGAAATATAATTATATCTCATTGTCTTAATTTTCATATGAGTAATTATTTTAATCAAAACACATGACGTCTTCAAACATCCACTTGACAAGTTTAATACAACTACATAGGTATAGCTCTACTTTTATTTTGATCAGTAATTTTTTCATGTCAACATTTATCCACAATAAGTTATTCAAGATCCTTATTATTGTTCTATAACATGCAGAGCAATAAAATATAAGATCTTAATTTCTTTAAGTTTTCAGTAAATATGTCTCTTCAAGAGCTACTGTAAACTTTCACATATTCTTAGGGCAAGCTATAATATTTACAGTTTGAGCACATGCGTTTTTTCATATATAATTAAAATCTCTTTTGAGTTTCATAAGGGGAGATTTAAAGAGTTCTATCTCTTCAAAAATATTTAACTCTTGAGTGATCTTTTCTCCACATAATTTTAATTGAGAACTGATTTTAAATATTGTAGAATTATACTCATTTACTGATTTAAAGTCTTATAATCGTAAGTGCATCTAATCAAAATGAGCTTTTGGAAGAATTATAGTTTTCTAATGATCATATCTTTTTTTCAAACTTTGCTAAAGGATATATAAGGGGATCCTTTACTGTGAGATATTCAGATTTTAGTCCCTTATGAAGATAATGTCTAAGAAATATCATAGCTTTAGCACGGTTTTGGCTAGATGCATCATTTTTATCTTTAATGGTGTCTCAAAGATCCATAGCATCAAAGTGGATTTCAGCATCTAGTATCTACAGTAAATAATTGTTTCTAGTGATATCAAGTGCCACGAACTCAAGTTTTATAATATTTGTCGTGGAGAATACTATCACAAAAGTAATAATTAGATAAAAGATAACTTTAATTCATATTAACAATGAAAAGAAAATAACTCTAAATATTCAAAGACAAAGGTAGAAAAGAAATAAAACATGTTGCATATAAACAAAGAAACTAAAGAATTTAGAAAAGATATAAGTTAACGAGACAACAAAATCTAAATAATAATCATATTAACTTCATATATTTGTTGGTGTGATTACGAAATAATAGAAAAACAAATCAACCATATATCATCATCATTTATAATATACACAATATGATAAGAGAAAAAAAAAATAATAGATAAACTATGAACAAAACATGTATAGAAGTGTAAAAGAAAGTTATAATACTTATCTTGAATTTCTATGCTAGAATAAGCAAAATTGATAGAGTTTCGTGCTGATATTGTGTTATGAAATAAATACAATATTAAGATATTGCAAAGTAAGAACAAGAACTAAAGATAAAACAAAAGAAGAATTTTGAAGAGAGTTGCTATTTTATTATTTTATTTCTTATGTAAAAGGATCAATCCTACAAACTTATGCACCCTCTATTTATAGGCTAAAAATCGTAAATGTAATAAATAGAAAGGGCATAAGTTATACATAACATTAAAATACTATTATGATGATCATTATTTGAGTGATAATGATTCTTAATGTGGAGGTTATAGAATACTAAAGGATGACATTCAATTGATTTACAACACTCTTCCTTTGGATGTCCACTGTACAAAGAATATACCTCATTAATATAAGAGCGAAGTATTAAACAAACAAGAAGCAGAAGTTACCGAACTAGCTTGAACTCGATGGCATGAGAAAGATAAGCAGTCATCTTACCATCAAGTGCACATCAATGGTTAGGAAAAATCGTGTTGATAACGATTAGAGCATCGTGCTGATAACATGTTATAAAACAAATGCAATATTAAGATATTGCAAAATAGGAACAAAAACTAAAGATAAACACAAGAATTTTTGGAGATAGTAACTATTTTATTGTTTCATTTCTTATACAAAAGAAATACCACATACAAACTTATGCACCTTTTATTTATAAGCTAATAATCATAAATATAGGAAATGAAAAAGACATAAGTTATACATAATATTAAGACATTATTATGATGATCATTATTTGATGATAATGAACTTTAATATGGAGGTTATAAAAAAACATTAAGACACTATTATGGTTATCATTATTTAAATGATAATGATCTTTAATATAAAGGTTATAGAATACTAAAAGGTGGTATCCAATTGATTTACAACATATGACAGCCAAATCCTTTGTTTAGTAGAGAGAGAGGAGCTTACGTTATTTAGTTTCTAAATTTTTAATTCATTGCTTTTTGTGGACCATAAGTTAGATAAGAATTTAATGATTTATTTAAAATAAAAAAGAAAATATAATGAATAAATTTCAACAAGTAAAACCTCATCCATATTTCCTTTATTACCATTTCACTTTGTTTGACCATAAATTTATATATAAAGAAAAAATATATAATTAAAAGCTTTCACAAAATAATATTATAAAATTTTAGCATACTAAATCTATAATATTTCAATATATGAAATGCATAACATTGTATAACAATTAAAATCCTATATATCATCAAAATCTACAATTATTTTCAAAAATTTCCAAAATCTTCGAAATCTAAAATTTACAAAATCTCTCTCATAATGGGGATTTAGGACCTATTGACAATTCTAATTTCCAGTGTGATCCATAAGATAAGGAAAGAAATTGTGTAACATTAAGATCCGTTGAATTTGATACAATTAGTTGGATAAGAATTTAATGATTTATTTTAGATTAAAAAAAAAATACAATGACTAAATTTCAACAAGCAAAATCTCATCCTCATTTCCTTTATTAATATTTCACTTTGTTTGACCATAAATTTATATAAAAATATATATATATATATCATTAAAAGCTTTCACAAAATAATATTGTAAAATTTTAGCATACTAAATCTACAATATTTAAATATATGAAATGCAAAACATTGTACAATAATTACAATCCTATATATCTTCAAATTTTACAAGTATTTGTAATTGTTATGGGTGTTTTGGCGATTATGGAAAGAGGTGGAAAAAGCCCAAGGATGGAGCCCAATGTGTTGTTTTATAAGAGGAAGCCCACAAAATTGGTCAAAACTAGTCAACGGTCAAAGGAGGGAATATATGGTTATCTGTCAGCTTGTGCACCCGAGCACACTTGATTATGTGGTTGATCGTTTCAATCACTAAGTAATCAGTTGAATGCATGAAGGTTTGACCGTGTGATAAAGCGTAAGACAATCTAGTCGTGTTTAAAAAACTGCTCGATAAGTGCCATTTAAAGGCTATTAGAGCAATCAGGAGTCTTCATATCTGTTCGATAGTTGAAGAGGTAGATCCCTTAGTTGAATCTATTCGTTAGAGGTAACATCTGATCACTGAGGTAGTCTGTTCGTTTTGGGCGTTTGTTGAATTTGACCAGTTGACATTCTAAAAGGCCGAATCAATTCAATTCAGGAAATGAGTCAATTTACCTATTTTCATGCAAATCAAATCACGATATTCTTAGCAATTATTGTAGATACGGTGGACATAATCTTGAGAGATATTATCTTAATTAATGTAAATTATTTTTTACCTTATCTGTAAGATTCTTAAACCTATTCGAATTGTAACATCTATACTATAAATAGGGGATGAAATTTATTGTAAAAGACAGAGTGAAATATATACTGTTACTCTGAGAGAAGAGAAGTGACAGTCATGGACGTAGGTCATTATTTTGCCGAACCACGTAAAAATCATTGAGTTCTATTTGTTTTGGTCTTTGTCATACTTGTTTCGTCTGTTGTTTGTCGTTTCGCAGGTATTAGGCTTAAAAAACCTAGTTGACTAAAATTAAGTGTCAACATCTTTTGGTACAAGAGGAAGAGCTCAGACTGCGATTCTATAATCTTTTCAATACTTTTCTTTTGTTTGGTTATGACTTGCTAATATGGCCAGGATCAAGACAACTAGGATTGTTGCATCAGAAGTTGATCAATCGGGGGGCCACCAGGGCCAAGGTCATGTTGTAGGAACTTCCAATATGGCTTTGCCTTCGCTTCCCCCTCATCATGCAGCCGTGGAGGAGAGGCTGTACCAGTTTAGCAGCAGCGCCAGGAAGCGTTAGAGAACACGGTGGTGTAATTGATAGAGACCATTAGAGCTCTGACACAAGCATAAGTTCAGGAGGACCCCAGGAATGCAGACCCCCAACGCCAGTCGGTGGATGTCATGCCTGCTAGAAGAGAAGAGGCTGGTAGAGCAAGAATATAGCCGACAGTTTCTGTTCGTTCCTCAAATTTATGCCCAAGAGGGGATGGACGTCAGGCTCATGAAGAGGAAGTAGCGCCTCACCCTCCCAGCCTAAGGATTGGGGTGAGCCAGGATGGCAGCCACCGCGTGGAGGCTGATCGTGGGAATGAAAGAGCTCGTGGATGCAATGAGGAATGTGTGCGCCGATGAGAGTCACACCACTCGGAGAGTTCTCATAGAAGAAACAGATCATGTGAAAGAATGTCTGTTGACCGAGAGATGTCACGAAACCAATTCTTTAGAGACAGGAAGAGTAAGAGGAATCGTCGGTCCCCAGCAGGAAGAGTTGAACAGCAGGACCCAATGGTGGAAGAGCTAATACAAAGGGTCCAGCAACTGGAAGCGAAACCTAGGCTCCACGGTCAAGCAGAGGTATGAGAAGATAAAACCTCTTTCACGAGGGAAGTTGAGATGGAGCCATTACTACCGGAATTCAAGCTCCTAAATGTCCCACTTTATAATGGGGACAGTGACCCATATGACCATCTGAATGCTTTCAATGTTCAGATGGACCTGTAGACATCCAACTCTTTGGTCAAGTGCCGAGTGTTCCCAGCTACATTAGGGAATGTGTCGAGGGTATGACTGAGGAGTCTTCTAGCTTGCAGTATTAACAGCTAGGATGAATACCAGAGAAAGTTCACCGACCAGTACAAGGCATTGAGAAAACAGCTCGCGCCAACTTGCCACTTGGCAACGGTCTTTCAGAAGCGGGATGAGATATTAAAAGACTATATTGCTAGATTCAGGAGTGAGGTAAACAATGTGGAAAATCGCTCGGATGAAAGTATCCTGACGGCAATTTCAGCGGGACTTAGGAAAGATGGGAAGCTTTATGAAAGCATTTATAGGTCTCCTGTAAAAAATCTCGATGAATTTTATGATCAAGCAACAAAAGAGATTCGCTGAAAAGATCTTTCGAGCAAAGAAAATCCAATGATCAGAAAAATAGAGTGAGCAGTTCTCATTAGGGAAAAAAGAGGGGTCTACGCGAGAGTGAAGAGAGCGATCATAAGAATCGCTCCAGTAATCAGGTAACGAAGTGGTCAAGGAACGAGTCCGAGAGAAAAACATCCCCACCACGGAATTGCTACCAGAATTACTGCGTCTTGACAGATAGACAAGACAGGATACTTGAAGTAGAGAAAAGACGAAAAAATTTCGGGAAGCCTACTCCCACAAATATCCCAAAGAGATTCTAAGATTCAAAGAAGTATTGTGTCTATCATAGAGAAAACAGGCACGATGCTTCTCAATACAGGGAACTCAGGGATGCAATAGAGGAATTGATCAGAAGAGGTCGCTTGAGAGAGTATATGGTGCGACCAGAGAATCAGCATCCCCAGTAAGGGTATCAACCAACACAAGAGCGTCCTAGTCCGGTTCAGCAACCTGCCCAGCAACAACTTTAGCAGATAGTCGATCAGGGCCACATACCTACGGTAAGAACCATTTTTACTATTTATGGTGGACCGCACATAGCAGGGGCATCAAATAGATCACAAGAGCGCTATGTGCGAGAGGCCGGTCATATCCTGCTGACTGGGCACCATGAAGTGGAGGGGCCAGCTAAAAAAGTCAAAATGACTTCAGGTGGCATTATGTTTAGTGAAGAAGATGCCAGAGGTGTACAGTGGCCCCATAATGACGCACTAATTATCAGGGCAAGGATTGATAATACCGAAGTAAGAAGGATAATGATGGATACAGGTAGCTCGGTGAATGTAATGTATAACAGTTGTTTCGAATAGATGGGCTTGAGGTCCGAGCAGTTAGCGCCGTCTCCTAAGCCCCTTTTTGGTTTTATTGGAGATGCAATTGTACCGTTGGGGCAGATCAAACTCCCCCTCGCTGTCGGAGATTTAGATCGGCAATCTTCGACAATTGCAAATTTTTTTATTATTGATTGCCCGTCAACATACAATGTTATCCTCAGAAAACCGCCCATGAATGATCTAGATATAGCAGTATCGACCAGGACTCTCACAATTAAGTTTTCCACACCAAATGGGGTAGGATGTGTTCGAGGAGAGCAGGAAGTAGTGAGGAGATGTTATATAAACGCAGTGAAGGTCGGGGTCAAAGGGAAGAAGGTTAGCATGGTGACCGAGGAAAAAATGCGACTAGTTAGTACTATAGGGGTGAGCCAAGACCTGGATTCGAGGGATGAAGACTGAGCAACAGGCCCCGTGGAAGAGCTAAAAGATGTGCAAGTCAGTGAGCAGGATGCCGAGCGGTGCTTGAAGGTAGGGAAAGATTTTCTCTCAGATATTAAGGCACAACTCACCGATTTCTTAAAAGAAAACCTAGATGTCTTTGTATGGAATCACGAAGACATGGTGGGGATCAGCTCGGACGTGATGTCACACAAGCTAAACATCAATCCTCACCATAGACCAATTTGTCAAAAGAGGAGGCCGATGACGAAGGAGCGTTATAAAGCGCTCAGGGAAGAGGTAGAAAGGCTTTTGGCGAATAAATTTATAAGAGAAGTTTATTATCCGGTCTGGGTAGTAAACCCTATCCTAGTAAAGAAAAAGATTGGAAAATTGAGGACTTGCATCGATTTCAGCGATCTAAATAAGGCATGTCCGAAGGACAGCTTTCCGCTGCCAAGGATTGATCAGCTCGTTGATGGTACTATTGATCATCAACTTCTCAATTTCATGGACGCTTATTCAGAGTATAACTAGATCCCGATAAACCCTGGCGATGAGGAGCATACTTCGTTCGTTACAGATTGTGGACTTTATTGCTATAAAGTGATGCTGTTTGGATTGAAGAATGTTGGAGCAACCTACCAGTTGCTTGTAAACATGATGTTTGAAGATTTCATCGGTAGAACAATGAAGGTTTATGTTGATGATATGTAGGTAAAGTCCAAACGAGCATGCGAGCATGTGAGCGACCTGGGAGAGATGTTCCAGATCTTGAGGAAGTTCGAGATGAAGTTGAATCCCTTGAAGTGTGCATTTGGAGTGGCCTCGGGCAAATTTCTAGGATTCATGGTCAACGGTAAGGGAATTGAAGCAAACTTTGAGAAGATTAAAGTCTTGATTGACATGAAATCACCTATCGGGATTAAGGAAGTGCAAAGTTTAAATGGCCAAGTCACCGCCCTCAGCAAGTTCATATCCAAATCGATAGACAGATGCATCCCATTCTTTGATGTGTTGAAAAAGGCGAAGAACTTTCAGTGGACTGAAGAATGTGAAGCGACTTTTCAACAATTAAAAGAATACATGGGCTGAGCACCATTGCTATCTAAGCCAGTGGGAGGGGAGAAACTGATCGTTTATCTAGGGGTTACTCAGCACGCCCTTAGTGCGACTTTGGTCCGTGAGGAAAACGGGACGCAACTTCTTGTATACTATATTTGTAAAAGGTTGCTCGATGTGGAAACCAGATATACACCCATGGAAAAACTTGCATATTGTCTGGTAGTAGCATCAAGGAAGCTTCGTCCTTATTTCCAAGCCCACACCATCGAAGTCCTGACCAGGTACCCCTTGAAGCAGGTTCTTCAGAAGCCTGACACATCTGGTCGCTTACTTAAATGGGCCATTAAACTCGTCCAGTTTGAAATAGAATTCAAGCCCCGAACAACAATCAGGGGCAGGTGTTAGCAGATTTTGTGACCAAATTCACAAGACCAGGGAGTGAAGAACGCAAATCTTCTGAAGGCCTTTTCTGGGAATTGTATGTAGACGGATCCTCAAGTGAGCAAAAGGTTGGGGCAGGAGTGATGCTGATAAGCCCAGAAAGCCATAGAATTTTATGCGCTTTGAGGTTCAGATTTAAGGCCACCAATAATGAGGTCAAGTATGAAGCATTGCTAGCAGGATTGAGGTTAGCTAAGGAGGTACGGGCAGAACGATTAAGGATATACAGTGACTCCCAGGTCGTAGTATGTCAAGTCTGAGACTAGTATCAGGCTAAGGGGTCCAAGATGACCATATATCTATAAAAGTCCGGGAGCTCTTGACAGTGTTTGAGAGATATGAAATGCACCATGTTCCGTGGCCACAAAACTATGACGTGGATGCATTAGCTCGCTTAGCTACAACAAAAGACACAGATTTCATGGGAGTCGTATCGGTGGAGATTTTATCGGTCCCTTGCATAGAGCCGTGAGATGAGATGATGGTAATACTGGTAGCACAAGATTCCTGGATGAATCCTCTTATGGAATATTTGCAGAATGAAAAATTGCTTGAAGACAAGTTAGAGTTTCGTCGTCTTCGAGCATGAGTAGCCCGATACTATATCTATGACGACAGACTCTACAAAAGAGGATTCTCGGCTCCACTGCTCAGGTGCATTGATGGCTTAGATTGTCAAACCATTCTGAATGACATACATGTTGGACATTGTGGCAATCACGCCGGGGGGCTATCATTAGCTCAGAAGGCTCTTCGACAAGGGTTTTATTGACCAACAATGAAGTAGGATGCAATTGAGATAGTTAAAAAGTGTGATAAGTGCTAGGGGTTTGCCAAGGTACCTCGAGCTTCATCGGCTTTCTTGCAACAAATGGTCAGTCCATGACCTTTCATTATTTGGGGCATGGACTTGATCGGGCTGCTCCTAACAGCTCAAGGAAGATGCAAACATACCATTGTAGTAGTGGATTATTTTACGAAGTGGGTAGAAGCTAAAGAGCTTGCCGAAATATCTACTGCCAAAGTCGAGAAGTTTGTCTGGGAAAATATTATTTGCAGGTTTGGAGGTCCGCAACATATCGTAACAGATAATGGAACTCAGTTCAGCAGCGAGCAGTTTCAAAAGTTTTACAGGGATCTTGGGATCAAGAAGAGCTTTTCAGCTGTAGACCACCCACAAGCAAATTGGCAGGTGGAAGCTATCAATAAAATTATCAAACAAAACTTGAAGACCAAGCTGGAAGCAAGGAAAGGAGCTTGGGTGGATGAATTGCAGAAGGTATTGTGGGCTTACGGAACCACTGCTCACAACACTACAGGAGAAACTCTTTTCTCATTAGTGTATGGTTTGAAAGCAATGATTCCAGCAGAGTATGAAGTTTCTAGTCAGTGTAGAGCAACATTCAGACAGGAGGATAATAATCATCTACTCGGAGCCAATTTGGATCTGATCGAGGAAGCAAGAGATGAAGCTCAAATGAGAATTACTATCTACCAACAAAGAGTTACCAGGTTTTACAACAGGAAAGTCCGTGTTAAAAAATTTAAGACTGGGGATCTAGTCTTGCGCCTCATTCTACCAGCTGCCCGAAAAGCTAGTGATTAAACTCTCGACCCAAATTGGGAATGACCTTATATTATGAAGGGTAGTCTGGAAAATGGAGCGTACCACTTGACTAACTTAAATGGAGCAGAAGTTCCCCGAGCATGGAACGCCGAGAATCTTCGACCGTATTATGGTTAAATTATTCAGCTTTTATTTTGTTCCCTTATTTTTGTTTGGCTTGTATGAATGCAACTATTGCATCAATAAAGATTCTCTTCGAAAAGCAATTTCTGATCACTTCATCTTTATTCGACAATTAATTGTTTCATTTCTACTCATGCTTTGGAAGGTTCAATTGTTACCTATGAGCGAGTAGACTCTGAAAGGTGCAATTGATACCTATAAGCAAATGCTCTGGAAGATATGATTACCACTTGCGAGTAGCCGGGTTCTGGAAGGTGTAATAATCATCTGTGAGCTAAAAACATCCTGGAAGGCTTTAGCATTACCTGTGAAGTGAGCAGACTCTGGAAGGAATGCTTATGGCCTGTGGACTCACGAAATAATCCTGGAAGATCTATGTAACTTGTGAGTGAGCAAGCTCTAGAAGGGACATTTGATCTATGGATTTAGATGCTGGGAAGAGTTGGCATAACCTGTAAGCAAGCACGCTTTGGAAAGTGTGTCCATCACTTATGAATTCTTACAAGCCTTGGAAAGTTCAAGTTATTATCATACAACTTGTGGGCGTTAGAATTACAACTTAATCTGTTTTATGCAAGCTGTCTGTCCAGATATTTTACTACAACCGAGCAGAAGTAAGAAGCCTTAAAAAGGGTAATTTCAGCATACTAACTGTCCCCATACCTACTTTACTCGGCCAATAGATAAACTAGATTACTATTTCGACCTATGTGATTTAATAAGCGACCAGGAAAAACGTGTAAAAAGAGAGAATAAAAGCAATGCCAAAACTCATAAAATTGAGTAATAGGGTTCGTATCATGAATTTGTATTTACTACAATTAAATAAGTAAAAATTCCTAAGAAATACTAAGAGGAATATCTTGCTCGCCCGTGGCTTTAACCGAAGCTCTGCCTTCATCTTCTACAATAATGGGTTGAGAAGAACTTGATGAAGGTCCTGCATAAGTTGAAGGAACGTGATCAGAATGAGGATGATCTGATTGGGAAGCTGGGAGATTGGCCTCTAATTGAGCCTCTTGAGCAGCCCTCTCCGCATACGATTTCACTTCTTCCAGGGCTTTTGGACCAAAGAACAAGACGTCCACATCTAGCCGTTTAAGCCATAGGTTGTACAAAAATAAACTCTCCGTTCTCTCCCCCGCTTCACTGACTAAGGCTTTAGTGCGATTCCGCTTCAGGGCTAGTTTTTCGTTGAGAGAAATCACCTCCTGCCGCATCGATTCAATAACCATCTTAACTTCGACTGCTCGATGCTCGCGCAAAGATAGCTCTTCTTTTAGTCCCTCATTCCCCTTTCAGTATTTCCTCTGAGTCTTGGGCATGAAAAAGTGTCTTATTCAACTCATTAATCTCCCTATCCCTCGAGGCAATATACTCATTTTGCACCTTCATAGCCATGTGTTGTTCTAGTCTCTGGCTTAGGGATTTTTCATGTTCTTGTTCCAGATTGCGGAAAGCTTCCTGAGACTTTTCAACCTCTAATTTGAGAGAGTTCACTTCGTCTAGGACTTTATTCCTTTCATCCTCTAAAGAATTTACAGTTGCTTCCAAGGTAACTTTTTCCTCGGACCAATCTGAGGTCTCTCTAAGAAGCTTCATGTATGTCATGGATGCCTAGAACGAGTTATTAGTAAGGCAATGAAGAACGGAAAAGCAAATAAAAGTGATAATAGTAAATGCGAGGACTTATAAGCAGATTGTGGAAGCCCAGGTAGTTGATTAGCCTTTCGCTCTTCATCTCTTCGTTATAAAGGATAGGTTTCTTCATACCAACAAATTGAGGTGCGTGATCCAAGAGATCGTTATAGTAGATTCCCGCGTCAAAGTCTTGGGTTTGCTCTTCTACAACAGACTCTTTTGTTTTTTGACGCTTTGAGAGGGGCTCTGCAACTCCCCTATTTTGCAATCCCCTTGTCTTTATCAACGCTCCGGGGACGTGGAGCTGGCGAGCTGTTGGCAGCAGGAGTTGATTGTGAAGCAGCCTCTTTGTGAGCATCCTTGTTCAAAGGCTTTCTCCCTACTGATTTATGCCTCTTAACGCGAACAGAAGGTGCAACAGACTCTTTTTGAATAGATGACCCTGTGGGAGCTTCAGAGATCATTTGGGAATCGGAACCCCAACAGCTTGGCTAGATTTCTTTGAAAGAGGGGCTTTGCCAAGAAGGGGTTGCTCGAAATGAAGCCATACCATTGTTGAAGGTTGGCTCTCTTGCGGGTTTGGAATTTCCTTCCCAAAGGCCTCAAAAGCAGAAGAAATCTCTTTATCTTTATGAGCTTCTAGGTCAAAACGCTTGTCAAGTAACTTTTGGTGAGCTGGAGAAGTAAGGCCGTGCAGTTGAAGGAGATGGTCAGTCAGCAGATGGTTGTCTGAAAGAGTTTTCACCTCCGAAAATCTTTTTCGCAAAGCTAACTCCTCATTGGTCAGGGGAATCTCACTTTTGGCAACGTTTGCACGAAAGTGAATGTTAATAACGAGCAGAATGTGAGCAAAATAATAATACATAAATATAATTACTGAGAGAATGACAAAAGGAGAAGTTTTTGAGGTTGGACAAAGATAGGCAAGATGCATAAAACCATCGTGACTTGTAGTCGCCTATATTGGACTTACCAACCCTCTTTAGAAGGTTTACTTTGTAAGGAGAGTTTCAGGTCGAAGTATAATAAAATCCATCTTTTTTCTCAGATTTGGGGCCTGTGGTGCTCTTAAAGAGAAAAAGATGTTGGATCATTGCCAGAGTCGGTGGAGGAAGACTGTTTTTGAGAAAAATAGAGGCAAGGGCAGTAAGATGAGCGTAGGATTTGGGAGTAAGTTGGAAGGGGGCTAGGTTAAGATCATTTAGAAGGGCGACCAGATAAGGATGGACCGAAAATCTAAAGCCAGCTTTTATGTGCTAATTGTTAATAGAAAAGAATCCCTTAGGAGGATAGGCCACATGGTCATGGGTTTTTGGCACCATTGCTCGACACCCAGAAGGTAAGGAGAAATCTTCAGCAATAGATTCGAGCTCGCTGGGACTGAGAGAAGAATCGTGTCTAAAAAAGGGAATGCGAGTAGGGGGAGTGTGTTGCCTAGAGGGGGCTGATGCGGTTTCGCTACTCCGAGAGGTCTCGTCATCAGTGTTTCTGACTCGGTCAAGCTCCTCCTCGGAGTCCACGTTAGCAGACCTCACTTTATGACCGCGACGACTACGACCAGACATTTACAAAAGTAACGAGGAAATCAGGTCGCGAAAAGCAGACCAGAATTCAGTATTTAAGGTTATTTCTACTTTTCTAAAAGATCCAGTCACGCGTGCGGGGGGCTACCGAGTACAGGGGAGCCCTATTTACAAGCCTAATGGACTATAGTGATTATCGAACAACTAATAAATTCCCAACTTTACCAGAGTTAGGGTATCAAGTGGCTACAAACAAGGAATGATACGTGTATGTATGACTTAAAACAATTAAACGAATGTTTAATTCAGGCTCTCCAGATTTAATCATGCCAAGGAAGTAATAGGAACATTTATAAATGACAATAAACTCATACATATATAATCCAACAAATGCAAGCACCAATCGTAACTGAAAAGATTGAGAAAAGTCATGAGGGGTTACCTTGAGTGTAGAAGATTTCGCTAATGAAAAAAAAAAAGGTGATGCAGGAAAGCAATGACAGACGAGAGAAAGTTGAAGACAAAGAGGCGTCTGTTATTGAAAATGACTGGTAAAAGAAGAAAATGAAGCGACTGAAAGTTTATATATAGTTGTTGTTTTAAAACCCCAACCGTCAGATCAAGACAGCTGTGTAACCGCCAGTAATCCGATGGTGTAGCGCTAAATTCGTGATTTTGTCATCATGCCCAGCCGGTGAGGAGACGTACATTAAATGTGCATTAATAGCACACGACATATGATGTGCGGTAAATTGACGCTTGGGAGATGCCGCGTGTCATGGGACAGGTAAATATTTGAAAAAGGCGACGATTCATATCCCACCAAAATTACTCCAAGTACAAGCATGTTGCTTTCAGTACAAAGAATGCACTGAAAAGTAAGGGGGTTAGTGTTATAAGTGTTTTGGCGATTATGGAAAGAGATGGAAAAAGCCCAAGGATGGAATCCAATGTGTTGCTTTATGAGAGAAAGCCCACGAAATTGGTCAAAACTAGTCAATAGTCAAATGATGGAATATATGGTTGTTTGTCAGCCTGTGCACCCGAGCACACTTGATTATGTGGTTGATCGTTTTAATCACTGAGTAATCAGCTGAATGCATGAATGTTTGACCGTATGATAAAGCGTAAGACAATCTGGTCATATTCAAAAGATTGCTCAATAAGTGCCCTTTAAAGGCTATTAGAGCGATCAGAAGGTCTTCGTATCTGTTTGATAGTTGAAGGGGTAGATCCCTTAGTTGAATCTGCTCGTTAGAGGTAACATCTAATCACTGAGGTAGTTTGTTCGTTCTAGGTGTTTGTTGAATTTGATCAGTTGACATTCTAGAAGACAAAATCAATTTAATTCAGGAAAGGAGTCAATTTGCCTATTTTCATGCAAATCAAATCACGATATTCTTGGCAATTATTGTATATACGGTGCAGATAATTT
The DNA here is from genome assembly GCA_022984855.1 of Dimocarpus longan. Taxonomy (NCBI): domain Eukaryota; kingdom Viridiplantae; phylum Streptophyta; class Magnoliopsida; order Sapindales; family Sapindaceae; genus Dimocarpus; species Dimocarpus longan. Next base: position 12,718,186 of record CM041013.1, read on the forward strand.
TGAGAGATATTATCTTAATTAATGTAAATTATTTTTTACCTTATCTGTAAGATTCTTAAATCTATTCGAATTGTAACATCTCTACTATAAATAGGGGATGAAATTTATTGTAAAAGACAAAGTGAAATATATACTGTTACACTGAGAGAAGAGAAGTGACAGTCGTGGACATAGGCCATTATTTTGCTGAACCACGTAAAAATCATTGTGTTTAATTTGTTTTGGTCTTTGTCATACTTGTTTTGGTCTTTGTCATACTTGTTTCGTCTGTTGTTTGTTGTTTTGCAGGTATTGGACTTAAAGAATCGGGTTGATCAAAATTAAGTGTTAACAGTAACAAATTTCCAAAATCTAAAACTTCTAATATCTCCCATAATGGGGATTTAAGGCCCATTGACAATTATAATTTTTAGTATGATCCATAAGATAAAGAAAGAAATTATGTTATATCAAGATCTGCTGAATATAATACAATTAGTTATACAAGAATTTAATGATTTATTTTAAATAAAAAAAATATATAATGACTAAATTTCAATAAGCAAAACCTCATCCCCATTTTCTTTATTACCATTTCACCTTGTTTGACTAGAAATATATATATATATATATATGTAAAACATATAATTAAAAGCTTTCACAAAATAATATTATAAAATTTTAAAATACTAGATCTACAATATTTCAATATATGAAATGCAAAACATTATACAATAATTACAATCCTATACATCATCAAAATCTACAATTATTTTCAAAAATTTCCAAAATCTTCGAAATCTAAAATTTCCAAAATCTCTCCTATAATGGAGATTTAGGACCCATTGATAATTTTAATTTCCAGTATGATCCATAAAATAAAGAATGAAATTGTGTTATATCAAGATCTGCTGAATTTGATATAATTAGTTAAATAAGAATTTAATAATTTATTTTAAATTAAAAAAAAATACAATGACTAAATTTCAACAAGCAAAACCTCATCCCCATTTCCTTCATTATAATTACACATTGTTTGACCAAAAATTTATATATAAAAATATATATAATTAAAAGCTTTCACAAAATAATATTATAAAATTTTAGCATACTAGATCTACAATATTTCAATATATGAAATGCGTAAGATTGTACAATAATTACAATCCTATATATCATCAAAATCTACAATTATTTTCAAAAATTTCCAAAATCTCCGAAATCTAAAATTTCCAAATTCTCTCCCATAATGTGGATATAAGGCCAACTGACAATTCTAATTTCCAATAAATCAATAAGATAAAAAAAGAAATTGTGTAATATCAAGATCAACTAAATTTGATACAATTAGTTAGATAAGAATTTAATTATTTATTTTGAATAAGAAAAATACAATGACTAAATTTCAACAAGCAAAATCTCATCCCTATATCCTTTATTACCATTTCACATTGTTTGACCATAAATTGATATTAAAAAAAATAATTAAAAGCTTTCACAAAATAATATTTTAAAATTTTAGCATACTAAATTTACAATATTTTAATATATGAAATGCATAATATTGGACAATAATTACAATCCTATATATCTTCAAAATCTACAATTATATTCAAAAATTTCCAAAAGTCTCCAAATTCTAAAATTTCCAAAATCTCTCCCATAATGAGGATTTAGGGCCCATTGACAATTCTAATTTCTAGTATGATCCAGAAGATAAAAAAATAAATTGTGTAATATCAAGATCTGCTGATTTGATACAATTAGTTAGATAAGAATTTAATTGTTTATTTTAAATAAAAAAATACAATGACTAAATTTCAACAAGCAAAACCTCATCCTCATTTCCTTTATTACCATTTCACCTTATTTGACCAAAAATTTATATATATATATATAACATATAATTAAAAGCTTTCACAAAATAATATTATAAAATTTTAGCATACTAAATTTGCAATATTTCAACATATTAAATGCATAACATTGTACAATAATTACAATCCTATATATCTTCAAAATCTACAATTATTTTCAAAAATTTTTAAAATCTTCGAAATCTAAAATTTCCAAAATCTCTCCCATAATGGGGATTTAAGGCCCATTGACAATTCTAATTCTAGTATGATCCATAAAATAAAGAAAAAAAATTGTGCAACATTGAGATATGTTGAATTTGATACAATTAGTTAGATAAGAATTTAATGATTTATTTTAAATAAAAAAAATACAGTGACCAAATTTCAACAAGTAAAACCTTATCCCCATTTCTTTTTATTACCATTTCACCTTGTTTGGCCAAAAACTTATTAAAAAATAAAATAAAATCAAAAGCTTTCACAAAATAATATTATAAAATTTTAGCATACTAAATCTACAATAGCTTTAACAAAATAATGTTATAAATTTAGCATACTAAATCTACAATATTTCAACATATGAAATGCATAACATTGTACAATAATTACAATCCTATATATCTTCAAAATCTAAAATTTCCAAAATCTCTCCCATAATGGGGATTTAGGGGTCCAACAATTCTAATTTCTAGTATGATCCATATGATAAAGAAAGAAATTATGCAATAGCAAGTTCTGCTGAATTTGACATTTATATGTAATTGCAAATTTCCAAACTGAAATGGAAGCATTAGGAAATGCAAACCGTCAAAGATTGTTTCCCAAATTTACATGCACCATCGATTATTATGTATTAGTCAAACACTACTAATTATAAATAGCTTCAAGAACCATAATCTTCACAACAATTATATTTTGTAGTGTCATCTTCACAAACAACTATTTTTTGTTGTTTCATTTATATATAGACAGCAGATATTTATTCACCATGAAAGGCCTCAGAATTTTTTCTTTTCTTTTGCTTGTTTTGGTCATTATTGCTGGTACATTTTTCATATCTATTTTTTTTTTTTTTTAATTTTATTTTGTATCTTGAATTTGTTAGTATGAAGAGACTTGATAGTAGCTGTCTCCATAAAACACTTCGTATCTATAATAAGAGCATATTTAAGATTGTTTTCATTTATGAAATAACATTTATTTTGTAAATTTTAAGCAATAAAATGTTCGATAATAAACTAGTTTTCGAAACATGTACCTATTTATATTTTAAGCGAAATATAATAAATGAACTTATAAGTAATTATTTTATAAGTAGAAACAATTCCAACATAACATTCCATATGATAGTATGACCGTTTTAAATGTTTGTGGCAGGAAATGAAGTTGAGAAGGCACGAGCACAAGGAAAATGTGATAAAAAATTGTATATCAAAGGAGTAGAATGCACTACAACGCCATGCGAGCGTGCTTGTAAGAGAACGTATGGACCACTTACTCGTGGATTTTGTTTCTCATTCCAAGAGCCAAACGACACTTGCCTTTGTCATCTTGCTAATTGCATATCTTCTTGATAAATTTCCCACCTCTTTAATCAAGTTTGGGCTTTATTAATAAAAATAAATTTCCATCTCTTGTAGCAATGCTCTAATGGCTATTTTCCATAGATCATGACTATTTTATTAATAAAAATAAATCGGTCTTTATATATATATATATATAAATATATATTTACACATTCTCATTGTCTATTATAGTTAAATTTGTCAAATAACTAAAATTCATTTTAAGTAGAGGTGGTTGTACACTTCACCATCAAATCTAGTAGTAAAAGTTCAAGTTCCCACCAAATGCATTTGATAAGATTGCACTTGAATGAATCTTGAATATCTGTAAAAATAATAACCATATCAATGGGTTATTGAAAGTATATTGAATGAGAACTTAGACGCTCAAGTTGAACAAAAGTAATGCATGAAAATTGGGACGTTGAAAAAAATAAGTATTAGTTTTTTTTTTTCTTTTTTTTTTTGTTGTACCTTGATTGTTGGAGATCTTCACTATTTATAGTTCTATGCAAGGATTTTACAGTAAATTTGTAAATGATAAATTTAATATGGGTGTGATATGTGGAATGCTATTTTATTGACACCTAATTGGTGTTGGTGTGAGAGGTTGTATGTATCTTAGTTCTCCTTATGCTTATACATGTCCTTCACTCATTTTCAATTGGTCAATGCATTTGACACCTATACAAAACTATCTTATAACAAAGTTAAAAACCGTATCATTTTTCCCAAGTTGCCATCTGAGAGCAAAACTAAAAATCGTATTTTTTTTCCTCAACCTGTCAAATCTATGAAGAATCGAGATGCGTTCGATGTAAAAGGAAAAAAGTACATATGTTTGATAAATTGTTAGCAAGAGAAAAATAAATAAATAAATATATTTATATTTATAAGGGTATTATTAAAAAAAGAGTGGATGTTTATAATAATGATTTAATTTTTGAATATTATAAATGAGTATACTTATAAAATGAGTGTATAAATTATATTTATGAATGGTAATAATTTGTATCAAATAAATAAAAAAATCTTGGGCAAAACAGTAGAATGCAGCCCATAAATATCAATTGACTATAGTACCTTTAAAAAAATCATTTGATAGGAAAAATTAATTAAATACAAATTCATGCCACGGCGCTGTTGCTGCTGTATGACATGATATATGTGGATGAGCTGCATAATAAAACTATCATTGACATATAGGTGTCATGTCAATTACTAATCTTGTTCACACTCATTATTAGAAGTTAGTTGAGAATAGGGATAGGCGTTTTTAGGGTCGGGTTAGATTGGGTTGAAAGTCTCTTAAATTAACACGGGTCAACCCAACCTAACCTAATCAATTCTTCAACCCTACCTAATAATAATCAGGTTGGATTGGATTGAGTTGTTTAGTTTAGCATTTCACATTAGATTTCCAATTCTAAACAACAGAAATCCTAATGCCACCAAAATCCAGCACCAAAAATAAATATACCACAACTCTTATATCACTTAACACAAATAATTCATCTGCCTTATATTTTAAACCTAAATTTACACGATTTATTGTGCAATAGGCAGGAAAAAGAAAAGCAGAAAAACAAAAATAAAAGCAGAAAAACTAAAGCATTGGGGGACTCTCCTTAGTAACAAATCACACATATACCAACACCAATACTAAAGCACTTAATTCTAATATGGTACCTAAACAGATTCTTTTTCTTGGTTCATTCTATACACTCTATATAGACAAGCAATTTTCAGTCACCGATAGTCATATCATGCATCAATTTATGTTGATGAAGGACCTGAAGGTGTCAATATACTAAATCCAATACCATTTTCAATTGATATGGTGCTTAGATAGGTAAGAATAGATTTGAGATTCCTTCAACCTCTTCTAGAAAATGCCACTTTGAATATGCTTCTCTTACCAGATTCTCTATATAGGTCCGCAAATACAGAACATAAATAATTATATTACAAAATTGTAGCATGATAACAAAATAAACAACATATTCAAAAACCAGATATACAATGCAAACCAGAAAAAAAAATCTCAATTTAAATTGCAGATTTTACACATAAAAAAAAAACAACAATAAAACAAAAATTATCCTGATCTTGCATGTCTAAAACTACTCATCCAACAAATAAAGCTATATCTAAACATTTTTTGCAGCAAGTTCATGTCCTAATAGATCATCGATCAAATTACAATCAAACATTTTGAACAAAACAGATCAGAAACTGATAAGATCAAACAGTTACTCCAAAAACAAATCACAACAACAATCGAGATTCAAACAACATGCATCGGATCGAAATCGAAACTCTCTAGTTTTGCCAAGCTCAAGCTACAATTGCCGTGGAGCGGAGTGATCGTCGGCGAAGTGACCATAAAAAACAGTGTGAAGGAGGTCGGAGACTGTTATGGAAAGGCATGAGCCCAGGTCCACTAGGCCCAAACATGCTCCTACCTGGTTGGCAGATTATTACCACTAGAATTATAGGTGTCTATGAGCTGCTCTGTTATTCTTTTTGTTGCCCAACGTTGCTTTCTGTTATTAGTGTTTTGGTGGCTGAAATGTTTGTTAGCCAGGTGTCTCTTTATTGTTGGTTTCCTCTAAAGTTGGTGTCTCCAGCTATATATGCATGTATTGCTTTTAGAATGAATCAATGAAAAATATTCCAGAACTCACTCTCTCTCCCTTAATATTCTGGAGGCTTGCACATCCTCGAATTTGTGCTTTTGGTTCTTAATATTTGGTGCTCTCAACATGGATAGCTGGAGACACCAACTTTAGAGGAAACCAACAATAAAGAGACACCTGGCTAACAAACATTTCAGCCACTAAAACACTAATAACAGAAAGCAACGTTGGGCAACAAAAAGAATAACAGAGCAGCTCATAGACACCTATAATTCTAGTGGTAATAATCTGCCAACCAGGTAGGAGCATGTTTGGGCCTAGTGGACCTGGGCTCATGCCTTTCCATAACAGAGACAGGAGGCTGTGGAGTGGCTAAGGTTGACCAAAGTGGAGGGTGGACCGAGGATGGTAAATACTAGTTGGGTCACATACTCTGGGGTCTGTGGAGGAAATGAAGAACTAGAGAAATGTGATCGGCGGTGGAGGGTGGACTATGGAGGAAAAAGAGAAATGGCGAGTGCAGGAAACAGAGAAATGATGGAAAGGGGAAGCGGTCAGAGCCACCATTTTTCGTTTATATGCTATCGGGTCGGGTTAAGTAATCGAGTTGTCATCTAACCCAAAACACAGTCCGGATTGTTTTTATTTAAATGTGGTTACCTGACCTAACCCAATAAAAAATGATTAGGTTGGATCGGATAATTCGGATTGGGTTAAAAATACTCATCCCTAATTGGGACTTGACAGAATAGAATACATTTGGCTAGATTAAATCTTGTTCTTGTATATAAAGTTGATTTTATAATGGATTTTAGCAAGATTGAGACTTTTAAAATACATTATAGGCCTAAATCTAACCCTAGCTTGCACGTCCTAAACACTAAACATACTCATGTGGATTTAATTTTAATTAAATATTTCAGCCCAATTACTTTAGTTAAAGCTAATCATGAAATAAAACATACTAAGACCTAATAACATAACAAAGTCTAATATTTTAAGGAACTAAATAAACTAATCTTAACTTAAGTCCATTAAATCCCTTTCAACGCAGCCTATTTTAAATTATGTAGCCCATAACACAAATTAGGCTCAAATAACTTCAATTTGCCTCCAATTGCCTATCAAGCATTCAATATTGTTGAACCTGAACTTAACCTTGAATTGAATATTATTTTGAAGCCTTGTGTCCTTTCCATGCCATCCAATTCATGTAGTGTAAGACTCTTAGCCCAAATCTCTTAAATCAACTCATTTAAAGCTTTATTCATCTTCTTAAATTGAGCCCTTGTTATTGGTCCACTGTTGATGTACAAAGGTTCATTAGACTTGCTTTCTTAGTTTTTATCATTCCGTCTCTTTTCAAAAGGATTTGTCCTTAAATCGGTATCTGCATCAAATTCAAAAAGAGAAAGATCATAAACATTAAAAGTTGCACTAACATTGTACTCATCTTGCAAATCTATCTTGTACACATTGTCATTGATGCATTCAAGTACTTGAAATGGACCATCACCACGCGATTGCAATCTATCTCTTCTCAAAAGGATTTGTCTTCAAATCAGCACCTGTATCAAATTCAAAAAGGGAAAGATCACAAACATTAAAAGTTGCGTTAATATTATACTCATCTTGCAAATCTATCTTGTACACATTATTATTGATGCATTCAAGTACTTGAAATGGACCATCACCACGCGATTGCAATTAGATTTTTGTAGTTCAAGAAACATCTTTTTACGTATATGCACCCAAACCTAATCTCTTAGTTTAAACACAACATTTTTTTGCCATTTTAGCTTGAGTAGCATATTGTTCAGTTTTCCTCTCAATATGTTGCCTGACCTTCTAATATAATGGTCGAAGAAAATTAGTTTTCTTCATACCATCCAAGTTAGCTCTATCCACCACTAGTAAAGGTATTAAATCAAATGAAGTAAGTGGATTAAAACCATACATAACCTTAAATGGTGAACAATTAGTAATTGAATGCACCCTCCCTAGATCTAAATGGAAAAATTGTTTTTGAATTTAATACTAAAACGTGAATTTTAAAAATATTTCTAAACAAAAAAAAATGCCCACAATGCTAGTAACAACAATTAATAATTAAATTAATAAGATCTAATTTTATACTGCATTAAGATTGAATTGATTCTTTTTTATTTGTAGATTTTTTACCACTTGATCTTCCTTACTATGATTTTTCACAAAAGAAACTCTACATGGGCACAATCTCGAAAAATCAAATCGATAAATCTTTTCACAAAAGAAAATTATATAGAAATCAAAAAACAATTTTTTTGATTTCCTTTTGAGATGGGATGATACGATGTTTTTTATTAACGAATTTTTTTTTTTCAAATAGCCAAAAATTCTCCTCTATTTAATTAATTACTTAATAAAATACTCTGTTATAATGATAAGTTAGAGTTTTTCAATTTAACAAAGAATCTAATTTGCTTTTTAAATTGAAAGATTTAGTTCATTTCTAATGTGCAATCAAATTCTTTATTGGCTTATAACTCTTTATTTTTAATTTAATTTACTATGGAATTCAATTCCAATTAAATTGAATTACTATTTTCATTAAATAATTGAATGATTTTCATTAAATTAAATGATTCTAAATTATAAATAATTTAATGACATCATTTAAAATTAAACCCATAATCTCTATAGATAATTAAATAATTAATAATTAATTAATTATATTTAAATAATTAGATTATTTAAATAATCCGTGAAGGTGTCTATAAAACTTATATGCACACTAGTTCATGAAAGAACCATCAATGTGATCATTGAGAGATCAGAGATCAATGGGACAACCCATTCAACTGCCAGAAGGCGTACTAGAGATGCTATGCAATTCATCAGTCGGCTGCTGCCGATCGATTAACAGGATGATCTTACCTTAACCTTTTCTAGGAACGAAGCCACCAAGATACTCAACTCACATCATGATGCCTTGGTTATAGGACTGTACATAGCCAGTTGTTTGACAAAGCACATTTTGATCGACAACGGGAGTGTTGTACATGTTCCTTTTTTGTCAATATTTAAAGAGGTGAAAATTGATGAGCTAACATAAATAGATGGTCGACGCTCCTAATAAGGTTCAACAGTGAACAAAAAAACATCGTTGGAGAAATTGTGTTGCCGATCTATGCAGAAAGAGTTAACCTTTACACCAAATTCTTGGTCTTAGACGTCAGTACAACCTACCACATCATCATAGGTCGACCTTGTATTCACTAGACTGGAGCTACCGAAAACCCAAAGAAAAAGCCCCCAATATCATCAATTATCATCAATCCAAAATCAAATATCATCAATCAAATCCAACATAATCAATCTCCCACAAAACCATCAAACCCAAATAATTAGTAGTCATCAACCGTTGAAAACAAAAAAATAAATGAATAAATAAATAAAGGAAAAAAAATATCTGAGGTAAACCCAGACTTTAACTATCGAACCCAAACCTTCTTCAATTAGGCACCATTTCCATCACTGGGTTTTGAAACTTATTTTTGAGTTTCCAAATTAGTGTTACAAGTGGTAGTGGTATCGTCAACGAACAGGTAGATGGAAAGATAGAGAGGTAAATGAAAGAGCGAGGTGGAGAACTCAAATAGTAGTACTTATAGAACCACCATTACTAGGTCTGAAGCTTATCATTAATAAAGGCTCAAAATCTGGTGAAACCCTTGAATTGAAACCCAGATATCTAATCCGAATCGGTCGATCAAACATGGAAACACCTTTTGCATCAATGAAGAGGGCACCTCATCCAAGCACTTGTTTATCGAATCCAATAGACCTAAATTCATGAAATGACACCATCCTTAACTCCACTGATCTCCCTCCCAACACTACCATTGACCTTTATCAAGATGACGCCATTAAAATCGGTGAGAATAGAATGGCGATGGAGAGAGAAGAGTGAGGACAGCAGCGAGGAGCAATGACGGAGGGATGGTCGCGATGTCGTGCTGGAGTGTAGGTGGCGGTGGTATCATCAACAAGGAGGTAGACAAAGACAAAGGTAGATGAGAGCGAGAGGTGGAGAAGAGAGAGAAAGAAGTTGGTTTTTTATTTTTAGTTTTCAATTATTATTAGACTGAATTACAATTTACCCTCCTAATTGAAACATTTTTACGGACGGAGCAATACTTTCATCTTTATTACAATTTACCCCCTTACTGTTAATGAATTCAGTTACACTTAACCGAGAGAGGGGTAAAATTGTCTTTTGATATTAATTTTATTTATTTTTTATTTTATTCAGTTACAATCATAATCTCAACCATTCAACAGATTAATGAAAACTCAAAAAATAATCCCAAACATCATCAACCATCATCAATCAACTGGCCAACTTCATAATCCACTTCTAAAAACCCAAAAAGTGACCTCAAACATCATCCATCAAACCCAACATTATCAATCTCCCACAAAACCATCAAACCCAACATCATCTAGAATCAAAACCATCAAACTGAAAACTGAAAAAAATATATATATACCTAGATTCTGGGTTCATCAGAGGGAAGGGTTCACGAACGAACCCAGCTGGGTTCATTAGGAACCCAGATCTGGGTTCGTCCAGGAACCCAGACTGGGTTCGTCCAGGAACCCAGACTGGGTTCCTGACGAACCCAGATCTGGGTTCCCATCAGCGAACCCAGCTGGGTTCGTCAGGAACCCAAATCTGGGTTCCTGAGAACGTTCACCAGTGAACCCAGATCTGGGTTCCCGTCACGAACCCAGATCTGGGTTTGCTGACAAACCCAGAGAAGAATAACAGAAGAGAAAAAGAAGAAGAATGGAAAAAGAAGAAGAATGGAAAAAGAAGAAGAAGAAGAAGTGATGAACCCAGATCTGGGTTCCCGTCAGCGAACCCAGATCTGGGTTCCCGTCACGATCTGGGTTCGCTGACGAACCCAGAGAAGAATAACAGAAGAGAAAAAGAAGAAGAAGGGAAGAAGAAAAAGAAGCGAAAGAAGAAGGGAAGAAGAAGAAGAAACGGAAGAAGAGGAGAAGAAGGGAAGAAGAAGAAGAAGCGGAAGAAGAAGAAGAAGCGGAAGAAGAGGAGAAGAAGAATGAGAACAGTAGAATGAGAGACAGATGAGTTGACCGGAGTATATAGTTGGTCAACTCCAGTCAAAGGGCAATATCGTCTCCAGTCAAAGGGCAATATCGTCTTTTTATCATTTTTGTATCGTTTGCCGTTAAATGTAACGAATCTTACTAACGGTAGGGGGGTAAATTGTAATAAAGATGAAAGTATTGTTCCGCCCGTAAAAGTGTTTCAATTAGGAGGGTAAATTGTAATTCAGTCTTATTATTATTATTATTATTGTTTTTTATTCGGTTAACTGCATCAATTTCACCCACTAAGGGTATTTTGGTCTTTTTGCTATATTTACATTATTCATTGTTAAATATAACCAACATTTACTAACGGTAGGGGATTAATTGTAATAAAATAGAAAACTTTAATATGTTTGCACATAATATATACATATATATATTTATAGTTGAATCGCAATTTGTCCAAACTGGAATAGAAATCACACAACGCACGCACATATAACTAGAAAACTTTGAAACTGAAATGAAAATCTCAAACCTACACGTAGTGGAAAACTTTAAAACTGAAATGGAAATCACATACAAACATTTTTGGAAAACTTTCAAACAAAAATAGAAATTACACACATACATAATGGGAAAACTTTGAAATTAACTGAGACCGAAATAACAAACACATATAATTGGAAAACTTTGAAACTAAAGATAGTCAAAAAAGAAAAAGAGGAAGCAATAGATATTTTTTGGGCAGTTATGAAACCTTAGATTTTTGTGGGACATTAACTTAGAGTTAAATGATTTTATTTTTAATAATAGAATACAATGATGAATTTCAGCAAGCTAGAATGGACGTATGATCCATAAGACAAATAAAAAATGGGTGGGGATTACCCCCAATAAAAATTATTAGAACACTCATTTTTCTGAAAATATTTATATGACAAAATTATCTCTAAATAAAATTATAAAGAAGGACAAATATAAATTAGCAAAACAATATATGTATATATATATATATATATATATAGTTTACTTTTGCAACCTGAAATAATTTTCTTTTTCCCTTCTTAGTTAAGAACGAAACAAACAGAATTTCATAAATATTCCTAAAAAACTACAAAATAAGTTTATGAATCTTTATATATATCAAATACTGTTTCTTTCAAATTTTTGTTTATCATTCATTTAAAAGTAAAGGTTGACCAAAATACAAAATAAGTCTCATTCTTAACAGCAAATTTAGTGGCTTCAATCTTCGACAATGGGTGCTTCTTCTTTTTCTTGATAAAGTGTAAGACTAAGGTTAGGATTAAGAATTTATGTTTAAGAGAAGTAAAAACAAAAATTAAAGATAATAAGTTTGTTTTAATTTAATATAATTAACTTTGTTTAATATAGGAAAGTTCATTTTAAAGGAATAAAATTAATTTGTTTCTATACGGTTTTATTGATGTATTTTTGGGTGTTTATACTAATTTGTACATTTTTAAATTTAATCAATAGATCTATCAGTAATTTGGGTGTGGAAATTTGATTTGTGAGTGGCAATATCTACACCCATGAAACATTGCATATAAATTTTTAAAATGTATATGGCAGCCAAATCCTTTATTTAGTAGAGAGAGAATGGCACACGTTATTTAGCTTCTAACTTTTTAATCCATTGCTTTTTGTGGACCCTTAGTTAGATAAGAATTTAATGATTTATTTTAAATAAAAAAAAATACAATGACTAAATTTCAACAAGCAAAACCTCATCCCCATATCCTTTTTTACCATTTCACCTTGTTTGATCAAAAATTTATATATATATAAAATAATAATTAAAAGCTTTCACAAAATAATATTATAAAATTTTAGCATACTGAATCTACAATTTTTCAACATATGAAATGTATAACATTGTACAATAATTACAATCCTATATATGTTCAAAATCTACAATTATTTTCAAAAATTTCCAAAATCCTCCAAATCTAAAATTTTCAAAATCTCTTCCATAATAGGGATTTAGGGCCCATTGATAATTCAATTTTCTAGTATGATCCATAAGATAAAAAAAGAAATTGTGCTATATTGATCCGCTGAATTTGATACAGTTAGTTACATAACAATTTAATGATTTATTTTAAATAAAAAAAATACAGTGTCTAAATTTCAACAAGCAAAACCTCATCCCCATTTCCTTTATTATCATTTCACCTTGTTTGACCAAAAATTTATAAATATATATATAATTAAAAGCTTTCACAAAATAATATTATAAATTTTAGCATACTAAATCTATGATATTTCAACATATGAAATAACATTGTACAATAATTACAATCCTATGTATCTTCAAAATCTATAATTATTTTCAAAAATTTCAAAATCTCCAAAATCCAAAATTTTCAAAATCTCTCCCATAATGGAGATTTAAGGCCCATTGACAACTCTAATTTCTAGTATGATTCTTAATATAAAGAAAAAATTTGTGTGATATCAAGATCTACTGAATTTTATACAATTAGTTAGATAAAAATTTAATGATTTATTTCAAATTAAAAAAAAAAAAAAATACAATGACTAAATTTCAACAAGCAAAACCTCATCCCCATTTCCTTTAATGCCATTTCACCTTGTTTGACCAAAACTTTATATATATAAAATATATATATAATTAAAAGCTTTCACAAAATAATATTATAAAATTTTAGCATACTAAATCTACAATATTTTAACATATGAAATGCATAACATTGTACAATAATTACAATCCTATATATCTTCAAAATCTACAATTATTTTCAAAAATTTCCAAAATCCCCCAAACCTAAAATTTCTAAAATCTCTGCCATAATGTGGATTTAGAGCACAATAACAATTTTAATTTCTAGTATGATCCATAAGTTAAGGAAAGAAATTGTGTAATATCAAGATCTGCTGAATTTGATACAATTAGTTAGATAAGAATTTAATGATTTATTTTAAATAAAAAAATACAATAACAAAATTTCAACAAGCAAAACCTCATCCCCATTTCCTTTATTACCATTTCACCTTGTTCGACCAAAAATTTATAAAATATATATATAATTAAAAGCTTTCACAAAATAATATTATAAAATTTTAGCATGCTAAATCTTCAATATTTCAATATATGAAATGCATAACATTGTACAATAATTACAATCCTATATATCTTCAAAATCTACAATTATTTTCAAAAATTTCTAAATCTCCAAAATTAAAAATTTCCAAGATCTCTCCCATAATGGGGATTTAGGGCCCATTAATAACTCTAATTTCTAGTATGATCCATAAGATAAAGAAAGAAATTGCGTGATATCAAGATCTACTGAATTTCAATAATTAATTAGATAAAAATTTAATGATTTATTTTAAATAAAAAAAAAAAATACAATGACTAAATTTCAACAAGCAAAACCTCATCCCTATTTCCTTTATTGTCATTTCACCATGTTTGACCAAATATTTATAAAATATATATGTAATTAAAAGCTTTCACAAAATTATGTTATAAAATTTTAGCATACTAAATCTACAATATTTCAATATATGAAATGCATAACATTGTACAATAATTTCAATCCTCTATGTCTAAAAAATCTACAATTATTTTCAAAAATTTTCAAAATTTCCAAAATCTAAAATTTCTAAAATCCCTCCCACAATAGGGATTTAGGGCCCATTGACAATTCTAATTTCTAGTATGATCCATAAGATAAAGAAAGAAATTGTGTAATATCAAGATCTGCTGAATTTGATACAATTAGTTAGATAAGAATTTAATGATTTATTTTAAATAAAAAAAAATATAATGACTAAATTTCAACAAGCAAAGCCTTATCCCTATTTCCTTTTTGCCCATTTCACCTTGTTTGACCAAACATTTATAAAAAATAATAATAATAAAATAACATGCAATTAAAAGCTTTCACAAAATAATATTATAAAATTTTAACATACTAAATACATAAGATTTCAACATATGAAATACATAACATTGTACAATAATTTCAATCCTATATATCTTCAAAATCTACATTTTTTTTTTCAAATATTTCCAAAATCTATAAAATCTAAAATTTCCAAAATCTCTCCCCTAATGTTGGGGCCGATTGACAATTCTAATTTCTAGGATGATCCATAAGATAAAGAAAGAAATTGTGTAATATCAATATTTGCTGAATTTGATACAATTAGTTAGATAAGAATTTAATGATTTATTTTAAATTAAAAAAAAAGACAATGACTAATTTCAACAAGCAAAACTTTATCCCCATTTCCTTTATTACCATTTCACCTTGTTTAACCAATTTTTTTTTTTTTTTTAAAAAAACATATAATTAAAAACTTTCACAAAATAATATTATAAAATTTTAGCATACTAAATCTACAATATTTCAACATATGAAATACATCACATTATACAATAATTACAATCCTATATATCTTCAAAATCTATAATTATTTTCAAAAATTTTCAAAATATGCAAAATCTAAAATTTACAAAATCTCTCCCATAATAGGGATTTAGGGCCATTTACAATTCTAATTTCTAGTATGATCCATAGGATAGAGAAAGAAATTGTGCAATAGCAAGATTTGCTGAATTTGATACATTTATATGTAATTGCAAATTTCCAAACTGAAATGGAAACATTAGGAAATGCAAACCATCAAAGATTGTTTCCCAAATTTACATGCACCATCGATTATTCTATGTATTTGTCAGACACTACTATTTATAAATAGCTTCAAAAACCATGATCTTCACAACAATTATATTTCGCAGTATCATCTGCACAAACAACTATTTTTTGTTGTTTCATTTAGATATAGATAGCAGATATTCATTCACCATGAAAGGCCTCAGAGTTTTTACTTTTCTTTTGCTTGTTTTGGTCATTATTGCTGGTATATTTTTCATATCTAATATTTTTGTTTTGTTTTTTTTTTTTAATTGTGTATCTTGAATTTGTAAGTATGAAGAGACTAGATAGTAGCTGTCTCCGTAAAACACTTCGTAACTATAATAAGAGCAGATTTAAGATTGTTTTCATTTATGAAAAAATTATTTATTTTATAAATTTTCAACGATAAGGTGTTTGATAAAAAATTAGTTTTCGAAACATCCGCCTATTTATATTTTAAGTGAATTATAATAACTTAATTTATAAGTAATTATTTTATAAGTAGAAGCAATTCCAACGTAGCCTTCCATATGATAGTATGACCGTATTGAATGTTTGTGGCAGGAAATGAAGTTGAGAAGGCACGAGCACAAGGAAAGTGTAATAAAAAATTGTATATTAAAGGAGTACAATGCAATACAACGCCGTGCGAGAGTGCTTGTAAGAGAATGTATGGACCACTTACTCGCGGATTTTGTTTCTCATTCCACGAGCCAAACGACACTTGCCTCTGTCATCTTGCTAATTGCATATCCTCTTGATAAATTTCTCATCTCTTTAATCAAGTTTGGGCTTTATTATTTATTCTCATGCATACCTGTAACCATGATCTAATGGCTATTTTCCATACATCATGGCTATTTTATTAATAAAAATAAATCAATCTTTATACATATTTATATACACATTCTCATTGTCTATTATAGTTAAATCTATCAAATAACTTAAGTTCATTTTAAGTAGAGGTAGTTGTACACTTCACCATCAAATCTAACAGTAAAAGTTTAAGTTTCCACCAAACACATTTGATAAGATTGTACTTGAATGATCTCGAATATATGCAAAAATAATAACCATATCAATGGGTTGCTGTAAGTGTTTTGAATGAGAACTCAGATGATCAAGTTGAACAAAAATAATTCACAAAAATTGGGATGTTGAATAAAATAAGTATTAGTTTTTTGTTGGTCGTACCTTGATTGTTGGAGATCTTCACTATTTATAGTTTTACGGAAGGTATTATAGTAAATTTGTAAATGATAAATTTAATATGGGTGTGATATGTGGAATGCTATTTTATTGACACCTGATTGGTGATGGTGTGAGACGTGTACGTGTCTTAGTTCTCCGTATGCTTACACATGTCCTTCTCTCATTTTCAATTGGTCAATGCAGTTGACACCTATACAAAGCTATCTTACAACAAAGTTAAAAATCGTTTCATTTTTCCCAAGTCGCCATCTAATAGTAAAGCTAAAAATCGTATGTTTTTTCTCAACGCATCAAATCTACGAAGAATCTAGATGCGTTTGATGTAAAAGGAAAAATGTACAGATGTTTGATAAAATGTTAACAAGAGAAAAATAAATAAATAAATTTATATTTATGAGGGTATCATTGAAGTGAGAGTGGATGTTTATAATAATAATTTAATTTTTAAATTTTATAAATAAGTATATCTGTATTTATACTTTATAAAATGAGTGTATAAATTATATTTATGAATGATAATAATTTGTACCAAATAAATAAATAAAAAAATCTTGGGCAAAACAATAGAATGCAGCGCATAAATATCAATAGACTATAGTACCCTTAAAAAAAATCAATTGATAGGAAAAATTAATTAAATATAAATTCATACCATCGTGGTGTTGCTGCCATATGACATAATATATCTAGATGAGCCGCAGAATAAAACTATCATTGACATATACGATTCATGTCAATTACTAATCTTGTTCACACTCATAATTAGCAGTTAGTTGGGACTGGGGGTGGTCACTTTTGGACTTGGGTTAGATTGAATTGAAAATCTCCCAAACTAACGTGGATTGGGTTGAAAAATTTTTAATCCAACTCAATCCAATCCAATCTAATCCAATCAATTCTTCAATCCAATCCAATAGTAGTCAAATTGAATTGAGTTGATTAGTTTGACATTTCACAGTAGATTTCCAATTCTAAACAATAGAAATCATAATGCCATCAAAATCCAGCACCAAAATGAATATACCACAACTCTTAAATCACTTAACACAAATAATTCATCTGCTTATATTATAAACCGAAATTTACACGATATTATTGTGCAATAGGCAGGAAAAAGAAAAGCAGAAAAACAAAAACACAAGCAGAAAAACTAAAGCATTGGGGGACTCTCCTTAGTAACAAATCACACATCTACCAACACCTATACTAAAACATTTAATTCTAATGTGGTGCCTAAACAGATTCTTTTTCTTGGTTCATTCTATGTACTCTATATAGACAAGTAATTTTAAGTCACCGATAGTCATATCATGCATCAATTTATGTTGATGAAGGACCTGAAGGTGTCAATATACTAAATCCAATACCATTTTGAATTGATATGGTGCTTAGGCAGGTAGGAATAGGATTTGAGATTCCTTCAACATCTTCTAGAAAATGCCACTTTGAACATGCTTCAAAAACTGTTGCATAACATAAATAATTATATTACAAAATTGTTGCATGCTAACACAATAAACAACATATTCAAAAACCAGATACACAATGCAAACCAGAAAAAAATCTCAATTTAAATTGCAGATTTTACACATGAATCAATTAAATTGCAGTAAAAAAAAAATAATAAAACAAAAATAAAACAAAAATTATCCTGATCTACTACTCATCCAGCAAATAAAGCTATATCTAAACAATTTTTGCAGCAAGTTCATGTCCTAATAGATCATCGATCAAATTACAATCAAACATTTTGAACAAAACAGATCAGAAACTGATAAGATCAAACATTTACTCCAAAAATAAATCACAACAATCGAGATTCAAAGAACATTCATTGGATCGAAATCAAAACACTCACCGGCTCTCTAGTTTAGCCAAGCTCAAGCCGCAATTGCCGTGGAGCGGAATGACCATTGGCGAACTAGAGAAATGAAGAACAAGTGCGGTGGAGGGTGGTCTATTTAAATGTTGTAACCCAACCCGATAACAGTTCGGGTTGTATAAAAACAACCTGAACCACGTTATTTAAATGTTGTAACGCGACCCAACCCAACAAAAAATATCAGGTTGGGTCGAGTTATTCGGGTTGGGTTAAAAATGCTCACCCTTAGTTGAGACTTGAAAGAATAGAATGCATTTGGAAAGTTTAAATCTTGTTCTTGTATATAAAGTTGATTTTATAATGGATTTTAGCAAAATTGAGACTTTTAAAGATACATTTCAACATTATTAACATCAAGTGGCTATGAATTATACAAGTTATATTTATTATGTTATTGTAGGAACAAAAATAATCTTATGTCGAAGCATATCATATTAGTCTTCACATAAGTTAAATAAAATAAGAACAGAGTTACTACGAACACTATATATCAATATGACACCCATAACTAATATTGAATAAAAAACCCCAAGGAAGTTTAATTCAGGTTAAAATCAAAAAGAACATATATCTTGACCCAATAATTAGATAACCATGAATCAAAGTAATAATGTTGTCACTCCCAATAACTAGGAAGAATGAGGAAGATAAGTTGCCAAGATTGAATTATGCTGTTAGCTGAGGTTTTGACCTACTTGACAGCTTGTCAAAATATTATACTATGTTAGCTAAGGTTCCGACTTATTGGATATAGCTCGCTAAGATTGTTTTATGCTGTTAGCTAAGGGTTCGACCTATTGGACAGCTCGTCAGAATATCATGATGTTAGCTGAGGTTCTGATCTACTGGTCAACTCGCCAGAATATCATGCTGTTAGCTGAGATTTTGACCTACTGGATAGCTTACCAAAATATCATGCTGTTAGCTGAGATTTTGACCTACTGGATAGCTTACCAAAATATCATGCTATTAGCTGAGGTTCCGACATACTGGACAGCTCGCCATAATGTTATTGTAACATTCATTTTCGATCCTTGTACGAAACATTGTAAACTTTTATTTATGTATAATGAAATGATTTGAAGTATTCAGGTGTGAAAATTGAATTTCCAGAATAATTCTCGGGTAGTTCGGAATTAATTAATAAAATTCTCGAAAAGTACAAATATAATAAATTAGGTTATAATATAACTTTCAAATAGTTCAGAGGCAAATAATAAAATTTTGAGTGGACTGGAGATGATTTTGAATGTAAATTTTAATTTTAGTATGATTTTTGGGTGAAACGGAAAAGATTAATAAAATTTTCGAATAGTCTAAATATATGAATTGAGTTCCGTTAGAATTCTCAAATAGCTCGGATGTGTATTGAATTTTAGTAGAATATCCAGATGTGTAAATCAAATTTTAGTAATAATTTTCGGATGGATCGGAAGCGATTACGAAATCGAAAAGTATGGAAGAATTCATGAAAATGGACAATTGATGTGCATGGAAGGGAGGAACGGATGCATGTGTGACACGTGTTTCATGCATAAAGAAAATGAGACAAGTGTGAGGAAAATGTAGTAGATTGATGACAAGTGTTGATTAACTAGAATAGTGTTGATTAACTAGAATAAATATATAAAGTTAAAATGTATGAAGCAAGAAAGAAAGCATGTACATTTTGGTCAACATAACTCAAAATTGAAGCAAAAGAGAAAGCCAAAAAGAGAGCACGGTAAAGAGGGATGGTTTGATCGAGAGAAATCAAAGGTAGGAGTAGCTAGTTTTGGAGACTAATTTGAGAGGTTCTTCTATACATGCAAAGAGAGGTTTGGTCAACAAGGAAGAGGACCTGCTGCCGTGAATATGTAAAAGAAGACAACAAGTATTTTGAGTGATTTTGAAGCTATTTTTTAAGGGATTCAACACATGCATGAGGTATACACCAAACTAGAAGCAAAATTCAACAATTTGAGATTAGTTTAAAAGGTAAAATTAAGTTTTCCATAAACTAGCTTGTGAAGATTTTGGATTTATGTTTTTTTATATCTTGGTTGTGATTTTATGTTTGGGTTTTAGGATTTGAAACCTCATTAGTGTGGAGGTTCATTTGCATATGATTTTGGTGTGGCTTTTAGAGAAAAATTGATGTTTGACTTTGGGTAGCTTTCGGCCAAAGGATGGATTTGATGATTTAATTGAATTTAAGTGTTTTGCCATGAGTTTTTGTATAATATTGATGTGTAAAATCTTGATGGAATGTTGGAAATGTTTGGGTGTGTAATTCGGCCAAGGAAGGGATTTCATGGTCTAAATTTAGTTCAAGTTATTTGAGTGATTTTTGTACTTGAAAATGTGTTTAAATATGGAGTTTTGATGTTAAAATTAGAAGTGAAACTTTGAGTAATGAGCTACCATATTGATATTAAGGTGATAGAAAATTGTTTTGGATGTTTTGAATGAGGTTAAGGGCTGATTTGATGATGAAAAATAGCTTGGAAATTAAAAGAAATGCATTAAAATGTGAATGACAACTTTGCGACCAAACTTTGGTTAATTGATAAAGGTGATATGTTATGATTTGGATTTGCATTTACACCTTTAGATATATGTTTAAATGTAATTTAGATGAGAAAATAATAAAATGAGATTAATGCTATTTTTATGTTAGGTTCGGCCAACAAGGACCAATAGAATTCAAAAATGTGTTGACTTCATTGACATGAAATTTAGACTTGAAATGAGGTGTTTTGCATGTTTAAATGTTAAGAAATTTGAACGGAAAGTAAACGCGAATAATTAGCGTTATTACGACTTGAAAAAGGGTGTTCCAAAATCTTTAAGTAATTAAATGTTTATGTGATTGAATGCTTGTCGATGGAAATGCATTTATGAATAAATTAGTTATGACATTACTTATAGTAGAATGTTAAAACATATAGGTAACAAGAAGGCAAAGAAATTCGAAGTCGTAAATATATCGTGAGCTAGGAAATCGAGGATTTTCCGTGAATTAGAAATCGGTGAGTGTAAATTAATTTACTAAATGATAAATGCATTTTAGTTTATTTAACGTGAATGTAAAGTTAGTTTATAAAAGCTAAATGCATTTTTAGTATGCTTCCATAATGCTTTTATGAATATTGAAACATCATGAAACTTAAATGAGTTTTATGAAAGAAATGTTTATAGCATGAAATTGTTGAAGAAATATGTTTTTATGTTTTTAGTAAAAATGTGAAAGCAATATATTTTTATGAATGATTATTTTAGTATATAAACTAAATTTCCAAAGCAAAATGGAATGAAATTTTTCAAAACCGATGGTTACCCTAATCTCCATTATATGATCGAGATATGACTGAAGTACCTTATTGCGCATACATCATATCAGTGGGGGTTAAGTCCACTAACTATAGGTGGACCGAGTCTGTTACGTCATCCTCTGTGTGTATTTAAAGTACTATCATGACTGATGTCCTATGCAAGACGAGGTAAGATTCCGCAGTATAGTAGCTTATGACTAAGATTGACCGTCTCCTCCTCCGGTGTACTAGGACCCGGTGGTGATCATGATTTATCTGGGTTCCATTGGATATATATTTTATGAATGATGTTATACTTTACGAATTCATGTTTATGTTGTGAACATATTTCAAATGAAGCATGATATGGAATGAGTTTTACGATGTATGTATTTATGATTTCAAATAAATTGATATATATATATATATATATAACCACGAGATTTATAACTTGAATAAATTATTATGAAACTTAGATTTTTCCAAATGATTTTAGGGAGGATATACTTTTTTGAAAGAAAAGATTACAAGGAAATGTATAACATTCACTAAGCATTTTTAGCTCACTATTTCTTGTTTATTTTATGAAAAACCTCCCTTGGTGCAAGAACGAATACTCAAAGCAATAAATCTCTGGTGTAAAGCTAGGCGAGCATTTCGAAAGACTGCTACTATGAAATTAATGTAAATATTTTTATATTAATGAATATGCTGATTATAAATATTATCGATTTCTGGAAATGCTTGAGATTTTATGCATGATAATGTGTTTTAAATCTTTGAACTGATTTTGATTGATACATTTTAAATTGTGGTTGAGATTGGATTTTGAGATGGACTTGAGGTCCAAATTGGAAGTGGGGAAGAATATGTGCTTTTAAAACTATTTATAATTGATTTGTAGGTGTTTGAAAGGGTTAGAAATGTCGAAAAAACAGTCGTAGTGCTGCTAAAATTTTTTCACCCTGAATTTTAATTAATTAAGAAATGAAAATGTATTATGGTTTTACTCCACGGAGTCCTAGAATTAGTCACCAATATGAAGACTGCGAGGATTTTTGTTAGGGTATCGAGAGGGCTCCGTTCAGATCCTTATAGGGAAAATCTAGGTCTGGTCCTTTCAGTTATGTTGTTAGCTGAGGTTCTGACCTACTGGACAGTTTGCCAAAATATCATGTTGTTAGTTGAGGTTTCGAAATATTGGACAGTTCGCCAAAATGTTATGCTATGTTAGCTGAGGTTCCGACCTACTGGACATAGCTTGAAAACTTTTATTGTGATATGTTATCCTATGTTTCAACCTACTGGACATAGCTCGAAGAATTTTATGTTATGTTATCTTAGGTTCCAATCTACTGGATATAGCTTGAAGAATTCTATGCTATGTTATCCCAAGTTCCAACCTACTCGATATAGCTCGAAGAATTCTATGATATGTTATCCCAGGTTCCGACCTACTGGATATAGTTCGAAGAATTTTATTATGCTATGTTATCTTAAGTTTCGACCTACTGGATATAGCTCGAAGAAATTTATTACATTATGTTAACCCAAGTTCCGACCTACTAGACACAGCTTGAAAAATTTTATTGAACTATATTAGTTGAAGTTTCGAACTACTGGATATAGCTTGACGTAAAATTTTCGAATTAAGCTATTATTTGCTAGCTATGGCACGTCAAGATCAACGACCTCCTAAACACTTACCAAGTTTTATTGCCATTAATTTATGCGTTGATTATCTAACTTCTCAGTTTACAGAAAATTCAAAGACTCAGAAAAAATAAAGCAGAACAAAAGTATAAGACAACATTGAAGTAAATGTATTCAAAATAAACCTCGCAACAAGATAAAGCAGTTCAACAATACTAATCTCAAAATAAGGTCCCAAATCTTCATTACAAATGACCTTGCAAAGCAAGGTGAATGAATACAAACTCATAAAAAACTTCAAAGAAGAAAAAGATTTAACTCGACATGCAGCCTACTAGGAGCCTTGGCCTTGGAGGGCTGATTTCCTGAGCATTGTATCATTGGAAGCTGCATTTAAAGGTATTACAACCTGAATTATCTCATCCTAGGAGGTCGCACCTGATAGCTTTGCATTATGAGGAGTCACGTTTGGAATAGTTGAGGATCTAGTGGCTTGCTCCTTATACTTCTCCACCTCTGTGACCGCCTCCTCACCAAAGAAAGAGAAGTCCAGTTCGGGATGAACTTCCCATAAAGTGTAGAGGAAACTACTAGAGGTCTTTGATTCTGCTTCCTTCCTAGCTTTGTTGATTTCTTCCTTAGAAAAAGTGACATCCTTCTCAATAGCCTTAGCTCACTGCACTACTTTCTCCAGATCGCTCTTTGCCTTGCTCAATTCCTCTTCACTCTTGAGGAACTTGATGGTGAAGTCTATCTTCGCAATTGTATGAGTACTCTCCTTGTGAGCTAAAGCATCCTCAGCTTCCTTTCTAGCTTCCTTAATATTCTTCAGCTTAGTCAAAAAGAGTTGCTCGAAGTTCCTTACTCTCTCAACCTCCATAGTCATGAACGAAGGCTTGTTCGTCAACTTTTTCTTCTCGCTCTCGAACTCTTTCTCTTCCTCCTTAAAAGCCAAAACTTCATACACCTACTTCATCGTTCTTATAGCGGCCTGAAATGTAACAAGTTAATATTTAAACTAAGGAAGCAAAAAAGTAAGAAAGGTAAAGGTATTGGAGATTACCAGCAGTCCGTGGTGAGCTATGTAACCAGACAAGGCATCACCTCTTAAACCCTCTTTATTTAGGTTCTTGGTAGCGGTCCCTAAGATTTCGGGCAGTTGTCGAGGATGACGTTAATGTATATCCCTCTTGGCCCACCTTCGGGTTGCACCCTGGCCTGTGGTTTACCTCTTCTCTTTACGACCTCAGGCTGCTTACCCTTATCTGTTCGTGATCGCTTGGCCGAAGGATGCTTAGGCATTGACTTCTTTTTTGCTCCACTACTTAGAGTAGCTCGACAATAGAAGCTCTCACCTGCTCATGTCGAACCTCAACCACCTTTGGCTACGAGATGAGGACCTAGGCTTCTGAAGGTCCTAAAACCGATTTAGGGGTGATCACCTTAACAGAGGCAACAACTGAAGGGAGCTTATAGAGGGCGAACTTTACCATCCCTAAAGTTTCTTAAGGGACAAGAATGGTTTTTACTTTACCAACAGCTTCGAAGGCAAGAGCAAGCTCAAGTTCACCTCGAATTCCAATATCTCTCATGTTGTCAAGAAGCGCTGTTTAAAGGAGGAGATAGTTGTTAGACCCTAAGAAGCTCGTCGTCAAGTGTGTAATTGATTCTTCCTTCCTACGAATCCACAAGCATCCTAAGAATTTTGGCCTTCTCCCCAATGAGGGTTGCCTTATCTCCTGTCAAGTCTGCGAGATAAAACAAAGAGTCAAAAATATATATATTGAAGCTTGTAGAAGTCAGTCTCATCTATCTACCTAAACTAAGGGCGAACTGAAATTGTGGAGCTGTCTAAGAAAAAGGCAATAAATGTAAAACCAATTTGACTTGTAATCGTTTACGTTAGACTTTCCCTTTGTATCGCCTCGAGGTAGGAGGTCTTTGAAGTCCCTTTCTTAAGCTGCGAGATAGTAAATCCCATCTTACATTCCCCCTCTTAAGCTGCCAACAGTCTTGGTACTAAAAAGATGGCAGCAGATTCTTGGGTTTGGGGAGGAAGGCTGTTCCTTATGAAGACTAATGCCAAAGACATAAGTTGGGAGTAGGATTTGGGGGTTAATTAGAAATGACTGAGCTCTAGCCTATTCAAAAGGTTGATGAGATAGGATAGGACTAGAAATCTAAACTCGTGCCTAAATTGATCGATGCTAATGGCAATGAAACCCAGGGAAGGATAGGCTGTATGGTCGTTAAATGAAGGTAACTTGATACGATAATCTCTGGGGAGGTGATATTCTAATGTGATTCCCTCCAACTTCTTATATTTCATTTTCGAGGCATAACGGATAAACACCTCACGAGCTCATATTTCCTCATTGGCCTCACAAGCTCATTGTTTCTCAGCGATCTAGCAGATCACTATAGGGTCAGTTCAAGCTATGAATTCCTAGCGATCTCCTCACTCAGAGAGGTCGCTTCTTCAATAATACGAACTTCCCTAAAGACGAGCTCTTCCAAGTTGAAAGAGTCACTATCTTCTATTTTGTATGATCGGCGTCTACGACCTGAAGACATTTATACAAAAAATGGAGCAATTAGGTCGCTACGTGCAGACCATGCCTAAAAATGTAAGTTTCCTATTCTCTAACAAAAGACTTCTTAGTCTATAGGTCATAAAGGTCATGCAGATCACTAAGGCCATGGGGGCTCGACCTACAAGTTAACAACCTACAAGCCAATCGCCTATAGATATCTCATCCTACAACTCGCATACAATGTCACAAATAATAAACAGCTCACAATGGGCTAATCAACAAGATCAAATCCAACAGAAATGAGAAGTCACAATTATTAACAAACACACAACATCAAGAACATGAAACATCCAAGCAAGTATCAAATCTAGAAAAAACGTAATGCATACAAAAAATGGAAACCAGAAATTCAAGAGTTGGTTTTGGAGACTTATTGTAAACACAATAGAACAAAGATGCTGATCTTCATTGGTTTTAAACCCAAGGAAAGATGACGCTAATCTTTAAAGAAAGCGGGAGAAAAAAGAGGTGTCCTGAGCTTGAAAATGGCAAAGTAAAAGTGAAAAGTAATGGGACTCCACTCATGTGTATATATATATGCACAAGACCTTAACCGTTAGATTTAAGGGTAAATTAACCACCTTAGATCTAACGGTGTTGCGTGAGTTGAGGAATTTGTCATCATAGGCTGACAATTGAGAAACATGCCTATTAAATGCACATAAAATGAGACGTGAAAGTGGTGCGATTACCTGAAGAGTCGCTACAAGTCAAGTGACGGGATAGAATTTGAAAAGGTGATACGATAGGTCGTGACACATCAGCTTTTACTAGTGAACTTGAGCTTCCAGTTCGTAGATTGCACTGTGAGCTAAGGAGCTGATGTTGTGGGCATATTTGGGACTGCATCAGTGGGCTGGTAAAAGTCCAACAAACCAATCCAATGAATTGACCTAATAGACAAAGACCTAGTTCATCAAACCCAGCTCGCCAAATGCCTAGTTCACCAACGTCTAGCTCGCAGAAACGAGCTCTTAGCTCTCCTTTGTAGCTCTCAAGTCATTGGTCAACCATTATCAAGACTACCTTATGCTCAACTCTAACTTTCCCATAGCGAGGTACAGCTTGCAACTCGAAGTGCTCATTAAAGGAACTTTTTCAGAAAGGCCATAGCCTAAATTGAGGAAGAGTAAATTACTAGAACTGGAAGCAAAATCGAATTCCTATTTCGATGAATTCTATCCCCAAATTGATGACCGTCGATTTTGGATGTATAATTAATGTATAACTCTTTCCTATTTTTACTGTACTCAAATTGTAATACCCTACACTATAAATAGGAGTTGAAAATTCATTGTAAATAGAGAACAATCAATAACATACTGTGACTCTGTCAAAATAACTAGAGAAACAGTTGTGAACGTAAGCATATTTTTAGGTTGAACCACGTAAAAATCTTCTCGCATTCACTGTTCTTTCTCTTCTCATTCTTTTGTTTTTGCCTTGGTATCGCTTTATTTGCAGGTATTGGGTCAATGACTTGGGTCGACCAAATTCAGATGTTAACACTTTCTAATGTGCAATCAAATTCCTTATTCGCTTGGAAATGTTTACTTTTAATTTAATTTAATATGAAATCTAATTCCAATTAAATTGAATTACTATTTCCATTAATTAATTAAATAATTTTTTATTAAATTAAATAACTCTAAATCATAAATAACTTAATGACATTATTTAGAATTGAACCTATAAAATTTATAGATAATTAAATAATTAATAATTAATTAAATAATTATATATATTTAAATAATCAGATTATTTAAATCATTCGTGAACGTGTCTATAAAA
Source organism: Dimocarpus longan (assembly GCA_022984855.1). Taxonomy (NCBI): domain Eukaryota; kingdom Viridiplantae; phylum Streptophyta; class Magnoliopsida; order Sapindales; family Sapindaceae; genus Dimocarpus; species Dimocarpus longan. The sequence continues at coordinate 12,746,453 of CM041013.1, forward strand.
CTTATATGCACACTAGTTCATAAAAGAACCATCAATGTGATCATTGAGAGATCAGAGATCAATAGGACAACTCATTCAATTGTCAGAAGGCATACTAAAGATGTTGTGCAATTCATCAGTCGGTTGTTGTCGATCAATTAACAGGATGATCTTACCTTAAATTTTCTAAGAATGAAGCCATCGAGATACTCAACTCACATCATGATGCCTTGGTTATAAGACTGTACATAGCTAATTGTTTAACAAAGCGTATTTTGATCGACAATAGGAGTGCTGTAAATGTTATTTTTTTGTCAATATTTAGAGAGATGCGAATTGATGAGCTAGCGTAAATAGATGGTCAACAATCCTAATAGGGTTCAATAGTGAACAAAAAAGCATAGTTGGAGAAATTGTGTTGTTGGTTTATGCAGAAAGAGTTAACCTTTACACCAAATTCTTGGTCTTAAACGCCAGCGTAGCCTACCTATCATCATAGGTCGACTTTGTATTCACTAGACTGGAGCTATTGGAAACCCCAAAAAAAGCCCCAAACATCATCAATTATCATCAATCAACCTCTTAACACAATCAATCCAAAACCAAACACCATCAATCAAACCTAACATGATCAATTTCCTGCAAAACCATCAAACCCAAATAATCAGTAGTCATCAACTGTTGAAAACCAAAAAATAATAATGATAATAAAAGAAAAAAATGAGAAAATCTATTTCAAAAAAAAATCTAAGGTGAACCCAAACTTTTAACTATCGAACCCAAACCTTCTTCAATTGGACACCCTTTCCATCAATGGGCTTCGAAACTTATTTTTAGGTTTCCAAATTAGTGTTGTTAGTGGTAGCAACATCGTCAACGAGGAGGTAGACAGAAAGATAGAGAGGTAGATGAAAGAGTAAGGTGGAGAACTCAAATAGTAGTACTCATGGAACCACCATAACTAAGTTTAAAGCTTATCATTAATAAGGGCTCAAAATCTAGTGAAACCCTCGACTTCAAACCTAGATCCCTAATCCGAATCGGTCAATCAAACATGGAAACACTTTTTCCATTGATAAAAAGGGCATCATTTAAGCACTTGTTTATCAAATCCAAATTTTAAAATTAGACCCTTCAAGATCTGAATTCATGAAACGACACCATCATTAACTCCACTGATCTCCCTCCCAACACTCCTATCGACCTCCATCAAGATAACACCATTAAAATCTGTGAGAATAGAATGACGGTGGAGAGAGAAGAGTGAGGAGAGTGGCGGGGAGCAATAACGAAGGGAAGAGAGTGAGGATCACTAGTGGCGACGTCATGCGAGAGTGTAGGTGGCGGTGGTATCATCAACGGAGAGGTCGACAAAGACAAAGGTAGATAAGAGCGAAAGGTGGAGAAGAAAGAGAAATAACCTGATCTTTTATTTTTAGTTTTCAATTATTATTATTATTGTTTTTTGTTCGGTCAACTACATCAATTTCAACCACCATAAGCATTTTGGTCTTTTTGCTATATTTACAATATTCACTGTTAAATATAACCAAAATTTACCAACAGAAAGGGATTAATTGTAATAAAATAGAAAACTTTAATCCATTTGCACATAATTTTTTTTTTTATAGCTAAATCGCAATCTGTCCAAACTAGAATCAAAATCACACAACGCACACACATATAATTAGAAAACTTTGAATCTGAAATGAAAATCTCAAACCTACACGTAGTGGAAAACTTTAAAACTAAAATGGAAATCACAGACAAATACTTTTGGAAAACTTTCAAACAGAAATAGAAATCAAACATGCATATAATGAGAAACTTTGAAATTAACTGAGATCAAAATAACAAACATATATAATTGGAAAACTTTGAAACTAAAATTGAAGCAATAGACAAAAAAAAAAAAGAAAAAAAGGAAGCAATAGATATTTTTTGGGCAGTTATTACATTAACTTAAGAGTTAAATGATTTTATTTTATAATAGAATACAATGACAAATTTCAACAAGCTAGAATGGACGTATGATCCATAAGACAAATAAAAAATGGGTGAGGATTACCCCTAATAAACATTATTAAAACATTCATTTTTTGCAAAATATTTATATAACAAAATTATCTCTAAATAAAATTATAAAGAAGGACAAATATAAATTAGCAAAGCAATATGTGTTTATATACACACACATATATATAAATAGTTTACTTTTGCAACTTGAAACAATTTTCTTTTCCCTTCTTAGTTAAAAACAAAACAAACAGAATTCCATAAATATTCCTAAAAAACTACAAAAATAAGTTTATGGATCTTTACATATATCAAATATTGTTTCTTTCAAATTTTCATTTATCATTCATTTAAAAGTAAAGGTTGACCAAAATACAAAATAAGTCTCATTCTTAACAGCAAATGTAGTGGCTTTAATCTTTAACTATGGATACTTCTTCTTCTTCTTGATAAAGTGTAAGATTAAAGTTAGGATTAAGAATTTATGATTAAGAAAAGTAAAAACAAGAACTAAAGATAGTAAGTTTTTTTTTTTTTTTTTTTAATTTAATATAATTAACTTTGTTTATTATAGGAAAGTTTGTTTTAAAGGAATAAATGACAGAACACGACCCAGATTCCTACTAGTGAATCCATGAATCCAACGATCCTACCGGGTACTCTACGAGACTCTTCTGAAATCCAATTAATAGGGCTTAAAAAAGGGCATCATAGAGCGAACCTGTAACTGTTTAACTATTTCTATATAAATCATACTTTATTAAGATCACATTTCTTGTACATTAAATAAATAAACTTAATAAAATAAGAATATATAAAGCAAGCATGCATTTATAAAAGTGATGCAATGTCTGAGAAATATGCAAATTACATGAGTAAACCCAAATCATAAATTTTACAAAAGATTATGCTACGTCGTCAATCGGGATCCACTTAGTTTGATCGTGGCTCTTTTGTACCTGGATCGCCTATACCTGCAGTTGGGGAGGTTTTTGGACATAAAAACATAATGAGCTATAAAGCCCAGTCAGTGCATATGTGTCTTTAAAATATTCTTCCCAAAAACATTTTAAAAACATTTATCTTTGAAATAATTTTGATTTCTAAAAGTTTGGGGTTTTTCGTAAAATTTCTATAAGTTTCAGAAAAATGATTAATATTTCTAAAAATATTTCTTTTTAAAATCTGCTTCTAATTATATGATAGCTATTCTATAAATCTCTAATGGCCACCTAAGAAATGCTAAAACCACAAAGGCAGTTGGACTAGCTCCGCTCAGTGTGAGGAGTCACGTGGCACAAAGGTTAACATCGCTCATTGTGACAATGTTACAAAAACATCTCGTATACACGTGTGGCGAAACTATCATCGCTCACCGTGCGTCGAGAAATACTCCACGAGTGTAGAGGGCGACATACATGACAGACTCAATCCCCTTTGATGTTAGCAGGACTAACACTCCAAATACTATGCCATATGTCGTGGAGTATACTGGTCGGATCTAAGCTAGAAGGTCACGCTAATAGGACTTGGGCCGTCCATTAGGTTTGAAAACCTTTTCTATATTTTTCTTTAACTGAAAACTATTACTAAATCATGCTATAAAAATAAATATTATATAATGCATATCACATAAATAAATAATTTATTTTCATTATTCAAGCAATTAAATAAATGAAATTAGTTGCTAAATATAATTTAATAGTATTTAAAATAATATATCACACTCACTACTTGCTTCCAATTGCTTCACTTCTTGTCTTCAGTGACCTCCTCTAGCTCGAAATGCTACCTACACTTAGTCACAATAAGACTTTACTTAGCTTGTAGGTTAATTCACCCTAAAACAGCCTTAACACACCCACTATACCCGGGCTACAGCGAACTACCTTGCTTAGCTTGAGCTACGAGGTCAAGCTCTCTGCCACCTTGCCTCGCGAGCTCTTCAGCTTTACTTAACTGCCAACAGCTCGACTGACCTCTGGATGGAGGACCCTTGCCTGATGCTCTGTTGGGTTGATTGAAACTAGAGGCTCCTCACATTTGGTAACTCCTCTGGTCCGGTCTCCGATCTCTACTGGACGGTTCTGGCGCTACGGTCCTGATCTCTAGCTAGAAAGCTAAGGCCGTCATTGGACAATCCTTCATGAGATAGCCCTCATGTCTGCATCTGAAACATCCCCTTCTGCGTCGCCCAGATGTCTTCTCCCGTATAATCTGCACATCGGCTAGTTCTTCCAACTCTCGCTACTACTCCCTGATCTGACGAATTGCTTCACAGAGCTCTAACTTGACTGGAATACCTTACTTGACTTTCGGTTACCTGATCCAGCGGATGACTCTCCACTTCAAATGAACTTGCTAGGTCCTCCTGTAAAGCCTCCAGTCCATCTGCACTTTTGAGTCAGTTGTCTGGGCTTAAGGATGGCCTCTATGCTTCTCTGTACTCTTTCTAATCGCTGCCTCTACCAACTCTCTATACTGAGTGTGGACCATCGAATATGTTTAAGCTCGGATCTGCAGATTCAAACCCGCTGCGAACCTCTTGGTCTTCTGCTCTTCATTATCCGTAATGAAAGGCATAACTCGAACGAGCTCTGAAAATCTTCTCTCGTAATTAACCACAGAAAGGTTGTCTTACTCCAATTTGAAGAATTCTTCAATCTTGGCGTCCTGATATCTCCTCAGGTAGAACTTGTTCACGAACTCTTGCTTGAACAGCGCCTAGGGTACTTCTGGTAGATTTTTTCTCTACAGTGCCTTTCACCAGTCTTTGGCTCTGTCCTTCAACAGGAAGGCGACAAATGCTACCATCTGGTCTTCAAAGCAGCCCATCACCTAAAAAATTTCCTCGCTCTCTTCTAACCAAGATAGAGCGCTATTCAGGTCTCCGATCCCATCGAAAGATCTAGCGCCCAACCTCCGAGTGCGTTCAATAGAGACCCCTAACTCTCGCAACTGATGCAACGTCGTAGCTAGAACTCGGGCCAAATGCTCAACATCCATATTTCTACCTACATGCTCTATAGGTCGCGAAGGTCTAGCTTGGTCTATAGGCATGTTGTGCAAAATCGCAAGTGGACAAGCCCGACAAGTAATATAATGATGAGAGAGTAGTATCGTCCCACGAGAATTATTGTTAATTAATGCCCAAAATTAAAGCAACTCAATTTTCATTTGGTAGATGAAATTTGAGTAAATGAGTTGAAAACTATAACTAAATTTAATTACAAATATAAATTAATTCAATGAATAAAAACTCTAAAGTTCTGATTTCACCATAACTAATATGTTCCTCCCCTTTGTTCTTTTTAACAAAAATTAACTATCCAATTATTAGTCGAGATTCCCTAAATTATTCACATAGCCCCTCTTGAGGTCTAAGGAAAATGCTATATAAAGCTTAACTGCTATGTTCCCATACAAGTCAAAACATTAAATGATTCATTAAGATTTATGGATCTCTTTTATAGACTACACAAACCATGCAAGTATATTCCTATCCTACATGTAATTTATGACATTAAATATAATGAATTAGACATATAAATCAGCTTCTACTATCATTATGATTAACAATTCAACTAAATAGTGGCCAGTTATTTACAAGCATTAAGAACAGTATTAAATGCATTAACTAAAATAGAAAATCCTTAATTAAATTGAACAAAGGGTTGAAACATCAAAGTTAGGCTACATCATAACTTTAGAAAAATAAATTACTCCATACTTAAATTAAAATTTATACAAACTAGAAGATTAAACATAACAAAAGATAAGAAAACTTAGTGGATTGAAATTTCACCGTAGAATTTTTTCCTCTGCTTTGCTCCTCATCTCCAAGCTCTCTCTCTCTTTCTCTAAACTACTTATTGTTTTGGTTTTTGATGGAATGCTTGGAATGGTGATTTTAATGCCTATTTATAGGCAAAGTTTACCTCCAATTACATCATCATATGTATCATCTTTTCCTAATTTTTCACCCTTTTGCATCATTGCTTACACCATGGTTCACCTACTTCATTCAAGTTAACTTTCATATTATATCATGACTTACATCATGGTTCACCTACCCCATGCAAATCAATGTTCATATTACATCATTGCTTACATCATAATTTTTATTACATCATTTCTTATATCAGCATGACATAATGTTTATTTTTAGAATACTCAATCTTTAAACTGTGATAACTTCTTTATGCAATCTCTGATTCGAGTAATTCTTGAGGTGATGAACTTGTTTCGAATGACATTTATTTTGTAGCGATGATCTTGTCTCGAACAATAGCACTTGGTGGGGTCCACATGTACTTTTTCACCAATTTTATTCTGAAAATAAAAATACAAAAATATGAAATAATTTACTTAATAATAATAAAAATATCAAGAACTAAGCAAGAATTCAAGTTTAAAAAGATAAAATAACTCTATAAAAATAAAATTATCACATCCCCAAACTTAAGATTTTGCTTGTTCTCAAGCAAAACTAAAACTAACAACCTAAGCTAAAAACATAAACCATTTTTGTAGGTAAACACGATGGCATTGAGCGTATGCCACAAACCTTTAAACCTCTAGGTATCCCTAGTAGGAGGAGTTGTGTCTCCTGAGGGTTTACCAGCAACAATACCCACAAACGTTAAAAGATTCCACCCATAACTCATAAACATCTCACTAAATACAAATTAACAAAAGTATCATACATGTATGATCTTGTATCAGGACTTAGGATAAGCCACTAATGATCTAAAACATAATCATCAACAATCTCACACCATTCTCAAAGCAATTTCATTTCAAAACATCATATTCACATGTTATGGATTTATTTCGTCTCGACTCTAATCCTCATAAGATATCTCTCATAACCCTCATGAATCTTAAAGCAAACACTCATGCAATCATATGTGATAGAGGTTATATAAAGGCATACCAAGTGTCATTTACATCACATAAGAATATAGACGTTTAAAAAGAACCGCACTTTTAAGTGAATAGATCTCATGATTGGAATCAATTACTAAAAACGTAGATAGAGTATGATGACATACTTCAACTCTCAAATTGGACTTCCTCTTGAAGATCAATAGGCTTTATTAAATATTGTATTTGGGTTATGGTTAATTGATATGTAAGAAATTTTAAGGTACAGATTCAACTAGAACAAAGTACTTAATTTATTCTCTTTAATTCATTACAACTTTTTTTTTTTTTTACTTCCACCTCCCCTTGTACATCTAGGCATTATAAACTTGTACTTCTCATATATATATAGTTTCACAATGCTATTTAGAAACACGTTTCTTTTAATGTATATGCCTATGTACATATCATATAAATGTTAACCCTCAATTCTCTTCTCCTCTTTTCACTTCATAACATGATCTCAAGCTTTATAAGGTATGACCAAATTTAAAAGCTTAATAAAGTCATAAAGGTAAATAAAGAAAAATATTTAAAGTGTTTGACTTCAAAGGATTTATGGTGTATCTCAATTCAAAGTAGGAAGATAGGCTTTTATGGAGTAAAAATTACCTATATTACTTCTAAGAAGTCGATCCAATTTTCAAATCAAAACAACTCATGTTATCTACAATGATGATTTGTTTTTTAGTATTCAATGCAAAACCTATAAAGATCATCTATTAAGAACAAAGTGAAGAGTGTTTAAGAGTAGAAACAAATAAATTTCTCAAAAACAAACGTTTAAAATGCTCAAATCCTCACCAAGGGTAATCTCCACTAATAATCCACAATTCATGTAAACATGATATTCATCCACTCAATTAACTAAAATCATAGCATTCAAAAGTCTCAAATCATGCAAAGATGTTCATGGCTATTCCTTAGTAAAGATATTCAACCAAAAACATGCATTAAGACTTCATTAACAAACACAAAGTAATTAGTCAACTTGTTAAGGCAAAAAGAAAAAAAAAATTAATGAAAATTTTTGCATTTTTTTTTTTAAATGAAAACAAAGATACGTATCAATAGCACAAAAATACTCCTTACTCTGCCATCTTTTGGTTTCAACTCAGACCAGTTTTTTAATCTTATGGTTTTAATAATAGCAAACTCTACCCCCAAACTTATTTGAGACAGTGTCTCCAATATCTAGTAAGATAAAAAGAAGAAAAATTCAAATGGAAATGGTATTAATAAAACCATGGGATAAGAAAGTTACAACCGGAGGTTAAGATTTAGTGCACGCTTCTTGTTACCGCTTGCTTCAGAATCCCAAACTACCTGCAACATGATTGGAACAACTTCGGGTACAAAGTCTTATAGTTAGTCAATCAGTTCATCAGCACTTGAAGCTGAGACTAGAATACGCCGGTTTGCTTGAGTCATTTCCACAGCATGATCAAGAAAAGCCAATAAACCAATCATAGAAACTGTTAGCATTAAGCAAACCTAATGGTTTTTTGTGAATATTGAGATAGGCCCAGGATGCAATGTTGAAGATTTCTTCAAACGTTTCCAAACCACCAGGTAGCGCGATAAAGGCATCAGCATTGAGTAACATATATGCCATTCGCCCGTATATACTCGTGACTTGAAACTCATTACTTATACTCATACCGATGATATCTTTCCTTTTAGCCAATGGTTTTACTACGATACCTAGGATTCTACTGCCGACAACATTTGTAATTACCGCGACAGAACCCCTCAGTCCTAAAATATCTCCCTCATACACCAAATCTATGTTTCAAGCAGCTAAAGCCTTACCAAGTTCAACTGCTGCTTTTGAATATTGTATACTTATACCAGACTTTGGGCTACAAAAAACACAGATGGTTTTGAATTTGCTATTCAAGGACTCTACCATTTTTTTTTTCATACAAAACTAATTATTTGTTATCAGTCATGAACGCTTATTTAAAGAAAAAGAAAGAGTAAAAGAACAGTTCTACGATGCTAAACGATATTGGTCAGGGAGAAAACAAAATGTTAAGTATAGAAATATAAAAAACAAGGCACAATCTTCAAAAAAAAATTAAAACAAGCCGCTAAAAATACAAAATTCAAAATATTGGGTGAAGAAACATAAAAAAGTAAACACAATTATCGAAAAAATTTGAAACAAACTAAAAATCCAAAATGGCAGATAAAGAATTGTCAAAAAGTAAACACAATTATCGAAAAAGTTTGAAACAAGCTGCTAAGCAAAGAAAAAAAAATTTATGCTATAGTAGTTGTGAAATTGGCTCACATCTTCCTCTGGTTTTACATCCAGAAACGGCTTAAACACCTTCTATGAGTTGAGGATCAGCTTCCCATCCAGTTTTCTTATAAACTGGCAACTAGGGTCTTTTAAAGTCAGATTCTTAAGACTATAACACTGTTTCTCTTTATTGAATAACTCTCATAAATATAAAAGAATGCGTTGAACTTTTCCATAAGGATACATCTCAAGAGTCTCAAGGATATTATCCAGAGACTCCTTATTCAGCCTATCCTTTATGCATTTAATTTTATCTTCTCGATTTATGAACAAAAATCCAGGATTTTTACAGCGTGTGTCAAAGTTCCATCTTGCACACTTATGACAGACTTTCATTCTCTTAGATCTCATTTTCTTTGAGTAAAAACTTCTTCCCAATCCTAGTAAATGTTTAATGAATGAATCATTCAACTCACCTGCTAGACGTACCTTAGCTTCAATGATCCACCGAATATGCTCTGGAAGAACTAAACATGTTAGTGCCCTCATTCTTTCTACTCTGTACTTGTAAATCTTTCTGAGTACATCTTGAGGCAAAGTAAGGAAATGATTTTTGAGTGCTGCAAGACTTGTCTCCATCTCTAAAAGAGAAAAAGAAAATTATCAAAGAAAAACAATAACACACAAAAAACACAATAACATACAAACAAAAGAAAATTAGCTAAGAAAAACTTGGGTTGGCTCCCAAGAAACGCTTAATTTATAGTCGTTAGCTTGACTGTTGAAAAAAAAAGCCTTAAATTAGGTCTGAAAGCACGATGGTGGATTTCTGTTGAGGTTCTCCACCATCCATATAAGCTTTAAGTCGTTGTCCGTTGACTTTTAATCGACGATCTGCATTTTGAATTTTAATAACACCATGTGGAAAAACTTGAATAACTGTGAAAAGGCCAGATCATCTAGAGCTTAGCTAACCTAGGAACAAACATAATCGTAAATTAAACAAAAGAACCTTCTGTCCTGGAGTGAAATCCCTATTTAGGATACGTTGATCATGCCATTTTTTGGTACGTTCTTTGTAAAACTTAGTATTTTCATATGCACCATGACGAAATTCGTTCATCTCATTGAGTTGTAACTTTCGCAAAACTCTCGATGCTCCTATGTCGAAATTTAACTTTTTGATAGCCCAATATGCATGATGCTCAAGTTCAACAGGTAAGTAAGTGGCATGCTTTTATGAATACCAACTTGTATAGAGACATCCCAATAGGCATTTTAAACGTTGTTCTGTAGGCCCATAATGCATCATTAAGCTTTTTTGACCAGTCTTTTCGAGATGTACTTACCGTTTTTTCCAAAATCCATTTTAATTCTCAATTTGAGATTTTAGCTTGTCCATTGGTTTGTGGGTGGTAAGCTGTAGCAAATTTGTATTTGACTCCATATTTGGCTAGAAGAGTATCAAAATACCTATTGCAAAAATGCTTCCCTTTATCGCTGATGATTGCTCTTGGAGTTCCAAATTTGGTGAAGATATTTCTATGTAGAAAATTCACCACCACTTTAGAGTCATTAGTTGGTGCGGCAATAGCTTCAACCCATTTTGACACCTAATCCATAGCCATCAAAATGTAGAGATTCTTGAAAGACGGTGAAAATGGTCTTATGAAATCGATACCTCAAACATCGAACAACTCCACTTACAAAATATTGTTTAAGGGCATCTCATGCCTTCGCGAAATGTTACCTCTGCGTTGGCACTGATCGCATGCAGTAATATACGATTGAGCAACCTTAAAAATGATGGGCCAATAGTATCCAGATTGAAGAATTTTGCTTGCAGTTCGATTGGTCCCAAAATGCCCACCATAATCAGAAGAATGACAATGGTGGAGAATATCTTGTGCTTCATTTTTTGAGACGCATCGTCGAAGGATCTAATCTGGACATAACTTGTACAAGAACAGCTCGTCCCAATAGTAATATTTTACATCCGTTAAGAATTTCTTCTTTTGCTGCCATGAAAGGTCATATGGATAAACTTTGTGAGAAAGAAAATTAACAAAATCAGCATACCGCGGAATATTGCTTGTATCCAAAATAAAGAGCTATTCATCAGGAAAAGTCTCTTTAATTGTTATGTCGAGATCATCCTTATCCCCTCATTGCTCTAGTTTAGAAAGATGATCGGCCACCATATTTCGTTTCCCTTCTTATCTCGAATCTCTAAATCAAACTCTTGTAGCAGAATGACCCATTGGATCAGGCGTGGTTTTGCATTTTTTTTCTTCAGAAGGTACTTGATGGCTGAATGATCCGTAAATACAATGACTTTGGAACTGATCAAGTATGGTCGAAATTTGTCAAATGCAAAGACTACAGCTAGAAGCTCTTTCTTAGTGGTAGCATAGTTGACCTATACATCGGTTAGTGTACGACTACCGTAATAAATGATATGGAAAACCTTACCAAGACGTTGCCCTAGCATGGCTCCAATGGCATAATCGCTAGCATCACACATCAGCTCGAACAGCAAAGCCCAGTCAGGTGTAATAATGACTAGGGCTGTCACAAGGGCCTTTTTCAATATCTCAAATGCCTCTCTACATGTATTATCGAAGTGGAATGAAACACCCTTCTCGAGCAAATTGCATAATAGCTTTGTGATCTTCGAGAAGTCCTTGATGAATCTTCTGTAAAACCTTGCATGCCCTAAGAAACTTCGAATGCCTTTAACAGATTTAGTGGTGGCAGTTTCTCAATTGCCTCAATCTTGGCTCAATCAACCTCAATGCCCTCAGCTTAAACTTTATGACCTAAGACGATCCCTTCTTGTACCATGAAATGTCATTTCTCCCAGTTAAGAATCAGGTTTGTCTCTTCTCATCTTTTCAGTACTTGTGCTAAGTTATCCAAACAAAAATCAAATGATGAGCCAAATACTGAAAAATCATCCATAAATACCTCAATGAAGCATTCCACCATATCTGAAAAAATTGACATCATACATAATTAAAAGGTGGTTGGTGCATTGCATAGACGAAACGACATTCTCCGAAATGCGAACGTTCCATATAGGCATGTGAATATAGTCTTTTCTTGGTTCTTAGGTACTATAGAAATTTGATTGTAACCAGAATAACCGTCTAGGAAATAGTAGTAAGGGTGACTTACTAATCTGTCGAGTATCTGATCGATGAAGGATAAAGGGAAATTATCTTTCCTGGTCGCCTTATTTAGTTTCCTATAGTCAATGCACACTCTCTATCCGGTTACTGTTCATGTTAGAATCAGTTCATTGTTTTCATTGGTGACTACTGTCATGCCTTCTTTCTTTAGTACCACTTGTACCGGGCTTACCCATGTGCTGTCCGAAATAGGATAAATGATACCTACATCCAAAAGTTTAAGTACCTCTGCTCGGACAACCTCCTTCATGTTGGGATTTAAATGTCGTTGGTGCTCAATGGATGACCAGTACTTATCCTCTATGAGAATTTTGTGTTGGCATATAGATGGGCTGATTCCTTTAATGTCTGCTATCGACCATCAAATAGCTATCTTGTGTTCTTGTAGTACTCTCAAAAGCTTTTCCTCCTGTTCTCTACTTAGAGAAGATGAAATAATGACAGGTAGTATAGATGAAGTACCTGAGAATGCGTACTTGAGATGAACTGGAAGTGGCTTAAGCTCCAACTCTGGTGGTTTTTCTATTGATGGTACCGGTTATCTCTTACTCGCTCCAAGCTCCTCGAAAGGTCGTCTGATAAAGATGGGAGGTGAAGCTTCTAGTTGGTTAATACATTTTATGATGTTCAGACTTTCTGAGTTTGGCGCTCAATTTAGGCAAGCTTCAAATGGATCTTTTGAAGTGATGGTTTGATGTATTTTTTTGATACATTTATCCACCATATCTACCCTCATACAGTTGTCAACATCATGTGGATGTTTGAGAACTTTTAGCACATTGAAGGTCATTTCTTCATCTTGAACTCTTAGTATGAGTTGACCTTTTTGTACATCAATGAGAGTTCTTCCTATTGCTAAGAATGGCCTACCCAAGATGATGGATATTTCTTGATCTTCCTTCATGTCTAGTACAATGAAATCCGTAGGAAATATGAACTTATCCACTTTTACCATTACATCTTCTATAATTCCTCTTGGGTACTTGATTGATCGATCAGCTAACTACAACGATACTGTAGTAGGTTTTGCTTCTCCAAAGCCGAGTTTCTTGAAAACGGAGAACAACATTAAGCTAATGCTTGCACCAAAATCACATAATGTTTTATCAAAGAATGAATCACCGATGGAACAAGGAATTGTGAAACTCCCCGAATCTTTGAGTTTGGGTGGTAGCTTTTTCTGCAAGATTGCACTACATTCTTCGGTCAAAGCTATCGTTTCATGTTCTTCCAACTTCCTTTTATTTGATAGGATTTCCTTCATGAACTTCACATAGTTGGGCATTTGTTCCAGAGCATCTACAAAAAAAATATTAATTTGCAGTTTCTTAAAAACTTTCAGAAATTTAGAAAATTATTTTTCTAGTTTCTGCTTCTGGAATCTCTGAGGGAAGGGTAATGGTGGTTTGTATGGAAACAACTTTGACTTTGACTTTTCTGCTTCTTTTTGTTCAACCATCACTTTTTCTTCTATTTTGCTAGATCCTTCTTTCTCGTCTGTTCTTTTGACAGGTTCTTTCAGCATTTTACCGCTTCGTAATGTGACAGCCTTCAGGTGCTCCTTAGGATTGGTCTCTATGTTGCTTAGTAAGGCTTATTGAGGTCTTGCAGTCAACAAATTTGAGATTTGACCCATTTGTACCTCCAAATTTCTATAGAAGCAACTTGATTCTGGAGCGTGGTGTTTGTTCTCGTCATAAATTGAGTAGTACTTGCGGTGAGCTGAGCAAGTGCTTCTTCAAGCGATGGTTTGTTGGCCTGCTGCTGTTGAAGTGGTGGTAGATATGGTTGTCTGGGTCGATCATTGCTTTTCCATGAAAAATTTGGATGATTCCTCCATCCTGGATTATATATGTTGGAGTACGGGTTATTTTATTGTTTGTTGCCCACAAAAAAGGCTTGACCTGTCTGGTTTTCATTGCATTGCCCGTTGGAATGGTCTCCTCCACAAAAATCACAGGATGCTGACTGAGTATGAATGACATTAGTTGTTAAGCTTCTGAGTTGCTTGACTAATGTCTCGACTTGAGTGGAAAGTCTGATTAACACATCATTTTCTTGTATTCTAGAAAACTTTTTCGGAACTGCTCTTTCTGATAGCCATTGATAGGCATTTGCAACCATTTCTTCTAATAAGTCCCAAGGAACTTGATAGGGTTTTCCCAAAAGTGCTCCACCAGCTGCGACATCTACCAATGTTCTCGTGGAACCCCCTAAACTATTGTAGAATGTATGTAGCTGCAACCAGTCAACAACTCTATGATGTGGGCACTGCTTTAGCAGATCTTTGAATCTTTCCCATATTTTGTACAATGACTCTCTATCAAGTTGTGTGAATGTGGTAATCTCGGTTTGTAGTCTTACAGTCTTGGCTGGGGGAAAGAATTTGGCTAAAAATTTTTGTGCCAAGACATCCCATGTGGTAATACTCTCTGATGGCAAAGAGTTGAGCCAACTTTTGGCTTTGTCTCGATGAGAGAACGGAAACAATCTCAATCAGATGGCGTCATCAGTAACACCATTATGCTTAAAAGTATCACATATCTCCAAAAAGCTGTCAATGTGGGCATTTGCATCATCGTTCGGAGCCCTACTGAACTGGTTGTTTTGCACTATCTGGATAATTACTGGCTTGATCTCAAAACTGTTAGCAGTAGTAGATGGTCGCTGTATTGCCGAAGCATTACCCACTGTGGGTAGAGCATAATCTCGTAATGCTCGAATATTTTCAGCATTTATTGGTACAATATTTTATGTATTGTTTGGTCCTTCAGCCATATCTACGAGCGTAGTATTCGCAGTCTTCCTTATTTATTTTCTGTTCTTGCGACAAGTTCTTTCAATTTTTGGATCAAATGGTAAAACTTCGCCTCAGACTTTCTCATATACCAGAAAAATCACAAACAATAAAGCAAATACAATAAAATAAATAAATAAATAAATGACCAAATTAAAATTTGAGTTACGTAATATTAGTATTAATTTAAACAAACAATTCCCAGCAACGGTGCCAAAAACTTTGTCGTGCAAAATCGCAAGTGAACGAGATAGACAAGTAATATAATGATGAAAGAAGTATCGTCCCACAAAGTTTGTTGTTAATTAATGCCCAAAATTAAAACAACTCAATTTTTATTTAGTAGACGAAATTTGAGTAAATGAGTTGAAAACTACAACTAAATTTAATTACAAATATAAATTAATTCAACTAAATTTTGAACGTTGTTCTGTAGGCCCATAATACATCATCAAGCTTTTTTGACCAGTCTTTTCGAGATGCACTTACCGTCTTTTCCAAAATCCATTTTAATTCTCGATTTGAGATTTCAGCTTGTTCATTGGTTTACGGGTGGTAAGCTATAGCAACTTTGTGTTTGACTCTATATTTGGCTAGAAGAGTATCAAAATACCTGTTACAAAAATGCTTCCCTTCATCGCTGATGATTGCTCTCGGAGTTCCAAATCTGGTAAAGATATTTCTACGTAGAAAATTCACCACCACTTTAGAGTCATTAGTTGGCGCGGCAATGGCTTCAACCTATTTTGACACCTAATCCACAGCTACCAGAATGTAGAGATTCTTGAAAGACGGTGAAAATGGTCTTATGAAATCGATACCCCAAATATCAAACAACTCTATTTCCAAAATATTGTTTAGGGGCATCTCATGCCTTCGCGAAATGTTACTTCTGCGTTGACACTGATCGCATGCAGTAACATACGATTGAGCATCCTTAAAAATGATGGGCCAATAGTATCCAGATTGAACAATTTTACTTGCAGTTCGATTGGCCTCAAAATGTCCACCATAATCAGAAGAATGACAATGGTAGAGAATATCTCGTGCTTCATCTTTTGAGACGTATCGTCGAAGGATCTGATCTGGACATAACTTGTACAAAAACGACTCATCCCAATAGTAATTTTTTACATCCGTTGAGAATTTCTTCTTTTGCTGCCATGAAAGGTCAGGTGGATAAATTTTATGAGAAAGAAAATTAATAAAATCAGCATACCATGAAATATTGCTTGTATCCAAAATGAAGAGCTGTTCATCAAAGAAAGTCTCTTTAATTGCTATGTCGAGATCATCCTTATCCCCTCGTTGCTCTAGTCTAGAAAGATAGTCGGCCACCATATTTTCGTTTCTCTTCTTATCTCGAATCTCTAAATCAAACTCTTGTAGCAGAAGGACCCATCGGATCAGGTGTGGTTTTGCATCTTTTTTCTCCAGAAGGTATTTAATGGCTGAGTAATCCTTGAATACAATGACTTTGGAACTGATCAAGTATGATCGAAATTTGTCGAATGCGAAGACTACAGTTAGAAGCACTTTCTCAGTGATAGCATAGTTGATCTGTGCATTGGTTAGTGTACGGCTAGCGTAATAAATGGTATGAAAAACCTTACCAATACGTTACCCTAGCACGGCTCCAATGGCATAATCGCTCGCAAGTGGACGAACCGGACAAGTAATATAATGATGAGAAAAGTATCTTCTCACGAGAATTGTTGTTAATTAATACCCAAAATTAAAGCAACTCAATTTTTATTTGGTAGATGAAATTTAAGTAAATGAGTTGAAAACTACAACTAAATTTAATTACAAATATAAATTAATTCAATGGATAAAAACTTTAAGGTTATGATTTCACCATAACTAATATGTTCCTCCCTTTTGTTCTTTTTAACAAAAATTAACTCTCCAATTGTTAGTTGAGATTCCCTAAATTATTCACATAGCCCCTCCCGAAATCTAAGGAAAATACTCTATAAAGCTTAACTGCTATATTCCCATGCAAGTCAAAATATTAAATGATTCATTAAGATTTATGGATTTTTTTTATAGACTACACAAACCATGCAGGTATAATCCTATCCTACATGTAATTTATGACATTAAATATAATGAACTAGACACATAAATCAGCCTTCCGCTATCATTATGATTAACAATTCAACTAAATAATGACAAGTTATTTAGAAACATTAAGAACAGTATTAAATGCATCAACCAAGATAGAAAATCCTTAATTGAATTGAACAAAGGGTTGAAACATCAAAGTTATGCTATATCATAACCTTAGAAAAATAAATTACTCCATACTTAAATTAAAATTTACATAAACTAGAAGATTAAATAAAACAAAAGATAAGAAAACTTAGTAGATTGAAGTTTCACCGTAGAATTTCTTACTCTGTTTTGCTCCTCTTTTCCAAGCCCTCTCTCTTTCTCTAAACTACTTATTGTTTTGGTTTTTGATGGAATGCTTGGAATGGTGATTCTAAGGCCTATTTATAGGCAAAGTTCACCTCTAATTACATCATCGCATGTATCATCTTTTCCTAATTTTTCACCATTCTGCATCATTACTTACATCATGATTCACCTACCTCATACAAGTCAACTTTCATATTACATCATGGCTTACATCATGGTTCACCTACCCCATGCAAGTCAACTTTCATATTATATCATTGCCTACATCATAATTTTCATTACATCATTTCTTACATTAACATGACAAAATATTTATTTTTAGAATACTCGATCTTTAAACTGTGATAACTTCTTTATGCAATCTCTTATTCGAGTAATTCTTGAGGCAATGAACTTGCTTCGAATGACATTCATTTTGTAGCGATGATTTTGTCTCGAACAATAGCACTTGGTGGGGTCTACATGTGCTTTTTCACCAATTTTATTCTGAAAATAAAAATATAAAAATATTATAAAAATAAAGTTATCAAGGCACATTGACAGACTTGTCAATGTGTCCTTCCCTCTATGCAGGTACCTCAACCCCTATTTTTCTAGTGGGTGGTCGACCTCGATGACGCATGATTCTATAAAATAACCAAAATCATACATAATGCATGAAGTGAAAAACAAGTTCGTAAAACCATGTAGCTATATGAAGACCCTTTTCTTAAAAATAACATTTTCTAGTTTTATCTTAAAAATTGTTTGAGCCTTGGCTCTGATACCAAACTGGTAGGGCCTGACCTGTCTTTCTATTAGTGAATCTAGCGATCATGTCGGACATCCTACAAAACTCTTTTAAAACCCAATTAATAGGGCTTCAAAAAGGGCATCATAGAGCGAACTTGTAACTATTTAGTTGTTTCTATATAAATCATACTTTATTAAAATCACATTTCTTATGCATCAAATAAATAAACTTAATAAAATAAAAAAAATATTTAAAGCAAGCATGCATTTATAAAAATACTGCAAGGTCTGAGAAATATGTAAATTACATTAGTAAACCCAAATCATAAATTTTACAAAAGATTATGCTACGTTGTCGGTCGGGACCCACTAAATTTGATCGTGGCTCTCTGGTACCTGAATCGCCTACACCTGCACTTGTGAAGGTTTTTGGACATAAAAATATAATGAGCTATAAAGTCCAGTGAATGTGTATGTAACTTTAAAATATTCTTCCCAACAATATTTTGAAAACATTTATCTTTGAAATAATTTTGATTTCTAAAAATTTGGGGTTTTTCATAAAATTTTTATAAGTTTCAAAAAAATGATTAATATTTCTAAAAATATTTCTTTTTGAAATCCGATTCTAATTGTATGATAGTTATTTTATAAATTTCTAATGGCCACCCAAGAAATACTAAAACCACAAAGGCGGCCGGACCAACTCCGCTCAGTAAGGGAGGTGACGTGGCGCAAAGGCTAACATCATTCACTGTGACAATACTACAAAGATATCATATACGTGTGGCAAAACTATCATCGCTTATCGTTCATCGAGAAATACTTCACGAATGTAGAGGGCGACAAATATGATAGATTCAATCCCTTCTGATGTTAGCAGGATCAACTCTCCCAATGCTATGTCATACATCGTGGAGTATACCGGTCGGATCTAAAGCTAGAAGGTCATGCTAATAGGACTTGGGCCGTCCACTAGGTTTGAAAATATTTTCTATAATTTTCTATAACTGAAACCTATTACTAAATCATGCTATGAAAATAAATACTATATAATACATCACATAAATAAATCATTTATTTTCATTGTTAAAGCAACAAATAAAATTAATTGCTAAATATAATTTAAAAGTATTTAAAATAATATATCACACCCACTACTTGCTTCCAACTGCTTCACTTCTTGCCTTTAGCGACCTCATCTAGCTCGAAATGCTATCTATACTTAGTCACAATAAGACTTTACTTAACTTGCAAGTTAATTCACCCTAAAACAGCCCTAAGACACCCACTATACCCGAGTTACTTCGAATTGCCCTGCCCAACTCGAGCTGTGAGCTCAAGCTCTCTGTTAGCTTGCCTCGCGAGCTCCTCAGCTCTACTTAACTCCCCACAGCTCGACCTACGCAAGCTTCGTCTCTCGACTCGCCTTCTCTTAGCCATAACACAGAGAGCTCGCTTAACACTCTTATTATAGCGAGCTGATACCCTCTTAAGGCTTAGCTTGATTTCACGGCCTGTTCAACTCACAACGTTAGCCAGCTCGACCTGGCCATAAACACTATCAGTTCACTGAGCTTGCCCTAACCAGCCATTGCTTTCGTCCAACCCAGACAGTTAACCAGGTGAGTTGGGATCACATCAAACAACTTGCTCCCTACGAGCTCGCGCTCTAGGCCAGCTTGCGCAACGCTGAAAGGGCTGAGGGCACCTACCCAACTTGTTGCTTCAACTTCAAATCTACATAAAATGCTATGTCAGTTTCAATTAAAAACCTAAAAACTGACCTTCACATATTTTCATCCAAAACAACGCTATACCAACCATTTACCACTTAAATCTCACCAGATCTGACTCTATTGCCACCTTTAGACTTGTTTGTCACCCTTCCTCTGCCTGATCTCTTCTTCCAAAAGCAGCTGGACCTCTTTTTCAGCGACGACAATTTCTCCCTTCTCTTAATGAGCATGCTCCTTCACACACACACACACACACACACACACTCTCTCTCTTTCTCTTTCTCTTGGTTTTCTTCCTTTCCATTGACACCACCAATAGGTGCGATTCAAGCTTGTTTTACGTCCTTAAACTTCCTCAAAATTACGATTTTACCAAGCTTCTAGAGAATTTTTTCAAAATATCTAAAATATTTCTCTTAAGTCCCTCAACTTTATTAATTCACTTATTTCCAAATCTCACAAAAATTTTCACAAACCTTAAATTTTATTACTTAATACTAAAAATTTATTTTATTTATTTTCTAAAAAGGTAAATTTGTACATTTCTTCATTTCGTATATATGAACAGTAATATCCTTAGAAAAGAATATCACAATAAAATTAATTTGTTTCTATACGGTTTTATTAACATATTTTGGGGTGTTTATACTAATTTGTACATTTTTAAATTTAATCAATAGATGTATCAGTAATGTGGGTGTGGAAATTGGTTTGTAAGTGTCAATACTACACCCATGAAACATTGCATATAAATTTTTAAAATGTATATGGCAACCAAATCCTTTGTTTAGTACAGAGAGAAGGGCCTATGTTATTTAGTTCTAAATTTTTAACTCATTGCTTTTTGTGGACCATTAGTTACATAAGAATTAATGATTTATTTTAAATAAAAATATATATAATGACTAAATTTCATCAAGCAAAACCTCATCCCCATTTTCTTTATTACCATTTCACCTTGTTTGACCAAAAATTTATTAAAAAAAACACACAAATAATTAAAAATTTTCACAAAATAATATTATAAAATTTCAGCATACTAAATCTACAATATTTCAACATATGAAATGCATAACATTATACAATACTTACAATCCTATATATCTTCAAAATCTACAATTATTTTCAAAAATTTCCAAAATCTCCCAAATCTAAAATTTCCAAAATCTCTCACATAATAGGGATTTAGAGCCCATTTACAACTCTAATTTCTAGTATGACCCATAAGATAAAGAAAGAAATTGTGTGATATCAAGATCTATTGAATTAGATACAATTAATTAGATAAAAATTTAATGATTTATTTTAAATAAAAAAAAAATACCATGACTAAATTTCAACAAGCAAAACCTCATCCCCATTTCCTTTATTACCATTTCACCTTGTTTGACAAAAATTTATAAAATATATATATAATTAAAAACTTTCACAAAATAATATTATAAAACTTTAGCATACTAAATCTACAATATTTCAACATATGAAATGCATAATAATGCACGATAATTGCAGTGTTATACATCTTCAAAATTTACAATTATTTTCAAAAATTTTCAAAATCTCCAAAATCTAAAATTTCCATAACCTCTCCTATAATGGGCATTTAGGGCCAATTGACAATTCTAATTTCTAGTATGATCCATAAGATAAAGAAAGAAATTGTGTAATATCACGATCTATTGAATTTGATACATTTAGTTAGATAAGAATTTAATGATTTATTTTAAATAAAAATATATATAATGACTAAATTTCAACAAGCAAAACCTCATCCCCATTTCCTTTATTACCATTTCACCTTGTTTGACCAAAAATTTATTAAAAAAAAAAAAAAAAACACAAATAATTAAAAGCTTTCACAAAATAATATTATAAAACTTTAACATACTAAATCTACAATGTTTCAACATATGAAATGCATAACATTGTACAATACTTACAATCCTATATATCTTCAAAATCTACAATTATTTTCAAAAATCTCCAAAACCTCCAAAATCTAAAATTTCTAAAATCTCTCCCATAATGGGGATTTAGGACCCATTGACAATTCTAATGTCTAGTATAATCCATAAGATAAAGAAAGAAATTGCAGAATAGCAGTATCTACTAAATTTGATACATTTATATGTAATTGCAAATTTCCAAACTAAAATGGAAGCATTAGGAAATGCAAACCGTCAAAGATTGTTTCCCAAATTTGCATGCACCATCGATTATTCTATGCAATAGTCAAACACTACTGTTTATAAATAGCTTCAAAAACCATAATCTTCACAACAATTATATTTTGAAGTACCATCTTCACAAACAAATATTTTTGTTGTTCCATTTATATATAGATAGCAGATATTCATTCACCATGAAAGGCCTCAGAGTTTTTACTTTTCTTTTGCTTGTTTTGGTCATTATTGCTGGTATATTTTTCATATCTAATATTTTTGTTTTGTTTTGTTTTTATTTTTAATTGTGTATCTTTAATTTGCAAGTATGAGGAGACTAGATAGTAGCTGCCTCTATAAAACACTTCGTAACCATAATAAGAGCAGATTTAAGATTGTTTTCATTTATGAAATAATCACTTATTTTATTAATTTTGAACAATAAAGTGTTCAACAAAAAACTAGTTTTCGTAACATCTATTTTTTTTATAAGTAGAAGCAATTCTAACTTAGCCTTCCATATGATAGTATGACCATATTGAATGTTTGTGGCAGGAAATGAAATTGAGAAGGCACGAGCACAAGGAAAGTGTGATAAAAAATTGCATATTAAAGGAGTAGTATGCAATACAACACCGTGCGAGAGTGCTTGTAAGAGAACGTATGGACCACTTACTCGTGGATTTTGTTTCTCATTCCAAGAGCCAAATGATACTTGCCTCTGTCATCTTGCTAATTGCATATCCTCTTGATAAATTTCCCATCTCTTTAATCAAGTTCGGGCTTTATTATTTATTCTCATGCAAACCTGTAACCATGATCTAATGGCTATTTTCCATAGATCATCGCTATTTTATTAATAAAATAAATCGATCTTTATATACATATATATATATACACACACACATTGTCATTGTCTATTATAGTTAAATCTGTCAAATAACTTAAATTCATTTTAAATAAAGGTGGTTGTACACTTCACCATCAAATCTAACGGTAAAAGTTTAAGTTCCCACCAAATACATTTGATGAGATTGCACTTGAATGAATCTCGAATATCTGTAAAAATAATAATTACATCAATGAGTTGCTAGAAGTGTTTTGAATGAGAACTCTGACGCTCAAACGGAACAAAAGTAATTTGTGAAAATTGGGATGTTGAATAAAACAATTACTATTTTTTTTTTTGTCGTACCTTAATTGTTGGAGATCTTCACTATTTATAGTTTTATGGAAGGATATTATAGTAAATTTGTAAATGATAAATTTAATATGGGTGTGATATGCGGAGTGCTATTTATTGACACCTAATTGGTGTTGGTGTCAGACGTGTATGTAGATTGGTTCTCCTTATTTTTACACACGTCCTTCTCTCACGTTCAATTGGTCAATGCATTTGACACCTACACACAGCTATCTTATAAAAAAGTTAAAAATCGTATCATTGTTCCCAAGTCGCCATCTAATAGCAAAGCTAAAAATTGTAATTTTTTTTTCTCAACCTATCAAATCTACGAAGAATATAGGTGTGTTTGATATAAAAGGAAAAAAGTACAGATGTTTGATTAAATATTAACAAGAGAAAAATAAATAAATATATTTATATTTATAAGGGTATTATTGAATAAGAGTGGATGTGTATAATAATGATTTAATATTTAAATTTTATAAATGAGTGTATAAATTATATTTATGAATGATAATAATTTGTACCAAATAAATAAAAAAAAAAATATTGGGCAAAACAGTAGAATGCAGCCTATAAATATCAATTGACTATAGTACCCTTAAAAAATCATTTGATAGGAAAAATTAATTAAATATAAATTCATGCCACCACGTTGTCACTACTATATGATATGATATGATATATGTTGATAAGCCGCATAATGAAACCATCATTGACATATAGGTGTCATGTCAATTACTAATCTTGTTCACACTCATAGGGGGACATTTTCGGGCTTGCATTAGATTGAGTTGAAAATCTCGGATTGGATTGAAAACTTTTCAAACCAACCCAATCAATTTTTCAACCTAACCCCAAATCCAGTTTGGATTAGATTAGGTTAAATTGGATTGAATTGATCAGTTTGGCATTTCACAGGAGATTTCCAATTCTAAACAATAGAAGTCCTAATGCCACACCAAAATCCTGCACCAAAATGAATATACCACAACTCTTGAATCACCTAACACAAATAATTCATGCGCCTTATATTTTAAACCTAAATTCACACGATATTATTGTGCAATAGGCAGGAAAAAGAAAAGCAGAAAAACGCAAAAGCAGAAAAACTAAAGCGGACCCTACTTAGTAACAAATCACACATCTACCAACACCAATACTAATACAATTAATTCTAATGTGGTACCTAAACAGATTCTATATAGTCACCGATAGTCATATCATGCATCAATTTATGTTGATGAAGGACCTGAAGGTGTCAATATACTAAATCCAATACCATTTTCAATTGATATGGTGCTTAGACAGGTAGGAATAGGATTTGAGATTCCTTCAACCTCTTCTAGGAAATGCCACTCTGAATATGCTTCTCTCACCAGATTCTCTATATAGGTCCGCAAATACAGGACATAAATAATTATATTACAAAACTGTTGCGTGATAACACAATAAACAACATATTCAAAAATCAGATACACAATGCAAACCAGAAAAAAAAATCTCAATTTAAATTGCAGATTTTACACATGAATCAATTAAATTGCAATAAAAAAAAAAAACAATAAAACAAAAATTATCCTGATCTTACATGTCTAAAACTACTCATCCAACAAATAAAGCTATATCTAAACAATTTTTGCAGCAAGTTCATGTCCTAATGGATCATCGATCAAATTACAATCAAACATTTTGAACAAAACAGATCAGAAACTGATAAGATCAAACATTTACTCCAAAAATAAATCACAACAACAATCGAGATTTGTTATGGGTATTTTTTTTGAACTGCCTAAATGAGTTGGTAAAAGCCCAATGAAAATGACCCAATGAACCGGCCTAGCAGGCAGAGGCCCAACTCATAAACATCAGCTAGCAGATCTGTTCATCAGCTAGCTCATCAGCTCCATCAGCTAGCAGATCTGCTCGTCAGCTAGCTTATCAGCTAGCAGGTCTGCTCGTCAGCTAGCTCATCAGCTCCATCAGCTAGCAGATCTGCTCGTCAGCTAGCTCATCAGCTCCATCAGCTAGCTCATCAGCTTCATCAGCTAGCAGATCTGATCGTCAGCTAGCTCATCAGCTCCATCAGCTAGCAGATCTGCTCATCAGCTAGCTCATCAACTAGCAGATCTGCTCGTCAGCTAGCTCATCAGCTAGCAGATTTGCTCGTCAACTAGCTCATCAGCTCGTTCATCAGCTAGCAGGTCTGCTCGTCAGCTAGCTCGTCTGCTCCTTCATCAGCTAGCAGATCTGCTCGTCAGCTAGCTCATCAGCTA
Organism: Dimocarpus longan; assembly: GCA_022984855.1. Lineage (NCBI taxonomy): Eukaryota > Viridiplantae > Streptophyta > Magnoliopsida > Sapindales > Sapindaceae > Dimocarpus > Dimocarpus longan. The sequence continues at coordinate 12,772,129 of CM041013.1, forward strand.
GCAGATCTGCTCGTCAGCTCCTTCATCAGCTAGCGCATCTGCTCGTCAGCTCGTCCAAAATGAGCTGATCAGCTTGTGCAAAACGAGCTGATCAGCTCGTTTTGCACGAGCTCCAACTTACCCAGGCCAGAGTCTGCTCGTTGGCTGCAATATCTGATCGCTGGAGTAAGCCGTTCGCTCAATGTGCTCGCTAGAGTTGACCAGTTGACCTTCTGGAAGACGAATCCATTCAAATCAGGAAAGGAGCCAGCTTACCTATTTTCATGCAAATAGAATCACGATATTCTTGGCAATTGCTATATATGCGGTAGAGATAATCTTGGGAGATATTATTTCAATTAATGTATATTATTTTTTGCCTTATCTGTAAGATTCCGAAACCTATTCAAATTGTAATATCTCCTCTATAAATAGGAGATCAAAATCAATGTAAAGGGGACGACTCTCTCGAGATCTCTCTCATTGTAAACACAAAACAGACATAATAACAGTGACTGCCGTCCTTAATTGGAGCCGGCATCGTGGACGTAGGCCATTTTTAAAGCCGAACCACGTAAATCTCATGTGTTTTTCCTTCTTCCTCTTTGCCTCTCTTTTTGTTTGTTTGTATCTTTTACGGATCTGTAGTCTTGGGCTTGAACGAATCAGCAAGTTGACTGAACTAGTTTCAAGCGTCAACAAGATTCAAACAACATGCATCGGATCGAAATCGAAACACTCACCGGCTCTATAGTTTTGCCAAGCTCAAGCTGCAATTGCCGTGGAGCGGAGTGACCGTCGGCGAAGTGACCACAAAAAACAGTGTGAAGGAGGTCGGAGACAGGAGGCTGTGGAGTGGCTAGGGCTGACCAGAGTGGAGGGTGGACCGTCGGAGAAGGGGAGATTTAGAAAAAGAGAAATGAGATAGAGGGAAGGAGCCGAGGATGGTCAATACTCTTGGGTCTGTCGAGGAAATGAAGAGCTAGAGAAAGGGAATCGGCGGTGGAGGGTGGACTACGGAGGAAATAGGGAAATGGAGAGTGGAGGAACAGCGTGAAAAGATAATAGATAGAAAGGGGAAGCGGCCAGGGCCACATTTTTTCGTTTTTATCGTATCGGGTCTAGTTTAGTAATTAGACTATCAAACTAACCGACCCAACCCGAAACACAATCCAATTTGTTTTTATTTAAATGGTGTAACCCGATCCAACCCAATAAAAAATTATTAAGTTGGATCAGGTTATTCGGGTTGGGTTAAAAATGCTTACCCCTAACCTAATTGGGACTTGAAAGAGTAGAATGCATTTGGCTCGTTTCAATCTTGTTCTTGTATATAAAGTTGATTTTATAATGGATTTTAGCAAAATTGAGACTTTTAAAGATACATTTCATTATTATTAACACTGAGTGGCTGTGAATTATACAAGTTATATTTATTATGTTACCGTTGGAACAAAAATAATCTTACATCCAAGCATATCATATTTGTCTTCACATAAGTTAAATAAAATAAGAATAGATTTGCTACAAACACTATATACTAATATGACACTCACAACTAATATTGAATAAAAAATCCCAAGAAAGTTTAATTCAAGTTAAAATCAAGAAAAAAATATATCTTGAGCCAATGATTAGATAACCACAAATCAAAGTAATAATGATGTCACTCCCAATAATTAGGAAGAATGAGAAAGATAAGTCAACAATATTAAATCAAATATTTAATTTGATGAATCTTAATGTTCATAAAGAATAAGAAGAGAAAACTAAATTTTTCATATCAAAAGTTAGCCAAGCTTCTATTTAATGTTTACACAGTCTTTATAGGCCTAAATCTAACCCAAGCTTGCACGTCCTAAACACTAAACACGCTCATGTGGACTTAATTTTAATTAACTATTTCAACCCAATAACTTTACTTAAAGCTAATCATGAAATAAAACATACTAAGACCTAATAACATAACAAAGTTTGATATTTTAATGAACAAAATAAAGTAACCTTAACTTAAGTCCATTAAATCCCTTTTGACGCAGCCTATTTTAAATTATATAGTCCATAACACAAATTAGGCTCAAATAACTTCAATTTGCCTCTAATTGTCTTTCAAGCATTCAATATTGTTGATCTTGGACTTGATCTTGGATTGAATACTATTTTAAAGGCTTGTGTCCCCTCCATGCCATCCAATTCATGCTATGTAAGGCTCTTGACTCAAATCTCTTGAACCAACTCATTTAAAGCCTTATTCATCCTCTTAAATTGAGCCCTTGTTATTGGTTCACCGTTGATGCACAAAGGTTTATTAGGCTTGCTTCCTTGATTTTTATCATTCTCCTTCTTCTCAAAAGGATTTGTCCTCAAATTGGTACTTGCATCAAATTCAAAAAGAGAAAGATCACAAACATCAAAAGTTACGTTAACATTGTACTCACCTTACAAATCTATCTTGTACACATAGTCATTGATGCATTCAAGTACTTGAAATGGATCATCATCACGCGATTGCAATCTATCTCTTCTCAAAAAGATTTGTCCTCAAATCGATACCTTCATCAAATTCAAAATGAGAAAGATCACAAACATTAAAAGTTGCATTAACATTGTACTCACCTTGTAAATCTATTTTGTACATATTGTCATTGATGCATTCAAGTACTTGAAATGAACTATCACCACACAATTGCAATTTAGATTTTCGTAGTTTAAGAGACATCTCCTTATGCATATGCACCCAAACCTAATCTCTTAGTTCAAACACAACTTTTTTTTCACTATTTGTTAGTTTGAGTAGCATATTGTTCAGTTTTCCTCTCAATATGTTGCCTAACTTTCTAATATAGTTGTCGAACAAAATTAGTTTTCTTCATACCATCTAAGTTGACTCTGTCCTCTACTAGTAAAGGTATTAAATTCAATGAAGTAAATGGATTAAAACCATATATAACCTCGAATGGTGAACAATCAGTAATCGAATGCACTCTCCCTAGATATAAAGGGAAAATTGTTTTTGAAGTTAATACGGAAATGTGAATTTTAAAATTTTTTCCAAGCAAAAAAGTGTTCATGATACTAGTAATAACAATTTAATAATTAAATTAATAAGATTGAATCTTATCTTACATAAAGATTAAATTGATCCCTTTTTATTCGTAAATTCTTCACTACTCGATCTTTTTACTATAACTCTTCACAAAAGAAACTGTGTGTGGGCATAATTTCAAAGAATCAAATCAATAAATCTTTTCATAAAAAAAAATTATGTAAAAATAAAAAAAATAATTTTCTTGATTTCCTTTTGAGATAGGACAATATGATTTTTTTGATTAACGAAATTTTTTTTGTTCAAATAGCCAAAAATTCTCCTATATTTAATAACCAACATAAAACACCCTTTTATAATGGTAAGTTAGAGTTTTTCAATTTAATAAGGAATCTAATTTCCTTTTTAAATTGAAAGATGTAGTTCCTTTCCAATGTGCAATTAAATTCCTTATTGGCTTGAAATTTCTTACTTTTAATTTAATTTAATATGGAATCTGTTGACACTTAATTTTGGTCAACCTAGTTCTTGAAACCTAATACCTGCAAAACAGCAACTAACAAGCAACAATAATGACTAGAATCAAAACAAGCAGGACATAACGATTTTTACATGGTTCGGCAAAGCAATGGCCTACGTCCACGACTACTACTCTCATTTCTGCAGAGCAACAGTATATACTTCTTTTTTACTCAGGGTTTTACAATGAATTTGATCCCCTATTTATAGAGAAGATGTTATAATTTGAATTTGTTTAAGAATCTTATAGAAAAAGCAAAAAATAATATACATTAATCGAGATAATATCTCCCAAGATTATCTCCATCGTATCTGCAACAGTTGCCGAGAATGTCATGATTTGATTTATATGAAAATAGGCAAGTTGACTCCTTTCTTGAATTAAATTGATTTGGCTTTTTAGAAGGTCAACTGGTCAAACTTAACGAGCATCTTAAGCGAACAGACTACTCAAGTGACCAGATATTATACCCAGGGAGTAGCTAAGAAAACCTCCTGATCGTTCTGATGGCCTTTGAAGAATATTATCGAGCAGTCATTGATCACGATCAGACTAGCTTAGCAGACACATCATACGATCAGACACATCATCGAGTATACAACTTAAACCATACGATCAGTCATTCAGTAACATAAACAACCAACCACGCGATCAGATGTGCTTGGGTTCATAGGCTAAGAATCAACCACATATTCCCTCCTTTGACCTTTAACTAATTAACCAATCTCTTGGGCTTCTTCTCATAAAATATCTTACTGGGCTCATCCTTTGGCCTTTTTCAGCCCATTTTTTATGATTTTGAAAATGTCCATAAGACTAGCTCCCTTGCTTTTAGTACATTCCTTGTACTGGAAGCAACGAGCTCATCTTAGGAGCAATTTTAGCGGGATCCGTATTGTCACTTTTTCAAATGCTGTCTTATCCCATAACACGCGACACTCCCCTAGGCATCAGTCTACTGCACGTCTCATGTCATGTGCTATTACTGCGCATTTAATGCACGTCTCTCACTGGCTACGCATAACGATAAAATCGTAGGTTTTGCACTGCACCATTAGATTAATGACGGTTACATAGTTGTTTTGATCTGACGGCAAGGGCTTCAAGATGATAGCCATATATAAACCCTTAGTCGTTTCATTTTCTACTTTTACCAATCATTTTCAGAAACAGACATCTCTTCATCTTCAACTTTCTCTCATACACCATCACCGTCCTGCCCTAATTTCTTCTTCGTCGAAAGCTGCCATACTCAAGGTAAACTTCCATGACTTTCCCCTGCCTTTTCAATTATGATTTTTACTTGCATTTGATTGGGTTAAAAAACATGAATCTATCATTTCATTTGCCTGAATATCCCTATTTACATTTTCGGCATGATAAAACTTGAAGAACTTGAGTAACCACTTTCTTAACCATATAAGTTATATATATGCATACCATTTCTTGTATGTAGCCACCTAACACCCCGACTCTGGTCAAGTTGGGAGTTTGTTGATAAACAGTTCCTGTAATCCTATTAGGATTACAAATAGGGCTTCCCTGCACTCGGTAGCCCTCTATATACGCAACTTGATCTTTAGAAAAGTAGAAATAGTCTTAAACACTGTGTTCTGGTTTGTTGTTTGCGACCTGACCCCTTTATTATTTTTGTAGATATCCGGTCATAGTCATCGTGACCATAAAGTGGGAGCTGCTAATGTGGATCCTGAGGAAGAACTTGATCAAGTTAAAAACATTGATAACACGACTTTTTAGATGGTGAGGCCGTATCAGAACCTTTAGGGCACCATAATCCCCCTGCTCGCACTCCTTTTTTTAAACACGAGTCTTCTGTTAGCCCCAGCAAGCTCGAATCCATCGCTGAATGTCGGGCAATGGTGCTGAAAACCCACGATCATGTAGTCTATCCTCATAAGGGATTCGTTTCTATTACCCATCAACACATAGAAACTGATTTTAGATTTTCGGTTCCCCATTACTTGGTCGACCTTTTAAACGACCTTAAACTCGCCTCATTCCAACTTACTCTCAATTCTTATACTCACCTTACTGCCCTAGCTGCAGTATTCCTTAAAAACAATCTTCCTCCACCAACCCCTACAATGATTCAACATATTTTTCTTTTTAAAAGCACCACGGGCCCCAAATTAGAGAAAAAAGATGGATTTTACACACATTGGCTCGTAAATCTCCCTATAAAATGAACCTTCCAAAAGGAGTCAATAAATCCAACGTCGGTGACTATAAGTCGCGTTGGTTTTATGCATCCTGTCTCTCTTTGACCAACCTCAAAAACTTTTTATTTGCTCTTTCCCTAGTAAATATGTCTTTATACTGCTAGTATGCACACATACTGCTTGTTATTAATATTTGTCTTTGTGCAAACATTACCAAGAGCGAGATCGCACTGTCAGACGAGGAGTTAGCTTTGCTGTAGAAATTTTCAGAGGTAAAAACCCTTTTGGACGACCAACCGCCGTCTGAACACCTCCTTCAATTACATAGCCTAGCTCCTCCAGCTCATCAAAAGTTGCTTGACAAGTGCTTCGACCTAAGGGCTCGCAAAGGTAAAGAAATTTCTTCTACTTTTAAGGCCTTTGGGAAGGAAGTACCAAGCTCACAAGAAGGCTAACTTTCAACCATGGTAGGTCTTCAATTTGTCCAATCCCTTCCTAGAAAAGCTCATTCTTCAAAGAGAACTAATCAAGTTGCAGGGGTTTTTGATTCCCAGACGACCACAAAAGCTACCACAAGGTCGGTTATTCAAAAGGATTCTGTCGCAGCTTCTGCTCGTGGTATGAAACATAAATCAATAGGGAAAAAACCCTCGAGCAAAGATGTTCCCAAGGAGCTCCCTGCACGATCAGCTCCTGCTGTCAGTAGCTCACTTGTTCCGCCTTCCAAGAGCATTGATAAAGGCAAGAGGGTTGCAGAACACCCCCCCTCCCTCTCCAAAACGCCAAAAGACATTGGGGAAAGAACCCGTTGTTGAAGAACAGATCTAGGACTTCGATGCGGGGGTATACTATAATGACCTCCTGAATTGCGCGTCCTAGTTCCTTAGTACAAAGAAACCTACGCTTTATAAGGAAGACATGAAGGACGAGAAGCTGATTAACTATCTGGGCTTTCACGACCTGCTTGTAAGTTTTCGTACTTATTACTGTTGCTTTTATTGCTTTTTTGTCTTTTATCACTTTGCTAACATCTCGTTTTAGGCATCCATGACTTATATAAAGCTTCTCAGAGAAATTTTCAATTGGTCTAAGGAAAAGGCTTCCATGGAGGCGGCCATAAACTCATTGGAGAATAAGAAGAACAAAATCCAGGGTGAAGCAGACTCACTTAAATTGGAGGTCGAAAAAGCTCGTGAGGCCTTCCGCGACCTAGAAAAGGACCATGACAAATCCCTAAGACAGAGGCTGGAGCTATAAAAATCTGTGAAGTACCAAAATAGCACTATTGCCTCGCTGGAGAAAGAGGGAAATGAGTTGAAGAGGAAGCTCGATACTGCTTAAGACTTGGAGAAAAATTTGAAGGACGAGAACAAGAGGCTAAAAGATGAAGCTGACGAAGCTAAAAAGATTATTGAATCGATGTGGCAGGAGGTAATTTCAACCAAGAAAGAGCTGGCCCAGGAATAGAGCCACACTGAAGCCTTAGTCAAAAAAGCAAAAGAATGCACAGGCAGCCTGTTTTTATACAACTTATGGCTGAAGTGGCCAGATGTGGACATCTCCTTCTTCGGGCAAGAGGTTGTAGAATAAGTAAAAATGTATGCAGTAAGGGCTGCTAGCCAGGCTGCAGAAACGGCTCAAGAAGCCAATCTTCTAGCTTCCTAGCCAAGTTCAACCCCTTCTGCTTCAGAAGGTTCCCTAGATCAGCTCGAAGACCCTTCTCCTGCAGCATTACATAGCGAAACTTCTCAAGATCCAGATCTCTCTTCTGATGGTGCTCCTCCCACCCCGTCCAGGACCTTCTTCTAGCTTTTCATAGCCAATTGTTATTGAAGATGAAGACAAACCTTCAGTAGAGACCATAGAGGAGCAGAGCGCCCCTCCCAGCAATATTTAGGAAATTTTCAATTCTTTTAACTTCATTTGTAATACAATTTATTCAGCTCATGAACTGTAATAAATGCAATTTACTTCTTTTATCTGTTTCCATTTCTTCGTTCTTTGTTGATATTGAATGACGAGCAATTCTGACTATTGCAACGCCCATAATCCAACTGAAAATGAGATCATTTAGCCCTTTTAGGGTTTTTAAAAGTTCACAAGTAGTGTTGGTTCGTCCCAGCGTATAAAAATCCATACTCCCAGCATATAAAATTCCACATATCAAATGTTCCTTCTAGAGTTTGCTCACTCACAGGCTACATAGATCTTCCAGGATTATTTTATAAGTCCACAGGCCATACGTATTACTTTCAAAGCTTGGTCGCTCATAGGCTATGCTGGGACCTTCCAGGACATTTTTAGCTCACAGATGATTATTACACCTTCCAAAGCCCGGCTACTCACAGGTAATAATCATATCTTCCAGAGCATTGGCTTACAGGTATTAATTGCACCTTTTAGAGTCTACTCGCTACAGATATCAATTGAACCTTCCAAAATATGAGTAGAAACAAAAAACAAAATAAGTTTCCTATTAAGGATAAACGCGACCAGAATTGTTTAGTTAAAGAGTCTTTATTGATAAATTAGCTGCATTCATACAAGTCAAACAAACAAAATATGAACTAAATAATTCAAACATAATATGGCCGAAGATTCTCGGCACTCCATGCTCGGGAAACTTCAGCCTCATTCAAGTTAGTTAGATGATAAGCTCTATTTTCCAGACTACCTTTAACAATATAAGAGTCTTCCCAGTTTGGACCAAGGGTTCCATCACTGGCTTTCCGAGCAGTTGGCAGAATGAGACATAAAACCAGATCACCAGGCTTGAAGCTTCCAACTCGGACTTTCCTATTGTAGAACCTAGCAACCCTTTGTTGATAAACTGCAACTCTCATTCGAGCTTCATCTCTCGCTTCGTCGACCAGATCTAAATTAGCCGCGAGCAGTCGGTCATTATCTTCATGTCTAAACGTTACTCAACGCTGACTAACGATCTCATACTTTACTAGAATCATTGCTTCTAATCCATACACCATTGAGAAATGAGTTTCCCCAGTAGTGTTATGAGCAATCGTTCTGTAGGCCCACAACACTTTCTGCAACTCATCAGCCTAAGCTTCTTTTTTCGCTTCCAACTTGGTCTTCAAGTTTTACTTGATAATTTTGTTGACTACTTCAACATACCTATTTGCTTGAGGGTGGTCTATAGCCGAAAAGTTCTTCTTGATTCCAAGGTCTTTGCAAAACTTTTGAAACTGCTCGCTGCTGAATTGGGTTCTATTATCTGTCACGATCTTTTGAGAAACTCCAAACCTACAAATGATATGCTCCCAGACAAACTTATTAACTTTTGTGATGGATATTTTAGCAAGCTCTTTGGCTTCTGCCCACTTCGTAAAATAATCCACTGCCACAATCGCATACTTGCATCTTCCTCGAACTATTGGAAACAAGCCGATCAAATCCATACCTCTTAACCTCATGCTGGTTAGGTAAAATTTCCTTAATCCATGTTATAATCTCTGACAGGATTGGCGTGTATGGTATGCCTTGAGCTGTAATATGTCTGGTAGCTTTGACTTCTGTTGACTTACGATCTGATAGGAGTAACTAAGATGAGCTTGCTTATGTGAGTAGGAATATATAAAGTAAGAATATCACGAACTCGGCAATGCATGGCGTTATTTGGTCTTCACGAGTAGATCTTCTAACGAGCTCATTCACAAGTTGATAAACGAGTATATGGGAAAAGCTGATAAACGAGTAGATGGACAAGCAGATTATCGTGTAGGTAAATAGGCAGATCGATGGCCTTCTTGGTTCCTAGGCTATTGGGCCCATTCTGTGAACTCTTGTCAGCCCAACTGGTTTGATCGTAAAAACATCCATAACAATGGTGAAGTTTCTTTTTGAGTTATTTTCGGCCAAGAAGATAAATCAAATCCTTAAGGAGATTGTAGAGATTTCTTAAAATGAAGGGGAGTCGTTCAATGAATATTGGGAGCATTATCAATGCCTACTCAACTCATATCCACTTCATCAAATTGATGGTTGGATGTGATCTAATACTTCTATAAAGGATTGCTCAACTTGGATCGAATCATGGTGAATGCATCAAGTAGTGGTAGTGGTTTGATGACGAGGAATGTTGATGAAGCAAAAACGTTGCTTGAAAGCCTAAGGAAAAATTTGCAACAATACTTTCAACAAAAAAACATTTCGAAGAGGGCTTGAATTTAAGAGATAAGTTCTAATGATATAGTCTTCAAATTGCTAATTTAATTTGTCTTGTGTAGCGACTTCTTCCATCAAAGTTGTGTGTTAAAATTGTCCAAGTGTTTATGAGAAGGTGGAACAAGTTAATGACATATAGCAACAATAAAGACCAAGAAACAATTATTTCTATCAAAAACTTACAATCTAATAGGATGGAGGCAACATCCAAATTTTGGATGGAAGAAAAATCAAGTTGAAGTGCAACCTCAATTTCAACAGGATCAGCCGTAGAGCCTTAACAACAAGCTTAACATGCTTCTTTTAGGCAAGGTTTACAAGTAGCTAAAATTTGGAAAATCAAGGTGGACAAATGAAAACCTTGTTTAGCCAAAGAGAACAAGGGAGATTGCCTAGTCAAGTCATCCTAAACCCAAAAGGAGTAATGAAGTCAGTCCAATTAATAACTATTTGAAATGGTAAAGATGTGGGAAGAAATAAAGAAGAAGAAGAGAAATCAAAGGGTATACAGGCTACTATGGAAGAAAAAGAAGAGATGGTGGTGAAAGAACCTAAACATGAGAGGACTTGACAAGAGAAGAAAAAAATGAAGGATGAAGTAAATGTTACCCCTGAACTTCTTGCTCAAATGCCTAATCTAGGAAGGTTCTTAAAGGAAAAGAGAGAAAAAAGTGACAGAAATCTTGGAGATGTTTAGGAAGGTGGCAATTAACATTCTCCTCCTAGAAGCAATCAAACAAGTACCAAATATGTCAAGTTCCTTAAAGATGTAACACCCCTAACCCCGATGTCCCCGTCGGTGCGAGGATCGAGGCGTGGGATGTTACTTTTTTTTTTATTCAAATTATTTTTATAAAAGTTTTGTTTTCAAAAACTTTGATTGTATTTTAATAAAATTCCGCCAGAGTTTCCTTTCTTTTTATGAAAATCCAAAATTTAAACTTGTAGAGAAAACACACTTATAAACCAATTCATTTCGCAACTTCCTGTTTCGAACCTCTCGTCCGTTTCTTACCCTCTTCAACACACAAACATTTGATAATAAATATTTCGATTAACATTTAAACACTTCACAAAATTAACACCATATAAAACCTTTTTCAACGAATAAGTTACAGAATTTATCACAATTGATAAACTTTAAATACAAATTTATTTGCGAAATTTACAGCATTAAAGAAAAGCACACGACATGGTGGTGCCCAAAATCTGATACTCTTACGATGCAAAAATGGTAATTACCAAAATGATGAGGGCGGATGTGACTTGAGAGAAGCTGCAACTATTTTATCTTCATCTTTACTTTAAACCCTATTCAACTACCTACGTGCGGTAAATCCAACGCGCTAAGTCTTTCGACTTAGTGGGTGTACTCATATAATATTGAAATCATATTTATTTTCAAAATACGAGTATAAATTAAAATAATATGTACGATCATAATTTATCTATCGATAAACACACACGGTACACAATTTCACAGAATAAAATATTATCATGTGACTTTCCAACACATTTTGTTGCAAGCATAATTACAATCTAATCCTTACAAAATCAATTCACGAATAAATTTACAAGACTTTCTTTATTTAATTTATTAAAGCCCTTCTTAAAGTCTATCACGATATCATGGATCGGCAACGGGTCTCCTAGTATTGGCCATTCGGTGGCTACTCACCAGAATAAACAGCGACCCCGGCATCGACCGCTCCGTGACTATCCACCGGGTCGCATATTACAATCTGTTTCCGTTTCAAGACCGGGTACTCGGTGCCTCTTAGGGTCCATCATACAACATCTGTGATCAATCGTAATGGTGTAGTACTGCTAATAATCACCCTACCAATCCCCACCTACCGGTGACTAGTTTTACTAAGGCCCTTAAAATTTTTCAAAATTACAAACTATTTAAACTTTTAACAAAACTTTAATCGCATAAACTTTTTATTTCATATTTAAATCTGTTATTCTAAATTCTTCGGGGTACCACTCATGGTCATCTCAAGTGACCATTTCGCCCCTAGTTGTATTGTCACATCTTAATAAAATTATCATCTCTTTTCTCATGCTTTAAGTCGATCCCAAAAGAGAACATTCTCAAATTTTTCATTTCAAATTTTAAATTCATCAAACATACCACTAAAACATTACATAATTAACATGTCAAGGGAAGCGAAATGACGAAAATATCCTTAGAACATTTTACACATCAAATTCGGCTAGAAGGGGGTTTTATTTTCGGAAAAATGTTTCGAAATCATTTGTCATCAATTAAATTCATCAAATAGCATATAATTAACACTCAAAACTAATTAATATCTCAAAAAAAAAAAAAATTAACCAACTGTCAAAGTAATTTATACATTAAAATTCAAAACTCATAAACATAAATTTTGTAAATACGAGTACACCCAACCTTTTCGGGCTTTTTAGTAGCTTCTATAAGCTTTCAAATGATCCCTAAAATCTTCAATTTAAATTTTTTGGACCAGATTCACGTATCTCTCGACCTAGGGTTTTAAAAATTGAAGAGAATTATACTTAAGTTGAGATTAAGCTATCATATGATGGTATTGATGTATCCTAAGTGTTATAACATGTTTCTACATGAATTTTCACACAATTTAAACTCTCAAATGGACAAAAAATGGCTTACTCGAAATTTAACACCTCACTAGAAGCTTTTCAAGCTCAAATCTAAGCATCTAATGGCTTGAATGAGGTGAGATTTAGGTATTTTAGGTAGAAAAATAGTTAAAAGAGTGATTAAAAGCAAGAGAAATAGAAAATAAAAAAATGAGATTTTTTTTTTTTGTTTATAGAGAAGGTATCGGTGAAGCAAAGAAGAAGATGAATAGTGCTGATACTATTCCTCTTTTTATATATATTTTTATTAATTTATAATTTGACCCCTCCAAAATTTAAAAATTCTAATTCAACCCCTATACTTTTTTAAAAATCTCATTTAAACCCTCAGACAATAAATATTCATAACTTGACCTCTTCTCTCATTTCTTATTTCATCTTAGCCCCAAAACTAATTACTTTATTATATTTATACCACTCATTGAATTTTATTTTAATCCCACTTAGAAATAAAATTCAATACTCTACTATATATATATATATATATTCCTAAACAAAATTCTAGAAAATTTTGGGGTGTTACAACTCTTCCCATCTTAAGAAATTTCGTCCGCGAAATTTACCTCATTCAAAAAGCTGATTATACTGTAGTCGCATCGTCTCTTTACTTTCCCAAGTAGCTTCCTCGATTTTATGATTTCGCCAAAGAACTTTAATCAAGGGAATCTTCTTATTTCGCAGTTCTTTAATTTCTCGATCTAAGATCTTCACCAGTTCCTCTTCATAGGATAAATCAGGCTACACTTTAATAGATGCGGCTGCCACGACATGCGAAGGATCCGATCTATATCTCCTCAGCATCGATACATGAAACACATTATGAATCTTTTCCAATTCCGATGGTAAAGCTAGTCGGTAGGCTACCGGTCCCACACGCTCAATAATCTCGTATGAACCGATAAACCTAGGACTCAACTTACCTTTCCTTCCGAATCTCAGCACTTTCTTCCACGGAGATACCTTGAGGAAGACTTTATCTCCGACTTCATATTCGATATCCTTCCTTTTTAAGTCTGCGTAAGACTTCTGACAATCGGATGTAGCCTTCAACCTTTCATTGATTACTTTTACTTTCTCTTCGGTCTGCCTAATTAATTCTGGTCCTACTAGTTTGTCTTCACCCAATTCAGTCCAATACAGAGGCGTCCTGCATTTTCGTCCATACAGAGCTTCATACGGTGCCATTTCTATACTCGACTGGTAACTATTGTTATAAGCAAATTCCACCAACGGAAGATGCTCCACCCAACTTCCTTCAAAATCAATAACACAGCTCCTAAGCATATCTTCAAGCACTTGAATTACCTTCTCGGATTGCCCATCAGACTGCGGATGAAATGCTGTACTGAAGCTCAATCGCGTACCTAAAGCTTCTTGAAATTTCTTCCAAAATCTCAATGTAAACCTTGGATCTCTATCAGATATGATGGAAATAGGCATTCCATGTAATCGAACTATCTCTTTGATATATAACTCTGCCAACCGATCCAATGAGTAATCTATCCTAATAGGGAGGAAATGTGCCGACTTAGTCAACCGATCTATTATCACCCAAATCGCATCATGTTTGCTCCTTGAAAGAGGTAAATCGATGACAAAATCCATGGTAACTCGGTCCCATTTTCATTCCGGAATAGATATCGGTTGAAATAAACCTGAAAGAACCTGGTGCTCAGCTTTCACCTGCTGACATGTTATACATTTACTCACATAATTCACCACGTCTTTTTTCATGTCAGACCACCAATACTAAGCCTTCAAATCTTGATACATCTTCGAACTACCTGGATGCATCGAATAGGGACTACTATGGGCTTCTGATAGAATTGCTTTCTTCAATTCATCATCATCTGGAACACAGATCTTGTCTCTGAAATACAAACAATCATTTCTAATCGAAAACTCAGTCTCCTTTCCTTCTTGAATTTGCTTACTAATCTTTAAAAACTTTTTATCCTGCTTATACTTTTCTTGAATTTGCTGAAGGAGACTAGGTCGAACTTGTAATTCTGCCATCAAGGCTTCATCTTTTGTCATCTGTAATTGAGCGTTCATAGCTCTCAAGGCAACCAAAGATTTCCGGCTTAGCGCATTAGCTACCACATTTACTTTACCCGGGTGGTAGTCAATTATGCAATCATAATCTTTCAACAGCTCCATCCATCTCCTCTGTCTCAAATTTAGCTTTTTTTTAGAAGATAGATATTTGAGACTCTTGTGATCTGTATAAATGTAACATCTCTCCCTATATAGATAACGTCTCCATATCTTCAAAACAAAAATGATGGCTGCTAGTTCTAGATCATGCATTGGATAATTCCTTTCATAATTTTTTAACTGTCTAGAAGCATAAGCAACCACCTTACCCTCATGCATCAATACACAACCAAGCCCACTATGAGAGGCATACTATAGATCACATAATCCTTACCGGATACAGGCTGGGTAAGAATCGGAGCCTCAACCAATATTACCTTCAAATTTTCAAAGCTTTCTTGACATCTATCTGTCTACTCAAATTTAACGTCTTTATGAAGCAACTTGGTCAACGGAGCTGTTATTGAAGAAAACCCCTTTACGAATCGCCGATAATAACCTGCCAGGCCCAGAAAACTACGAATTTTCGTAACACTCTTCGGAGGCTTCCATTCTAGAATTGCTTCAATCTTCCTAGAATCGGCCTTAATACCTTCCGCGGATACAATATGCCCTAGAAATGCGATCTCACTCAACCAGAACTTGCATTTGCTTAACTTGGCATACAACTGCTTTTCCTTCAACGTCTGCAACAGTATCGGGAGATGCTGATCATGCTCGTCTGGGGACTTCGAATACACCAAAATATCATCAATGAACACAACCACAAACTGATCCAGATATAGATGGAAAATATGATTCATCAAATCCATAAATGCTGTAGGTGCATTCGTCAATCCAAACGGCATCACTACAAACTCATAATGCCCATACCTCATTCGGAAGGCTGTCTTCAGAATATCTGTTTCTTTCACCCTCAACTGATGGTACCCTGATCAAAGATCTATCTTTGAGAATACACAGGCTCCCCTCAACTGATCAAATAGATCATTGATTCTAGGCAATGGATATTTATTCTTGATTGTAACCTTATTCAATTGTCGATAATCCATGCACAATCTGAACAACCCATCCTTTTTTTTCACAAATAACACTGGCACTCCCTACGGCGATACACTGGGTCGTATGAATCCATTATCTAGTAATTCTTACAACTGAATCTTCAACTCTTTTAATTCAGTAGGTGTCATCCTATAAAGGGTAATAGTTACCGGATTCGTTCCTGGCATCACGTTAATCACGAACTCTACCTCCATTTCCCGCTGTAAACCTAGTAACTCTTTCGAAAACACATCTGAAAAATCACATACGGTAGGAATATTCTGACTACTTGATCCGATTCTCTGGGAATCGACCACATGTGCCAAAAACGCTTCACACCCTTTTCTAATCAATTTCTAAGTGGTTGTGGCTGAAATGACATTAGAGAGGAAATCTGACCTCTCGCCCACCATAGTGACCTCATTTCCATCACCAGTCTTCAAAGATAATCTTTTCAACCGACAATCAATCACAGTCTGATGTTTAGATAACCAATCCATCCCCAATATCACATCAAACTCCTGAAAAGGCAACTCCATCAGATCCCTTGGAAACTCAGACCCCTGAATTCGAATCAGACACTCTCGGAACACTTTGTCTACGATCACACTTTGACCTAAAGGATTACTAACCAACACCTTTGCCTGAAGATTCCTCTATCTAGGGATGGTAATGCAAATGTATGAATGAGTTGAACCTGAATCTATCAATGCATGCACAGAAACATCAAATATTGAAATCATACCCACAATCACATCTGGAGCATCCTGCTCCTCCTGAGCATTGATGGCATAGGCTCTAGCTGGCGTTCGAAACTCTGCTCTTCCCGCTACCTATAAGGCCTCTCTCCAGCTACTACCCTCAGCTCCTGGCTGACTAGGCTTCCGGCCTTTTGAAACTGTAGGTGTCGATCTCTCTGGCTGTGAAGCAGGTGCGAGTTTTTCTTCGGACAATCCTTCTAAAAATGATCATGGGACCCACATCTGAAACATGCTCCAGTCATCCTCCAACACTCTCCCGGATGCCTCCTACCACAATGCTCACACGGCAGCATGGCTAATCCTCTAATTGCACTACCTGGGGAACTAGCAACTGACGCTGAAGACTGAGCAAATCTAGCAGAAGATCCTTGACTCTACCTTTGATGCTGCTATTGAGACTGACCACCTGACGAGGGACCTCTGAATTTCTTACTAAGCAGCTGGGATGAACTGGACTGCCTTGGGCCCCGCCTCTGTTGACTTCGATCCTTTCTAGCTTGTTCTTATTTCTTGACCCTTTCAACATTTAAAGCTCCGGAGACCAGTCTAGAGAAATCTTCTATCTATAGGGTTGTAAGCTGGTAGCGGATGTAATCATTCAGACCATCCTCGAATCTCCGGCACCTGTCTGTCTCCGTTGCTACTATCTCCCGAGCATATTTACTCAACCAGGTGAATTTTCGCCCATACTCTGACACGGACATCTATCTTTGCTTTAAATTAATGAACTCTCTCTTCATGGCGTCGATTGGATACGGCCGACATATCTCCTCCGGAACTCCCTTTGGAAAAACTCTCATGTTCGCTCCTCAGGCCGCATTGGGTGGGAAATAGACATCCATCAATGATATGCATCCACCTACAAAAGAGAAACTGCACACTCTAAACTCTCATCTGGTGTACAGTGCAGCTGTTGGATAATCCGCTCCAACCAATTTTTCGCTACAAACACGTCCTCATCCTTCCTATCATAGAAGTTAGTAGGTCTATATTTCGCAAGCCTCTCGACCGTAGACCTCCGTGGTGCAACGCGAGCCATCTGCTGGAAAATCTCATCCATTTGCTGCATAAATGCTGGTTGCCTCAGGTCCTGCCGTTCTACGGCTCAACGACTCACCGGATGCACCACCAGCTACACTGGTAAAACTGTCCTGCCTACTCTCATTTACACCCTCAGTCCACTGGGCATTAAAGGGATCCAACTATAACCTATTCAAGACAGAAGACAATACTACAGATCAGAGTCACATCCCCCTATATTATTTCTATATGCAACGCATGTTTATACACAAATGCAATACATCTTTTTTGCAAATCGCAAAGACTAGGAAGGCCTGAACCTATGCTCTGATACCACTAAAATATAACACCTCTACCCCGACGTCCTTGTCGGTGCAAGGATCGAGGCGTGGGATGTTACTCTTTTTTTTATTCAAATTATTTTTATAAAAATTTTGTTTTCAAAAACTTTGATTGTATTTTAATAAAATTTCGGCAGAGTTTCCTTTCTTTTTCTACAAATTTAAAATTTAAACCTATAGAGAAAACACACTTCTAAACTAATTCATTTCTCAACTTCCTGTTTCGGAACTCTCATCCGTTTCTAACCCACTTCAACACACAAATATTTGATAATAAATATTTCGATTAACATTTAAACACTTCACAAAATTAACACCATATAAAACCTTTTTCAACGCATAAGTTATAGAATTGATCATAAGTGATAAACTTTAAATACAAATTTGTTTACGAAATTTACAACGTTAAAGAAAAGCACACGATCTGGTGGTGCCCAAAATCTGATACTCCTACGATACAAAAATGGTGATTACCAAAATGATGAGGGCGGATGTGACTTGAGAGAAGCTGCATCTATTTTATTTTTGTCTTTACTTCAAGCCCTACTCAACTACCTGCACGCGGTAAATCCAACGTGTTAAGTCTTTCAACTTACTGGGTGTACTCATATAATGTTGAAATCATATTTATTTTAAAAATACGAGCATAAATTAAAATAATATGCACGATCATAATTTATTTATCGATAAACACACATGGTACACAATTTCACAGAATAAAATATTATCATGTGACTTTTCAACACATTTTCTTACAAGCACAATTACAATTTAATCCTTACAAAATCAATTATGGAATAAATTTACAAGACTTTCTTTATTTAATTTATTAGAGCTCTTCATAAAGTCTATCACGATACCATGGATCGACAACGGGTCTCCTGGTATTGGCCATATGGCTACCCGCCAGAATAAACAACGACCACGGCATCGACCGTTCAGTGACTATCCACTTGGTCGCATATTACAATTTGTTTCCGTTTCAGGACCGGGTATTCGGTGTCTCTCAAAGTCTAGCATACAACGTCTGTGATCAATCGTAACAGTGTAGTACTGCTAATAATCACCCTATTGGCTAGCCAACTACCAATCTCTACCTACCGGTGACTAGTTTTACTAGGGCCCTTTAAATTTTTTAAAATTACAAACTATTTAAATATTTAACAAATCTTTAATCGCGTAAACTTTTTATTTCATATTTAAATCTATTATTTTAAATTCTTCAGGGTACCACTCGTGGTCATTTCAAATGACCATTTCGCCCCTACTTGTATTATCACATCTTAATAAAATTATCATCTCTTTTCTCATGCTTTAAGTCGATCTCAAAAGAGGATATTCTCAAATTTTTTATCTCAAATTTTAAATTCATCAAACATACCACCAAAACATCACATAATTAACACGTCAAGGGAAGCAAAATTATGAAAATACCCTTAGAACATTTTACACATCAAATTCAGCTATAAAAAGGTTTTATTTTCGGAAAAGTGTTTTATTTGTCATTAATTAAATTCATCAAATAGCATATAATTAACACCCAAAACTAATTAATATCTCAAACAAACAAATTAACCAACCGTTAAAGTAATTTATACATTAAAATTTGAAATTAATAAACATAAATTTTGTAAATACGAGTACACCAACCTTTTCGGGCTTTCTAGTAGCTTCTATAAGCTTTCAAATGATCCCTAAAATCTTCAATTTAAATTTCTTGGACCAGATTCACGCATCTCTCGACCTAGGGTTTTAAAAATTGAAGAAAATTATGCTTGAGTTGAGATTAAGCTATCATATGATGGTATTGATGTTTCCTAAGTGTTCTAACATACTTCTATATGAATTTTCACACAATTTAAACTCTCAAATGGACAAAAAATAGCTTACCCAAAATTTAACACCTCACTAGAAGCTTTTCAAGCTCAAATCTAAGCATCCAGTAGCTTGAATGAGGTCAGATCTAGGTATTTTAGGTAGAAAAATAGTTAAAAGGGTGAGTAAAAACAAGAGAAATATAAAATAAAAAAAAAATGAGATTTTTTTTTTTGTTTACAAAGAAGGTATCGGCGAAGCAAAGAAGAATATGAATAGTGCTGACACTATTCTTCTTTCTATATATATATTTTTTGTTAATTTACAATTTGACCCTCCAAAATTTAAAAATTCTACTTCGATTCCTATACTTTTTTAAAAATCTCATTTAGACCCTCAGACAATAAATATTCATAACTTGACCTCTTCTCTCATTTCTTATTCCATCTTAGCCCCAAAACTAACTACTTTATTACATTTATACCACTCATTGAATTTTATTTTAATCCCACTTGGAAATAAAATTCAATACTCTACTATATATATATATATATGTATTCCTAAAAAAAATCCTAAAAAATTTTAGGGTGTTACAAAAGATCTATGTACCAACAAAAGGAAATTCCAAGAAAGAGAAACAAGCACTATGAATGAAGAGGTTTCAGTCCTACTTCTATGAAAACTACCTTTAAAACTCAAAGGTTCGGCAGCTTCACCATTCCATACGTAATTGGTACTCAAAGGTTTGAACAAGCATTACTTGATTTAGGTACTTTTAAGAATTTAATATATTTTTCTATTTTTTAGTCTTTAAAAATATATGAACTTAAGGATACCTTGGTGAGAATACAACTTGGGATTGATCGATTTGATATCCTAGAGGAGTACTCGAAGATGTGCTAGTTAAGGTGGATGATTTTAATATTTCCAGTAGATTTTCTTGTGCTCGAGATGGAGAATGCTCCCTTTTCATTTTCGAAATGAATTTTTTAAAAATGCTACTAAAAATATTACCGTTTTTGAAAACGTTAATTTCAAAACATGTTTTTTTTGTTTTTGACATCATATTAAAAACGTATTCAAATGTACTCTTAATTTCTCCATTTTCTAATAAATTGTTCTCCTTTTGCAGTAGCAATTTAATGATCTTCACTTATTAATGATGACGTCAAAATATTAATATTTGATGCAATGAATTTTTACTATGAGCTTTAGGGTTTGTTACTTACATTTATTCAAACTAAAACATTAAAATAAGAAAAAAAAAAGAGATAATCTAGTGAAAACAAAGACTCATATTCAAAAGGGGCTTAGCATAAATATAAAAATGTTGTAAGATTAAAATAATTAAACAAAAGAAAATCAAAGTTATTAGGGAGCTAAAGAGAAATTACTAGGGATTAAAGAGAAATTGTGAATATAAAAAGAGAGAGTTGAGAAAATGACAAGAGAAAGCAGTAAAAACAATAAAGAGAGAGAGAGAATAAGGTAATAAAATGGCATCTCATTTTATCAATGCAACCATACATATATATACACAAAATCAGTCAGCTATGATCGACTTAAAAAATTTTATATTATTATAATGGTCATCCAGAATTTTCATAACACTCCCCATCGGATGATACCATTATAATATATTTAAAATTTCTATCAGTAAAAACTCAAAATCTAAACAAAATATATTTTGTGATCTACTGGATAAAAAATGTTATAATCTTATGGATTTAACAATATTTAGACATGCTTAAAGATACTATTTCGTTAAAAACCTTATCAGGAAAATCTAGTGGGATAAAACCTGATCGAAGAAAAAAAGAGTGCAGTACACATATGTCCATATTGATTTAATACACTCCATCTGAAAGATGCTTCATAATTAATCATATAGTTTACATACTCGACGCATTCCAATGCCATAAATCAATTTCTCGAATGTTGACATTGGTAATATTTTGGTGAATAAATCTGCAAGGTTATCTAGGGAGCGGACTTGTTTAATATCAATCTGCTGACTTTGTTGAAGCTTATGAGTATAAAAGAACTTTGGTGATATATGTTTGGTTCTATCTCCTTTGATGTATCCTCCTCTGATTTGAGCGATATAAGCAACATTATCTTCATATATGATTGTGGGGGAATTTGAAGCAGTAGATAGTTTGCATGTACTCTGGATATGGTGAATGACAGATTTCAACCATATACATTCTCGACTTGTTTCATGAAGTGCAAGAATTTTAGAATGGTTGGAGGATGTGGTAACCAAAGTCTGTTTTATTGAGCGCCATGAAATTGATGTATCATTATAAGTAAAAACATACTCAGTTTGTGAACGAGACTTATAAGGATATGAAAGATATCCAGAATAAACATAACCAATCAAACTGCACCATTATTAGATTTTGAGTAGAATAACCTCAAATCTATTGTTCCACGAAGATAACGAAAAATATGTTTGATACCATTCTAATGACGCCGTATTGGTTCAGAATTAAACCTGACCAACAAATTTACTGAAAAAGTAATATCAGGCCTAGTACATTGTACTAAATATAATAAGACATCAATTGTACTTAGATATGGTACTTTTGGACCAAGTATTTGTTCACCATCTTCTTTAGGTTGAAATGGATCATTTTTAGGATCAAGAGATCGAATAATCATAGGGGTACTCAAGGGGTAAGCTTTATCCATATTGTATCGTTTTAGAATTTTTTTCAATATATGCTAATTGATGGATAAGTACTCCGTGAGATTTGTGCTCGATTTTCAAGCCGAGATAATATTTTGTTTGTCCTAAATCTTTCATCTCAATTTCTTTTTTTAAATAGTCAACAGTTTTTCGGAGCTCTTCAAGTGTTCCAATTAAATTCATATCATCAACATAAACTGTAACAATGGCAAATCCAGATTCTGTTTTCTTTATGAATACACATGGGCATATAAGATCATTAATATATCATTCATTTGTCAAAAATTTGTTAAGACGATTATACCACATTCGCCCAGATTGTTTTAATCCATACAACCATCATTGCAATTTAATTGAATAAATATTGTTGGCTTTTGATTTGTATTCTTCAAGCATTTTAAATCCTTCAAGAATTTTCATATAGATATCAGTATCAAGTGATTATCAAGTGATTCATATAAATATGCTATCACTACGTCCATAAGCCACATTTCGAGTCCTTCTGAGACTGCTAAACTGATCAAGAATCTAAAAGTAATTGTATCCATGACAAGTGAATACGTCTCATCATAATCAATTCCTGGTCTCCGTGAGAAACCTTGTGCAACAAGCCTTACTTTATATCTTACAATCTCATTTTTTTTTCATTGCGTTTCCGTATAAATACCCATTTGTATCCAACAGATTTGACATTTTCATGCGTTTAGACTATAAGTCCAAATTCTTTATATTTAGATAAAGAACTTAATTATACTTGAATTGCATCTTTCCATTCAGGCCAATTGTGTCTTTTTCTACATTCATCAATAGTATGTGGTTCATATTCATTGTTTATAATTTTTAAAGCTACTGTATATGAAAATATATCATCAATAATTGTTTCATTACGATTCCATATACCTTCTGCATAATTGATTGAAATCTTTTGATTTTTAGAATTTTATAACTCATCAAGTGTTTGTGTCTCTTTAGAGGTTTCAATCTCTTCGGGGATTGGCAACTCTCCTGGAGTTGATTTTTTTAAAGAGAATGGATTTTGTAGCTTGAGTATCATTTTCAGAAGAATCGAAATTTTTCATTCTCTATTTTCGAGGAATACTATTTTTGAGTCAAGTGGTCTACCACGCTTCTGATGTGTAGTAGATGATTCATTTGCTGCGTTATGATTACATTGTTCTATAGGAACAATTATTCGAGCTGGTGCATTGGCAGCTGGTATGTATGATTTTGTTACTTTAGCAGCATCAGTAAATGGATCTAGCAACTGATTCACAATCATTTGAAGATTAATTATTCTTCTTACTTCATTTTCACACTGGGTGGTACGATGATCTAGATGAGATATTATTGTCATATTCTAGGATAGCTCATTTTCTCTCCAATAGTGATATTTTTCTTGTGTTTCTTTTTGGGAGAAATTTTTTTCTCCCCCTTAATAGTGGGAAAGTTGTCTCGTCAAAATGACAATCAGTATTATCTAGTCGTATGCTCTTGATTGGATAATTTGAAAATTGTGCTTGAAGTCTAATGATTTGAGTAAGCAATCTAGCAAAATCAATGTTACGACTGGATAACAAACATACATGTGACCACCTTGTGGATGCATCAATTAATACCATAAAATAACGGAATAGTCCACTGGGTGGATGAATAGGTCCACATATATCTCCTTGTATTCTTTTTAGAAAAGATGGAGATTCAAAACCAACCTTAGAAATTGATGGTTTAACTACTAATTTTCCTTGTGAATAGACAGTGCATATATTATTATTGGATAATGGAATCTTCAGGTTCTTTAATGGGTTTCCATGAGAATTTTCAATGATTCTACGTATCATCGTAGATCCTCAATGACCAAGACGGTCATGCTAAAGTCGAAATGTTATTGGTTTTAAGAGCTTCTGGCTTAAAACTACATAAGTTTCAATTGATCTCATAATTTTTGGTTTCGATTACCTGAAAATTTATGCCCACCATGACCATGATGACCACGTCCACGACCTTTGCTTGTGCTAATATTTGCTTCTAGAAGTGCAATTGTACCAGCTGGGTGGAGTTCATGATTTTTCATTAGGGGTTTATTGTTTTGTTCAGCCACTAAAAGATATGAGATTAGTTCAGAATATTTTGTAAACCTGCGTTCTCTATATTACTACTGTATGAGTACATTAGATGCATGGAAGATAGTATATGTCTTTTCCAATAGATCTACATTAGTCAGTATTTTACCGTACAAGTTCAGCTGTGAGGTTATCTTAAACAGGATAAAATTATAATCAGCGACTGATTTGAAATCTTGGAGTCTTAAATTACTCCACTCATGCCGGGCTTTGAAGAGGACAACAGTTTTCTGATAGTCATACCTGTCTCTTAAATTTTTCCATAAAGTCAGTGGATCTTTAATTGTAAGGTATTGGGTTTTCAGGCTTTCATGTAAATGACGGCGAATAAAGATCATTGTAGTTGCTTTATCTTGTAGAGATGTTTCATTATTATCTCAAATATTATCAGCTAAGCTTTTAGACTGCAGATACAGCTCTATATCAAGGATTCATGAAAGATAGTTATTTCCTGATATATCCAGTAGAGCAAATTCTGGTTTTGCGATATTTGACATAGCTATATGCATAAAATACCACAATTAATGACATAATCAAAATGATAAATAATATTCATATTATATTCAAAGAAAATTTATGTATGATAAATTTCTTTATAAATATATCTAAAACTTCAGGTTGCTAAAAATTTCATATATATTTTTAGAACTTCGGGTCAAAAATAATAACGTCATGTTTTAACAATATATATTTAGAACTTTAGGTTTCATTTATTAAAATCCGGAACTTCAGGTTCTACCACATTATAAATTAAAGAGAATAAAAACAAAAAAATATAAAGATATATATATATATAATAACAAATAAATCAGTTAATATAAATGATATATTGAGCCGGCATAGTCGTGCATGAAACACATAATAAAAACAGTAAATAATAGTAACAGAGCTGCACATATAATATATAACAATAAGTAAATAAATAAAATTAAATAGTTAGATATACAATGCATGATAATAATGATAAATTATCAATGAAGTTGGTATAATGATTGAGTCGGCAGAGCCGTACATAGATTGGGTTGGCATAATCAAACTTTTCAATTAGAGTTAGAGTCAGAATATCAAAAACTTCAAGTTCTGGTAAATTTGTTCAGAACTTCAGGTTCTGAATCATGTTGATAACGTGTTGTAAGATTAAAATAATTAAACAAAAGAAAATAAGAGTTATTAGGGAGCTAAAGAGAAATTATCAGGGATTAAAGAGAAATTATGAATATAAAAAGAGAGAGTTGAGAAAGTGACGAGAGAAAGCAGTCAAAACAATAAAGAGAGAGAGAGAGAGAATAAGGCAATAAAATGGCATCTCATTTTATCGTGCAGTCATACATATATATATAAACATGACCGACTTAAAAATTTTATATTATTATAATGGTCATCCAGAATTTTCATAACAAAAAATTCATTTTTTAGCCCAAAAGAAAAGTTATTAATTTTTTTTAATCTCAATGAAATCATAGTCTTTTTAAGCCCATTTCCAATTTTTGAAACATTTTATGAGTAATATTCATGTGAAATGCTTCACTTAAAAAATTTTCACATAGACGTAAATTTCTCATGAGAGCTAAAAACTTGTTTTTAGATAAAAAAATCATTTACTGGAGAGAAAAGTGGTATGGGCAATGGTAAGGTCATGCCCATTTTTCACACACCTTCAAATGTTGGCGTTGACTTACTTTTCTAACCATAATATGAACAATTTTCCTACTTTATATGAGTAGTTATCTCCCGATTTCTAGGAGCAAAGTTCCAAATCATGCTTAAGGCTACGTTTGTTTGTTCGAATTGGATTTATGTTAATTCAATCCAGTTTCATTTCATTGAATCCAATTCCATATAAATAATCTAATTCTATCTAGCACACCAAATAAGGTTTTAGAGTTTTATTTCGGTCTGGGCAATAATTTGATCTTAATCAAAAGTGGGAAAAAAAAAAAACATATATCATTTACTCATCTATTAATCTTACAAAATGTTAGAAGTCAGTCGATAAAACGTAACAAGTGTACAATAAAATCTATTAATAATAAAAAGACATTTATTACATCGAAGCTTTTGTCTAGAAGGAGACAGGGTGGAGTTGGAACGTGGGTAGTTTAAAAGAAAGCATGGTAACCGTAGGAGTCGCTGTTGGAGATAAATGCAGATATTAACCCCTCTCTTATAATGGCGGATATTACAACTACCACTACTCTCATACCCATCTCCACTTTCTTCCCTCTCTCAACAAAATGGCTGCTTCTTTGGCTTCTTCTCTGCATTTTGCTGCTTTTACCCACAAAAAATTAAAAGCTTTGGAGACAACAACCCTCTTTGCTGCTGATTCTCTTAGAGGGTCTAGTTTTGGTGCCAAACCACCTTCCACTGCTCAGACGAAGAGGTATTGCTTCTCTCATTGCTGTTTTCTGTTCCACTAAATGAACATACTTTGTGGGGTTTTTGTAGATCTCCTGATAGGATGTTCAATTGTCATCCAAGTGTTAATTTTGTCAATTTCATCATTTTTGTGGTCTTAAAGTTGGAGATTTGTTGTTAGTGTAAATATGTAATCGATTCACTAGCAAACATGTTAGCATTGTCTTGTGTATTAGTTTCTACTTTGCACTAATATCAATCAATAACATATTTCTGGGTTCCATTTAACATGTACTACCCACTTGCAAATTCGTTTGGTTTTGTAGTATGTAATTGTGCAACATAGGTTTGATGAATGTTTTCTGCTTCGAAGGATATAATCTTTTGCATATTTGACTGTTTGGTGTTAGAATCAATAGGTAGTGTTATCCGAATCACAATGAGTTGGATTGAATCAAGTTACATGGTTAAGTGTAAAATACTCTTTCTTTTTGGGAGTTGTGTTTTGTGTTATTGCATACGTTTGGTTTACTCTTCTTGTGTGGTTCCTGCAGGCTTTTATCTTCAGCCAGTACAATAATACCACGAGCATCAGCTACGGCTGTAGAGGTATGCATTATATTTGATTCTGCTTATTAGTGTTTGTGCATATTAAGAAGTTGATTTCATCGCTTTCGTTTGGTTGTTAAATGTGATAATGATATTGTAAACAGGATGATACAGTTCCAACTCCTAAGGTCATAATTGACCTGGATTCTGACCCCGATGCAACTGTGGTGGAGATAACATTTGGCGATCGCCTTGGAGCTCTTCTTGATACTGTATGGAGCTATTTACTGGCTGGTTTAAATTTACACGTTTGGCTATCTTTTCTTCTGTTTCTGCCATGTTTAAACTAAAACATATCTATTGAAAAAGAAACTTTCGGTTTCGTGTTATCTATAATATTGCTTTGTTATGATATATGTTCTGGTGAGACTTGGTAAATGGGCTGCAGATGAACGCTCTTAAAAACCTTGGGCTGAATGTTGTTAAGGCAAATGTCTATTTGGATTCTTCCGGGAAGCACAACAAGTTTGCCATCACTAAAGCGTAGGTTATGTGATATTGTGTTATTGACTTGCTTCACATACTTTGCACCTGTGCTTATTTCATATTCTTTTGATTTGTTTGATTTTTGTACAATTGTCTAGTCTAACTGCTGAGTGTGATGAATACTTAGTTGAGATGCCGGATAAATTGGTGGTTTGATTTTATTTATTTAGTTTCAATATGCTTGACTGATGAAAGAATAATACTAATTTGATGTGAAATGTATTGTATTGGTGATGTTCTCTGTCTAACGGATTTGTATTAGCACAAGGAGTTCCGTAACCACCTCCAAACGAATTTTAGAACAGAATAATTATTTGTTTTGCATCAGTTCTTTCGACTAGCTGTAAATTTGATTAATTTGGTCATGGGCCTTCTGTGTAGTGATACTGGTAGGAAAGTTGAAGAGGCAGAGCTGCTTGAGGCAATTCGTTTGACAATTATAAACAATCTGATTGAGTACCACCCGGTAACCATTGTTTTTTGCTCGAGTGTTGCCTAGTGAAGCTCGTCCGGTAGGACTTGCCTAACAGAAAAACTTATGTGAATTGGTGTGGTGATACCAGGAATCGAGTTCCCAGTTAGCGATGGGTGCAGCCTTCGGTGTTCTCCCACCTACGCAACAGGTCTTTGATTTCTTTATCCTTAAAATTTTCAATTGTTGAATATTCTGTCTTCTCTCTACTAGAACAATTTTCAAGCACGTGAATGCAGTAATTTAACATGTCTATTGTCAAGTGTTGAGGGAGCATTATGTCCCACATCAGTCTTGGCTCAAATCTTGCTTTGTTGGGATTTCTCAGGTTGATGTGGACATAGCTACTCACATAACCGTCTCTGATGATGGTCCTGACCGAAGGTAATTCTTGATTCAGTCTCTAACCACAAATGCTGGAGCATTTCCAGCCCAAAAAAGCTTGGCCCAGCTATAGGCTGATGTAGGAATTCCCTGCTTATCATTTGTGATGTTAGCTCTGTATGGGAATGAAGCAGGAAATAATGTGGTTCTGACCTGTCTTTACCATACTCATTTTGTTTTATTGAAGCTTGCTTTATGTGGAGACGGCTGATCGCCCTGGATTGTTGGTGGATCTTGTAAAGATCATAACTGACATCAATATCACTGTTGAATCAGGAGAGTTTGACACCGAGGTGATAATATATAAAGAACTATCCAATTGTTTAATCTATACCTTTTTTTATACTAAATTTTTGTTCACTTCTCGCCCAGGGGTTGTTGGCTAAGGCGAAGTTTCATGTCAGTTACAAAGGAAAAGCCATCATTAAGCCTCTCCAACAGGTAAATCTAGCAATGTCATCTAGAGAGTAACTGTTGTACATATTGGTGCATGGATGGTTGAGTCCTAGAAGAGCTACGTTGATCTGAAGACATCAGACCTTGCAACCTGCAATATATAGGAGGATTCCAGCCTTTATTTTTACTTTTTTCCCAAATCAGTCTTTTATATATTATACATAGTTACATACAATATACTAAATACAATATTATGCCAACATAATCTAATCAAGTCTATTTCAATATACCAGTTGGACAAGCAATGGCCAGTGGAGATTTAAAAAATTTTAATGGACAGTGACCCCCTTCTGTTGCAGTGATTTAAGATTTGGTTTACAAAATTTGCAGGTTCTTGCTAACAGTTTGCGATATTTCTTGAGGCGACCTACAACAGAGGAGTCAAGTTTTTGAGCTCTTGTTGAAGATAGAGTATATTCAGTCAGGAATTATATACAGTTACAGTGTATTGTTTAATTCTCCCAAATAAACATTTTAATGGGGAGAGTTGTAGAATACGATGTTATCACATTAATCTTCTGTTGTAAAAGATATAGATTGAACCTAAATTTAATGAACTTTCATTGATCACAATTGTTGAAGGGTAGTGTTTCAAACTGTAACATGATAATTACTGTTATCGTGATCTTTGTTTAACTTTCTGCTAGGGACGGAATATAAAGTGGGCTACACCGGGCTCCAGCCCAGTCTAAGTTTTTTAAAAATTATAAGTTTTATCATTTATTATATAAAGCAAGGTCAATTGGATGAGTTTAATGTTATAAGCCCAATGCATAAAATTTTGAATGCAATCATATAAAGTAAGGTCCAACTCATTTTACTACAACTAAAATTGTTTGATTGTACTACCTAGTATGTTTTTTTTTTACCTTTTTTACTTATTAGTTTATGTATTTTGTTGGAATATTATGTATTATGAGATATTAGATTTATTACGTATTTTAGTGCATCATATATTTATTTTCTTATCAATAAATTATTTTTTCACATAAATTTTTTTTATTTATATTTAGTTCAGCCCCCTTATA
This sequence comes from Dimocarpus longan, assembly GCA_022984855.1. Taxonomy (NCBI): domain Eukaryota; kingdom Viridiplantae; phylum Streptophyta; class Magnoliopsida; order Sapindales; family Sapindaceae; genus Dimocarpus; species Dimocarpus longan. The sequence continues at coordinate 12,802,362 of CM041013.1, forward strand.
CATAAAATCTTGGTTTCGCCACTGCTTTCTGCTAAGTTCTGTGTAATTGCATAAAGCTGGCGAAAGATTACATTGAATTAGTAGTCCTTTTAAACTTGATTAATTATCATGCCACTAGGGTTTTTTGGAAGTCTCCTTCACTTAAAAGCCACTAACATCCCCTGATTTTAGATGATATTGTATGCACCAGCACTGGTAATTTTTGTCATAAAATTACATAATTATTTTTTGGAATCTACTCCCATAGAAATATGATCTATTTATTTACCTACTGTTTTTTATTTTATTTTATTTTATTTTGTATATATATAATAAAAATGTAATTTAACAGCTATGGTTGGGGGTCAAAAGGACTTTATATGACTCAAACCTTTACCACATGTATATAGGAACATGATAAATGTTGGTTAATATGTACAGTGAGACTCAATGTAAAGGGAAGTGCACTTAAATTACAAGTTACGTGCATTTTATTTGACCATAATATTTTTATTTCAAATAAAACTTCAACAAAAAAATAGATGTCTTCCAATTAAATTTATACATTTACATAAAATCAAAGGTGGTCGCAAACATAATTTTGTTAATAATCATATTTATCAACAAAGTTAAGGTCCCAATTCAAATCTCCCAATCCAAGTAAAAAAAAAAAAAAATCATTCTAAAATGTGGCACCCCCAAATACGGCCTGGTCAGAGTGCTTATTCAAGTCATTGATGCGCCGGGTTCAAGTCGCCAACTGTAAGTAGTATTTCAGCAACATAAGCACGTAATAAAATGTATCCTTGGAATAATGACACAAGTTGAAGTTCATGATGGTTGCCTGGTTGGTGTTGTGATTTCACATTGATTATCATACTTGTTTCTTCCATTTAAAGCATCTCTAGCTCTGGAGAGCTAAAAACATATCAACTGTGCAAAATTCAGTTAATGTTGATGTCTTAACCAAAGCAGAACCTTAAATAAGTTTCCAAAATACAATCATAAGTCAAAACATGTAGATGGTCAAGTGTTCTTCCCCAAAATTTGCCTGAAGAATGTACACCTTGTTTATATGAAAATCAGTAGTAGGACCGGTGTCCTGTCATTAATCAGGAGACTAAATATGAACGAGAATTTGCAGATAACTACTTGCACCGGAAATATTGTTGTAATTTTACAAGAATAAGATAAAGTTAATCACACATATTTAGTTGTAATTATATATGATAAATTGTAGTTACAGTTTTAAAATGCAATCACTCATTTTTTTTTTTTTTGGTTAGGTGTATGCATATTCCAGGTATGTATTATAATGTGCATATATATATATATATATAGGGGTCTCGTTGTGTGCACCGAGCTTATGCATATATCTTATCAAAAAAATATGTTATTGTATTTTAAAATATATAATTATAATTTATTATATATAAATACAATTAAATAAATGTGATCACAATTAGTAAATATAATCACATTTACTAATTATAATCACACATATTTAGTTATATTCATATATAATAAATTATATATACATATACATACACCAGATTTACCTTAAAATGTGTCATATATATATAATTTATTATATATAAATATAACTGAACATGTATGATTACAATTAATAAATGTGCTTATATTTATTGATTGTAATTATATATATTTAGTTGTACTCGCATATAATAAATTATAATCACACATTTCAAAATGCAATAATAATTTCTTTTTTTTGGTTAAGTGTATATATACACCCGATGTGCAAACAATGTGACCTATATATATATATATATATATATGATATATTCTAGCATATACTTGAGGTATGTTTATATTTGACAAGAAAAATATGTGATTGTATTCTAAAATGTGTGATTATAACTAAACATATGTTATTACTATCAGTAAATCTGATCAAATTTATTAATTTACTGATTGTGATTACATATATTTAGTTAATAAATTATAATCACATATAACAAATTACAATCACCTATTTCAATATACAATCACATATGTTTTTTGTCAAGTATATTTATACCTCAAGTGTACCTAAGAGGACCTCATATATGTATTTATATATGAAGAGAGAGAGAGAGAGAGCTTCTATAAATTGTTAGGTTCACCATTTAAATTCATCAATTGCAAAATTTCTTTCTCCTAATTAATTTAAATGCAATAAATAAATTTGGCTAGATAACTCTTCAAGATTTATACATGGTAAGAATTTCTACCATCTGTGGCTATACAACTGATCAGGTTTAATATCAAATAATCTCTTAAAAAATAACCAATAAAAAAATATGTACTAAGGCAAACTCAACATGTTTGTCATCGCCTAACACAATGTAAAATCCTATCTTGGCAACTACGTGTGACATGCATGTTGTTTTCCCTATTTTTAAAGGTCTATTTGGAGTCATCTCTTGAAAAACTATCCCAATTCAATCCAAGAGGTCAGTATGTTTCTATTACTTTTATTATATGTACCTCAACGCATATGAACTACGAAGTTAAAGCACTTCATCGGCTTAAGGTTTTGGGGGCCCAAAAAAAATCGAGAGCACTGGAGGGCCTTGGTTTGGTTGGTTGTAAGTTTTTGGGTTTTGTTGAAAAATAACTTACTTTTTATGACCCATTGCAGCCATGACCTTTTTTTTTCAAAGCATTGCAAGTTGTCCTTTTTCGGACGAAAATACCCTTCACCCTATCGTTTATAATTTTTGTGTCTGTCACTCTCTCTTCACCAACCGATTCACTCTCTCTATTCCCAACCTTTTGCTGACATTCTCCGATCTCATCACCGTCGCATCTTACCGATTGTTGACCTACACCCACGACCGACAAGGCTCACCCAACGTCATTCTCTCTCTTGGTAAGGTTTTTGTGTTATTTTTTGTCAAAAAAACTGTAGGAAGCCAGACCCACTATCCTACCTCAAAACTGTCACATGCCACCGATTGCTGACCTCCACCGACGATCGAGCAGGCAAGCCAAACCCACCCATCGTCGTTTACTCCTGTCTTCAATTAACATACATAGTCTCTCTCTTTCTCTCTCACTGAAACCAAAAAAAGAACAAGAAAAATCGAAGCTCTAAATCTGAAACCATAGACAAAGACACATCCATTGGAGCTTCTGCTTCAAAGTACTCATATTGGTAAACTTTAACTTTGTTCTTGTTGTTTTTCACTTGCAAAATGTGATCTTTTTTTCCTCATGTTTTTGTGTTTTGTGTTTTGTGGGGTGTTGATGCTTTTTTGTGTTTCTGGGGTTGGAAGCAAGATCTGGGGTTTTTGAGTTGAGATTGTTGGGTGCAGTTTTGTGTGGAAATGAGGGTCCTTGAATGGTATTTGAAGTTTGTGAGACTGGGATGAGATCTTGTGGTTGTTGGTTAGTGTTTGGTTGTTGAGAAAATGTGAGTTAAATGTTTTTTGTTTTTGTTTTTTTTTTTTTCTTTATGTTGAATGAGTGTTCGTGATATTTAATTTGTATGGTTGGATATATAATTTGATGTTTTGAGCCTGATGTTGGCGAGGACTTTCAGCAAGGTTTGAGAAAATATAGGTGATTCTGCAAAGTTTGATACAACTGATGCTGGCAAAGACTTTCAGCCTCATCAAAACGATGAGTAAGTTTAAGTTTTACTGACAAGATTGCCAAAACATTTTGTTAGGGGCTGATTGGTTTAACTTATTGCTTATTGTACTATATTATGATTGGTAACTAATGTTATTTATGTGCCCTAAATTATTGGTATTCTCAACAATATTGTTATCTGAAATGGCTATGAGAAGTTGATAATGAAGGGTTAAACTTTTGCCTTAAGCCATTAGGTTTTATTTCTTTTTTCTATTTTCTATAAGTAGGTTTAGAAATAGGTGGCAAGATGAATCTTACTGCTGGGATCCAAGTGGCTCAACTGGCTCTTAAGTGTCGCTAAATAAAAAGCAGCAACAAAGAATTATTGTATTTGCTTGAAGGTGTGTTCTGCTTTGGCTCTTTATCTATTATCTTTCTACCATTTCCATGTTAAAATTATATTGTTGCTTATTAAGGTTGTCTGTTTGAAGTCCTATCAAACATGAAAAGAAGTCGTTGGAGATGATCGAAAGGAGGTTGAAAAAAAATAGTGTGTCACTTGACATTGTCAATTTTGGTGAAATGGACGATGGTAAGACAGAGAAACTGGAAGCACTTCTCGCTGCCGTGAACAATAATGGTAGCAGCCATATAGTTCACGTTCCTTTTGGTCCAAATGCCCTTTCTGATGTTCTTACAATGTAAGTTGTTTTGCTTTAGTTTGCTTCTTTTGTATTGCATGGTAGTAGAGTAGTTGAGTTTATTGTGATGTTTTGATTTAAGTTAAATATTACCTCTGCCATTGCAGCACACCTAATCATTTTGATAGAGTTCTAACTCCTAAAATAATATTTGCCCACACATTAGGAATATGACATTTTCTTATCACTTATCAGACTATAATTTTGATAGAGTTCATAAAATGTTTCCCAGGTTTTATGCATATGTTAATGCATGAGAATTGTGTCTCATGGTTGTCAGACGTTGGCACCAAATATCTTGTCTGGCTTGTCATATTTTTAGAATATCAATTATTGGGAGTTGACAAATTAACTGAATGATTATTTGGCTTTAGTTTTACTTAAGTTTGTGGCAGATATAGAGCATATAAGGTATGAAGTTTGTGCCAGTCACTTATGCATGACTGTTGGAGGATAAATTCTCAAGCTTTGCCTTATTGTTATGGATGACTAGCTATTTATGTAATATTTCTCACTTATATATGTTAAATATATGACTGACTATTTATTATTTTTGAGTTTGTCTTTTAAATGTTTCAATACCTTTGTTTAAAAGTACCATTAAGGTATTACCTATTGAAGACTATTCCTATTATTTAATGAAATGGTGAGTAGGTTTCTTTGATTCACCTTTTTTTTAATAATATGTAGGCTTATGTGTCCTACATGAAAGGGAATTTGTTATTTGAACAAAATCAGAATTGGGATGCAACATTGAAGAATTTCAAAAGTGCCAGGTTCGTCTCTGTT